>CM037857.1:17477831-18943732 GCA_021292105.1 Anadara kagoshimensis
GTCACATTAAGATCAACCTGAGTGGGATTCGAGCCAATACCATGGGAAACATCGTAAGCCGATCTTTATGTCACTCGAGCATTGAGCTTCTCTCGTTTTAGAATTATTTTATATTTCAGTTACAATTAAGAACGTCTGGTTGCTAAGATCCTTGATAAATCGCCATTTAAATAATGATTTCTTGGTTACAGTGCCTATTGCCAAATACGCGTGTTTCGTCCATATTACATGTGTTTCATTTTTAATGTTATTTGTACTTGCACTTATAGGCATCAATTCTCCAACCTGTTTATCAAAGAAAGTGATGATAGGTGATAATTAAAATAACATATCCGAATCGGCAATACATCCGTGGCATATCGACCGGTCAAAAGTTCACTATTTAGTCATCTTGTGTACTTTTAGCTTACCTTGAAACTAACAGTAAAACCTGATAATCAAGACCTCCATGGTATTCACGCATGAACTTGTGATAACCAATATAGGTGTGTCAATTCATACGACGTACTCACCATCATTTTACCGCACTTTCGGAAGGGAAGTATGTCTCACGCGTAAAGTAAAAAAGAGGGAAAAGATTTTATGCTGTAAAGATTTATTTTATAAACTATAGATTGTTAATGTGTATCTCTTTCGAACAGATTCCAAAAGCCTGTCTCCGTATTTTGCTTTATTGGAATATTGAGCGTGATATGAATAATTGATTCCTCATGAATACCGAATAATTGTTAAGAGTTTAAAAGGCGTTAATGAGGTATGACATTTCGTATTAGCTATAGATTATCACCATCATTCTATTTAGTAAGTGTATATCATTGATCGTGACGAATGATGAACAATTAGATATGGTAATTGAATTAGAATTAATGATTTATGAATGATGAGTATTACTAGATTTGTAATCAAATATTCAGTGTAGAAATATTTTATGACTGACACTATTATAAATCATATTTCTATATACATGTATCTGAACATTTCAGCTGTTCCCTGACTTTTAATACATGCAGTAATTATTTGTTATATATTCTGATAATGGTATATGTATTGTAATGTGTTTTAAACGCCAGTATGAAATAAAAGCTGATCGTATTGAACTTGTGATTTACAAGCAGTTCTAATATAGATATACGTGAATTGTAAAACAAAACAAAATCGGGTATATCCAATGTGCAAAACAACCAAACCTTCTAAGCTAGAAATTAAAACAAATAACAATTCTAAAGGCGTGTTCATTAAAGTGTTTCAAATAAGGGGGTATTTTCCTAGGTTAGCAAGACCCTAAAGATTTTATGGCCGTAATCATAAAATTATTGATAAGTTTAATGTTTCTGTATACAAAATTACCCTGGATATATTTGACGTCGAATGGTTCCATGTTCTTTTCATTCTCAATTTTCATTACACACGAGACGGATGTTACTATCTAAAAAGGAGGCGTCTTTGCTCTCTTCCCTGGTGGAAGGTCGTGCGTTTAATTTTTTTTGCCAGTTTTTTCAACTTTGTTTTGGGGTTGTGATTTGTAGATAGATTGGTGTTTTTTGTTTTTCAATAAAAATGAATAAAAGGGTATTGAAAAACATTAACCGAATTTCGACTAAACGTTGTGTCGACTGATATTTTGCTTTAATTTTATAAATAGTATTGCAAATCATCGGTTTTATCACTTTTTTCATAAAAAACAAAATTAACACATAAGAGTTGCAAACACCACTGTTACAAGTTCTAGTTACTTAGTTGTAATTGAATTAAAATGTAATAGTCATCTGCATTTAAATAGAACTATATTTCATTAGGCGAAAAAGTATGCGAAAATAAGTAAGGCTGAATGTTAATTGAGGGAATATCATTGTTACACCTTAGCGAATTCGTTTCAAAAAATCAAGTGCTTCCTATACTATACTAATGATTGAGAGTATAAATCGAAGTTTTCATATATTTATTGTACAGTTATTTACCTATCTTCCAGAATTTATCGTTAAAATAATAAACATCTTTTTTCATTTCCTTTTGGCGTTTTAATGCATTCTCTAATTTCCCTAACGTAATGTCTTCAATACTATGTCTCCACTAAAGCTGACACCCGGAAACAGTTAATGCATATTAAAAGAGCGTCACTATAATGTTTGATTACCTTAGCTACACAACTCGTAGTTTAGTATTTTAGCTGCTTTATCTTTCCTTTTTTTACATTTTTAATTTTCGTCTGAAAACTCAGGTACTATTCCATGGAGAACGGCCTGTTCCCGCGAAAACTGGAATCTCAATGAAATAATGTACAGCAACGTATTCAGTATATATGTCGCTATTTTATTTATAACCACCATCCCCCGCAAACTAGTTTAAGGGGTATATAGATACCACCATGGCTGTATGTAAATGGAATGACGAATGTAAAAAACTAACTAGCGGTAATGATGACGGCGAACACACGAATCACGATAATATATCGAATGTACAAAAATGTGTATACGACGAACTTGATGCTGAAATACAAACTTCAGAATTAGCAGCAGCAATTTCCAAATTGAAGAGAGACAAAATGCATGGAATTCACGGACTCTTAAATGAATATTTTATTGAATATAAAGATATTTTAATACCATTATTAACTAAACTATTTAACAAAATATTCAAGTCTGGCTATTTCCCTACCCAGTGGGCTATTACTTTAATAAAACCTATATATAAGAAAGGTGACCCAACAATACCTAGTAATTATCGTGGCATTAGTTTGTTGAGCCATCTTGGTAAACTTTTTACTTCAGTGTTAAATACTAGATTGTTACTATGGTCTGATAAATACAATGTGATAACTGATGCTCAGTTCGGATTCAGGCCTGGTTTCAGCACAGCTGATGCTATTTTTGCACTACAGTCTGTAATTAGTAAATCATTACATGCTAAACATAAATTATATTGCTGCTTTGTTGATTTCAAGTCAGCATTTGACACTGTACCTAGAACATATTTATGGTCAAAATTACTAAGACTTGGTGTTAAAGGAAACATGTTCAGTGTTTTAAAGTCTATGTACACAAATGTTAAATCCTGTGTCTTAGTTAATAATCATTGTTCTGATTTTTTCAGTAATTTACACGGTGTGATACAGCATTTGACACTGTACCTAGAACATATTTATGGTCAAAATTACTAAGACTTGGTGTTAAAGGAACATGTTCAGTGTTTTAAAGTCTATGTACACAAATGTTAAATCCTGTGTCTTAGTTAATAATCATTGTTCTGATTTTTTCAGTAATTTACACGGTGTGATACAGGGTGAAGTTTTATCGCCCTTCCTATTTTCTCTATACGTGAATGACTTTGAAAACCATTTTATTAATAATAATAATATAGAACCCTTTGAGTTACAAAATATTGTTTTATTTTTATTGATGTATGCAGATGATATGGTTATTTTTTCTGAATCTGCAGAAGGGTTACAAAATATGTTAAACTCATTAGCAGAATATTCTGAAAAATGGGGTCTTACAGTTAATACTGATAAATCAAAAATTGTTGTTTTCCGTAATGGAGTAAATTCATGATACATGGGTATATAATAATGTTTTGTTAGATGTTTTGATCAGTTTAATTATCTTGGTTTGTTATTGAATTATAATGGTAAATTTATGTGACACAGAAGAAGCTAGCAGAACAGGGTCGAAAATCATTGTATTTTCTTCGACAAAAAACAAAAAATCTATACTTAAATCATGATACTATGCTGTCTTTGTTTGATACATATGTTTCTAGTGTGTTATGTTATGCTTGTGAAATATGGGGTGGTAACAAAGCAACTGCTATTGAAAAAGGTTCAGTTAGATTTTTGTAAACGTCTACTTGGGGTTAAAAATACAACTATGAATAATATTATATATTGTGAATTGGGCAGAGTACCATTGTATCTCACAAGAAAAATCCGCATGTTTAAGTACTGGTTAAAACTTGTTCAAACTAATAATTGTATCTTACAAAATTCTTATTCATATTTACTACATTTATGTACTGTTGCTCCTTCTTTTAAAAACAATTGGGTTCTGTATATAAAAACTGAGCTTTGTAAACTTGGTTTGCATAAAGTCTGGCTGTTACAAACCAGTTTAGACTATAAACATACTTATATTCTAATTAAACAACGTGTACTTGATCAGTTTAAACAAGACATTTTTTCACAAATACAGGCGTCAAGCAAATGTTATATTTATAAGTACTTGGTTGACAATTTTTGCATTCAAACATATTTGTGTAAACCAATACCAGCTCAATATAAAGTATATTTGTCTAAAATTCGTCTCTCATCGCATCAACTAGCGATAGAAACCGGAAGATTTAAAAAAGTAGAAAAACATAATCGTTTTTGTTTTAATTGTTCAAATCACATACAGGATGAGTTTCATTTTGTTTTACAATGTCCTCTTTATACTTGTTTTAGAGTAAAATACATTAAAGAATATTACTGGAAAAAACCAAGCACATACAAACTAATACAATTACTGAGTGTTCAAAATGTTAAAGAATTATGTAATTTGGGAAAATTTTTGAAAACAGCTCTTTTTATACGCTCTAAATATGTGCAGTAACTTATATATATTACTTGGTTCATTCTCCATTATTATTATTATATTTACTACTACTTCATCATATTACATGTATTTGTCACTGTCTTATCACCACATACTGTATACATATATGTTATACCAATGAATGTATTTTCAAGGTAATAATAAAGATTAGATTAGATGTCTATCCATCCGTATAAATCGTATCCGGGTCATATCCCATAGTTGCTTTGGAAGACTGTCATAAAACTTCACATGAATAATCTTCATGGTACAAAGGTGTGTCATTGCCTTGAACCAATGATGTTGGGGCGTTGGGTTTTTAGCTCCATAGACAGGTCTGATTACTTGTTTGTTTTTGTCTTGTTTGGTTGCTTAATCGCATTTGTTTTGTGTCGTATTCTTAGTTGTGTAGGCTGTCTTGGCTGCCAAGTATTTCATCTGCTTGACTAAATATCAAGTGATTTGTAGAGTACTATTGGCGGGCACTAATCAGACTTTTTTAATCAAGTAGTCCATAAATACAATTACACAGATTTTCAAATTTGTTTCGCAAATTTAAATTCGAGCATTAAACACTGTCCAAATATATATATATATATATATATATATATATATATATATATATATATATATATATTATTATATCGAAAGAAGCGATTATCGCTGATGGTTACGCTCTTAACGTTGATGTACAGTAGTGTTGCATAAGCCTCGCAACAGATGACGTTTTCGCATTGATCTTTGAAAAATCAACTCTTTCAAATAATCAAGAACAGGAAATAGTCAATAAGTGCTTTATTTGAATACGTTTATGATTCAAGATAAAATTGCAAAGAAATAACGTTGCCACGAATACCAACCTGTGTGTGACAAATAAAGGTGAAATAGGCCGTCAAATATCCATAATAATAATAATAATAATATAAATAAAATCTATAGGAAATTGTAGTAAAGAACATAGGTACTCTCGGTGTAATTATATGAGCAATGTTTACATTATTGCTTTTTTGTAAAATGTCAAAAAGTTCACCGCTTATCAAATTTTCAGCGTTCAAAAAGATTAAAATGTACAAGACAACATAAACCGATTACCGGCTAAGATTGGGAGAATTTTTTTATTTAGTGAAGAATATGTAAAATTTAATTTTTATATCCCAAATCATCAAGATGCGTGTTATGTAAAAAGCTAAAATAAAATCTGGGTCGCCGTTTAGCAATCTAATTTACACAATATTCCAGGGGGAAAACTATCGATAAACTCATCACGCAAAGTATTTCCTTAGCTATTTTTTTTTAAAATTTAGTCTCATAATATTGGTTCAAAAACTACTGATTAGGAATTGCGTTCCGAAACGGCAGTCTAGTGCTGTAAAATTAACACTGGACTCTATTATATGTTTACATTCTTCACAAAGATATGAAATCAGTACTAAATCAGAATGTCTATAACGCCTAAACTGACAGTCGAAAACATTATGATCATGATCCTAGATGTTGTGTTTACAGGGTGGTAATACTTCCAAATAAAATGGCATCTAGCTTTACTCATGATTAGTGTTCACCTTTATAATAAAGTTACTTCACTTTGACACCGAACTTTGCATTGAAGGTAATTCGCTAAACTTTGAAAATATTCTAAATCTGTGGAGCCTTTTGGACGCCGAGGTTTATAAAGACCTTTAACCTATAAATATATTGAGTTTACAGTATACGTGTTGTAGTATCTCTCAATTGAACATACTATCTGTGGCTCGTTCGTTTCCAAAACAGCATAAAAATGCCATAAAAATAAAAATTGGTCTTAGGTGTATTAAATGCATTTAAATTCGTTGTGTTTGTTCTTTCTTATTTCGCTAAATCCAAACTTGTTTGACGATAAAACCTTCTTAACACACATTATACGCGTATACGTGTTAAGTTTGTAATAACAGAGTTATTTATGGCCACTTTAGGAACAGTAACAACTAATGTCACTTGGTATATCTCACAATTCAAAACTAGTTTTGACTGTTCCCAAAACACCTATGAAATAAGTGTATACTACTAAATGTGTAATTAGTCTCGCTTATAACAGTTACTGTAAAAGTAATTAGTTTAATGACTTCGTAAAACAATATGGAATTGAAAGCTTCCGTGACGTAAAGATTTTAGCAAATTTGACTTGATTGTGTATGCCGCTTAATTGTATGCAGTATTTAAATCTAAGTCTTCCTAAACCTTTTCCATTCATCAATTGTCCCACAACACTTGACTAAAGTGTGAAGTTTTAATTTCTGCCTCTCATTATTCTATATACAAAATTATAGATTCTACTCGCAAATAGTATTGTTTCAAATCTGTTTTAAGATTCTTTTTTATTCCAAAAGTCGTTTTAATTTGTCAACAATTTTGATGATTTCGTTAACAATTACGTAGAGCAGATTTTAATCACTTTATTTTTCAGTACAGAAAACGTGAGGTTAACAGAAGATTACTTATTTTTGACAGGTCTTTTGAAATTCATTTTGTCTTCATGTTTAATGCAAAACATAATCCGTACGATGATATAACTCATTTTTGACATTGCATGACAGGAACCAACTGATTTGTGGGTTACGTCAAAAACAAACATACTAATCCATGTCCAAATCACAATCCAGAAGCAAAGTAAAAACTTTGGAAATGACAATTTAGGTTAAACACGTGAACTTACACCAGGGAAGTGAGGCCGGTTGTTACGGAAGTTAAAGCACCTCCTGTTTAGCTAGCTACACCCGCCACGTGTGTAATCAAAATGGAGTAAAAGGAACAAGGGATGTTTAATTTTTTTTTTTTTTAACAATATAATTTATATTTTAAGTAAGGATTTTATGAACTGTGTGTGATGGACCAGTATACGCAACAAAACAAACAAATGATAACCATCTGTCTCGTTTTATGGAGCTGTGGATCTAATCACCATACTATTAACAAACTTGTCTGTTGACCGCACGATCACAAAGTTTAAAACAATTTGAACTTGTTTTGAATCACTATAACTGCGAATAATATTATTACTGTTCTTCATAACGTTTTTAAAAGGATTATTAATTTATTTGTTTTAAAACTTTAAACATTCAGAGTCCAAGTTCAAACATTCAAAGTTGTTCCAATACTTTGGGTTAAAAACTTAACATATAATGTATCGCCATAATTTGATCATTTGAGCCTTTTCAAGGAGTTTGTCAATGAATCGAGAAACACTTTATTAAAAACATTTAAAAGAAATAGAACTTTGAAATTTTATGACGTTATGTCGAGACGGTGATGTTATCGAGAACCAATATTTTGAAAAACCGGTTTCGATCACAATGTTGATAATTTTATTTTCCCGCGTTTCGAAGTATAGCGGGAAAATGTTGTCTTAATAGACACGTGTGTATATATAGCATGATTTCACGGGTCAATAAACGCGGGTAGTATTAGCTCTCGTGAATGTTATTGTCATTCTACACCAAGTATTCGTCCTGTCTACATCATACTAAATTTTCATTTATTTATTTTATTTTTTATTTATTGATGCATATATATATATTAAAAATGAGGTCCGATCATTTTAGGGCTTTTGACACCTGCCATCGGACACAGGTTTTCCATAGTTTTTAACCTAATTGGGTTTTATCTATGGTTTTTGCCTGGGCGGTCCTAAGTCCATTAGGTTTTTTTTTTGGTTGATAAAATTTGTGAAGCTGTGCACTCTTTATCTGTATGTTATTATATCATTATTATTATCATTATAATAAATGCCACGTTTTTGCTTACTTATAGCTCACCTGGCGCAATGCATTTGCTTTCTCTGTATTATTTATGAGTGGAGAGTAGACATATGATGACTCTTTACCGAATATTACGCTGTGGCTTGTGATTTGAACATAGATCGGTACGTTTGTGTTAGATTTTAACGGTTTGAACTTACCTGTATTCTTAAAGTATTTTTGTTATTTTTTGTATTGTCCCGGTCATCTCATCTATCAGCTAATGGTGAATGCAACATTAAATCTTACTTCCTAACAACGTCACACGAATTGAGATAAAATTTCGTCAAAGTTTTACCATTGTAAAAAAATGAAACTGTCTTAGCTATTATTTGATTAAAAGAGTACATTCATACACAGTGACAAGCGCACATGATAAGACAGTTATTACTAAAAACCTTGTTTGATTTTGCAGCTCTAGACGAATATTTCAGAATCAAATTCCTCATCAGTGAAGTGCTCGGACCAAATTTATGGAATTCCAAATAAGTTGAAGATGTTTCAATGAAAGAACTAAAAGGTATTTTACAAATTTCACCAACAATTTCTACCCAAAAAATACATTATGGTTATAAGCAAATTACATTACATTCAAGTAAAATTGTAGACGTGGTGACTTTGAAGTGGTACACGTTTCCTGATTTTCTAGAAACTTTTCTTTTAATAAGGAATAAAAATAAAAAAATCATATGTATTAGCAAATTGAGCACAAAATACATCATATAATAAAAAACAAACATACCGATCAATGTTCAAATCGCAATCCACAAAAACAAAAACAAAAACATTGAAGACTGGTAATTTTTTTATTCACTCCCAGCAGAAATGTGAGACGGAATACACTGTATATTGAAAAATAAACATACCGATCCATCTTCAAATCACACTCCACAAAAACTAATTAAAGTGAACTGTTCGGATCAAAGTTATTGAATTACAAATATGTTAAAGGTGTTAAAATAATAAAAATGACAGAATCAAAATGCATTTTACAAACTTCACCAACAATTTCTACCGAAAATACATAATGGTTATAAGCAAACTATTTAAACTTCTAGTAAACTAGTGGACGAGATAACTTTGAAGTGGTACACGTTTCCTGATTTTCTAGAAACGTTTATTTTAAAAAGGAACAAAAATAAAAAAACATATCTGTTTAAGCAAACGGACCACAAAATACACTGTATAACGAAAAACAAACATACCGATTCATATTCAAATCCCAATCCACACACAAAAAAAAATGGTTATTCACGCCAACTCCCAGCAGAAATGTGAGTCGGAATACACTGTATAATGAAAAACAAACATACCGATCAATGTTCAAATCGCAATCCACAAAAACAAATAAAAACCTTTGGGTATTGGTAAATTTGGTTATTCACGCCAACTCCCAGCAGACATGTGAGGCGGAATACACTGTATAATAACAACAAACATACCGATCCATGTTCAAATCGCAATCCACAAAGAAACAAATCAAAAACTTTTGAAGACTGGTAAATTTCGTCATTCACGCCAACTCCTACTTGAAAGTGATGCGGAATACATTGCATAATAAAAAACAAACATACCAATCAATGTTCAAATCGCAATCCACAAAAACAAATCAAAACCTTTGGAGACTGGTAAATTTGGTTTTTCACGCCAACTCCCAGCAGAAATGTGAGGCGGAATACACTGTATAATGAAAAACAAACATACCGATCAATGTTCAAATCGCAATCCACAAAAACAAATCAAAACCTTTGGAAACTGGTAAATTTGGTTATTCACGCTAACTCCCAGCAGAAATGTGAGGCGGAATACACTGAATAATAAAAAACAAACATACCGATCCATGTTCAAGATACAATCCACAAAAAACAAATCAAAAACTTTTGAAGACTGGTAAATTTGGTCATTCACGCCAATTAAAGTGATGCGGAATACACTACAAAAAGAAAAACAAACATAATAATCCATGTTCAAATCACAATTTACAAATGCAAATGAAAGATTGCTAAAATTTGCCATTCACGCTTACTCCCAGCAGATAAGTAATCGGAATGCACTGCATAATAAAAACCAAACATACCGATCAAATCACAATTTACAAATACAAATACAAAACTTTGAAGACTGGTAAATTTGGTTATTCACGCCAACCCCTACCTGAAGGTGATGTGGAATACACTACATAATGAAAAACAAACATTCCGATCCATGTTCAAATCACAATTCACAAATACAAATAAAAAACTTTGAAGACTGGTAAATTTGGTTATTCACGCCAACCCCTACCGGAAAGTGATGCGGAATACACTGCATGATTAAAAATAAACATACCGATCCATGTTTAAATTACAATCCACAAATACAAATAAAAAACTTTGAAGACTGGTAAATTTGGTTATTCACGCCAACCCCTACCGGAAAGTGATGCGGAATACACTGCATGATTAAAAATAAACATACCGATCCATGTTTAAATTACAATCCACAAAAAAACAAATCAAAAAGTTTGAAGACTGGTAAATTTCGTTATTCACGCCAACTGCCAGAAAAAAAAGTGAGGCGAAATACACTGCATAACGAAAAACAAACATACCGATCAATGTTCAAATCATAATCCACAAAAAACTAGTCAAAAATTCTGAAGACTGGTAAATTTGTTTATTTACGCCGACTCCTACCTGAAAACTGAAGTCGGGCCCCGGAGGGATACAAGTTCCTCCTATTGAGCTTGCTAAACTCTATACGTGTAAAATTTAAATTGGGAATAAAAGGAACAGGGAACTATGCTTTGTCAAATATATATATATATATGACAACCTTAGGTATAGAGACATCATACTATACATAGAACGTTTCAAGGACCTTCCCAGCCTTGCGATGCCCATGTGTCAACAATTTGTAGGCAGTTTGTCTCGTTGCATAAAGTTCCATTGGTTGGAACAAGCTCTTTCATAATACCTTAAGTAGGTTAGCTGCATGGGAAAGGAAAGATGACAATAGAAAAAAATCACCTTTGTCATACAGATCAAAATATAGCCTTGCATGTCACTTCGTTGTAAAAAGTTCACGTAGTGGAAACAAACTCTACTTTAGCGTATCAACTGTAAAACAATTACACCATATGGGTTATATAGGTTGTTTCTACAAATAATACATAAGAGCTTAAAAAGAATAGATACAAAGAGTGCAAAAACCACTAAATCGGATGAAATACTATATCAAAACCAAACATAATCAGGTAGAACCATTGATGAAAAGAATATTTATATGTTTGTTAATTTTAATTAACTTGAGACTGCTTTTGTTGTAAGGATAACATTGAACAAAAATCACAGTCATGTAATATAGAAATATTCCATTGAAGAGACTCATAAGGTATATTTCTTTCTCGCACATGTGACATGGAAATCCCCGTTTTACCCATGTGGGATTTCCTTATCTCACCCTAGGGTTGAGACAGGTTACACGCCGAATTTTCCACATAGTTATACCTGCTCTAGATTGATCGTTGAGAGGACTTAATAAGTTGGGAAAAGTTCCGAAGTCAACAAACAATTTCTCAACGTCACAATCACTTAAACACGCTAAATTGATGATTTCATAATCATTTTACGTGAGGACGTCAACAAAAATCGATTACGTGATTTTCAGTTGGCACGGATAGTGACAAGAAAACTGAACATTTGATGCAATTTTTGTTTACAAATCATATTTGATGTTGCACATGTGTGAGAAAAAGAATCATACATCAGTAACAGGGTAAGACAGAGATATCTTTAACTAGGATGAATATTTTCTGAACAGGAAAATATTCATCCTCGTTTGAGATATCTCTGTCCTACCCTGTTACCAGTGTAAGATTCTATTAGTCCTCTATGAGTCACGCGAGCAAATTAGTGCTGGAATTACCTTTGGTGGTGTCATAATCAAAAGACAATCGCGTGACGTCATCATGTGGGGATCATGACGTCATTTTGCAGGAAAAGGACACCCAAATCTTCAAAATTTAGAAATGTTGAGTGCGTTTCAAATGTTAATTCTTGGAGTTAAGAATAAATAACTTTGTTTTGTAGTTTACATGATGTATAAACCAAAACCAGGTACAATGATGGCGATATTTATTTTAAAGTAGAATGTTGAATAAAAAAGTTATTTTTTCTATCATGGCGTAGATGACTTTGCAAATCGAAATTGAAGTCAACTAATGGCAAGCCTCGTCTCCGACTGAAATGTTTAACCCCTCAGGTGAGATTTCCCTATCTTACATGGATACTCATAATGGATTCTTATAATCTTTTGCTATATAAAAGCGTGGCTAAAACCATCTGTCTTTGTTATCATAATACCACCTTCGGTTTACTTGACAATGTATTTAATTATACATAAATATATTTAAATTGGATAAAATTCATATCCGCCTTATTGGACAGAATTTTGCACTCTCTTTGACCTTAATTAATTAAAAGCTTTTATGACGCGTGTTCCCTCGTTCATAACTCTAACCGTTAAAGCATTATTTCCTATGGACATCCTGATAATGACATAGAACATCAACAAGCAATATATAATAATATCCATTTACTAAATTACCCCTTTTGTAGAATCAACACTGGATGTTTATTTACGGAAGAATACCAGTATTAATGACCATTAACGTCTTGCTCAATGACAATCATGTAATATTTGAGCATCAACAATCTCTCTAATTAGTCTCTCACTACCATTCAATATGCAAAACTCTACGATGTTTGACATGTCCGGCTAGTCCGATCACTTATTCAGCGATGAATGCAGATGCGGTCTTAAAAAGATCTTGTATTATTTAGCTAAACTTTCTTCAATGCTATGCGTAGATCTGTTATCTTTATAACATATGTTGAAATAATTTGGTTAAATTTCTTATATTAGTTTAAAAAATCAAATAAAACCAGTTTTTATCAGAGCACATAAGAATTCAGTTGATGCGTATCACGTAGTGAATGTTTTATCGCCAATAACTTTATCTATTGAGACAAAAATCCTGCTTCATTAGATGAGCTTGAAGGTTTTTTAGTTTTAAAACATTGTTAAAAATTGTGTCACTCTAGGCCAAACATGTGTACTAATTAAACTTTATTCTTTATTTTGATGTTTGTGCTGTTTTACCTGTTGTCCATTCATAAACAAGGACATAGGTTAGTCCATGACGTATACTGGTTAGAAATAGAAAGACCTGTGTAAACTCGTATCGCGTGAATACGTATTAGCCAATCATAATCCAGTTCTGAATGACTTACATAAACGAAGCTGTCAAATTTGTCAAATTAATATAACAAAGGTACAACAGCTACCTTTCAATTAATTGCTAAATTTTGTAAAAAAACTCAAAAAACTACATGAATATTAAAAAAAATACGTACTAGATAGAAAAATAGTAGTTTTAAAATTATCTTTAAAACAAGACTGCAAACGAACAAGTATTTATTTCTCAACAAACTTTTATCAAAAAGTTTTTTTTAATTTATTCATATAAATTAAAAACAAATACATAAAAAGCTGGCAATATTTGAAGAAAATATTCAAAATATGAAGAAATATTTTTACAACACATGAAAGATTTCAAATCTATTGAAGTTATATCAACTAAGATCTCAGTTTGAATCACATCCTCATTCAAAACATATTTTTCCTTGCTAAAAATGTGATTAGACTATAGTGTTAGATCAGTAATTACATAGTAGCAAAATACATATAGATTCACTTTTCCATTTCATTTTTTCTCCAAAAATTACAAAGTGTTATTATTTAGTGTTTATACTACCTAGAAAGAAAGCGGTTATCCTCAAGAACATCCGGTCTCACTCCCTTGGAGAATGTTTCGTGATTAACTAAATTTGCCAGTTATCAAAGTTTTTACTATGTTTTTGCATTTATGATTTTTAATTGTACCAGTACGTTTGTGTTCTCTAATTAAATATTACCTTGTACCATATCTTCATACATTATTATGGTCAACATGTATAGTCCAGCCGGTTTATAATTAATCAATAGCTCAAATCGTAAAATACGTTGGCCATGAATCTGACAGCTGTTGGTTGGGTATCGGGTGTCTTTGACTAGAGCAATGATGAGTGTCTCCTTTACATGGACTTATTTTTTGTATCTTCCTGCAAAGGATAAATCATATTTATCACCAATAACTGAACCTACATTTGTCATAAAATGATTATTCAAAGTCAAGGGTTTAATGCATCAGTGTGCCTAGTATATGTAACATTTTTCCTACATTGACGTTTAATTTTGTTGTTTCATGTTCCAGTGTCGACTACAAAGTTTTCAGCTATTTTGTATTGCACGATGTCTTTGTCTTTTACTATTTAGTACAATATTTCTACTAAAGCAAAAGAATAAGTACATTATGACAAACATGATTACTTCAATTTGTCTAATTTTCATTTTCTATACCTGCTTCTCCTGCTTATGGTGTATTTGTTTCCCAATTAATACGCCATGGTAGAGCTTGTTCCCACCATGGGGACTTTGGACAACAAATCAGGCTGCTTGCAAATAAATTGTTGACTCGGGGGATATTGCACGCCTGGGCTTACTAAGGCTATAAATAAGTTTTAGGGCTGCCATCACAGTATTGTTGAAAAGTTTGGTGTATCTGTGTGTCCAGAATTGCCCTGTATATAATTGACGTCCCATAGTTTCATGTTCCTTTCACACAATTTTGATTACACACGTGGCTGGTGTGGCTAGTTAAACAGGGGGTGCTTACCCTTCCGAAGTACCCGGCCTCACTTCCTCGGTGGAAGTTCAATTGTATAACCTGGCTTGTATATATGGATATAAGGAATCATAACACAGTATCTATTTACGGTTTAAAAAACCAATAACGAAAGAGTGAAGTAGAAAACCCTTAAAAAACATATATCATTTTCTATTAAATGCACTGCAAAATTACTTTCACATGAAGTAAATGCACGTATAAAAAACGCAGTTTACTATTGATAAAGCATTTTTGTGTTTTACTGTGTATGTAATTAAAATTTGAATCAAGGTGATATTTAATTTAGTTTATTGTATTATGAAGCAATGCAGTATCATTATGGTTGATGTTAGGAAGCACTATGATGTTTTCTATTTCAGTAACGTTTTATTGCCAGTTTTAATTATCAGATTCCACTTGATTGGTTAGCAGGTCATTACTGTATCTGTAGTTATTATCACAGAAATCAAATCAAACCCTTAGAGAAAAGCTCACAAAGAATTGTTACCTGTTTATATAACTTTATGATGATTGGGTTCGATGTCATCCAAAAATAATGAATACTATGATAAAAATGGATATAAACTTCTTTGATAATTTCTGAAAATGTGATATGAGATTTTATCTGGTGGTTCTGTGTAGGAGATAAAAAATTATGTTCTGAATAAACACTATTTTATGAGTAAATTGGTTTTTTATAATTATGTTTTTCTTGTTTTTGTTTGATTATAATAGACAATGTATTGTCATTAAAAATCAAGTGTTCATCTTATAAATCATCTGTATATAGGTATAGGTATTAAGATGAGTTGTTTTATTGCATTGATTACTCTAATATTTATTAATTACAATTATGTATCAAGGCCCTCAAAAAGTTTCATGACCGTCATCACAGTATTGTTGATAAGTTTGATGTCTCTATCTCTCGAACAATTTTGATTACACACGTGGCGGGTGTAGCTAGCTAAACAGGAGGTGCTTACCCTTAGGGAGCACCCGGTCTCACTTCCCTGGTGGAAGTTCACGTATCTAAACTAACTTGTAAGTTCCAAAGTTTTTACTTTGCTTCTTGATTTTGATTCGGACATGGATTAGTATCCTTGATTTTAATATATCTGAGCGGTGTTTCTTATTGTCTTTATCAATACCAATTATATTTTCTGGTCCCAGTTTCACAATCATTTCTTACCTAAGATTTTCCTTAATTTAATTCTAGCAAATAACTACTGATGGATATTTTGTCCCAACTAAATGCAAATGTTTTAATCTAGAAAATATCTTAAAATTGAAACCTTTAATCCTGAATATCTTCAAACTTAACAAAATTATAAAGATTTAAAAGTTTGCAAGATTTACGTTCAGGAAAACCTCAGCTTAGGATTTTTGTGAAATCGGGCCAGCTGCTTAATTCTAAAAACCCATTTACCTTTTAGTTTTTATTTCATTCCGATGGCAACAAAGACAGAAGGAGTTTCCCATGGTCAATTAAATGGAAATGGTAAGATTCTAGTAATTATTTTAATATGTTCATTATCTCTTAACCACCATTCACATTTTTGTGCCTTATTAGATGCTGTACGGCCGTCAATAGTGTTGATAAATATGATGTCTCAGTACCCGAAATTTCTCAGGATATAATTGACTTACCATTGTTACATTTTCCATTGATTCTCAGTTTTGGTTAAACAAGTGGCAAGTGTGGCTAGCTAAACAGCAGGTGCAGTATTTAACTTACTGTGCCAGTTTCATTTTTATTATTATTTTGCTTTGGATTGTGATTTGAATATAGATTAATATTTCTTTTTGATAACTGACCCAAGTTCACCTGCACTGTCTGACCAGAACAACGATCTTGCGAAGTGTAAACGCCTCATCTATTGGTTTAAACAATGTTTTAACTAATTAGATCATTGTGTTGATTATCCATACACAACTGCTTTGTACTTTTTACTGGACAATATATTGTCAACCGGTATGGTACTGTCAAAGTGATATAGGTGTGTAACGGACTGTTTCAGTATGATATTTTTGTATAAAGTTGTTTTTGTTTTTCGTTTTTTCTCCTTTTAAGCTTACCTTGGCTGAAAGCCCATATTAGCTATTGCGATCTCTCACCGTCCGTCGTGCGACGTGTGTAAACTTTACATTTTAATCTTCTCCTTTAAAACTACTAGGCAAAATCTGATGATATTTGTCAGTAGTGATGCCTTAGTGAAGGCCTTTCAAATTTGCAATAAATAAAGAGTTATGTCCCTTTGAGGGATAACAGTTGAAAATAATATAATTGACCATTGGACTTCTGAATATGATATGGCGTATCTTCAGTTGAGAGTTAAGGCCCTTGGACCTCTTGTTATCTTTTATTATGGTTTAATGTTCAATATAGCAAGTAATTTTAACCTGTATTTCATGTTAGAGAAGCAAGTAGCGACAGAAACAATAAAATACCTCTGGTATCAGATGTAATACAGAAGAAAACGATATATTAGCAAGGTTATTTATTATTTCTTTAGAAAAAAAATAAAAAAAATCTTGTTTGATCCTACGCACTGTCAATTTATACAAGTGAATTTTTGAAAATGTTAAAATGGTAGCCATGGGGTTAATAAAGGTAAATAGATTAGAAACGGTCTGTACTTTGGCCGATAGGTCACATGTAGCCATTAATCTCCGACAATCATCATGTCTGCTGTAGCAACAGGTATACGTAACGCTCCCTCTGACTAACTCCTTGTGAGTATTAACTAATTTCTAATCCATTTACGACGGGGGTGTGTCAATAGGTAATCAGCCTAACTTAATATCTTCCTCTTCTTTTTCCATCCTATGTGTTGCACTTATAGCAACGGTGTTCAAGTGTCATCAGTCCAGAACTGATAAAGTCATGGCCCTTTCCTGTGATCCACTCCTCAGCTGTCTTTGCGACTTGTTCGTCAGATCGAAAATGACGTTCAAGATATCATTTTTCAATTTTGGAAATAGAGAGAAGTCGCTAGCAGTTAGTTAAGGCGAACAGGTAGGAAGTGATATTAAGTCATACCCGTTTTGTCTTACAGCTTCTATCGAAACATTGCAGTTTCTTCTAAAAACGATGATAAATAATAACCTTGCTAATGTAGCAAATCTAATGGATTAAAAATATTTTTCTAATTTGAACTGAAAATCAAGAATAATGGTAATGTAGTTTAAAATGTTTGATAGATATACATGCTGGGTGCAATGCAAATAAAACTATTAAGGGACATTATGTGTATCCGAATGTACCAATTTTACTCTATAAACTGAATTATAAAGATTGCTTTAATCAGTTTAAAGATGTTTAAAGACGGAGTTACATCCTGTTTTCTGTTTTTTCCATCATTTTAGTTTAAAATGTAATTTGTTTATCAATTAATATATATTTATTTATATAGATCTTGATTGTAAATAAAAAGACTTGTCTGAAAAGTAATTGAATAGATCTAATATTGCTCTTATTGCACGCGATGTAATGACAACGAGACTTATCTGTAAATAAGCACTCAGTATGCATGGTTGTATCACTTTTATACACTTGGTCATAGCAAAATAAAACACAAGAATATTAAAATAAAGGAACATACTCACATACACACGAGAACTTCAGAGTTTCAAAGATCACTTGGCGGAAGGAGGTAGTTGTGTTGTTCTGGTATCCTGGGTCCTCCTAGTCATCCAACTATTGGTTCAAAGAAAAATACTGTTTTTAACAAATAAAACAATCAAATACGCTTTATTTTGAAAGTTTTGAAAGTATGAATTGTTAAACAGATTCTTGTGACATATGTGACTTTAGAACAACATCTGTCTTAAAATAAAAGGTCTTTACACTGTTCAGATTGATGAACAAATTGTACTTAGAAAAAACTGCTTGTAAAAATGCCAAAAAAAGGGGGCACATAGAATGATTTAATGTTAGTGATTAGTTTGCCAGAGTTGCAAATTTAGAAAGCGGTTCTGAAAGTTCATCGACACGATTTCTTAACTGTTTGAAAAGGAGTTCCTGTTCTTGTTCTTCATACAAATCTGGTTTTATCAAACACAATGTAATCACATAAAAACGAGAGCATTGACCTTATTGAATTCTATATAATTAATTATAGGAAGCCTGGTAAACACAATACCAGTACCGTAACTAAGCCCTTAAATAAACCGAGGCAAGAAGTGAAGATCAATCTATGTAATGACATGATACAGTACCAACAGAGTTTCAATGTTTTTCATCTTTCACATGTACTTGGAAGGTATTATATAATGCAGTATAATAGGAAAGCTCAAAACTACTAGACTAGCTGTTGTTAAATAAGTGGGATGGTTTTGTGCCATGCAAACTAGTTTAACCACACCACTAAACCTCGTAATCCAGATCAGAGGATGGTTTAACAGTTAAAATTGTATGTGGGCGGGTATCAGACAGAAATAGGTCTATCATTTAACCATGTTTCTGCGTTTTCCTAAGAAAGATCGCTTGATATACATGAAGCTAAATACCGTAATCAGGCAGTGCCGCAATACAACTAAAGTATAAACAGAAATTGATTACACTCAGTTATTTGTCTATAAAACTTTTATAATTAAAAATATTTTATTTTTTCTTGATAAAATATATTTATAATCAATCGGCCTAATATGCACTTTAGGCTTCCATGATGTATATTTTGCAATAATCCAGCTTTACTGAGAAAAATTTGGCAATTTCTGCAATGATGAAAAATTAACAAAGTCTATTTACTCCGCCTTTTTTACCATGTAAGGCACAATGATATGCCATGACCTTTTTTATTCATTGAACCTGTTTATTATGCAAGAAAGACTAATCAACCATGTGCTGTGTCCTATGTATAGGCAAAACCAAATTATGTTCTGCTTAATGTTCTTCTATCACAATGCCTTCTGAGGGTATTTGCGATAGAATTCAGATCGACTCACATGGGTGAGAGGCTTTAAGTATGTATCTGGAATTTACATTTGCATTAATTTTCAGAAATATGTACAGATGTGTTATATATGTATTCTCAAACCTAACATTGGTACAACTCGTAGCTTAATTGGGCAATGGATTAACAAATGTCAGTGATATGCTTGTGTTCTTAAAATTAACAAGGCAAACATTTAAAAAGAAATAAACATGTATAAATTGTATTTACTTCAAATGCAAGGAATTTTGCAATTTACTTGACAATTGTTGAATCATTTTTAATCTCTCCCTAATCATATACACAGGTGTTTATTTTCCCTTGGCCTAATTGTGTTGTCATCAAACTGCTGTCCAGTATTTAAGTCAATCATCTGTGACACCTATTACACTTTGAATGGAACCCATAGTAAAAAGGGTTGGGTTTGTTATAAGAGGTGGAGTAAAAAACTTAGATTTTTTGAGGTTGAACATTTTTGACAAAAATTTATACTATACAGAGGCAAAGTCCAAAGTGATGAAAAACTCAAACCATCATGGTAAATTAGGCCGGGTCTTGTTATATACATAGTCAAATTTCTGTTTCACATCTTCAACTGGTTTTTGAGAAAAATCCATAAAATTGAGTGTAATCCATTTCTGATTATACTTTTAGTAACCAAAAGACAAGTTAAATAATAATGATTGAAACATGCTTTATCATTTTATCAGTAGGATGTAAATACTAGTAAACTGTTTAATATAAGCTTGATCTTTGTCAACTCGCAATCAAAAGTTTGATGACTGGTCCATAGCTTTTTTACGTTTTTCACTTCTTTCACGGCCCTTTGTTCACCCATAGTGTTGTTTTCAGTCCTTAAAGCATGGGTTTCGACACAAACTTTTCATTTCTAGATCCTGAACTAAATGCCATGCAATATGCACAAAAGACACCATCCAGATTAGGGAATAACGTTTCCACAGGAATGAACTTAGCCAATCATAATTGAAACGCCTGACTTGGTCATTTTAGGAAAATTGTAACTTTTACTGGGCGACTCGAAATTGTTGGACAAAATCAAGTGACGCTCGTCATCATTTAAGGGTCCCGCGGATTCCGATCTATTTATGTTATACTGTGGGTCAAGGTTCGTCTTAACAGTTACATCCAAGTGGCACTTAAATTTTGATAATTTTTCGGGTATTTCAAAATTAGTTTCTTCTTTCAGCTCAGTTTCATGTAAACTGTCACTCACTTGAAGGAACTGCTTGTTTAAAAAAACTGTCTAATATAAGTTGGGGGTTTCTTGTTTCCACGACATTAAAAGCATAGGTGGAAGAATATATATTACATAATAATATATTATTGGAATGATCACAATCCTGGAAAAATAGTGACGACCGTCGGAGCTCTCTCCCTCTTTCCTCTCCCTCACCCAGTCTCTTTCAAAATATCATTTCGCACATTTTTACCGAGGCAGTTGCCTCGGCTGCCTCATAGGTAGTTACGGTACTGCAATACATTATTAAGGGGTGTAAGTTTAGTGTCTAGCGCCAATGTCGAAGGGAGGCAACTCTAATGCACTTCTTTTTGCATTTAATCTTTTATCTGTACTTTAAGGTTACGACAGAATTAGTGTAATTTAATTCACAAAATAACCTAGACCGACATTTTCATATAGGATTTTATTTTTAACGAGCAAAGCGAAATTGCCTGTTCAGATATTGCATAATAAAAGTTTTATTGCATCTGTAACCATTGTGTGGTCGGCTGTCTAGATTAGTGGTATTGGTGTGCTGGGGTTGAGCTGAGTTATGATGTTTCCGTCCCTATAGAATGGATCTAATGATACTAGCGAAGTTCTTTTGTTTATGGAGAAAGTCTAAAGAAGCTTTTGTAACCAAAATAATGTTGAAAGCATAAGCGACATACAAATTACAAATAGAAAACGCCACTATAACAGTTTCGTTTACTTATCATTTGATAACATGTACATAGCGGTTCTGCCTCCGGCTTGGTACGGAGATTGGATCTAATAATATTAAAAATGTCAAGTTGGTGGTGTGGTTATTTTGCTCCCAAGTTTTAGGTACATTTGGCAGTTAAATAAACTATATATCCGACAAACATGTACATATCCAAACCAAACGAAGACAATATATTAAGACAAGAGTGGATAAACGCAGAATAAGATCACTGATTATAAATCTCCCTAATTCAAATACAATTAGTATTCAAGGTTTTGTTAAAGACTGTTTGGTACCCTACAAAAATACATAACCTATTTACCATCAGCTTCACGTTGGTAGAATTCATGTTTGTCGTTATAGGTGTCCTTTTTTGAGGAAATTGTGTCATATAAAAGGTAACGAATATAGACCAAAAGGTAAACAGAATTATGTTATGGTTAGTTAAGTGGATTAATTAAAACCACCGTCCAATATCGAGTCCATTACAAACTAGGCTATGTAATATATTTTTATAATTTAGTTGATTAAATCCATAATCTGATGCAGTAATTTTGGTAACAATGATAGGCATAATGTATAAACAGGGTCGTCAGATTAAATAAAGTCGAGCAAAATCTAATTACAACAACAGTACAATAAATCATCCAATTAGTTTTTTATGACGGCGACGCGATTTCCAATTCGTAATTTTAAAACCCATTACCCCATTACACACACACACAGATATATATATGCTGATGGGTTGAAATTCATAACGGCTGTCTTTTTGTAATGATTTTAAAATCAATATTGCATGAAAACATTTTGTTTTTCTCTAGGTCATGAACTATAATCATGTCAAATGTCGTGCTTTTAACAAAAACCCAAATTTTAGCAGTTTCTTGTACAAATCTGCTGCAATAATGTGAATATCTGACAAATAACTCTTGCTAAATCAAAGCATATCGTTACACTAAAACCAGACCGGTGTGAAGGTAGAATGTCAGATCAACTTATGATGGTAGGTTGATTCCAAGTTGACGTTGACTGTGTACTTAATCAATGCCTTGTTTGACGTAATGTTTAATCTAATGTCCTCGCCAATGTGTAGTCTTTAGCGCCTGCAGATGTATTTTGGTAACGGGCAATCACGATCGCGATTAAAATTAACAAGATTAGTGTGTAATTATTATGTAATTAATCACCACTAAATTCACAAGTTTATGATATATAGCACGAAATTCAATGTGCAAACAAGATGGAGACAGATTTCGCTAGCGTATTACGTGGTATCTTCTGACGTATGGACGGAACGATTATTTCTATTTGATTTAAGGATTCAGTGTTGATTGTACTGAATTTGTTGGGTGATAATTTAAATCGGTCACACGAAAATCCTTTCAATTGAAGTTATCGCCCAATAACTTCAGTACAATTAAAATGCAATCCTTATATTTGCAATCTTTCAACCCTAAAAATGTCATAGAGCTCAAAATAGGTCCAATTAGGGCTATGCCCAGCGCCACTTGGCCTATTTGACATATCAAAGTTTCAATGTTCGATTTTAATGACGCCAGATTAAATTCCGCACATTTGTCAGCGCCAAAAGAAACAAACAAGTGACGTCATAGGTGAAAGGTCGCACGTGAACAACCAAAGTTATTGGTAAATATCTTTAGTTGCTCTCAAAAGATTCATTAAAGCAAATTATATAATAATTGTAATATATTGAATGGCATCAGTTGATGTTTCCCCGTATAACAAAGTTAGTGCTGGAATTTCCGACGTTAACGTTTTCCAAAACACTGCACAAACGTTAATAGGGTATTGGTCACGTGGTACACTTCTGGAATTCATTTTTGTTTATATCAGAGATGTTTAATAAACTTAATTGAGAAGAACTAAGAACTGCAAACAGATGGCTCTTAATATTTTTAGATTTAAAAAAGAATATATCAGACTAACATTTTAAGAGATTGAGCCAAAATATAAACTAATATAGTCATATACGGTAAACGTGTCTTGGCATTTTATCATGTACAAACCGTATACTATTTAGAATTGTTTTTGTTCTATAAAACCAAATGGCTATGGAAAAATTATTATATATAATTGTTTATTTGTTAAACCCAAAACGATAATTATGTGAGTATGTATGAAATTAAGTTTTAAAATAGTTGCTTAATGACTCGCTATTTTCGTTTTTTATATCAAATTTGTATATTCATGTGCTCTTGTTTTTTATAATTTACGAAATGGTTGTATTTTCAGCATTAAGGATTTTTTTTTCAAAACAGCGTCCTGTTAATAGATCGCGTGGTAGAAAATTATCATGTGACGGAAGTAAAATTTAATTGGTCCAATTAATCCCTATGTCGATACTGAATTTCATATTTTCTAAGCAAAATATTAAATCATAAAAGTTAACTTGTTGGTACTAATAGATATAGTTTGATCATTTATGGCACGTGCGCCAGGTGGCCTAAAAGCTTCGAGAGAGAGAGAGAGAGAGAGAGAGAGAGAGTGAATTTGTCACCGAAATCACTCTGAGGGAAAGAAGTCTTCGCAAATTTTGCAATTGCCAATTAGTTTAAAGCGTACGCTTACAGAGAGCAGCGCCTCTTACCGAACATAGTCGAATCCCATTGGTAGAAAGTATCCTGATTGTAAGTAAATTAAATAGTTGCTTTAACGTTTAGCTTAAGTATTAGTTATTCTATCAACTGTCATTACTTTAGTTAATTTACCATTTGGGTTTAGTAAAGGCGATTTTATTATTTGCCTCCTCCAGTATTGGTAACTTTATTATTTTTCCTTCGTATTGGTAATAGTTCGTTGTTTCGATACCTTTAGCATGGGTATGGATCAGTATGTTTGTGTTAGATTGGTTAGTATCGGTAATGGTTCGTTTTGATACCTTTAGCATGGGTACGGATCAGTATGTTTGCTAATCAATTGGTTACATTTGCTTGTTTTACAAGATTGTTACAAAAAGGCTATCAGGTTTATCGGTCATTTCATGTATTATCAGAGATCACATTACGTCCGACGGACAACTGACGTACTAAAAAGCAATATCATACCAGAAGGAAGCCTCATAGTGTCGGCATATGTGGATATGTAGATGGAACATTTATCACAAGCGTTATTTCGAAGAAACCCTTATAGTGTCGGCAAGTCTAGTCTAAAATATATGACGTATTGGAAAACGAATTGTTATGTGACGTCATTTACGGAGATTACAACGATTATTCTCGTACACGTGACTTGTTGGTCACATGACCAGACTCTAAGGTCTTATTTATATTTCCATGTTGATAAAATATACCCTTATACTTGGAATCCTTCGGATTAGGATTAATCGAATTGTTTGGCCTAGTTTTTTGTTTGTTATTAAATTAGAGTACATATAAGTTATTGGTTTTAAAATTATCCTTAAGAGATATTCTTGTCTCACGTCAGGTATTTCTATAAGGTTTATTAAGGGTATATGTATTCATATTTGAATTCTAGGTTAAATACAAATCTTTGCCATACATTGTATACCCAAATATTATTTATATATATTGCGTCCTTGGACGTCTAGAGAAATAAAAGTTAAGCTGTGTTATCAACCTACACAAATATTAAATGAGTAATCATTTTTATTAGACCATGTGCCAGACCCCATTTTGGCACTGGTCCTATCTGGTGTAAATGTTTCTTTATTTTGAAAACGTTTTATTGCCATAGAGTTAATAAATATGTGACGGCACTTAATTTTCTGAATGAGATATTCAAAAATTTAAAATATCAACATATAAATTTTTGAATATTTTATTCAGAAAATTAAAAAATATATATAAAATGATAGTGCTTGCTTTCCACAACATTTGGTGAATGCAAGTTTTTTCATATTAAAAATGTCGGCTACCAATTAGTGTAAACAATATTTTATTCATTCAATTGGTATACAATAACACACACACACACACACACACACACACACACACGCACACACACACACACACACATGTCGTCATGAGAAAAGGACCCTTAACTTGAAATTTGACATTTTGAGATGTTTGCATATCTGCAAAGACGAGGTAATTCTGATTATTTCTGTACTATTTTTATGCGTGTTTGATACATTTTTGGCCTTGAAATATGAATTTTATTACTTTATTATTTTATTATTGTGTTCAAATAATCTCTTTTTTAACCAACTTGTTACAGATTGATTGATAGATTGATATTAATTTTGATTTTACATCCCAATCAAGAATATTTTACTTATATCGAGACGCCACCAATTTTAAGTTAAGTAGCAGATATTTTGACCTTTGCAGTGGGCTCATGACAAAGATCACAAAGAACTAGACCTGGTGCTAATACAGGCACTGAATATGAAAACTGTTGCCTTCAATTTTCCTTATATATATTACTGGTTAAGGTTTCTAGAAATAAAGTTAAAAAAATATATCAAAACATAAAATAAACATAAGACCAAAACTCTTCACTAGCGATCGCCGGATGACAGTTTATATGAAAGTCTTCTTTTACGTCCGTGCTGTGGGGTCATGAATTAAATCGATACAAATCGTTCGCCACAAAAATTAAGGTTACACATACATGTTTAAATTGTAAAGTGATTCCTGAGTACCACGAACGCGATTTATTTTTTTAAATAAGTCAGTCCCGTGCCTAATGTCACAACCTATTAAAATAACCATGTATAACGGCTTTGGTAGCCAAGTTGGTAGAACTCTTGCCTTTTTAGAGCATGAGCTCCCTGTTTTGATTCCTGGTCCGACCTTGCACCTTTCGCCTTTAAGATGCAATAATTATCATAAACCTTGAAAGTAACAGACTGGTAATTGCGAGGCATAAAAGGGTATTTGGATGCGAGATTTTCCATTTCCCAAATTCTATAGAAAAACAAGATTATTATGCAGCGGCCTGGTTAGTTCAGCTGGCAGACCACTTGTCTATGATGATAGATGTCCCGTATTGATTGACGGTCCTTCCTTTTTAAGGAAAAATTGGAAATGATTATACATGTATTTAAATAAGCCCACGTAAATAGTGTTGGTACTGGTTCCAAGTTCACAATCATCTCTTAACATAGATTTTTCTTGACTTAAGTCCGATAACTTTTGACAATGTTTTATAGTGTTCCAAATAAAAAAATAATAATACCTAAATCTATTAATAATTTAAAAACTTACAAAATTACTCAGATTTCAAATTTGCGAGATTTTTAGGAAATCTTAGTGTGAAATTTTTGCTAAGTAGCGCTAATTGGAACTGAAAATTATTTACTTTGCAATAAAATATAACAAATATAGTGTATCCATGCCAAAGACATGAACACCTAAACAAGTGAAATTGCAAAATAATTAATAATCCCATACAAATTTCCGAATTTTGCACAGAAACTTATAGTTTTTATATACTTTTGAGCAATGTGGGAGCTCGTGGGTTCGAACTTCGGTCGGGTTTGACCAAGACTTGAAAAAAGGTAGTGACTGTTTTATCGCCAAGCACTCGGCATTTAGAAAGTAAGTTACGGGGTCCTTCAATAGACCTTAACCCTCTTGCTGCCACACAGACATATGTGTCGTCCATCGGCAGCCTGCCATGCGGACAAATATGTCCTTTCAACAGAATTGACAAGTCTTAGATAAAAGACGAAGATAAACTTATAATCTTTTTGTAAAATTATAAAAATACAAAATGTTGACTATCCGAGGGCGAAGCCCGAGGGAAATGTGAGTTGTTAAGGGTGAACAAATGTTCATATCTCCCTCACAAAAATGCAATAAATTGTTTATTATACCGAAAGATAACCATGGTAATAAAAAAGACAGAAAGAAAGAATTTTTTTTTTAAAAAGACAGTCTGAAAACATCAGTCCTTCTCCGAGTCATTGCTTTTTCTCCTATCGGAACTCATCGGAGGCAAACGCTAGAACGTCGTGATCGATTCTCCATGATGTTTTCTCCACCCTGATCACATGATCCAACGACCCAATCAAATTACAGATAGTATCGTATTTTTCTAATGAGGTATAATAATAAATAAAATAACATTTATATGAAACATTTAGCTTTACAAAATGTGTAGGAGTTCAAAGTTGAAAAACCTACTAGCTTAGTAGGGTTATTAAGTAGCGTAGTGGATAGCCAGATTTTACCGTATCTGGGAGGTCGGTATTAGAACCCAGGCCGGGTATAACAAAAAAATTAAAAATAGGTAGTACGTGGTTCTCTTGGCAAGCACTCACTTGGGTATAAAAAATGAAAGCCATGATACAAACAAAGGGGGAAAATGAAATACGCTTTGACAATGCAGTTACGCAATGTTACAGTAGTCATTAAGTGATATTTTCAAAACACTGAGAGACAGTTAGAGATATGACAATTTTAAAAAATCTTTCAAAATAACAAACATTATCAAACGACAGTCTCGGTGGCCCAGTGAAAAAGCGTCTGCATCGAGAGCGGAAGGGTTCTCGACCCCGGTCGGGTCATACATAAGGCTTTCAAATTTGCGATTCAGTATCCTCGCCTAAAGCTCAGGGCATCGCCTGGTGAAAGGATGAGTGGTAGACCTTTCTTCGGCGTACTGACTTTGTAAGCTTGCACCTTAGAATTAAAAACAGACCAAAAATACACTCGCATATACACGAAATTATTCTTAGGTTGATCCTTAGACATGATAAAACTGCTCTCATCGAGAATAGCTCAAAAAAAGCTCCGATGCTACGATAACCAATACATCAAAGTAAAACATTATTATTTTATAAAAAAGACTAACAATTTTTATTATAATCATTATATACGAAAATTAATTTTAACCTCATAATATGTGTTTTAATCGATCTTGTACAAAACAATATATAATAAGTAAACAGACATTTTATGTTAACTTTATTACAGAGGACAGTTTGACAACATTTGTGGCTCTGTGGGAAACATGATGTTTTTCAAAATGTGCCCACTGCGGCGGCGGTTGCGTTGCTGGTGGTGGTGATGAAATATGAGAAAATTGACCCTTATTATACATTAGGTAGCGTTGTAAAGGTCACTATCTCCATCAGCCCCTCACGCTTACTGAGAAAGACTAGGGCTTTGAGGGGCTGTTAAAGTAATGGGACTGCGGTGGGCTTGATCCGGCATTTTCTGACCACTTTCATTTAATTTTAATGCCTATGCATTCGACTATATCAGAAATCGTACCAAAGATGAACAAATCTTCGAGTGGGGCAATACAATCAATACAAGTTGCCAAACCAAAATCCGCGTGCTGTAGTAGTAAAACCCCGATGTAAATGAGTTGAGTTGAGTAATGGTGTTTAACGTCCCAGTCAAGAATATTTCACTTATATCGAGACGTCGCCAGCTATAGGCGAAGGTGTAGAAATTTTGCCTTTGCGTTGCGCTTATGGCATTATACAGCAGGGTTCTTTAGCGTGCCAAGCCCACCGTGACACGGGACCTCGTTTATTTTAAGTTGCCATCCAAAAGAACCGTGGCTTTCATTTCGTAATGCCGAGTGCTTGGCGAAAGAACAGTCACTACCCATTTTCAAGCCTTGGGTCAGACCCGGCCAGGGTTCGAACCCGCGACCTTCCACTTACGGAGCGAGCACTCTACCAACTGAGCTATCGTAGTGGTATGAACTGATATAAACCCCGATGTAAATGAAGTGCTATTTAAGACACATCACATGGAATGACATAAAGATAAACTTCGTTGCTAGGCAACTCATTCGAGAAATCATTTGTGTTTTGTCCATACCTAAGATATAAACGAATGAACTGGTTTTGAGTTTTGAAAAAAAGTTGAAAAACGTTTCATCAAATTAAAATACTAGCATTGGACAGCATGAGCATGTACTTTGTATTTGCGAGAAATGACACGCAAGAATAACTTATACATGTATATCGTCAAGCAGAACGCGAGGACTGTTGTTGCCTAGCGTTGATCAAGTATTTTAATGAACATTGTAATTGTTATGACAACAATTTGAAATTAAAGGTACAATTAATACTGGTATAATATGTAATTATTATTGTTGTCTCGTGAATGACGGATCTTTTTGTGAACATACTGTCAAAACTATAAATCTGCATTGAATTTTTAATTCTTTCATGGCATATGCAAAAACTCCAAGTTAATTATGCAGATGTTTCCATGGAAACTAGTTTCTTCTATTTAACGAGTCTTTTTTTAATTCAGAATAGTTGTTGAAAATACAGTAAAGATAGGCATTAATGTTACATAACCATCACTGTTAACAATGGCTTAATAGTTGCTCTTAATTATTCGTAAGTCATTATACTGGACATAAGTCAAAGATTGTGACGTCATTAAACGAGTCCATAGCAACGAGAATAGTTACCCTAGAAACATAAAACTACTTTTATTACGAAGAGGAAATGTTAAACTATAATAATAGACAAAAACTTGAAAATGTAAAATTTTGACCTTAAGGTCCCTTCTCTCGCGACGCCAATCATATAGCGCGACTAGTAGTGGTACAGCTACGAAAAAAGGACGAGACCTGATACTGAGGGTTGTACATACACACTGTGTATATAATATATATATCATGAGATAATATACTCACCTCTTTGGGAACACCTGTGCACTGTATATATATATATATATATATATATATATATATATATTATATAATATATATATATATATATATAATATATATATATATATATATATATATAATCCCAAATTTGAAATAATGTCTTACACATGGTAGAAAATATTATAAAACAAATAAAATAACTAAGATAACATTTTTGCTAACGTTTTCATCCTTCTTGGGACTTTTCAAGCATACCATAACGATTATAGGTTATGGTATGCTTGAAAAGTCCCAAGAAGGATGAAAACGTTAGCAAAAATGTTATCTTAGTAATTTTATTTGTTTTATAATATATATATATATATTTCAGTATAGTCTAGCCACTTGTCGTCAAGGATACTATGTCCCGAATTGAAGATTTTATCATGACTTTATTGATGAAAATTTACAATCGACCCGAAAATAATAAAGGTTCTGATCTATACATATTGTGGTACGTTTAACACGGTCATTTTTTTCTAATTATTATACCTCATATATATTAAAACACTTTTCAATGGATGTTTTCCAATCACATGACATGTAATAAATGAGATATTTCCCACGAAGTCACTGTCAGCGTGTGACAACCTTTCACAGCCATGTGATAATACTATTATCACCCGGTGATAACCCGGTACAAGGGAAATAACTCGTAAAACAGGACCGTACGCGTGTTGTCATTTTGGTAAACAATAACAATGGCGGCCAGTCGTTTTTTGTAGTTCGTCGGAAGCGGACTTAGAATTAATTATGCATGACAAAGCTAAGAAAAGACAACAAGGGTCACCCAAGTTTCAGTGAAAAATACTGGAAATGTATTTGATGGAAACGGAAAGAGAGGTAAATCTAGATTCTGTGGAATCTTAAGTATGCAGACGAGAGTAAAAGGATGGTTGAAAGTGTAAATTGGCAGCATTTAATTTAATTTAAAATGTATATATTGTTTGTGCCATTTTACATGGTAAGCTTTGTTTCGGTATAATAAAATAATAATTGCCCTCTAGGTATGTGGACATCCGAAATTGTCACCCTTCAGAAGGGTTTTCACCCTCGGGCGATGCCCTCGGGGGACAACCCTTCTGTCGGGTGACAATTCTGGATGTACACATACCTAGAGTGCAATTATTGTTTAATATCATCTTGTGATACAAAATGCCCTTAAGACAAAGTTCAATACTTGATTCGAAAAATAACATTGGAATGATAACTTTTCATAAATATCATCTACTGATACAAATTTGCCCTAAGAGAGAGTTCGATACTTGATTCGAAATATCATCTTGGAATGATTTTTTTTATATAAATCACTTAGCTTCCATGTTAACAGCGACGTCGTTTTTTGTGCACCATGCGTCGATGTTAAAAACGAGGCAAATGGATTCTGTTGCGCAAGTTCAAGTAATTCGGAATCAATAAACTTACGATTATACAAAACGTTGAATTAAAAGTAAGGTGTACTTTGTCTTTCATTAAACGCATCATTATGTTAACGTTTTTACTTAAAATACCGGAATATCATTTTATTAGAAAACACATTTCACAGCAAATAAAAGACAAGTTTTTGTCACCGATACATAAAATTACTAACATGCATATAGATAAAACACGTACTGGCTCACATGCCAGAAATTATTGCATTTGCCATTACCTTCAGAGCCGGTCTGCTTATGACATAAAGTTACGCTTTTTCCATTGAAAATCAAATAAATCTGAATAAAATTGATTTTATTTACAAACTTGTACCTAGTTGTAATTCTGCATGCGCTTCTGTGATTAGCGTAGAATATTTATGCACAGAGCAAAACGTTGGCGCTATGGGGAGTTAACATGTTGAAAAATCAGGCAATTGGCACACCCTTTTGCGCATATGACGTAAAACGTCACCAAGGACATCACTTCCTGTGTAAACATCGTCATTTTCACCATGTAAAATTCCCGTAGTGCCAACATTTTTCTTTCTACAGAAATACGTTATGACAATCGCGGATGCGCATACAGATTTTCTGTTACGGCTAGGTACAAGTAAGTGAATATTATTTTCTATGGAATGAAGCATAACTTCACTGTCACAAACAAACCGGCTCTGACAGTAGTTTGGACAATAAACACATATAGTTCGCCAAATTTATAACTCAAACGAAAAAGAACCAGTTGATTCTGGTTCGTGTTTAGAACAACCTGTGTCCAAAACTAAGAACAGAAAACAACAGCCGAATAAAACACATGCGTGCATAAGAGGTCTGGGATCAATTGCAATATCAGAGTATAACGCAGCTTTTGGGAGTTATTATCACGATTTATTATTATTAGTACCCATGACCGATTTAGGAATAGGAAATTCGTATACATGTATATTGTTTTGTTAAGCTATGTATGTTGAATTGCGAAAAGAAATTCTGGCATAATCACAACTATTTTGTGTTTGGGTCAAATCTTATCGGAATGTGCTAAATTTGTCTGCCTTTTCACAAAGGATTTATAAAAATACATTTGTACTTTAAATAAGTTACTGCGTTTTAAATTGAGTTAAATATTTTGCATACAGGATTACAAGACGTTTAATAATGTTTAATTTTACCCTGTCTTAACGCTTACACCACGTTATTTTGAAACACGTTCAAATGATTTTGTTAAAATTTGTAACATGAAGATTTTAAACTGTTCTAAGAAGCAGCGACCCTCATTCCAGAAACTGATTAATTTATGAAGTGTCTACGATACATAAGGTCTTGATGTCTAAATGTTAAGGTGAACTAGGATACGAAATCCTTCTTTGATTTGTTCTAGTAGGATCTAAGATCGAAGACCAAACAAAGAAAAATAATTAAATAGACCTTTGATTCATACTAGATATTGCTACAAAAGTTGTATTATATACCAGAATATACATAACATTCACCCCGAATCACCTGGATGTCATACTGTGTTTACTTGGACAGAAACTGCATGGAAATGGCGATTTTTAAAGGTTGCTGGAAAGAAAAAACTCAATGTCGTCCTAAAACGCCATAATGTCATCATTTACTTATGAAACAAGCTAAATGTCGCGTTATTTTTCTTTTAAAATACACATCTGGCAATTAGTTATTACAAGATATACGTGATATCTAGCATGACTTACCATTTTAAAGATTTTTTTTCAAAATAGAAAGCAACATTTTTCTTTACTAAACTTATGTTTTAAATTATTAATATATTTGTTACTTTATCTCATACAGAAGGGATTGTATTGCAATTTCCATTTAAATACAACAGAGTTGTTGAATTTTGTTTCTGTCGCATCAGCAATTTTTCAGCTACTCGCGTCGAGAACTATTTTATTAATCTCTATGAATTAATCTATAAACAAGTTCGTGTATGTGTAAGTATTAAAAAGCCAGTGTGTTTTATGGTCTGCTTTGTACCAGCGCGCACTCAGGACGACTTTAAGGTGCTACCTCATCGAGTCAATACGCCACAGACAAGCGTACCACTCCCCCAGTCACCTTATACCGACACCGGGTAAACCAGTAAAGGCAAATCACTTCCCCACTGAGCGGGACTCGAATTTACAGCCGTGAGACACCTTTGATTTGTAGACTTACGTCTCATCCATTAGGCCAACACGTCATCTTGAAATACAACGGAGGTTACAACAACTTAAATGTGTATGAATACAAAACATTGTTTATAATTGTCTATAAAATATTCTCCTATTGATTATCAAGACACATGGCATTTTAATATGAAAATGCAATATTTGTTGTTTACTATATTGCTTTAATTTATTTATTAACGTTTATAGTTTCCTTTGGTAAATCAAAAATCAGAGGCGGAGTCAAACTGTCAATCAACTTAAGATTACCGACATTTTCACCGGAAGAAAGTGATTTCAAGAACTTAAATTGATATTGATACAAAATATTAATTTTGAATGAAATTGTAAATATAAGACGTACTTCTGTTCATGATATTTAATTTCGAGAGATAAATCAAGATGCAAGATTGAATGGCGCGTGACAAATCAAATTGAAGGGCTTTACCCTCCATCGAGTTCGGCACACACCACACTGTCTCGTACTACCTCTGGAAATACCATGACCATAATTTGATTCTAAAAATACACACAAATTACCCGATTCATTGTTCAGTTTGTAAATTTTGAGGCTTGGTTATAAATTGCCCATACTTTCGGACCAGTGGTTATACAAAGTGATAGTTATGCTGCTGTATGTATACAAGTTTTCGCTCACAATATCGCTCGAGCGCCTTGCAAAACTATGAACATCTAGTTAATTGCTATGGAATACATTTATTTGTATTGAAGATTTAAAGTATTTGGATTAGATTGACATCTATGAAACTGGAGTGGTTTACAATTGTTAGGCAATGAACTGGTTCATCAAACATTCACGCACAAGCAATATTATTGATAGAAGGCAACAGCAGGCCGAAAACTGACCTTTGACGCAAGGCCATGAGTTCAAAATCAGGGGCCTATGTCATGAACAAGGGTAAAGAAACAAAAAACAAAGATATTTCTGCAAACGTTGTTGTTGTATTGTTTGGTTACTGTGCGTATAATGGATGTGTTTCTTGAACTTTAATTCATTCTAAGTCTTTATTTCCAGATATGAGGATTTTGTCATGTGCTACGTGCTACTTTTGATTTTTTATAAAATAATACATTCAAAAGTAGCACATGACACTTTAATCACAAATTGGTTTGCAAACCTTTCCCGAAACTATACACGTCAATGAGACTTAAATGAGAATAAGTCTGGTTCTAATCAACTATGCCATGATTATTCAGCAGCGAGCTAAATATATATTTTAACTTTCCATTCTTAGATCTTTCATTTACAATGGAGGAATTCAATCTCAAACTGTATAATACAAATTATAACCCGTAGTATGATTTACAATATGTACAATGTTAAACAATCAAGTTTGACAATAGAGCATGTTATATAGTAACAACTAAGGGGTTCCATTAGTCTGTGAATCGACAAACTGGGAATACGTGTTGACAGTCCATGATGAATGATAGAAATCCTGGCTGCATTACCGTCTCAACAATATAATTCATATCTCCGCAAAACAATCTAGAATCTCCAGAATTAATACCATTTAATATAGTTACATTATTATATGTTAATTGAATTCTGTACACAGATGTATTCGATTCGGAGACATCTTCATATTCTTAATCCCCTGGGAACAGCTATTGACATATGCGTAACATTGATAAGGGTTTGGAATGAGTCGTTATCGTCACTCTTGGGAATTTATTGGGAGTAACGTTCAAATCGATCAACAACATTAAGGTTAAGACGAAATTAATACAGTTCAAGCCAATGTCATAACTGTAATGTTTTCCAATAAAAGGAATTATCATTTCGTCCTTATTTTAAAATCACACTTCCAGCATACGATATCGAACTCCACCACCATTAGATATCTGAACATTATTATCTAGATATTAAAGTCGAATACAACCCCTGATTTTCACATACATGTACTCGTATATATTGCACATGAATACATAAGTTTGATTTTCGAAAACAAAAAATATGGGGTCGTCAAGCTACTTTTTTCATTAAATTGAATCAAAATCCTGAAACAAGAAAAATAGCCTTATTCCTTACGTAAGAAGTTAACATTAATGTCCTATTATACTATCATGAATTAATGTTTTTCAAACAAATAAATAAAAACACTGATTGTGAGCTATTTTGGTTGTGCAAAACAAAACCAATTTTAAATATCATATGGTCTGTTCCCATAGCAACCGTTACCCAAACACAGATAAATTAAAGTGGAAAGGGGATTCGTATGTATACATTGATGTAGCGTTTTTGATTTTACAGAATCTACCAAATGTTGGCACGTTTCTGTCTTGTGTGCAGCTGATCAGAAAAGCTTCAAGATGATTTTATTTCAAGTACACTGTTACACTTGCTAGGTTAGGTCCTCCATTCGTTTGCTATAGATTGCGCTTAATTAAGGTAGTTCCATATCATGGTGACGTCGTCATTTTGTGCGTACGGTCGAAATGTTTGATTTGACGTCTTTTTATCTATGACGTCAGGAATGTGCATCTGCATTCACAAAAGATTATAGTTAACAATATAGATTGTGTGAACTATTTAAAAGAACAAAGTGTATACTGTAACGGAAATAAGGTAGATCTACACTCTTGAGGGTACAATTCTTAATACTAATAATTTTATAATTTTAAGGTTTTAGTTCACCGTTTAAAATTTGAAGTAATGTGTTTTAAATGCTGCTCCATGTGCCTTTTTTTCCGGTGAATTTAAAAAACAGATAGTATGACGCAAACTAACGATTTTTCAATAAACATACTGTATAATTATTTTTTCTCGGTGTCAAATTTAAATTGTTTGGCTATGCTCTTGTATTTGCGTTTCATTTCTGCGGCCTAGAATCAAGAACGCTTCATCAATGTATACGAATCCCCTTTCCACTTCAATTCATCTGTGTTGGGTAACGGTTGCTATGGGTACAGACCATATTGGTATTTAAAATCGGTTGTGTTTTGCAAAGCCAAATAGCTAACAATCAGTGTCTTTGTTAACACCAAACGAAAAACATTGAGTTTATAACAGTATACTAGGACAATAATGGTAACTTTTTTGACAGGAATAAGGTTTTTTTTGTCTTGTTTAAGTATTTTGAGGCAATTTTATGAAAATAGTAGCTTGACGACCCGCTATTTTTTGTTTCCGAAAATCAAACATATATTCGTGTAAAACATGTGTGAAAATCAGGGGTAGTATTCTTTTACTTTTAGTTTTCCGGAATTTTAATGTTCTCTCTTGATAGGTGGCGCTGCAGAAAGTAACCACGGGACCAGTAGTAATATCCCATTCGTCCAAATAACCTTCATGACATAATAGTAAATTTAATCGCAAAAAACTTTTGGTTTCTGAGCATGACAAAAAATTATTAAAGCTTATTTGTTGATAACAGTGGTTATAATTTGATCATTTATGTCGTGAAAATGGTCACCAGGTGGCGCTTGAGAACTTCTGAAGTAACTCGAAAACCTACCCTGAAATTTTGGCATGTTGAATGGCTTATGCCCATGTACAACATATCAAAAATTCAATATATGTTTTCAATCAAAAACAAACATCCTAATCCATGTCCGAATCACAATCCAGAAGCAAAGTAAAAACTTTGGAACTGACAAGTTAGGTTAGACACGTGAACTTCCACCAGGGAAGTTAGGCCGGGTGCTCCGGAAGGGTAAGCACCTCCTGTTTAGCTAGCTACACCCGCCACGTGTTAAATCAAAATTGTGTGAAAGGAACATGGAACTATGAGACGTCAAATATATCCAGGGCAATCCTGGACACAGAAACATCAAACTTATCAATAATTTTGTGATGACGGCCATAAAACTTTTTGAGGGCCTTGATAAGCCTAGGCTTACAATATCCCTGAGTTAACAATTTATTTGCAATCAGCCTACTTCGTTGTACAAAGTCTCCGTAGTGGGAACAAGCTCTACCATAGCGTATTAATTGGGAAACAAATACACCATAAGCAGGAGAAGCAGGTATATTGCTGCATAGAAAAGGAAAGTTGACAATAGAAAAATTGAAGTCATCACGTTTGTCATAAAGTTTCAAATGTAGTTATTTGTTAGGTATAGATTTATACCTTAACATACACAGATAATTTATTAAATCAAATTTGTTTATACAACAAAACACAATAAAAAACAATGGAGACCACGTGTCCGATATTTTTCTTAATACCTCAATAAAAAATCAGGCTATCCCCGCCCATTTTCGGAACTGTACCACCTGTTGAACGGGACTATTTTTATACTTTTTTTACATATTTAATACACAGTTATTGTAGATCACGCAAACGCGAGGTTTATTCCGTTTTTTACTGTTATTTTATTAGCAATTTGGCTAAGAAAAGTGAAGAAGCTACATCAGACAAACGGATGCATGCCACTAATTAATCTTGTCCTTTATAAACGGCACTTAAATTATTTATCCAAAACTAAATCAGATGCATGTTCATCTCCTCTGTTGGACCGTTCAACGGTTGTCCGGTACAATACTAAGCCTGTAAAATCATAATTATCACTTTTCGTTGCATGTCGGAAATATAAAAAAAAATAAATATGATGGCTGCAGTACGAGAAACTCATCTCACTGTCTTTGAGTAACAATCATCCAACCTCTGAATGATGCCGGTATGGAACTTTGACATATTATGTTCATGGGCGGCAATCGAAAGAAACGTTGCCTGTAAGAAGCAACCGGTAATGTTCTACTCAAAAGAAATGCGAGACCGGTCAAACAATGCTAGGCTCAATCTAACTGATTCGAAACACCCCTCGGTCGTTCTCTCTCTCTCTCTCTCTCTCTCTCTCTCTCTCTCTCTCTCTCTCTCCAACACACCGATATGCTTCCAAATGCTTTTCAATCAAATTTCACTTCCAGTGGTAGCGTTAGGTCATTTGTATTATAAATCTCTAATTCATCATTTTACAACAACACTTTAAAATTTACTTGAGATGACATTCTGGTCATGGTATTTCAAGGGACAATGCGAGATAGTGTGGCGCGTGCCAAATTTGATGAAGGGGAAGCCCTTCATTTTGAATTTGGCACCACCAAATAGAACTATCTTGCATAACCCTTTAAACACCATAAGCAGAAATGTCATTTCTTATATTTACAATTCTTTCTGTTAATAAATATTTTGTACCTTGGCGCTATTTCTTCCATATTTGCTCGCGTGAGATAGGGTTTTCAGCCGTCAAGATCGGCGTATCTCAATCATCACGTGACCCCCTGTGTGGGGCTTGACGTAATTTATTGCGGGAAAATTAATACACATCAAGGGTCATGACCCCAATTGTCTTTCATGGGTGCTTCTGCATGTTTCATCGAAGAGAGATACAGACATATTGTAAATGTAAATAATCAAAACCATGCAGACGTGATGTTCTCACCGCTGTGACTAAACATAAAATGACGGCGATCACCCACTGATCACGCGTCCTCTTTTCATTGATTGGCTGTTCAACTTCATCTATGACGTAATTGACGTTGATTAACAAATATTCTTCCGCGTTATCAACTTGCATTGAACATGTCAGTAAAGTTTTTTTTCTCCGTTTTAATGGTTTTTCTTGTTGTTTATTCCTTGAATCGATGCATTAATTAAATAATATGGAATAACTGTGATATTATTTTATTGGTGTATGTATAAAAGAAAAAAACCAATTTGCACACTGAATAATATGCGGTTTTTTTTCATTTATACATGCACTAATAACAAATAATATCACAGTTATTCCTTAAATAACATATCAGCTGTAATTTTCACTAGAGGGTTAAAAATAACATTTTGAACCATGTGTATGCCAAGGTTCAACTTATTAAAATTAGTCAACCTGTCAAGCCCAAGTTGCTGCATAAACTAACTGCAGCTGACCGCAAATTACACCTCAACTGGAGCTGTCTATTTCTATTTACATAAGAGTCGTTGATTTCCGAGTTCCCAACTACAATTACAATTACAACTCCTTCCCTCTATGTTAGATACTGATTTTAGTACTGCTATGACGTCACACAAGGTTAACTCTAAAAACGAGTTTAGCGACCCAGAAAAAGCAAAATTCCTGTAATCGATCTGCTATAACTTTTTTTATTCTGTCGTCAATTTTGATGTGGTTTTTCAATATTGTAATATTTGATATTTTAAACTATTTTGTAAAAAATTGTTATATATGCTCTTTTGATGTTAGATGAATGTCACGAACCAAACTTAAGATGCTTGTTTGTATTATACATCTGTCACACTAAGATATTTAGGAAGGGGGAATTTTATCAGAACTTTCCGTTGTAGATTTGATTGGGTTGTATATTGTATTCCCCCCTCCCCCCTCCAAATGAAGCAGGGGTATGTAGTGTCGACTCTATTTCTTCAGCCAACGTTTGTCCGCCACTTTTCTCGAAAATTATTTAAAAATTATGAAACTCTTTTGGCGAGTAGATGTGCAGTTAGCTTTATTCGTATTTTGGTCATACACATGGATGTGGATTTCACAGACTTTCTTTTAGGGAGACTTTTGACATGACATTCCATTGTAACTTGCTTCCCAATGTCCTTGAAATTGAGTGCCAGTTCAAATCTAAAGGACGAAACAATCGCCTGGGTATCTTTTCCTCATGGTTATATTGTAATTGATTATTGAATTCACAATCTAGGTTTTGGGAACGTTCGTTTTCTATCCTATTATCAGTTTTGCAAAGGGAAGGAAGGGGCGAACTTTGTGTTCAAAATCTGAAAGGAATCTTTCATCTAAGTTAAAGTAATTGTTATTCAGGTGTATGCTATTTGTGGAACATATGGAATCCGTAAAATACCGACTGTCGAAACGAATTTCGTGTTTGAAAACCATTTTCGAATGCATAAACGCATTATAAATTGCATGACCCCAGTCCAGTTGTCTATACGGTCTGTGCATTGACCGACATGCCACATGTTGACGTCAAACTCAGGCAATCACCATCATCCGCCGTCTATTATTCAGTCTTTTTACTATTGGTATAAATTACCGTTATATGTCAAGTACATCAAAAACAAACATACTAATCCATGTCCGAATCACAATCCAGAAGCAAAGTAAAAACTTTGGAACCGACAAGTCAGGTTAGACACGTGAACTTCCACCAAGGAAGTGAGGCCGGGTGCTACGGACGGGTAAGCACCTCCTGTTTAGCTAGCTACACCCGCCACGTGTGTAATTAAAATTGTGTTAAAGGAACATGGACCTATGGGACGTCAAATATATCCAAGGCAATCCTGCACGCAATCAATAAGTTGACAATAAAACTCATATCAACCCATGTCCAAATCAAAATCCAAAAGCAATACAAAAACCTTGAAAATTGGCGTATTAAGTTAAATACGTGAACTTCCATTAAGGAAGTGAGACCGAGTGTTCCGGAAAGGTAAATACTTTCTACTTGGCTAGCTACACTTGTGGTGTGAGAAATCAGAATTTATAATGAAAAGATTTAACAAAGTTCGTTTTGAATGTTTGATCTATTAGGGGCAATAACTATTTATAAATACCGTCAAACCTGTCTATAAAGGTCAGGCAAGAGAAACAGTAAAAGTGGCCTTTATGAGCAGGTGGCATTTATATACAGGTTCAAAATTTATGAATAAAGAACAGTTTGGATACATACTGGCCTTTGTATGCAGGTGGCCTTTAAGGCAGGAATAAACAAAGAAATTAAAAAAACAATACATTCATTTCAAATATACGTTTATTGAAAACAAATAAATAGTTGTAACCTTATTTGTGTTTCTGTTTGAGCATTACATTCATAAAATGTTCACAATAAATATTTAATAAATAAAACAATAAATTAGTAAATAAATAAATGTGTATTTTACATTGAATGGCACAAAATGAAATTATAATGACGATAAATAAATATATATGCTCAATAAATACCAAGATGTTTTGGATTCATGTGAAATGTATGTATGATGAAAACAATGGTGGAATGATTAATTTTGAATGCATGATAATTCACTTAAAGCATGACTTATATATATTTGCATGGGCTTTGGTCCAAATGAAAAAATAAAGCTTTGATTTGGTTGAATTCGTTAAAATTGAACTATTATCCTCTAAATTTTCCAACAAAATATTTACTATTCGCTTTCTAATTTTGTAAATAATTATTTGAAAAGCTGAAACACAAACAATCTGCGTTATAACGTAATTAATATGTTTCTTCAATTAGTATTCGTGTATAAATTGTTTATCTTTCTTACTTGTTTTTTTATAATACATTGTAATGTTGCAATATCTAAAAACACTAAACTTTGATCCGACTCAAAACAAAATTTTGACATTTTGTGCCATTTTGTTATTATCGTCATAATACATATATGTGATTGTTTCTGAAAACGTTTTACTGGAATTCAAGATCTTACTAAGTGGTCAAATGTCTCGCCAGTTATTTAGGCACATGTTTGACAAAACCTCTCTTGAAGCAGAGAGAAAATTAATGAAGCTTAATGCTTAATTTTAAAAAGTTTGAAGTGCAAGTAGTATGTGATGCGATTGGCATGATGAAATATATAATGTAGTTCACATTTAACAATGTCACAACAGAATATAACAACCAAATAAAATGATGCATTGCACTTAAAAAGGCGAGAACGTTTATGTCCCGACACATGTTCCCTCAAAGCACTTGGCAGTGATTTATTACATCTCCTAACACTATTCTGGACTCTCAAATCCTCTCATACATTGAATATATATCCATACTAGTATACCCTCCCCGGATTTCCAACACATTTTGAGACAAACTATCACATATCACATACTGTTGTCATGGAGACAGGATTCTGTGGCAAGATAAACTTCCGTATTTTTAATTGGTCTGAAAATATATAAGAAAAAACATAAGTTTAAGTGCTTAACATTTTGTATATGAACATAGCATGAGGAATGGTTGTATTTGCACTGCTGTTTTAAGAATAACATTGGTCTCAGATGAAAGAATTGGCTTCCGATGAAAGCTGTGTGTGTGTGTGTGTGTGTGTGTGTGTGTGTGTGTGTGTGTGTGTGTGTGTGTGTGTGTGTGTGTTGTTTCTTATTCCAGAAACATTGCAGTCTTTGTGAAAACATACGCTATATACTAAGGAGTAATAAAGGACCATTTAGCTCAACTTACCGGATAAACGAATGTGGTTGCCGTGTTGCTTCCAAAATCATTTGACGCCGTGCATCTGTAAATACCCATATTGCCCCAGGATATTTGCTTTATTACCAAATCGCCATTTTCTAAAATCTGCAAATAGTCAAAATTGTTAAATTAATTCATGGAAATAAACCCATTTAAAAGAAAACAACAAATTACGTCTTATTCAGTATATTGAATTACTTGGTTCATGAACAGAATCTGCTACAGAAAAACAATTTCCATAAATAATTCACAAAATTGTTTTACTTAGATATTTGATATTCAAATACAATTTAATAACTTTAATTGTAAATAATATTTTAAAAGGACATTATTTATTTAAGATTACCATGGTAACCTACCTCATAGTTGTCTGAATTATCATTGGTCTCGTCTATAACATTTCCACTATTATCTCTCCATGTGTACGTTATTCCAGGTGCCCCTTCAGCACGACAAAATAACTGAACCGTGCCACCACTTACTTCAACCCTCGTACTTGTCCACATATAGATTTTAGCTGGTTCTCCTAAAAAGATAAAACATATGATTTATTAGATTAACCATCACTTGAAGTAACGCCAAAGTTGCTATGAATGAAATTGCAAACTTGTATTTTACAAGGGAACAAAGCAAATTTACCAATTTCGAAACGCTTTTGTCCTTTTAAATAACAATATGAATCAATTATTCTAAATTAATTATCTTTATTTATAAAATATTTCAAGACATAACATAGTATATAAATAAATAAATAAATAAAAGTCTACTTACCTATTGATGTTCGTTTTTCAAGACACTGTTTCGTATTCTCTTCCGATGAGTAATCGCCAACTAAAAATAAACAAGGAAAAGTTTACTGAACGGTTCCAGATACGGTATTTACAATGTAATGCACTATTTTATATCAACCGATAAAGACGTTGTTCAGTCCCTGCTTACAGAAAATCGGGTGATCACGACGGACCATCACGACATGCCCTCGAATGATACCACGTGATTCAAATATTATTGTCATGTATATGATACTCGTTTTATTTTCTATTGATTTATATTTACAGAATCGTGACATGTTTAACTGTGAGCAATAAATATAGGCACGGGATGAAATCGTACAGTTGTCTACAACAATGTGGCTACGGTTCTTGAAAATTGAAAAGAAAGGAAATTTAAACAACAAAAACATATGATATTATACAAGTACTTACCTATTTGTAATCTATGTTCCTGGGTTATAATTTTATCAGAACTTTTGGCTGCACATGTATATAAAGCTGCATCCTCTTCTGTAACGCAACCCAAATATAATTTAGATTTTGTGTATCCAAGTCTTAAAAGGCCTCCTGTTTCTTCATTTACTTCATTTTCTATAATAGCTTCGTCGTTTTTCCAATCCCGAGAATCACCCTAAAATAATATAAAAGTTGCAATTTGTTAACACTGCTTTTTTTTATTTTTTATTTTTATAAAAAATAATATAAATTATTATCAAAAACTAAAACTCGAATCTATAAGAGTGGTAAATTAAACAAAACTGTTTTATAACTTGTTATAAATTCCATATACTCATGTGCGAATGATATGAATTTAAAAATGCGGGGAAAAACTTAAACGTAATAAAGAATTTAAAATCTTTTCTTGAATTAATGTCATCCCAAAAAAACGTGTACATGTATATATTTCAAAAATCCCTTATGTCGTGACGACTGCGTAAAATGGGTAAAATGTGAGACCAGCTATGGAACCAATCCAGTAAATTGAATTTTGTAGTTATACTACTAATAAATATATACCACGGTTCTACAAAAGCATCTACAATTAAGTATTGACTTTGAATTATTTCCATTTCAAGACATTGATTTTTTTATCTTATTTGTGTAATTACCTGTTGGATTCGGACTTTATTTTTCCCAGTATATTGTTGGTGATGGACTACCTCCAGCTTGACATTCCAAAACTATGTTTTGACGATATTGTGCCTTATAAACTTTGTCATCAAATTTAAAAAATAGTTTTGTTTTCTCCGACGATTCTGATCTTTTAGAGGCTCTGTGTCTTGCGTCCTATAAATCAATAAAAATAAAAGTTTGGTAAGTCGAAATTGGAATATTCCGAAGAACGACAGTTGACAAGCTATGTTGCAATGTTCGTTCACTCTTGGTATTGCAAGCTTCCAAATGCCAAATATCGATTACAGATTCTAAAAAGTACATAGTAATTCACACTGTAGTTCGGATACCACAGTTTTCCCATTTGAATGTTGCCCCAATGTCATATTTTATATATGTGGATATTTTAATCAGAAAAATTTTTTCAAGAGAAAAAGCTTCAAACAATACAAAAAATTATTTGTTGCATAATAAAAATATTTTTGCTCCATTAATGTCAATAAATGGGCTTGATTTCATCAATTTATCGGAATCTGATGCAATATAGTACACTATTCTTCTATTTCCGCATTAGTACTTCTTGCTATTCATCAATTTGACAGTCGAGACGCACCTAAATACGTTTGACCTACTAAGATAGCGAAATTTGTATATCGTTGTACTACTTGGAAGCGTGCCCAATGGGCCAGTGTAACAACCGTTTAAATATATTAGACATACACGACTGTGTCCAAAACATTACCTAACGACGGTTTAATCTCGCTAATCTGATATACATACAAATGTAAATATTATCAATACAAAAACCTCTCGATCTCTATAATAGATTTATACATGAATGAATTAAGAATTTTCCCACTGGTAAGAATGAATGAATGGAATATCGGGGAGTGTGTCCCCACATTCTTTTTCAATGAGTACCTCAGGGATATTCTTATTTAGTATCTGCTAGGGTCATCGTGCTAAAAACGTAGTGTACGAAATAAATCTGGATGTATACCGAGAAACCGAGAAAAATGCGACCAAGAAAAATATGTGTAGTTTTTAGTTTTTTTAATTTTTTTTTAATTTAAATGGAATGAATTTCAAATTTTAGTATTTATTAATATTTAGAAGATCGTTAAAATACGTGTATTTAAGTACATTTCTTTTGCTATAATTTCATTTCATTAACTTTTTTACTTATAATTACGGATGATGAAATCATGATCATGTGCATTTTAAACACTTTACTTAAGTTACATTAAAACCGACTGGCTTTAAGGAAATAAAATTAAACATGTATTTTATTATATTTTTTTAAATAAAAGATATTTGTTTTATTTTGTATATTTTCTACTTACCAACACTCTTCCGAATGAAACACTTCCACAAAAGAATAGAGCCACAAAGATTCTAATTATTTTTGTAACGCTGCCCATTACAAGGTTAATATCTAAAAATAAAAATAAAAAAAACCATGAAATTATTCAAAATCAACAAAATCACAATATTTTATAATAACAATTGTAATAAAACTACCACAAATAATAAATATTTTCATAATTATAATCAGAGACATATAAATTATATTTATGTGTCTCTGTTATAATTAAAATAATATTGTTCAAATAATAATAATACTTACAATGATAAAATAAATAGATAAAGTAAATCCCAGATTTATCAAATATGAAATGTTTTGCCTATGTTGCAAAGTAATACAAAATATTAAAATATTTTCAACTTTGTTGCTAACGTTATCACAGGAATATTAATTTTACCATCGATTGTTCCAGTATCGAAACTTTATACTATAAGAACTATCCATGACGTCACGGGAAAGCCCACGTGGTGTGGGCGGGGACAGTGTGTTATAATCTGGTAAGTCATTGGACGTCAAATTAACAGGTTGGTTTTATTTTTTCGGCATTTACATTCATGAAGACTGGATATATATCTTGACTGGCCAGTGGTTATTTAATATAACTCAAGTGTGTAACTTCTATTTTTCTGCTTCACAATACCATACATATGTTTCTATTCATGGTAAAAAAATATATTTTTATTATGCAACTTGATTTTAAATAAAGTCAATTCATAAAATTTGTAAGATCCGTTTTATACCCAATGACCCGGCGATAACGGTAGTAAGAGTTGAAGCATTCCAATCGTAATAATTAGGAGCTCATTTAGGAGTATATTGATTTTGTACTTCTGAACTCCCAATAGTAATCAGTATGTGAAACAATGGCGTGAAATGGTTTTATGTCACGAACCCATTAAGTCAAATAAATAATCAGCATTTCCGTGATTTAGAAATGAAATAACGACTGATAGGCGTTGAAATGAACATCGATCGTAATTTATAATGGCTTAAATGTTCGGCAAAAGATGAAATATTGACTAAATTTACTACGACAAAATCCAGTTTCATACATACGTGTGGTAGGTAATGGATATGATATAACTAGATATATATCAATATTGCCGATTGTAAAACTATTATAGATGTTATCGGAAATATTCGACAAAATTTAATTTTCAAAGTTACCATAGCGCGCTAGCAGTCTTCAAAAACGGTTAAACAAAAATCGTGGAAGTTCCACAAAGTCAAATAAACATACCACAAAACACCTGTAAGTTAATAAAGATTCTTTCATTTTAGTATCTTTTTCTGACAGCATGCATTTGTGCATTTATTGGAATTGCATATAACATTTTTTTTAATTTAATCGTAAAATACATTTAAAAAATTTTATATTGTCTTTTCGATAGTTCAATCAACTATTTTTAGATCATATTGTAACCTATTCCACCAGACAGCGATTTGTTCCTGAAGTCTGAAACAGCGCTACAGTAATAAAAACGATGTTCTATGGAATCTATCATATACTGTAAAACATACTGGCTAAAGATAAAAGAAAATAAAACTTATTACATGTATGAAAATATCACACCTCAATGTCGAAGAATCGGAATAGAAAATGGACATACAGCTGACGCGAAAGATTTTGTTGGTTATTTTCTTCAAACAAACACTGCGGTAGCTCAGTTGGTAGACTGTTTGCTCTGTGTGTGACTGGATGCCGGGTTCAATCTCTGGACGGGTCTGACCTAGACTTGATTGTTCTTTCGCCAAACACTCGGTATTTAGAAATGATAGTCGAAGGCACGGTAAGCTAAAGAACCCTCCCGGCATGTTACCCTGGGCGCACTTCAAACCTAAAATCTTCGATATCTTCATTTATAGCTAGTGATGTCTCGATATAAATAAACTTATCTTTACCGGGACGTAGAATCTCATTCAATTAACAATTAATTCTTTTAGAATGGCTACATATAATATATTTTTAATGTTTTATATGTGTAAATGATTGTGTTTTATATGTAGGTGAGACTATAATAATAATAATAATAATAATAATAATACTATATATATATATATATATTATTCAATTAACAATGTAATTAATTAATAATCTTCAAATGGATCAAACTATGTGTATTGTAACAACATAATACTCCTAATGAAGTCCGGCATTGCCAGTTCGACGCTTAATGAAGCCCAAGGATTTAGGCTCCAGACAAGAGAGTCTTTTTTTGGTATTTCAAAATATAATTATTCTCAAAATTGAACGACTGCTTATGATTTCTCGTCTTCAGCCTAGATCTTTGGACTTCATTAGACGTTGGACTTCATTATGAGTAGCTACAGTGTAATTATTAATTCTTCTTTTTTTCTATAAAAAATGTTATTTTATTTCTTGTTAAGTTTGGATTATGTGCACTTATTGGGGACAACATATTAAGATCTATAGTATGCATTCATCCATGCATGTAGCTAACAGCAGAAAGTTCTAGAATAAATTCATTACATATAGGTGTACATAATTATGTCCTAAAGTATGAATCAACATATACTACATTACCCGACTTACATAAATGAATGAAATTGTTTGTAGAAATTAATTAATGAATGTAAAAGTTGACGTGATGCCGTCATGTCTTGTACCAAGTTATGTCATTCAGACATTAGTAGTACGATGATTCATTCATGGATATTTCGTCGTAGTGAAAGCGTGTACATTCTAGTTCTTATCAAGAACATCGGAAAATCAAGGATTTGTTTCCGTGTCCTCAGGGCATTTCGCCTGATTAGGTTAACAAGGTCAATTTTGCTAAGGTCATTGACGAAATCATTTGTCCTAAATAGCGACCTGAAGTGTCCATATCCTTTAGGGGACAGGTTATTTTACACCTTTAATTTGCAGTGTGACTAACCTGTATACATTGATATATAAAGAGATCTCCAGATCTGCTGTAGAACGTAAACCTATAGTGTTGTCTGCATGGTAGATTACCAACTGCCCCAGGAACTGTATGAATATGTTTCTAATAATAGCCATGACGCAAAAAGTAAGAGGATCGATAAGAAATTCCTATAATTCCCGACAATATTGCTGATCAGACTTTTCGTAAATTTTCTGGCCAGGGGAGTGTAGTGAAGTAAAGGCCGATTAGTTCCGGTGAAACCAGAGTACCAGGACCTTCAACATTCTATCCTCCCGAGTAAGAAATCGTTGGTGGTGATATGTGCTTTAATCCGCGGATTAAGAAAAAACGTTTTAATCATATATCTGTATGTACAATAAAAAGGCTTACATCTATGATAACCATGAGTTTTAGATTTAAAGTAGTTAAATAACTATACATATTAATCGTTTTAACATATAAACCTGTCTGAATATTTTTTTTAGTTTACAAGTTATCCAGCGTTTGTGGTGGCACTTTCTAGACCTTGCAGTCAACGGTTATTGCATCTATATTCTAATTTTGTCGAAATTTTCAAGGAATGATTGTGAATTCTATCTATTTTAACACAAGGATAAAAACAGACCGAACTCCGAGAAAATTCCAATACTTTAGTGACCCAAGGATAACCAGACTTTATCTTTTATTTCATCTTAAATGATTCACAGACTTATTGCCCAGAGGTCGCTTTTAGCGTCAGACTCGAAAAACCAAGAAAAAGATAAATATTCATTTTTTAGTCTATATATAAGTTAATGACATATGTGACCTTATAGCTCAAGTAATGTCTTAACCACAAATGACTGTCCATACGAGATGACCATAATGTACACATCACATCCACGAACATAAAAGTGAATATAAACCGTTGGTGGAGTACTCGCTCCGTAATCGGGATGTTGTAGGTTCGAACCCCGACCGCGTCTGACCTAAGTCTTGAAAATGGGAAGTGACTGTTCTTTCGCCAAGCAATGAAAATCACAGTTCTTTCGCACAGTGGGCTTGACACGATAAAGAACCCTGCTGTACAATGCCATCAGCGCAACGCACAGGTAAAATTTCTATACCTTCGCTGGCGACGTCTCGATATAAGTGAAATATCCTTGATTGGGACATTAATCATCACTACTCGACCCAACTCATAAACGTGAATGTAAGCATTGTTACACCACATAGAAATGTTGTCGCATAAACGTGTTCCAACACGTCTATGCGGGGAATTTCAAAGCATAAAGAAGACGTTTTTATGCGACAGAAAGGCTACTGTCCACCGCATAAAGAAAGCATTTAAACCACGTTACCATAATATCCTTCATTATCATCACCTACACCTCCATCATCATCACCACCTTCACTAAAACATAATTATTATTATTATTATTATTATTATTATTATTATTATTATTATTATTATTATTATCATAAAATCTTGTTCTGAGTCACTAGACGCACACGTCCGCATACACTATAACTTGTTCCAGAGACTCCAATAACACAGGACTTATGTCCCAGACTAGAAGACGGAAATGCAAAAGTCGAAATTCTGCGAAAATCACAATTTAGCGACCATCAACATTGCAGTCACCATCGGCACCGTCGTTGTCGCCGTCGACGGTAAACATCATCGTCGCCCTCTCATCGTCACCATCCTTGTCCTCCATCTTCTCCTTACAGTTATTTTTACCATTATCAACAACAACATAAATTCTCAATTGTCACCGTCGTCGTCAACATTTATGTCACAACCGCGTCATCATAAATGTCACCCCCACGTCATCATTAATGTCACCATCACCGTTTTTGTCGAGATATAAGTTCTTTTCACTATTCGTTAAAATTAGTCCTCTATATGCGTCAAAAATGCACCCTTGCGCCGCATATAAGCAACACATCTTTATGCGTTGAACGCCGCTGCATAAACGTGGCCGACCTCTTTATGCGTTGAAATTCCCTGCATAGACGCGTCGGGAGCATTTGTGCGGCAACACCGCTATATGGCGTTACAAAGCACAAGAACAAACTACCATCATCCTGTTGAGTATATTTTATATAATACAATATATGCAATGGACAAGGTACTTTTAACATTTTCATCAAAAATAAAGAAAAAATAACATGTGAAAAACACAGAGAACACAAACATATTATAATACATATACATAAAACTGAGTGAATTACATCTAGACGCTAACACGACACAAGCACGAACTTCGTCCCCGGTTTTCCGAAAATCCTACGTGTACAAACAAGATGAAGAGTTTTTAAGAACGCGATGGTTGCTTCCAATCGTGTTGAATGCCAACAACAAATGTCGATAATCATATTAACACTTGCTTTTCCATGTCGACGCCAAGCAGTATTTAACTGAAAATACTTGCTTTGCAACAGCCAACGCAACGGAGCTTAAGGTCATATAACAATACAAGTCAATGATAAAATAGACAAACACGACAAAACGAGAAAATGTCACCGCAAATTGGAATTCCCACCTTTGGACTGTTACTGGAGTAAATGTCAAGCAATGTTGGAGGGCCCTAACCGTTCCACTTATGTAACAACCCTGAGCGGTCCAAAATGCCTGCATTTAAAAATTAGAAATAAAGTATTTTTGGGGTTTAAACCAATCATTTCATTTCATTAAACAATTAAGATATTGACGTTTTATGTACAAAAATCAATCAACTTTCAATCAGTGAATCGACATATGTTCAAATCAGACAGACGACAAACATAATTTATTATACAGTAGTAAGACTGGGTTGTGTCTTTATAAAATAAAATTGAAACTACAGTCTTTATGATGCAATCGCATGGTGGACTGTATCGTTATAACTCAAATTGGTTCTTTTTTGAATACATTTGGGGTGGGCCAGTCTCTATATGTGGCTGGAAGGTCAGTAAGTTTAGCGTCCCGCTAGTATTGCCAAGTACCCGCGTTCGAGACTCTGGTTGGCCTCTGCATTTTTCCCTCAGCAAAATACAAAATTAAACACACAATTTAAACATAAAACAAACACAAACATGGTTTTGTAACCGTTGATTGGTTGTTTATAATTACACTTTTTGATCAGACAATGTGACATACATTGTCACATTACATTTTCTAGAGGTCGTTAAGATATGCTTGCACCCTGTCTTGTTTTAAGTCATCGCGTTTGAACATCGTTTGCTTATTGGCACGTTGTTATTTAATTTCATATTATTGCATTATCACACTTAACTGGTAAAATAACATTTAGACGAGCTTATGTTTGTTTTAAGAAAATATTTTGTCATGGTAACAAAAACTTATAAGTTATCAATATTCCTAAGAAACGATCGTTTAGTGCTGTCATGTGCTGATTTTGAATTTTTATTTAAAAAAAATGCATTTAAAATTTGTCATGTGCTGAAGTTCAAAATCAGCATATGACAGTACTGCAAAATTAAAACTTCATGTTTAGTTGTAATTATATCAGTAACGGTTTGATGATCTTCATTCATAAATTTAATTTATTCATATTATTTGATGGATTACTTACGTTATTACCTAAATACACCCAATTTTATAGTATTGCTGACGTAAGTGAAAATGTAATACGATTTTCTGATAATCTAGAAGTGATAAATTACTATTAAAAGCTACTAGTAATTAAATCAAGGATAGTCAGCCCTGTAGGTATAAACGCCTAGAGGTGAATACTGGGCTATGTTGGCGGGAAATATCCATCACTTGAAGGTGTCTCTTGATCAGCGATTAAGGTAATAACTGTTAGTATGAAACATGTTGGAAACACGCTGTCATTAGCCATTGTAATAGCGCTAAACCGGGTAAATAGCAACCCAAATTAATAATGTGTTGAGCACACAACGAGGCAAGTTTAAGCACCGCGTAAATAGCAACCCAAATTAATAATATGTGTTGAGCACACAACGAGGCAAGTTTAAGCACCGCGTAAATAGCAACCCAAATTAATAATATGTGTTGAGCACACAACGAGGCAAGTTTAAGCACTGTATATTATACAAACGCTGTCCAATTCTGATATGATTGTGATATAGAAACAAGTAATTATTGAGAAGTTCACGGGAACCTGATACGCCATCTGTGTAGATCTGATAGAAGCAATCAGTTGAGAAGATCAGTGTCGCTTGTGTGAACTGTCACGTAAAGTTGTTATTTGAATACCAAATTAAAAGAATTGTGACATTGAACTCGGACGAACCAAAAAACTACTGACTCTGAGAAGAATACAATTTATTTTCGCGTGTATTTATTTTCGAGGTATATAAATTTAGACATATCCGCGTTTTTAGCGTTTGTAAACATGCACTATAAAACAATAAGCATATTATAATTGTCGCTAGGTATTCAATTTTTGCGAAAAACGAACGATCGCGAAATAAGCGAAAATTAGTACACCGCGAAAATAAATATGTTCACTTACATTTTAGCTGAAAGCATGTACGTACAGATAGACAATGTATTTATGAGCACGAAACAATAAACCGAAAACAACTAAAAACGACAAGAAAATGTAAACCACAGTTTTCACACATCTATATATGAGAAATTAGTGTTGAGCAGTCTTGTGAATAGTTGTCACAGATTGTTTCGTTTGGTTAAACTATTTCTTTAATTAAATTGAACAATTATATAATTATTTTTATATATAATATATAATATATCTAGTCAGCTATGTAAAATGCATGTAATTATATATTATTGCAAATATATTTATCCTAACACTGCTTTTTACTCAGTACTTTCGAGCATGCCTACTAAAGGTTTCACGCCAGCGCACCAATTAAATACATGTATATCTTTTAATTGCTTTTTACCTACACCGTAAAAGAGTTAGAACGTGAAATAATATTTACATATTGTACATGTAGAATCTAGGAAATATCAATTCTTAAACAGGATAGGCATATAGTCAAAGTCATGAGTAAATATTTTAAACGAATTAACGAGTTCTGTGTATTCGCGAACCCTGTGACATAGTACTATTGAAAAGCGCTGCAAACCAGTGGTTCCGCATTAATATTCACGTATAAATGAGATAAACATTAACGAAGCACAACAAAACCCACGTATTGTAGCACCTTCTTCTATTACCGGACATGCCGGTTTCATTCAATTAATGGTAATTCACTATAATGCATTCAATTCACACATCTTTATTGGTTTTTGTTCGCTTGTTTCGATCACCTATGTCGATGTCGCCATGACGTCGATTATCGACCTTGCATACTAGTATAAACTTTTCGTTTTTCATAACGCCATTACTAGCACTAGAAACTATACAGACCTTGTTTAAACCGGAGAGAATACTGTAGCCAAATTATTAACACCTAATGCCGATATCATAATGAGATGTAAAAAAACAAAACGATCTTCAAGCTCTACTTCATTATTGGACTCATTATTGGACTTATAACTCAACGGTATGATACACATAGGCTACATTTGAAGCTATATGAAAAATGTTCAATTTTTCTATTGTCAACTTCCCTTTTCTATGCTGCAATATACACTAGAAGGGGGTTTTACCGGAATCAGAATAGTTAGACACTTTCCGTAATCTTAGCGAAAATCCGGAATAATCCGACAAAATTCGGAATAATCAGGCAAAATGATCCGGAATAACCAGGCACATTCCGGAACAATTGAATATTTTTTATTGTAAATTTTCCGGAATTTAAAAATTCTATTCCGGTAAAAGACTGATTATTACGATACTTGAAAGCATGATTATTCTGGCAAATGTTCAATTATTACGATGAAAGTGTAATTATTCCGGCAAATGTCCAATTATTACGGTAATTATTTTTAAAAATTAAATATTTTACCGTAATAATTGGACATTTGCCGGAATAATAAAACTTTTACCTTAATAATCAGTCTTTTACCTGAATAATCACAGATACTTTCCGGAATAATCAGAAACTTCGGGTTGTGTCTGATTATTTCGGATTTGGTCTAAAATTCCGGATTTGGTCTAAACATTCCGGATTTCTGCTAATATTACGGAAACTGTGTAACTATTACGAAATTTCGCATTTAGTCCGGTAAAACCCACTTCTTGTGCTACCTATTTCCTCTGCACATGATGTAAATACGATATGGTAGCGCTTGTTCTAACAACGGGAACAATGACGCAAGCTGCTTGCAAGTAAATCATTGACTTGAGGGTATTGCAATCCTAGTTTATCAAAGCCCTCTAAAGGTTTAATAGTCGTCATCAATATATAGTTGATTAGTATGATGTGTCTATATCTAAAATTGCCATATTTGGTGGACAAAAATTTCGGAAACATTGTTCGACATTTTCTATCAAAATAGGAGAGATGCCTTGTTAGCGACGTCAATGGGAAGTGATAATAGAAACAAGATCAGTTCTAAAGTATTTATCATAAGGGAAAGCGGTTCTTATGGACAGTGTCTCGCAATATTTTTTTCATACCTTAAAACTTTACGAGCCGTATCTAAGCTCTACGGCGGCAAAAATGATTTGAAGATATCAAATTTAGTTCATTGAATTGTGTATCGTATTTACCCGAATGATTTTTTAAAATCTAAAAATAAAGAAATATTTTCCTCTCTAAGGCGGCAAATATGAAAATCTTGGACTATAAAGCCAATTTTGTTAAAAGTCCTTATTAATTAAAAGATATCAAATTCAGTTCATTCAGTTCAGTGAATTTGTGTATCGTATTTACATGAATGATATTTTTCTTCTTTTTTATTATTCATTTCCTCCTCTGGTGGACATTGTGTATTGTATTCAATGTAAGGTTTTGATATAAAACATCACAGTGTAAATTGTCATGTGCTGAATCTTGAACATTTATTTTGGTAAAAAAAAAAAAGTCAAAATTCTGCATAAGACAACAGTTACTTTAATTAGGAATATAGGTTATTTGGTATACCCACTATTTTCACAATGTTTCAATGTACCGCTGATCAAATATAGCCACGATTAGTCTCCGCATTATTCTCGAATCAACATTTTTGTTGTGGTACATATTGTTTCAAATCAACAGTCAGATAATGTGCAATTTGGTTTTTGTCACATTTTAGGCCTTCTAGCTTCACCACGTCTGAAACCTACTGGAGATACATCCTTTAGTTGCATATATCGTCTATCTGGGCCAAAATTAACTTAGTTTATAATGTACACGTGGATTTAAATTGATGTTGGTTAAATCGCTAACTTGTTTTTGCTTTTTCATCCAAATAGGGCTTAAACGTATAAAAGTTGCAGGTGCTTGTCCCTGGCACCGTCATTTATCAAAAGTTAAGACCTATCAATTTAAAATGATATTAAAGTGTACTTTTATTGTAAAAAATGGGAGAGACGTAGGACGTTTTTTATGTCATTTGGAGATGTACTTCCTAACCCGATGCCAAGCCACGCGTGTGAATAAATATTAAAAAACATCTAAAAGTTTTATTTTAGGGATAGGTCTAGGATAAGATATGTAAAACTGTCACCTTTGTTCCCTGTGTTGTCCTACTAACACAGTCTTTATTTAACAATGGTGAATTAAGAACGGAAGGTGATAAGGTTTATACATGCGGTTCGTCACGGCATTCTGACTCCAATGCAATGTTTATATTCACACATGTAAGAATTCTGATACTTAATTAGGTTATAGAAAAAGATGGTTGTACATAATTAAAATCTAAAATATACATTAAGGCCACGCCTCTTCCGGCCGTCTGTTACAGACAAGTAGGTAAAATGAATTTGGCTAAATAACCCCACTACACTAAGAAAACCAGTGCCACTGTCATGTGCTACTTTTGAATTTTTATGAAATAATATAATTCAAAAGTATGCTACTTTTGAATTATACTATTTCATAAAAATTCAAAAGTAGCACATGACACCACTTATAATGAATTAATGGCTGTAGGTATCTGCTGAATGAAAAATTTGACAAAAGTAGACATAACTTTTTGTGCACGTGAAATATTTGCATAAGTTTTATTTATTAAATATGGTCATTACTATTTATTGAGTATGGTTATTTTATCTATTATTGAATATGGTCATTAATTGAAAATGATTGCAATTGGTTCCTAGGAAAGAATGTTCTGCTTTGAAACTTGTAACTATTACATTCTTGAACATTTTGGTATTTTATAAGCATTTTATTTATTTATTTATTTATTTATTTATTTATTTATTTATTTATTTATTTATGAATAAGATTAGATGAAATTTAACCAAGTCACTACGCCTCTCTCTTGTTATTGTATCCAATCGAAACAGTAAGACAGGAATAGAATAAATAATATTTGTTTTAAAAATCAATATCTGGCCCAATTTTGATAAAGCCTGGTGAAGTGCCAATAGGTCACCTGGTATGTCGGATTAACAGTAGTCTATTGATACCACAGTCAACGGAAGTAATTACTTCCCATATCTTAAATAGCGATAATGACAATGTTTAAAAATGTTCGATATCATTGTTATATTGAATGAGTAAAAAAAAATTAAAACAACTTTTCAAATATTGTTAAACTCATGAGACAGTCAGTGTCAATTTGAAGGCCCAATAAGTAAAACGCATGTCGCTTAATAACTCTAATTATACGTTTTTTTTATTTATATTTATTGAATTGCATTGTAGGAACCGTTAAATGGTAAAAATCTGAAAAGATCTTAGTTGAACACTTAAAATACATGTATATAGGATAGTGCATCGTAAGCCTACTTAGGCTGGCCGATACTATGTACTTGTTAATATTACTAGAAATAATGTATAAATCGGGTTGCACTTTAAATAAAAATTATTATTATTATTATTATTATTATTATTATTATTATTATTATAGCCCCGATGTTCATTTACTTGAACATTTAAAACCCCAATGTTGACATAGATGAACACTTAAACTAAAGCTACATTGTATGTTCACTTATTTGAACACCTAGACTACATGTATATAGGTCCGATGTTCGTTTACTTGATCATTTAAAACTTCAATGTTCACTTAGTTGAACACTTAAACTAAACTATATAGCTCCGATATTCTAATACGAATAGTGCTCATATTATCTTGACTTTCAACAAGAGATAACTTTACACTAAGTGTACAATTTTTTAAATAAGGTTTGATTGAAAATACACGATGTCTCTCTCTTGTTGATAAGATGTTACTATATCCTTTAGATATTAATTAAAATATATATCAATTGCATGTAACCCACACGTTTTATTCAATCTAGCTGTTAATATAAGCGTCACGACTATAGGGATTTCTGAAAAGATTAAAACAACCGTGTCTCCTCATAAAAGTTCTAGTGTCAATGACATTCAGGGTATTCAAAAATTGTGTTCGTTCTTTACATTCCTACGTATTACTATTGTCCTTGATTATGGCTTAGTAAAGAATATGAATATGATTGTATTGCATGACGACGTGACCTGTTGCGGACGTGTCTTCTGAGTATTTTTATGCCGTAAGTACGTGTTATCCGAGCATGCAGTTTGTTAAAGTATCGCTCTTTAAATCAAGGGCTTTGTCATATTTATACGTTTAAATATTTATTTTGGGAATAATTACAATAACATAAAGGTAATCAAATATCAGGAAAAAATATCATATGTTATTGTATTTTTAAGTATACAAATAAATTAATGTATTTAATTGATTACAATCTGAAAAAACAAATTTGTTATTAAGGACTCTTCACATCCGATTTATAGGGGTAAATGACAAGGACTGGCCAATTGCAATGGAATGCATTCCAAGTGCTGTGCTTACAGTTGCATCTTTATATCATCAGACAAATACAACGGCAAGAAGAACGTTAACGTGTTTTCAAAAGAGCCACAAATAGTGTATAGATATGTAAACTTCAATGTGATCACTTGACAAATATTTTTATGTCTGGATGCTGTCATTATGAAAAACCGCACGCATGTTAATTGAAGGCGCGCTTATATATACTAGCCGAAAACTGAGAAACACAAGTTATGATCTTTTTTATTATTAAAGCTTTTTACACACGTGGGCGAAATTGAATAAAATTTGACACTGAGCTTTGTATACCTTCGTGCACTGCGAAAATGTTCTTCAATTAAAATTAACCTGGGCGTGATCACACTTTCAGCATGTTTTTCTACAAAGCGTGCACTGCAGTAATTCAATACAAATAAAACATTGAATCAGTAAAGATCAGTTTCAAAATATTTTTACGAAGAGACTGTAGAATGAAACCCTGTCATTGTGGTAGGTGGATAGAGGTAGTGTCATTGCTCTGATTATGCAGGCATTCGCAACGTCATGTAGCTCAGTAATTTGTTAAAGTGACACAATAATATTTCATTTAGTTGGGCGTCTCAGACCCGTAGTTGACCGTACATGAAGTGAACGACCGCGCGTTACGCCGCCACGTCAAAATAGAGGCGTACATATGTCGCACTTCTGTAACGTCACACCAAAGTTTGTCCACACTCAGTGTATCTGATGACAGTTTTTGGAATCGATTTTAAGAGTTTAATTAAGAGCCACAACGTCCATATGTTGGTACCCAAGTTCTTGATTGCAGTCCATATTTGTCTCAGATCGAACATGCCACCAGGGACGAGCTAGACAGGAGGGTTAGGAATCGCGTCAACGTACCATGTGACTTCTCCTAATTCACACATGCCTTATTATTGAGGGGAGGAGAAATATCATTCTAAGGACAATAAACAGCTTGATGGGTTCAATGTTAAGGAAAATAAGAGAAACGACTCAAACAAGGGATGGACGCACGCTAGGAAACGACGACGACGTAGAGTACTCTTGTTTTAGCGCTATTCACGCAAACGCCGTCAGTCATTAGACAGCAAAACGTATGAAAAGTATTTCGTAATAATGAAATAATCGAGAAACACAAAAACAATGAACTACTGTCATTATCTAGGAATCATGATAAACGGCAACAAACAAAAATAAACTTGTGTTTCTTTTTTCAGCTAGTATACTCAACAAAAAAATAAAGACCACATCAAAAACATTATATAATTTTGTAGAACGTAAATCATATCATTTCATCTTCGCACTTCTCGCAATTTTTAATGAGTTTTGATTGTATGCACAAAAAGTTTACTTCATTACATCATTTGAAAGAAGGAGAGAACGAGAACAAAATGCAGATGGTATTATTCTCGGTTTCGGTGTGACGTCACAGGTGAAGATGGCGACTTAAGACACCTTGGAAACGGTGACACTAACCCCTTAGATACTATAGATTTATATAGTGATTCGTACAGACCAAAATTAAAAAATTGAATAAAGTTTAAGTTTGGTAAGGTTATATGACATGAAACTTTCCACAAAAAATTATGACTTTAATAAATGATTAGAGACTTTCAAAATTTATCAAAAAGTCAAAAATATTTAATTTATAAAGCGTTAAATTTGGAAATTATGGCAGGGTAAAAATAACGTTGAATAGAATAACCATGGAGCATGGGGAACATTCTTTTAAATTTGTTTTGTAACATTTTTTAAATATTACATTATAAATATTTAAATAATTATTTCATATATTTTTTCCGATTGTGTATTTCTGATCAGTAAAATATGCATGAAAGTGTAATTTAACGGTACCTCTCATTCTCATTCTCTGTATCTTAAATTCTGTCGTAATTCATTTTCTGACCCTGGTATAACTCCAAATTTTAATATTTCCATGATATCGTCATAAAACAATTTTAAAACTTAAAATTTAAAAATAATTTAAAATTATAATAACTTAGAAATCGTCTCTATTTAAATTACATAAAAACAATATAAGTTAAAACATCCCGGGATCCATGCAACACACGGAAAAACTTGGAATAAAACATTCTTTTATTTTTTCACTATATTTATTTGATCTCAATTTATGAAAAGTAGAATTTACATCCGATTCTCACTATACCGGTAATTAAGAGCGTATCAATAAACTACAGTACCGGGCATCCTGTTTATTAGACATTCCATCACCGGTAATTAAGAGGTAGATCTACCTTACAATATACAAAATTTATTGACAGGTGTTAATATAGGGATAAAGTCTTTACGATGTCCCATATTAAATATTAGTTGTCATTAAGTTGGAAAGATGTGTTAAAATGGATTTTAGGTTTATATTTTAATTTTTTTATTTTTAATGTATTTAGTGATGGACCGAGTAATCAACGGCAGTAAATTAAACTTATTTAAATTCACGAAATGTTGCTATTTGTAATTCAGTTTTAATCATTTTAAATGCCCAAAATGATTATTTTACTTTTTAAGTTTCTCATGTCTTTTACGCAAAAAAGTGAAAGTATTACCAAGTTCGTGACCATTATGAACGCCGACGGACAGATCAGTCCTTTTAAAAATAGATATAAATTTACCTATAAATTAGATTTTTAAATCATTCCATCCATATGACAATGTTATCAAATAGACTTGACTACAAATTTCATGAAAATCGCTTAAAGACTCAAATAATGTTTAATATCCGTGGTAAACAATAGTACATTTGTATCATTTACTATGCTATATAACGGCATGTTGTCACCGTATCTAAGGCCACCGATAACATCTTTACCTGAAATGCCCGGATGTCCGGAACCGAGAATATTTTTCAGTTCTCAAATCTTTCATCGGTCCCTAACTTTTTTGTTGAGTATACATGTATATGAGACAAATATATTGCTTTTGGTACCTGATAAGAACATTTAAGTTGTGTTACTTCATACGTTGTAAATAATGGTGGAGGTAGTATGATATTATTTCTTTTTTAATAAACAAAAACTAAGTAACAACATACTGTTAGTTTGTTGGTCTAAATACGCAATATGTTCCGATAAATCTAATATTTACTGGCACGACGACCTTATATTTTCCCTCTGAATAAGCATTTTTCTTTGGAAGTAATTCTTTTGTGTGTAAAAATTACTATCCTTCCATTCGTAAAATTAATAATGGGACAAGGTTTCTATCTGGCACTTACATACTCTTACCCACATTTACCACAAATATTCCCAAGGTTCAGGAGTGGTTAACTTCAAAGTAAAAAATTCTTAAAGGTTAAAGAGGTGTAAAAATGTGGTGGGTTTCACATGACTTCCAGTATAGTGATTGACAGGTACATGTATGTATACATGTATTTCTTGGGATGTTCAATTTTGGCGGAATTGACTTGTTTCCTGCTATTTCTGACATTTTTTCCATAACCGAATTTTTGGAATTTTTGTTATTATTTATTATAATAATTATATATTAAATTGTATGCCTCTGTATAATATAGTAAATCGAAATAAAGAAAATTGAAATTTTAAATTTGAAAAACATTTTAATGCAGACCTATCTAAAACTATGATTTATAAATAAATATTTGCTTAGTTTAGTTTGAACAATATTTTATTATAGATACTATTATAGATTGATATTTACAATAGATACAAAAGAAAATAAATAAATAAACATATTCAAATCTATAGAAAATAGAATTCGGGAACAATATTTACTTAATTACTGACATGGAAATTAGGATTCGGGAACAATATTTACTTAACTTAATTACTTACATGGAAATTTGGATTCGGGAACAATAATTAGTTAATTACTTACATGGAAATTTGGATTCGGGAACAATAATTAGTTAATTACTTACATGGAAATTAGGATTCGGGAACAAGCTCTGTGCCTAACTTAATTACTTACACGGAAATTAGGATCCGGGAACAATATTTACTTAACTTAATTACTCACATGGAAAAAAGAATTCGGGAACAATATTTACTTAACTTAATTACTTACATGGAAATTAGGATTCGGGAACAATATTTACTTAACTTAATTACTTATATGGAAATTAGGATTCTGGAACAATATTATTGTTATTATAATATGATTTATAAATAAATATTTGCTTAGTTTAGTTTGAACAATATTTTATTATAGATACTATTATAGATTGATATTTACAATAGATACAAAAGAAAATAAATAAATAAACATATTCAAATCTATAGAAAATAGAATTCGGGAACAATATTTACTTAATTACTGACATGGAAATTAGGATTCGGGAACAATATTTACTTAACTTAATTACTGACATGGAAATTAGGATTCGGAAACAATATTTACTTAACTTAATTACTTATATGGAAATTAGGATTCGGAAACAATATTTCCTTAACTTAATTACATGGAAATTAGGATTCGGGAACAATATTTACTTAACTTAATTACTTACATGGAGAAATTGGTGTGATAAATTCAATGGAAAGATTTTTAAAATTCGGTGTAAAAACATACCGGTATTGCATGTAGTAACATATTCATGTTCAATATTCATAATTGTTTATATAAGCAATAAGTTCAAACAATTATATATCAGTATGAAAAGTATGAATAAAAAATAAATTACGTTTAAAAACAATAATGTTTCCAAAGTTAAAAAAATGCACATGGTTATTTGTTTTTTTTTTTTTTTTTTTTTTTTTTGTTTATATATATATATCTAATGATATAATGAAATATATCTTTTGTTTTGCTCGTGCATCGACTGTATATTTTTACATTTACATTGTATTTTGATCCACTTTTTGGGCCTAAATTAATATTTTTGATCCACTTTTTGGGCCTAAATTAATATTTTTGATCCACTTTTTTGGCCTTAATTAATATTCTATGTATATGTGTTGAATGGTACATTTGTAGGATTATAATTAATTTTGTATTTTCTGAAACAATACATATATTATCTGCTATTTTTTTAAAAATCATTTAATTTTTATTCTAAATTAAAATTCAAACATGGCCGGAATATTTAAACTTTGAAATCCAATACCGCCAAATAAACTTTTGTGTAAACTTAAAATAATAACGTGAATTTGTTCCTGGACCCCCTTTGAATGTTACACTTCCGCGGAATCGTAATATTTTAAATAACACACATGAATGTAAATTTCGGATTTATATTAAAAACGCGGTTTAAAGAAAGAATAAATTAAAGGACAAAAATCACAAAACGTACAATATTATTTATTTATTTATTTATTTATTTATTTATTTATTTAGTTTTTGTGACAATTAAATGTACATGTACGAAAAAAAAAAACCATCACAAATAGTGAAATTACTCGATTTATTAAATTTTAAAACATAAACAGTGATTTCAATGTCTCTGATATGCTACCATGCACTAAAATACATATATGTATGAAAATAAATTTATTGTAGTTGAAAAAACATAGTAAAAAAAATCAATGCAACAAAGTTCACAATAAAATAAATGTTTGAAACGGGCATGGGAATTACGAATTGGGTGTTTATTTAACATGGCAATTACGTTTTTGTGCAATCGTAATATAAGCCTTTGCGAAAACGTCACATTTTTTTGTACAAAAGTCATATGGATTTGTGCAAATGTAATGCACCGGTTTGAAACAATGCCGGTATTACATCAAGATCAACACACACTTAAACACCTTGTTTGATTATTTGCCATATTACATCACATCCTATCGAACATATGTGTATATAAAACGTATTGATGGGACATTTCCTTAAAAAGTTAAATTATCTGTAAAATTCTTTTGAAACCTTTTTGATTCACAAATGCCAACTAGTGTAATAGATAATATTTTTCTGGACGACTGAGCGATTTGGTAAGGACATCCTTTTTCGAAAAATAAAACCGGACCTAAGTTTGATTGACACAATGAAAAACTTGATAAACTATCTTAACAGTTAAAGTGTCTGCAAGTGTTTTAGCCAGATGTTTTAAATTAAGGATAAATCAGGAGGGATGTATTGAGGTATCGATGACGTCTAGACAACGTAACTACACTTTCCATACTCCCCGTAGATAACTAAACACTTGAAGAGATTTGTTTTAATTTAAAGTTAATAGGAGGGACATATCACGCAATGATGGTCATTGCTGATACTTTATATTTTAATGAAGTGGTGTCATTCCTTGTGTAAAGCATACAATAAGGAAGTCTGATAAAATCTTAAACGACTGATTCTAATTTAAAAGCTGACGCAATCATGAACAAAAACTCGTGTCGAAATACATGCCCTAATCTTGAACGTCTGTTCTCTGTGTGCATGTAAAGCAATGTTGGTTTGTACGTGCTCATTATATCGTTAAAGGCCGAGGCTGACCTATTTGAAAATCCGGTGGTACACCAATTAAGCCTATATGGATGTAGGGGAGGGGCTTATCTTATAGATTTTGAAACTAAAATCCACAGACTGACTAATCAAATTTATTCATTTGTCCAGATCGATACATTTTTAGTGAGCAAGGTTGCCATTAGGATACTTTTTTATCTTAAAGTGTTTGATTTTGGTACAATTTCCATACAAAAAATCCGAATTTTTAGTACTTTTAATTAAGAAACCCGTCAAAATGGGACTGAAAATCCGTCTAATTCGATCTTTTCATTTTAGCCGTTTATTCGTTTTTATGGAACAAACATGAAATCCGCCATAACGGATAAATCCGTCGAATTAAACAGCCTGAAATCCAAATGTGTTTTGTGTTTCTATGTCTTGTTTCATTGCATCTTTTGTTTGTTGTTTCATGTATCTGGTTGTATTGGTTACCGTATTGTTAAGTACATGTTTTTGTTGTTTCGTGTTCCTGATTGCATTGGTTGTTGTCAAGTACATGTATATGTTGATAACATGAAATCACAAAACATACAGCATGCGTTCGGTTAGATAGGTTACAGCCCTACATCGTATGTTGACTTTCTGACATTGTATTTAATATTGTTGTTTATTTGAACCAAATTTAGGCTGTTTAAGAGTTATTCTCTATAATGAACAAACTGCCCTGGTAATCGCATGCCACTGATTTTGAAAATAGTTTACCTAATTAATGGGTATATATAACAAACAAAGAAATATACCAAACTTAGATTTTTTAAACCGTTTCCACGGTAACCAACCACTAATAGTCACCGAGAGTCCAATCTCTGGAATTTCAGTCAATTTTAGGTGCATACCTGCATGCTGCTAGAATATGCCCTTTATGATAGTGTTCTTTTATATATTTTTTTTTTTTTTGGAACTTTGAAGGTCATTCTTATCTTTATCATGTCAAAACTGTATGATTTTACAAGTTTTCATTCTTGTCACACACCTAAATTTAACTGAAATGCATGAAAATGTGTTTCCTTGTACTTGGATACCATGGAAACGGTTTTGCATGCGCTTTTTCTTTTTTTACATTCACTTTACAGTTATATGCACTATTATCTGAGATACGTGATTTACAAAATAAACCCAAATCGTCTGGATCGTACAGAAAATCACTCTTAGATGTACTGAAGACTTCGTTTTCAAAAGATAGGCTTTAGGCTTACTTCTTAATTCATTTGTAGTTGCTGCTTTTCATGTACTGTAAAGATAAGGCTGCACAAATTATAACTTTTGACGTCCATGATGTAATGAGTCGATTCAGCACTGAATCATTTTCCAAAAATAACTTTTCGTAAGATTAACTAGTGCACAGAACCCATCCACATGTCATTGTCATCCATGGTGCTACTGTCATATACAAAAATGGTATATGATCGACACGACGGTTACTTTTGACGTCCATGATGAATATTGGGTTCCCCTCGTGTGTGTGTGTGTGTGTGTGTGTGTGTGTGTGTGTGTGTGTGATATACAAACTTATGGATGGTACATTTCTCAAGACAATCGTTCTTGAGGCATTGCCAACTATTATACATAGACAATGCTGAAATATGTAATTGTGAATAACAGATTATCTTTAAGTTGACTACAACTTTATTAATTTTTATTTAAAAAAACAGTTTAGTTTTAAACTCAAAAGTTAGTATTTCGATATATTTCAGAAAGATAATTAACCTGGGTCCCATGATGCTGTCATTACTGATACCAGGTATACAGCGATTCCCAGTTTGTTAACATATTTCAAAAATAAAACTGTTCTTTCCCATTGAAAACTACATTGATATTTAGATTCCATAATATGAACTTCCACTACAAGTAAAATAGAAAATATAGAATAGAGAATTTACATCCGACTTTACAACTATTCCACCGCCTGGATTTTTGTTAATGGAATTTTTATATAAAGTTCTTCTTTCATAAATATTTTGATAAAAAATACTGATATGAGATGGTAATTATGGTCCAAAAACTACAAGTGAATCTACCCAATATCCATAAACACATATCAATAAAACAAACGCCTACCTGCATCTATATGTTAAATTAAGCAATCCGATTTACAAATTCTATTTGTTTGATGATTTCTAAATTATGAAAAAATTCTTTGGTTGGTTACCAAATTAAATCATAAATATATATTTTTATTTCTTAACATTAAACATCATTGCATCTTAATTTTAATTTGAAAACCCCAGTATTCACGCCTTCAAGTTGTTTGATATGCTATTAAATAACATGTAGTTATAACACGCCCTTTTATTACAAAGAAAACTGCCTGTTAATTACCTCTACCAGTTAGACGTGACTAAGTACACGATGATAAATCTTCTATATTCTTTATTTAGCCATAAGTTATAACTCATTGGCAAAAACATAATATTTGAATGAACAGAAATTACATTCATAATATTCTCATGGAAGGATTTACATAACTAAATATTACATCATTCATTGTTAAGTGATACCAGCGACATTTAATACAGCACTGTCTCTGATTTTACAACCATTTCTAAAATTATAACTTTTGGGTTTTTTTTCTTTATTGACGCTTTAATCCCATTCAGTAGTATTACTATAAAGAATAACATTTTTTTGAAGACCTGATACAGATTCAGAAACAAATTACAGTGTCATCTGCATATAAAAGTAAAAACATATTAATAGGGTTTAACTCTATTGAATTACAATTATTGTTGATGGAATTAGTGTCCATATTATTAACGTATAACGAAAATAGCAAAGGAGATAATGCTTCTCCTTGCATAAATCGACAAAAATTAACAAGTGAAATATTGTAACAAATTGCAAATATAAATATCATTTAAACAACCTTTTTAACTTTTGATATTTTAACATTAACTTGACCTTTATGTAGTTTTGAGGTTAACATAAATCCGAGTCACTTGAATTTAAGTACACACTGTTTTATTATTAAACACAACTGTCAAAGATAACAAAGTGTGATTCATCCTCTTCGGGGTAAACATATAACCCTGAACCAGAGCTGATATAGATCTGGTAAAAGTTGATGATATTTAATACATTGTAATTATTATACACTAAAAAGCAACGTTCTTGAGGCAGTTATAAAATGCCTTCACATTTAAAATTTATATGTTCTAATGCATTAAAAGAAAAATAACAGCAGTTGTCATATTTAAAATTAAAAGTAACTTTATCTTATATTACCCCATTTATTTGATTCTTAACTTTTTGGGGGGGGGGGGGGAAATATGACCTGTCATAAACATAAATAAAATGCAAATATATTTTTTGCAAATCTACGTCATTGGCACATCACAGACCATATGTCATCATGACGTATGGCTGTCTGAATATGGCGTCAACAGTTGTACCCATGATTCCTATTTTTTTAAGAATTGACATTGTGTTTTGTATCGTTTATGAGGTGATAAACGACACAAAACACTATGTCAATTCTTATATTTACAATTTTAACAAAACATCAGATACGGTAATTCATAAAACCCGGTACTTTAACGTTACAATGGACATTGTTGATGTTTTATGATGATCTATTTGAACAATGTTTTTCAGTCGAACGCTGTACATGTACTGTGTCAGGGCCTGCATTTGTTCAGACAAACAAAATAGTTCGATTTGTTTAATTTACTTGCAAATTAAACAGAATCATGAGGCGAGAACACATGTCTTTTTGTACAAAAAGAAAGGTCAAAATCCTTCTCTACTTTGTCTGACGTATTCCCGCTCTACTTGTTGTTGACGTCACAAATCTGCACGTTCTGTACTGACATTATTGGCAAATAAATGACGAAATTGCTACGTTTACATAGAGCAAAGCAGTTCAAATTGTTACTATATAACATTGCATACTATAAATTATGTATTAATTTTAGCAATTTTAGAGCTAATTGTAAATTCACATAGCTTGAGATAATTAGAGTACATCTGCTGTATCATCTTGTGCACTATGGTCATATTTATTGACAGTGATTTAATTTACTGATACTGTAACATCGCAAAACGAACTATCGAACTATCGAAAGAGAACGAAAAGAGATGGGGTACAATACATGGACTAAGACAACCAAAGTAGCGATAGACAGAGGCAAATGGAGAGAACTTGTGAACGACCCGATTCTTCTAACGGAGAGACGGAAATAAGTAAGTCAGGTAACTTCGCAAAAATCGCTCATATGTCTATAGTATACTTACCAATGTCTATATGTAACATCGCTCATACGTCTATAGTATACTTACCATTGTCTATATGTAACATCGCTGTCTATATGTAACATCGCTCATACGTCTATAGTATACTTACCAATGCCTATATGTAACATCGCTCATACGTCTATAGTGTACTTACCAATGTCTATATGTAACATCGCTGTCTATATGTAACATCGCTCATACGTCTATAGTATACTTACCAATGTCTATATGTAACATCGCTCATACGTCTATAGTATACTTACCAATGTCTATATGTAACATCCTCATACGTCTATAGTATACTTACCAATGTCTATATGTAACATCGCTCATACGTCTATAGTATACTTACCAATGTCTATATGTAACATCGCTCATACGTCTATAGTATACTTACCAATGTCTATATGTAACATCGCTCATACGTCTATAGTATACTTACCAATGTCTATATGTAACATCGCTCATACGTCTATAGTATACTTACCAATGTCTATATGTAACATCGCTCATACGTCTATAGTATACTTACCAATGTCTATATGTAACATCGCTCATACGTCTATAGTATACTTACCAATGTCTATATGTAACATCGCTCATACGTCTATAGTATACTTACCAATGTCTATATGTAACATCGCTCATACGTCTATAGTATACTTACCAATGTCTATATGTAACATCGCTCATACGTCTATAGTATACTTACCAATGTCTATATGTAACATCGCTCATACGTCTATAGTGTACTTACCAATGTCTATATGTAACATCGCTCATACGTCTATAGTATACTTACCAATGTCTATATGTAACATCGCTCATACGTCTATAGTATACTTACCAATGTCTATATGTAACATCGCTCATACGTCTATAGTATACTTACCAATGTCTATATGTAACATCGCTCATACGTCTATAGTATACTTACCAATGTCTATATGTAACATCGCTCATACGTCTATAGTATACTTACCAATGTCTGTATGTAACATCGCTCATACGTCTATAGTATACTTACCAATGTCTATATGTAACATCGCTCATACGTCTATAGTATACTTACCAATGTCTATATGTAACATCGCTCATACGTCTATAGTATACTTACCAATGTCTATATGTAACATCGCTCATACGTCTATAGTGTACTTACCAATGTCTATATGTAACATCGCTCATACGTCTATAGTATACTTACCAATGTCTATATGTAACATCGCTCATACGTCTATAGTATACTTACCAATGTCTATATGTAACATCGCTCATACGTCTATAGTATACTTACCAATGTCTATATGTAACATCGCTCATACGTCTATAGTGTACTTACCAATGTCTATATGTAACATCGCTCATACGTCTATAGTATACTTACCAATGTCTATATGTAACATCGCTCATACGTCTATAGTATACTTACCAATGTCTATATGTAACGTCGCTCATACGTCTATAGTATACTTACCAATGTCTATATGTAACATCGCTCATACGTCTATAGTATACTTACCAATGTCTATATGTAACATCGCTCATACGTCTATAGTGTACTTACCAATGTCTATAGTAACATCGCTCATACGTCTATAGTATACTTACCAATGTCTATATGTAACATCGCTCATACGTCTATAGTATACTTACCAATGTCTATATGTAACATCGCTCATACGTCTATAGTATACTTACCAATGTCTATATGTAACATCGCTCATACGTCTATAGTATACTTACCAATGTCTATATGTAACATCGCTCATACGTCTATAGTGTACTTACCAATGTCTATATGTAACATCGCTCATACGTCTATAGTGTACTTACCAATGTCTATATGTAACATCGCTCATACGTCTATAGTGTACTTACCAATGTCTATATGTAACATCGCTCATACGTCTATAGTGTACTTACCAATGTCTATATGTAACATCGCTCATACGTCTATAGTATACTTACCAATGTCTATATGTAACATCGCTCATACTTCTATAGTATACTTACCAATGTCTATATGTAACATCGCTCATACGTCTATAGTATACTTACCAATGTCTATATGTAACATCGCTCATACGTCTATAGTATACTTACCAATGTCTATATGTAACATCGCTCATACGTCTATAGTATACTTACCAATGTCTATATGTAACATCGCTCATACGTCTATAGTATACTTACCAATGTCTATATGTAACATCGCTCATACGTCTATAGTATACTTACCAATGTCTATATGTAACATCGCTCATACGTCTATAGTATACTTACCAATGTCTATATGTAACATCGCTCATACGTCTATAGTATACTTACCAATGTCTATATGTAACATCGCTCATACGTCTATAGTATACTTACCAATGTCTATATGTAACATCGCTCATACGTCTATAGTATACTTACCAATGTCTATATGTAACATCGCTCATACGTCTATAGTGTACTTACCAATGTCTATATGTAACATCGCTCATACGTCTATAGTGTACTTACCAATGTCTATATGTAACATCGCTCATACGTCTATAGTATACTTACCAATGTCTATATGTAACATCGCTCATACGTCTATAGTATACTTACCAATGTCTATATGTAACATCGCTCATACGTCTATAGTATACTTACCAATGTCTATATGTAACATCGCTCATACGTCTATAGTATACTTACCAATGTCTATATGTAACATCGCTCATACGTCTATAGTATACTTACCAATGTCTATATGTAACATCGCTCATACGTCTATAGTATACTTACCAATGACTATATGTAACATCGCTCATACGTCTATAGTATACTTACCAATGACTATATGTAACATCGCTCATACGTCTATAGTATACTTACCAATGTCTATATGTACATCGCTCATACGTCTATAGTATACTTACCAATGTCTATATGTAACATCGCTCATACGTCTATAGTATACTTACCAATGTCTATATGTAACATCGCTCATACGTCTATAGTATACTTACCAATGTCTATATGTAACATCGCTCATACGTCTATAGTATACTTACCAATGTCTATATGTAGCATCGCTCATACGTCTATAGTATACTTACCAATGTCTATATGTACATCGCTCATACGTCTATAGTATACTTACCAATGTCTATATGTAACATCGCTCATACGTCTATAGTATACTTACCAATGTCTATATGTAACATCGCTCATACGTCTATAGTATACTTACCAATGTCTATATGTAACATCGCTCATACGTCTATAGTATACTTACCAATGTCTATATGTAACATCGCTCATACGTCTATAGTATACTTACCAATGTCTATATGTAACATCGCTCATACGTCTATAGTATACTTACCAATGTCTATATGTAACATCGCTCATACGTCTATAGTATACTTACCAATGTCTATATGTAACATCGCTCATACGTCTATAGTATACTTACCAATGTCTATATGTAACATCGCTCATACGTCTATAGTGTACATACCAATGTCTATATGTAACATCGCTCATACGTCTATAGTATACTTACCAATGTCTATATGTAACATCGCTCATACGTCTATAGTATACATACCAATGTCTATATGTAACATCGCTCATACGTCTATAGTATACTTACCAATGTCTATATGTAACATCGCTCATACGTCTATAGTATACTTACCAATGTCTATATGTAACATCGCTCATACGTCTATAGTAACTTACCAATGTCTATATGTAACATCGCTTTAAGCATCATATATAATTGTGATAGATTTCTGACTGTCAAACTCGATACTTGAGGCTAGTCACGTCTAGTTGCTCATAATAAAATGTGCTTACATATCTGCAGTGGATAAAAATGGACAAACTAATTTTTCTATTACAAATGAAGTAATATTGTTTTGATACTCAAGCATAAATATTTTTATACTCTTCTTCATTAGCGACTATTTATCAAACCATACTTACAGGTTAAGTTTTAATTAATGAAGACTTTCTACAAAACCGCTGAACGGATATAGAACGAAATTAACAGAAACTCAAATAATTATGCACAGAACAGACCTGTTGAAAGTTTAACACTAAGCTAACCAATTAGTGCCAAAGCGGCATCTCATCTCTATGAGAACTATCTCAGCAGCTTTCTATCTTGTATAATAATAATAATAATAATAATAATAATAATAATAATATGACTTTATTTTTCGATGGTTGCTTATTTGGACTGAGCCAATCTTACATAAGACCCTCCAACATGAGTGATTACATACTGTTAATACAAAATAACATTTCTTGACATTGAAAAATAATAATGCAAAATATAAAACATATGCTAAGTATAAAACTGTTTAAATTCTTGTCACCGCAAGCTACACATGGTTCGGTAGCTCCGAAGCCTGTACTTTAGATAAAGTCTGAAATGTGTACCACTGTCCTCCAGAGGCATTACACTTTGTTATCAAATAATTATCTGTAAACTACTGTTATTAACCTGTTAACCGGGTAACGACGGTTTGATAAAATCATGTTAACCGGATAACGACGGCTTGATAAAATCGTGTTAAACCATTGTTATCTTTGAAAATGCAAAGAAGTTGAGTTGAGTAATGGTCTTTAAGTCCCAGTAAATAATATTTCATGTCGTGTATCGAGATGTTGCTAGCTATAGGTGAAGATGCAGAACATTTGCTTGTAAATTGTGCTGATGGCATCATACAAGAGAATCTTTATCGTGCCATGACTACCGTTACCCGGTCCGGGATCTTGTTCTTTTAAGTTCCCTTCCGAAAGAACTGTGACTTTCATATCGTATGCCAAGTGCTTGGTGAAAAAACATTCACTACTCACATTCAAGTTTTGGGTCAGACCCAGCCTCGATTAACGGAATCATTCTTAATGAAGATATAAATCTTATTTATATCGAGGTTGAGAAAATAGTATTTTTCATAAAAGTTGTCAGAAATGCTGACGATATGAACATCTTTAGTCCAAAGTACACAATTATCCTATTGTTAATTGCCATGTGTTACTTTTGAATGTAGTATTTCATAAAAATTCAAAAGTACCACATGAGTGACACTCTTAAAAGAAAAGATTGTTAGTTAAACAATTTAATAGTTTTGCAGACAGTCGGTGCATCTTTATATATGATACATAATAATGAAATCAATAGAAATAAAAACAATGTTGCTGATATACATGTCATGCACAAAGCTACCCAATAGTAACGCAGACAAACCATTGCTTCCGTAAGTGAAAGAAAAGAATTATGCCGGAAAGGATAGACGAAAGCTTTAAGACAAGGAGTAACAACCTTATATTGCCTCTGACTATTCGTCGCGAGGTCTTATAAATGCTTTCCAACATTTTATGCATTTAATTCCGAGAGACCTTTGGTGACCTTGACTACAGCAAACTACATGTATATTGAATCTATGTTCGTGATGTACTAATAAACTTTTGAAGCACATGAACGTCATAAGGATCACTTACAACACTGAACTACTACCAAACCCCTAACATAAAAATCGATATTAATTAAGTACATATTGAAGAATCTTAACAGCGAATTTCTAATCATGAAGTATATCATGTACTCATAGTCATATGTATGTAATCCCAAAATATAACAACAATGCCTATTTGAAATCGGTTTTTTGGACTTGTATGACTTTTTAATTATACTATGAGACTTGTAACAATTCTTACACAATCATAAGGTACATGCCTGTCGAAAGTTTAACAGCTAACGCATTTGTGCCGAATCGACAGCTAATCTCTTTACTCGTTAAGATCACTGCGGTAGCTCAGTTGGTAAATGGTTCGCTCCGTATGTGGGAGGTCATGGGTTTGAACCCCGATCCAAGATTGAAAGTGGGTAGTGACTGTTCTTTCGCCAAGCACTCGGCATTACGAAATGATAGTCACTGTTCTTTCGAAAGGAAACTTAAAATAAACGAGGTCTCGTGTCACGGTAGGCTTGACACGATAAAGAATCCTGCTGTATAATGCCATCAGCGCAACGCACAGGCAAAATTTCTGCACCTTTCTCTATAACTGACGACGTCGCGATATAAGTAAAATATTCTTGACTGAGACGTTAAACACCATTATTCAACTCAACTCTGTTCCTCAATAGCTAAGTCTCGGCAGCTTTTCCGACACTAGGTATCTATATCTCTGTCACTCTGCAGTCACAACATCGACTGTTAGCGTAGTGTTAAACTTTTGACAAATCTATACTGTATATGTATTTGTATATCTTCTCCCTCCTTATTTATCTATAAGTTTTTATATGTGATGCTTCAGTTATTGTATAATGATCGTACCAATTAGGCGGAATGTTAAAAATTCAATTTAGCTTTAAAAAGCATCAAATGACACAAAGCACATTGTTGAAAATACTTATTCAAAAGCTTCAAAAATCTTATCGCGGTTTTGAAATATAGCCTTTTAAATCCACAACAACTAAATGTGTTTCAAATACAAACATACCAATCTATGTCCAAATCACAATACCAAAAGAATATCAAAATTCTAATTGGCAAATATAGTTAAACACGCGAACTTCTACCGGGAAAGTAAAGCCGGGTGTTGCGGAAGGGTAAGCACGTTCTGTTTAGCTAGCTACACCCGCCTCAAATATATCCAGGACAATTTTGGATACATAGACATTAGAGAGATATACATGTATAATAGCAAAACATGTATAATATTGATACAACACAACAATTTTAATTTCGATATGAATAATTTAACCATTTGATTTACTCAATCCTGAAAATGACCCGTTGTTGTGAATTATTGCAGATAGTTCCCATGTGATGTCACACTGTCAACTTTATAGGTAAAGTAGCGGCCATTTTGGTATGCATTAGAAATGAGTCTCTTATTAATTCTTTCTAAAATAAGGTGTATAAAATTTATTTTATCACCGTTGTTATGGGGACAAAAATCTTTTAAAATATACCAAATCAAAATAAAAACATTGGCTATTTCATAAATTTAAAAACTTTATTGATATCCCAATTACTTTTTGAAAAACAGTAATTTAAAAATGCACAAATTTGGTTAAAATAGACAGATAAATTATATAGATTGCCTAACAAAATGGCGACCACTCTACTGAAAAATTCGTCTGCTAGACGTCCATGGGAACTATCTATATGCCGGTTTAAGAAATTGGTTGACGAGATTGTTGTTTTGACTTTCCGTATGTACAAAATGTATAAAATATCATGTGTATCACAATCCACATAAAGTGATGATAGCCAATTCTTACATTGAGTTTTGAGTATTTACAGAATCATGTGCTAATTTTTAAATTTCGAATAAATGAATCAGATTAGCTCTAGACAACAAATAAACACATGTTATAAATACATGTAAAAATAGCACAAGTAACTGTATAAAAAGTAAAATGGTGAAGTCCAAATAGAATAAGAATTTATTATTTCAAATGAAATTATTTCGTCAACTATGATATTGCAAAGTACATTTATATCACCACCAAATCAGGGCGGGGATTAAAATCTGCAGTGCAGTTGGCTAATTGTTCATTTTTCTTAATTCAATTATTTAATTTAATCTTTTATCAAAACTATCCCCACACTCTTGTTAGTCTGAGTGTTTATGTGCACGTCAGCCATTGATGTGAATTATCATATTTCTCAATTAGCCGTATAGAGGTAATGTAATTAAAGAATGAAATTCTAACGTGAATGGTTTTTTTTCTGACTGAATTACGCAAATTTACATTTGTGCACCAACTTACTGTTTGCACTGCATAGACTGTACATTATATATACTAAGTATGCGTGCATTCCAGCACGTGTGTATTTATCTTTTTGATATAAAGATTTTCAGATAATTGCCATGTAGCTGATATCGAAGCTATAGGACAAATTAAAAGGAAAGGGGAATGTTTGGACGTAACTGTACCTAGTACAGCCTGTGTAATTTACATGTTTGAGACAGGCAGGGAGGGGCTATGAAGTATAGAGTACCTACCAGTACAATAGTATAATATTTCACAGAAAATGTGTATTACGTAGATTAAGACTACTTCTGACATTCCCCTGTCTAATCAATGTCAAAATGGACATGCGGAATATCAATTGAAGGTTTACGATCTTCTCGGCTAAGATGTAAGTCAGAATTACCCCAGCGTCTATCAAGTCTATCCAATATGGAAACCGTGAGAGGTCCGCTGACTAGTGATAATGGTATAGTCAAATACTCGATCTACTGAAGGTGTTGCTCTTGTTCTGAGATGAGTAACTAATTATTTTGAGAAATAATGACATGTTACACAAAATAAGCAATCTGCACTTATATAACACAAATCTACAACATAAGAAAAGTACATTCATATTAGGAAACTGCTCTTATACGTCAGTTGTTGTCGTTGAATGTTGCTTAACGTCGCATCAGCAATTTTTCAGATATTCACGAGAGAATTACTTATTAATCTATATGGATAATCTATGAACAAGTTCGCGTATACATGTGAAGTGCGAGTGTGATTTTATGGTCTGCCTTGTACCAGCGCGCACTCAGGGCGACTTTTCGGTGCTAGCTCATCGAGTCAGTATGCCACAGGCAAGCGTACAACTCCTCCAGTCACATTATACTGACACCGGGTAAACCAGTAATGGCCAAACACCAAGGAAAATTCACTTTCACACATGTGGTCTGAGCGGAATTCGAACTCACAGCGATGAGAGATCATGGATTTGTAGACTGACGTCTTATCCATTAGGCCACCGCGGCCTCTTATACATAAGGAAACACACTGAAAAAAGTACAATATTATAAAATGGCATTGTAGTTACTTATATGCTTTATGTGATATAGTAAGAGAGATCAAATGTTATTATACAAATGTAAGAGTATAATTACCATTGCTAATGAGACGTCATTTCTTGATTATGACGTCATATATTGGCTGTTCCATCAATTGAAAATGCATGTCGTATACGACAGAATGTGTTTTATATTAATTTCAGGATTGAAAACTAAAATAAGATTTTCAAAAATTGCGATTTGTAAATATAACCTTTGACCTGTCTAGACATCGCGTTTATAATGCTATAAATTTCCTAAAAGTTATTCAATTGGCTTTACACGGCAATGCAAGTTATAGCACCATAAACGCCATTTCTAGACAGTCCAAGGATTAAGTAACACTTCTTGAAACTATAATCGTAATAACAGTATCACCATTAAACCAACACTAGATTTGGCATACATGTATCTACATGCTTCATATAACTACAGTCGACAGTTTAATAATAAGCTAACAAATACGTAACGAGTTGACATGTTATCTTAGTCCTTCGTTACCTATATCATGGCAGTTATTCGACAGCTGCTATCTATCTTTCGACAGGTTTAAGGTCACTCAGCTATTCACAGCTTGACCATTCGGCAGCCTAACTTCGACAACCTTTCCGTTAGCGCAGTCTAAAACCTTCAAATGTGAACAGTAATGTACATGCTTCAAATGTTCCAACCATATGTCATATTATTATACTAGTATATTTTTTAATTTAGCTTTTACTTATCCATTAATATATTTAAATGCTAAACGTATCGACAGATTGGAAACTTGAATGTACAGGCCTGTTTCCAAATCCCTCATTCAAGTCGGTTTTGGGGTGGGGGTTGGGGTTAAGATTTTAACGACGACCAAGAAAGTAATGGCGATGGCACTTTGTTTCTTCTTTTCGCAAAAATAGAAACCAAAACTAAAATCTTTGAATTGGAAAAACACTGTGTAACCCTCATCGAATTAATTCCAAATACGGCCATCATCTCGTAAAGTCATGGTTACTATGTTTTGTGTTTGTTGATTATTTTTCAACTTGCTGGAATCTCTTTCTCCGAGGATAATGCAGCAGCTGAAAGTTGCTTGTAATGAAAAAGCAGGGTGCAAGCCATGGTGTAACACTCATTTACGGCAATGCTCAATGTAGACCAGTATTGTCGCTGGACAGTAATGAAATGAAACTCTAATTGCCAAATACCAGATTTCTCATTATAAAGAACTCAAAGCCGCTGCAGAGCATGATTTGAATACTAAAGACCTAAGTTTATTTATGTATCTTTTCCTTCGCTTGCAACATCAATATCATATTACTTAAAGACTATTTGACCACAGATATGCCAAACAGAATTGTGTTTCAATCAATACATGAATTTATCGAATCAATGAAAATCGGCAGAATAAACCATTAGTCACTGGTTTAAAGTACAATTAAATTACAATTTAAGAGTTTTTGAAAAATAATGTTTGAAATTCCACCAGTAAATCAAGATTTTTTCAAAAATGTTATCTGTTACATAAAATATCAAGATCAATGCCTTCCTAATACACGAAAAAACAATTTAATTTGATATAAATTTTATCTTTTTATTCATATAATGTATTTCTTTTTATTCCAAAAAATTATTATATGACATCTTTCTTCAATCGATGTCCTTTGTTGGTCCAGTATCTCAGAATCTCCCATAACACTTAAAACCTCATCAGGTGACAATATACAACATCATCCGTCATTGAACAAAGACCTAGATATGTTAATGTTTGTGATATTTTTGCGTTTTTGTAATTGTTGAAGGAGTTAATGGCCTTTCACAGCGGACGCCGTTACTTCCGAACAATAATGACACCGTAAGCAATGAATTTTTTTTTTCAAAGTGCGTAATTTTTTCAAAGTGGGTCGCTACACAGCGCATATGTTTTGGAAACAAATACTATATAAAACGTTACATTCTATAGTAAGTTTGTATGGTTTAAATCTAACATTGCTTACAGGCGGGCTTATCTACTACTTTTTAGCTGAATAAAGTGGAAAGAAGCAAAAACAAATAATAAAATACGCTATAAGATAAATTACTTAGACTGCTAATACATCTCAATTTAGTAACATCAGGGTATATTATTTGGCTTTTACTTCGAGGTAATAAAATGAAATAAAAAAACAAACATATTAGTCCATGTTCAAATTACAACCAAAAGCAAAACTTTGAAAAACAGACGTTTTGTTAAACACGCGATGATCTTCCACCAGGAAATGTAAGCAGATGCTTTGGAGGGATAAACACCTCCATGTTTAGTTAGCTAAACCCGCCACGTGTGTAATCAAAATTTCATGAGAGAATGAAAGGAACACGGAATTATAAGACGCCAAATATATCCTGAATACTACTGGACTGGATACAGAGACATCAAACTTATTAACAACATTGTGATGACGACCATAAAACTTTTTGAGGGCGTTGACAAGCCTGGACTTGCAATTTCCCTGAATTAACAATTTTCTTCAAAAAGGTATTAATTCAGGCTAGTTATAGTAGATCTAGAGATAAATCTTTTCAAATACCATAGAAACCACCAAGATATTTGGTAATCCATACAAGTTATTTTTCTTAATGAACTTTAACTTTTTAGAAACTTCTACTTCAGCCTTACACATTGCGAGTATTGGAATTTCTTTATACTAGTATATCCCCATTGATATATTCATTACTGGTGCAAATTGTCTTGCGTTTTTTACTTAATGTACCACAAGTTGTAATTATCTTCTGCCCATTGAAATAAAGATTTTGTCAACCCTTGAACGTTTCACCTTTTGTCCATGGAGACTGTCTAGACTATGGGCCACGTGTACTATAAACTTGTTAACGCTACTGTTACTCGGTGCATATATACAAACCTATATAATCTGTTTCTCTTATTGAATCAAGTTCATATGGACACATGGAAATATATACTTTTTTCTCTTATTGACTCTTATTGAATCAGGTTGATTTTTTGAATCTCAAACTTATTCTAAGGTATTCTTCATGGAGTAAACATACCCGACAGCAGGTATAAATCATTATGTGGTATTTCAATAATTCCAATTTCTTCTTTGTAGCATCATGGTATTCATGTCCTTAAACTATGTTGTGTACCTATTACATACCGGCATACGTCCTGGTAAACGTAATTTTTAAATAATAAAGTAAGCTAGTTGTTTCTTATTTCATCTTATTTAGAGTTGCTAAATGTATGGCAAAGTTTAACAAGCCATCTAAGAATGGACAGTGTTTATTTCGTTACTCGAAATAAATAAAAGTTAAAACTGGGGTTGTCACTTTTCAAGGTTTTTACTTTGTTTTAGACTGTGATTTGACATGGATTGATGTATTTGTTTTTGATTAAGTGACCCTTACTTGGTTCAAGGGAAAGTGAACTGAGTTTTATGTTATTATTTGTTTATTCATTCTATTCTTTTTTTTTTTATTTGGCTGTTAAATTTTAAGAATGATTCTGTTACTTCTTATTTTCTTATGCTGTTGTGATACATCTAGATATAAAAAAGGTTAGCATCATTTTTACATTATAATCTTATGTTGACATAGTCTGAATATTGAATTGAATTTTCCTCAGGTAAAATTCGTATTTAAGTAACCCGTGATTACGAACAAAGCCTTATCTGCCTGATATTTTTCTTTGGCGTTTATATCCACTGGGTACTAACACGTGTATTTCATCTGGAGATACATTCACAACAATTTAAAACTATAAAATCTCAGATTTAACAAAACTCTGTGAAGGTTTATTTTAAACGTTACTTAAGTTTTTAGTAGTTTTAGTATTTGTAATATATTAACCGAGGACAAAAACATACATTACCCTGACTATGTTCTTGAGTGAGCAGTGTACAACGTAATTAGGTGCTCAAATCACAATACAAAACGACCGACGTAAACGTGTACCAGGGAAGTAAAGACAGATGCTTCGGAAGGATAAACACCCCCTGTTTAGCTAGCTACACCCACCACAGGTGGAATTGAAATTGGGGATGAAAGGAACATGGAACTATGTCCAGGATAATTTTGGATACAGATTCATCATACTAATAAAATATTATGATGACGGTCATAAAACTATTTAGACTTTTTAGGGCCGCAAAAACTTTAGGCTTGCAATTCAATTTTTTTGTAAGCAGCTCGCTTCGTTGTATACTGCTCCCGTAGTGAGAACAAGCTCTACAATAGCATACTAATTGTGAAACAAATACACCATAAGCAGGAAAAGCAGGTATATTGCTGCAAAGAAAAGGAAAGTTGACAATTAGAAATAGAAAATTAAAGTATTCGCGTTTGTCATAGAGCTTCAATTTTAGCCTTTGGTTGATATCATAATTGAGGTATAAGTCTGTATATAAAACAAATCTTGAAGACTTCAAGTTCGCTAGTATATATATGTTTGACATTCACATATTTTCCAAATTTAAGATTGTTAAGTAAAGAACGTGATCTATATACATTGTATCTCTACATGTTTATGTGGATTTGAATGATTTGGCGACAGTCTTCTCTCCAAATTCAACAACAATGTTTTGCATAAATTCTGCTTCCCATGAAGAAAGAAACATATTAGGAGGCAATGGAGACAATAAACCGAAAAATAAATACATATAATTATTGCATGATATTGAGGAAGTATAATAATAAGTACAAAAGAAAGGCAATGGAAAATGAGTTACGTAATGAGTTAATATGTATAGAAGAATTTTAAGTTTGTTGATATTAAGATGAGAATACCTGGTGCAAAATCCTATTTCCCCTATGGTTACCTCCTTTGGGAGAAAACAATCTCAACTTCAAATGTTTTACTTGAAGGTTTTGTAGATTTAAAACATCAAATTTAAATCAAACAGAATCAAAATATAACACGTTTAAAATGTACTTCAGCATTCTGGATAATTAACTTTGTATTGACGTAATTATTAATTGAAGTAATCAACAATATATGAATTGTCATCACCCTCAAGAGTCCGGGTCAAATTAAAACCTAAAGCCGGCGATTTTTGATGCGTCGTCGTCATTTTCCGTCTAAAATACAAGGAAATGATATACATTGTATATATATATATATAAAGCAATAAAGCCTACTGACCTAGTGACCGACTTTTGATTGCAATGTTTGTAAACATTGGTATGTATGACCTCGTCACGTGAACAGTAATTAATACCTGATCATACCAAGGTACACATTGAATATGGGCACCATACTTAGGGGAATGGAGGGAGGTCGAGTGATGATTGTTTCTTTTTCTCCCTGTTATTAACAAAACTTTTCTAGATTGCCCTTTAGGAACTTAAAGTTTTCAAGAGAACCTGGGAATACATAAATAAAAAGAATGGAGAATAAGGAGGAGTTTTAACTACTTACAACGCCTATGTACACCAACGTTCTTATGTTGACAATAATGTAACCAATAGAGAGCTTATTAAAAATCAACAGAACTTTACGTGTTCGTTTGTGTGTATAGTTTAAGTACACATTCAGTCAAATCTTGACCGAATTATTTTCTAAGATGATGCAATAGCTAATACATGCATTTTATATCACACGAGGAGTGTTGTTATACTTTGATACATATGACGTCCCCACAAGAAATTCCAGTTAAATCCCCTTTTATGATTTATTTGAATCTTGAACAGCTTCAAATATAAACAAAAGATAGTATTGTTTAGTTTTATCAATCGCTATTTAAGGAAATTACCACACAACGCGAAATATCTAGATAAGAGATACGAATTGTAAACACTCAAAAGGCAAACTTCCATTATCAACTATCCCAGGATTGACATTTTGTATTTTAAACACGCCAATGGTGATAATAATTCAATAGCTTGAGCAATTAATTATAATTTTATTGTTTAAATTTTGTTTATACTTTTTTGTTGTGCAAATATTTTACTTTTAGGTTCAAATACACTTTTAAATTGTCAAAGTTTTACTTTTAGGTTCAAATACACTTTTAAATTGTCAAAGTTTTACTTTTAGGTTCAAATACACTTTTAAATTGTCAATGTTTTACTTTTAGGTTCAAATACACTTTTAAATTGTCAAAGTTTTACTTTTAGGTTCAAATACACTTTTAAATTGTCAAAGTTTTACTTTAAGGTTCAAATACACTTTTAAATTCATCTGTGAAAACTACATCTGCTAATAGATGTCTAATTAACCGTCAACAGCAACAATACATTGGCGCAAGCCCCGCTCAGACCACATGTGGGGAAGTGAATTTTCCATGCCGTTGGCCTTTACTGGTTCACCTGGTATCAGTATAATGTGACTGGGGGAGTGGTATGCGGCGTACTGACTCTGTAAGCTAGCGCCTTAAAGCCGCCCTGAGTGCGCGCTAGTATAAGCCAGACCATACAACACACTCGCACTTCACATGTATACACGTACTTGTTCATAGATTAATCAAATAGAAGCTGAAAAATTGCTGCTGCAACGTTGATCAACTTTAAACCAACCAATCAACCAACATTGGTGCAAAGGTTGTATGTAGTATAAGAAATAACACATGTACATTACAGACCTGTCATAAGTTTAGCACTAAGCTAACGAATTGGTTCAGAATAAGCAGCTCATCTCATTACTCATATCTATATCAGCTGCTTTTTATCTATCCATTTCTCGGCTTCTCGGCAGCCCAGCTTCGAGTTCTCGTTAGCTCAATGTGTGTCAAACTTTCGACAGGTTTGTACTGTATATAATTACAACAACTACATGTAGGTTTGTATCTTTGCTGATGGACTAGGCATCCCAGAGGTTATAGTTTACCAAGGAGGCGCTGTATATAATTACAACAACTACATGTAGGTTGATATCTTTGCTGATGGACTAGGCATCCCAGAGGTTATAGTTTACCAAGGAGGCGCTGTATATAATTACAACAACTACATATAGGTTGGTATCTTTGCTGATGGACTAGGCATCCCAGAGGTTATCGCTTACCAAGGAGGAGCTGTATATAATTACAATAACTACATGTAGGTTGGTATCTTTGCTGATGGACTAGGCCTCCCAGAGGTTATAGTTTACCAAGGAGGCGCTGTATATAATTACAACAACTACATGTAGGTTGGTATCTTTGCTGATGGACTAGGCATCCCAGAGGTTATCGCTTACCAAGGAGGCGCTGTATATAATTACAACAACTACATGTAGGTTGGTATCTTTGCTGATGGACTAGGCATCCCAGAGGTTATCGCTTATCAAGGAGGCGCTGTATATAATTACAACAACTACATGTAGGTTGGTATCTTTGCTGATGGACTAGACATCCCAGAGGTTATAGCTTACCAAGGAGGCGCTGTATATAATTACAACAACTACATGTAGGTTGATATCTTTGCTGATGGACTAGGCATCCCAGAGGTTATAGTTTACCAAGGAGGCGCTGTATATAATTACAACAACTACATGTAGGTTGGTATCTTTGCTGATGGACTAGGCATCCCAGAGGTTATCGCTTACCAAGGAGGCGCTGTGTATAATTACAACAACTACCTGTAGGTTGGTATCTTTGCTGATGGACTAGGCATCCCAGAGGTTATCGCTTACCAAGGAGGCGCTGTATATAATTACAACAACTACATGTAGGTTGATATCTTTGCTGATGGACTAGGCATCCCAGAGGTTATCGCTTACCAAGGAGGCGCTGTATATAATTACAACAACTACATGTAGGTTGATATCTTTGCTGATGGACTAGGCATCCCAGAGGTTATCGCTTACCAAGGAGGCGCTGTATATAATTACAACAACTACATGTAGGTTGATATCTTTGCTGATGGACTAGGCATCCCAGAGGTTATCGCTTACCAAGGAGGCGCTGTATATAATTACAACAACTACATGTAGGTTTGTATCTTTGCTGATGGACTAGGCATCCCAGAGGTTATAGTTTACCAAGGAGGCGCTGTATATAATTACAACAACTACATGTAGGTTGATATCTTTGCTGATGGACTAGGCATCCCAGAGGTTATCGCTTACCAAGGAGGCGATGTATATAATTACAACAACTACATGTAGGTTTGTATCTTTGCTGATGGACTAGGCATCCCAGAGGTTATAGTTTACCAAGGAGGCGCTGTATATAATTACAACAACTACATGTAGGTTGGTATCTTTGCTGATGGACTAGGCATCCCAGAGGTTATCGCTTACCAAGGAGGCGCTGTATATAATTACAACAACTACATGTAGGTTGATATCTTTGCTGATGGACTAGGCATCCCAGAGGTTATCGCTTACCAAGGAGGTGCTGTATATAATTACAACAACTACATGTAGGTTTGTATCTTTGCTGATGGACTAGGCATCCCAGAGGTTATCGCTTACCAAGGAGGCGCTGTATATAATTACAACAACTACATGTAGGTTGATATCTTTGCTGATGGACTAGGCATCCCAGAGGTTATCGCTTACCAAGGAGGCGCTGTATATAATTACAACAACTACATGTAGGTTGATATCTTTGCTGATGGACTAGGCATCCCAGAGGTTATCGCTTACCAAGGAGGTGCTGTATATAATTACAACAACTACATGTAGGTTTGTATCTTTGCTGATGGACTAGGCATCCCAGAGGTTATCGCTTACCAAGGAGGCGCTGTATATAATTACAACAACTACATGTAGGTTTGTATCTTTGCTGATGGACTAGGCATCCCAGAGGTTATAGTTTACCAAGGAGGCGCTGTATATAATTACAACAACTACATGTAGGTTGATATCTTTGCTGATGGACTAGGCATCCCAGAGGTTATCGCTTAAATGGAGGCGCTATATATAATTACAACAATTACATGTAGGTTGGTATCTTTGCTGATGGACTAGGCATCCCAGAGGTTATAGTTTACCAAGGAGACGCTGTATATAATTACAACAACTACATGTAGGTTGGTATCTTTGCTGATGGACTAGGCATCCCAGAGGTTATAGTTTACCAAGGAGACGCTGTATATAATTACAACAACTACATGTAGGTTGATATCTTTGCTGATGGACTAGGCATCCCAGAGGTTATCGCTTAAATGGAGGCGCTATATATAATTACAACAATTACATGTAGGTTGGTATCTTTGCTGATGGACTAGGCATCCCAGAGGTTATCGCTTACCAAGGAGGCGCTGTATATAATTACAACAACTACATGTAGGTTGGTATCTTTGCTGATGGACTAGGCATCCCAGAGGTTATCGCTTACCAAGGAGGCGCTGTATATAATTACAACAACTACATGTAGGTTGGTATCTTTGCTGATGGACTAGGCATCCCAGAGGTTATCGCTTACCAAGGAGGCGCTGTATATAATTACAACAACTACATGTAGGTTGGTATCTTTGCTGATGGACTAGGCATCCCAGAGGTTATCGCTTACCAAGGAGGCGCTGTATATAATTACAACAACTACATGTAGGTTGGTATCTGCTGATGGACTAGGCATCCCAGAGGTTATCGCTTACCAAGGAGGCGCTGTATATAATTACAACAACTACATGTAGGTTGGTATCTTTGCTGATGGACTACGCATCCCAGAGGTTATAGTTTACCAAGGAGGCGCTGTATATAATTACAACAACTACATGTAGGTTGATATCTTTGCTGATGGACTACGCATTCCAGAGGTTATCGCTTACCAAGGAGGCGCTGTATATAATTACAACAACTACATGTAGGTTGGTATCTTTGCTGATGGACTAGGCATCCCAGAGGTTATAGTTTACCAAGGAGGCGCTGTATATAATTACAACAACTACATGTAGGTTGATATCTTTGCTGATGGACTAGGCATCCCAGAGGTTATAGCTTACCAAGGAGGCGCTGTATATAATTACAACAACTACATGTAGGTTGGTATCTTTGCTGATGGACTAGGCATCCCAGAGGTTATCGCTTACCAAGGAGGCGCTGTATATAGTTACAACAACTACATGTAGGTTGATATCTTTGCTGATGGACTAGGCATCCCAGAGGTTATAGTTTACCAAGGAGGCGCTGTATATAGTTACAACAACTACATGTAGGTTGATATCTTTGCTGATGGACTAGGCATCCCAGAGGTTATAGTTTACCAAGGAGGAGCTGTATATAATTACAACAACTACATGTAGGTTGGTATCTTTGCTGATGGACTAGGCATCCCAGAGGTTATAGTTTACCAAGGGGGCGCTGTATATAGTTACAACAACTACATGTAGGTTGGTATCTTTGCTGATGGACTAGGCATCCCAGAGGTTATCGCTTACCAAGGAGGCGCTGTATATAATTACAACAACTACATGTAGGTTGGTATCTTTGCTGATGGACTAGGCATCCCAGAGATTATAGTTTACCAAGGAGGCGCTGTATATAATTACAACAACTACATGTAGGTTGGTATCTTTGCTGATGGACTAGGCATCCCAGAGGTTATAGTTTTCCAAGGAGGCGCTGTATATAATTACAACAACTACATGTAGGTTGATATCTTTGCTGATGGACTAGGCATCCCAGAGGTTATCGCTTACCAAGGAGGCGCTGTATATAATTACAACAACTACATGTAGGTTGGTATCTTTGCTGATGGACTAGGCATCCCAGAGGTTATAGTTTACCAAGGAGGCGCTGTATATAATTACAACAACTACATGTAGGTTGGTATCTTTGCTGATGGACTAGGCATCCCAGAGGTTATCGCTTACCAAGGAGGCGCTGTATATAATTACAACAACTACATGTAGGTTGATATCTTTGCTGATGGCCTAGGCATCCCAGAGGTTATAGTTTACCAAGGAGGCGCTGTATATAATTACAACAACTACATGTAGGTTGATATCTTTGCTGATGGACTAGGCATCCCAGAGGTTATAGTTTACCAAGGAGGCGCTGTATATAATTACAACAACTACATGTAGGTTGATATCTTTGCTGATGGACTAGGCATCCCAGAGGTTATCGCTTACCAAGGAGGCGCTGTATATAATTACAACAACTACATGTAGGTTGATATCTTTGCTTATGGGCTAGGCATCCCAGAGGTTATAGTTTACCAAGGAGGCGCTGTATATAATTACAACAACTACATGTAGGTTGATATCTTTGCTTATGGACTAGGCATCCCAGAGGTTATCGCTTACCAAGGAGGCGCTGTATATAATTACAACAACTACATGTAGGTTGATATCTTTGCTGATGGACTAGGCATCCCAGAGGTTATAGTTTACCAAGGAGGCGCTGTATATAATTACAACAACTACATGTAGGTTGATATCTTTGCTGATGGACTAGGCATCCCAGAGGTTATAGTTTACCAAGGAGGCGCTGTATATAATTACAACAACTACATGTAGGTTGGTATCTTTGCTGATGGACTAGGCATCCCAGAGGTTATAGTTTACCAAGGAGGCGCTGTATATAATTACAACAACTACATGTAGGTTGATATCTTTGCTGATGGACTAGGCATCCCAGAGGTTATCGCTTAAATGGAGGCGCTGTATATAATTACAACAACTACATGTAGGTTGGTATCTTTGCTGATGGACTAGGCATCCCAGAGGTTATCGCTTACCAAGGAGGCGCTGTATATAATTACAACAACTACATGTAGGTTGGTATCTTTGCTGATGGACTAGGCATCCCAGAGGTTATCGCTTACCAAGGAGGCGCTGTATATAATTACAACAACTACATGTAGGTTGGTATCTTTGCTGATGGACTAGGCATCCCAGAGGTTATCGCTTACCAAGGAGGCGCTGTATATAATTACAACAACTACATGTAGGTTGGTATCTTTGCTGATGGACTAGGCATCCCAGAGGTTATCGCTTACCAAGGAGGCGCTGTATATAATTACAACAACTACATGTAGGTTGGTATCTGCTGATGGACTAGGCATCCCAGAGGTTATCGCTTACCAAGGAGGCGCTGTAAATAATTACAACAATTACATGTAGGTTGGTATCTTTGCTGATGGACTACGCATCCCAGAGGTTATAGTTTACCAAGGAGGCGCTGTATATAATTACAACAACTACATGTAGGTTGATATCTTTGCTGATGGACTAGGCATCCCAGAGGTTATCGCTTACCAAGGAGGCGCTGTATATAATTACAACAACTACATGTAGGTTGGTATCTTTGCTGATGGACTAGGCATCCCAGAGGTTATCGCTTAAATGGAGGCGCTGTATATAATTACAACAATTACATGTAGGTAGGTATCTTTGCTGATGGACTAGGCATCCCAGAGGTTATAGTTTACCAAGGAGGCGCTGTATATAATTACAACAACTACATGTAGGTTGGTATCTTTGCTGATGGACTAGGCATCCCAGAGGTTATAGTTTACCAAGGGGGCGCTGTATATAGTTACAACAACTACATGTAGGTTGGTATCTTTGCTGATGGACTAGGCATCCCAGAGGTTATCGCTTACCAAGGAGGCGCTGTATATAATTACAACAACTACATGTAGGTTGGTATCTTTGCTGATGGACTAGGCATCCCAGAGGTTATAGTTTACCAAGGAGGCGCTGTATATAATTACAACAACTACATGTAGGTTGGTATCTTTGCTGATGGACTAGGCATCCCAGAGGTTATAGTTTACCAAGGAGGCGCTGTATATAATTACAACAACTACATGTAGGTTGATATCTTTGCTTATGGGCTAGGCATCCCAGAGGTTATAGTTTACCAAGGAGGCGCTGTATATAATTACAACAACTACATGTAGGTTGATATCTTTGCTTATGGACTAGGCATCCCAGAGGTTATCGCTTACCAAGGAGGCGCTGTATATAATTACAACAACTACATGTAGGTTGATATCTTTGCTGATGGACTAGGCATCCCAGAGGTTATAGTTTACCAAGGAGGCGCTGTATATAATTACAACAACTACATGTAGGTTGATATCTTTGCTGATGGACTAGGCATCCCAGAGGTTATAGTTTACCAAGGAGGCGCTGTATATAATTACAACAACTACATGTAGGTTGTATCTTTGCTGATGGACTAGGCATCCCAGAGGTTATAGTTTACCAAGGAGGCGCTGTATATAATTACAACAACTACATGTAGGTTGGTATCTTTGCTGATGGACTAGGCATCCCAGAGGTTATAGTTTACCAAGGAGGCGCTGTATATAATTACAACAACTACATGTAGGTTATATCTTTGCTGATGGACTAGGCATCCCAGAGGTTATCGCTTAAATGGAGACGCTGTATATAATTACAACAACTACATGTAGGTTGGTATCTTTGCTGATGGACTAGGCATCCCAGAGGTTATCGCTTACCAAGGAGGCGCTGTATATAATTACAACAACTACATGTATGTTGGTATCTTTGCTGATGGACTAGGCATCCCGAGGTTATCGCTTACCAAGGAGGCGTTGTATATAATTACAACAACTACATGTAGGTTGGTATCTTTGCTGATGGACTAGGCATCCCAGAGGTTATCGCTTACCAAGGAGGCGCTGTATATAATTACAACAACTACATGTAGGTTGGTATCTTTGCTGATGGACTAGGCATCCCAGAGGTTATCGCTTACCAAGGAGGCGCTGTATATAATTACAACACTACATGTAGGTTGGTATCTTTGCTGATGGACTACGCATCCCAGAGGTTATAGTTTACCAAGGAGGCGCTGTATATAATTACAACAACTACATGTATGTTGATATCTTTGCTGATGGACTAGGCATCCCAGAGGTTATCGCTTACCAAGGAGACGCTGTATATAATTACAACAACTACATGTAGGTTGGTATCTTTGCTGATGGACTAGGCATCCCAGAGGTTATATTTACCAAGGAGGCGCTGTATATAATTACAACAACTACATGTAGGTTGGTATCTTTGCTGATGGACTAGGCATCCCAGAGGTTATAGTTTACCAAGGAGGCGCTGTATATAATTACAACAACTACATGTAGGTTGGTATCTTTGCTGATGGACTAGGCATCCCAGAGGTTATAGTTTACCAAGTGGGCGCTGTATATAGTTACAACAACTACATGTAGGTTGGTATCTTTGCTGATGGACTAGGCATCCCAGAGGTTATCGCTTACCAAGGAGGCGCTGTATATAATTACAACAACTACATGTAGGTTGGTATCTTTGCTGATGGACTAGGCATCCCAGAGGTTATAGTTTACCAAGGAGGCGCTGTATATAATTACAACAACTACATGTAGGTTGGTATCTTTGCTGATGGACTAGGCATCCCAGAGGTAATAGTTTACCAAGGAGGCGCTGTATATAATTACAACAACTACATGTAGGTTGATATCTTTGCTGATGGACTAGGCATCCCAGAGGTTATCGCTTACCAAGGAGGCGCTGTATATAATTACAACAACTACATGTAGGTTGGTATCTTTGCTGATGGACTAGGCATCCCAGAGGTTATCGCTTAAATGGAGGCGCTGTATATAATTACAACAACTACATGTAGGTTTATCTTTCTGATGGACTAGGCATCCCAGAGGTTATCGCTTACCAAGGAGGCGCTGTATATAATTACAACAACTACATGTAGCTTGATATCTTTCTGATGGACTAGGCATCCCAGAGGTTATAGTTTACCAAGGAGGCGCTGTATATAATTACAACAACTACATGTAGGTTGGTATCTTTGCTGATGGACTAGGCATCCTAGAGGTTATCGCTTACCAAGGAGGCACTGTATATAATTACAACAACTACATGTAGGTTTCATCTTTGCTGATGGACTAGGCATCCCAGAGGTTATCGCTTACCAAGGAGGCGCTGTATATAATTACAACAACTACATGTAGGTTGATATCTTTGCTTATGGACTAGGCATCCCAGAGGTTATAGTTTACCAAGGAGGCGCTGTATATAATTACAACAACTACATGTAGGTTGATATCTTTGCTTATGGACTAGGCATCCCAGAGGTTATCGCTTACCAAGGAGGCGCTGTATATAATTACAACAACTACATGTAGGTTGATATCTTTGCTGATGGACTAGGCATCCCAGAGGTTATAGTTTAAAGGAGGCGCTGTATATAATTACAACAACTACATGTAGGTTGATATCTTTGCTGATGGACTAGGCATCCCAGAGGTTATCGCTTAAAGGAGGCGCTGTATATAATTACAACAACTACATGTAGGTTGGTATCTTTGCTGATGGACTAGGCATCCCAGAGGTTATCGCTTACCAAGGAGGCGCTGTATATAATTACAACAACTACATGTATGTTGGTATCTTTGCTGATGGACTAGGCATCCCAGAGGTTATTGCTTACCAAGGAGGCGCTGTATATAATTACAACAACTACATGTAGGTTGGTATCTTTGCTGATGGACTAGGCATCCCAGAGGTTATCGCTTACCAAGGAGGCGCTGTATATAATTACAACAACTACATGTAGGTTGGTATCTTTGCTGATGGACTAGCATCCCAGAGGTTATTTACCAAGGAGGCGCTGTATATAATTACAACAACTACATGTAGGTTGGTATCTTTCTGATGGACTACGCATCCCAGAGGTTATCGTTTACCAAGGAGGCGCTGTATATAATTACAACAACTACATGTAGGTTGATATCTTTCCTGATGGACTAGGCATCCCAGAGGTTATCGCTTACCAAGGAGGCGCTGTATATAATTACAACAACTACATGTAGGTTGGTATCTTTGCTGATGGACTAGGCATCCCAGAGGTTATCGCTTACCAAGGAGGCGCTGTATATAATTACAACAACTACATGTAGGTTGGTATCTTTGCTGATGGACTAGGCATCCCAGAGGTTATAGTTACCAAGGAGGCGCTGTATATAGTTACAACAACTACATGTAGGTTGATATCTTTGCTGATGGACTAGGCATCCCAGAGGTTATAGTTTACCAAGGAGGCGCTGTATATAGTTACAACAACTACATGTAGGTTGATATCTTTGCTGATGGACTAGGCATCCCAGAGGTTATAGTTTACCAAGGAGGCGCTGTATATAATTACAACAACTACATGTAGGTTGGTATCTTTGCTGATGGACTAGGCATCCCAGAGGTTATAGTTACCAAGTGGCGCTGTATATAGTTACAACAACTACATGTAGGTTGATATCTTTGCTGATGGACTAGGCATCCCAGAGGTTATCGCTTACCAAGGAGGCGCTGTATATAATTACAACAACTACATGTAGGTTGGTATCTTTGCTGATGGACTAGGCATCCCAGAGGTATAGTTTACCAAGGAGGCGCTGTATATAATTACAACAACTACATGTAGGTTGGTATCTTTGCTGATGGACTAGGCATCCCAGAGGTATCGTTACCAAGGAGGCGCTGTATATAATTACAACAACTACATGTAGGTTGATATCTTTGCTGATGGACTAGGCATCCCAGAGGTTATCGCTTAAAGGAGGCGCTGTATATAATTACAACAACTACATGTAGGTTGGTATCTTTGCTGATGGACTAGGCATCCCAGAGGTTATCGCTTAAATGGAGGCGCTGTATATAATTACAACAACTACATGTAGGTTGATATCTTTGCTGATGGACTAGGCATCCCAGAGGTTATCGTTACCAAGGAGGCGCTGTATATAATTACAACAACTACATGCTTGATATCTTGCTGATGGACTAGGCATCCCAGAGGTTATAGTTTACCAAGGAGGCGCTGTATATAATTACAACAACTACATGTAGGTTTATCTTTGCTGATGGACTAGGCATCCCAGAGGTTATCGCTTACCAAGGAGGCACTGTATATAATTACAACAACTACATGTAGGTTTATCTTTGCTGATGGACTAGGCATCCCAGAGGTTATCGTTACCAAGGAGGCGCTGTATATAATTACAACAACTACATGTAGGTTGATATCTTTGCTTATGGACTAGGCATCCCAGAGGTTATAGTTACCAAGGAGGCGCTGTATATAATTACAACAACTACATGTAGGTTGATATCTTTGCTTATGGACTAGGCATCCCAGAGGTTATCGCTTACCAAGGAGGCGCTGTATATAATTACAACAACTACATGTAGGTTGATATCTTTGCTGATGGACTAGGCATCCCAGAGGTTATAGTTACCAAGGAGGCGCTGTATATAATTACAACAACTACATGTAGGTTGATATCTTTGCTTATGGACTAGGCATCCCAGAGGTTATCGCTTACCAAGGAGGCGCTGTATATAATTACAACAACTACATGTAGGTTATCTTTGCTGATGGACTAGGCATCCCAGAGGTTATCGCTTACCAAGGAGGCGCTGTATATAATTACAACAACTACATGTAGGTTTTATCTTTGCTGATGGACTAGGCATCCCAGAGGTTATCGCTTACCAAGGAGGCGCTGTATATAATTACAACAACTACATGTAGGTTGGTATCTTTGCTGATGGACTAGGCATCCCAGAGGTTATAGCTTACCAAGGAGGCGCTGTATATAATTACAACAACTACATGTAGGTTGGTATCTTTGCTGATGGACTAGGCATCCCAGAGGTTATCGCTTACCAGGAGGCGCTGTATATAATTACAACAACTACATGTAGGTTGATATCTTTGCTGATGGACTAGGCATCCCAGAGGTTATCGCTTACCAGGAGGCGCTGTATATAATTACAACAACTACATGTAGGTTGATATCTTTGCTGATGGACTAGGCATCCCAGAGGTTATCGCTTACCAAGGAGGCGCTGTATATAAGTACAACAACTACATGTAGGTTGTATCTTTGCTGATGGACTAGGCATCCCAGAGGTTATCGCTTACCAAGGAGGCGCTGTATATAATTACAACAACTACATGTAGGTTGGTATCTTTGCTGATGGACTAGGCATCCCGAGGTTTCGCTTACCAAGGAGGCGCTGTATATAATTACAACAACTACATGTAGGTTGTATCTTTGCTGATGGACTAGGCATCCCAGAGGTTTTAGCTTACCAAGGAGGCGCTGTATATAATTACAACAACTACATGTAGGTTGGTATCTTTGCTGATGGACTAGGCATCCGGAGGTTATCGCTTACCAAGGAGGCACTGTATATAATTACAACAACTACATGTAGGTTGGTATCTTTGCTGATGGACTAGGCATCCCAGAGGTATCGCTTACCAAGGTAAACACTAGTAATGACAAAAACATTGTTCATTTAAATTAATTATTTATTAAATTTTGAAATTCCTAAAAAATCTTAGCTATGCTTAATCGTTCAAAGTGCCTTTGGTGGATTCGGTAAAATACATTTTGGTCCTTCATTTCAGCATAAAAATATTTGGATTTTCAAAATTTGGGTCCGGGAACTACTGATAAGAAATTTTATTCCGAAACGACCGTCTAGTGTTGTAAAATTAAAACAGGCTTAGCAATAATTCATTCGGCTTTATATTGTCTAATACATGTATTTAAAATAAATAGTTCCAGTTCCATTCGACTCACCACTAATATTTTAATTTCGACTAAAAAAGCCTAAAACAATCCCACTTATTCCCATGAAAAAGCAATACAAACATAGGAAGTGTCCTTGCATGACGCATCTTATTGGAACTATATTTTATTTCATGGCATCAATTGTCTAGAATAAAATAGTATGTAAGACTACATGTACATTTACATGTATAATCAGTGTTATATCAAAAACAAACATACTAAATCTACGTCCGAATCACAATCCAGACGCAAAGTAAAAACTTTGGAACTGACAAGTTATTGTCATGTAGAATGTTTTGAATTATTTTGTTTCATAAGAAGCAAAATTTAGAACAACCAAGTGTATTCAAATATTTGATTAAACGATCTTAATCTTTTTATTCTGGTATTTAGTAGATTAGTCTATCTATCTAAGTACAAACGATTGATTTACGTCATAAATTGGTTATTTTTATAACGGATCTGCCAAAAATATTTTAAGGCTCTATTTTATAATTTATATATTTAATATCTTAGGATTATCAAATATATTTTCAAAGTCGATTATATATATATATATATATATATAAAGCCTGTCGTCAAAAATAGTTATTTTATGACAATCAAATTTTTAGTGGATAATCAATCGGAAAAAGACAAAACAAAGAAATTTGTCAGTTGTTTTGATTCCAAAATAGTTGTACCATTTGACTTGTACAGGGTCACCGATCAAATTTATTTATTTGTCCAGATCTGTACAGTTTTAATGTGCAATGTTGTCATTTAGGCACTTTTTAATCGTTAAATGTTTAATTTTGATACAATTTTCATACAAAAAGTCCGTAGTTTAAGTTTTAAAAACATCAAAATGGAAAAAAAATCCGTATACTTTGACCTTTTCATTTTATCCGTCCGTTTATCTGTTTTCATGGCACAAATCCGTCAAAAACGAATAAATCCGTCGAATTAGCCAGTCTGCTTGTGTAACATATTTTTACTTAAAAAAAACCGTGTGTGTTATAAAAATTGCCATCGGATATTTGTGACGATATACAGTATGCTAAACGCATATCACGTGTGTTAAACACATGTTTGAACTTTGTAAATCATTATATATAATATATTTTCCCTTCTGATTACCGAGATTACAAAAGATAGGTCAGGGGGTATTACTGCTTACTGATATATATGACTGATAGACATCGTCTACTCGTCTTGTCATTCGATCAGAAATTGTGAACACATAATTGAATATCACCATCAAATCTAGCATTGAGTTACATTGACTACATGTACATAGCAGGATCTGTTATATCTTTGGTTTTCATTAATACAACTCAATTGTCATGTGTGTCATGTTTTTGATTTATTTCCTGAAATGACGTTTATAGTGGTAAAACTTCCATTGCCATGCAAGGCAAACTAAAAAGCGCACTAGCGCGTTATGATTAGTTTGCTTTCCACGGCATAGAAGTTATAGCACTATAAACGATACTTCTAGACAGTTCAATGGTTATATTTACATTTCGCAATTTTACATTTCAATGAAAATCTTATTTTGTTTTTTAACCTAAAATAAAACACTGTCGTGTACGGTATGCAATTCCAATTGCTGGAACAGCCAATCAATGACGTCATGGATATAGGCGTAGGCAAGAGATGAGTGACGTCACATTAGCAACTGTAATTATTGTCCTATAACTTCAATTGGTCTCACACAGAGTTATCAAACATCATAAATGTACATGTAAATATTTTACTTTAATATTATAGCTGTCATGTGCTGTTTTTGAATTTCTATTAAAATAATGCAAAAACAGCACATGACATGCAAATAGATAATTTAAATGTTTAATGGAGGTTCATCAGTAATATGTAAGTGTTGAATGAAAAGTAAGTTTTCGTTTACAACATTTGTCTCTAAAATGCCTAAGAACAAAATAAAAATGTACATTTTATAAATTGTAATTTATATATTCCAAATTCATTTAAATACTAACACACAACTACCCTTCAGAGCACCAAAATGTTGTAAAACAACAAGTGTTATCTTCGAGTTTCCATTACCATATATTGGCCAAAGAGACCAATTAATGACACATTCGATCACCAATTTAACGATCATTTGATCATCATCAGAACGATTCCGACTGCTGTATTGTTACTTTTTGTGCTTTGTAACAACTCCTAATGAAGTCCAATGCCTAATGAAGTCCAAAGAGCGAGGCTCTAAACGAGAAGTCTCCTTGACATTATCATATAAAATTATTCTCGAAATTGCAAGACTGAACTGAAATTGTTGATAGTGCTACATGAATTTAGCCAGACACCACATGTGTTTTATTTGTCCACGATTGATTGATTCATTTATATATTTTCTTAATTGAACACTTACAATATATAGTAACGCCATGTGCTACTTTTTAATTTGTTTTGAATAATGCATTCAAGAGCAGCAAAATTATTATGTGGAACTTTTAAATGCTATATTTAAAAAAAAATAAAATAAAAAAGTAGCAGATATGACAGTACTATCAAAAATGGGATTTTTTTTAAAAGGCGACTTTTTTCTTGAATCTAAATATCCACACTTTATTGTTTATGAAAATACTTTGCAGTTGTATAATGAATGGTTAACGATTTACTCAGAATATGAGTTTTGACCAAATAGCAAACAACGTGAATTCCTTTTTAATTGAAATGCAATCCATTTAAGACAAACAACGGCAAAAATCGCTTTGTCTCGTGTAAAATTTTATTATCCCAGATGTGATTGTTGGTGTTTTATGTGGAAAATTAATGCAAATCTGTTAATAAAACTTTATAACTTACAATATTTATCAGTTGTTGGTCATTTAACATCAGATCATATGGCAAATAATAATAAAAAGCGGAAAATACAAGCAAGAAAGAACCCTGGCATTTACCTTTTATAGAACAAAGCACCATGTGTTTTTCTTCATTCAATTCACGAACTTTGGAAGTTTTATGCTAAGACTAGTATGTAAAAATTGAAATTGAAAACCAGTAATTCTAATTTCGGTGCCTGTCCATTTCTATTTCTGTCAAAAAACATCAAAGGTAATACTCGGTTACATATATATATCTCGCTGACTTTATATATATTTATTCTTGATTAATTTCCCAGAAGATTAAACTTACATTGATGTCTTTTGATTATAAATATCAAATTGCATATAATAATTTGAAAAGATAATGAAGACACCTGGTGTCTAAATTTGATCCATGCACAACGAACATTAGTGCCGCAAAGGAAAGCTTTCATGTTGAAACGAAAACCGAGCATCGTGAATTAACAAGACAGAATATATATGTATGAATAGAACTCCCTTTGTGATTTTTTTTACATGTTCTTGTAATAGAAGCATATATTTCATAATTATATGTATATATTGATTTAAATCTAAAAAGACATTAAAAAAGGACGCTTTCGAAAAATATGAATCACAATTAATTAATAGTAATAATCAGAAATATAGCTGTGCTAGAAAATGCAAAAAAGAAATTTAAAAGAAAGAAAAAACATACTACATACTCCGGTCAAAAGGCTCGAAAATTATGTTTGTTTTTATAAATTCTCTGAAAAAATTAATTAATTAATTAAAAAAAGGTATAAAGATAATTAAAATAGTATCAAATATTAATGAAAATTATTTTAAATAATATTTTAAATACAAAACGAAAATGTGTGTTCTTTTTATCAATTCGTTGTGATAAATTAAAGAATAAATAACTAAATAAGTAAACAAATAAATAATTAAATAAATAAATTTCGAAATTTGTAATAATAAAAGTATAGCATTCAAAAATATCATTCTTTATTTGTTTATTTTTTATTATTATGTATATTTTTTATTTATTTTTTCTGCTGGAGAAAATTGAAATATCTAATACTAAGAATAAATAAATATATAAAAACACGATAAGTTACTACTGATAAATCTGGGTAATAAATACAGTTCACTCTACAAGCTTTAGTTATTAAAAAGTGGTGGATAACACCTTCTGCGTCACTTCCGGTTTGGTGACTTTTACTACCAAAGGGAGATAACATCGTGTTTCAACATTTTTAGGACTTTATTTTACGCTGTAAAAAACAGAAATGATCAATAATATATTTTGTGGCTAAATCAAGTCTTTATTATGAAATCTTTCGAAAAAGCATACTAAAATTCGGTAAATTTGCATTTGTTGACCGGTGACCTTTAAAAACCGCCTTCCCCCCCCCCCCCCTGTTTTATTGGGATTTAAGTCAATCTCGGCGATATACGTATCAAAGTGCCTCTCACCACTTAAATTCGCTAACTTTTGGCTAACAAGTATTCTGTTAAATAATTGTAACCAATTATTTTTTGTCTTTATTTGCCAAGAGTCCGATTCTGTCATTTTTTGGACATTTGCTAATCTGCTTCTCCCATTTTTGAAATTCGTTCTAACGCACTAGTTTTTGCTGTAAACCCCACTTGTTTGAGAGTATTAATCACAATATTTATATCATGATATATAAAAACTATATATCAGTAGTGTCATACACCTTTTTAAATTTTCTCATTAAATACATTTAAAATGGTTTATGACAATAGTACTTTGTAATGTCTGATAAATACCGGCGCTTTTTTAATGCATTATTTTATTCAAAGTAGCACTTGGCAGTTAGGATAAGATCATGTAAGATACAATGTACAATCTGATTATTTTACTCTTTCTTATATACTTCTGGTTTAAACTCGAGTCAATTTAAAACAACTTTTAATGATCCATCCAAATATTGTTCCAATTGAAGTGACATTGCAATGTATAATTGCAAAAAAGGTATTATAAGAAGATTTAAAAATGGTAGTCACAATAAACATAAACACGTTCATGTATTGGTGATAATGTTGATATTGAAACCCTTTGTTAGCGTACTTACACCTGTTAAACGTTCATTAGTTTCAACAATATTTATTTGATGACATACATGATACAAAATCACCAATATAAACAATAAAGGATTCAATTCCATACATAATCGTTCATTAATTAATATCAACGGCCATTTCTATTTACAGACATTACAAATTGTGATAGGACCAGAATACGTTAGGAATGCCGAAATTAGAACACTTATTCTTACTCCAAGACACAGTGAATTAAAACAACATGTTAGTTTAATTACATATTGACACAATGTATTGCAAAAATAATTAAAAATACTATATTCAGCTCAATTATTTACTAAACACAAATAAACAATGGCAGGTGCTCTGTGCTTAGATTTATGTGTCAGTTTCAGTTTTACTGCCTTCCAGCCAGAAAAAAAGACACATCTAAAACAATATTATAATAAAAACCCAACACGTATTTAAACCACACCACTGGATACCATTTTGATATTATAACCATTGCCCGTCTGCCCAAAGTAGAAAGTTTTATACCGAGGTTCAAACTTACTGTTTTACTGCTTTATTTTCTTATTTATATCGTTACTTCATTCTTGTTATAAGTAGTATAAGTAACTTTTTATCGTTGCTAGTTTGAAAGTTCATTGTTGCCAGGTTGTATTGTTTTTGTTGCTAGGTTACATTGTTTTGTTTTGTTTTTTTTTTTTTTTTTGCCAGGCTCATACTACATTTGATATTATACCAGGTTTTTGTTTCAGTATTTATAAAGAAAAAATTTCAATATAATCACTAAGGTATTTTATCATGTACTTTTAAGTTAATATAACTTGCCCTGCCCTAGATATTATGATTGTGCACCTTCACTAAGTCGGGGAGGGGGGGTCCAATACACGTAAAATTAACGTTAATTTCACATGAACAAAATTTGGCTGTGTACTCTTGGTTCTTTTTTACGACCCTTTGTCGGAACATAGTGGGCGTGGCCGGCGATACGTCATATCAATTATATTTACTTGCACACAAAAAGCGATTTAATATCTGTATTTTTAATCTTAAGGTAAGTGACTTCCATTTGTACCCTCCTCTAAACTTTTAATTTTGACTGAGAAAGCCTAAAGTTACAGAATCAAGCCATTTTGAATATTTTTGTTAGATGAAGTAAATGAATATCCAAAACTTCCATTCTGTAGAAGTGTGAGGAGCATTAAAATGAGGTCATATATGTCCATTTTACATATACACTGCTAAGTAGGTATGATGTGGGACCACATTGTCTCTCGTCGCTTAGATTTTAATCAAATCTTATAGTTTGACAAATAATACGCTAAGCTTTAGCTTATATTATTCCCACTACGGGAACTTTATACGCCAAAGCAAGATGCTCACATATTAATTGTTGACCCAAAGATATTGCAATCCTAGGCTTATCAAGGCCCTCAAAAAGTTTATGGTCGTCATCACATTGTATTGTTTACAAGTATAATGCCTCTGTGTCCAGGATTGCTCTGGATATATTTGTTCCGATAGTTCCGTGTTCATTTCACTACACACGTGGCAGGTGCAGCTTAACAGGATGTGCTTACTCTTCCGGAGCACCTTGTCTCAGTTCCAGAGGTGGAAGTGTGTAACCTAATTTGTGAAAGTTTTTACTTTGCTTCTGGATTGTGATTCGGAAATGCATAAGCATGTTTAATTTTGATTAGCTTATTCCACGATGGTTGCTGATTTCTTTTGGTTTTCCGATTTTCCAAAACTTCGAGAACTGCTCTGATACACTTAAAGAATCTTGTTAGGTGGTATATCGTATGTCATATACCATTTTTTAATTTAATCATAAAATACATTGATTAAATTTAAAAAATGGTATATGACACGTATATATTATGCTTCTCAATTTTAAATACAAATGATAATGCTTATCCTAAATGTGACTGTTATTTGAAAATAAAATACGAGCATATGAAAACAAAAAACTTCAATATTTAAACTATTGACGCAATTTTGCCATTTATGCCCTGTATCTGAAGTTGTTATAAAATATAATTATCAATGAGTCTCTATGATGTCTTGGTTCTCTACCGTCTGTATTTTTGTTGAAAATATGTGGAGTTATTAACACAAACTGGGCATTGTTAGTATATTGCCGATAACGATGAATGAATTTAGTATTTTATTATTTTTTCATGTAACATGTATTGCCTTAACCTGTATGGTACAAAAAGAGCAAATAAATTATTATTATTATTATTATTATTATTATTATTATTATTATTATTATTATTTCAACAACACGAACGCATAATTTATATTTTATTTTTAAAACAACAATTCATTTAAAGCATATATTATAATATTTCAGAGTAAAAGCGAAATGAAGACATACTTAAAGATCATCAGCTTACTTCTGATTGCTGTTATGACATCGACACAATCCTCACTAGGTATTATTTTTTATCATTTCTCACAAAAACAAAACCTATGAAATGACATCTAAACTTTAATGATTGATTATCAATGGGGTGATACCCCATAACGTTTCTGCGGAACAATGATTTCCGATGGAGATAGAATGGCTTCAGTTCACGTCTTCTCCGGAAAATATGGTTACTCCGAAAATTTCGACGTAAACCTTTTCCAAAACGTTATTGATCACATGGTATGCTGGCGATCTCCATTGAACAATAATTTTAAATATGCTGAAGTTTTAAGCACTTAGGTGTGTGTGTGTGTGTGTGTGTGTGTGTGTGTGTGTGTGTGTTAATCCAAAGCATTGATTGGCTGATTGATTTGGTATTTGTCGGTACCTTCAACTCGTGCATTTTAATACAATGTACAATGGGGAGAGTGGGGTAAAAACGGGTTTGTGTAATGATACTTCCATCTGACTGCTTGTGGGTCAGTTATTGCAATTGCATCTTTTGGATTTCGCTGGCCAATTAAGGCAAAGTATTAGCTAGCCTTTATAAATTCGGTGTCTATTTTTAAGGGTTTCTGATCCGTTAAATATGCAGACAAGCGAGCGAGACTGTTCTTCAGACAACGCCTTTTACGAATATTGTGAGAGACTAAATGCCATACCATATATGGTTTGTCTGAAGTGTTTCTATGTAGGCGAGGAGAAGTCATCCTTGGTAATGTTAGTCTTATTTATAAACATCCAAATCACACGTTTTGACAGTTTGATAATTAGTTTATGAAAGTTGTTAATTGAGATTTCCCAATTTATTTTAAAGTCGTTTTATAATTCCCTTTTTAAACTGCGGGTTATGGTCTAAGATATTTATTCAAACTCACATGAAGGCTAAACAATGATATTTACATTTGGTTTTTTCCTAGGCCTCAAAACACTGTTTGGGACTAACGAGTCATAAAATCTACTATAGCTTATTCAGAATTGAAGGAACGCATGAAACAAATAATTCATTTGTCAGTCTTTAAAAAAAAAAAAAAAAAAAAAAAAAACGGTAAACCAGGATATAGACAGTTCCCATGTGATGTCACACTGTCAACTTTATAGGTAAAATAGCGGCCATTTTGGAAGGCATTAGAAATGAGTCTCTTATTAATTCTTTCTAAAATAGGGTGTATAAAATTTCTTGTAACGTCGTTCATACGAGGTAAAATATACCAAATCAAATTAAAAAAATGGCTTTTTCATAGATTTAAAAACTTTATTGATATCCCAATTACTTTTTGAAAAATAATTTAAAAATGAACAAATTTGGTTAAAATAGACAAATTAATGATATATATAAGTTGCCTAACAATATGGTGACCGCTCTACTGAAAAAATCGTCTGCTAGAGGTCCATGAGAACTATCTATAAATACTTAGAGCTAAACACGGTACTAATGTACAATGTATTTTGTCAAAGACTATACATACCACCAGACATGGGGTAATTAAAAATTACAATTGACATATCCCCGGCCACGCCCACATTGTTCCCACAAAAGGCTCGTCATGCTTGAATTACACAGAGCGAAAAACTAATCAAGGAAATCGAATATCTAGGACAAGAAATATTCTAAATATTCAGAAAAGGAATGTATGCGTGACCTACCCAACAAGTTATCTTAACGTTGTTACAACAACTACACTAAGGTTTTAAAATAATGTAAATCCCTATCAAAGCAATGACTTCTGATATTTACCAGTTATAAACTCATAGATATTTATAGAACAAAGTCAAAGAAGGGGATTAACATATATAAAATATCAGAGACACAATGGTCAGATGATCATAGACAATATTTAAATATTCATTAGGAAAATATTTTCTAAACGCCTTAAGTACTCTATTGCAAGTACAGCACAGACCTGTCGAAAGTTTAACAATAGGCTAGGTATTAAAGCCAAATCAGCAGTCTATCTCGGTCCCTTGTTATCTCGGCAGCTTTTCGCCAGTTGCTGTCTTCATCACTGCAGTTTTGTTACTATTACCTTACTATGTTTCGGTCGCCTGGCAGCCGAGCTTCGACTCGTTTTGCGCTAGGTCGATGTTAAACTTTCGACAGGCCTGTACTATTTCTGACTTTGGCGTTGTTTTCTGCTATTTACTTTCTTCACTTAAGCCGCGGTGGCCTAATGGATAAGACGTCATCTACAAATCCAGGGTATCTCACCGCTGTGAGGTAGAGTCCCACTCAGACCACATGCGGGAAAGTTGGAATTTTCCTTGACATTTACTGGTTTACTCGGTGTCAGTATAATGTGACCGGGGGAGTGGCACGATTGTCTGCAGACTCTGAGACAGCATAAGTGCGCGCTGGTACAAGACAGACCATAAAACACATTCGTACTTCACATGCATACACGAATTTAGATTAAAGATTAATAAAGTAGTTCTCGTCGCGAATATCCGAACAATTGCTGATGCGACGTTAAGTAACATTCAACAAATGACATCAGTGTGTTTTAGACATTGTGCCCATAATTTCAATAATTATAAGTCCGACTCTCCAATACAGTTCTTGATTTGTTACAGTTTTGTATTTGCATATGTATAGCATATGTGTACTATGATTTAAATATTGCGCAATGAAACAGACTTTTAATGAAAGACGACTTTATAAAGTTCACCTACTTATTAGTTTGCCCACTCTTTCGAACAGGCACGTTGGTAGCAAAGGTCCAATTTCTGAAAATCTCTCTCTCTCTCTCTCTCTCTCTCTCTCTCTCTCTCTCTCTCTCTCTACCTCGATTGTCTCATAGTACGCAATGTCCATGATGTTGGTATTTACAATCACTTATTTTAGTACATGTATAAGTAATAATTATCAATATCAAAATAAATAGTTAATTATCATATCCAACAATATTTTTTAAAAGCAGTGGTGTTGTTTACATTTTATGTCTAAACGAAATGTGCCCGAGTGGATAGGGCATCCATAACTTAAGTAAAGGAAAATAATTAACAGTCATTATCAGTTCTTAAATAACGTCTGATGGATCAAAACAAAACTAAGATCACATTTCCGGGTTTTATCAGAGTATCTAATACTGTATTGGTGATACTTTCGATCACTCGAATTTTCGATATATCAATGCGATTATCAAAATTAATGCATTGTTTGAAATGATGATATTGATAACATGAAAAAAATCATCCTCTCATAATCATCGATCTAGTATTTGATTTGTTGTGTTTGATAATGTAATGTTCCAGCAAACAATCTGTATGCTAATGGGTACAAACTGTGCGCATTTGCTTGCTGATTTGTTTCTTTATTCTTATGAAGTAGAATTTATGCAGAACTTGTTAAATCTGGACAGAAGATTGTCGCTAAAACATTAAACTCCACAAACAGATATATAGATGACGTTCTGTCTCTTAACAATCCTAAATTTGGAGACTATGTGAATGTCATCTATACTAGTGAGCATGCAATAAAAGATACGACTGATTCCTCAACTTCTGCTTCATATTTAGACTTATACCTGAATTATGACGCACACGAAAGGCTACATTTGAAAGTTTATGACAAACGTGATGACTTCAATTTTATTGCCAACTTCCTTTTCTATGCAGCAATATACCTGCTTCTCCTGCTATTCGGGTATTTGTTTTCCCATTAATACGCTACGCTAAGGCTTGTTCCCTTATGGGGAATTTACACAACGGAGCAAGCAGACTGCTTGCAAATAAATTGTTGACTCAGGGATATTGCAAGCCTAGACTTATCAAGGCCCTCAGAAAGTTTTATGACCGTCATCACACTATTATTGATAAGTTTGATGTCTCTGTGTCCAGGATTGCCTCTGGATTTATATGACGTCCCATAGTTCTATGTTCCTTTCACACAATTTTGATTGCAGACGTGGCGGGTGTAGCTAGCTAAACGGGAGGTGCTTACCCTTCTTGAGCAGCCGGCCTCACTTCTATGGTGGAAGATCACGTGTCTAACCTGACTTGTCAGTTTCAAAGCGTTTACTTTGCTTCTGGATTGTGATTCGGGCATATATTAGTATGTTTGATTTTGATTTGCCCCCTATTCCGGTATATTTATACAAGTAGAAGACATTTTATCCCTCGTGGTACGTAACACTACAAAATCATCAAAGAAGGAACCAAGTGTGATGCGAATTCAATAAGTGATATCTTAGTCGTTGATATATCAATGGGTAGCTTTTCATCACAATTATGAAGATTTTATTTTAATCACTTTAATTGAGCAAACCAATTGGATATAAACTTGAATATCGACTAGCTGTCTTCAACGCTGTTTAAGCCAATAAAAGTATACACAAAAGTCAATATTTGAAAAATGTAAATCGACAGAATTCCTTAGAAATATTTATTTTTATTATGTCTTCAACGCTGTTTAAACCAATAAAAGTCAATATTTGAAAAATGTAAATCGACAGAATTCCTTAGAAATATTTAGTTAATGTTTCTATGATCTTACATTTTAGTGTCGAAAATCTTAAAACGGTCGTGGTAGACTGTGTAAAAACGTCAAACTTGGTATAGGATTTAATACTTTTTTAAAGCATGATCGCATATCTAATTTTAGACTCTAGAAATCATATAGGCGAATTCTGCATTGAATTCCCTTTCAATTGATATAAAATATGATAAAATCCATTCGAAAACATACGTTTTATGAGGTGTCGATTGCAGCTAATGCTCAAAAAGTGCAAAAATGACAGCGTAACAGAATTTGTTACAAAAACACGAATTTTTCGCCCACATGTGGTCTATATTTAAAGTCTTTATTTCCGTTATTTCGCGTCATATAAATGATTTTGTAAAATTTTATATGATTTGTCTCTATTTTTACACATATAAATGTATAAGTTTGACAGCATTTTAATATCTAGAAATACATTTAAAAAATCGGGTTTGCATAATGTACTATCTGTTTACTCTGCTGCAGAATAAGGAACAATGCTAATATTTCAAAAATTTGAATGGCACGGTTAAAAAGCGATTAATCATTTACTTACATGAGCCGAGTCGTTGGTAATAATCCTAATTTCGATCTAACCCCTGCATTATAACTCCTTTAATACATCAAAACGTATTTTGGATGGGTGTTTACAATGGTAAAAATTTTGACAAAATGGCGGTGTCTTTCGTGTGACGTAATGATGACGGAAGAATTTATTATTTACGTAGGTTTGTAAAGGGTACAATGAAGGGTAGTTTAAAGGTCGGATTGAGTTTAAAAGTTTGAATTTACATCAATTTTTTCAAAAGTTTGAAAATGCAGAAAGGTATTTCACTTTATTACTTTATTAAATCAATTTTGGTCATTCCAGTTACCCAAAAATGAATCCGTTCTTGAGCTGCACTAACATACGTAAACAGTCGACTCTTTCGTCATGACTGCGTAACATAAAGAACCCAACCATTTCGTAAAAAAAGATTACCATTGTAAACACCCACCCAGGTAATATTTTGTCGCATAAAATGATACATTAAGCAAGGATTGAGCCGAAACAGGAATTTTTAGCAACGACTCGGCCCATGTAAGTAAAAGAATAATAAATTTGTACCCATCGTATTGAATTTTTTTTTTTTGCGATCTTGCTTTCTCCGAAATAGGCTAGTAGGAAAAACATTTCGCGAAAATTGATTTGAATTGCGTGATTTATTTTCAAGTGAAAAAATATGTATGTCATATGTTAATTCAAGTTGATGTTGATTTAGTTTTTCTAAAACATCCTTTTGACATTTATAAAAGCGATGTATGACGACAAACTAATTAAATGCATTTCATTGTCGTCATATTTCATCTTTTATAGTGTCCTATTTAAGCATGAACTTAAAAATAAAGAAATGTCATATTCAAATTACTTTTTCGTAATATGAATGTTTATGTTCATGATATAAAACTCATAAGCCTTGAAAGTCATAATAACCTCATCAATGTCAACCATCACAATTATACCTGCGTAGAAGATAACAAACTGTATGTTTAAGCAGATGATACTTGTAGCTAGATTGGTAGAGTGCTCACTCCGTAAGTGGTAGGTCGTGGGTTCAACCCAAGACTTGAAAGTGGATTGTGACTGTGCTTTCGCCAAGCACTCGGCATTACGAAATGAAAGTCGTTGTATTTTCGGACGGTAACTTAAAATAAACGAGGCCCCGTGTCACGGTGGGCTTGGCACGCGGTTGTATCTGTTGTGCCATCAGAGCAACGTACAGGCACAATTTCTGTACTTTCGCCTACAGCTGGCGACGTCTTGATTCAAATGAAATATTCTTGACTGGGACGTTAAATACAATTACTCAACTCAACTCAATTAGCATACAGAAGCATAATTTAATGAATGTCAAAAAGCGAAAGCGATTGCACTATACACGTTTATTTGGTTATCTGTTTTAATTATAAGGCGCATTAGGGACGTCTTCGGGGTTCTTCTTGGTGTACTGGTGATAGTTTGAAAACCGGGTAATATAATAGTTAAACTAAATCATTACATGAAATACTACCGATTCAATTACATATTATACCAGTGTTAATTTTACAGCATTAGACGACCGTTTCGGAATACAATTCCTCATCAGTAGTGCTTGGACCAAAATTATGAAACCAAAACTTTCTTCGAGGTGTTCAAAAAATATACCCAAAAGACGATAAATACTAGTATAGTTTTTGCAGGTTGCACTGACCAATGTACCCAATCAAAGAAGAATGCCCCCTTCTCTGCGGCTGGCAGTACAGACATCCTCAGGCAGACGAGGCCGACGAACCTGTAAAAACCCTGAATATCTGTAAATGGTGCCCTCTACCAAAAATATTTTTTTAAATGTTGAAAACAACTATAACTTATGACACGACAATGCCCTATGGATAGTGTTGTGACAATACTCTCGTGAAAATGCTTAATGCTTAATGAGACAATGCTCTTTGTATTCTGATGCTTATGTGTGAATAGCATTTGTACTCTAAAGTGTCAGTTGTATATGTACACTCAATTACCAAGATCATTCTTGTGCTCATGTGACAATAGTTTATGTACACTCATGACTCGAGCCAATACAAACTCTACAAGCAAGTTGCATTATTTTGTTTTTAAATCGCTACGCGATAGACTCTGATAAAGCATTTAATGTAAGAACATATAAATTATTTTTTGTCTTGCAGGTTCCAATGAACTTTTGGTGTATCACTTGCTCCATGTGATCCTTGTGCCATCTTGACAATTTGATCTGTGTCAGGGCTTTATTTTGTTAAGGAGGGGTACCAACCGTTCTTGGTTAATCGCCTTTAGGACAAAGCGATCACGAATTCATGTAGGTGGGTGAAAGTACAAACAATGAATTTGATAGTTAATATAAATCCCCGCACACCTCCCATTACAACCTGCATGCGTTCATTACCAATCATCAGCCAATATGGCCTAATCTGATATTTTATGGTCTTATTGGGTTGATACCCGTGGGTATTATGACGTTAATTCCTTTAATTTTTTCTAAATCAATGACAGGGATATAGTGATATTAGGTACCAATACCTCACGAAGTGCTGGCTTTCACCTATATCAATAAGCTATACGTATTGAACCCTAAATCAAACTTTATTTTATCCACCTTTGTAGTGTTAAGTGATGCAGTGATGCTGAACTAGCGTTGTAGCAATTCTGGGTTCATGCACTATTAACAGTTTTTAGTCTATTTCTATTTAACTACCACAAGAAATGTTGTCTTCCAAAAGAACAACGTCGATGACATGATGCTACTAGTCTGGTGTTTTGGTAGTGCCAATAACGAACACAGCGGGAAAACTATAAGTAAGCCAAAATGTACTCCTGGGTTAATCTAGCACATAACTAGGTCTCTTAACTAGGTTCAAATCTCCATCTACCATTTTGATATATTTTGGTCCTTTGGGTATCTTTTCAACATCTTGGAAAAAAAAATAGGGTTTCATAATGTTGGTCCAAGCACTACTGACGAGGAGTTGTGTTCCGAGACTGCCCTCTGGTGCTGTAAAATCAAAACTGGCATAATATGTTATTAAAATTTCTGTTCTTAGCACTGTCAGGTAGTAATTATTGCATCTGTAGCTCGCATTTTAACCAGACTTAAATTAATATTAGGAGCAACTACACGTAATATTGTTAATATTATGTTTTTATTAACTAAATAGCATAAAGGTTTCTACGAATTTCACCAGATTCTTATACTTGTGCGGGAAAACCACACAAATTAATAAAAATTAAAAAAGTTTCATCAGTTAAAACGTCTTCAAATGAATGAAATGTCTTTTAAAAACGTTAACACAACACTGTCTTGTTGAATTCCGTAATTCCAAAGCTCCTCCTCGACACGCTGCGTTAAGTTATGCCCATGTCTTAAAAAAGAAACATGAAATAGGAAAATACAAAAATCACATAACATATAATACTAGTTTTAAAAATCACGAACTTGAATCAAGTCTAACTTTAAGCTACCAACACTAACGCAACGCAGCATGTTTTGATCTACAACCTAAGTAATAAGAATGTTATCAAATAACCACTCCACAGTCCATAACAGTAAACACGTCTATTTTTTTCTTTCATGAGTATCCCAGTCTATTCTAACTACAACAGAATTGTGCGACACGCATTCGAATTATTGATATCTTAAAAAATAACATTCCAATCTTAGTCCAAATCAAATTATGTTCAATACACAAAATTCTCCACTTCTTCAATATCTTTACTTGTCTTTGCTTCATGGCCATGATCTTGTCTTTTCCACATTATTTTTGAATATATAGGCTGACTTCTTCTCCGTACCTTGCGAGTCTTTTTACTTTCTTTTACATGTTTTTTGGAGTCTTTGTTATAAGGGCAATGTCGTCTGCAAAATCAAGGCCTTCAAGTATGTCCATCATTTCCCACCTTATAATTATACCTACGTTATCGTTCACTGTTTTCCTCATCACCCAGTCTATTGTTAGTGGGAACAGGAATCCAAATAAAATGACCACAGACACTTCTTCAAACACCAGACCAGTTTAAATTAGTTTGGTGCTAAATACAGTTTAATGCCAATTAATGACTTTGAAAGAGTGATATACACTTATATTTGGTGTAAAAGGAGTATAACTCCATTAATACGCTATGAACTGTTCATCAATCCCTGTGATACCTTTTGGAATACAAAACTATAAATCTCTTACATCAGTATATATGTACTTAAGTATCAAAGAGGAACCTATAGCTTTCAGCAACGAAAAAAATAAATGTTCTAATGACAATTCCTCCATAATAATAACATAGGAGAAGCAGATAATAGATAAGTATAAGTTATGGGATGGACGTAATTACAGACAAAACCAAATCTGTGAGCCTCCACTTGTTTGGTGCGGAGAGGTGGGTGGACGAATGCCATCTTTGATGGGCTGACCATGGCCTAGGTGATTATTCTTTCCTTCACAGAGAGGTATACAAATTCAATACACATACAGACATAATTTTGTGTCATTTTGCTCATTCTGTAACATTCCTAGTAGTTTGACACAACACATAAGTCATTTAGACTTTTCAAGAAAGTTTTATAGCCGTCATTACAACATTGTTGATGAGTATGATGTCTCTGTAACTAAAATTACCCTGGATGTATTGGACATCCCATATTACACATGCGCTTTACAAATATTTCAAATGAAATCATCTTTGTAAGAAAAGATGTTACAACCTTTTATTTGATCGCCAAAACAATTTTTCTAAGCACACAATAGATCACAAATTTAACCATTACCATTTTTATGCTGCAATCTATCATGTCAGAATTATTATGGGGCCTTGAACCTTGTACTGTCGAATTATTGTCTTTGGTCTTTTGTGTTATATTTCTTTTCTTCTTTTTCTTCTTTTAAAATTCGTTTTTTTAGCATCTTTTCGAATTGTTTCTCAAAGATGAGATGTCGAATCTTGCAACTTCATAAGAATAATACGGGAGGGGTATAGGTGTGTCTTTAGCCATTTGGTCACATATGCTGTATTAAAAGCCTAGTTTTCACTAAAAAATTCTTTGTACTTGTTAGAATTGCTAATTATGAACTGAATGTTTTCTTGTTCTGTATACTAAAGTTAAGCGAAGTTTACATTACATTGTTTTTGGATTGTGGTTTTAACATGGAGCAGTATATTTGTGGTAGATTAGTCGTCAATATCTATTGCCAGTAAGGACCTCACTTCCCTTCCCTGGTGGAAGTTAACCTGTTTTACTAAATTTGCAGTTTCTATTTTTACTTTGCTTTGGGACTGTGATTGGGACATAGGCTGATATGTTTTTGATTTCTTTATGTTACATAGTAATGACATTCCAGTATAATTAATACTACCTATAAAGATTATAAACCATCATACTTCATTACTGCAGATTTTGATGCTATAGTGATACTAGTAGTTTGAATGATTTACATTCAGTGTGGGTGATCTGAAATACAACACGCTTCTATCTCTTTAATAAATAATAATTTTCCCGGAAATCGCATAACATACTTCCACATCAATTTGTATTTCTCAGAAACGGTCGTTAATGCGGTTAAATAAACACTGGTATAAATTTGTTATTTAAACCTCCGAGACGTTATCTCTGCTGGTGGATGTTTCTTCGAGGACATCACAAACTCATTGGGCAATATTTTCATATTGTCAGAAATGTACTGTTTTCTATATCGACTGCTGGTTTAAATCTCAAAATCCTCAAAAACCAAAGGATTACACCCTTAAGCAAAGTATTTCCTTACCTAAATTTGGCTAAATATTTAGGTACTTTAGATACTTTTTGAGCCCATTGAACAAATTTTGATTTCACAAGTTCGGTCCAAGCACTACTGAAGAGGAATTTATTCCGTCACGACCGTCTAGTGCTGTAAAATTAATACTGGTATATATGCATTTTATAGTGGAAGATCTTTTCTCATTAAACTTGATACATTCAGATTGTACCAAATGCAAGGTGATCACTGCTGGTTCAGTTCGCAGTTCAAACACTAATGGGTCGAACTCGAGTTTTTGAAGCTAAGAAACAACTATACCAATTCTTCCTTCACACTCGAAAAATTACATATTATTCCAGTTTTAATTTTACAGCACTACAACATTGTTTCGTTATACAGGATTACAGTTCCTCATCGGTATTGCTTGGACCAAAATTATGAAACCAAAAAGGTGATCAAGATGTTGAAAAGATACAAAAAAAAATATTTTACCAAATTTAGCTAAGGAAATACTTTGCATGAGGGAGTATACCTTAGTTTTTGAATGATTTCAAATTTTAACTAGCAGCAGTTTAGACAATAGTATTTTTCTGACAATAATACAATACAATTAGCGTATTCCTCTTTACATAAAGATAATGACGTGACTTCCAGATAATGCTATCTGCGTTTTTCGTAATTTATCAAACAATTAGATATTTGTCTTCTAATTATTTAAGAAATATGAGAATTGCCACTTCCAAAATCCTGTTTATTTCCCGTAAACCACAACAAATTAATTGAAATTATGTCTTGTATTTGCAATATTTATCCTTGACATTTCTGCTAAGATTTGCAAAACAAACAAACATTTAATATTATTAAGCACATTTCTTTTACTGTGATTTTGTCAGTGAATAAAACAACGCCATTGATCCTTTCAGGACGTTTATTCCGCCTTTTTGACGTCATTTCACCCCCGTCAACGCGTTTAGCCCCGCAAAAAACCGACTTTACGAGAGGCTGACAGGTCGTGCTAGTTTACTGAAAACTGCAAACATTATTCTTGCCATTAACTTTATGTAGAAAAATCAGTGATGGTAAATACTTTTCCTTTGAGTAAGACATATCGTCCTCACGTCCCTGGTGGAAGTTCACATGCTTATTTTAAGTTAAACAGCTTACTCTTCCGGAACATCCGGCTTCACTTCCCTGATGGAAGTGTCTAACCTAACTTAGTCAGTTTTAAAGTTTTTACTTTGCTTCTAGATTGTGATTCGGACATGGATTAGTACGTTTGTTTTTGATTTAATATGTCAGTTTCAAACGTTTTGCTTTGCAATTGTGGTTAAGCCATTTATTGGTATGTGTGTTTTGCATTTGGACATGTGTCTAACTGATACTAGTTAAACATTAGATGCTTTCCCTTCCGGAGTATCCGGCCTCATTTCCCTGGTGGAAAGCAAGTAATCGCGTTTTTAAAGTAAGGTATGTAGCTACTTATTACAGGTTTTATACCATTATACCTAAGAATATATCACAATTGATGAAACATTATTAAATTTCATATTAGACAAGAGGCTGAGAGACTTCGTTTCAAATACTTACGGCGACACCATATTTATAATTGATGCAAAAACTGTCAAACCTTATATCATTTATATCCATTTATTCTTTAGCCATTGGCAATTTAGTCCGACTAATCAGCCTACTAAACCCCCATTTTATTTTTTTACTTGTTGCGGGTTTGTGGTCCGACAGCTTCCATTATTGAATTTTTGAAATTTCTGGCGAAAACGACAGAAACGAAAACACGCGTCGATAACTTCCAGTATTTCCTTACCTCGCTTTTGCTGGCAACATAGAACACTTTCTAAAAATTATTCTTCCGATCCATGCTTAATTAAAAGCTATCGATATTCTGGTGTCTTTTCATCAGCTCTCTGTCACTTTCGCAGGTTTTTCCCCAAATTAGATGGTTTTTGTGTATTATGGTTTCTTTCATTTATTTTGAACTAACCAGTACAAACCCACCTTGCAATGATGCAATATATTGATGATTTTAAACTTTAATATGAGCAATTTGAAAATGCTGGGCGTGTTTTGGTATGCTTTTAGCGTCTGTCCGTCTTTCAAGTGTCTTTCTGTCCATATTTGGTTTTTAATTCTAATTCGGATTTTTAGCAAAGATAGCTTACGAAAAATTTTCTGGTATTGAATTTGAGGCCAATAGAAAAGTCTAAGATCAAGGCAACCATAAGACATTTGTTTTCAACCATGCAATATCGATTTTTAAAAACAAATTGCACCCAGAGTTAATTTATACAAGAAAATTTGATGAAATTAAATTAACGATTGATTTTGAAACTGAATTTGTCCATCAAATATTTTTCAGAACCTTCTACCTGGTCCAAGTCGCAGGTATACAGTGGGTTGAACCCTTATCGTCACTAACGGAAAGAAAAAAGTCCGTCATGACCAATATGTTTTTACCACTATAATTGATAATTTTTGGAAATATGCAAAACAATTATGACAATAACAATATGTTTTTTCTTTTTAGAAGATTTATGTAAAAAGGAAAGATTATAATTGAAAAGGTCTCGCATAAAATAATCAAATCCCGCTTTTATCAGAATATCATCACGATCTTCTGTTTTTTAATATCTAAAAAGATAATATATTTCAAAATGAAAACAAAGTTCAATGTATCAACAAAGGATCGCACAGTGTGCAATATCAAGAAAATTTGATTAGCTTTCATAACACCTGATGCCTATGTGTTTTTGTTATTTTAACACGATTAGCGGTCAGACAAGAACAATACCTGTCAATGTCCGACGTAAAACATGACAATAAATTACCAAACGTACTGGAATTAATATATATAATAGGTCATTAAAATGTACTCGGCAATGGTCAACGGTACCAAAACACCTGTTTGCAATTTAATGATTTATTCATTTTTGTTTCGAATGAATTCTGATTTTTTTTGTTGGTTATTTTATACGTTATTAAATCTTTCCAGACAGGGTTTATTTTACCTTTTCATAGTTGAACAGATGCAAAACGATAACAACAAAATCTATAGATAGGCACCATGTACCATGTTCCAACTGATCTGTTGTTTGTTAGCTTTAGTTTGAGTGTTTGGATTATCAGAAAAGTTAAATGTTTACCTTTCCAGAGCACCAGGCCTCACTTCCCTAGTAGAAGTTCACGTGTCAAAACTAACTTGTCAGTTTCGAAGTTTTTACTTGGCTTCTGTTTTGTGGTTAGGACATGGATTAGTATATTTGTTTTTGATATATTAGGGTACACTTATTTAATAAAACGGCACAAAATTGTATCAAATGACATACATTTTATACTAGTATTTTATTATTTTGATGAAATAAACATTGAACATTTGTGTCATACAATTGTTTGATCGCACATATTGAGGCCAACCACACTGAGGATTTTAAAAGGGGCTGCTCATATAAAATACTTGATGAGTTGAATAATGACTTGTGGGATCTAGACAATGTAGAGGGAGGGTTCTTTACCGAACAAAGGTTACTTTCGAAGGCCTTCGTGACTAAATTTCTAAATGTGAGTGCTTGCCGAAAGAACAGTAACAAAATATTCAACCCCACGTGTTGGATTCTATAAGTCTCCGGTAATCAATAAATCCATAATACCATACATTAATTCCTACCGTGTAAGTGTAACAACGGTGAGAATATTGTCAATCTCTATTCAACTGTTCTGTTTGTAGTTGTTTTCTTGATGGTTTTATAAAGAAGTCTCGGTTGAGGTTTTCATCAGACAGGGTCCCATGAAGTCATCAGACATCTGTTGCAACATGTTATTTAACCCGTCTATTCTGATGTATCTACTCAAAAGGCTTTGTGCTAACAATTGTAACAATAGATCAAACATTTTTGCTATCATTGACCCATTTTGTCTTGGTACTACTCATAAAACCAACATCACTTGCTAAACATTTTAACTCATACAAAATAAAAGTATATAGATACATAACATATAACCTCATTGTTTACAAATAAAACGCCGCCATTTAAAGCAACATGACAAGTCTCTGTTCCAAAGGCGACAGTTTAACCATTAGCGTATGCTCTTTATAATTAGTTGCAGCAAAACCTGCAGCTGCAGCTGTCCCTATTACATTTAACAAATGCGATGGTAAATTATTCTAAACTTATTAATTACAGACGTATCCTCGTACATGCCTTCTTTTAGCGCCCTATATAGCAAGTGTTTCGAGATTGACCCAACACCTTGTATGAAAATGTAGCCAGTTATATATAGGTAAACGGGAGAACATAAAACGCTAAATAACTTAACTATGCATGCCATTAACCTGAAAATCTCAGACGACGTACGTCTGTATGATGAGTTAGTGAACTGTTTTCGTTATTTTTGGAATTCATGTCAATCACGTTTTTATGTGTTACAAGGGGCAAATTACTATGATCTGCCCGCTTGACCTTCCATGTAAATAAGTGCATATATATATATATAGGGAGCACAGGTGTTTATTTTACATACATCATAAGATATACTCACCTCAGAGTTAACCTGTGCACTGTCTGTATTAATTTGGATCTTAACACTACCCATGTACTAGTATTAGGTAGATCCTCCTTGTGAATATTCCTAATAAAAGGTCAAGCGGACAGGTCAATGTTGTTTGCCTATACCTGTATAACATTTTTTATCAACACCGTGCTCTGTTCATTCACGCATTTCAAAGCGATTCAAGACTTTGTAAACCTTGTATACTGTTGTAATTGCATGTTCTTCTTGTATTCTAAATACGTGCATTTCCACCAGAGAAGCGAGACCGGGTGCTCCGACAGGTTAAGCTTCCTTTTTTAGCTAGCTTTACCCGTCACGTGTGTAATCAGAATTTATAATGAAAGGAACATGGAACTATACAGGGTAATTTTGGATACAGAGATATCTAACGTCCAATCAAAATGGAGGTAAGGAGAGGTAATATCCAGGTAAGGGTAAGTATTTCCCCCTAGAGTAACTTCGACTCAAGGACATCGGATAAGGTCAAGACAGACCTTAATGTTTTGGGTACCAGAAGTTATTGGACATCCAGTACGTTTGATGATGAAAGACTAGTACAAACAAACTCGTGTGCACAGCCGTACAACTGGATATATATTTTGTTATGTTGTCAATTTCACGTTATTGTAGCCAAATATTTCTATATATCGCATGTTATTATTCAATTTGGTTTGTTTCTATAAATAATATAATGCAAATTTCCAAATTAAATAGCCTCCTAAAACACGCACTATGACATGACATGAATATGTATGTAAAATATAAAAACGTCAAATATTGTACACAAATTGTTCCGGGTGTCGTTCACTTGTCAATACACCTTACTACGACTTGCAATAAAAATACAAAAACAAAAAAATAATAATAATCGGTAAACTTTTTGAATTCTACTTTGTTTCATTTTTAAGGCATTTTCTTCCAAAAACTTAGATCCTCAAACATTTGTTTTTTCCTAAGATAAATCTCATGAAACTCAACTCAATACATATATAGCAAAATAACAATTTTTTAATGTTAATATCAAAAGTTCAATACATGTTGCTGTTTTCCTTTGTAGAATAACGTGTTTTACAATTATTTTTTGTGTGTGCTTTTAGAACAGTGAGAAATTAATTCAACATTTTCTGTCATAACTGATTGTAAAAATGCACATCAAAGAATTTTGAAAAGCTAAAATAGATAGGATATCAATGGATTTGTAAATTTTTGTGGTCCTTTCCCATTTTCTCCATACTTTAGCTCACGCCACATGGCTTTGTCGCTTGTAGAACTTGTTGAAAACTACAATACTCAAAAACTACTTGTGATAAATACATATTCTTCCACACAATTTTATGGGATCATAATTAAATGTTAAATTAATTTGCATAGAGATGTATCGTATTCTTAAGAGGGTTCAAGTTTAGCTGATGATTCGGTGCTAATTCGTTACCTAGACAGGCCTTTATTGTATGTCAATGTATGCGGTGTGAAAAGCTACAGATAAAGCGAAGTGTTTGCATAAAGGAATAAGAACATTATAAACTGCTTTGGCTTTGATTCGGAAAACCTCCATAAAGTTCAAAATCTACCATACCAATGCATGCCCAAATCAACTTCACAATTCCATTTGAAAACTGGCAGCATTAGTTTTTAGCTCACCTGAGCTGAAAGCTCAGATGAGCTATTGCAATGGTTCACCGTCCGTCGTCTGTCGTGCGTCGTTCGTTAACTTTGTACATTTTAATCATCTCCTCTAAAACTACCAAGCCAAATTTGATGAAACTTAGTGATTATGATGCCTAGGTAAAGGCCTTTCAGATTTTCTCAAATGAAGGAGTTATGTACCCTTGGGGCCCCTGAAAGGGGGAAATAGTGAAAATCTTTAAGAATCTTCTCCTCTGAACCTACAAGAGATATAACTTAGATATTTAATGTGAAACATACTTAGGGCACCTAGTTTCAGATTTGCACAAATCGTAACTGTGAAAATTGGGAAATGGCAAGGTACTTAAGGGGAAAATTGCTAAAATTAATGTATTTGTCAATATATCTTGAAAACTAAAAACTTTTTGTATAAGCATGTATAGTAGAATATTGTAGGCATTTGCACAACGATCATTTTGATATATGAATGAAGGTCATAGGTTCAAAGGTCAAGGTCATAGATGCAAACGAATACTGAAATTATAATTTTTTTATTATTATTATGATTTTGTACATAAATATTGACACCTGCAAAAAAAAAGACATATAACCTAACACAAAATACAACACATTGACATCTTTCATTCACACATTCACACTGCATATAATGCATGCATATTTCATAAATTTTTACAATTTGAATTTTGCATTGAAGTTAAAATTAATTTTATGTAACTCGTTATTAATGCTTTTTATATGTAATGAAAAATATTATGAAACATATTTTGTTTATTCGAACTAATAAAGTAATAGACTTGCAAGTCACATAATATATCTTATAACAAAACCTTATTCTATGGTTTTTCCGACCTGTTCAAAATAGCCTTAATTACAGGCAGTAAGGCTTTATTGGAAAGATTGTAAAAAAAAAATTTACTAGCACACCTATACATATCCAATATACATTCATGTACAGTACTACACATATACAAACACATCACATATACATGTACAACCATTATACTTGCCCATCATCCACACATACATACACACACAACCACACACATACTGAAATTATTAATTATCTCAAAAACTATAAACTTTTTGTATAAGCATGTATATTGGAATATTGTAGGTATTGGACTAACGATCATTTTGATATATGAATGAAGGCCATAGGTTTAAAGGTCAAGGTCATAGACACGAACAAATACTTAAATGATTAATTATCTCAAAAACTGTAAACTTTTTGTATATTACATGTATTAGAATATTGTAGGTATTGGCCTAATGAGCATTTTGATATATAGATGTTTAGCTGTTTATAAACAATATAATGTAGCTAGACTTTAGATATGTTATATGTAGCATTTTTATATAATAAATTTTGCAAAAATACTTGCATAAAAGTGTCCCTTACTGCTGAAAATTTTGAAATTCTCTATTAATAATGTCATTGACCATCGAACCTCTGCGTGAGATATGTACTCAGCCTCAGGTGAGCGTTAAGGCCCATGGGCCTCTTGTTTTATCATATAATAACATTTTCAGAACAATGCACCATGCGTTTTATTTTTGTTGTACATGTAATTCGTTTACACTCCCTACTGCTCTTATATGTAATTATATAAGGTTTCAGTAACAGCGGATTATAACAGACATATAATCAGTAAAAAGATTCAAACTAAATCCCAAGGTGAATCTGGTTATTATGTGTCAGTTATATCGAGAGAAAATACTTACATAGGATTGTTTTGTAGGAATAATGTGCGTCTGAGAAATTAAATAAAATATAAGAAGTCAACATTGAGTCGTGTTACAGGTACATATGTAACAAGAACGTGAGACTCTGATTATAAAATGTGCATTGTTTTACTGACTTGGTAATTACACCAAAGTGTATTGAAAAAGTAACTTGATTCTATAACAAAAATTACAAAACATAAAAACATTTGTTATATAAGTCTGGGATACTTAAATTACGACCATGTATCGATATAATTAAAACAATCGGTCTCTGTCCTGACAAGATTAGGAATACAAGATACAGTACATGCCTGACCAAAGTTCAACACTAAACAGAGCAATCATTGCCGGGTAGGCGACACATTTCGTCACAATTCGGTCCCATCGATAGCTATATTTCGACAGCTGGTCTCGATCTCTCGACAACATTTCGGTCACTAGCTTCTCATATATTGACCACTCGGCAGCTTCGATTCTATTTTCCGTTAGCTAAGTGTTTTACTTTTGACATGTCTGTAATACATGTGTATGCGGTTCTCTCCTTTCTCCGGCTACTTTTATTATAAAACAGAAGTTTTATGTATGTGTTTCTTAAACTGTATATTAATGTGTGACACTATAATAAAATAGATAATTATTGTTATTATACCTCACATATATTAAAACACTTTTCATTGGATGTTTTCCAATCACATGACATGTAATAAATGAGATATTTCCCACAGAATCACTGTAAGCGTTTGACAACCTCCTGCTGCCATGTGATAACCTCTCACAGCCATGTGATAATACTATTATCACCCGGTGATAACCCGGTACAAGGGAAATAATTCGAACAACTGGACCGTGTTGTCATTTTTGTAAACAATAACAATGGCGGCCAGTCGTTGTTTGTAGTTCGTTGGGAGCGGACTTTGAGTTAATTATGCATGACAAAGATGCAGAATACACAAAAGGGGCACCCACGTTCAACCATCCTTTACTGGCGCTCGTCTGCATACTTTAGATTCCGCAGAATCTAGGTTTACCTCTCTTTCCATTAACATAAAATACATTTTCAGTATTTTCACTGAAGCTTGGGTGACCCTTTTTGTGTTTTCTGCATCTTTGTCATGCATAATTAACTCCAAGTCCGCTTCCAACGAACTACAAAAACGACTGGCCGCCATTGTTCTTGTTTACAAAAATGACAACACAGTCCAGTTGTACGAGTTTTTTCCCTTGTACCGGGTTATCACCAGGTGATAATAGTATTATCACATGGATGTTAGAGGTTGTCACACGCTGACAGTGATTCTGTGGGAAATATCTCATTTATTACACGCCATGTGACTGGAAAACATCCAATGAAAAGTGTTTTAATATATGTAAGGTATAATAATATACAATAATTGCCCTCTAGGTATGTGGATATCCAGAATTGTCACCCGACAGAAGGGTTGTCGCCCGAGGGTGAAAACCCTTCTGAAGGGTGACAATTCTGGATGTCCACATACCTAGAGGGAAATTATTTTTTATTATACCGAAACAAAGCTTACCATGTAAAATGACACAAACAATATATAAATTTTAAATTAAATTAAATGATGTCAGTTTACACGTTCAACCATCCTTTACTGGCGCTCGTCTGCATACTTTAGATTCCGCAGAATCTAGGTTTACCTCTCTTTCCATTAACATAAAATACATTTTTAGTATTTTCACTGAAGCTTGGGTGACCCTTTTTGTGTTTTCTGCATCTTTGTCATGCATAATTAACTCCAAGTCCGCTTCCAACGAACTACAAAAAACGACTGGCCGCCATTGTTCGTGTTTACTAAAATGACAACACGGTCCAGTTGTACGAGTTTTTTCTCGTGTACCGGATTATCACCGGGTGATAATAGTATTATCATATGACTGTGAGAGGTTATCACTTGGCAGTGAGAGGTTGTCACACACTGACAGTGATTCTGTGGGAAATATCTCATTTATTACATGTCATGTGATTGGAAACATCCAATGAAAAGTGTTTTAATATATGTGAGGTATAACAATTGTTGTTGTGTCTAGATTATTTAAGGAAGATTGGTATATAGATATTAATATAATGCATTGAAATGTATAATAATGTCACTTTCCCGTGGGTAAGGGTGTATAATGCTGGCTCCAGTTTCACAGTCATTTCTTAGCAACTTTAATTTCGACAATACTTTATAGTATAACAAATAACAAGTTTTAACAAAATTAGATTATAGATATAAAAATGATATCTAAAATGACACCTTAAATTAAAAAATATCTTTAAAAGTAACAAAATTGTTTAGCTTTCAAATTTGGTCGATTTAACTTAAGAAGATATGATTATGAAACTAGGATCAGGTATTGTACTGTTGTTGAACTGTTGCGTGCTTCTTTGCAGCCCATTGTGATAATACAGAAGTAAACACGAATCGTGTAACAGCTGTTATATTAAATAACTAAAGCTAGACTCCATACCGAGAGGGACTGAAAATGTGAGAAACATCAGTCGTTAAAAGGTTAAAAGTACATATTTGTCACTAGGGTTTGGAATGACTAGTGCGTGATTGTCTGTAAAAATATTAGATATCGTGAACAATTTTCACGGCCAAACTGGCATTCAAAATGGGGTATGGAAGTTTGCGGAGCTGTAGTATTAACCAAAACAGATAATTATAACTCAGTACAGGAATTATTCAAGAAAACAAGACAAAATATGCTGAATATAAAATTGTAATTTGAAACACACAAATAAAAACTTTAGCTTTATTTAGTTTCATTTATAGTAATTAATACCAGGAAAAGGTTATGTTATAATATCATAGTGCCATTTTATCCAACTTTTAATTTTCTGAATGAAATATTTTTAAAAAGTCACACATTATAAAACATTTCATTCAGAAACTTGAAATATATAGAGGATCTCGCATGAGTGTTTATGTAATATTGAATTTATTAAACGAGTTGAATAATTTTTTATGCAACGAGCCTTGGCGAGTTGCATAAAACATTATTCAACGAGTTTAATAAATTCAATATTACATAAACACGAATGAAAGATTCTATTTATTATATAATTCCATAAAAACGGCTTTTTCGTAGATTTGAAACTTGTCTTCTCATTATAAGAAAACAGCTGATTGACCGAAAAACAACAAGTTAACGTAAATGTGTACATCATGCGCCAAAAGTAATCCTGCTGAAATATTAAAAGTAAACAATAGTCTGTCCGCAGGATACAAAAACAAAACCAAACATTTTCAATTTAAATACAATGTATCTTCTTTTTAGAAGAAAAGTTCAAAAGTATCAGCTCAAACAGTGTCAAATAAAACAAACAATTGTGAACTAGGTCAATTGTGTGACGTCACTCTGGAATGACTTTTATGCTTTTATGACGTCACACTCATTCAATACGATTTTTATTGTATGACCGTATTACATGGATTATTGAGTAGATTATATAATATATACATGCACATTATGACAATAGGTCTAACTAAGCAAAAGAAGACAACGACCAATAATGACGTAACCATAACTTATGGTGATACGGTAAAAACGGCATTAATTTATCGTACTATCGCTTCTTGTACCTAAATGGGAAGGGGACGAACGAGTGAAGTTGTGATGTCAAAAAAATTTCAAAAAAGCGAGAGATAAAGATGGGCCAGAGAGTCAAATGACTTAAATTGGTTTCTATGGGCCAGAGAGGCAAATGACCAAAATTGGTTTCTATGGGCTAGAGAGGTAAATGACATAAATTGGTTTCTATAGGTAAGAGAGGCAAATGACATAAATTGGTTTCTATGGGCTAAGGAGGCAAATGACTTTCATTGGTATCTATTTGCCAGAGAGGCAAATTACCTAAATTGGTTTCTATGGACCAGATAGGCAAATTACCTTAATTGGTATCTATGGACCAGATAGGCAAATTACCTTAATTGGTATCTATGGATCAGATAGGCAAATTATCTAAATTGGTTTCTATGGACCAGAGAGACAAATGACCTTCAATGGTTTCTATGGGCTAGAGAGGTAAATGACATAAATTTATTTCTATGGGTAATAGAGGCAAATGACATAAATTGGGTTCTATGGGCTAAAGAGGCAAATGAACTTCATTGGTTTCTATTGGCCAGAGAGGCAAATCACCTAAATTAGTATCTATGGGTCAGGTAGGCAAATGACCTTCATTGGTTCCTATGGGCTAGAGAGGCAAATGACATAAATTGGGTTCTATGGGCTAAAGAGGCAAATGAACTTCATTGGTTTCTATTGGCCAGAGAGGCAAATCACCTAAATTAGTATCTATGGGTCAGGTAGGCAAATGACCTTCATTGGTTTCTATGGGCTAGAGAGGCAAATGACATACTAGTAAATTGGTATCTATGGACAAAATAAGCAAATGACCTAAATTGGTTTCTATAGGTAAGAGAGGCATATGACATAAATTGGTTTCTATGGGCTAAAGAGGCAAATGACATAAATTGATTTCTATGGGAAAGAAAGGCAAATCATCTAAATTGGTTTCTATGGGCTAAAGAGGCAAATGACCTTCATTGGTTCCTATTGGCCAGAGAGGTAAATCACCTAAATTGGTATCTATGGGCCAGATAGGCAAATGACCTTCATTGGTTTCTATGGGCTAGAGAGGCAAATGACATAAATTGGTATCTATGGACCAGATAGGCAAATTACCTAAATTGGTTTCTATGGACCAGATAGGCAAATGACCTAAATTGGTTTCTATGGCGCAGATAGGCAAATTACCTAAATTGGTTTCTATGGACCAGATAGGCAAATTACCTTAATTGGTATCTATGAACCAGATAGGCAAATTATCTAAATTGGTTTCTATGGACCAGATAGGCAAATAACCTAAATTGGTTTCTATGGACCAGATAGGCAAATGACCTAAATTGGTTTCTATGGGCTAGAGAGGTAAATGACATAAATTGGTTTCTAAAGGCAAGCGAGGCAAATTACATACATTGGTTTCTATAGGCAAGCGAGGCAAATGACATTCATTGGTTTCTATGGGCTAGAGAGGCAAATGACATAAATTGGTATCTATGGACCAGATAAGCAAATGACCTAAATTGGTTTCTATGGGCTAGAGAGGTAAATGACATAAATTGGTTTCTATAGGCAAGCGAGGCAAATGACATAAATTGGTTTCTATAGGCAAGCGAGGCAAATGACCTTTATTGGTTTCTATGGACCAGAGAGGCAAATGACATAAATTGGTTTCTATGGGCAAGAGAGGCAAATGACCTTCATTGGTTTCTATGGGCCAGAGAGGAAAATGACCTTCATTGGTTTCTATGGGCTAGCGAGGCAAATGACCTAAATTGGTTTTCACAGACAGATGACTTGGCTCCTTTTTTCTTTAGGTCATCAAACGCACGTTTTCACACCTAACTTTCGTGTTTTGCTCCTGTCACCTTTAAGTTGAAGAAGCAAAGGAGCAATGATTCAATATCCTTTATTGGAAACAATAATAACTGACTTACCAACGAAACATACAAACAACACGTGTCAATAAACCGACTTTTTCGTAGTACTATATCTATCGCCAATTTAAAACATGATAATATATATGAGCTGCTGTGATCGATGGTAAAATTCCTCTACAACATTTTCTGGTTCGAGTCCCTGCTCGACCATGTTAAATATTATTAGCGCATTTGTCCTTAACAATTTGGGTTTAAAATTGATTAAATGTCCAGTTGTATCAGAAGATAGTGTAGATGGTTCAACAAATTTACCAACTTTAATTGTAACTTAAACACTATATCTTTGCATTCGAATTTTTCTCAATATCTGGGTCTGTATGCGGAAACGGCAACAGTGATCCGAGATGACTCTTAAAACCAATGTCGTTTATCCACTGTTTTACAGAGTATTATAAATATAATTTATTACCCAATAAAGACAATTCATAGTTTATCTCACTACATTTCCAACATAGAAATGATGATATGACCTTGTACTGTTCTATGGGGATATATTTTAAGAATTCGTACATACATATGTTTCCTCTACTTTTTAAGTGTACCAAAAATAGAAAATTGCCAGTCTACATTTAGACCTGACAATGGCAATAAATGATATTACGCTAAAGAGGCATTAAGTAAGCTATTTTCGGTATTACTAATAAAAAATATGAACTTTTCACTTTATGAACCGAGTATGAAAGAATAAAAACGCGAGTTTTAATACTACCGTAACAGTTCTTATGGCTGGTTTTGTCAGTCTTTCTTGCAATCGTAGCTTCAATTTACAGCGTAGTGTTTGCCATCACTCGTCCATGCCACTATTCTAGACGGATTTAATTGGTTGTTTAATCATCAATTTGCTGTTTTATCAATGCCTGTTTGCTATACAATGTCACTGCGGTATTTAAAGCAAGTGTGCGAGTAAAACTTGTTTCCAATTTCGCACTGGCAGTTGAAACAGCATTAGAAACCATAGTACATTTGCATGTTTCGAAACTAATTCTTAACTAATTATTTTCAAAGATTTTGTAATTATAGTAAAACGACAACAGGCTATTTTAGAATGCTTTAATTTTAATAAATTTCTCCAATCAACTTTGAATTTTAAACATAAAAGTTGTTTAACGACAGGAGCAGCAATGGTTTATTTTATTATTTAAATTGAAAATTACTCGAAAGACAAGTGTTTCCAGCACCTAATATTTCTATTTCCGTCAATACAAAATGAGTTTTCAAAAACCAGAATAAATTTATTTAGCAGCCTTTCCTTTCACTTTAGTTTACACTATTTAAAGCAAAAATGACTGTAGATTCATTACATGATAAAAAAAATATCCCGTTGCAATTTTAGGGGAAAAAATCATCTTTACCACAATTTTTAAAAATTGTTTGTTTTAGATTTACAATGCATGATAAAATGGCATGATGCATTCAATTAGTATTTTCTAACAAAAGCATCTTTTTTTAAAAGTAAAAACTTTGAAACTGACAAGTTAGGTTGGACACAGTATTTAATCGAAATTTTGTCATAGGATTATTTGTTTGTCTCATTTAAAAAACTGCATTTTTACTACAATACACACAAAATATAAAATGTATAAGTTGTTCTTAAAATTCGAAACAATTATATAGATTCTAAAACATGAAGTATTGGAGTGATATACTAGTTGACATTTCAGTTAACAGCTTTACTATTTTATCGGACATAACTTTGGACAGATATGGAGATATAATGACACTACTTTATACATAACTATTATACATATATGATAGCTTCGTCGTAGATTTCCATGGTAATTTTCATCTTTACTCTTCTTAGTGACGTAAAACAGGTTACTTTATCATGAGTTTACTTTGGTGAAAATTAAGAATTCTGTTCTGCGGTTTCCGTATGTCGCAATATAACTCAGTACAACATGATATATCCGGTATTGTATATATCAAAGTTGAACATCGAGGATACAAGTGGACATTTCTGTCCATCAATCACAATATACTTATGTCACTATTAATAAATTATTTCAAAGAAATTGTCTTTATTTCGCTGAATAATGGGTTTTATGTACATGGATATAAAAACTGATTTCTCGGGGAAAAAACCCATACGAATGTACAATGAAAAACGACAGAACTATTACTGAACTATTATGGCAAAATGCTGGCAAAAATCCTACCGAAAGTGAATCAACAGCTTTAGAACGACACAGTTTTTAGTGTAGTTTGTCTTAAAAACGAAAGAACGAATTATTCATGAAAAATTAATTTTTTATGCCTTCTTTTACAATTATTTTTTACGAAAGCCTATAGAACAAACTTCTTAATTAAAGAATCAATTTAACTGATTATACGTCCCATGAGGGCAAAAAATGAAGCACCCCAGGCGTGCTCTCGCTCTCCATGAGTGCAGGGTGTGATTCTAGGTTTGGATATTATTATTAATCGAGCGTTGGGTCTTGTTCTAGAGAATATTAATTATGTGTCAAATGCATACAATTGAATCACAAGTGCTTTTGATGAAAAATTATTTTCTAACACTGGTTATCAACCCTTGTAGTCACAAATGTAGACATATGCATTGTATTGTCAGATAAACATTGTTAAACGTTTGTAATTTATTTATATCATTCTTTCAATTCGAATAGCTGCTTGTTTTTTGCAAAGAAGACAAAGGCAGAAACATTGACTGAAAAATAGCATTTATTAAAAATGCCAAACACAATTGAAATATAACATTGTAATACAAAATAGCAAAGAGGCATGTTTTGTACAACCATATGAAATACAAAATATAAAACATGTCACTATTATATTATAGTAAACTACCATTAAACAATAGCTAACAAATACCAAAACAATATGTAATACAATATGAGGTAACTAAAACTCTATTTCTATTTATACCTCATAACAAAAAAATAAAATGATCTAACCACCATGACTAATTTTGCAAAAAAGGTGGGTCAAACAAAAATTATGCCACACGCTTGTGCTGAGTACAAGCGACCCACCCAGATATTAGAATTGAAAGCATGGCAATTGATATTGGTGATGTGATCCACAACAAATACAAGGAAACAACCAAATTATACTCATTTGAAAACAAAGACATAGTGAAACACCAATGCAATACTTGTATGTACAAATAATGTAACTTATTACAAACCATATAAAGTTATGCTTAAATCAAGTTTATGACATACTACTATCTATATGTTGCACCAAAGGACACATAAACTGTCAATACTTTTACAACATCATAACCAAAATGATATAAAAGTGATGAGCTGCATAAGACACAAGGTCCATCGAACCACAATGTTCAGCATAAACTATTTTAATGTGGACAAACCCCCTAATAGGAAGTAATGTAGTTGAGTCTCAACCACGAGTTATCCCATACAAAGTAATACAAATTAATTAACAGATTAAAAATACCCGTTTATAAGCCACATAAGAAGGTCTCATCGTAAATGTGAAGGGCTGCATAAGAGAGTCCGACAAAATGGAAAAGCAAAATAATATAAATCCAAATCTATGTGTTAAATATACCCAACAAAAACTTTATATCCACAACCAAAATGATAGGCCACATAAGACGGTCCCAACATATGAATGTAGATAAAAAAGGACAAGAGGCTATGTAACAAGTAATAATACAAGCCCTAGAGGTAACAAGGAATAAATGACTCTTGTTGCCTAATGCAGCCAAGAGGCAGTGTTAACTCGCTTATGTGTAAAACCCAGCGTTAAATCTATGTTTGACCTAAATTGACACCTGCATACCTTCGAAAACTGGGACTCTAAAATAGCGCTTCACAGCATCCGAACGCCATCTACCCATCAGCTGAATTTGGGGGCATGGTACCTTCATTTCAAAGGCACAAGTGGCTGCACCTATTCTAAAACTATGAAGTGTATAGCGTTTAGAATCCAGTTGGCAGAACTCCAGAACATTGGTAAGCATACTGGTATAAAATGAATGCAGAGACGGAGAACCACCACTTGACAAAAACAGCGGGCCTGAAGATGCGCCTCGAAGTTTGAGGTAAGTGCGCATAGCTTTCACGGGACAAATGAAAGGGGTATTCTGTGGTGGTATTTGTAACTGAATAGGATGACGAGAAGAATGGTGTTTAAAATGTTTCATGGTTAACAAGATCCCCGATATTTTGTCAACCTGTATATGTGACAACCGAATCAAATTTCGTGATTTTTTGTAAGACCAGCTTTACTTCGAGAGGTGATTTCCCCAACCCGTAAAAACCCATAAAAGCTTAGAGTAAACATGGCTTGTAATAATGTTTGGTCAAAAACAGTAGAAACCACTGTAGGCAGGGAGGATACCATCTGTTGTAAAATGGATGGTGTAATAGGTAAACGGATGTCTGGTTTGCAGGAGAGATTTTTTGTGCCTTTCAAAATCTTCTGCACCAAAAAATTGTAAAATGAACAACAAACACACAAACACACTTGCCCATGTTCGATTCAAAATCTAAAAACCCAAAGTTGTTATAAATTTTGAAAACTGGAAACTTCAATTAAACACATAACCTTTCTCCAGGGAAGCCGCTACACTCGCAACATGTGAAATCAAAATTGGGAATGAACAAAACACGGAACTATGCCAAATATATGGAAGGACTTTCATTATAAGCTTTTCATAGCAATTTAATTGCCAGTTTACGAAGTTTTTACTTTGCTTTTTGGATTGTGATTTGAGTATAGAAGGACTTTCATTATAAGCTTTTCATAGCAATTTAATTGTCAGTTTACGAAGTTTTTACTTTGCTTTTTTTGGATTGTGAATTGAGCATGGATCGGCATGTTTGTCTTACTGAGCTTGTGCTTAAGATGAAGAAAACCTCTTCGTTATGGTGTTCTAGGTTTTAATATCGCTTCTTTGCCATCGTATTTTTGTTTCTTTACTCCTTCGCGTTTTCGCAACTTTGCTTCTTCGCTACTTCACGTTATAACGACTTCGCATCTTCACTCCTTCGCAATCTTGTTTTCGCTTCTTCGCGTTCAGGTCAAAGGAGTGATAATACAAATTTGGCCCTAATAAAACACCATGATTCTGAAAAAAAAATCGAAGTCGAAGACAGTAATGAAACCCACAAAGCCTAAAGGTTAAAATCCAATGACATACCACTTGACCAAGCCTGCTTTTAAGATAATACGCCAACGCTAAAGCTTACAGCATGATTATGCCTTTTCAACGCTAAAACATTAGAACTTGTCACTAAATGAGGTCACAAAGTGATAGTAATGACAGGAAATTAAGTAAGTAAACACAAAACTAGTGGATAAAAACTTTTTATTGTGATTTTATCCTGATGAGTTTTTCCTAGTTCTCATGTCTAATTCCCCGCTGACCTATATAAACACTGAACTAATTTCCTATGTCAATGATTATGTTTTATTCTTAAGAAATGACTGAGTTCCTGATTCTATCATCGTAAGATAATCGTAGAGGAAATTGAAGATTTCTTTTTACAAATATAGAATAATTTTCCATTTTATCTTCATGAATAATTTGGACCTACATTTAATAGCAAGGATTGGTGCTGTTTTGTAACCCATTGTTTCTGTATATTACATTTTTGTTCTTTAAGTAATTTCAATAATTACCGGAATCTTACGAATATAACAAACCTATGTTTAGATCACTAATAATTTTATTCTGTTCATCATCACCTTGTCACTTTGGCAGGGACACCCGCTATGGCATTTCCTTCTCAATTGTCTTACAAAAAAGTCATTTGAATTTAAAATAAATTCAAATTTAAAATCGTCGTAATTTCAAAAGATTTTTTAACTCTAGTCCAACAGTAGCATCTTTTATCTTGACTCATTCATTTAAAACATTTATTAGTCATTGTGGTAAATGTTATTATTTTAATGGGTTTTTTTAAAATAAATTCTTATCAGCCCTTTATGGTCATAGAAAATGTGAGTGGTTTCTGGAAACCTATGCTACTGACTGTATTTTTAATACAAATATACATTTTAGGAAAGTTCTCTGTATTTGCACTGATGTTAGTGCTGTCTATTGCCAGTATTAGTGTGGTTTTTGCTGTTTCCATGACACACTGTACTTGATGTTATCTGTAGTGGGTCTGGAGTTGTTGTTTTTTCCTTGTGTTAGTCTAGGTGGTTTGTCTTATCTTCAGCTGTTGTCACGCTGTAGTTGATGTTCTCTTTTGTTATTGTTAAATACAAGAAGATGGTTTTTGTTGTCTTCAGATGTTGTCACATTGTAGTTGATGTTATCTTTTCGCTAGTGTTACACTAGGTGGTTTGTCTTGTTTTCAGCTGTTGTCATACTGTATTTGATGTTGTTTTTCGTTAGTGTTAAATTTAGGTGGTTTATCTTGTTTTTAGCTGTTGTCACACTGTAATTGATGTTGTTTTTCGCTAGTATTAAACTAGGTGGTTTGTCTTGTTTTCAGCTGTTGTCACACTGTATTTGATGTTGTTTTTCGCTAGTATTAAACTAGGTGGTTTGTGTTGTTTTCAGCTGTTGTCACACTGTAGTTGATGTTGTTTTTCGCTAGTATTAAACTAGGTGGTTTGTCTTGTTTTCAGCTGTTGTCACACTGTAGTTGATGTTGTTTTTCGCTAGTATTAAACTAGGTGGTTTGTGTTGTTTTCAGCTGTTGTCACACTGTAGTTGATGTTGTTTTTCGCTAATTTTAAACAAGGTGGTTTGTCTTGTTTTTAGCTGTTGTCACACTGTAGTTGATGTTGATTTTCGCTAGTATTACACTAGGTGGTTTGTGTTGTTTTCAGCTGTTGTCACACTGTAGTTGATGTTGTTTTTCGCTAGTATTAAACTAGGTGGTTTGTCTTGTTTTCAGCTGTTGTCACACTGTAGTTGATGTTGTTTTTCGCTAGTATTAAACTAGGTGGTTTGTCTTGTTTTCAGCTGTTGTCACACTGTAGTTGATGTTGTTTTTCGCTAGTGTTACACTAGGTGGTTTGTCTTGTTTTCAGCTGTTGTCATACTGTATTTGATGTTGTTTTTCGTTAGTGTTAAATTAGGTGGTTTATCTTGTTTTTAGCTGTTGTCACACTGTAGTTGATGTTGTATTTCGCTAGTATTAAACTAGGTGGTTTGTCTTGTTTTCAGCTGTTGTCACATTGTAGTTGATGTTGTATTTCGCTAGTATTAAACTAGGTGGTTTGTCATGTTTTCAGCTGTTGTCACACTGTAGTTGATGTTGATTTTTGCTAGTGTTAGTCTAGGTGGTTTGTCTTGTTTTCAGCTGTTGTCACACTGTAGTTGATGTTGATTTTCGCTAGTGTTAAACTAGGTGGTTTATCTTGTTTTTAGCTGTTGTCACACTGTAGTTGATGTTGTATTTCGCTAGTATTAAACTAGGTGGTTTGTCTTGTTTTTAGCTATTGTCACATTGTAGTTGATGTTGTTTTTCGCTAGTGTTAGTCTAGGTGGTTTGTCATGTTTTCAGCTGTTGTCACACTGTAGTTGATGTTGTATTTCGCTAGTGTTAGTCTAGGTGGTTTGTCTTGTTTTCAGCTGTTGTCACTTTGTTATTGTGATTTACTGTTTCTTATGCATTTTTTAACTGTTTACCCTATACGGTTGATGGTGTCCTTTGCTTTTTGCTAATTTTACATTGTGCGGATTGTGTGGTCCTCAATAGTTGTCACACTTTAGTTTATTTTTGATGTTACATTGTGTGCCTTGGTCTTATTTTAACCTGTTGACGTAATGTAGTGCATTGTCAAATATATTTTATGTTTCGATTGTGATGACATTATCGTCTTAGCGTATTATTCCTGGGACGCTGTTGTTGTACAGTCAGACCTGTCTTAAAGACCACGTCTATATTAAGGGCAACTGCTTTAAAAGATCATTAAAACCCTGAACGTTCTTTTTCCATGTTATTTGAACCTGTATATAAGGGTCATCTGTCTGTAAAGGCCACTTTTACAGGTACCCCTTTGTGACCTTTATTGATAGGTGTGACTGAATATCTGACTGGCACGGTTTACAGTTGCATAAGAAATACAGAGATGTATAGATTTACAAATTATCTTGACTTTTGGACATGATGTAAGATAAGCTTTGTGACAAGTAGTAGTTCCTGTTATTTCGTTTACTTCACACCCAGCTTACAGAGGGAGTGGAGTAATTGTCAAGAATATTTCACTTATATCAAGACGTTGCAACCTTTATGCGAAGGTGCAGAAACTTTGCCTGTGCGTTGCGCTGATGGTATTTTACAGCAGGGTTTATTATCATGTCACGTCTACCGTACATGGGGCCTGTTTTATTTTAAGTTCCAAATTCAAAAGAACCGTGACTTACTGAGTGCTTGGCGAAAGAACAGACACTACCCACTTTCAAGTCTTGGGTCACATATACCCAACTTACATTTTGTCCGTGAGCACGTTTAAGCCACGCCCTTGACAGAATACCAACATACCTTATTTATTTCCTTACCTCCTAGACTACATTGAGTTTCGTTTATATATAAGATATCTAAACTTGCATTAAGGATGTGTACTGCTGGGGAGCCCAAAAAATTTCAGCACTTTTTCTTTACCTATTTTAGAAGGATATGACTGTAAAACAGTGATTTATGAAGAAAAAGTCATATGGTAGTGGACTACTTTTTCGCTATGGTCATGCAAATATACACTTTTTTGACAATTGTCCCGTTTTCGCCATTTTTGACTCATTTCTGAGGCTTTTTCCTTAAATCTTCAGAGTTTCACAATTAAACGTTTTCATACTTTCCCCTGAGATGGACCTAATGAAACTGAACAAACATAGAACAAAATAACTACATGTAAGTGGGTTTTTTTTTAATTTTGTTGTTTCTCTTGACCAAACATATGACGAATAATTTTGGTTAAAATCGTACTATTTCGATGTTTTTAGGACAAAGAGAATTAAATTTCAGGGTTTCTTTTTTTAGATAAAAAACTTGTAAAATACACCAAAGAATTTAAAAAACTATAAAGAGATATGGATTGTACATTTATTTTGTAAAGCCAATGTTTAACGCTATTAGCCTATTTTAGTTATAAACTCGAAAGTGACAACACTCGTAAACTAATCATAAATGCACGATTTTTCATGCAACGTAATAGGATCATTAGTATTGCTAAATTAATTACCATTTCAACCGGTGTTATATGTTTTGGAAAATCTCATAAAACGTGATTTCAACGAGACTAGAACATCAGAAGCATGCCTCCTTAAATAGCAGTTGGATGTATGATGGTTAAAACTGTATACTGATATTATAAAAATGATGTCATTATTATTTGAAGAGAGACAACTCCTACATTTAGCTTTTATCAATTTTTGTTACAAATGACACTAGGAATACCGTCACTATTTTTATAACCAAACCACTTCAGTGTCACAATGTGAAGGTTTTCAATCAGTGGTCCATATGTGTTGGGCTTTTCCAGACTTGTTTGACTGTTTATAAGCTTATATTGAGTAGGATTTTTTGTTCCGTTAACTGTTGCACAAATACACATGTTTTTCAGTTATGTTATGTGCTAATTTTAAATTTCTATTAATATAATGCATTCAAAATCAGCACATGACATGCATAATTTTAATAGAAATTCAAAATCACCATATGACAGTTATTTTCTTTCGTCATTTGAAATGCAAATGAAGATGGGACAGATTGAAATAACATGATCATATGGTATTGCAAGTTTATATTTTACATTTACTCTCTCAACTTTATGCATATGTCTTTGTCAACCTTTAAAAAGTACCACTGCGGTCGTTTCGCTAGTAGAGTGCTCGCTCCGTAAGTGGAGATCGTGGGTTCGAACCCCGACCGGGTATGAACCAAGACTTGAAAGTAGGTAGTGAATGTGCTTCGCCAAGCATTACAAAATTAAAGTCACGGTTTTTTAGGCTCGGAACTTAAAATAAACAAGGTCCCGTGTCACGGTAAGCTTTACACGATACAGAACCTTTCTGTATAATATTAATGCCATCAGCGCAACGCACAGGCAAAATTTCTACACCTTCGCCTACAGCTAGCGACGTCTCGATATAAGTGAAATATTCTTTACGGGGACGTTAAACACAATTACTCAACTCAACTTCACCTTTAAAATGTCTTCAATACCCTGTTAGTGAAATGTGAACTCTACTATTAACAACATTTCAAAGCAGCCAGACAATTTATCATAGCCTAGTTTGTGCAATAATAATACCCAAAGGAAACCAACAACAACAACAAATAAAATATATGTATGCAGCCCGAGTGTGCCATGTATATTCTGACTACAAACTTTTTCTACATACATGTATTTCCAGCATATATGACATACTAGTATTTCCGATATTATACTGCATAAATATAAAAAAAGTAACACAACACACTACACAATTAATCACTATTGCAATATCTGTCCTTCAATAAAGTATTTGACATCGACTATACTTTGCAATTTCATAGAGATATTACTCCACGCGCTCCATTATGACGTCAGATGTCAAATGCTCTAGCTGACTGACAGGGGCCGATCTATTTTTATGAGAAGGTATTTCAAATTTGTTTTCAAATTAACATGGAAAATGTGAGGCGGCAATAGATTATTTTTTATAAATATTGTAAATATAAGAAATAAGGTGAATTTCCAATGTCTTTATGAGCTTGCAAAGTATATTATGTTGTCTCAATTTTTTCCATAAAAGGCGAAATGGAAAAGTCTTAAATTATGGAAAAAATTGAGACGGTTTTATTGTACTTATTTAAGAAATAAGGCAAATTTCCAATGTCTTTGCCTTTTATAGAAAAAATTGAGACAGCCTTATTATACTGGTAAATTTCCAATGTCTTTATGAACTTGCAGCCTTTTATGGAAAAAAATTGAGACAGCCTTATTATACTTTGCAAGTCCGTAAAGACATTGGAAATATGCCTTATAAATAAAGTCTAGACACCTATTAATTTTAATTCGAGTTGCTTCCCTGCAAACACGGAACGGTGTTATATGAGTAAATGTAATGTATTGCATCTAAATACATTTTACTTAAAGGGTTATGTGGTTTTGGCATACATTCGATAGGGGAGCGTGGTTTATTTTATGTGGAATTTGTAGGTAATTTTGTATGTGAAGGTAACGTAGCAAAAGTAATACATGTATCAATTATTTCGAGAACTAAGAAAAAACAAATTTAATCGTTTTAGAACCAAACTATCATTATTATCAGACAAGTGACTTGGTGTTATTCAATATGACTCTAAAATATGTGCCAGAAGTGTATACGCTTCATAACTCTGACCATCCCATTTATTTATTACCATGAAAACAAAGGAACTGGCTAGATATATCAACTAGAAATGCCATGTACCATTATACGAAATGCTAATTACAAAGTGCGATGACTTATGATTGGATTTAACAACAATAAATACAATTTTACTAGGTCCACTTCCATACACAGCTTCGCCGCCGACATCATCCTTAATTCTGTGTTTCGACCCTTTGTTCTGTATACTCTTTGAATGGGGGTCTACAGTGGTGATCAGCATGTCAGTCGCTGTGTGCCAGCTACCGCCATTTCCCTTCAAACATGCCAAAAATGATGCTCACTAGTCTTCGCGCTGCTGATTTCATGTTCTTTCCGATAAATCCCCATGCTGACAACATGCGCCATACTGATTGTGAAGGGAATCCTCTGCCTCCAGCCCCACTTGATAGTACCTCATTTTCCACCCTCTTTCCTTACATTTTGTCAACACTCTTTACCCCCATGGAACTGTAAACTGCTTATTAATGGCCTTCATTGTCTCTGATGACGATAGACCAATATAAAGTTTTAAGTCTAAAATTAGTGTAATTAATTCTGTGGAAGTATCAACTTTTTGTTCAGCAGATCCACTGTTAATTTCTAAAGACATGTCTGGCAAAAACTCATCTTCTATTGATATTGCGTTTTTTCCCTTGTAGAAACTGTATGTGTGTTTTATTGCTGCAGTGGTATTGATGATTTATTAAAAATTCTTTTATTTCTCTTCCTCTCACCTTCCGACACATCCGTTAACTCCGCAATACCTAGTTGTGGCGCCATGTATATGTTCCTCGTAAAAGAGCAATTTTTAGCATGTGGACAAGGGTTTCATACTTTCCACAAGTCTGGTGTATCAAGGATAATCCATCTATGCAAGTTTTCTCTGTGATAGGAGTGCATAATACACATCTCGGAGCATGGTTGGAGCGTTTCTGTGGATATTTCCATATACTGACCAATCGAAAACAAACATAGAAATCCATGTCCAAATCATGATCCAGAAGCAAAGTAAAACCTTTTAAACTGACAAGTGAGGTTAGACACGTGCAATTCTACCGGGGAAGTGAGGCCGGGTGCTCCGGAAGAGTGAGCACCTCCTGTTTAGCTAGCTACACCCGCAACTAATTAAGATATTTTATGTTCTGTTTTAAGTCTAGTATGATGCTCCTTGACATCCTTGGTGTATATATTTTGGTTTTTTTCTGGATTCCTATTCTCTTGTTCGAATCTCTTCCTGCATTATACGCCTCTCTGTTACATCAGCTTTACCCCAATAGCAACTTTTTGATGTCCCGAGTCCCTTTCCCATCAACTGCCGTTCCTACTATATCTTTGTGTGGACGCAGTACTGTCTACTGTTTTCGATGCTGACTATTTTCTTCCCTAGCATTTAGGAACCACTGGTTGTAGAATAAATTAAATTGTTAAAACACGACAAAAGTACCAAATGTTCATTTTCATTCATTTATGTACATGTATTGACTTTTTATTTATTTACATGTTTTTATTTATTTTGTTTTCTTTCTTCATTTTTCCATATCGTTCGTTTCCTCTATTTATTATTCTTCTTGGTCTTAGGGTCTGTAAATTTCGTCATGTAACTAGCGGGCATTTGCAATTTAACTTGTACAATAGCAACTGCCATGATTAAAACACACATTAAATGATGTCACGAAACCCAACCGCTTTTATCGTAAGCAATGGTAATAGCTTTGCTTTTGCTGGAAATATTTCATATCCGTGTTCAAAATCAAACTGTAGACTAATTATACCGAGTTTGTATACGTTTTTACCCAAAATATTTCTTTTCTGTTGCAGACTTTATTCAATCGAGAAATAGAGTCCTCTTTTTAAATGACTAGTCACTGTATGAACCATGATAATAAATGATTATCTCGATACACATATTGAACCTTAGTTCTTGGAATCAAAATTGCAAGGTTATTGCGTAACTTCTGATAAAGTTATAAAACTCTAGTTTATCAAAACAGGAAGCCTATTGAAATTTGTGCACAAATAATTAGAATTAAAATCATGAGTGACATGGATATACAAGCATGAATTTTAAAAACAGGAAGCATATTGAAGTTTATTTGTGCGTAAAGACTTGTAATTATAATTGAAATGATAAATGGCATGACAATTTAAGGCATGCAATATATACGCAGTATACATGACATGTGCAATTATCCTATGATTAAGAATTTGATACATAATCTGTAACAACTGTAGCTATTGTGGGCGAGCAGTCCTAATAAAATAAAAATACCATGTCCAAATTTCCCTGCAATATAAACTAACAAATTCTGCGTCATATCGTATTGAGTAACTTTTAAAAAATTCTAAATATGTAAATAGAAATTATTCACAATAAGTGTATGCAAGCCATAATTTTATGGATTTTGTCTTTTTGTTGTAGGAAAGGCATTGTTAGCTAGCACGTTTACCTTATGTCACGCCTGAGGAACTAATACTGGTAATCAGAAATAAAAACACCAATCCATGTCTAAAATGTCTAAAATCTAAAAACAAAGTAAACGCTTTGTAACCTACAAGTTATGTTAGACACAGGGAAGTGAGGCCGGGTGCTCTGAAAGGCTACGCCTTTCCTATTTAGCTAGATACACCCGCCATGTGTGTAATCTAAATTGTGTGAAAAGAAAAATAAAACTATGGGACGTCACATATATCCAGGACAATCCTGGACACAGAGACATTAAACAATACTGTGATGACGGCCATAAAAATCGCGATTGGATCGGTATCAGTCAAGATAGTTATTGTTTTATGTGCTTGCAACGTAAAATTGATGCTATAACCCGGACAGTTTTATGTACATATCTCTGTTGTGTTTGTCTTTGTTGTTGCAGCTGTATATTTTGATACTGTCAGATAACTAGAATTGTTAGTATATAGAAAGATATATCAGCACAATTTTACATTGTTGATGTTGATGTAACTATAAAAACGATGACATCGGTATTGGGGCAGTTTGTTTCACTGAATCTATAGTAAGTTTTTTCAATGGATGTTTGTCGATAGTTACTAATTTCTAAAATTGCAGTTTTTAATTATGGAAAAAATTACTGAAAGGTGTAGCAATTGTATCGTCTTAAAATGACATTGCCTTTAACTCAAAAACAGCTCAATTACCATGCAATCTAACTGGACCACATTGTATTAAATCATGAACCCGTAGTTGTAATATATAAGTGGAATGGTTATGATTCTGAAGCAATACTGCAAGTATACGGATACAATTTAGTCATTCAATATATGTTTACCATACAACGTATTCGTATTTTGATCGTTCATTCTAGTGTTTTTGTTTCAACTTAACATAACAAATAACAAACACACCATTCCATGTCCAAATCACAATTTCAAAGCAAAATAAAAAATTTTGGAACTGGGAAATTAAATAAAACATGTGAACTTCCACCAGGGAATTGAGACCAGGTGCACCCGAAAGGTAAGCATTTCCTGCCTACCTAGCTTCATTCGCCACGTGTGTAATACAATTGTAGAATGAATGAACCATAGAACCACGGAACAGGGGTAATGACGGCAACAAAACCAAAGAGTTTAACATAACTTACATGTATATATTACGTGTATACGGTCATGTATAATTTTAGGATTGACTCAAATACTTGGTTTAATAAAATAACCATATATGTTTAAAGAAACCAGATAAGCCATCATCGTACAGATTTACTTTGCTTTTGGGGTTTATCTTATTAGACGAGTTTAATATTTAAACTAATCATAACTTGTCTTATCTGATAAGAAAGCTCTGAACATTCTTCGATTGATTGCATATTAACTTAATATGGTAACAGGAAATTTTTAACCAATAGCCATGAAAATTTCATACGACACTTTCTGAGAACTGATTTTGTCATAAGGTGTTTATCCCTATTATATCCATCTGATTGGATCAATATATATTGCTAACATGGACCAGAAATAAACTGCATACGGAATTCAACTTCCGAATTAATGTCAATATCGAAGCCATACAGACAGATGATTATACACTATTGAATTTTGATCGAGAAATTACATATCTATTGGACATATATTAACCATTCATCACCTTGGACATATATTAACCATTCATCACCTTGGACATATATTAACCATTCATCACCTTAAATCGTGATTGAGCAACACTTACTAATAGAACCTGAGATTTCAATCATTTGAAAGACAGTGTAATTAGCGCTTATTCCCTTTACCATCTACTAAGAAACCTAATCAAAACAGAAACAGAATAATCAAAAACAAGCATACTAATCCATGTTCGAATCACAATCTAGAAGCAAAGTAAAAACTTTGGAACTGACAAGTTAGGTAAGACACGTGAACTTCCACCAGGAAAGTGAGACTGGGTGCTCTGGAAGGGTAAGCACCTCCTGTTTAGCTAGCTACACCCGCCACGTCTGTAATCAAAATTGTGTGAAAGGAACATGAAACTATGAGAAGTCAAATATATCCAGGGCAATCCTGGACACAGAGACATCAAACTTATTAACAATACTGTGATGTAGGCCATAAAACTTTTTGAGGGTCTTGATAAGCCTAGGCTTGCAATATCCCTGAGTCAACAATTTATTTGCAAGCAGCCTACTTCGTTGTACAAAGTCCTCGTAGTGGGAACAAGCTCTACCATAGCGTATTAATTGGGAAACTTATACACCATAAGCAGGAGAAGCAGGTATATTGCTGCATAAAAAGGAAAGTTGACAATAGAAAAATGAAACCACAGGCCTACCACATCACTTTCTGCTAAAGGCATGAACTCTTTTTTCATTAAAGAATGACCTGCTTCGAAACAAACATCAGGAATTCATCAGCATATCACCGTAACTCCAAACTATCAGTTTAGCAAGATTTTAATCATATGTGCATAGTGTTATAATGTGTACAACCTAAACTGGTAAAATTTCAGCAGGGCAGAAACAAGAACCGCAAAAACATTTTTGTTTGCTATGTGACTTTGAAGAATAACGTCAGAATTACGTTTAACATCCAGATGGGACACGTGGCAAACATATCAGTTTGTATAAATCTACTCAGAGTTAGCGTTATAAATGAAGTAAACGTAGATAATTATCTGTGAATATAATTTTATTTCTAAATAAATACATATACATGTAAATAAACAAACTTTGGTTTAAAACAGTAAAATAAAATAACACAGTGAAAATGAAGTTTCAAATAAATAAATAAATGCTTTAAAGCTAAAACGAAATAAATAAAAAAATATTATTATTTGATGCATGTAACGGTTTCCACAATTCAGCTCTTAAAATAGAAGTTTGCGATGTAGTGTAAGCAGTATTTTTAACAACCCATCAGAAATAAAAACTTCAAATGAATATTAAAATAAAACACTAAACAGTCTTTGCATTCTTGAAAGAGTATTTCCGGGTTTTTTTTTTTTTTTTTTTTTTTTTTTTTTGTCGATTTGAAACATTTGAACATTTGTATAATTAAAATAAAAAATCCTTAAAAATCAATGAACACATGTAAATTTCGTGTAAAAATACAACTCGATTAATATCACAGGATACTCGGATTGTAAAATTCACAAAATATAGCTACGTATACAATATAAATAAGATGGCATTACCCAATGAGAATATTGTCCAAATATTTACCAATCTGAAAATCTTCACAAGCACTAATGGATTTTCCACTACGATCGGAGAATTCCGGGTTAGCTCATGATCTCGATATACCCGAAGCTAAAAATAACACTTTATCTCTCCCACAGGTAAGTTTAAAGAAAATTTATGAATGAAATAGTTTAAATGCTACTTCAAGGGAATAGAATTAATACCGTTTTTACTATATTCTGAGGCCCACCAAGGGAAAATCATTTAAATGCTGGGTTATTAGATTTAATTTATACTAGCATAATTTACTTATAACTATTTTTGATAGATAATTAATTCCTAAATTATTTAATAATTTTAAAATCTGCTGTTCAGTGTGAGAATTAAAACAATAAATTAACATTGTTTTCGATACCATAATTAATGGTAAATGTAAAATATATCGGCATATATCTATTTAAATCAAAACATAAAAATAATACTGGGAAAGCATTTATGAAAAAATTAACGTGAAAAATGAAATATAACATTGAGGTATACATACCTATGTCATGTGGTTTAATATTACCAATTATTCAAAATATCTTATTTTTACATTTTTTTTCAAAAATTAAAACAAATATGACATGATACCCACAAAATCTCATAACTGTTTTATCAAACATGAAATCAGAAACACACGTCTTAAAAATTGAAGTTGGGCATTACCACGAACATAACATTAACTAGAGTCAGCTTAACTATGTAGTTGGCAATAGCTAGAGCCAGCTATTTGAACATAACTATGCCAAAGGCAGTCAGTCATTAAAGAAATAAAAATATTTCCCTTTTTTTAAAAAGGAATTTGCCAATTGCATATTTGGTAGCCAATTTTATCGCATGTACAAAATGTACGATTCTATCACATTCCTTTAGAAAAAATAGAATAATATTGCACTTATTATAGTTCAATATAAAGAATTGTTCAACAACAATGTAGGAAGTAAAATAAAATGCAACATCAGTATGACGTAGCGAATCTAATCTGTCTGCGCGTCGTCCGTAATAACATGATGTCACTGAGAGCTAATCCTTTCATGCAAAAATAATATAAAAGATTTGACCAATTAAACTGTTTGAAATAATGGAAAGGTGAATCATTTAAATGTAAGTAACTATAATTTGACAATAGCCAGGGTCGTCAATTTGAACATAACTATGTGCTTGACAATATATCCAGGGCCATCCATTTGAACATAACTATGTACTTCACAATCGTAAAAGACAGACATCAATAACTAACAAACACTAGCATACTGCGATATAAAGACAACTGAAAATGTGGGTTCTGGGTTCTGGGTTTTGGGATTTGGTTTTGAGTGTTATAATATTATTTGCTTCGAAATAGTCGGTCCTTAGTTCTAATATACGAAGATTACAAATAACAAATATATAAAATTATATAAATTTATAAAAATGGTTAATGAACAAATACAACAGAATAGCTTAACATCAATTAACCAAAAAAAATCAACAAATAAATATCATTACAAATACTTAGTATTAAACACAAATTGTAAAATAAAATCAACATAAAACGTTATAAAAACACCCGTAAATTAGACTAGATTCAGGTAAAAGTTTCTCAGTTTATTACTAATTTTCAGATTTCTTTTGATGTTTTGGCTTTCTCCTTCCTTTTCTATTATTTTTAGACTTCTTCTTATTTTTATTTCCTTTAGATTTAAATGCTAAGCGAAGTTTTTTTCCTTTAGATTTAATTTTTAGGCGACAATTAAGCCATTTTGTAATTAATTCCTTTACCACAAGTTTAGATCTTTCAACTACCTGGTTTATGAAATCGATTTGTTTCGTTCCAGTTAAGTAACCAACTCTATCTCTTCTTTTACATATTTTACCCTTGATGGGTTTTCCCAACAATCTTTTGTTGATTTTACTAAGTTTACACAACACATGTAATGCTTCAGTATAAATCTGATGGTAAGGTTTATCCATCAACGAGGTCTCGACACATGACGCTAGTTTCATAGTTGTCACAATAGCTGCTATTTTAGCATACGCGCCGTGGATTTGTTTCTGGAATGAAAAAAACATTAAGCTATCTGAGTTTACTTTACATTTATTTGTTTGTTTAAAGAAATAATAAAAACAATGCTTATCCGTATCAAAGTAAAATATTTGAAACTGGCAATTTGAGTAAAACGCTAGGAAAATGAGGCCCGGCGTGCTGGAAGGGTAAGCACCTCCTGTTTATCAAGCTACACCCGCAACCTATGTAATCAAAATTGGGAATGAATTTTCGGACGTCAAATATATCCAGGGTAATTAAGTAAATAAGAACTGTCAATAGAAGTAAAACTATATAATACTCAAACAAACAGTCTTTTTTTTAGTGTCATTCAATGTTTATTGATCATTGTTAAAGCCTAAAAATATATATATATATATATATATATATATATATATATATATATATATATATATATATATATATATATATATCAGAAACTTCAGTTTTTGCTGTAAATTCATTCATTAAATTTGTCGTTGCCATGTGTTGAATTTGAATTTTTATGAAGTAAAGTTGTCATGTGGTAATTAAGTTAATACTAGATTAAAAAAACAACCAGATTGTTTGTTATCAGTTATTTCTATAACCAACCTGTATTCTACTTCCACGTAATCTTAGTCTTTTCAATTTTCTTGTTCCTAATAGAGTATTCCGTATTAAACTAAAATCTAGTGCATCATTTTCGGTGGCTACTGTCATATGCTAAAATATAATATAGAAAATTATTGTATCTTCTCTGAAGTAATAGCTTGTTCCAGAAACGCCAACAATGAAAACAAACAGACTCGTATCTATGTTCCACATGATGTCTTGGAACACTGTGCAAACTTTGAAATACTTAGCTGTAAGTCAATTGTTGAAAGCAATAACCGTACTAATGCATGTCCGAATCACAATCCAGAATCAAATTAAAAACTTTGGAACTGACAAGTTAGGTAAGACACGTGGACTTCCACCAGTGAAGTCATGCCGGGTGCTTCGGAAGGGTAATCTGAGAACAGAGTGTCACAAATGGACAAATAAATGGAAACAATTTTAAACTTAAAACCATTACTTGTATATTGTTTTAAATCGTTTACCACGCTGAGCCTGTCATGTGCTACTTTTGAATGCATTATTTTTTTTTAATTTAAAGAAAAATAGCACATGGCAGCATAGACCAATTGAATCAAAGCTTTGTTAGATATAAGATTTTTCAGAAAGGACTATTTTCAAACACTTTTCTCTAAAACGCTCCAATAATAATTTTTGCATTCATGATCACATAATGTTTAATAAGGTCAACTAAGGTCTGAATGGGACCACTTAGCAAAACAAGGGAACAATGGTCCCATGGCATAATCTCGAAGAATGAACCCTGGTTAACGATTTAAACTGTCAGGGAGCTAACATAACACAAAGTAAACGAAATAACAAGTTAAGCCAAATACAAAAAAACTCGTTCACATAAAGTAAACTGCCCAAAAGCTCTCCTTATTTTTGGCGTTGATTTGACCACGGTATGTGACAAGAAACTAAAGCACGTTACAGCGATATTCAAGTGTAGATAAAGAAGTGACTACGATATGCGACAAATTACAGTGGCCTCGTAACTGTCATTAGTGTACTCACCAACATCGATGATATATTACTGAGTTTTGCCAGTAAATACTGAAGTCCTTTTTTAAATTCTTTAATGTCTGTTTTAAGTTCTTTTATTTTCGTAGCATCTGTTTCCGGAACTGGTGTGGTTAGAACTTCTCCTGATGACGCAGTACCCGTACATGGGGAACACAGATCTGGTTGGGCTGAACACTTTCTTGGTGATCCACCAATGCAAAGCACAAGCATTGAGGAAATAACGATGAAAATGGTTACTATAAAGGAAAAGAGGATATAGTAAAAAAAAAAAAAAAAAAAAAAAAACACCCCTTATCAAAATAATATATTAATACAATGTCAACACACATGAAAACACAAGGCAAAATGTAGCTATGTAAAAAAATAACTTCATAGATTTATAAGAAGCAAGAGCCAGTGAGAAAATAAAAAAAGCAGTATCTGATAAAAATTCGATGTAGTAGACTAAACTAAAACAATTAAAATATAAGTACCAAAAGATATATTTTATAAGCATGTTTTGTCCTTCTTTGAAGTGTAAATAGCCTTTTATGATAACTTCTAATTGTATCGTCATTTCAGTAGTCTTTTTGAAATTAACTGGAGATATCGGGCTCATATTGATCAAACTCTAAGATAATTTTATATATCTCTTACCAGTCGTAAGATTCTTTTACAAACTCTCTTATGTAAATATCAAGTTTTGAAAAACATATTTTTTGCCAAAAGTTATCTTTAACGTAAAACTCAGTAAAAACTGATAAAAATATCACTGTTGGGAGAAAATATAACAATTCATTTTAAAATGTAATAAATACCTTTTGGATGCATGATGGTAAGAGTTTTAAAATTGTATTTAACATAATGTGTTCGTGTTTCATTGTTTTATATATACCAAAATTTTGATAAAATTTGGAAATTCTAAAAATAGCAGAGTCGGGATTTATATTTCCAGAATTAGTTTCGATTTTTGAATATCATGTATCATGTATGAGTAGTGATAGCTTGTGGAAGTCCTGGATATGGGCGACACATCTTAATTCCGGTTTTGTCAATGAAATTACTTTATAGCCAGGTATGTGTGATCGTTTTCATTTAAAAGGTCCACAATGGGGTATTCCAGATAAGGATATTGGTTTTAAGTAATACTTGTACAAGCTTGTACATGTTTGTGTTATTTGTTTTATAAAGTCAATGTGGTTGGTTATCAAAAATATTGATGATGATAATTATATAGAATAAATGTTATATATTGTGATTGATATATATATATATATATATATATATATATATATATATATATATATATATATATATATATGAATGGACCATTTCCTGTTTTAATTAATCTCCTAGTACATCGTACAAGGCGGCCTGTGTTACTGATTCCGCAGTATCACGTAGCCGAGTCTGTGTTGGGATTAACAAATTAACAAATCCTACAATTTTTCATTTCTGTTTTATGAATTGACAAAGTACTAAGATGGGAAATTTTCATAAAATTGTACATCATTGAGGAAGAGACCATTTGATGGGCTTGGCACTTATGAAATGAATGGAATCAACTAGAACCTGCTTAAATAAACATTATAAATTCCAATTCTGCCTAACTGTGAATACATGGCGGGTGAAGCTATGTAAACAGGATGTACTAACTCTTCCCTGAGCACCCAGTCTCACTTCCCTGGTTGAAGTTCACGTGATTTGTTTTAAAGTTTTAACTTTTGCTTCTGGATTTTGATTTGCACATGGATCAGTATGTTTGTTTTTGATTTGCCGATAATTACACTGTATATGGATACCAGATAATTATCCGATTCAATTTCAAAATTTTAAATATTTTAGAACGGCTGGTTAATGTCAAATAAAAGAACTTCTGTTACTCACAAAATGTCCATCCATAGATGGAAATTATTAATTTATAATTTCTATGTTACGTATTGTTAAATATGGATACTCGATGGTTTTGATTCTGATCGATGACAATCTTAATGATTCAATTGTAAATTTTATATTTCATGAAGAGATTCTTCTAGAGATGGCAGAGTTAGAGACCCCGCCTGGTGGCTGGGAGGTCTCAAGCGCTGGCTTAGAATCACAGTTAGTCTCAATATCTAGGTTCGAATACCACTCGGGACAGGCCCTAATGTGAGAAAAATTATCAGTTCTTTTGCCGGTAGGAAAGTAGTTTTGTTCGGGCACTCTGGTTTCCTGCGCTATCCAACAACTACCTAAACACTTACTTCTTTCTATTCTCCAGCCAATTAGATAAATTGAATATAAGCCAATTAGATAAATAGAATATAAGCCAATTAGATAAATAGAATATAAGCCAATTCGATAATTAGAACAGAAGCCAATTGCTTAAAATATCCGTTCTTAACGGAGATATTGACCAAGAACGCCATCATAGAATCTTCAATATTCCAAGCGCATTCCATTGAAACCAGCTAGATGCACCCTAGCAAGTGGGGCATAAATGTAAACAAACTTAAAAAATAAACGTCTTAATGTTTTCTGGACTACTCGTACCTCTGTATAAGAACAGGTATTGCATTGTACTTCCGTTTGGAATGTTTCTGTATACAGTTTTTATATACACGTATGTCATAAGTCTATTATTTCATAATCAGTCAAAAGTGGCACATGGTATATATAAACCTAGCTATACTTGTCTACTTACAACTGAACTATATGTCCTTAGGAATTTTTTACTTTTTCCGATGCCCAATTAAAATTAAGCATAATCCTTTGTTAAAAACAATTCTTATGTCAGGTCCTGGTTTCACATTCATTCACTTTTTTTCCTAACTTAAATCTAGCATAATTGGAAACTGAAATAATTTTGTTTTTAAGACATTCAGGAATCTAAGGTGTTTTAAAGGTTACTTTTACCTCAAAACATTTGAATTTAGTATTTATTAGTAAACTGAATTTAATTTAAGGAAAATCTTAGTTGAGGAATGATTGTGGAACTGGTGCCAGGTCTCGGTTTCACAATCATTCCTTAGCTAAGATTTTCTTGATCTTAAATCTTGCAAAATTTCAAATCTTTATAATTTTATTAATTTTCAATATATTCAGAAATTTAAGGTGTCAATTTAAGGTAATTTCTAGATTAAAACATTTGACAAAATATTGATCAGTAGCTCCAGAAACAGATTACCAAAATTTCCTAAATTTAAGGAAAATTTTTTGTGGCCAGATTTGTTAACAACTTAATCAGTTAATATGTTAAAGGTTACATTGATTTTGTCATTCAATTTAATATTTCCACCTTTCAAGTTTCGATACAAATACTGACATTAGGAAATAGGATTCCATAAACAAGATTTTTTTTCAAACTTCACATTAATACAGATTAATGCTTACATAACTCTCTCTGGTTGGCCGCTTTTAACACTGTTATTGGATTGGATGGTTTCATTTTTCATTTCTGTAATGTGACCTAGGTAAATACTAGTAACGCATTTAGGAGTTTTTAGTTTCTCATTCAGTTTTATATTTTTCAGATACTTTTTCTTAACCATGGCTACCGATAAGGATATAGATTTCAGCACACTTGTATCAACATTATCAAAATGCTTCAAACTTATTTTACTTTTCAAAACTGATGACGATTTCAGCAGAATTAACATGTTTTTAACAAATTTGAGTAAATGTTATGTCTAATACCATTGCCTAATCAAGTCCCAGTTTCACAATTATTCCTTAAAACTAAGATCTTCTTTAACTAAAATCTGGCAAAATTTCAAGTTTTTATAATTTTGTTAATATTTAAGATATTCGAGAATTTAAGATGTCATTTTTTAAAATCACTTCTAGATTAAAACATTTGCATTTAGTTTCGATAAAAAAAGTTCATAAGTAGTTCCAAAAATAGATAACCAATATTTGCTTAATTTAAGTTAAGGAATGAATGTGAAACCGGGGCCTAGGCAACTAAAATACTCTGTGTGTGTGTGTGTGTGTGTGTGTGTGTGTGTGTGTCGCTAATGTGGTTTCTTAATCTGATCAAGGACATACATGTATATTGAAATGAAACATTCCCTTATTTAGCTATATGTTTATGCATTGCATTTAATATTTCTAAAAAGGAAACTGAATTTTAAATCTAGATATATATGTATGACACTTCCTTCTGTTATTTATTTTACGTTTACCGATTTCTAACAAACATACATATTTCAGAGGCGTTATATTCTGGTTTAAAATTGAATTCATGTAATTGACGCAATATCAGTCTTCATTGTATTTTATTGTGCCCATTTCCTTTGACCCCAGAATTAGTGTTGTTGCCAACTCGGACAGTACTTTGGGACTTTCCCCGCCTTAGTGTTTCTATATTTACTCTGTATGTCATTCCTAAAAAGTACACGGTGACCGTAATATTACTTCCTCGTACACTTGTAACGGTCACTCCATGGAGGTATTTCGTCAGTTGTTTTTAGAGGGTTCGTTTTGTCAAGTTGTTAAACTTAAAGTCCTTACGTTATTAACTAAACTATACTGATATTGATTATGTAAAGCTACAAGACGAAGGGTCAAATGGCATGTCATATAGTGCAACAGAATAGTGACACATCAATTTAATATATACACAATGTATATTCAAATATAGTGGATATTTTAATTGTCACTTGAAAATATATTGTTGACGCAGACTTTAAAAAATTATGGCCGTCATACGGATTTTTTTATAAGTATGATGTCTCTGTATCCAAAATTACCTTTAATATATTTGGCGTCCCATAGTTCCATGTTCCTTTTATTTCCAATTTCGATTATATACGTGACGGTTGTAGCTAGCTTAACAGGAGGTACTTACCCTTCCGGAGCACCTGGTCTCACTTCCCTGGTTGAACTTCGCGTATGTCGCCTAATTTGCCAATTTCAAAGTTTTACTTTGCTTTAATTGTGGACATAAATTGGTATGGTTAAATTTAACTAAATTGTTTTTAATCTTCATATTCTGTTCATAAATTTAGTATATTCTTATAAAGTAATTACTATGATTTTGTTTTCATTTTATAAAAATTTCTTTCACATAAAAACAAATTGACACAGAATTTCATGATCGATTTTGACATAGAGATAAATAACCAGTTTTTTAATGAGTAGTAACATGAAATGAAATATTTCAGAAGGAAAAATCGGAAAAATTGTTTATTGATCCGCAATACCTTATCAATTTTTGAATTTTTAAGAATGTAATATTAAAAAAATTAGGCACTTGTCATTTTTTAATATTTCATTCACAAAATCCAAATATTTATGATATGACAGTAGCTAGTAATGTAAATAAAAATTCCTCTAACTCCGGTTTGATTGAAGATGTGGTTCACGTTTTTACAATTAATCCCATATATCATTTTCACAGCGAAAGTGTGAACAGTTACTCGCGGTGAGGTGTTGCCGACTATATATAGCTATTTGTCTGGATGTAAGTAGTTCAGGCTAATAATTGTACTACTTTTATTGGTGTTATCCTTTTTGTTCATATTGACGCTAGTTTATCACACTTACCAAAAACAACATCTTTTCTCGCCTTTGGCCAAGAAATCCCTCGCTTTGAGGAACACCACTAAATATACGAGTACATCTGACAGTGCTTTGCATTTATACACTGTGATTTCCATGTATTTAATGCTAAACTCAGTTTCAAAAATTGCGATACGACAATATAAGAAACAACGATAAAAACATAGATTTCGCAAAAAGTGCTTTTTTATTGGTAAATCATACCATTTATAAATTTGTAAATAACTGCATAAAACTGCATTCTTAAGTAATAAAATATCTATATTCAAAGTAAAACTAGATAAATAAACATATAAATGTCTAAAATAAAATATAAAAATCAATACTTAAAATTAAAAAACAAATATAAATATTTGAAATAAAATACAAATAATATAAATATTCAAAATAAAATACATTTTTTATATAAATATAAAATAAAGTGCTTAAAATTTAATAGAAATTATAAAAGTAGAACAAAAATAAAGATAAAATCATCTAAGTTTGACGGTCAAAAGATGTGATAACAATAATACATTTTGATTCTTTCTCAGGTTGAAGACAAATTGATAAATTGCCATCTTTTTTATCCATTTATTTCTTCATTGCATTACTCCCCTTTGCTCGTTGTTGGCAGTTTGAGTGATACCTTTACAAATATCAAGTTGAGGTACATTCACTGTACGATTTAATTTCTAACTACAAGTAAATGTCCCTGTACGTACTTCCCATTCTGTTTTTAGATTATCAATAATATTTTTGGATTCTGTTACTGCCTCGTAAATAAACCTCAGTTTTTCTGTATTGTCTCTTAAATTCCTATATATTGCATACAGTTTACAGTTTGTCCGGTCTATCGTTTGCCGAGTTACTTTCTTTATTTTACACAGAGTTTCCCGCGATTCCTTCTGGTACTTCCGGTAATTCAAAGGAGTCATTCCCATATCCTTTGACATTTTTAAAGCCGCCGTTATTGCAGTTATTTTCTTATATGATTTTAGGCGAAGATCAATCTAAAACAAATATATAAAATAAATGATTTTTTATTAATGATTTATCGGTTTTAAAGAAAATATCCAGTCAGAGATTCAGAGTGCAAAAAGTCGGAGATATAGTTGTTAAGATATTGTGCATTGAATGATTTGGGCAAAAGATTATTGAAAAAAATAGCAATGAAAGAGTCTTTTTACCAATTGAAAACTCCATTCTGGGGTTTTCTCAGAACGAATACGATCGTGAATGGAAACAGACGCATATCACGAGAACTTGACTGATGATTATCCAAGAATGAATCAAACGCCCAAAATGTTTATGTTCACTTACTTGGACTTGGATTATGAGAATGCGATTGATTTTTATTTGACAGTGATTGCAAGAGTTTGTTCTATTTGGAATAAGTTATATCAATATAGAACTTATAGATCTACGATATGTCATTCAATATCAGTATTTATACATGTATATACTATTGTATGCTTATATATATATATATATATATATATATATATATATATATATATATATATATATATATATATATACTAGTATATATATATATATATGTGTGTGTGTGTGTGTGTGTGTGTGTGTGTGTGTGTGTGTGCCTATGTGCTGGAAGAGAACTGAAATTGAATTGAATTGAAAAGTGATTTTTAATATGAACAGTTTGTTCCAATAACGACTCGACAACACCAAAAACTGAGAAGTTATTGCAATATTACTTAATAATAAAAACTAGTCGTATTTTGTCACTTACCCCAGTGCTATTATCTTGGAATATGGACTGGATAGAATCCGGTAACATAAATGGTCGTTGATACAGTGGACTATTACCTGTTATGCTGATCTATAAAGGAAAGAAACAAACTTATACATAAAGTACATTATATAAAACACATACTAAAAACGTGAACACAATATAGAAACTTGAGGAAAATGTAATTAGAATAAACATGTAGTTACTGTCATTCAGATTCGATCCCATGCTCCACGAAACCTGACCTCCTATCATAGACGGATGATATAGCTAGAGTTATCTGTTAGGTCAATTAAACGAATAATATGTTGAGTTAAGGCCAAGTGGTACAAATGGACGCTGACGTTACGCATGGCGTGTACAAATCTACATGTACGCGCTCTGGTGGTTTTATTCTAATTCCTAATTTAAAGTAACTAATAATTTTTGATAAATTATTTGCAGTGAACAAAATACATTATGACTATCAATTAAAAGATTAAATGAAAATATACAAAAAACATCATAAATACAGTAAACGGATAAATTCAACAAATACCAATTATTCACTAAGAATTGCATTTGGTACCTTCAATTGAATAGGACGTTTTTTTCACAAAATTGAATTGATAATTGTTTCGATTTTCAAAATTCTTTTGAATTTTAAGAATTTAGATTTTTCATGTTTTCATTTTTTTAAAATATATTTGCAATGACGTCATGAAAAGTTATACTGAAATAAGGGTCGTTTCTGAATGAAATGTTTTCGAGGTCGGTGGTTTTCAATCACTTTTCTGCCCGAGTAAAACGTTTCAATTATAATAATTTTTTCACTCCATTCACGACTGTGTCTTATTACAATGGGAGATAAATCTTGTCTACTTAACTTGATAGGTCCATCGTATGTTTACTTCCTGTCTTTAAAGATTTCATAATTACCCAGCAGATGAATAATTTCAAATAAACTTGAGTTAAACTGGAGATTGTTAGCTGTTAATATTCACATTTTTCAGAATCTTTTCCTTAGATACTTAATTTTATGAACACTTTTTATTGATGATCCAAGGAATAAAATCCTGCTTCCAACAACATATTTATTAGTTTGGGTTTTGGTCTATATGATCAATCAAACACAAACATACCGGTCAATGTCAAAATCACAATCCAAGGACAAAGCAAAAACGTTGGAACTAAGAAATTCGGTTAAACAAGTTCTACCAGGGGACCGCAGTGGGGTGCTCCGGAAGGGTAAGCGTAAGCACTTCCCGTTTAGCTATCTACAGCCGCTACGTGTAAAATCGAAATCGAGAACGAAACGGACATGGAACCGTGGGATTTCAGAGATATCCAGGGTTATTTTGGATACAGGGACATAATTATTTTCAACGATATGGTGATGACGCCCATTAAATGTTTTGATAAGCATAGACTTGTTAATTAAGGGTCATCTAAGTAGGTAAATTCAAGTGAAACCCATTTGATTGAAAAACGTGAAAGAGGGGCACAATTATGAAATACATGTAAATACGCCTGGTACACGCATTTTAAAAGGTAAATAAATCGTAGATAACCTGAACCTTAAATTGTCGAGTTTTGAAAAAACTCGTATTTCTTTAACAAACTCTTACCGCTTTGCACTGCTTTATGACGTTGGATATATCAATATCTTTTTATTTTTTAAATTAATTCGTTACACATGGTGAAAATCATCTTTCCCCAACACGTGTATTTTTGCACAATTTCCATTAAAAAATGCAACAAATATTTCAAAACTTCTTAAATTATCAATTCCTGCTTTATTTTTATTTATAAATCTTCACACTTGTGTAAGTAGTGTCATAATTGTACCCCTCTTTTACGTTTTTCAACCACGTTGTTTTCACTTGAAATTTCCTACTTAGATGACCCTTAATTTAATTAATATTAAAACTTACAAAATTTAACAACATTTCGTTCACTGTTGCTGACAGATAGCAAAAGCTTTGCGTTACTTCCGTTTCTGTGGCCCCGACTGTCCCCGATAACAAACGACCAGTGGTCACCGAGCCATCACAAGGATGACATTGGTCAACGATTAATTCTTCTTGCAAACATTCGTCGTCGGTGAGTGGATGACATGATGATGTTAAAATCAAGGAACACAATAATGTATATAATAAATCTGAAAATAAAATAATTTAAATGTTTAAATACGACTCGAAAAATCAAGTTCTAGTCATAAATTCATATTAACTTCAGAAACTAAAGCACAAACCTCTAATCTTTTGTAAATACGACTCGAAAAGTCAGAGTCATAGCCATGATTTAATATTAACTTCAGTAACTAAAGCACAAGCCTCTAATCATTGCTTTCATTTATACGGGGCCTCTGAGACTGAGTGGTATAAAGCAGCTTACCTATCGCAGCACTCATCTCCTATAGGCTCAAATCCTACTCGGGACAGATACAAGTGTGAGAAAAAAATGTTATTTCACTTGCCAAACGTGGGTGGTTTTCTCTGGGCGTTCCAGTTTTTTCCGTCATCCATCTACTAACCGCCTCCATATAAGTGAAAGAATCATGATTTGGTAGTAAAATTCTCCAATACTCCAAAAGCCATTGGTTGTAAGACAATGGGCGTACAAAACTCCCCTATAATGTTAATTACACCAGTGTGACAGAAGTCAGGTTTCCGAAATAGTATCTATAGCGAATGCTTTTTGAAAACTCAATAACAGTTGATAATATCACTCATATCGAGATGTCGCCAGCAATTGCAATTAATTTGGTTTGTACCTATTACTTGTGATTGACAAATAACCAGACACTAGGTGGCGTTGTTCATTAAAGTATCAGAAGTACAAATCAAACGTACCGATCAATCTTCAAATCACAATTTAAAAAAGTGAAAACTTAAAAAAAACAACTAGCACATTTAGTTAAAAACGATAACTTCCACCAGGGAAGTGAGGCCAGGTGCTTCGGAAGGGCAATCACCTCCCATTTGGCTAGCTACAGCCATCATGTGGGAAATAAAAGACGTATTTAACTATGTAACTTTACCTTTAGAACACATCTTGAATATGATAAAAAAAATTGAGATACTTACACAAAATTGAATATCGGTGTTATATACCGGCCAAATCGGTAAAATGAAAATTTTATGATACAGAATGAACCGAAGCTGATCAATCTATTCGAACAGAAAAATCCCCTGACCTCACTTACTGAAGAAATTATAGGCAGGGGGATAGAGTCTTAGCACCTAGAATGACACATACATGATATCATAAATCAAAATAAAGACGGGTTTACAAACGGGTATAATTATTCACAACTTAAATGAGGCAACGTCTTACTTTCGGTTCACATGCACTGTTGAGTTTTAATTTAAATATTTAAAAATATGTTTGTATTTCAGTTTCAGAAATATAAATAAATAAATAAAATAAAATAAATCAAAAATTATATATATTATATAAAGAAATTAGGATGAAAATTCATACTATTTTATTAATACAAGTGTTTATCCCTTTGGGACACCCCCTAATAATAGTAGATATAAGAATGTTAAATAGTACGAGAAGGTGGTATATTCTTTAGATTTTAAAAACCGGACATTTGTTTTTTATTCAATCGTATTTGTTTTTTGGCACTGTGGGTAGTGAAAGTCATTTTTCTTATTCACGCTTGTTATTTCGAAATGCACACGTTCGGATTTTTGATAATTTTGTCTTGCATATTATTTTTTGAAAAAAGACAAAATAACAATTTTCAGTAAATTATACAGAGCATATACTTTAATCATGTGTCATAGAATTATTATGTATTTATTGCATTTCATGGTCACGAATAACCGTCTATTTTTGCCATATCTATGACACCCACGAAAAGCTACATTTGAAGCTATATGACAAACGTGATGGCTGTAAATTTTCTATTGTTAACTTCCCTTTTCTATGCAGCAATATACACATTTCTCTTGCTTATGATGCAGGGGCGGATTCAGGATTTTTTGAAAGGGGGGTTGAGAATTATCCAGGATTTTTTAAAGGGGGGGTTGAAACTAATACCAATGCTAGGTGCGAGCGCCGAAGGCGCGAGCTTCCAGAAACGAGGGGTCTAGGGCAGAGCCCCGATGGGACAAAGAAAATAATGAGTCAATAGCTCGCTCTCTCTCTTTCTCTCTCTTTTAAATTTTTCAAAGGGGGGGGGGGAGTTTGCAACCCCCGCAACCCCCCCCCTTTAAATCCGCCACTGTGATGTACTGGTTCTCAGTTAATTATACCCAATAATAAAGCGTGTTCTCACTCACTACGGAAACAGTAAGAAGCTGTATACGATTAAATTGTTGACTCGGTGGACATTGCTAGCCTAGGTGAACAAGAACCCTTAAAAAGACCCGATGATCGTCAGCACAATATTTTTGATAATTATGATGTCTCCGGATCCAAAATTATCGTGGATAAAGTTAACGTCCCACAAAGACGGGTGTAGCTAGCTAGATGTTTAACTTTTCGAAGGACCTGGTCTCACTTTCATGGTGAAGTTCAAATTTGTAACTTAATTTAATTCACCTGTTTTCAAAGATTTACCTTTGCTTTGAGATTGTGATTTTGACATAGACTGATATGTTTGTGTTAAATCTTTACAAAAACAAATACATTATCAACATATTTCCTACATCTTTATTGTAATTTACAAAATCATCAAAAACTTATTTGATTTTAATTTGGTATACTCTTTTATACAAATTATTTCTTAGCTATATTTTGGTCCTTTGGATATCTTTTCAACACCGTAAAAGAATTTTGGTTTCACAATTTTGGTACTACTAATGTGTTCCGAAACGGCCGTCTAGTATACTGGTATAGTATGTAATTGGAGTCGAACTTCACGGCAATCCTTAAAAACACAAGACAAAAACCCAATGGATAGGAGGTTCTTTCTGATAAGATGTTTAAGGACTTGGTATGTGCCTAGGACAGGAGTTTGTTTTTAAATATATCTTTGTAAAATAAAAAATTCCGATAAATTACAATTACCAATCGATGCTGAAAAACACGAAGAAAGGTTCTGTTCGTACAATTTATAGGTTTCAATGGGTATTAAAACCATTTTTTAGACATATCTGTGCCCATTTTTGCATGGGGTTATTACAGCATATGTAGCATTATTTATATTAAGAACGCATTTTTTGGCGAATTCTATCAGGAGAAATCCAGCACAATGTTTAAATAACCATTCTAGAAGCAACTTTGAAAATTGACAAAATAAGTAATACACATGAACATGACCAAGGGATTCATATATTATAAAAGACGTTTCTTTATAGTTTGTCATTATGTCATATGCCATTTTTCAATTTAATCATAAAATACATTCAAAAAATTGTATGTATTTTATGATTAAATTAAAAAAAAAGTATATGACAATTACATTATATAGTTATGCCATGTGCTGATTTTGAGTGAGTGAGTGAGGAATGGTGTTTAACGTCCCAGTCAAGAATATTTCACTTATATCGAGACGTCGCCAGCTATAGGCGAAGGTGCAGAAATTTTGCCTGTGCGTTGCGCTGATGGCATTTTACAGCAGGGTTCTTTATCGTGCCAAGCCTACCAAGGCACGGGACCTCGTTTATTTTAAGTTCCCATCCGAAAGAACCGTGACTTTCATTTCGTAATGCGAGTGCTTGGCGAAAGAACAGTCACTACCCACTTTTAAGTCTTGGGTCAGACGCGGTCGGGGTTCGAACCCACGACCTCCCACTTACGGAGCGAGCACTGTGTCGATTTTGAAATTTTAAAATACTTACATATTGGCCAATATATATGATCATCCGAAGATGGTTAGATGGTTTTTATTATTATTATCATTATCATTATTTTTTTTTTGAAAGCAAACATATCAAACCAAAAATTTACATTTAACAATATTAAGTGGTTGTAGAAATATAATCACATAAGTATCAATTGCAGAGAATCAAAGTACTTAATATTAAAAGACAATTTTTTTTGAAATTCCAATCATTATTATTATTTTATTATTATTATTATTGTTGTTGTTGTTATTGTTATTATCAGAGGTGGTGGATTATCAGAGGCGGTGGTTCTGTTCGAAAATCAAAATATATGTCTCAAAGAAATGGTAATGGAATGTACTGTTGATAACTGCAACCATTTTGAAAAAAAGAACATACAAAACTGAAGAAAAAAACTGACTTATATCAGTTTATATCGACGAGGTAACATTCCAAAGTAAACAAGGCAAGACGCTTTTGCAAAATGGTCAAAATCTGTGAAGAAAGCGTGGTGATCCAATATTTGCATAAAAAATTTTTAGCTAATGGTATCCATACTGATAGGATAGCATTACTGGGAAAGTGACCCTTCATATGTTACAGTAAAAAGGTAGGTGGCGGAAATTAAAATGTGACAGGCATGAGGAAGATTACTAGTACCTTAGTCCTGGAAGACATGTTCACTGTTACAATCCCAGAAAAGCTCTGTAAAATCCATGATATTGTTAGACTGACACGCGAAAGACATGTAGTCTGTACAGTTGGCATCTCAGATAACAGGGTACATTTTATTCTGACAAAGAATTTTGCAATGAGAAAACTTTCAGCCAGTTTGGTACCAAGACTTTTGACAGTTTATCAGAAGTACACCAGGAACACTTTGTCGCTGATCTAAACCTTTAAGAGGAAGATTTTCTTCAGAGATGTGTTGTTACTATGGGTGCCTATTATTTCATCTCATAACAGTTTCAACATTATACAAGCATCTTGGTTCTCCCTCGTCAAAGAAAGCAAAAAGCTGTTCCATCAACTGTAAAGGTCATTGACTCGGTTTTTTTTTTTTTTTTTGGGGGGGGGGGATTGGTAACGTAATTGTATAGATACTGAAGGGGATAATAATACAATGTGCCGGACACGATTCAAACCCTTACACAGTCTCACAACATATTAATCAACCCTCGTCAATATTAAAATGTTAGTATCATTAGCACAATACATAATATGAGTTAAATTAGTGTCAAGGGCAGTCTAATCGCTGGAAAAGTACATGTACACAATATATGATATACACTCATAAATTTTCGTTCTTACTCAAAAAAAAGGTTATTTCTGATTTTGTCTGTTCCATGTATACAGAGAGTTTACACACGTGGCGGGTGTAGCTAGCTAAACAGGAGAAGCTTACCCTTCCGGAGCACCCGGCCTCACTTCCCTGGTGGAAGTTCACGTGTCTAACTTGACTTGTCAGTTCCAAAGTATTTACTTTATATTACTACTGGATTGTGATTCAGATATGTTTAGTATATATACATAGCATTGTTAAATTCAAAATTATAATGAAACAAATTATATAAAACATAACTTATGTACAGGAATGATTTAGGATAGTTTGTATACTTGACGCTGATAGTGGAACTTTATAACTCTGTATAGAAACCGGCAGATATCGATGCTTTAGACAGGCGGATTCTGTAATATGAACACCATTGAAGATGACTATCATTTTGTTCTGGCATGTCCAACATAGAAGCATATTAGACTAAAGTGCCTACCAAAATATTATTGTGCCAGCTCTGAGCTTGTTATTTGGAAACTCTGTCGCTACTTCCAGTTGTCATGGAAAAGAAGATTGGATTTGTTTAATAATTAATTATTGTTCTCTGCTATGTTGTTACGATAAAATGTTTATTTACTGTATAATTGCTACAGCAATTTTAATTTTGTTTTGCAAAAAATGAATATAAGTATTATAGATCCGTCTAAATATGTTACTATACGGTCAAAATGAAACCAAAATCACCATCATAGTTCTAAGAATGGTGTATATGTCATGTGCTACTTTTGAATTTTTATGAAATAATATAATTCAAAAGTAGCACATGACAATTTACTTTTGAATTATATTATTTCATAAAAATTCAAAAGTAGCACATGACATATATATAATAAAGAATGCAAGTAATACACTCATGGAATCATCCTGTTGGACACCCTAGTGTTCATATATAAAATATAGGTTGTATTAATATTCATGAACCGGAACCGAATCTTATTTAAGCACTATAAGATTTTTTTTAATAAATATCATTCTCTGAAAATGTGTCCGACATACTTTTCTAAAAAATACATTTAAAAATTCAAATATTTGACCTATTTTAGTTTTTATTTCCTCCCACTCTTACTTAACAAAATACTATGATTTATAACTATAGTATTTATAAAGGAAATGAATCACTAGTGGTGTTTATGAGGTGGGTTATTCTAAAAAACATATATCGAAAATGATACGGTGGAAGAAATTTATAAATTTTGTTAAAAAATTTAATGAACACCTGATTTTTACCAATCGAAATAGAAACTAATTTTAAAATATACCACTCAAATGAATGTATCTACTTTCAGGATATAGAGTACATACCTCCAACTGAACTGTACTATAGTTTCGATTGCTATTGTTGTAAGTTTGAAACAAGTACCTGTATTATAATAATAAAAATACTTTATTGCAAACAGCAAACAATACAGTGCTATAGCATTACAGAATGTATTAAATTATGTAACAATATGACAAATAACAAATGAATAACAGAGAACAGTCAGATGTTGAGAAGTTGAGATCTGAGTAGCCAAGCTTTGGATATGACAATGTGCTACTTTTGAATGTATTATTTCATAAAAATTCAAAAGTAGCACATGACAGATAGAAAAATACAGAGAATCCTTGTCAGGGATTCAGAGTCGGCTTTTAATAGAGTTCGACATTTATGAATATTCGGTCAGACACAGTAATATTTTGAAAGAGTTTCTTTTTAAATTTACTATACAAATATGAAAATATTAAGTAATCTAACTGTTTTTAAAATAGTTGGATACCCGATACATGTAATATGTCAAAAATGTAAATTACATTTGATTTGTGGACATTTCCTGGAATCAAACAAACAAATAAATAAATTAATTAATTAATTAATTAATTAATTAATTAATTAATTAATCATGGTATGTACTATGTCTTGTTTTTCCTCATAAATAAGAAGAATAAAAAGATTTGTTCAATCACAGCAAGTCATATTTCCTTCGCCCTGGGCAAATTTGATTTCTTTGGGGTGAAAATTCTTCATAAGTCCCTCGCTCACGGGAAATAAATTCCTTAAAATACCGAATCAAAATAATCATCGACAATTTCGCCTTCTCGTCTATTATTCGTCTTATCTTATCGCCTGTTGGGTGATAAAAACAATAGTGTTTGTTGGATAACGGATGCTGTCTGTACCACCCGATGTTTACAGTATTCATATTAATTTCTAATATTACCACGTCATTAAAAGTTCCTTGTTGACTGTTCAAATGTGCCGAACGACGCTATACAGGGCAATAACCACTTCGAATATCTTTTGTACAGTTGTAAGGTAGTTTGGATACTCTCTCCGAAAATCAAGCCGCTAGGCGGGAATTATACCGAAAGAATTATTACTTGCAAAATTAATGATACGGAAACCGCAACAGCCCCGGATATCTTCGTGGCTGTGTTAACTCTTCCAACAGATAACCCCAATACCGCACGTTATTATGTTATACCGTGTTACTGTTGGAACAACAAACATGAAGTAACATAAGCCCTGTTGAAGAGGCTAACTTCAGTTGTATCGGGTGTCTGTACACAAACACGTCCAGTTGTCCTTGCGAAGAGCGACTACTTTAAAAAGCGAGAATTTCAAGGGTATACTGGAAAAGTATTATGAGAAAACTTTGATTTTTGAGGAAAGTACAAGTACTATATTTTTTATCCCTGCATGAACAGGTGCCTCATCCAAGCATTAAACAAAACGAATATACTAATCTATGTCAAAATTACAATCACATAGCAAGGTAACAACACCCACCAGGGAAGTAAGGTCGAGTGCTCCGGAAAGGTAAGAACCTCCTTCTTAGATAGCTACACCTGCCACTGTGTAATCCAGAACTGAGAATACACGGAACATGGAACTGTAGGAAGTCAAATATATTCAGGATAATTTTGGATACAGAATCATATTTATTAATAATATCGTGATAAATGAGGTTTAATTTGTAGTTTGTGGTGCTGGGCATATTAGCCATTGAGCTATGATAATAGTCCATGATCTAGTCTTCATAACGCTTATCCTTTCACATTTTGTAAAGTAAGTGCGATGGTATTCCAAAAAAAAAAAATAATAATAATAATAACTACCCCACCGGATGCCATATTGTCATATGTTGTAATGCCAGCACAAAGTAGGTAAGGTCAAACCTGCCTATATAAGGGCCATCTGCTTATAAAGGCCAGTAAAATTGCATCCAATGTTCTTTATTAATATTATTTGAGTCTGTATATAAAGGCTACCTGCCCATAAAGATCATTTAAACTGATTCCCTCAGGTGGTCTTTATAGAGAGGTTTGACTGTAGTTTATAACCAGTGGTCTCAAATTGTGTAGATCTTGTATTGCTTTTGAATTCATTCTTTATGGCGTGTTTGAATATCAAATTTAAAATTCTCTGAAAGTATATAACTTCATATAAAACTTATTATTAATAATTATAATTAAACGCACACGACTTTCCACAAATATGCATGTAAACTTATTTGAATTGTTTAATGATATGTAAAACACTAATAACTACTAAACTTTCATTTTCTGCTTTTCAACATTTCATCGCCAAAAATATCCAAGATTTTTCACAACTGGAATGGACGTCGAGGATTTCTCATGACAATGGTTTTAATTTATCAAACTACACTCGGACATTGTTACAGCTTCAATTTGGAATTTTCCTACAAACAGTGCAGAATTAACATTGCAGCGACACACAGTTAAATTATGGGTTTTGCCAAATTATAAAGTTGAACAGTTTTGTACAGTTTGTAATAATGTTTTCACAGATATGTATATACATCTAATATGTTATTGTCTGTGTATAAATGACATTCGTCAGCTGTTTTTCGACACAGTCGAGTATATTCATAAGCGGAGCTTCTCAATGCCATTGACGAAGAATTATTTTGTACCTGCTAGCCGTACCACTAGTTGCAACCCAAAGAGGCGAAATGCAACATGACATATACAAAAACTCGCCTATAATTTCCTGTATACGAATGTCTTCTGTGGTCTATTATAGGTGTGTCCTATACCATTTTTTTTAATTAAATCATAGAATATAGTCAAAAAATTGTCATATTCTATTTTTAATGTATTTTATGATTAAATTTTTTTTTAAAAAAATGGTATATGACAGATACATAAGAAAGGTTTAAGCGTTCTGTCACACACAGACACATTATCATTATATAAATATATACATGTATTTACAATATACCCGTCTTCGATGAAACATACAGAAGCAATTGTATAGCCCGTTGACAGACAATTGTAAATATAAGTAATGACATTCTGCCCATGGTAATTCAAGAGGTAATGCAAGATAGTGTGGATAGTGTGGCGCGTGCCAATTTCAAAACGAAGGGCTTTGCTCTTGTCGAACCCTTATATGTAGTAACTACGCTATATGTAGTAACGCCGCTATATGTAGTAAAAATCTCCGTCATATGTAGTAAGGACACGTTATGTGTAGTAACATTTTTGTACGTTATATGTAGTAACTGCTAGGTCACGTTATATGTAGCAACATTTTTGTACGCTATATGTAGTAACTTAATAAATGTCCCTTAAATGTTTAAATGTTAATAGATTGGACTTTACCAGAAAATTGAAAAAGAAAATTTGGTTAGGTGAATTGATAAACCGACAGACAGACGGAAGACGGACATTCAGGCCCAATAATAAATACATGTAGTTATCTAATTGTTGATTTATTTATTTTTTTCGTGCCTGACCACTTAATTGACTTCAAACATCATAGGCGCCGAAATTTTTGCGTCGTCAGGGGAGAATTGTGCCATAATAATAATCTGTATTTATTATTTTTGCAACACATTTTAAACAAAAAACAACATTATACACCTGAAGAATTTGGGACGGGCGACGTCAAAAAGTGGTTTCCGGATGATAACTTTAACTGTTACAGATATTTTTCAAAATGACTTTGCATGTTACAAGATCCAGGTTGGGATTCCTTTTAGGTCAGTGACAAATTCTGATATTATATGCGTCTTCTCTAGGGTCTATATTTTAAAAATATTCTGATATAGAATGTTGCAGCACCAGTTTTCTAAATGTTTAAATTTTAATGAATAGAAAGTAGCATTTAACCTTCAAATTGTAATGAAATATGTGCATGACGCTAAAATTATTGTGTCGAAGCGATAGGGAATATGCATATGGGTGCATGAATTATAGTCCACCCTGAGTCTATAGGCTCTCCAGGCTAGTGTTTATCCTGCTTTCAATGGCTTAAATGCGTATGGGAGTACAATGTTCTATTTGGATTGGATGTTAACTAGTCCATCACATTGCATGTGCAGCTAGATAGAGTCGAACAATGTGACATTATAAAGGCATAACACGAAGTTATACTGGGACGCGAACCCACCGAACCATTTATCCAAGTGTCTCCACATACATGTGCGATGTACTTATGGTGATTTTGTTTAAATAAACTCCAGTAGTGAACCCATAATTTGATGTCATACTGCCGGTGACAAAACAGTTTCAATTGAAAATACAGGTCCCTAGAATACATATATTGGATGTATTTATTTTTTTGTAGAAAAACAACTGACATTGAACGTGTAAACGGCCATATATATTCCAGACAGCCATTTTGTTTGTTTTTTTTTATCTGGAGAAAAATGTACACAGCATCCTCTAGTCATAAGTAAAACCCCTTCTTTCATAGATTCAAAACATTTGTTCCAAACCTGTAGACGGGGTTCGATGCACAAGTACATGTATATGTATTCCGGGGACCTGTATCATAATTGAAATTGTTCTGTCGTGATGACCCGACTGTTGACCAACAGACCTTATGAGTAACCCCAAGCAATATCTTAAAACAATGTACATGCAATTTTTTTTTTTGAAATGCCTGTAACTGTTAAAGTTATCATCCGAAAACTACTTTAACTTCCCCCCTCTCGCCGACTTTAGGTAACCCAAGAGTTTAGATTCTTTAAGTGTTTCATATTATATTTTGTTTAAAATGTGTTGCGAAAAATAATATATAAGAATTATTATTATTATTATTATTATTATTATTATTATTATTATGACACCATACTCCGCTGACGGCGCAAACGTTTTGCAGCTCCTACGACATTTGTGTGATCCGATATGAAGAAAAGCATCAACAATTAGACAATTATATATTATTGGGCCTGAATGTCCGTTTTCCGTCTGTCTGTCGGTTTATCAATTCACCCAACCACATTTTCTTTTTCAATTTTCTGTAAAGTCCAATCTATTAACATTTTGAACATTTAAGGGACATTTATTAAGTTACTACATATAGCGTACAAAAATGTTGCTACATATAACGTGACCTAGCAGTTACTACATGTAACGTACAAAAATGTTACTACATATAACGTGTCCTTACTACATATGACGGAGAGTTTTACTACATATAACGTGTCCTTACTACATTTGACGTACATTTCTTACTACATATAACGGCGTTACTACATATAGCGTAATTACTACATTTAAGGGTTCGACAGCTCTTCATCGAATTTGGCACGCGCCACACTATCTTGCATTACCTCTTGAAATTGTCATTACTTAATGCATTGATATGTATACGCACTTTAAATTATATCAACTTAAATCACTATGTTGTACATATGTTAATCATGTAAATATATTGTGTTTTCATCATCTCTTTTAAAGAGAAATGAATGAATGAATGTCTTCTTTGAAATATACTGAAAGAGCTGGTACAATCATTATATTAACTTGAATCAGTTTTATATTTCGGGACATTCTTCCTCGTTAATTATTCAAACAAATAATTTCAACTCGGAAATAACTTACATGGGGCAATTAAAAAAGATTGGACAATTTGGGGAAAAATTTCTTCATAAAAAGAATTGAACAAGTATTTTATTTTGAATGATATTTATTTGATGATAAACTCCATTTGCTGCGATGTAATATCATCATTGCCGATTGTTGTGCATTTGACTCTTATGTTACCTTGGTAACGGGAACTGTTGTCTCGGAGTCGTAACAGAGATACAAATGTTGACAACTCTACGGACCTCGTACCCAATGCAAGCGAGTTTATCCTTATTTCAAAATAAATAATATCCTTGTCACTGTGTGTTATACACCTGTATGCTCTTTATGTCAGCGGAGTAGTGGGAAAAGACTCGAGTCATGGATTACTGGTTGTGTCCGGGAGGTTGAGCTTATTGGTTTGCTGACGGTTCTGTTGTTTTTGTTTACGTTTCCCAATACGCCTGTTCTTCTTTTTCTTCCTTTTCCTTTTGTTTCTAACACGTTTATTTCGCCTTTGTTTGCATTTTCTTTTACGATTATTTTTTCTTCTTCTACCTCTTCTGTCCTCTCTGCTTTTCTTTTCACATGAAACAGTAGATTTCCCACACCTAATAAAGTTGCCACTGAGTTTGCATGCTTTCCATTTATCCATCATTACATTCAGCATTGATTCTGCTAACACTAACGTTTCTGACACTATTTGGATATTTGAAGAAAAATCACTTTTCTGTGGTTTTGTCTCACGCCTTCTTGAACAAATGTTCCTGTTGAAATGTTTGCCTGATTTCTCATTCAACTTGTATAGTTTGCATAGCGAATCTCTTGCTTTACTTTTAAGGATGTTGATGCTGCTACGCCATTTTGGGAATAATTTTGGAATCTGTTTCATGGTCACAACTAGAGCCGTAATGTTCCCATATGTCTCATGCAGCACTCGGTTCTGAAAGAAAAAACAAGGGTATATATAAATAGCAAATTAACACGTTCAATTTGACAAGCTTGTCCCGCTTACGTGTATAAGTCTTGTATCTTCTTATTATATTTTCAGTGCTAAAACAACCATGTTCCCTTTGTGCTTGTGCATACATTTGTGACTCGTAATTCTTGTATAGCAGTGTTTGCTTTTGAAACAATACCTATTAAACATTGATTCTTTATCGAATCTTTTAATCTGCCATGTACAGGTACCTGGCTACGTGTGTGTGTGTGTGTGTGTGTGTGTGTGTGTGTGTTATTGCTCACCTTGACCTTTGGTAGTTCGTCACATTTATATGGTTTTAACATTTTTGATTTCTTAACCCATTCGTGTGGTTTTTCATATGTATACAGCTGTATTCCAATATTTACCTGTATGAAAAACAATAACAGTCTAGAAGTCGATTGAAAATGAATTTTATTGGTCAAATGTATACTGCCGGCTTTTGAAATATTCAATCAAAAAACAAAAAAATTAAGATTATATAAATTAACATGTAAAAGCTAGCTCATTATTATTTTTTTAACACTTGGCCAGTAAACTGAGAACCGAGCGAAATATGCAGCTCAGGGCAAATAAAGTAGATGGCATACTTCTGAACTTTACAAATGTGGCGTGGCAAACAGAAACCATACTTATTTGTTCTTTGCTACGTTCGGAGAAAATTGCAGAAGACGTTTTCTTCATGAATGAAAGCACCTGTTGTCATAGTTACGTCCAGCATTTATTTTATTTTAGAGTTTAGTATTGTTGCACATACTTATCAGCAAATCTGATTGTTAATTTCATAATCAAAAGTATTTGAAACAAGTTGTAAATGTCATTAAGAGATAAAATATGAAGAATTCTAACATGACCTGTGTTTTCCTTCATATGAAGCATGAAGAGAGCCAGCAGTGGTATAGCGAACGATATACCCATCGCTGTTCCGTTTTAATGACGTGCACACTCCCTTGCTTATATTATGACGTCATTCTATATGTGGCGAACAATGGTTTTGATGTAATTTTCATTTATAAAATTGGAGGTAATCTCAACAGTCGAATTGATTCAATTGACCTTTTTGCAAATATATAGTAAAATGTGCTTTCGAAGAAAGAGTTCGCAATATTTTGTTCGATCCTTTTTATCTAAGTCATGTTAGAATTGAAATGATCAACATTTACCCGTGGTATATCGTCGAATAATACACGGCCGGAGTTCACATGCAGAAGAATATATCACGAAGTGGCTTCACCGCATGTAAACGACGGTCCGTGTATATTTCGACGATATACTACTGGTAAATGTTGATTATTTCTTAATTTGTTTTTTCTCAGATTGCGAAAATAGTGCATACTGTTAAAATAGTGTTGTTTTCAGACCTGATACATGTGATCCTGGGCTTTGTGTTAATTTCATATATCATCAGAAACTGTTGCATTCTAAGAACAAAAATTGTGTTAAAACACTGACGTGTCACAAATTATATTTTAATCAATGACTGGTCAGACGTTTGGATTATTACCTGTTTAGCCCTTTTTTCATAAAAAAAATTAACAACCAATAATACATACGGCTTTTTTTATCAAATCGTGTAAAGAGACATTAAGTATCTCCAAACTTTCGGTGAAATCTTCAACTGTTGTATCTAATGGTGTTGTTATATTAACACTGTCCTTTGTGAGAGTTCCAGCACAGGTGTTGCAGAGATTGACTCGTTTTTTACCTGTTATGGACACAGGTAGATTATATATAACAGCTATGAACAGAAACACTAAATAACTACCTGAAACAAAATGATAAAATGTGAAACTATGTACATGTTATACATCATTAAAGAACAGTATTTAGCGACACCTGTCTATACAGTGACAGTGCTATAGCGGCCGCCTCTATATAAAGACCACCTTTCTGTATAACAAATCTGCGATATTGGCTACTTACATTTATATATAAGACCATCTGTATATACAGTAAAACCTGCTATAGTACCCACCTCTATATAAAGACCATCTATCTAAATAGTAAAACCTTCTACTGTGGCCACCCAAATATAAAGACCATCTACATGTATATCGTAAAACTTGCTTATATATATAACGACCATTTGGACATTAATATTGCTGTATTAAGGTATTGCTGAATCAATTTTCTACCATGAAGAACCTTTACATAAAGACCAATGGGTTATAAAGTTCATATTTATTAGGTCCTGTGGGTGGTCTTTATATAGAATACCTTATATACATTCCAGAATTTCACTGTTTGCCAAAATTAACTGTATGGATATAAAATAAAAGGGGTTTCAAGTCCGTACTTGCGCTGGTTTACAGTGTTTCCGACTCATCATCTGGGTTCGAACACAATTCTGACAGATCCTAGAGTGGAACAGTTTGACATTTCCTTTGTTGAATGTGAACAATTTCGTTTCTTCTACCATCCCTGAACTATCCGCCTCAATATACATGTAGATGAAAAATCGTGACTGGGGCAGACAACAACATTACCCCACTCCATCCCACATCATTTTTCATTTACAAATCTTTCATATCGAGAATGCAGTATTGTTGACGAGAATATCTTGACATACAAAATCCATATATAATTCATGGCGTTTCTCTGTCTCAAATCATGCCATTTTACCTTTCAATTCCATATCATATATTTCTTAGCATGATCCTCTTTTGGTCTACGCGTGTCTCATTTTTGTAAATTTTAGAATACATATCATTTTAACATTCTTATATAGTTTTGCGAATTTCGAAAAATAGGATTTTTCGCACAAATCATTTGATTAAACATTTCAAGAGTTTGTCATGAATTTATTTGCATTAAATTATCAATTCATATTTCAGTTTCTCTTTCCGTTCGCAGCAGTTTTGCCTGTTAATTAAGTCGCAATATGCCGTTGATGCATACATCATGTAAACAAATAAAATAATCCAATATTTAAATTAAACATAGAGTATATGTAGGCATAGAATCGGAAGTTATTGAAATGATTATAACCTAAATTTACCGTATAAGATTTTTAAATTGCCAAAGGAAAACATTATTGGATGGAATAAATCCCGGTTCTGAGATTTATCACTTTTGTAATGTGGTGACAGATTAGTTTGGCTGATTAGTCAATTATTTCGGTAATTATATTGACGTGTCATGAATGAAATTGTTGAAGTGATTTTGATATTGTAAGGAATCGAAATGGAAGATGCTGTGTATTTTGTAATGGTGTTGTTGAAGATGGGTTTAATTTTATTTTTGAATGTAAAACATATGTGAATATTAGAAATAATTCATTAAACCATTCTACTGGGTCAAACCATGCACGTCCAAACTCATGAATACCTGATCAACAATGTCAAACAATTATCTTCTATGCAATGTTTGAAACATTAGAAATAATGTTTAACTTTATTTTGGCCCTCAAAAAGTGTTATGGCCGCCATCATAGTGTTGTTGATAAGTATTGTGTCTCTGTGTAAAGAATTGCCTGGATATATTTGATGTCTCATAGTTCCATTTTCTTTTCACTCTTAATGTTGATTTCACACGTGACGGATATAGCTATATAGCTACCTAAACAGGAGGTGCTTACCCTTCCGGAGTACCCAACCTCATTTCTCTGGTGGAAGTTCACGTGTTTAACTTAAATATAATTTGCCAGTTTCAAAGTTTTTTCTTTGTTTCTGGATTGTGATTCGGACATGGATTTGTATGTTTGTTTTTGATTATGTCATTATCTCTACTGACATTTGTATTATATACTGATCATTGAACATTGTTTCATGTTAAATCAAATTGATATATTGTAAATAATAAGTTGTAAATAATTACGGAATAAAGAAAATGAAAAGTGTATGTTTGATAGTGTTGTTTGATTTTATATATACCCAATTCACTGTTAGCAATGTCATATACCATTTTTGAAAGTATTAAATGATATTTTTAAATGATATACGATAGCAATGCCGGTGCCGATCAGAATAAGAAGAAAACAGTTTTATCCTTCAATAATATTCAAATTCAAATAAAAAATAATTGTTTTTTTCTAAATATTATTAGTTTCGATATGAAATGACTGGTTTCATAAAAAATATGGTGTATATATGTTAATTTTTAGAATAGATTAAGGGAATTTGCTACCGTTAAAATAAACCGTCGATGATATATTGGAGGGTCCACAATCATACAACTTATTTTACGACATGCCCAATATATACGCACGTTTAAAATTGAAAAAATATCTTAATATTTTAATATATTATCCAAATCCGGTCGGAGTTTAAACCCACCACCTTCCACTTACGGAGCGAACACTCTACCAACTGAGTTACCGCAGTGGTTACTTTGCATCGATCAAGCTTGTTAAACAGCATTGTTTGAATAAGGAATTTACATAGCATTTTAACAGAGGTTCTTTATATCTTTTGAAAATGTTTTTTTTTCTTAGTTTGCAATAACCATATCCTTGGTATAGGTATAAAAATTTAGAAGTTATAGTTTTCTGGCATAAAATATAGCCAAGCACGAGAAAAATGTGGCGGTTCAGAAATGCAGATACCATTACAAAGAGCTCTAGAGAGTGGAATTACAGTGTTGTATGTCCTCTTAAAATATTTGTAAAGAACCATTACTCTGAGAACTCTGGAAACATAGATATCGAGCCAAAAAAAGTTTACAACTGGGGAATCAAATGTAATTCCTTTAACGTGATTTTTAGTGTTTTTGCCTTCAGAATAAAATCTTGTTCATATAAAATGCATCCGTTTGTAAACTTACACAACGTAAATTTGTTTTTGTCATCGTATCCAGTATCAATCAAAAGCCAGAAATTTTACACTAAATTTTGTAATGTTTGTTTCTTTTAAAAATTTATTTTAATTTTTGTCAAATATCCCTGAAGTATCTTGTATAAAACTATGAATATATTATTGTCATTAAGCGTATCATATATCAAGTTCTACCTGTCTAGTCTTATCACTTGTTTGACCAAAAAAAAAAAAAAACTGAAAGTAAAAAAAACACCCGAAAGTGAATATTTATTAGTCCATTCCTAGTGAAGCTGGAAGGGAACTATAGGTCCTCCATCCTGTCTGTCTGTCCGCCTGTCTGTCCGCCTGTCTGTCCAGTTTTTCCACAATTTTTACTTTATCTATTGAGATACTGGATTCATATTTGCTACAATTGTATGTACTATTCAGATATAGTTGACCTACAAGTCATGTCAATTAGTCTCAGTTTTAATTACTAGTAGTTTTGACAGAGTTATAGCCCTTTGAAATTATCACTTTTCATATTTTTTTTATTCAACTACTTACACTCAATTTGGATTAGATTTGACGGAGTTATGTCCCTTAGACATAATATTTTTCCAGTCGATACATTGTCCTCCTTATGATGAGTGCAAGAAGAAGAAACAGCAAATCGAAATTTAAAGCCCTGTATTTACCCCACCAAGGGTCAAACCTACGACCTATTGTTCTCGAGGCGGATTCTCTAACCACTGAGCCACCGAGGATGGGAACCAGCTGGAGTGGACATGATTCTGCGTCAACAGTTTTTTTGTGTTTATTTATACCGTGATTAGTCTTCATAATTTACAGATAGTGTACGTGTTCTGTTTAAGCACCCGTTGTACAATTGTTTATGAAGCAGAGACCGATTATGTGTAGATGACACCTATGTTCACCTGTGAAACTTTCTTTATTCAGACACTAAATAGAAACGTCCGTAATTTCCTGCCGTCCGTATTTGGGTCATTCTCAAAAAATGTAGAAATTCCACAAACCAAAATAACGATAAAAAATAATTGAATCCCGTCATTTCATTGGTTTGAAATCAATATTTGAAACATAAAATTTCATTCTGAGAAATATGCACACAAGACATTGGTTCTTTTTGACAGAATATCAAATTGAATTTAAAATTGTGCTTCATAATGTCCTCTGGAGTAACCATCATTTATGTTTTTGAAAATATCTATATTTAAGTAGATTTTAAATATAAAACCTATTTCTATACATGAATAACAAACTAGCTGACATATCATTTAAAATTTGAGACTGTATTTTTCATTTTAACACTTAAATAACAATCTTAAAATCTTGAAATGATAAACTAAAAAAAATGCAAGAACGGAATTTTATAATAAGTTACTGCCTTTTTGTGGCACGCGTTCTTTACTGGTTCATAGAAAAGTACTTAATACGTAATTTATAATTAATTATAAGTTAACAAAATTTATTTACATTGTGCAAATTAATGAATGAATAGACCATGGCAACACCACAGACATTTAGAAGTTATACCAAAGACAAAAAGAATAACACCAAAGACAGCCATTTAAAATACTGAAATTTCAATGCGTGTTGGGGAACAAAAGTAAGACAATACATCTTACATTATAATCTATCTCTCAAAAATGGAGTTTGAACAGATATTTGAATAGAAAAATTTACATTCCTCAAGATTATCCAATGTTTACTAATTGTTTTGTTAACACCAGAGACACCTTTGTAACACCAGGGACAATATTGTAGTATTTTGATTTGATGATCTTTTATTTAATCTTAAAACTCGCGATTTACCTAGTAAATTAAAATAAATAAATAAACGATTGAAATATAATATTTCCTTGTAAAATTTGTACCATTTGGTGTCATATTATATATTGGTAACACCACAGACAACACCAAAGACAGTTGATCTGTCGTATACCACTTTTTTAAATTATAAAATACATTCAAAAAGTGGTATATGATACTGTCATATACCACTTTTTGAGTGTATTTTATGATTAAATTAAAAAAGTGGTATATGACAGATCTACCAAATAAAAATGCTAAAGTACACTTAAAGTGCACGCTCACAGATCACAGTGCTTCTTATCTCACAGATTTGAATCCAACTCGGACAGACCCTAGTGTGATCAAATTTGTCAGTTCTCATGCCGGATGTCAATGGTTTTTTCCAGGCACTCTGGTTTCCTCCAGAAACTGACCGCCTCGGTATTATTTGAAAGAATCTTGACTGTGAAATTTCAAAATGTAGCAAACATCAACAATCACAGTAGGATTTTAACGAAAGAATCAGCAGCTATATCAGTCATCAAACCTGCTGTTGGGTTATGTCTGCTTCTCGGTAGCTATATCTGTCAATGTGTCTGCTTTAGGGTCATCTATGTTTCTCAGTATCTATATCTGCCAATGAGTCTGCTTTCATCTGTCTGTTTCGCAGTAGCTATATCTGTCAATGAGTTTTATATAGGAAAATCTGTCTATCTGTAGCTATATCTGTCACTGAGTCTGCTATAGGGAAAATATATCTGTACCGGTAGCTATATCTGTCACTGAGTTTGTTATAGAGAAATATGTTGTCTATCCGTAACTATATCTGTCACTCAGTTTCCTGTCTATCTGTAGCGATATATGTCACTGACTTTGCTATAGGGTCATCTGTCTGTCTATCTGTAGCCATATCTGACACTGAGTCTGCTACAGGGTCATCTGTCTGTCTATCTGTAACTATATCTGTCACTGGGTCTGCTATAGGGTCATCTGTCTGTCTATCTATCTGGAACTATATCTGAGTTGTGCTAAAGGGTAATCTATCTGTTTATCTGCAGCTTATCTGTCACCGAGACTGTTATAGTGTCGCCTGCTATATCTGACAAAGAGTCTACTAAAAGGTCAGTCTGTTCAACTATTGTTTGGTCTGTCTAAATATTTCCTTTGGTCTCGTGTAGCCACATATTTCACCGTATCTGTTGTGGAGTCATCGGTCTGTACAAATTCTCCTAATTTTGTATCAAATTCTGTAGTAGGTCTATTTTTAGTGCATCTGTCTTAAATATTGAATGCCCCTTCGCAACGACGTGTCTATGTCTCAATATCTACTGTGTGTCATACTGTCTGCGTACTTACTGTGGTTTTATTTGTTTTCGCTTTTTAGGTCCACCCTAAGGATCTGTTTTACTCTGTCGTAAATCTATGACATTCTTTCTCTTTCTTATCATATCTTGTCTGTGGACAACTCGGTGGCGTTACTTGTTTGTCTCTGGTGTTACTTCATCTCTGATAACATAGCGCAAAATCAATTGTTAATGGTAAGCGAAGACCCATGTATGAATCTGGAATATGTGATAGCCACCGTGATATAACTCAGATTGTATGTATTACATAAAACAATGCAAAATATATACCAGTAGTCCATGGTGTTACTAATTGTGTCACTGGTGTAACTCACATTTCAAAATTCAGGAATATACAAATCATTACTTTTACAGCAAAAGAACAACCCAAGAACCTTATTTACATTCAAAAGATCAGTCAAAATAAAGGAAATTTACGTATTTCTGACAATGCATATATTATTAAAAGTATAATTAATATAAAGTCCCTGGTGTTACATTTTTGTCTTTGGTGTATCTAAAAATTCTCATCATACGTAAATAGATAATTATTTCTGTAGTTCGACGAATTATAACTAAAGGATAGTCAGTTGCTATTGCTCAAAATATACATAGTTATTGTTTGCTAATTTCTACTAGGTATAGGAACAATATACAAAATAAAAGTCCCTGGTGTTACCGTATCCAGTCATTGGTGTAACCAGAATAGAATAACAGTATGATATCCGGTCATCTAATATTTTCTTTCACCATAATTGTACAACTAAAGGTGTGCCAATGTCTTTTAAACATTTGTTTTCAATATTTTTGACAAAATTACAAAAAAATCCACTTAATTAGTTTTAATGTCTGTGGTAACACTAAATTTGTCTCTGGAATAACCAATTTCTACAGTAATACCAAGGACAGTTACACAATGGACATATTTTCAGATATTAACGCATGGTTTAAAAAACCATGCCTCCTTCAGCATAAACACATGCTACATCTGAACTTTGAACGTTGCCAAAACTTTAGAAAGGTGTATTTTTCTTATTTCTTTCTTGGTATTGTATACACAACGGTAACACCACAGACTTAAAATAAATCTACTGTTAAATGTAAACTAATCTTTATCAATTTTTACTAATTATGTTTTTACTGATGTTTGATTTTTGTCCAGATGCTGAATACATGATGTCTGCAGACTAGGGAGCATATACCATCTTTAATATGCAAAGAGCAGTAACTCGTATATATATATGCACTTTTAGTGTTTGGTAACACCAAGGACTGTGCAACATTGTACACACTATTTATCCAAGAAAAATATCATTCGTTGACATATTAAACTGAATAATTCGTCATATTTAGTCAGTATACGTGATTATCTAATGGCCAAAACCCAAATTTGATTTATAAATCAACAATTAAATAAAGTATTTTGATGACAAACAAAAAACTTGTGTCGAAAGACAGTAACAAAGTAACCGAATCACACCTCAAATGATTACACAATTTTATAAAGTATAACTATTTATCAAATATTTTGAGAACATTTTACAGTTCCGAACCTGTACAAACTATTTTAGCCTTTAAATTGATAAAATTTAAAACATATCTGCATGTTTATTGCTGGTGACATGAATTTCTACATTTTTTGAGAATGACCCATTTACCGTAATTTACCCTACTTCGACTTTGTTTTAGTTCAATTGCGCAATACTTTCATCCACACACAATGTGTGTTGTATTGTCCGTTCATTTGAATTGACAAGTTTTGATTAGTTAATTAAAATTAATTCCAAATTTAAAGCAAAAATTATAAATAATTTTAAAAATGTACCAACTTCCGAAAAATACTCAAAATCAGAATTGTGCTGTAATAAATTCTCAATGTGCAATATCGAGTCTATCGAAACAAGGTCTTTAGTAGCACCAATGAAAAATGTTAACCTCGCTGAAAAAAGTGATCCAACTAAAGTACAATTTCTGTATTGTGATTCACCTCCGCACCAAGCAAACTAGTCGAGGGGTATAAAGCACCGTCTTATAGACCACAGTGCCTCTCGCGGACTAGGTTCGAATCCCATTTGGGCAGATCCTAGAGTTTTAACTTTGTCAGTTTGCTTGTCAAAGGTCGGAAGTTTTCTCCGGTCAATCCCTGAAGTGACCGTCTCGATATAAGAGATAGAATCTTGACTGGGATGAGAACACCATTATTTCAGTCTAGATACTGCGCAAGTGGTTATATAGATAACCTTAAAGGGGGGGGTCAAAGTAGGCATCAAAGTCTGAATTAGGTAATTATTTCTGGTTTGCTAATTAAGGTTTAATCAATAATTAACTTTAATTAGGCTTGTGCAACGGGGGCCTGATTTTTAACCAATGATCACATGACTATCACTCCTGGTCCACATGTTTGACACCCAACCTATATACATGCCGCGTAACGAGTCAACTTTTATACATATATCTATACGGTTTCATTTTGATATGCCAATTGTTTCTTATTAGAATTTAAAAACTAACCTGAAAATCTTCAGTCTTTTCATTTGTTAACTCAATATTAAAGTTTTTATAAAGCTAGTAAATGATTTATTTACCTGTTTAAATTTTAACAATTTACGGCAATGATGCCAATTAATTAACAATTGTTTGTCATTTGTCTATAGAACAAGAATACATGATGATGTTTAAATCAGTTGTCATCTAACCACTGCGGTAGCTCAGTTGGTAGATTGCTTGCTCTGTAAGTAGAAGGTCGTGGGTTCGAACCCGACCGGGTCTGACACAAGACTTGAAAGTCGGTAGTGACTGTTCTTTCGCCAAACACTAGGTATTACGAATGAAAGTCACGGTTCTTTCGGATGAGAACTTAAAATAAACGAGGTATCATGTCACGGTGGGTTTCAGGCACGATAAAGAACCATGCTGTATATAATGCCATAAGCGCAACGCAAAGGCAAATTTTCTGCGCCTTCGCCTATAGCTGGCGACGTCTCGATATAAGTGGATTATTCTTGTCTGGGACGTTATACACCATTACTCGACTCAAGTTGCCATCTATTGCAAGATTGGCATGCTATGGAAACTGACAAGATAGGTACGTTAACTTCTACCAAAGAAGTGAGTTCGGGTGCCTAAGAAGGGTAAGCACCTTCAGTTTATTAGCTACACCCGCCATGTCACGGTGTAATTGAGAATAAATTACTGTTCTCGGTTGTAATCTTGTCTGTAAATCCCAAAGTCCTTTTAAGAATCTTATTTTTTCATTGTTGAAAAAGCTTGTACCTACCCTGCGATTATTATTATTCAAGAGAAGTAACTCTTATTTGCTACTGACTAGCTCATTGTAATAACGAAAGTTGACAGTGCGCAACTGCAGATTTTTGACCAATAGAATTGCCGATGATAAAGGTTATGGATTTCCACGCAAACTCAGTCATTGTTCACTTCGTAGAACTCCCGGAGAGGAAATGTCAACTATAGAAAGTTAATATAACAGTTTTGACAAAGGTATTTAAATATGATTTTGATGGATGGATAGATAAATTGTACTTCATATTTTTAAATCCTTATCATTCATACGAAGATCTAGTTAATAATGAGAATTAAAAATAATGTCCCTGGAGACGTGATCTAAGTTTCATCCATCTTCTACAAGTTTTTGGTTGTTTTAAAATCTACGAATTTACCTGTCAACAATCATACACAGTTGTATTACGTTGGTATCGCTTAAAACAACGTCCACTATCTACATGAATTGATAATCTTGAATCTTTAGGACAGTTTTTGGGATATGAAATGGTACAACGCAAAACATTTTTCTACTTTCGTTTTGAGCTATCACCAGACGGGAGTCCAAAGATCATACTTAATTTAAAACTTCTTTTATTTTATCCTAAGAGAGATGATTAAGAGTTGTGTAGATAGATTTTGCATTGGGAAAAATTGACACTATTCCGATCTATGTACACTTTTTGTTTCCCTACTTTCCTTGTTTTTCTGTTTTCACTTTCTTTTAACATCCTTTTCCTAGAATCTAGTATTTACGGATGTGACTTGTTTCAATATATGGTTGGTAAATCTTCTTCCCAAACATAAAGTATTTGCTGCAATATGCTGACAGAGAAAATATATTGCCATCTGTTAGGATATCAACCTCTGACAATTTAAATTTGCTTTTAATCATAAAAACAACTGATATGTTTATCAGGACAGACATGTATTTTAGGGCGATGTTATTACCACATATTTTTATGCCTGTATAATCATACGCATGCAACTTTATACATTGATTGAATAGGAATAAATAGTCTATTCAATCAAAATCAATAGATATTCTTCCAAAAAGTTGTTGTCTAATAAATGGATAATTGATCTTGGTTTGTGTTGAACTGCAAAAACAATCTGACCGCATGGCGAAAAAAAGGCAAATCTATAAACACATTTAAGTTTTTGATCAAATAATCTAATTTTTTTACCCAAATATGACAAATTTCTTGTATTTATACTTTGATTATCACTAAACTGATATATGTATAGCCAATTATAAAGCTATAAAGCCTGTATATAATAATTATTTTATTTTAAAGTGCAACCCGATAAGTTCATTGTACAGATAATAATTAACGCGAGTTACATGATCGGCCAGCCTATAATAGGCTTATGATGCACCAACAATTAGTTTTCTTTTTTTTTTCGAACGAGACAATGTCAATGATTTTACACGCGTCCACGCGAACGTTTTTCTAAACAGAGAATTAAAAAATTTGCAAAAGATTTAAAGTTTGTTATATCTAAAAGTATAGTTTGTAGTAAGTCTTCTTCCTCCATATTATAAAGTTTGCTGATAAGATCCTCCCTTAGGTCCGTGTAGAGAGAACATTCCAAAATAAAGTGTTGTTCATTCTCGATGGCATTCACGTTACACATTTTACAGAGTCTTTTTTCAACGGGTAAGTTCCTGTACCGTCCTTTTTCCAACTCGATTGGGAATGTTCCACAGCGTATCCTAGCTATTGCCGAACGTTGTTTACGCGATATATTTGCCTTAACGTAAGGCTCCGTGTCAAATTCCAGTTTTATATCTTTATATATACAAAGTTTTGACATTTGTTGGACGTTTGTTTTCCAATGTTCAGAATGCATTTCCTTCAATGTTGTTTCAATTGTAGACAATGCATGACGTAATAAGCGTCCATTGCAGTTGCCATCCCAAAGTCCAACGAGACCGCATTGATTCATCACTGGCTTAACGCTGTTTGTCCATGTAGATTTGTATGTCGAAGAAAGTTTGTTTGTACCAATTTAAAACCTTTTTAGCAATTCTATAGTTTGGCATTTCCATAATTCTACCCCAGAGTTTTACTGTATTAAGAGTGAACATGATCCTTGCGGGGTACCAGCCCAGGTCCCCGACAATAGCAGGAATAGGAGCACTTTTGCCAACACCTAAAAACGTCCTCATGGCTCTATACTGAAGTCGTTCCATAATATCGTATTGCTTGTAACCCCAAACACCTGACGCATACTGCATGATAGGACTAACTGTCATATCAAATAATTTTCTAAATGATGCAAAATCCAGTCCGTCGACCATGTAATATTTCGATGTTAACGAGCCAAGAGCTCTGCTACTTGCCTTGTATAATTCGTCCACCCCAACATTATAATCCAACGTGTCCGATATAGTCAGTCCCAGATAACGGTACTTGTCAACATAATCTAATTGACAATCTCCTATATAGAAAATATTACCAGAACGTGTTTTTGACGGTTTTCGTAAGTGCATTGTTTTTGTTTTTTCGGTGTTTACGCTTAGTCGCCAGTGTTTTGACCAGTTGTGTAAAACATTCAATTTTGTTGTAATCCATCACTTGTATCAGATATAAGTACAAGATCATCAGCGTATAGGAGCGCACTAATTAAATTGTCGTCAATTAATACACCTGTTTGTGTTGAGTTAATCTCCGGGATAAGATCATTTATATATAAAGCAAACAACGTTGGTGCCAGATTGTCTCCCTGTCTCACCCCCGAATCGATAGAAAACCAGTCTGTGAGTGAACCATTAACGCGCACTGCACTTTTCAAATTACTGTACATTGACCTGATTGATCTGAATATTTTCCCAGAAACTCCGGCGCACAAAAGCTTGTTAAACAGCAGATCGTGATTAACGGAATCGAAAGCTTTATTGAAATCGATGAAGCAAAGAAATGTATCCTGGTTTTTCATTTTCCGGTTCCGAAGTATAGTACACAAACTGAAAATGTGATCAAGACACGACCTCCGTTTCCTGAATCCATTTTGTTCCTCGCACAAAATATTATTTATTTCAAGATATTTGACGATTCTCTTGTTAACAATACTACTATATACTTTAGCTACGGTTGACATTAAGGTGATACATCGATATCCAAACGGGTCTCTATAATTCTTTCCCTTTTTAGCTCACCTGAGCCAAAGGCTCAAGTGAGCTTTTCTGATCACAATTTGTCCGTTGTCTGTCGTCGTCGTCGTCGTCGTAAACTTTTCACATTTTCGACTTCTCCTCTGAAAGTACTTGGCAGATTTCAATGAGACTTGGTCAGAAGCAATTTGGGGTCCTGGGGGTCTCGGTGCAATTCAGATTTGTTCGTGGTGTTGCCATGGCTACCATAACTAGGTCAAGGTGACCTAGGGGTGCAAAAATCTTAAAAAATCTTCTTCTCCGAAAGTATTGTTTGGAGAAAAAATCTGATGAGATATTTGGCTTCTCTAGGGTCTTAAGCCTATAGTTTGTTCATTTTGTGAAATTCGGTCGAAAAATGGGTTACGCGTTTTTGCGTTTAATTTGAAAAAATCGTAAAATAGCTTCAAATTGTTATAACTTGACTACTTAATAACATAAGTTAATGACATGGGGTTTTCAGTTTTGACATCTTCTTGTTAGTATCTTCAAAATGAGGTCAAGGTCAATTGTGAAGGTCGTGACCTAATTTTTTTTACCTCTGATTATAATTATTATCTCGAAAACTATAAACTTTTTGTATAGTCATGTATATTAGAATGTTGTAGGTATTGATACAACGATCATTTTGATGTATAGAAAAAGGTCATGGGTTCAAAGGTCAAGGTCACAGATGCGAAACAATACCAAAATGGTTAATTATCTCGAAAACTATAAACTTTTTGTATAGGCATGTATATTAGAATGTTGTAGGTATTGATACAACGATCATTTTGATGTATAGAAAAAGGTCATGGGTTCAAAGGTCAAGGTCACAGATGCGAAACAACACCGAAATGGTTAATCATCTCGAAAACTATAAACTTTTTGTATAGGCATGTATGTTAGAATGTTGTAGGTATTGATACGACGATCATTTTGATGTATAGAAAAAGGTCATGGGTTCAAAGGTCAAGGTCACAGATGCGAATCAATACTGAAATGGTTAATTATCTCGAAAACTATAAACTTTTTGTATAGGCATTTATATTAGAATGTTGTAGATATTGATACAACGATTATTTTGATGTATAGAAAAAGGTCATGGGTTCAAAGGTCAAGGTCACAGATGCGAAACAATACCGAAATGGTTAATTATCTCGAAAACTATAAACTTTTTGTATAGGCATTTATATTAGAATGTTGTAGGTATTGATACAACAATCGTTTTGATGTATAGTAAACGGTCATGGGTTCAAAGGTCAAGGTCACAGATGCGTATCAATACTGAAATGTTAATTATCTCGAAAACTATAAACTTTTTGTATAGGCATGTATATTATAATGTTGTAGGTATTGATACAACGATCATTTTGATGTATAGAAAAAGGTCATAGGTTCAAAGGTCAAGGTCACAGATGCGAACAACACCGAAATGGTTAATTATCTCGAAAACTATAAACTTTTTGTATAGGCATGTAAATTAGAATGTTGTAGGTATTGATGCAACGATCATTTTGATGTATAGAAAAAGGTCATGGGTTCAAAGGTCAAGGTCACAGATGCAAAACAATATTGAAATGGTTAATTATCTTGAAAACTATAAACTTTTTGTATAGACATGTATATTAGAATGTTGTAGGTATTGATACAACGATCATTTTGATGTATAGAAAAAGGTCATGGGTTCAAAGGTCAAGGTCACAGATGTGAAAACAATGAAATGATTAATTATCTCGAAATCAAAACTTTTTGTATAGGCATGTATATTAGAATGTTGTAGGTATTGATACAATGATCATTTTGATGTAAAGAAAAAAGTCATTGGGGTTTAGTATTTACGTTTACTTTAAATCTATCAGCTAGCCATTAGTTATCAGGTGAGCGTATAAGGCCCATGGGCCTCTTGTTTAATATTGGATGGATGATGCTAGAACACCACATCTGCGGAACAACACCATAATTAAAACACACATTAAATAATTCACACAACACTCCTATCAAATTCTCGTGTTTTAATATTTCGTTAGGGATATTATCCACTCCAGTACTTTTGCCCGGTTTTAACTTCGATACTGCATCACGCGTTTCCTCCATTGTAATTGTGCCATTTAGGTTTCCTGCGTTGTTTACGTTGCGCGTAACCTCATCCTCGCGTTCCCACTGCTCGTTTATTTGTCTAACATACTGGAAAAAGTCATCTGTGTTTCCGTTCGTATTATCAGAAAATAACTCAGAGTACATATCTCGCCACCTTGACAAAATAATATTTTCATCACAAGAGTAAGTTCCGTCGTCCATTACCACGCTGTCAATAACCTTATTTTGTTTCCCGGGGCCTAATTTATTTATTTCATTCCAGAAGTCTTTATGATTATGAGTGTTTAAGGTTTTTATTCGGTTTCTCAGTTCAAAATTGTAATTCCTTTCTGCTCGACGCAATTCTCTATCAAATTTATTCCGCTTGGTTTTGTATATTTGCCTAAATTCATTGCGTGTTCTATTATTGCCGTTATACTTTAAAAATACATCCTCTGCTGAGTTAACTTCCTCAATCAGTGACTGCAGCCTGTCGGTCCAGAACGGTTTTCCGACGTGACGGTTTCTTTTACGCGGAATTCCAATATCTTTGTTTTTAAGTTTAACGTCCATTTCGTTGTGTAAAGTCTCAATAAGGTTTTCGTATAAACCGTTTATTCTCTGTTCAATTTGATCGTTTTCCAATAAGTTGTCAATAACAGTTTGTATCGCTCTCATACATCTGTCGTTATTGAACAAATTGAGTGGCACGTCCGAGACGTCGTATTTTCGCGAAAGTCCCGTTACTCGTTGTTGACTGTTTTGTCTATCGGAATCTTCGAAACTAATATTACGATACTCCGAGAGTTTAAAGTCACATGTCAATACTGAATGATCCGGTATTCTAGATTTTGATGTTACATTTATTTTGTTCTTAGTCAGTAAATCAGACACTAAATGAACCTTAAAATCACAGTAGTTCTTCAAATCTGTATACGGGACGATCATATAATCCACAACCGATTTACCAGACGGTTTTACACACGTAAAATTATCGTTTAATGTCACTCCTCGTCCGTTTAATGTGCAAAATTTTGCATCATTCAAGAAGTCAATGAAGTGTTCTCCAAATTTGTTCACAGTAGCGTCAATACCGGATTTTAACGGAACAAAGTCGACTATATCCTCGACGTCTTGTCTATTTCCGATACGCGCATTAAAGTCGCCACATATAAGCATAGGATTACCATTACTATATAAATATACGTGTGATAAGAGGGAGTCGAAGAATTCCTGAGCAATATTGCCTCTACTTGACCGTTCTGGGTGTAGGTAACATGCACATATATAATAGATTAAGTCAGTATCATATTTATTTGTCAACTTTATCCATAAAATGTCATCACAACTTTTATTTATTTCCTCAATATTAAAACATTCATTTAACGTATTTTTCACAAAAAAACCAACACCCCCGCTACCTCGCCATGCGTTAGAAGAGATGTCTTTCCTATTGTGTCCTATCCATGTATAACCGTTCAGTTCAATTATTTGGTCGTTTTTGAGATGCGTTTCGCAAAGCGCTATAACGTCGCAATTTAAATCTAGTAAGAGGTTTTGTCTCAAAGTTCTACTGTCATCTGTTTCCTTTGTTATATACCACCCGTTACAATTCCACCATGTTACTGATAGTGTATCATATAGCCTACTGGGCTGGCATCTTTCCTATGCGTTTTCTGATTTTGAAACCACGCGCCCTCGTCGGATTTCTAAATTTGGGATTGTTTTGACAATGCGTCTGAGATTCGCTTCTTGTATACGTTCGTGTCTCGATTTATCGGTTTCGATGAAAATGTGTCTAAATTCAGAGTTTTGTAATTCCCGTTTTCGTTTTAGGATTTCTTTTCATTGTTCCTCATTTTCCAATGTCACAATTACCGGTTTGTTGCGTTGCCGATTCCCGTCATTTTCTTCAATTTGATTCGTTATTCCTATTCTGTAGGCATCGACTACATTAAACGTTATATTAATTCCTGTATATATATATTATAAAATATGGGTATGAAAAATACATGGTAATAACACATTTGTTATTGACACGTACTGGACAATAACTTAACACTTGCCATTGAATGATAGACAATGCAGAAAGAAATTTGATTTTTCAATTAAGAAACAACTACAGTTTGTTGTGGTTAACAGGGTTTAATTTTAAAGGTTGATGCAAAGCAATTTATTGTAGAATTGCCACTTCCAAAATCATTTTTTATATTTTGTAAACCACAAGAAATTGAAAGTTATGTCTTATATTCACAATATCAATCATTGACAATTCTGCTTATATTTTGCAAAAGGCCAATCGTTTTAACATGGCAAAAACAAGTCTTCATTTCTCATCCCCTAGTTTTGTCAATGAACAGTGCCATTCATCCCTTCAGAGCATTTAGCTCCACATTCATCCCTTAAGAATATTTAGCCCTGCCATGCTTGATGTCACAGTAAACAACCCTAACCAAAATCTGACTTAATAAAAATTTGACAGGTCATTCTAGTTTACTGAAATGTAAACATTATTCTTGTCAAAAAGTTTGTTTGTCTGAGAAAAAATCAGTGATTGTAAATATTATAGGTTATACAGGGTTTTGGCAAGTTATGGGACCCCTTGTACCCTGTCAACAATTTATGTACCCTGAGCCCCACGCAAAGGGTACATTCATCTTTGACGGGGTACATGGGGCCTTGTAATATGCCAAAACCCTGTATAATGTTTTTGTCACCCTTCAAAACGTTACCAGGATCTTTTTAACTTCCATTTTGTATTTTGTGTTACTTGCGTACGTTCTGGCTATGTTTATTTACCATAACTGGACGTCAGAGATGTGTGAGTCACTTTCCTTTTACCGCTTAACATCGTGTGCGTTCATGTACCCCGGCATATTTTCGAATATTGTTCTGTGTACCCCGGCAAGTTAACCAATCGCTATGCAAGAAATTTCTTTGAAGGGTGACAAAATAATATGTAACAGGTGGGAAGAAACGCATGAAAAAAAATCAACTTCCTAACCGACCTGAATGAGGATCAAACCAGACACGGCTGGGTGAAAAACCGAGGGTTCTACCACAAGGCTGAGCTAGATCTGGACCAGGAAGTCTGGCAGTAAATCACACTTTTATGACCTATATGTATACAAAACCTGGTTTTATAGACCTACTAGTGAGATTATGACATGTTTTAATTTGAATTGGACATATGTCTACCTCCTTTATATTTATATAACTTTTTTTCAATTTTTTTTCAGATTGTTAGTCCAATGGTTTAGGATAGTATATTGTTTCAGTCAATGATGGCTGAAGATAGTGATTCTGACAATTCTCAAACTAACAGAAGATCTATTGCCGATCGACTTAATTTTTTTGAAAATCAAGCCAAAATTCAAGTTGAAACCAGCCAACAGCAGAGAAGAAGAGTAACTGATGATGCTCCTGAGAAAACATGTGACACTGTTTCCATAGCAACCAGTCAAAGTGATGATGCAGATGAGTTTGTGAATGACAAGAAGAGTAACATAAAAAGTGATGAAGATGACGATGATGTTTTTAAAACAGAAAATGAGAATATAGATCAAAACAGGATGGATGGGGATGAAAAGGAAGATAACCAGACAAAAAAAAAATGGAATGACGAACATATTGAACATGAAAAGGAGGAGAAGGTTGAAGACCAGTTTGAGAAGAGCGATGAGCAGAAACAAGAGGAAGATGATAAAAGTCAACAAGAAGAAAACAGTGAAAAATCAGATAATGAAGAATTACAACCTTCTGACTCGGAGGATAAGGACAAGATTAAAGACCAGTTTGAGAAGAGCGATGAACGGAAACAAGAGGAAGATATTGATGAAAGTCAACAAGAAGAAAACAGTGAAACGTCAGATAATGAAGAATTACAACCTTCTGACTCAGAGGATAAGGAAAAGTTATCTTCTATACCAGAAGACAGAGATCAAAACAAAACTTCAGATGGTTCTGAACAATCTGTAGATAAAGTAAACCAATATGAAAATGATGGTGATGATGATGAAGACGAGGATGATGATGAATATGATGATGCTTCTGCAGTTGTTGCTGATGACGATCAAAATAACTTTTATGATGCTGTAGCTGAGCCTCCTGTAGAAACCTCAGATAATCAGACTGATTTGTGGAAGACCCATTCTGATGAAGAGCATGATAGAAAGATGTGGGAATGTACAGGGGAACCAGATGGAAGTGAAATGTCAAGGTCAGAACAAAAGGCATTATGGGAAACAACTGATGACAACTGTATATTGATAAATGAAAATGAGGATGTGAAACCAGAAGATGTGTCAGTGGAAATAGAAAGTAAAGATGAGACTGCTAGTGACTCTAAACATGAAACTGGTTTTAATGTGGAATCAGAAAGTCATAACAGAGCAAGCACTCATGAAAGCTGTGACTATACAATCTATGAAAATTATGAAAACAGTTATGAAATTGTGATTTCAAGTGAAAGTCGTGATGTTTATCGTGAAAGATGGAACAGCAGATCATCAGATGAAGAAGACAAGTTTAAAATTCAATTGACCCCCGTAGTTACACAAACAAATGTTACAACCAACTCACAGCTTTCAGACAGTAACTCAAAAGTTCAAACACCTGGACAAACAAATGATGAATGTACTAATGTTGATAGTGCACAAGCAGAGGACATTTTAGATGTTTCTATGGAGCCAAACAGTATAAAAGACGAAGAAAACAAGTCTCCTGAATTACTAGAAGAAAACAAGTCTCCTGAATTACTAGAAGAAAACAAGTCTCCTGAATTACTAGAAGAAAACAAGTCTCCTGAATTACTAGAAGAAAACATTGTAAAAGCGGGAATTGATGGAGAGACACATAAGCCATTAGAGGAGGTCAGCCCGATCCATGAAGAAATAGATCAGGAGTCTTCAAAACCCTCAGAGAAAATTGAAGAAAGTGGAACAGACATTCCTGTACTGATGAAAGACAACAATAAGGTTATAGAAGGCACTGTTTATCAAAATGTACCTCCACATCCACCCCCTATACCTACACGAAAGCCATCTAAACCAACAGAATTGAAGCACCCTATTGATAAAACAATATACCAAAATGCTAAACCACCTCCGATTCCAGACAAGTCATATAGAAGTGGCATGTCCATGTCAAACCAAAGAAGTATGGTGAATGAACCACCTCCGATTCCAGACAAGTCATATAGAAGTGGCATGTCTATGTCAAAACAGACAAGTATGATGGATGGACCACCTCGGATTCCAGAGAAGTCATATAGAGGTAGCATGTCTATTTCAAATCAGACAGGTATGACAGACAAGACATCTGGTGTCACTGCCAAATCATCACCAGTCAGTATGTTGTCTGCTGAAAACACAAATAAACTAAAACCTGGCGCACTTAAAAGTGGTGAACAAGATAAACCGCCCCTAGTAGCACCCAAGCCAAAGAAAGAATCCTTGCCAATGACAAAACAACCATTTGAGTTATCCAAAAATGATTTACAAAAAGAAATAGTAAATCCTCCACTGACAGTTGGCTCTGAACATAAGCAAGATGGAATTAATGTTAAAACTGAAACCATTACTGCAGGGGAAAATGCACCAGGACACTCAGACTATTCCAGTTTCTCCATGGAACAACAACAGCAGCAGCAGCATCAACAACAATACCCACAACAACAGCAATATCAACAGCACCCATACCCACAACAACAGCAGCATCATCATCAACAACAACAACAACAACAGCAGCATCAAAATCCCTACCAATATCCATATAACTTCCAACCTCTTCACCCTCAGTACCAACATCAACAACCACCTGGTTTTGTAGACCAAAATCAAATGAAATGTCCTGATTACCCATATGGAACAAATCCTCATTGGCTGGGATATAATCAATTCATGCCTTTCTCACCAAGAATGGTTGGTCCTGGGCCATATTATGCACAATTCAATCAGGAATTTTGTTCTCAGCCACCTCCTCCACCTTATCCTGGAACAACTCCACCCCAGCAACCCAAAGGTGATCAGCATGCACAAGGAAGAATTAAAGCAGAGACTACAAAACAAGAAACCAGCTCTAGCACAAGGAAAAAATCCAGCAGTAATCTTGAAGCCAAATCAGGTGATGGTACTAAAAGACAGTCTGGGAAGACAAAAGTTCCACCTGTTGCTAAAAAACGTAAGTTTTGTATATGAATAAATATAAGTTTATTAGTTAAGCGTATTTATTAATTGCAGTAACAATTAGATGGAAAATCTTTGAAGTGTCTACAGAGTAAGGCTATATCTCAGTGTATCAATAAATATTGCTTTTAACAATTACGGTACTGTACCACCATAGAGAGACTCGGTAGGTAGAGTGCTTGGATGGTCATGGAGGTCATGGATTTAAATGCTGGCAGAGTCTGACCAAGCCTTGAAAAAAGGTAGTGACAATTTTTTTTGGCCAAGCACTCAGCATTTAGAAATAAAAGTCGCAGGGTCCTTTCAGAAAGAGACCTAAACAAAATTGTCTGTGTCATGGCAGGCATGTCACATTAAAGAACCCTCCCTGCACATTGCCCTGAGCACACCATAAAGGCAATTATTACTGCCATTTAACCTATAGCTGGTGATGTCTTGATATAAGTGCAATATTCTTGACTGGTATGTAAAATCCTATTCAATCAATTAGCAGTTACTCATGTACTCTGATGATGAAGTTATGGTAAATGGTATTATAAAAATGTATAAAAATGTAATACATATTTCAGCAGCAGGTATATACACTGAATTTTACAATGCACAAAAGTAAGTAATGGTGTTTAACATCCCAGTCAAAAATATTTCACTTATATCGAGACATCGCTAGTTATAGACTAAGGTGCAAAAATTTTACTTGTGTGTTACGCTGATGACATTGTACAGCAGAGTTCTTTATCGTGCCAAGCCTACCATGACGCAGACCTCGTTTGTTTCAAGTTCCCATCCAAAAGAACCATTACTTTCATTTCATAACACCGAGTGCTTTGCAAAAGAACATTTACTGCCCACTTTCAAGTCTTGGGTCAGACCCAGTCGGGGTTTGAACCCACGACCTCCCACTTACCGAGCGAGCACTACCAACTGAGTATTAACAATGATCAAAACACTATTAGACATGGAATAGGTGTTCAGCTGTACCATATGATCAAGCACATCCTTTAATATTTGTGCGGGACTTTTTTTGGAAAACGTTTATGTGCATATTCCCAAAATAACAGCATTTTTACTGGGAAACATGAATTGATATGATTCTATATCTAATAGAAATAATTGTTTTTCACAAACATTAATGGGTACGACATGGTGCAGCAATGAACCCCATACCTGTAAAATTTAAAATGTCATTCTCTGTGATGTTGTTATAATCAAAGTATTGTTTATGTATGATAAATTTTTGAAAATTGTGTTTAATGTTGCCCCTAAAGCTTATTTATTTTCTCTTTAATATATGAATTTTTATTTGTTTGTAGCACCCCCAAAGAAATCGGAAAAAGCAAAGGTAATGTGTTAAACACCATTGTGAAGTTTGTCCTTATTTCACAGGGTTCATACAGGCCTGGAAAAGTCCTTAAGTTTTGAGATTAGCCCTAAAAACACCCTTAAAACAAGTCTGACCCTAAAAAGCCCTTGAATTTATCCTGAAGGCCCTAAAAAGCCTTTGAATTTGGGTAGTTGGGTGTTTGTATTTGGATATTAAGTGGTTGCAAATAGACTGACGTAAATAAATAAATACTAATTAATAAGTTACTTGAAAGGAGCAATTTAAAGGTACCTGGCCCTTCCAAATGCCCAATTTCAACCTTATCCACTTCAAGTGTTGTTACTATGAACATGTAAGTAATTGTTTTATTGATTTAACTGCCTTTGCATCAGTACTTTTTTGCTTCAATCGTACCTCTGATAAGGCCTTAAATTTGCAAATAAGACCCTGAAAAGACCCTAAAAAGTCCTTAAATTTGGAGTCCAAATGTCTGTACGAACCCTGTTTCATGATTGGTGTCGATTTGATTTCACTTTATGTCTGTTCTGATCATGTAGGAGGCGACTAGCATTTAGAAATGATATTTACTGAGCCTAACAGCTACAAGTTCAATGATGAAATTGGCATTTAAGCAATTCTAGGTTTTTGCAGATGAGAATTTTATGAAAATCTTTTATGAATTCTATACTTAGGAATGAATAATTATTTGAAGATATTAGTCTCTATGAAGGGGATAAGTTTTAACATTTTACAACAAGGGTGCAAGAAGACATTTTCTTCCATCTTCCTATGTTTGAGATAGAGATTTCCGCTTGAAGAAACGATGGAAGAAATTTCTATCTTCACCTCCACATGCTTATCTTCACCTCCACGTGCGGGTTTCAGTGACGTCACAATCAAAGGACAATTGAATTGGAGACAGGACGTCGTGTTGCGACACCCTAGTCTAAAAAATTTAGATATTTTCACTGCGTTTCAAATGTTTATTTTTAGAGATTAGAATATATGGCTTTGTTTTCTAGTTTATACATTTTGTATAAACCAAAATCGGGTACATTCTGTCCGATAGTCATATTTATTTTTATGTAAAACGTTAAATAACAAATTAAGATTTACAAAGATGGTGTCTATGTCGATGTGACTGATACTTCAAGCAAAAAATTGTCATCAAAATGGAAGAAAAAGAATCAATCATGAGTTTATCCATGTAGAATAGGGAAATCTTACCCTCGGGGTTGAATATTTCTGTAAGAGACTCGGCAAGCCTCGTCTCCGACTGAAATATTCAACCCCTCGGGTGAGATTTCATTATCCTACATGGATACTCATGATAGATTCTATTATTACTCACTTGATTACAAGTATTATTCATACACAAAGCTTACATTATGTCACACCCTTACTACCACCTTCAACCACCCCCATCCCCCACCCTCACTTGTGCTGGTCTCAAGTGTTTGCTTTTATAATTGGCTGGGTGTGCAAATGGCAGCATTTATGTTAAAAACTTAACATGCTTAACTTTTAATTATCGACTGTGCAAAAAAAAAGGAAAGGTGATGATTGTGATAGTGATGATAGTGGCATTGATGATGATGACAGTGGTGGTAATGATGCTGGAAGATGATGATAATGGTGGTGGTGGTGTTGACAATGATGATGATAATGGCAATGAAATGATGAGGAAGATGATGATGATGATGATGATGATGATGATGATGATGATGATGATGATGATATTCAAAGTTTTCTTTTCTTTAAAAACAGAAACAACCAAATGGACTTATCTGTGTGCGAGGATTATCAAAGACAACATCACGTGAAACATTATGCAACTATTTAGATGCTGTTTCGGATGTAGACAGGTCTGGTGTTGTGTACTCTGAAGACTCGGATTCAGCAGTGGTTCCATTTATGGAACCTATAGGTATAAACTTTATTAGGAAATACATGCATATCCTGGACAACATTGAACTGATTTTCGCCATGTGACTCTACCATGGCATGATGAGTTACAGATCAAGTTTATATTTCCTTCTGCTTCACGGATTTTCTTAAAATTAAAGCCCTTGGTCTTTCATAATTGACTTATCGCTGACCAAGCCCACAATTTTCCGACAAAGGTCTGGTATGCTTGAATTACACGCAAACAAAATTAAAACTCGGCCTGAATTGCCCTGTTAAATGACGTCACTGACACTAGTACGTCATTAGTTGCTGTGACACTGCTTTGGTACAATGATGGCGGCTTTTGTCGGAACATTGTGGGCATAGCCGGCGATCTGTCAATTGTATGGAAATACATCCCTGTATCCACATGAAAAAGCAAATATCTTGAATATAATAGAAACAAGACATTCTTCAAGTCATAGGTGAAATATCTGCAAAGTTTCGCTATCTTTGTTAACATAGTAGGGTTTTAAAAATGCCCTGCTTCCTGTTTGTACGAAACTAATATGCCTAGATATAAATAAATTACATTAAAACCATGCAATTCAATCATGAAATTTGTTACAAAGTTAAGTAGGTGGGAATACACTAGCTTGTTTTTATGACTATACAGTAGTCATAGTGGTAGTAGTACCACTTTTAGTCCTGGAAGGAAGATTTCAAAAAGCATACTGCATTGAACAGAAAACATGCATAATAACTCACTATTAATGTCCTATTTTTTAACAATTCCTGGGGACATACTTGATCCTCATAGCATTTTCAAGCATTGCTTTCTCTAGCATGTCTAGGTATGCCACTGATAGAAGTTCATATGTGTACAGTAAAAGTCTGTAAAACCCATTAACTATACTTGAAACTGGATGTTAAAACAGAGTGTCTTTACATAGACATAGAGGTAGACCATAAAAAATTTACATAATACTATCAGGGGTCCTATCATTTCTATATTTTCCTATATTTCCTATAATTTTTTCCCCTAATTTCCTATATTTTCCTATATAATTTGAAAAACCTCCCATATTTTCCTATATTTTTGTTACTAGTAGCTTCAGAATTTCGGAATAGGGACATTTTCCCCACATTTAGTACATATCTGAATTGAAGCAAGTTAACATTTATGTATTTCTAAAGCAGTAAGTGTACACTGCAGTTGCCAACATTCTATGTTTGTTAGTAAAAGGAGGAAAGAGAATTGCTGAATGGGGAGAATAGGAGGCCATGGATGTATATTTTATGTTAAACTCTTTAAAAATTTCCCTATAATTCCTTTTGTGAAAACTCCCATAATTTCCTATAAAATTCCTATAATTTTGACCCCATATTCCTTTTTTGCCTTTATTTTTGGAGCCCAAAACTAATAGGACCCCTGTACTATTTAATCTTTTTTTCTGTAGATTTTGATAAGGTGTTAAAAAGAATTGGACGGAAGTTGGAAGGTTGTTCTCTGGAAGTCTGTGAAGTAGAACAACCAAAGTGTGTTGTAATCAGCTGTGACAAAAGAATGCCTTCTGATTCAAATTTAATCAATTACTTTGAAACCAAAAGAAGTGGTGGAGGACCAGTAGTGAAATGTGAAGAGAAAGATGGAATGCATCTTATTCATTTTGAAGATTGTAAAGGTATTTTTACAGTGGTTCCAATGATTAGATTTCTCTTTTACTTAACTTTCACTTTATAACATATATTAAGAATTGACACATGGTTTAAAAGATCACACAAACACATACATGCACGAGAAAGAGAAAGAGAGAAAGAGAAATGTAGGTATGGACCAGGGTTTTAAACCCAAGAGTTGAGTTGAGTAATGGTGTTGAACGACCCAGTTAAGAATATTTCACTAATATCAAGATGTGGCTAGCTATAGGCGAAGATGCAGAATTTTTGCTTGTGCTTTGCACTGATGGCATTATACAGCAGGGTTCTTTATCGTGCCAAGACCACTGTGACATGGGACCTTGTTTATTTTAAGTTCCCATCCGAAAGAACCATGACTTTCATTTCGTAATGCCGAGTGCTTGGGGAAAGAACAGTCACTACCCACTTTCAAGTCTTGGGTCAGACCCGGTCAGGGTTCGAACCCACGACTTACCATTTACAGAGTGAGCACTCTACCAACTGAGCTACAGCAGTGGTTACTTTTAAACCCAAGACCTTTAACACTAAAGTGGTCAATCTGGAACTCTAGTAAGTGGGGTCATAGTGACCCAGGCTTTAAATAAAATGGGTCATGTTTTCAAAAATGGGTTCAACATAATAACTTAAGCAGGAGTACAATTAACCGTTACTCATTTCATGCATATGCCTTCCTGTGTCCAGCAAAGAAAATTCTTATCTTACACAGCAGTGTTTTGATTTAATTTCAGGATTAAGAAACCAAAAACAAAACAAAAAATTTGAAAAATGCAAAATGTAAATATAAACATTGAAGTTTCTAGAAATGGTGTTTATAGTGCTATAACTTCCAATGCCATTTTACATATAATAGTGACCTTCAAACTCACTGTAAACCTGTTGTAACTACACTGTTCTTCTTACTGTTCTCATTTTGTTTTACAGCTGTTGACAGGGTATGTGAAGGAACAAGGAATCACAAAATAGATGGTGAAAAACTTACAATTTCCCCAGTTTATGTCACTGAATTTGGAAATTTCTGGAATCAAAGTAAACATAAAGTAAATATTCCTGAAGGTTTCGAGGTTACCAGTATTGACCCTTACATAAAACAGTTTATAAAAGCCTCAAATGAAGTGAAAGCTGAAATTAATGAAACTTTACATCAGAAGCATGCAAAATTATCAATAATAGAAACACTTAAAATTGAGTGTCTCTTATCACAGAAAACACCAAATATAAGACAGATTGTAAAGTCATGGAAAACAGAAGTTCAAGAAATTTGGGCCAAGTTTGTAGAGGATACTACACAGAAGATTGAAATCTGTGTCACAGAAGAAGTGTGGCCTGATCTTATGATACATGTTGAAAACATAGAGGAAAAAGATGAATCTAAAATTATTGTTATCTTAGAAAGAGATGAACTTAAATTAATCTTTGTGGGCTACAGGAATGTTGTTGAAACCTTGACGGAAAAGGTAAAACAGCACAAAGCAGAGGTAGAACAAAAACTAGACAGAAAAAATAGGCGAGAAACAAAAACTGTAATGCATAGTCCAGCGAAAGTCCGTCTTCTCCAGTCCATTGGGGCTTTAGATGACTTGAACAGCACAATAGCAGATGACTTTAAATGTACATTTGACACAGACAGTGGAGAAATTCAATGTACAGGTGTAGGAGAAGATATTGTCAAAGCCGAAGTCAAGATTCATGAGTTACTTAATGAATTTCATACATCAAAAGTTGATTTTGAAGACCTTTCTGTGAACCAAGTAAAATTACTATGTGGAAACATAGTACAAGATATGATCAGCCAAGAATTACAGTCAGGCAATAAACAAGCTGAGTTTGAAGTCGGCGAGGACAACAACATTACCATATATGTGATAGATCAAGCAGAAATGTTATCAGTTAAGCAAATAATTCAAGATATGGTTATGGAAGACACAATTAAATTGGACAAGTTTTCTAGAAATGTGCTGCAAAAACAAGTTTGGGCCAACACTAAACAGAGACTCGAGAACGGAAACAAAGGAAAACTGTTAATTGAAGTGAAGGGTAACACCATACACATCACAGCAACAAGTGATATTGTTTATGATGTCATGAAGGAACTAAAAGATATCATTACCAAAAATACAATATTGAAGGAAACAATTCTAGTTCCAGATGTTGGGAAAATGAAATTTATAACCAAACATTGTAATGATAAATTTGAAGATTTACAAGATGAACTCGAAGAAGAATCAGTTCATATCAGTGTACAAGACAACAACATTGAAATTTCTGGTACAAAAGCCGGCCTGCTGAAAGTAAAAAAGTTAATGGAAGATGTTTTGTCAGATATCCATCACCGACAGCATGATATAAATAAACATGGTGTAGGCAAAGTTATCGCCCCTGAAAATACTGCAATATTTAGCCAAATTGAAGATGACACAACTACAATAATAATTCAGAATTACATTGCACCATCTTCAGGTGCAGGTGCAGGTGCAAATGTAGGACGGCAAGAATCTGTGGATGATATTGATTTGGAGAATTTAAATGAAACTGAATTTGAGCGTGATGGTTGGAAACACAGAACAGGTGAGATGATTATACTTTAATTTCTGGATCAAAGTTCTGGGAGTTATATTTAAGAAAAAATCAACCGCTACCTGTGGTACAGCTAAAATAATTATACACTGGGGGAAGTTTGCACTCATAAAAGATCAAATTTGTATCACTTTGAAGGCTGACAAACAGGTAACACAGGGATTTGGCAGGTTACATGGTCCAATGTGTCCTGTCAAAGGTCAATGTACATAAATCTTTGACAGGGTACATGGGGTTGTGTAACCTGCCAAAACCTTGTATAATTATAATGTTATACTAACATACAAGGAACAATTGACATGAAGATACAAAAATACAAAACAAAAACAAAAAAAGAATGGCTAATTTGTTGTCTGGTTACTGGTACTCATTTTAAAAATGATAAAAATAAACAATTTAACCATCTCCAACTGCTTTCCTTGCTTTGCGAAACAGTGATTATCCTTTTTGCTTACAGTTCTGTTTATAAGTGGTGATTCCATAATATCCAATAGAAATAAAAGCCCTTAACAAATGTTATTAGGCACTGTATAAAGGGTTCAAAATTCTCCAGGTCCGAGGCCAGGAACTGTTGATTTGGGACCCAGAATATTTAATCTGTAAAAGTCCAATCGACTACCTTTATTACCATGCTTTTTCTATAAGATAATTATTAATTCACATTGACCTTTCAGTGTTGATATTAAACTTTTCAAAATCTTTGTGTGACCTGCCAAAAATAAAGGGAAAAGGTCCTAGACATAGAGGATCTTGCATGAGTGTTTATGTAATATTGAATTTATTAAACGAGTTGAATAATTTTTTATGCAACGAGCCTTGGCGAGTTGCATAAAACTTTATTCAACGAGTTTAATAAATTCAATATTGCATAAACACGAATGCAAGATTCTATTTATTATATAATCCCATAAAAACGGGTTTTTCGTAGATTTAAAACTTGTCTTCTCATTATAAGAAAACAGCTGATTGACCGAAACACAAGTTCACGTAACTGTGTACATGCGCCAAAAGTAATCCTGCTGAAATATTATAAGTAAACAATAGTCTGTCCGCAGGATACAAAAACAAAACAAACATTTTCAATTTAAATACAATGTATCTTCTTTTTAGAAGAAAAGTACAAAAGTATCAGCTTAAATTAGAACCAACAAACAGTGTCAAATGAAACAAACATCTGTGAACTAGGTCAATCGTGTGACGTCACTCTGGAATGACTTGTATGCTTTTATGACGTCACACTCATTCAATACGATTTTTATTGTATGACCGTATTACATGGATTATTGAGTAGATTATATAATAAATTTCATTATTAAATCTATGTTTCCATTCCTGGTAGCCAAAATCGCCATTGGCTACTAATTTCTGAGGAATTCTTTCAAAAAGTAACATATTTTAGCAAATTTGTGGAAAAATACTTTAAAAAGGACTATATTTTCACAAATTTTGGAAATTTGGCTACTAATTATTTCAAATTTGTGGAAACCTAGTTAAATCCCTGCAGTTTTATACTTGGTAGATTACAGAACCCCATTATATCATTGATATCTGTTTTGTTTTTAAATAACAATAGGTAAATTTTCATTGGAGCAAATGCACCAACAACAGAAGCAGGCAGGGCCACAACCTATGCCAACAATACCCACAGTTTCCCAGGCAACACCATCAGTTCCTCTTCAGAAAGGTCAAGTCCAATGTCAGAATGGTACAATTATATACCTGGTAAAGGGGGAACTTGCCAAACAACAGGTAATACATCATCCATTTTTTTCTGTCTTCTTCAGTGATTTTGTTGAATTTTTTTTAACAATTAAAAGAGTTATTGTTTTATTTGAATGCTGATGCTGTTACATTATTGATCTTGAACATGTTTCTGTTTCTTGTTTGACCAGAATATTTTGTGAATTTTTTGGAGGCAGCTGTTGTGGAATGACTGTATCTGTATCTTCTGCATCTCACTTTGCATTATTTCCTCAAAACAACTACCATGATGTTAATTTTGCTTTCAGGTTGATGTTATTGTTTGTTCAACCTCCAAAGATTTGAATTTAAAAGCAGGAAAGGCAGGAACAAATATTTTACAAGATGGAGGAACATCAATTCAAGATGAGTTGAAAAAGGATTACCCACAAGGCATTCAACATGGTGATGTTGCTGTGTCCAGTGGCGGGAACTTGAAATGTAAAAAAATATATTTTGGGTCTTTGCAAGATTGGCGCCATGAAAAAGGGAAACCAGTGAAGGTAATTATAAAATTTTCAAGGTGAAAGACAGATTTTAAAAAAGAACTCAAATTTCAATTTTAGTGCTAGATTTATAAAATGTGTTAAACCACACCACTTCATACTGTGGCACCTGTCTGAAATATAAGGCCATGCCAAATTAGTCTATAGTTAGTTGAACCTACCTGCCTGTAAAATTTGAAATTAATTTTTTTTTTTTTCAAATCGTTTTTCGCCTGTCCAAAAAAATCTTTTTGTGCAATTTTTGTATTGCTTGCCTGGTTCAGATTTTGTATGCCTGAAGAAAAATGGTTTTTAGACAAAATACATTTAATGTTTAATTGTTCGCTCACCTCTATATTTTTTTTTTCAAAAAAAAAAAAATCTGGTGAACTGAAAATTAATTTGGTGTGGTCTTTCCACTTTATTATAATTTGATGCCTCCTTCAAAAATCTTCATCAAAAGTGTTTACAGTTTTTGATTTTGAAATAAATATGTGATAGTAGATGATGCGTTTAGCATTAATTAGTCCAGTCAATCTATGAAAAAATAGGGTCAAGTAACTCAAAATGATAATAGAAATGTTAAATGTACATTTGAAAATAATTAAAATTAATTTATTCAAGGGTCTTTGCTTTACATCTTGTTCAAATAGCAAAAAAATATGATAATGGAACTAAAAACCCACCTGTTTTACAAAAGTAAAAGTTATGTCCCTTGTCTAAATTCTGTAAGAAATTAAAACTTCTCAAAAATTGTTTTTCTCTTATCAGATTTTTGCCTATTTTTACATATTAAAATTTTATGTATAAAAGCAAATATTAGTAACAAAATATATTCTGTTGCAATTATCTTGAGATCAAACTGTAGAATGACTGGACTATATGGTTAACAAACCAACCATGGTGAAGAGAGTAAACATGGTGGAGAGACTGAGCATTATGAACAGACTGATGTTGGTGAACCAATTGGGGTTGTGAACTTGACTACTAAGGTTAACTGATCAAAGGCATATTTAAATTGATTCACTTTATTTATATTAATTCTAATTTCAGACAATAACAACATTTATGACCAACTGCCTTAATAAGGCTCATCAGAGTAGTTTTATCTCCATCTCATTTGCTGCACTTGGAACAGGTGCTCTTGGATATCCGAGGGATGAAGCTGCAGAACTCATGTATCAAAGTGCCATGGACTTTGACAAAGCCAATCCAAATAGTACACTTAAAACCATCAAGTTTATTGTATATCCAAAGGATGGTTTAACTGTTGATGTAAGTTAGAAGATAATAAGTTATAAACAGATAAAAGAAACATACCGGTAGGGCTGTCATTGATAAATTGATATATCATCGATAAAAGCCATCAATACAATATATCGTATTTTTGAGTATTGATATCAACAAAAATGGCCCTCAGTTCATGGCTAAGGTTGGAGTTATCAATAACAAATAGATTTAACCGGTTGCAGATGTTTCATAATTACAACCCATCATTTTAATGTATCCCAAAACAACTGACATACAAAACAGTGTGAATATATATTAGAAACATTTAAGATGACACAAGAAATGACAAATATTGGTTGAAAATTATGACTGTAAAAGATTCAACAAAAAATAAAGTATTTTAATCACTTTTCGGATATTTCAATATATTGATTTATCGATATATTTTTCAGTTAATATATCGATATTCAAATTCCTATCAATGACAGCTTAAATTTACATACTGGTGATACCGGTATATTGACAATAAACAATGGATGTTTCCATGCTTATTAATATACATGCACTAGGTAGTTCATTTGTCTAAAGTATTTAATAAGTGAAAATATAAAAAATTAAAAGTGTTAAATTCTGCAGTTAAACAATACATCCAATGTCCATCAACATATATATATATATATATAACATAACTTTATTTTCTGTTTTTCATAGTACACATACATTTTACAAGTGTATCTAATAATGAACATTTTTGCATTAAAATTGGAATTCACAATTCTATCAGTTTTCAAAATTACACAAAATTCCTGTACTGTATAAGAAGAAACATTAGTGGTAGAACACTTTCACAATTTTGATCTTCTAAACTATTTCGTGGTAAGAAACTTTCACAATTTTGATCTTCTAAACTATTTCGTGGTAAGAAACTTTCACAATTTTGATCTTCTAAACTATTTCGTGGTAAGAAACTTTCACAATTTTGATCTTCTAAACTATTTCGTGGTAAGAAACTTTCACAATTTTGATCTTCTAAACTATTTCGTGGTAAGAAACTTTCACAATTTTGATCTTCTAAACTATTTCGTGGTAAGAAACTTTCACAATTTTGATCTTCTAAACTATTTCGTGGTAAGAAACTTTCACAATTTTGATCTTCTAAACTATTTCGTGGTAAGAAACTTTCACAATTTTGATCTTCTAACTATATATCTAGAAGATATATTTGCGGTACAAGAGTCGCTGTTAAAATAGCGAATATTTTTTCCTCATATCTTTTTATACAGTATGTGATGTAATTATTTTGTATATTTTAAGGCATTTGAACAAGAGGAGATGAGTCACATTAATCCAGCTATGAAGAAAGGTATGTTTAGTAAGCCTAAAGCTTGTAATACACACATTTTAAATCATGCTGCTAGATCACACTTGGCTATCCTGATGTGACCATGACATAAGATGCGAATAATGCTTAAATTTGTGTCTGTTTTATACTAGTGTGTATTCAGGGCAACTGTACATGATCAGTGATTTTGTTTGCCTAAAATTACTATCAAATAAAGGTAGTTTCTCCTTGGGAAAAATGACTAAAATTTCCCAATTTGACCACTAAAGTTCCCCAAAACCAGTTATATACTAGCAAATTAAATCTAGTTGTCCTTACCCACAAAATGTTATTGTCACAATATAACATCTTTGCAATGAAGACCCTAAGCAAATGTTTGCTGTAATTCAGAACTTCAAATTTTCCCAATTTTAAAAGCAGAAGGAAGTTATTAAAAAAAAAGTAACAAAATCACTAATGTTAGGTGTTAGGTCAGCATGTTTAAAGACAGAGTAGTTTCATAGTTTGCTGCCCACTAGTCTATTGTCATGACAACAGCAAGTCAACAGAAGTGTGAAATGAAGTACAAAGTCACAACATGCTTCTGACTGGAGTCAAACCCATGGCTCATCAATGTAAAGTGGGATACTCTACAAACTGAGCTACATGCTTCCATATGTTTTAGCTCACCTAAGCTAATATTTCTTTGTATGTAGTCCATGGCCCTTTTCCTTTGTTTTCACTCCAGAACCTTTTGAACAAATGGTATTGGTATTTCCTGGCATGAATGTTTTAACATTTTGGAAGTTTGTTGACTTAAACCTCCGTTCAAGCTTACAGTTACTATAAGAAATCTAGTGGCCTAAAAGTAGCTCTGAGTGCACACTGGTACAATGCAGACCATAAAACACACCTGCACTTCACATGCATACATGAACTTGTTCATAGATTAATCTATAGAGATTAATAAAGTGTTCTCATTGCAAAAAGCTGAAAAATTGCTGATGCACATTCAGCAGCATTCAACAACAACAACAACAACAGTTACTGTAAATAGTGAAAAAAGTAATCAGCTTTTCATGACAAAGACTTGGAAGCTTAAAACTTTATATATAACATCAGTGCATGAGACCCTACCATCAAAAATGTCAATTCACACACATTGTGTGCGTGTTATTTGTAAATCACGCTCACACATAAGGCTTTCACAAACAAAACTATCAACAAACTGTCTAGAAAATAAAAACTGATGACATTATTATGTATTTTTATTAGTTTTTTTTATGTACAATTTCAGCAGCTGATACTAAACTTGTAGATCCAGAAATTATATACCAATCCAGTAATATTCTTGTTTCCTTTTTGCATGTTATGTAAATTCCAGCACTGTTCTTCTTGTATATCTTCCATCATTGTCAATTTTACACCATTATTTCAAAGTTTTCCGGTGGTGGTGGATACCTTTTCCTGGCCTAAATTGGAAACCCTTGACAGCTATGTAGACTTGTAAACCTTGTTCACCTTTACTTTCATTCAAGGTCAAATGGGCCGTAAATATTTTAAACACTAAAAGTATCTTTTTGTCTCCAAGACAGACAAGCATGAAACCCTATTCACATTAACTAAGTTTGCGAAGTTAGTTGACCTTGACCTAATCGGTGAAGTTAAAATGACCTTAAATGGTAAACCTTTAAACATCTTGTCATGAACCTGAAGAAAAAAGCTTGAAAATACATACACTGCCCTCCATAAATTATCATACATGTTAAAGTCCTATCATAACAGACATAAAATCTTCATACAATGAAATTGTTGAAAACATCATTATGCTTAAGCTGAGTGTTTTTATATTTTTCCCGAAAATTTCAGAAAATTGTAAGAAAATTGATTTTCAAGAAAAACAACTTTATTATACATACATTTAGATCATAAACTTGAAGTTTTTCCGGAGATATCACTTTCAAATGCCGGAAAAACTTCAATATTTCAATTGTATGAACAAAATGTGATACGATGATTACAATATAAACCTATGGCAAATAAAAATTTGTAAAATAAATTATGGATGACAGTGTCTATACAGTCAAATCTGTCTATAAAGGCCACCCAAGGGAACCAGCAAATGTGGTCTTTATGGACAGGTGGTCTTTATATACAGGTTCAAATAATATGAATGAAGAACAATTGCAATCGTGTAACAATTCTACTGGCCTTTATAAGCAGGTGGTCATGATATAGAGGTGGCCTTTAAGGCAGGTTAGACTGTAGTATGGATACCAGTATATAAGGCCCTTCCAAGTTTACTAAATTGGTTGACCATTACAGGTCACATTGATCTTAAATTGTCAACTTTTAAAACTTTTTCTTGTCATGAGCTAAAGGCTTAAAGTTAAACACTTCATCTATCACATCAGTTCATAAATCTCTACTAATTTTGCAAATTTGTTTCACCTTTGGCCTTCACTCAAGGTCATGCATGGGTACTTTAAATAGTAAAACAATTTGTCATCTTTTTGTCATGAACCAAATGACAGAAAATCTTAAAACCTTTTTTTAAGCATCATAGAATCCAAGTTTTCAAAGCTAGTTTATTTTTATCTTTGGTAAAGTTCACAGAGGACTTGATGATGATTTCGAGAAAGAAAACGTTGCTTTTTGAAATTTCATTAGTTCTATCAGCTGTAGATAATAAGATAAGATTTCAACTTGTGTTATGTGGGCAAACAACAAAATTAAGTGTATTTACATTTATGATGCTTGATTGTATTAAACTCTGTTTGAGACCAATTGGAGTTATAGGACTATAATTAAATTTGCTAATGTGACGTCACTCATCTCTTGCTTATGCCCATACCAGTGATGTCATTGACAGCAATGGGAATTGCATGTCATACACAACAGTGTTTTAAATTTATTTCAGGATTCAAAAGCAAAAATAAGATTTAAAAAAAAATTAAAATGTAAATATAACTTTTCAATTGTTTAGAAATGGTGTTTATAACATGTATAATGCATGTAATGCTACAACTTCCATTGCAATGCAAAGAAAACTAATCATAATTGGCTAGCTCACGTTATTTAGTTTGCTTTGCATTGGAAGTTATAGCACTATAAACACCATTTCCAAACAGTTCAATGGTTAAATAAATTTCAATTCAAGTAACCTATGTATTCTGCATCTGGCCGTGGTTTCACAATCATTTCTTAACTAAGATTTTTATTAATTTAAATCTGGCAACTTTTTACAATATTTTATATAGTGCTAATAAAAATATGTCAACAATATTGAAATATAGATGTAATAAGCTTAGAGTGATCATCAGTATGATGCCTTTGATAAATATCTTGAATAAACAAAATTAATCAGATTTCAAATTTGCAGATTTAAGTAAAGGATTTAGTCTTAGTTAAGAAATGATTGTGAAACTGAGGATTGTGTCTATGATAATATCTGAATTATTAAACTAGCATTGAGTAACAAGTGTTAACTAGGACACTATATGATGGTAATAATGTTTCAAATATTATTCCTTGTGCAATATCATAAATATTTTACTTGTGAAAAATTTATTATGAACTCCTTCTTGAAATAAATGCAAGGAAATATTCTATGTCAATCAAACATGTCACAAATTTGTCTAATTTATATATAAAACATATAAGTATTATGGTCAATTTACATAATTATTACAATTAATTTGTTGATTTTTAAATTTTATATTTTTTATTTTTATCACCATAGCAATCAAAAAAGGACCAGTCATTTCAAAGCATGGAATGAAGATTTTCATTGAAAAAGGATCATTAGGAGAACAAAAGGTAAATAATATAATAATTTAAAAATGATATAATGAATCTGTATTTAATTTACTATTTATAACATGTACAATGTATGCAAAGTATATTCTGTCATTCTGCCTGAATGTCCATAGATAGTTCTATTAGATAGAGACTTAAGAAAGTAGAAAGATAAATGGAGAGAGAAAAAGACAGAGATGTATAATAGGGAAAAGAAGATAGATAGAAAATGGATATAGTAAAAGAGAGCTAAGGAGACAGGTAGGTGATAGGGAGTTGAGTTGAGTTGAGTTGAGTAATGGTGTTTAACGTCCCAGTCAAGAATATTTCACTGATATCGAGACATCACCAGCTTCAGGCAAAGGTGCAGAAATTTTGCCTGTGCGTGCTGATGACATTATACAGCAGTGTTCTTTTGCATGCCAAGCCCACTGTGACATGGGACCTTGTTTATTTAAGTTTCCATCCGAAAGAACCATGACTTTCATTTCGTAATGCCAAGTGCTTGGCGAAAGAACAGTCACTACCCACTTTCAGGTCTTGGGTCAGACCCGGTTGGGGATTGAACCTACAGCCTTCCACTAACGGAGCGAGCACTCTACCAACTGAGCTCCCGCAGTGGTGTAGGTGATAGGGAGAGGGAGATAGATGGATGGATGGACAGATAGGCAGGTAGATTGATAGATTGTCTTATTAATAGTATTATAGATAGTCTTATTAGAATCTCATATTGGTAACAGTGTAACATAGAGATATCTTTAATGAGAGTAGATTTTTTCTTGTCCAGAACGAGCTCAAGCTAGCTGATTCTGGACAATCAAAAATTCATAGCAGTTTGAGGTATCTCTATCTATCACTGTTAAAGGTGTAGGATTCCTTTTCCAACACATTTGCAATGTAACAAAACATGATTTGTAAACAAAAGATTTGCATCAAATGTTTGGTGTTTATGCCACCATTAGTGTCTTCTGCAAACGATGTACAATAATTGATATTTGTTCACGTTCTCACATAAAATTATTATGACTTCTTCAATTAAGCAATGGTTAGTGATTGTGATGTTGAGAAAATTATTGTTTGGGAAAAAGTGATCTCACCCTAGAGTGAGACAAGGAATCCCACACGGGTGAAAAAAGGTGATTTCCATGTCACGTGTGAGAAAAAGTGATCTCACCCTAGTTTGCGACAAGGAGATCCCACATGGGTGAAAAAAAGTGATTTCCATGTCACGTGTGAGAAAAAGTGATCTCACCCTAGTTTGCGACAAGGAGATCCCACACGGGTGAAAACAAGAGGTTTTCATGTCACGTGTGAGAAAAATGATCTCTCCCTAGTTTGCGACAAGTAGATCCCACATGGGTGAAAACAAGAGGTTTTCATGTCACGTGTGAGAAAAAGTGATCTCACCCTAGTTTGCGACAAGGAGATCCCACACGGGTGAAAACAAGAGGTCTTCATGTCACGTGTGAGAAGAATGATCTCTCCCTAGTTTGCGACAAGTAGATCCCACATTGGTGAAAACAAGAGGTTTTCATGTCACGTGTGAGAAAAAGTGATCTCACCCTATTTTGCAACAAGGAGATCCCACACGAGTGAAAAAAAGTGATTTCTATGCAACATGTGTGCGAGAAAGTGATCTCACCCTAGATTGCGACAAGGAGATCCCACACGGGTGAAAACAAGAGGTTTTTATGTCACATGTGAGAAAAATGATCTCACCCTAGTTTGCAACAAGTAGATGCCACACGGGTAAAAACAAGATATTTTCATGTCACATGTGTGAGAAGGATATTATACTCTGTATTATATTTCTAGGCTGATGTGTTAGTATGTGCAACACCTAAGGACCTCTCGTTAAGTTCAGCATTAGCATCAAAGTCTCTACTAAAGCATGGTGGAGAAAGTATTCAGGCAGAATGTTCACAAAAGTATCCAAATGGTGTCAAAGATGGTGAAATAGCAGAAGTTGGAGGAGGGGGACTTAAATGTCAAATGTTATATTTAACAAGCGTTCCAGGCTGGGATACCGAAAAATCTAAACCAGAAAAGGAAACGGTCAGTTCATATACACAGGATAACAAGTCAATGTCATCTGGGAATTGTACTAAAAATGTATAATTTTAGAGCACTATATAAATAATGCATTGAAAATATTTTATTATGAGCCCCTTAATGGACGATGCCATCTGTAGTTTATTTTATTTATATATTTAGAGGTTTTTAACTATAAACTGTTTATATAATAACTGCCTTTAGTAACTATAACCCTAAGTTTCTATATGTATTTTTTACATTTAAAATATGTGATGATTTTTTTTCTGTGAACCATTGATTATTTAATGTATGACTAAATATTGATCTACACATTCAACTTTTGTTACACTGAACATGCTGAACTTCACATGAAATTTCATGTGATTTCATGTAAATTGAGCTTATAAGTGAAATTGACATGAAAATTTTCATAAAGAATGGAACAATCTAGAGGATTAGTTCCGAATTCATTCGGAAATCCTCTGGATTTGAAATGATAAAGGCGACAACTTTCCCCTTTTTTAGCCGCATATTCTTGCATCTTGGGAACCTTGAAAACTACTCCATAGATTTTGCTAAAAATTTCTGAGGTTATGGAGTCTAATGCGATCTAGCTATCTAACTTGGTGAATTTTATGGGAAAATTCGGTATCATACCTAATTTTGGGGTCAAACATGCAAAAAAAGAATTTTTCCTAAAAACAACTACGTTTAACGCACTCCTGTTTGATAACCGTTCATTGTACAAAAAAGTCGTCCATTGACCGAAAAAAGTTTAAGATCAGACGAAAAAGACGGTATTTTTATATTTTTTCTATCTTGCACATAAAATCCACAATAACTGTTTAAAGTCGGCCCAGCCCTATCATCCAAAATAAATTTAACGTACCATTTTGAATTTGTACCCATAATAAAGTAACCAATTCTTTACCAAATTATTGGTAGGTTAGGCACTTATCCGTTAGGTCTGTGTTAAACTTTTGATTGGCAAGTTCTGTGGATGAGCTCTACTAATTGAAATCCTCTAGATTGTTCCATTCTTTCCCGCGAAACCCCTAAAGGTGTTGCCACACTAGTACGAAATTCATAATAAATTCATTTTGAAGTATGTTAAACATAAACAAAATTTTGCTGTTTACTCCATTATTGCTAGACTTTGGGGAGCTCTTGTTAATTTTGTCTGTAGTTAAAACTTTATCATAGGCATATATGTATATTCCTGGTTGTTAAAAACACAATTTCTAAAATATTCTTTTAAAAAATTATATTTTGGTTTAAGAAGGGGTTTGACATGAAATGGGTGGAGATTTATAAAAAAAAAATACTTTTAAATACACATAGTGGAGATTAGCAAGCTGGTAACAAAACAACGGAAGTCATGATTCAATATACCACTGCTATACCACTGTATCTCTCTATACTTTCAATGATTTTCCTCTTTTTTCAGGTTGTATACAAGGTGATAAGTTCATGTCTAGACAAAGCCAGCAAAGCTAAATATAAATCCCTAGCCATTCCAGCCATTGGAACAGGAAAAGACAATTACCCTCGAAAAACGGTCGCAAAGTTATTATATGAATGTGTTTTGAAGTTTTGGGATAAAAATCCTAAATCTTCCATACAAAGTGTGACGTTTGTGGTATTTCCTAAAGATATGGAGACTGTGAGGGTATGTTTATATATTCTATAGGGGTACATGAGATAAAACTACTTAGACAAGAGCATTCAGTGAAAACAAAAACCCCCATCAAGAGGTATTTCTAATCATTGATGAAATTCAAAGGGCCATAACCCCAAGAAAAGTCATTAAACCAGGACAGAAATATAAGTGCAGAACTACATCTATCATTGATCATTCTTGTAAAGTTTCATTAATATCTGATATTGGTGAACTTTAGTGGTCAAAATGTGACACACCAACAGACGGAATGCATCAGCAGGTTATAAAAATGATGTCATTGGGTATTATGAAAACCTTGAATATTCTGATATTTTAGCTGTCTTAACGGAATTAGTTAGCTTCCTATTGGGATATACAATTATATTAATGCTTAAGGTCGTTAGATGATGGTCATTGCATACTCAAGTGTTAACTGGTATTAATGTATTATTATTAATGTAATAATAGATGCATCATTACAAATAAGGCACCCAAACAAATCAAAGTCAAAGCCTGTATTTCCACCATTTAACCCATGGGTATATTTGATCACATAAATGTGATTGACATAAAACTCTCAAACAAATGAAATATATAGTCTAGGGTAGGGAATAATGGCTACTGACCATGTTTTTACAAGTGACCACTAGACAGTTTTGTCCTTAATTTGACTCTGTTTTACAGCACGTTTAAAACTGCACTGATACTAAATTGATGCAACAGCTTTTGATTATCTAAATATGAGGCAGCAACTCTGACTGATCCTTACAGACAGATGACCTCTCTATGGAGATGACCACTGTCTCAGGTTTTCTGACTGATCTTTAGAGACAGATGACCTCTCTATAGAGATGACCACTGTCTCAGGTTTTCTGACTGACCATTAGAGACAGATGACCTCTCTATGAAGATGACCACTGTCTCAGGTTTTCTGACTGACCATTAGAGACAGATGACCTCTCTATGGAGATGACCACTGTCTCAGGTTTTCTGACTGACCATTAGAGACTGATGACTTCTCTATGGAGATCATGTCTATATGGTTTAGGTTGGGGTTACTATTATTATTATTATTATTTAATTATTTTTTTTTTTTTTTTTTTTTTTTTTTAGAATTGGTCAATGTAAAACTAAAGACTATGCATATCTTTGTTTACTTTTCAGGCATTTGAAAAGGAAGAACACAATAGACTGAATCCTCAGATTAAATATAGCAGTGGCAGCAGTAAGTTTTTTCCAGATTTATAATGGTGGTTATATATATTGTAAAATCATTGAATTTGGTTATTTCAGATTTTCATGATTCTGAGAAAAAAATGCCATTTTGTGAAATGATAAATTTTTTGTTTGTTGTCTCTGTTTATGGTTAATTGATAATTTATAATTTCATTGACTTGTAAATTCATGGGTTGTAGGATCGACAAAAACACCAAGACAATTTAATGATTTCAGAGTATAAGCTTGCCTAATGTTCAAATAATGGGGTTTGCCAGTGTACCACGTTGTACCCCATAATGTTTCTGCTGAACCATTATTTCCATTGTAGATGGAATCTTTTCAGTTCTGTTCCTGTTTTTTTTATGAAAATGATGGGAAATCTCAACATAAACCTTTTCTAAAATGTTCCACACAAACATTAAGGAGTATTAATCATGTGATGGACTGGCAAACCCCATTAATTAGAAATACCTTTATCTTCACAGGGCTCTACAATGTGAGTAAAACACTCGCATATGCGAGTAATTATTTGTAAATGCGAGTGGATATGTCAAATTTACTCACCCATGTGTGAGTAGAAAGTAGAAAGCCAAATCCCGATTTTACCTTTCCGTTTTCGACAATGAAATTACTCTCTTCAAGCAACATCTTTAAAGCGCTTAAATTCATTAAGCTGCAATCCGTTAATTTGTTAAGTGTTTCTGTGATCATGTTCTCAAGTGCCGATTTCATCGCTTTGAGTTGTAAACAAAATCGGCAAATATATTTGTTTTTCAAGGCATGAGTACGAATAAAAAATTAGAATAAATTACCAGGAAAAAAAGATCTGGGGTTCGACTAACGCCTTGCCCGGTATCTTTTCTACTGACCCTGTATCATTCCGCACCGGACACCTACAAACCATGTAACCTATAATATTTTACATGGACTACTACCCATACTACCAAGGTAGATTAATGTATGTTGTAATAATGTAATTTTATTGTTGTTAATTTAAGATAAAGTAAATTTTTTGTGTTATTTTTGTAGATTCAGTGCTGACATCAAAATGTAATATAAAAATCAGTATAGATACAAGTAGCCTGTCTAGTGCCAAAGTAAGTATCATGTTACCATGGTTACCTTTTGTAATCTCCAGGAAAGATACGATGTCAATACCATCCCCGAATCCAGTTGGATTTCAATATCATCCCTGAACTAAGGGTACACCCAGATGGATTTCAATATCGCCCCTGAACTAAGGGTACAACCAGTTGGATTTCAATATCATCCTTGAACTAATGGTACAGCCAGATAGATGTAAATATCGTCCCTGAGCTGAACTTACTCTACAGCCAGTTACCAGATTTCAGTGTGGCTTTTCATTGGTTCCTAAGTTTATTTGTTCGTTTGAGGTGAGATTCACATTTTCAACCAATTAGCAGATAGACATTTTTCGCAGCAACTGGAGTATAAAATCATCACTACTCTGGCCTGTAGGTTTGTGATTCTGGATTATGTTGAATTTGTGGAACAGTTCACAATCCACTTTCTTTCTTTTTCTTTTTTTTTTAAATCTCATTATATGTGAAATATTCATGACTGGAAAATAAAAAACCCTTTGTATCAATCAGTCAATCAAACCCTTATGAAAACATAATCATATATGGATTATTTCCCTTGTTTACAGGTTGATGTAATTGTGTGTTCTACAGCTCCAGGTTTAGACCTTAATGCTGGACAGTCCTCAAAAGCATTACTTGAAGCTGGTGGAAAAACTTTACAAGATGACTGTGAAAACAACTATGGTGGTGGGATTGATTGTGGTGAAATTGCCGTAGTTGGCCCTGGAAAATTGTCTTGTAAAAAGGTCTACTTTGGTTGTTTGCCAAAACACAGTACAGATCCAAAAGTAGCTGAAAAGGTATGTAACGGTCACTATACAAATACAGTAAGACTCTGAATTGTTTGAGTACCACTGCGGTAGCTCAGTTGGTAGAGTGCTCGCTCCGTAAGTGGGAGGTCGTGGGTTCGAACCCCGGCCGGGTCTGACCCAAGACTTGAAAGTGGGTAGTGACTGTTCTTTCGCCAAGCACTCGGCATTACGAAATGAAAGTCACGGTTCTTTCGGATGGGAACTTAAAATAAACGAGGTCCCGTGTCACGGTGGGCTTGGCACGCTAAAGAACCCTGCTGTATAATGCCATAAGCGCAACGCAGTAAATCTGTATGAGCATCCGGGGTTAGTCCAGAATATATCTGCACAGGGTAAAGCGTTGAGGCTATTGGGATTTAACATGTTGAAAAACCAGGCAAATGGCGGATTCTGTTGCACATATGACATAAAATGTCACCAAGGACATCACTTCCGGTGTAAACATTGCCATTTTCGCCATGTAAAATCCCAATAACGCCAACCTTTTCCTTTCTACATACATACTTCATGACATTCGCGCATACAGATTTCCTGTTAAGACTATGTACGAGTAAGTAAAAAAATATCAATCTATATTCAAATTTATTTGATTTTCTATGGAAATAAAGAGTATTTCACTGTCACAAACAGAGCGTTTCCTACAGTAGGTAAATCTTAAGTAGGAATGACTGTGGGACCATGACCTGCCACTTTGTACCTATTTGTAGGTTTCTATGACTATATACATGTTTTTAATCAGTTGCTGACAAAGTTAATTTTGTATTTCAGACATTAGCTGATTTTATGATGAAATGCCTAGAGGACGCAGAGAGTGACAAAATGAAGTCCATAGCTTTCCCAAGTTTAGGGACTGGTGGTAATGGCTATCCACATGATGTAGCAGCCAGAATCATGTACCAGGCTGTATTTGATTTTGAAAAACAGCATTCATCAACCTCAATTAAACAAGTTAATTTTGTCATTTATTCCAAAGATCACAAGTCAATACAAGTAAGTTGAAGAATGAGTGTGTTGGCTTTTTTTTCCGTTTCAGAATAGTTTCACGTACAGTCGAACCCAGTTAATCGCATAGGCTCCGTGATTCAAAATTCTATGCGATTAACCGATAAGCAAGGTTAACTTTTTCTAATTATAATAGCAGTTTTTATTCCAATCAATGTTATTTTAATAATCAAAGTGTTGTCTCCTGTGATCATAGAATAATCCCCGATGTTTACTTTACTATCATTGGTTTCAGTTTCTTAACCTACCACTGTGTTTTTTTAACAATTAAAATTATAACTGACATATGTCACTGAAGTTACTGTTTGTATCAGAATATTTACACAATAAAAACTTCAAACAGCTCTAAATGGCTAATCGGAATGACCCATTGTAAATAAGTTAAACACCTGTGAGTTCTGTTAGGTTTTGTGTCATCGGCGATACACATTTTAGTAAATTTCCGATAAGGGAGACAAACCAATAAAATATTCAAAATGGCGGCTGCTTTACTGGAGTACCGCGAAATGTTCAGAAAGAAGGAAAAAATACAAAACACAAACAAGTAAACACAATTTATACAACATATTTTATTCATTAAATACAAATGTTCTTCTACGACTGTATAATAAACATATTTGACACTTCCCCTTGATAACGGTGACGATCTTGGGTTTGTCACAAAACCTGGAAATGAAATCAAGTGCACATCGTATTTTGAAGAAAAATTATGATTTTTTTTTTAAATCCTAGGGTTTGGGGATCGGGTCGGGAAATTTTCTATGCGATTAACCGGAGTTGGGCATTTTTGGCTATGCATTTATGCGGGTAATTTTCAATAGAATAAATAAGAAATGGTTTTGGATTTCATTACCGATTTATGCGATTATCCGATATGCAATTAAGTGGTTTCGACTGTATATTGTGACATCACCAGTTACAGTCTTAGAGTGATTGTGTTGGCTTTATGTCCATTTCAAAATAGTTTTACTTGTATCGAGACAGTTACAGTTTAAGAGCGAGTGTGTTGGGTTTTTGTCTAATTCAAAATAGTTCCACTTGTATCGAGACATCACCTGTTACAGTCCTAGAGTGAGTGTGTTGGCTTTATGTCCATTTCAAAATAGTTTTACTTGTATCGAGACAGTTACAGTTTAAGAGCGAGTGTGTTGGGTTTTTGTCTAATTCAAAATAGTTCCACTTGTATCGAGACATCACCTGTTACAGTCCTAGAGTGAGTGTGTTGGCTTTATGTCCATTTCAAAATAGTTTTACTTGTATCAAGACAGTTACAGTTTAAGAGCGAGTGTGTTGGGTTTTTGTCTAATTCAAAATAGTTCCACTTGTATTGTGACATTACCAGTTACAGTCTTAGAGTGAGTGTGTCAGGTTTTTGTCCATTTCAAAATAATTTCACTTGTATTGAGACATCACCAGTTACAGTCTAAGAGAGAGTGTGTTGGGTTTTTGTCTAATTCAAAATAGTTTCACTTGTATTGAGACATCACCAGTTACAGTCTCTTGAGTAAGTTTGTTGGGGTTTTTTTGTCCATTTCAAAATAATTTCACTTGTATCGAGACAAATTCCATCTTAGAATGAGTGTGTTGGGTATTTGTCCAATTCAAAAAACATCACTTGTATTGAGACATCAATTACAATATAAGAGAGAGTGTGTAAGTTTTTTTTATTTCACTTGTATCAAGACATCGCCAGTCTGAGAGTGATAGTGTTGGGTTTTTGTCCATTTCAAAGTAATTTTACTTGCATGGAAACATCACAAGTTAGAGGTGAACCTACAAAAATGTGTGCCTTTGCATATTAGGGTATTTTAATGTCACATGTTACATGTTGTACTTTAGGTTATGAAGATCATGTTTAAAAGACTTTATGGGGTTCACCGCTGTATCATGTGATACCCTCCCTCTAAGGTTTATACAGAACACCTATTTCAAATGGAAATGGAAACATAAGATTACATTTTCCTGTTAAAAGAATGTTATTTCAGAAATTGGCTATGTTAAAACTTTCTAAAACGTTGGGCGCAAACAAGTATGGATCACTTGGTACAGTGGCAAACTCCATTGTGGACAGGAGATTATAGTCACCTGAAGTTTCCAAGAAGCATGTTGGTTTAGTTTAAATCAACAACCATTGACATTATTTTGGAATATATGGGACAAGAATTTGTTCTTGTTTGTGTTCTTGTGCATAATATTTTTTGTCAAATTCTAGATAGTCTAATATCTGGATTAAAATTTTAACTTTCAAACCTTTATTTAAACTAAAACAAATTAAATATATTATACCACATTTTGTTAACATAATTTTTATGCAGAACTTTTAAATTTCTTGTAATTGAAAGCATTTGGTAGAAATATCAACAAATAACATATCAAAATTGAGTAAATATTTTAAATATTTAATGGGTGGACATGGCTAAGTGGTACTGTCACTGGCTTCCAAAGTCAAGGGTCATGGGATCAAACCTCACTTAGGACTTGGAAATTTTCTGAGATGTTTTTCATCTCCTGTCTATACAAGAGCCATAAAAAGCTAATTACCAGAATAGTCTTTCGAATGAGACTCAAAACCGAGGTCCCATGTCTCGGTGCAGCCTAAAGACACATTTGTAAATTCAAAAAAGAGTAGGCCACCTGTGGCCACAGTGGACCCTTACAACAAGAAATAAATGAAACTTGAGCAAGAAGATAACAATAACAAGATAATGAAGATAACAATAACAAGATAACAAGACGTTTCTGCTATGTGTTTTATCCATGGTTTTATACATGTATCTGATTTTAGGCTTTTCAAACAGAAGAGAAACAACATCAAACAACACAAAGTCCTAGTTCCAGTGTGTCATCATTTAGAAAAATGTTAGGTGGAATTTTAGGTAGAACATCTGTCCAAAACCCTGATCAGACACTACACAGAGGTAAGATAATTTTTATCATTAATTAACAAGTTATGTTACTGATACAATAGGTATAATGGAATTGTAACCGTTGTAGAACACTAAAAGCTCAGTGAATGTGTACAGAAAAATTTTTTTAGGCTTTGTTGAAAATGTTGGGTTTTTTTTTCCAAGAACTGTTCACATTAAATTGAGTCAGTCTCAGCTCAGCAATGGTTGAGGAAACCAGAATGCCCTGAGAAACCACTGACCTTTAGTAAGCAAACTGACAAACATTCACACATTAGGATCAGTCCCAAGTGGTGAGATCAAGAGGTGCTGTGATTTGTAAGTGCTCGCTTTAGATCACACGGCTAATGTCTCAGTCCCCTTGCTCACTTTAGATCACACGGCTAATGTCTCAGTCCCCTTGCTCACTTTAGATCACACGGCTAATGTCTCAGTCCCCTTGCTCACTTTAGATCACACGGCTAATGTCTCAGTCCCCTTGCTCACTTTAGATCACACGGCTAATGTCTCAGTCCCCTTGCTCACTTTAGATCACACGGCTAATGTCTCAGTCCCCTTGCTCACTTTAGATCACACGGCTAATGTCTCAGTCCCCTTGCTCACTTTAGATCACACGGCTAATGTCTCAGTCCCCTTGCTCACTTTAGATCACACGGCTAATGTCTCAGTCCCCTTGCTCACTTTAGATCACACGGCTAATGTCTCAGTCCCCTTGCATCAGAGTTTTGGGATAATTCAATTTTCTGAATTATGTTCTAGTATTGAAGTTTTATATTACTTATTTTCATTAAACTTCCCCTGTAATCACATGAATCAACGGCATGAATCCTATAATTTGTATATAACTATGATAATTATTTTAAAAAATACTTTAGTTTCAGATCAAGATTTTGCAGTTGGTAATATGATGTTAACATTTAGTGTAGGGGATCTACTCGTTCAGAAGGTTGATGCTATTGTTAACAGCACAAATACTGACCTTGACCTATCTAGAGGTAAATAACAATATACAATTATTTACTTTATATGAGGTCAATATGGTGAAACAAGGACTTGAGACCTGACCCTTATATTGGTCTGACCCGACTGAGGCTGTAGGTCAAAGTGGAGTCGGACTACCTCCAGGGTCAGGTTTAGGGACCTCATTTCACCATATTGACCTCAAACATAGTATTAAGTTACTGTTTGATTATACTAAAACCTATTTAAGACCACTTTTGATCTGTTAATACATGTGTATTTACAAAATGACTATACCTTTCTTCGATGAAACATACAGAAGCAAATGTATTGCAATTCCCATGAAAGACAATTGGGGTCATGACCCTTGATGTGTATCAATTTTCCTGGAATATTACATTATGTCCTGCACAGGGGGTCACATGGTCATGTGAGATATGCCGATCTTGCATGGCTTAAAATCCTATCTCACATGAGCAGGTATGAAAGAAACAGGCCAAGGGTTAAACAAATCAAAATATTTATTAAAAGAAAGAATTGTAAATATAAGAAATGACATTTATGCTCATGGTATTTCAAGAGGTAATGCAAAATAGTGTGGCACGTGTCAAATTCAAAATGAAGGGATTTGCCCTTCATCGAATTTGGCACACACCACACTATCTTGCATTACCCCTTGAAATACTGTGAACAGAATGTCATTTCTTAAATGATATAATAATAAAACTGGATTTCTCAAAAGGTAGAAGACCAGATCTGTTACATTAATTGATTATGTTATGATTATATGATTGGCACGAGGTTAAATGTAAATTACCTCCCTTGAGTCTGACGTCACAACCATGTGGTTAGACAGTTAGAGTGCGGCCATGATACTGTATAGATGTACACATGTATGTATCCAGAATAAAATATAGATATTAGTTTGAACAAAGCCTTCAATATTATTACATGGTGTCAGAATAATGGATCTCACTGGAATACCTACACCATCTATGGACTGGAATTCAAGCAATCTTCCGGACGCATGGAAAAGATTCAAAACTCACGTGGAGCTTATCTTTGCAGGCCCACTCAAAGAAAAAGAAGAAGAAGATAAATGTACGTATTTGCTTCTCTGGATAGGGGAAAAGGGACGTGAAATCTATGATACCTGGGGTTTGTCCGCAACAGACAGAAAGAAGCTAACTGTTTTCTATGAACGATTTCAAACATACGTCCAGCCAAAATTAAACCCCATATTTGCAAGATATAAGTTCAATCAAGAAATACAAGGCAGCAATTCCTTTGAAAACTTTGTCACTCGTCTGCGGATTTTAGCAAAAGACTGTGACTATAATGATCAAACTGAAAATATGATCAGGGACAGAATTGTTTTCGGTGTAAATTCAGCACAAATTAGAGAGAAACTGTTAAACGTCGGCGACAAGTTAAACTTGGATAAGGCAATCCAAATATCTCAACAATATGAATATTCACAGGCCCAGTTAAAATCGATGGCCCAAGGTCAGACGGACACTCCTGTCTATGCAGTTTCATATCAGAATCCAATGGCGGGAAACGCGCCACGTGGTAGAAGCCGATTTCAACGCAAGGCATTTCACCAACGACAGAGTTATAACAACGCGAGAGGTCATGGGGACAAATCTAATTCATTCAGTGGAGCTACGAGACCAAGAACAAAATGTGATTACTGTGGATCTGCGCACGCGAAAAAAGTAAAATGTCCAGCTAAAGGACAAAGATGTAACTTTTGCAATAAATGGAACCATTTTGAGAAAGTTTGTAAAAAGAAAGAGCATAATGTTAATGAACTTAATGTAGTGGATGACAATGATATAGACGATTTTGGTTTTAATGATTTGTTTATTGACAGTATAGATGTTATGCATATTGACAATGGTGTGAATGTAATTAGCAATGACCGGGCATTTGTTGAATTATCATGTAAACCCAATAACACCCGTGTAAACTTTAAGATAGACACAGGTTCCCAAGTAAATATTTTACCTGCTAATGTATTTTTCACTCTCAAGACCAATGCCCCACTAGAACAAGCTACTAGCAAACTGACAACTTACAATGGTCACAAACTCAACACACTTGGTGTTTGTAAGATTATTTGTTGTTTCGGTAACAAAAGTCAATCTCTTGAATTTTATGTGGTAGAAACAGAATCGCCACCAATTTTAGGACTTAAGTCATGTCTAGAATTTTCACTTATCCAGTTTGTGCACTCAGTACAAGATACAATTGTAGCACCATTAGATAAGAGTATGATATTAGCAGAATATAATGATGTTTTTCAAGGTATAGGTCTATTTAAAACTGAATGTAATATTGTACTTGACCCTTCTGTTCCGCCTGTGGTAAATCCACCGCGTCGGGTACCGATCGCATTACGCGACCGATTAAAGGCCGAACTTGACCGGATGGAATCTCTAGGAGTTATCGCGAAAGTAACCAAGCCGACGCCATGGGTTAGTTCGATCGTTATCGTCGAGAAACCGCAAACGAAACAACTACCGTATGTCTTGACCCTCAGAATCTTAATAAGGCAATTCAACGTCCGCATTATCCTATGCGAAATTTCGAAGACATTCTACCGCGCTTATCGAACGCGAAATTCTTCACAAAGTTAGATGCACGTTCCGGATATTGGGCGATTAAATTATCCGAAGAGTCGTCTTATCTTACTACATTCAACTCACCAGTTGGTCGATATCGGTTTCTTAGACTACCTTTTGGCCTGAAGTCTTCACAAGACGAGTTTCAGCGTTACATAGATGAAAGTTTCGAAAATCTCGACGGTGTTGAAGTTATTGTCGACGATATACTAGTTCACGGACGTACGAGAGACGAACATGATAGAAACCTGCGCAATGTTCTTGAACGCGCTCGACAAAAAGGTGTTAAGTTAAATCACGAGAAACTAGAGGTCGGAGTTACCGAAGTCAGATACTTTGGCCATATTCTCAGCGCAGACGGACTTAAGCCCGATCCTTCAAAAATATCGGCAATACGCGATATGAAAGCGCCAGAGAACCAAACCGAACTACAGACCATGTTAGGCACGGTCAACTATCTATCGAGATTTGCACCAAACCTCGCGGAGGTGACAAGTCCATTACGAGAACTTCTGGCGAAGGAAGTACTGTTTTCATGGGATGCACCGCAAAAGAAAGCCTTCGCGAAAGTGAAAGAGATACTTACTACTGATCCAGTATTAGCTTATTATAACCCGGAAGTGGAAATCACGCTCCAAGTAGATGCTTCAAAATATGGAATAGGTGCTACTATTTTACAACACGATAAACCGGTAGCTTATGCGTCCAAGTCGCTTACCGCGTCCGAAATCCAATATGCGCAAATCGAAAAAGAAATGTTGGCGATAGTATTCGGATGTAAGCGGTATCACCATTACGTGTATGGTAAACGAGTAAATGTACAAACGGATCATAAACCATTGGAATCCATATTTAAGAAATCGCTCAGCGCCGCGCCACCAAGATTACAGCGCATGCTTCTCCAATTGCAAAGATACGATCTTAACGTATATCACGTGCCAGGCAAAGACATTCCACTTGCCGATACGCTCTCGAGAAAATTCTTGCCAAACACTGACGAAGGTCTTACCGAAAACATGGACGTTTATGTTCACGCGGTTATGGAATCGATCCCGATAAGTAACACTCAGTTTAAAAACATTCAAGCCACAACTACGTCTGATCCACAATTATGTGTGCTTAAACAAACCATTTTAAATGGATGGCCGAAAAGTTACAAAGAATGTCCTAAAGTGCTGAAAGAATACTACAATTTTCGAGACGAGCTATCAGTCGAGAACGAGGTCATTCTCAAAGGCACGCGTATCGTAATTCCCAGTTCTCTGAGGTCAAATATGATCGAAAAAATTCACTATGGACATATGGGTGTAGACAAATGTGTAAAACGAGCTCGCGAAGTTATATATTGGCCCGGAATTACCACCGATATAATTAGTCACGTAACGAATTGTAAAATTTGTTTGGAAATGCGTAACAATAATCAGAAAGAACCGATGATATCACACGAAACTCCACATTTACCGTGGCAAACAGTCGCATCAGATCTTTTTACGTGGAATAATCGCGATTATGTATTGGTAGTCGATTACTATAGCCGATTTCTTGAGGTAGAATTACTCTCAAGTACCACAAGCACAGCCGTAATAAATAAGCTCAAAACAATATTTGCACGTCACGGTATTCCGCAAAAGTTAATGTCGGATAACGGTCCGCAATATGCCTCGATCGAATTTAACAAATTCGCAGAAACTTGGAATTTTGAGCATATCACTTCTAGCCCTACCTACGCACAATCAAATGGCTTAGCCGAACGAGCTGTTCAAACGGTTAAGCGCATTCTCAGCAAAGCCAAATCAGATAATAAAGATCCGTACATTAGCTTATTAGAGTATCGCACTACTGCCCTTAACATTGGGTATTCTCCATCACAATTACTAATGGGTCGCTCATTACGGTCATTACTACCAGTTTCAAATGAAAGTTTGCGACCGCAAGTATACAACAGGAAATAGCGCGTGACCGTATGTTAAATGCCAAGGAAAAGGGGAAATCCTATTACGATCAAGGTTCTAAACCGTTGCCCGAAATCGCAGAAGGTGACACGGTTCGCATAAGACAAAACGGCAAATGGCAACCAGCACAATGTGTACAAGAGCACGATTACAGATCATTCTCCGTACAAACACCTGAAGGGGGAATTTACCGCAGAAATCGCAAAGATTTACTAAAAACAAACGAGAAATTCGAGTACAATGTAACACCAACTGATAGGTGTGATATATCATCTTCGCCGTCGAATTCATTGGAAGAAAGCTCTCCTGATTTACCGCCACCTTGTGCACCTACTTCGCCTTCTACTCCAAAACCATATGTTACCAAATCAGGGCGCACTGTTAAACCTAAAATTATCCCCTCAATGTAGTTACTGTTTGTTGATATGTTGTTGTATAATTTTCTTCAGTTTTGCATGTTCTTATTGTTTCGTTTACAGCTTAATGACAGTTGTCAAGTTTTATATGGACATTTAAAGAATAGACATTTGTGTTCTTTAACATTTCACAAGGAGGGAGATGTTACATTAATTGATTATGTTATGATTATATGATTGGCACGAGGTTAAATGTAAATTACCTCCCTTGAGTCTGACGTCACAACCATGTGGTTAGACAGTTAGAGTGCGGCCATGATACTGTATAGATGTACACATGTATGTATCCAGAATAAAATATAGATATTAGTTTGAACAAAGCCTTCAATATTATTACAAGATCAAAAAGGTGAAGACCGATATAAGCTGTGTTTACTACATATTGCACAATTAGAATTTTTTTTACTCCAAGAGTTATCTCTCTTAGCATAGCTTCAATCAAATCTTAACTTTATCACTTTTATGACACTAATGGAACAGCAATCTAAGGACTTCATCTTCAATATGAAAGTGTTATTGTAATATAGATGTTGTGTGAAGTAGCATTTTCTTTGTTTGGTGATTGTGACGTTTAAATGTATGGAAATGTTAAGTTTTTTTTGTTACTTAATCAATAAATTATTATGGATCTGTGCCAACTATCATTATTTCTCATCAATAAGTAATAGCTATTTTGATATTTTTTACAAGGTGGCATATCACTTGCCTTGAAGAAAAAATGTGGCCAGTCTATAAGTGATGAATGTAGCAAAAAAGGTAAGTTTTAAGGTCAAGGTCCTCGGGTGCAAATCATTTTATTATATAAATAAATTTCGATTTTTTTGTGGTTTATGAAAATAAACAAGGTTTTGGAAGTGGCAATTCTCATTAAATTCTGAAGCAATTTATAATAGATTTGCTAATCCAAATCTCTTGTTTATATCCCCTTAAACCATGACAAATTGAAAGTTATTTCTTATATTTACAATATTAATCATTGGCATTTCTGCTTAGAACATGCAAAAGGCTAATTATTATTACAAAATACTAGTGTTCATTTCTTATCCGCTGGTTTTGTTAGTATATGGAAAAGCACCATTCGTCCTTTCAAAGAGTTTAGCCCCGCCTTCTTTGACATCACAATAAACAACCATAAACAATCCAAACCAAAATCAGCGAAATATTTCATTGAAGAAAACCATGTACTAGATCATGTAATTCATGATCATACACTGCTGGTTTAATTTTTGAAGAATGAAGTATTTACAAGTTTAACCACACACACATACACACAATAATCATGATAATATGGAATGATTTCCAAAATTTGATGTGTGATGTTGAACATGCATCTATCAAATATAATCATGAAATGACTCATATATATATACACAAGTCCATATATTTTTATGTATTTTAGTTGACAAAATGAGGCAGAAGAAGATTGTGACAACGACTGGGTGTGGATTACCATGTAAAAAGATAATCCACATAGATTCTAAAGACTCTCTTAAAGGATGGAAGAAAATGATGATATTGTGTCTAAACAAAGCTGAAAAACATCAATTTACGTCTATTGCTTTTCCAGTGCTCGGAACAGGTAATGTATTTACCCCCATTGCTTTTCCAGTGCTCGGGAACAGGTAATGTATTTACCTCCATTGCTTTCCCTGTGCTCGGAACATGTAATGTATTTACCCCATTGCTTTCCTTGTGCTCGGGAACAGGTAATGTATTTACCCCATTGCTTTCCCTGTGCTCGGGAACAGGTAATGTATTTACCCCCATTGCTTTTCCAGTGCTCGGGAACAGGTAATGTATTTACCTCCATTGCTTTCCATGTTCTCGGGAACATGTAATGTATTACATCCTTTGCTTTCCCTGTGCTCGGGAACAGGTAATGTATTTACCCCCATTGCTTTCCCTGTGCTCGGAACATGTAATGTATTTACCCCATTGCTTTCCCTGTGCTCGGGAACAGGTAATGTATTTACCCCATTGCTTTCCCTGTGCTCGGGAACAGGTAATGTATTTACCCCCATTGCTTTTCCAGTGCTCGGGAACAGGTAATGTATTTACCTCCATTGCTTTCCATGTTCTCGGGAACATGTAATGTATTACATCCTTTGCTTTCCCTGTGCTCGGGAACAGGTAATGTATTTACCCCCATTGCTTTCCCTGTGCTCGGAACATGTAATGTATTTACCCCATTGCTTTCCCTGTGCTCGGGAACAGGTAATGTATTTACCCCATTGCTTTCCCTGTGCTCGGGAACAGGTAATGTATTTACCCCCATTGCTTTTCCAGTGCTCGGGAACAGGTAATGTATTTACCTCCATTGCTTTCCATGTTCTCGGGAACATGTAATGTATTACATCCTTTGCTTTCCCTGTGCTCGGGAACAGGTAATGTATTTACCCCCATTGCTTTCCCTGTGCTCGGAACATGTAATGTATTTACCCCATTGCTTTCCCTGTGCTCGGGAACAGGTAATGTATTTACCCCATTGCTTTCCCTGTGCTCGGGAACAGGTAATGTATTTACCCCATTGCTTTCCCTGTGCTCGGGAACAGGTAATGTATTTACCTCCATTGCTTTCCCTGTGCTCGGGAACAGGTAATGTAAAAGTTTGTTGCTGGAGAAAATCGCCAACTTGACTATTGACACAATACGCTTCTCTTTGTTTGAGATGTGTTGGTTAATTGGTTTGTTGGTTTAGATGGTGTTCACCTCCCCACCACCCCACTGTCACTCCCGTCCTCGCCCAAATCAAACTTAAGTTACATCAGTTTAAGATTGGTGGAATACCTGCAGAAAAACCACTGATCATCAGCGATTGAAATGGAAGCATCTTTTTACTTGGGGATCTGTTTTAATAGAATTCAAACCTAAAGAGGTAAAGAGCAGTGTGATGTGTAACCTGATTTGTTATAACATTTTGCCATTATAATTTACATTAAAAAACACTCATCCTTAAAATTTGTATTTTTTATATTATTTTTATTTGATATTTGAAGGACAACAATTGTTAATTTAAACATGCTTATGGTTCATTCTGTATGTTTGCTGCTAAAGCTTTACACATGGGGCCAGTTGTTTAAAGTTTGATGATTAGTCAAAATTTGGAATTTCACATAATTTCACATCTGTTATGGAAATTTACCTTAAAAATGTAGAAAGTGAATAGAATTCAATCAAACTAAACCATATCATTATAAAACTATCAATTTGATCATGCTATTTTGATTTTTATTAACTTTTTAAATTTGTGTTAATCAACAGTTAAACTAATTAAAGCTTTGAACAACTTGGTCCTGTACATTGTAGTCACATAATGTATAAGGAAAACATTACTCAATGTGGTAGCTAGGAAACTTTCACTGTTTTGATCCAGGGATTCATCAAGGGCCTATTTAGGGCCGAAATTTGGCCCCATTCCCAAAAGTAAAATCATGGAATTTTTCCCAAAATCAGCTGAAAAAATTCCCAATTAGAAAATTGTGTTGTTTTTAAACGAAAACGAAAGTAAATTTTGTGAAAGACCCCTAATCAGCAAAATCAAATAAAAGATTCTCGATTATTTTAAAATAACATCTGCAAAGGAAGGTGAATAACTGCTTCTACATCAAAGACTTCCGAGGTCGTGAGTAAACCGACTTCTGAAATGATGTCGACGTTTTCCCAAAATGAGCAAAAGGTTGATAATTTTTCCCAATTTTTAGTTTAGGGCCTTTTCCCAAAAGACCCTAATAAATCCCTGTGATCTTCTTAACTATTTTGCGGCAAGAAATTTTCACTGGTCAAACTGCAGGTAAAGTGAACCAAGGAAAATAAAATATCTTCCTTGAAAAGATATTTTCATGGTACAAGAGCAACCATGAGAATCACAAATATTTTTTGCTCATAAATGATTCTTCTTATACAGTAAGATAAAGATTTATTTTCTGATTTTGACATACAAAAGAAGTCCTTGCTCTTAAGCAATGTTTGCAAAAATTACTTTCAATGATTAAATATTTTCCTTATTTAAATGTGTGTATGTGTATGATTGTGACTTTGTATTATCTGATCTACAGGAGGAAATATAACCAATTTTACACCAGAAAATATTGCCGAATTATTTTACGAATCTGTGCTTGAACATTCGAAAGCTGGGGATAATCAACATCTGAAAGCTGTGAAAGTCCTGGCATTGAAGCCAGACATGTCTGCAAAAATGGTGTCAGCTGTTCAAAACTACAAGCCTAGAGGAATAATGAAGAAATGTACAGGTATTTTTAGTGGTATTTTAGTACTATAATACTGCTTCAGTGTTCCTAAATCAGGATCTTAACAGAACTATTTGACCTCTAAAGCAATGATAGCTGCTTTGGTTAATATTTAATATGACTTACTGTGAAGGTTTTTTGTCTTATCATCCAGCTCATCTCCCAAAGTCTGTTATTTACAATGCTGTTTAAACCAGGGTTTTCGTGTGAGACATTATGCAGCAGGTATATGCCCTTCCCAATTATTTTCATAATTATACCCCACCCCCACCCACCCCCTCCCAATTATTTTTATAATTATACCCCCCTCCCAACCTGCAAAACAAAGTTTAGGAGGGTATATAGAAAACACCCTGTCTGTCTGTCCTAATATCGTGTCCGCTCCATATCTTCCATGACTATGGATGGATTTTTACTTGGCACAAATGTAAACCAACATGAGACGATTTGTCACATACCAAATTTATGTGCATAAGTCAAAGGTCAAGGTCAGGAGGTCATTGTATGGGGGTGGGGGGGGGGTATTTGGCTCTCTAGAGACAGTTCTAGTTTTATATAAAATTTATTTTCTACATGAACCATTAGACATAAAATCTGAATCACAGGTTGTGTTGTTTATGTTTAAGTTTAAAAGTCACTATTATTTGGTTTTAAAAGAAATCAAACAATTATCAAATATGAAGAAAGTTACAGAATAATTAAGAATTCTTCACTTTCACAATGGGATGAGCCAGTGTACAATTATTTTCCATTAATGATGGATTCACTTCAGTTCACTTTTTCCTAAAAATTTGATGTTACTTCAGGAAATGTTGACAAAACTTTTAGGGGTATTGATCACATGGATGGTATGCTGGCGAACTTCATTTAGGGTCCTTCCCCACACATACACATAACGTTTTTTATTTTTTTGAAAATTTCTTTATAAACTAGCAAGAATTGGACATGAAACTTGTCAAGGATGTTCCCCTAACAAAAACCATTCAAGTTTAAAAATATGATAAACCTTGACTTTCATTCAAGGTCAAACTGACCTAAAATGCTATGATCTTTAAGCATGTAGCTTCTTGACATTTTGTTATAATTTGAAATATTTCTAAACTCCACACAGCTTTCTTAAGTAATGGATTATTTGTTCCACAATATCAGTTTTAATAATATAAAAAATCAGTAGGCACAGGTCAAGTTGCAATTTCATATTCTATTTGATGTATGATTCACATACAAAATATTTTAAAGAAATGTTTTAAGTCCATTACCGATAATTTCATAAAAAAATCAGTGTGTCAGACTTAACTATGATGGTAGACTCACATATCAAATAATTAGTTCAGTATCTGCAGGCATTTGGGCAAAAAGTCCAGAAAACTAATTAATCCTGCCTGCTTTTATGTCTGCATCACCAAATTAATACTGTATAGTCATTTATTTCTGCAGGGAAAAATTTCGCTGTTCAGACACTGGAATTTATTCACATTATAAAATTCTGCAATGCAGTGGCCAGAATATCTCAATTTATGTTCAAATTTGTTGCAGCTTTACTAAAACTGAAAACTGTTTGCATAGTTTTTGGTTTGAGATCAAGTTGTTATACCCCCCGCTTAAAAAGTGGGGGGTATATAGTGATAGGGGTGTCCGTCTGTCTTTCCGTTACACCTTAGGGTACCCATCTCTTATCCGCAACTCCTCCTAAACCCTTCAATGGATTTTCATGAAACTTTCACACAATCTTTGTGATATAATGTAGATGTGCACCTCTTATTTAAAAATTTGATCCGATGGATTTTTTTTATGTGGGGGGAGCGGGGGGTATTTTTGTGAGCTTGTGGCTCACAGTTTTTCTAAAAATTGTTAAAAATAATGTTAACAGTAATGTTAGTGGTAGAAGTGTATGTGAATTTATGGGTACATTCTTGAGTTTGTTTGTGTGCATGATATTTGTGCATGGTCAGTGTATCTGAATTGGATGGAAAGTAAATATTTAAATGAATTACAATGTTAAATCAACATATTTATATGTTGTTTCTTTTATTTAATTAGATGAATTGGGAAATCTTGGATTGATACCAAAACCAGGAGTTGATTCTGATGTGAGATCAAGAAGGAATCTGAACATGAACTCTGTGTCATTGATGATATTTTCTGACTCTGATGACAACATTGATAAGGCCATAGATATGTTAGATGATCTAGTCAACAAGGAGATAAAGCACCAAACTATCAGAGACACACTAATACCAGAACTTAAAGATTCAGAGGTTTGATCATTTAATAATAAAGTCAAACCTGTCTATAAAGGCTACATAAGGGAACCAGCAAAAGTGGCCTTTATGGGCAGGTGACCTTTATACACAGGTTCAAATAATATGAATAAAGAACAATTTAAATACAGTTCTACTGGCCTTTATAAACAGGTGGCCCTTACATAGAGGTGGCCTTTATCATGTTTATGGGCAGGTGACCTTTATACACAGGTTAAATAATATGAATAAAGAACAATTAGAATACAGTTCTACTGGCCTTTATAAACAGGTGGTCCTTACATAGAGGTGGCATTTATGGGCAGGTGACCTTTATACACAGGTTCAAATAATATAAATAAAGAACAATTTGAATACAGTTCTACTGGCCTTTATAAACAGGTGGCCCTTACATAGAGGTGGCCTTTAAGGCAGGGTATAATTTTCACCAAAAATCCATACAATAAAGACATGTAATAAAAATCATAATACATGTGTGTAAAATCACTCTTTATTTTCCTTTATTACCATTATGGTAGCTCAGTGATAAGAGTGCCCTCTTCCTATGTGTGAGGTCCTGAGTTTGAACCCCAACCAGGTCTGACCAAGACTTGAAAATATCTAGTGACTGTTCTTTTGCCAAGCATTTGGCATTTAGAAATGAAAGTCACGGGGTCCTTCGGAAGAGACCTTAAAAACTGATGCCCCATGTCATGGCAGGCATGGCACGTTAAAGAACCCTCCCTGCACATTGCCCGAAGCATACTTCAAAAGTAAAAATTTCTGACACTTCACCAATAACTGGTGACATCTGGATGTAACTGAAATATTCTTGACTGGGATCAAAACCCCATTCAATATCAATCAATCAGTCCTTTGGTTAATGATGTCATGCAATTGTTGAAACTTCATATTGTATCTGGGACTTGTGGTTTTACAGCCAATTTGGTCTTAATAATATACTATAAATAGTAATATTAACCAGAACCTACAGTATAATGGTTAGCAGTCTGGGTAGCTCAGTTGGTCATGTTGGTAGAGCACTCGCCTATATTGCGAGAGGTCTCAAGTTTGACCTGACATCTGACCCTGTTATAGTTTATTGGCCAGTGAGGTCCTTGGAAGTGGTGGACTGGCAGTGTTGTGGCCATATAAAGTCAATCTTTGGAGATTGTGTGAGATTTCCCATGTGAGACTATGGGAAACTAAAAAATAACAAGCAGAATGAGATTTCCCATTTTGGACTATGGGAAAGTACGGAATGTAGTGATCTTGGTAGCTGATAATCAGTTAGTAGAGCACTCACGTATAGTAATAAATCTTAATTCTGATTAAGTACTATTTTAAAATTTTGTCCCAAGCCTACAAGAATTAATTAAGCTAGATGAGCTGACCAGTTTTGTGGTCTGACTATATTTGTGGTCTGACCAGTTTTGTGAGCTGACTAGATTTGTGATCTGACCAGTTTTGTGGGCTGACTATATTTGTGGTCTGACCAGCTTTGTGGTCTGACCAGTTTTGTGAGCTGACTAGCTTTGTGATCTGACCAGTTTTGTGAGCTGACTAGCTTTGTGGTCTGACCAGTTTTGTGAGCTGACTAGCTTTGTGGTCTGACCAGTTTTGTGAGCTGACTAGCTTTGTGGTCTGACTGGTTTTGTGAGCTGACTAGCTTTGTGGTCTGACCAGTTTTGTGAGCTGACTATATTTGTGGTCTGACCAGATTTGTGAGCTGACAGTTTTGTGAGCTGACTATATTTGTGGTCTGACCAGTTTTGTGAGCTGACTAGCTTTGTGGTCTGACCAGTTTTGTGAGCTGACTAGCTTTGTGATCTGACCAGTTTTGTGAGCTGACTAGCTTTGTGGTCTGACCAGTTTTGTGAGCTGACTAGTTTTGTGGTCTGACCAGTTTTGTGAGCTGACTAGCTTTGTGGTCTGACCAGTTTTGTGAGCTGACTAGCTTTGTGGTCTGACCAGTTTTGTGAGCTGATTATATTGGTGATCTGACCAGCTTTGTGGGCTGACTATATCTGTGGTCTGACCAGTTTTGTGAGCTGACTAGCTTTGTGAGTTGACCAGTTAACACCATTTTGGTAGTATGTAGTACATAAAACATGTGTTTCATGCTTAAACAGAACACTAGTTTGTTATAAAGTTAACCCAAGCAGATGTTTGTTAAATGTAAGTATTTAATGAACAAAAATATTAATATCAGCTACTCTGTTCTGACAACTTGTATTGTTACACTTTCAGATTCAACAGATCAAAGCTGTTGGTAAAAAGTTTCAAATTAAACTGGAGATAGATGTTCAGAATAGTGAAATACATGTAGAAGGAGTACAAAGTGATTTAGTTGATGCTAAAGATGAAATACATAAGTTATTGAGTCATTATCAGTTAGAACGCCATATTGACACTGAGGCCAAAATTATAGCTGAATCTGTACAGTGGTATTGTAAGGTAAATATGTTTCATTAATTATAAGAGATAATTTTTTTTTAAGCTTCCACCTATCATCATCATCATCGTCGTCATCATCATCATCATCATCATCATCATCATCATCATCATCATCATCATCATCATCATCACAATTGCCACCATCAATCATCAACTATCATCATCACCATAATTAATTTCCATACGAATTTCAGCAGATTTTGTAAGCTGTATTTCAGGGGATAAAGTTCTGGACAACATGTAATTCACCATTATGAATCAAGATTATAAATAGACTAGAAATAACTTGTGGCTTCATTCTGTATAGAACACATCATCAGTCCAATTACATAATTCCCCAGAACACTTTACACAAGTGGCTTCATTCTGTATAGAACACATCATCAGTCCAATTACATAATTCCCCAGAACACTTTACACTAGTGGCTTCATTCTGTATAGAACACATCATCAGTCCAATTACATAATTCCTTCAGAACACTTCACACTAGTGGCTTCATTTTGTATACAACACATCATCAGTCCAATTACATAATTCCTTCAGAACACTTCACACTAGTGGCTTCATTCTGTATAGAACACATCATCAGTCCAATTACATAATTCCCCAGAACACTTTACACTAGTGGCTTCATTCTGTATAGAACATATCATCAGTCCAATTACATAATTCCCCAGAACACTTTACACTAGTGGCTTCATTCTGTATAGAACACATCATCAGTCCAATTACATAATTCCCCAGAACACTTTACACTAGTGGCTTCATTCTGTATAGAACACATCATCAGTCCAATTACATAATTCCTTCAGAACACTTCACACTAGTGGCTTCATTTTGTATACAACACATCATCAGTCCAATTACATAATTCCTTCAGAACACTTCACACTAGTGGCTTCATTCTGTATAGAACACATCATCAGTCCAATTACATAATTCCCCAGAACACTTTACACTAGTGGCTTCATTCTGTATAGAACATATCATCAGTCCAATTACATTATTCCCCAGAACACTTTACACTAGTGGCTTCATTCTGTATAGAACACATCATCAGTCCAATTACATAATTCCCCAGAACACTTTACACTAGTGGCTTCATTCTGTATAGAACACATCATCAGTCCAATTACATAATTCCTTCAGAACACTTCACACTAGTGGCTTCATTTTGTATAGAACACATCATCAGTCCAATTACATAATTCCTTCAGAACACTTCACACTAGTGGCTTCATTCTGTATAGAACACATCATCAGTCCAATTACATAATTCCCCAGAACACTTTACACTAGTGGCTTCATTCTGTATAGAACACATCATCAGTCCAATTACATAATTCCCCAGAACACTTTACACTAGTGGCTTCATTCTGTATAGAACACATCATCAGTCCAATTACATAATTCCTTCAGAACACTTTACATGAGTGGCTTCATTCTGTATAGAACACATCATCAGTCTAATTACATAATTCCTTTAGAACACTTCACACTAGTGGCTTCATTTTGTATAGAACACATCATCAGTCCAATTACAAAATTCCTTCAGAACACTTTACACTAGTGGCTTCTTTCTTTATAGAACACATCATCAGTCCAATTACATAATTCCTTCAGAACACTTCACACTAGTGGCTTCATTTTATATACAACACATCATCAGTCCAATTACAAAATTCCTTCAGAACACTTCACACTAGTGGCTTCATTCTGTAAAGAACACATCATCAGTCCAATTACATAATTCCCCAGAACACTTCACACTAGTGGCTTTATTCTGTATAGAACACATGATTAGTCCAATTACATAATTCCCTCAGAACACTTCTCACTAGTGGCTTCATTCTGTAAAGAACACATCATCAGTCCAATTATATAATTACCTCAGAACACTTCACACTTGTGGTTTCATTCTGTATATAACACATCATCTGTCCAATTACATAATTACCTCAAAACACTTCACTATTACAATTTCACCTATTGATGGGGGAATCTTATTTTTTACTCTCCACTTTGATTTTACACATTATGGGTGTTGCTAGCTAAACAGGAGGTGCCTACCTTTCTAGAGCACCAGGCTTCACTTCCCTAGTGGAAGTCAATGTGTTAAACTTAAAATTGCAAGTTTTCAAAGTTTTTAGCTCAGATGAGCTATTGCAATCTATCACCGTCCGTCGTGCGTCGTCCGTCGTGCGTCGTCCGTCGTCCGTCGTGTGTAAACTTTACATTTTAATCTTCTCCTCCAAAACTACTGGGCCATATTTGATGAAACTTGGTGAATATTATGCCTGGGTAACAGCCTTTCAAAATTGTGTTCGGGGTTTGGCCACGCCCAACAAGATGGCTGCTGTTACTAAAAATAGCAAAAAGACAAAAAAATCTTCTTCTCTGAAACCAAAAGGTGCAGGCAAATTTTGATTGGATATTTGGATTCAGCATACCTGGGAACATTAAAATTGTGTTTTTTATGAAAATTAGACGAAAAATAGGTCACGTAATTTTTAAAATGAGACATTTATTGTTATAACTTCATAACAGCTGAAGATAATTGTATGGAGTTTTCACTGTTGATCTTGTCTTGCAATTTTCTTCCAATTGATGTCAAGGTCGAAGGTCAAGGTCATGTCCCAGTTTTTGACCTTTGATAAAAATTGCTATTTTTTTAACATTTCTTGTGATAATGGTGTAGGATTTTCAGTTATTTGTAGGTATTGACATGACGATCATTTTGATACATAGATCAGGGTCATGGGTTCAAAGGTCAAGGTCACAGATGTCCAAGAATACCAAAATAGTTAATTATCTGCAAAACTATGAATTTTTTGTATAGGCATGTATATCAGAATATTGTAGGTAATGGCACAATGGTCATTTTGATATATGAATAAAGGTCATGGGTTCAAAGGTCAAGGTCATAGATGTAAACAAGTACTGAAATGGTTAATTATCTCAAAAACTATAAGCTTTTTGTATAGGCATGTATATTGGAATATTGTAGGTATTGGCCTAACGATCATTTTGATATATGAATGAAGGTCATAGGTTCAAAGGTCAAGGTCATAGACGCAAACGAATACTTAAATGGTTAATTATCTCAAAAACTATAAACATTTTGTATAGGCATGTATATTGGAATATTGTAGGTATTGGCCTAACGATCATTTTGATATATGAATGAAGGTCATAGGTTCAAAGGTCAAGGTCATAGACGCGAACGAATACTTAAATGGTTAATTATCTCAAAAACTATAAACATTTTGTATAGGCATGTATATTGGAATATTGTAGGTATTGGCCTAATGATCATTTTGATATATGAATGAAGGTCATAGGTTCAAAGGTCAAGGTCATAGATGCAAATGAATACTTAAATGGTTAATTATCTCAGAAACTATAAACTTTTTGTATAGGCATGTATATTGGAATAAGGTAAGTATTGGCCTAACGATCATTTTGATATATGAATGAAGGTCATAGGTTCAAATGTCAAGGTCATAGACGTGAACGAATACTTAAATGGTTAATTATCTCAAAAACTATAAACTTTTTGTATAGGCATGTATATTGGAATATTGTAGGCATTTGCACAACAATCATTTTGATATATGAATGAAGGTCATAGGTTCAAAGGTCAAGGTCATAGATGCAAACGAATACTTAAATGGTTAATTATCTCAAAAACTATAAACTTTTTGTATAGGCATGTATATGGGAATATTGTAGGTATTGGCCTAATGCACATTTTAATATACAGATGTTTTAGCTATTTATAAATAATATATTGTAGCTAGACTTTAAATATGTTATATGTAGCATACTTATATAATAATTATTATAATTAATTTGCAAAAATACTTCCATATTATTGGCCCTTATTGCTGAAAATTTTGATATTGTATTAATGTCATTGACCATTGAACCTCTGCATGAGATATGTACTCTTCCTCAGGTGAGCGTTAAGGCCCATGGGCCTCTTGTTTCTTTTGCTTTTAGAATGTGATTAGGTCATGAATCAGTATGTTTGTTTTTGATTTAATACACTTTTTCAGGTTGTTAAACATGTTGAATGCTTCTCATCTAATTAATATGAATTGGATTGCTATTTTTTCAGGAGGTCACTTCAACAGGACTAAATTTAGATCCCTATCCACCAAGACTAAACCTAAGATTTGAGGACAGTTTGAAAAAACAATTAAAATCTGTAGAGTTTAGAGATCCACAAGACATTGCATACATCCTTGATTTGGAAAAGATGAAAGAGTATCCTAAAAATGACCCTTCTGATGAGTGTGATGTAGTTCGAAAAGAAATACTTAAAGGTACTGTATTATACATGTAAAGTTAAAATGTTTAACAAACATAGATTTATAGCTCATAAGAACCAAAGCCTCGGCTTAGCTATTGTAATTATAACCTGTCTGTAATGTGTTCTGTGTTGCTATTGTGCATCACTTTTCACCCTTCATGTATCTGTTAGTCTTTAATTTAAACAACTTTTTTCTGAGAGCCCCTTAAATCAAGGACAAAGAAATTTGTTCCCAGGTTTTAGCTCTTTCAAGTTTGTAAATCAGGTTGACCTTGACCTTTAATTAAGTCACAGTAAAACCTCTAAACATCTTACAACAAACCAAAAGTGCTGGAAGCTTTAAAATTCATGTATAACACTAGTGCATGGAATTCTGAGTAAAAGATTGCAAGACAGGTTGACTTTGACCTTTATTGAAGGTCACAGTACAATTAAACACTTAAAGGTTTAAACAACTTGAATAGCATTATAAGGAAAAAGGAATAAATTTTTTGTTTTTAATAATTTTATTTGATCTTCATGAACAAAAGTTAGAAACATGTGGGGAAACTCATCCCATTATTACACACGGTACATGTACAAGTATCATTAAATCAGTATTGTCTAAATAAGATGGTGTACAATAAATAGCTTATTATCTATAACTGTAGCATTTGCCATTTTTGTCTTGTTTTATGGGCTTTTGTCGGTTCATACATAAATAAAGAGTAAATATCAATATTCTTATGGTATTTGATAGTTTCGATACAAGCTTGATTGGAGGGGAGTGTTACTACAAAGATGAATATAATATTTTGCTATAATTAAACATAGATTAAAACAGTCAATTATCGGTGTTGATTCTGTTTGTAGACCAAACAAAATGATTTCATTTTTAAAATTAACTTTAACAGCATGAATTCTGTTAAAATTTTGTAAAAGTTGAATCCAAATTATTCTTACAAAAGTGCATTCAACAAATAGGTGAGTAACTGTTTCTGTGGTTTCTCCACAAAATGCATATATATGTACAAAGTTCTGTTTGTGTTTCACTGATTGTGTTATTTAGTACACCTTTTATTCTATTAGCTATTGTTGAGGAGGCAATTTTATAATCAACATTTAAAAGAGATATCGGTCGCCAGTTTTTCAATTGAGTTTTATCTTTACCTTCTTTTGGAAGACACGCTATAACACCCTGTTTCTGAGTTATTGATAGACATTCATTTTTGTACCCATAATTTAAAACCCTTATTAAATATTCATGAATATCTCGCCAAAAGTATTTATAAAATTCAACAGTAAACCCATCCAAACCTGGGGATTTCCCATTTTTAGCTCACCTGAGCCAAAGGCTCAGATGAGCTATTGCAATCTATCACCGTCCGTCGTTTGTCGTTCATCGTCCGTCGTGCGTCGTCCGTCGTGCGCAAACTTTACATTTTAATCTTCTTCTCCAAAACTACGGGGCCAAATTTGATGTTACTTGGTGATTATCATGCCTGGGTAACGGCCTTTCAAAATTGTGTTCGGGGTTTGGCCACGCCCAACAAGATGGCCGCTGTTACTAAAAATAGCAAAAAGACAAAAAAATCTTCTTCTCTGAAACCAAAAAGTGCAGGCAAATTTTGATTGGATATTTAGATTCAGCATATCTGGGATCATTAAAATTGTGTTTTTCATGAAAATTAGACCAAAAATAGGTTACGTGTTTTTTGCGTAAAATTACGTAAATTTTAAAATGAGACATTTATTGTTATAACTTCATAACGGCTGAAGATAATTGTATGGAGTTTTCACTGTTGATCTTGTCTTGCAATTTTCTTCCAATTAATGTCAAGGTCGAAGGTCAAGGTCATGTCCCAGTTTTTGACCTTTGATAAAAAAATTTTAACATTTCTTGTGATAATGGCATAGGATTTTCATTTATTTGTAGGTATTGACATGACGATCATTTTGATACATAGATCAGGGTCATGGGTTCAAAGGTCAAGGTCACAGATGTCCAAGAATACCAAAATAGTTAATTATCTGCAAAACTATGAATTTTTTGTATAGGCATGTATATCAGAATATTGTAGGTAATGACACAATGGTCATTTTGATATATGAATAAAGTTCATGGGTTCAAAGGTCAAGGTCATAGATGTAAACAAGTACTGAAATGGTTAATTATCTCAAAAACTATAATTTATTTTGTATAGGGATGTATATTGGAATATTGTAGGTATTGGCCTAACGATCATTTTGATATATGAATGAAGGTCATAGGTGTAAAGGTCAAGGTCATAGACGCGAACGAATAGTTAAATGGTCAATTATCTCAAAAACTATAAACTTTTTGTATAGGCATATATATTGGAATATTGTAGGTATTGGCCTAACGATCATTTTGATCTATGATTAAAGGTCATAGGTTCAAAGGTCAAGGTCATAGATGCAAACGAATACTTAAATGGTTAATTATCTAAAAAACTATAAACTTTTTGTATAGGCATGTATATTGGAATATTGTAGGTATTGGCCTATCGATCATTTTGATATATGAATGAAGGTCATAGGTTCAAAGGTCAAGGTCATAGAATTGAACGAATACTTAAATGGCCAATTATCTCAAAAACTATAAACTTTTTGTATAGGCATGTATATTGGAATATTGTAGGTATTGGCCTAACGATCATTTTGATATATGAATGAAGGTCATAGGTTCAAAGGTCAAGGTCATAGCTGCAAACAAATATTTAAATGGTTAATTATCTCAAAAACTATAAACTTTTTGTATAGGCATGTATATTAGAATATTGTAGGCATTTGCACAACAATCATTTTGATATATGAATGAAGGTCATAGGTTCAAAGGTCAAGGTCATAGATGCAAACTAATACTAAAATGGTTAATTATCTTAAAAACTATAAACTTTTTGTATAGGCATGTATATTAGAATATTGTAAGCATTTGCACAACAATCATTTTGATATATGAATGACGGTCATAGGTTTAAAGGTCAAGCTCATAGATGCCAATGAATACTTAAATGGTTAATTATCTCAAAAACTATAAACTCTGTATAGGCATGTATATCGGAATATTGTAGGTATTGGCCTAATGCACATTTAAATAACATATTATAGCTAGACTTTAGATATGTTATATATAGCATACTTATATAATAATTATTATAATTAATTTGCAAAAATACTTGCATATTATTGGCCCTTACTGCTGAAAATTTTGATATTCTCTTTTACTAATGTCATTGACCATTGAACCTCTGCATAAGATATGTACTCTTCCTCAGGTGAGCGTTAAGGCCCATGGGCCTCTTGTTCATATTTTTAAGAGATTCATAACATTCTCTGTACTGAATTTCACCTTCCAAATTATTGCTCATTTCTTCATCTAAAAATTGAATAAATAGGTTGTCTCTATCAAGAAAATAATCCTCAATAGTTTGATTTGGTTTTAAATTTTTTGAGTCATAAAGAGACTGATAATAGTTTTGTTGGGCAGATAATATAGCTTTTTGGTCGGTGATCTCTTCTCCATCAATGATCAATTTTGGGATGATTTTCTCAACATAATGTCTTTTCTCTAAGTTACAAAAATATTTTGAACTGTTTTTCCCTTCTACCTGCCATCTAGCTTTTGCCCTTAAAACCATCCCCTTTACTTTTAGTTCCCTATGTTCTTTTAGTTGTCTTTCAAGATTACTTATTTCAACAGAGTATTCTTCCGAATTTGTGGAATTTTTAAGATTTTTAAGTTTTGATTCTATTTCTTTCTCTTGTTTATCTCTTTCTTTTTTCTTATAAGATGTGTAAGATATAGTTTTACCTCATATCATTAACTTGATCATTTCCCACAATAATTGATCATTGATGGAAAAGCTATCACTCTCTCCTTTTCGGTATTGATGAAGTGTATCTGATAAACATGTTTTTATAATTTCAATATATTCTTTGTCCTCAAAGAGACTGTTGTTAAATTTCCAACCCCTCCTACCCCTTGTTTGTTCAATAAAATTAAATTCTAGTTTAATAGGAGAATGATCTGATCTATAGCTTGTTTCAATATCAGAATTAGTAAGAAATATGTGAAAATCTGAGGAAATAAGAAAATAATCTAATCTTGACTGTTTATGGTTTGGTCCTCTCCAAGTATATCTATTTTTATCTGGGTTTTCATTTCTCCAAACATCATGCACATCTACCCGGTAATTTAAACATTAGTTTTCTTATTTGTTCATTTGATTTTTCATTATTTCGATGGATATATTTAAGTGTGTCATTATCATAGTCAAGAGGTACATTCCAGTCCCCGCCTAAAATTACTGAAGAATTGCCAATATTTTCAATTTGTTTTTGTATTTGATCAAAAAAAGTAGGATAATCTTCGTTTGGGCCGTATATTGCAGCAAGTGTCATACGATGATAAAATATAGTTATATCAATTAATAAATAGTTACCATCTGTGTCAGCTATTTCGTGATGAAGTTCATATTTAAACGAATTTCTAAATAAAATTATTATTCCTCTATTGTTACTGGTTTAAGAACTGAACTAAGCGTTATAACCCCATTCACTTTTCCAGTATGGTTCCAGATTTTGTTTACAGTGACTATCGATAATGAAAGTTACATCATATCTACTTCTACATCTATCAAAAATGTCTTTACATTTTAAATTATCAGAAGAAAGACCCCGGCAATTTAACTATCCAGTTGAAATGTTAGCTATTAGATTTCATTGGCTGAATGATAAATATTTCCAAGAATATGCTACCAGCTAAAGTACAGTAAATTGTAAGAAGATCATTTTTTGTAGTAACCCTACCCCTATTCCCAAAATAACACTTCCTTATCATTAAATTCTAAATGTCAGCTCGTTTGTCAATATAATAAGTAGAATTTCAATACTTTGACAGATGAAATGTTCAATTTAATTACAATCAGGCCTGTCTATAAAGGTGCCTTAAGGGAGCTAAAAAAGTTGTCAGGATTATATAATGTGAACAAAGAGTCCTTAATGACATTAAAAAAATCAGGTGCCCATTATATAGAGGTAACCTTAGAAGGCAGGTCTGACTGTATATATACACATTGGAATAGCATAAATATGGAAGTATACATCCCACCTCACATTGCAAGAAAAACTGTAATGAGGTGTAAGTTATAACAAAATAAAATGAAATTAAACTAACAAACTTAAATTTCTATATCCACTGTCAGCGGAAAGAAAAAAAAAAGATAAAACAGAAAAAGTACTGCAGTTACACCTATCAAAAGGGGTAAAACAGGTTGTCCTCTATAGAAAGTTTTCCCTTATATAAAGGTTAAATGGCACACATACATAGATATCTCTTTTAATTGGTGTCACTGCAGCGTATCAACAAAAAATCATACATATAACATAAAACAGGTCACATTTAATCTAAAAACCCATTTTTGAAATCCTCCAAAATCTGTTAGATTTATATAGTAAAGTGAAAGCATTTGCTTTCTAATCACATAAAGTACAGTGGTTTTTAGATTAATGTGATGATACATATTTCAGTACAGTAATGTAGTCTCCTGAAACATGCATCCCAACAACTGAACATAACAAACAAAAGTTAAAATAAAAAATTGAAATAAACTTCAGACTACTTGTCTGATATAAACAAAATCTATGTATACTATTTAACTTTACATGGTACTGACCTATATAACTTCTTATCCTGAAAAAATGAACATATCACAAGTATTTAAACCTTGAAAAAGGAATAATTTATTTGCAAATATCTTGGCATTTAGGCCCAGCAAAATGGGGAAAATTATGATGTTCTTTTTTGCAATCATTTGAATTATTGTAATATAAATTGTAAAAATATAATTTTAGGTGAAACTGTAGAGCTGCCAGCTCATTGGACAGACTTAAAGGATCAAAGTGGCACTGTTCAGCTGATAAATGTGGTTTCTTCATCTGGTGAATATAAAAATCTAGAACAGAAATTTCTAAATTCTGTTTTGAATGGAAAATTTAAAGACCGTTTTTCAAAAGCATCTTTAAAAGTTAAAAAGGTAAATACATGTATACGCTTTCTGTAAATCGAGATATTGAATACACAAAGCTCAACTTAGAACAAAGAAACTTCTTAATCAAGGTCTTATATGGGAGGTCAGTGTTTGAGCCTTGGTCAAGTCTGATCAAGACTTAAAAATAGGTAGTGACAGTTCTGTAGTCAAGCACTTGGCATTAAGAAATGAAAGTCATGGAGTCCTTCAGATGACACCTTAACAATTGATGCCCCATCACACACAGGTGTTGCAAGTTAAAGAACCTCGCTGTCCATTTCCTTTAGAGCACAGGAAAGGTAAAATGTTCTTCCGCTTCACCTGACATCTCAATATAAGTGAAATATTTTTGAATGTGATGTAAAACCCAATTTACAGTAATGAATCTCTTGAATCAACATGATCAAGGTACTTTTTGATCATCTGTATATTCAGGACCAGTACCATCATGAAACCTGGAGACCAACTAACCTTATAGTACATGTTGTCAACTTTCTATAACTGCAAGCCTTGATCAGCCTGTTGGTCTACATTCAAAGTCAATTTTGACCATAACACATTTCAAAAGCTCAAATATACTTATATTTTAAATATTTTATTAAATAGATATTGAAATTAAAATGTTTTGTAAAATGTCTGTTTGCCCAGAGCACCTGTGCCTTGAATTACGTAATCCAAAAAGCTTACCATCTCTGGTTTATCTAGTCAGTCACTATGAAATCTTCAATGTACACAAATGAAACTACCTACACACTAGATGCCCCTGGCTTGCAATATAAAAACTGAAAGTAGTTATTATTATTATTATTGTTATTATTTCTAAACACTTCTGGTGTTTGCCGCTTTACCACATGATACCTCCTAACATTTGGAACACTTGTTTCCAATGGACATTAAATTGAATAAGATGATGTTTCCCTGTAAAAATTACGCTATTCCAAGAATTTGCGACCTTGACGTTTTCCACAACGTTCCACACTAACGTTAAGAGGTATTTACCATGTGGTACTGCGGCGAACACCATTAACTGTAAGCAATAGTGAGAGAATAGGTAGACAACCAACAAACACTAAAGCAAAATGTGAAAATATATTTTAGATTGAAAGAGTACAGAATAAGGCTCTGTATCAACAATTTGAGATTAAAAAGAAGCAGTTAGAAAACCAGACACCCAAGGTATTCAGCTTGAGCGCGATTTGTGGCACGGGACTGCTGCCGCAGCAATAGACAGTATCAACTATTACGGTTTTAACAGAAGTTATTGTGGAGGTGCAGGACATGGTAGGTGTTGATATAAACTCTGGATACTCCCCTTCCCATAAACAAAGTTTTGGAGAGTATATAGAAATCACCTTGTCTGTCAGTCCATCCATCCGTCCGTCCGTCCGTCTGTTTGTCAGTACCAATATCATGTCCACTCTATAACTTCTATATCAATGGATGGATTTTAACTAATGCACAAACTTGAAACTAAATTTAGGTTGGTGGTTTAAAGGTCAAGGTCACAAGATAAAATCATACAAATTAGTTTCAGCTCCATAGGTTCCACATGATTGTATTGCTGGATTTTTGGGGGCAGGGGTAATTGTATCTCGGGAGACTGCTCTAGTTTCATTCAAATTAATCGGGGTTTTCACTGAGTAACTTTTATCTGTTGATCCCAAAGTTATCTAAACATTTTCAGAGTGTTTGCAGAAACTATGGGTAGTTGAAAATGTTGTCATTTGGCAAGGAAAGTAAATGAACATAATTATAATATGTATTATCTGTAGGCTATATATTACTTTCAAATTAACGCCCTATACCTTGTTAACCATGTTTACAATATATAAAAATAAACATTAAAAATAACTACACCAACACCCATGATGGCAGTAGAATAGCTACATGCCAAAACATGTGTAGGCAAGATAACAAATTTTAGCATTAAAAGTTACGTCAAGTATTGAGTCAACCATTTATTTAGTACCTTTAATCAAAATCAGTAAAAAAAAAAGTTAAAAAAGTTGTTAATAATTTTTGATAAGCTGTTGGGTTGTAAATTAACAATTTGAGATAGTCAAAATTAGTTTCACCTTATGCAGTTATATAATGTATACTTTTTGTCTAACAGGTGACTGTTGGTATGGAGATGGAGTGTACTTTTCAGGTGATGGGTCGTATTCAGCTCGAGCATGGCTGTCCCAAGGACACGGGGCTGGTGCTGCAAATATTGCAGTGGGTGGTGCTCAGACCGGATTTACTGGACAAGTATATCTAGCAAAAGTACTAACTGGTGAATGTGTTCTTGGCACAAAAGGGATGAGATATCTACCAATGAAACCAACTGGAAATATCTATGACTGTGCTGTTGACAATGTCCAGAATCCAGTTGAATTCATCATATTTAATGACACACAGGCTTACCCTGATTATATCATTACATTTGATACTTAAATTGTATTGTGTCCTCATGATAGGGACAATATAAACATTATGTTCTGTCATTATAATACGGACAATATAAGAATTATTTTCTGTCATGATAGGGAGAGGGACATTGTAAAAATTATATTGTGTTATTATGATAAGGACAATAAAAACTTATTTTCTGTCATTTTGATAGGGACAATATAGAAATTATATTGTGTTATTATGATAAGGACAATATGATCAAAGCCAAGTTGTGATAGAAGTTATCGATTATGGTAGCATATAGCAGAATTTTAGTAATTCAATAGTCGTTTTTTTTTCAAATAAATTACTTGTATTTATTTCCTTTAATTTTAAATTTGATAATTCTCACCCTCATAGCTGTCAAGTCTTGTGCATTGTGTGTGAGAGTCACACATTTTAATATTAAATCAGGCTCACATGCATTTTGATATTAAATCAAGCTCACACGCACACCACTCACTTTCTCGCGCATACACACGTTTGTAAAATACCCTATTGTTGAAAGTTTCATACAAATTAACAGTAACTGCTGATACGTTGATTTTTTCAAATTATTTTTTACTATTACCTTATCTTTTTAAAATGTAGAAGAGGAGGCCTGACTTTCTATTTGACGATTTCCGAACCTTCTGTAATCCCTTGATTTGTTTTCTGTATGTTAACTTTCCTGTTTGTTAAATATGGATTACAATGGAAGGCTGCTACGAGTGACGAATCACCAAGTCACAAGAAAACTTTTTTCACAAGAAAATTTTTTACAATGAAGTACCGGTGCTGCCATTTATAAAACAATATTCAACACTGATTGGATCAGTAAATATCCAGATAAACATATATAAATATATTTGTTATTCGTGTAAAGAATTAAAATAGCAGATGAGTTTTCTTAAGATTCATTAACCCATTAACAGTGTGCTATCTTGTCACCAGATACATCTAAATCCAAAAATTTGTTTGATCAATGTTGTGAGTACATATTTTATGAAAAAAATTCTGAGGTTATACATGTTTAGTTTTGTCCTCAGAATGCAGGAAATTACATTTCTGACTTGTTAAAATGTTTCGTGGGGAGCATGTTATTCAGACACACACACACACAATCCCCTCCCAGCACATATGTGCCTTCAGCATTCATTTGTCTCCGGACTCCCCCTCCACCTAGCACATATGTGCCTTCAGCATTCATTTGTCTCACTTTTTGGGATTTACATTCAAAAACATGTTCCCGTTACTTCCACCATCTACAAATTGGTAACTTAGCCCCATTTGTATTTTTTCAACATGTAGAACACTTAGCATGAGCTTATTTTCACAGTTGAGACTTTGCAGTGAAAATCAGGAATATTAATTTATTGCAAACATTTCCTGTTATACAATACACTATGTACTACAGTCAAATCTGTCTATACAGGCCACCGAAGGGAACCAGTAACAGTGGCCTTTATATGCAGGTTAAAATAATATGAATAAAGAACAAATAGGATACAATTCTACTGGCCTATATAAGCAGGTGGCCTTTATATAGAGGTGGTCTTTAAGGCAAGTTGGACTGTTTGCACTATAGATGTGTTTTACTTTCTATTACATCCAGAAATTGACACGTTTTGCTAATTAACTAGGTGAAAAATCTTTTTTATGTGTTTGAGGGTTGGTAGAAGTTATTGTTAATTAAGAATTGTTGTATAAATGATCCTAGCTGTTTTTCAGTGTTTTTCATTTTAAATTTACAATGTGTGGGAGTATGCAGAAATCATTCACACATATATAGAAAATGTGCTTTACCTTTATATTATGCTATGTATATCATTAACCTCATCAGTTTGATTTAATAAGCTTCAATATATTTATGTATACTTCTGCTTTTCAATATTCTTATTGTAGTTTGTACAAACTATGATACATAGACAAGTGACATGATCCAAAACTTAAAGAAAAATTAAACATTTTTGAAAGCTTTGGGTTACCCTAAAACTAATTTGTTTTTGGTACATGTGCTACAATTTTTTCCTTTTGCAAATTTAATAGTAATCTGTGATAATTATTTTGCTTTATGTATGTATATGCTTTCATCACATATTACTTTGTTACACCATATAACTATTGACAGATTAAATCCAATTAAGCTCACCTGTCAAAAGGCCATATTAGCCTGTGACAAGTGCAGCATATGTGGTGGGGGGGTGCATGCATTTTCAGCACACATTTATCAATTTCTCCAAAACTGGACATATTTCAATGAAACTTGTTCAGAAGTTGTATAAGGGCCAATGCAATGCAGATTTGTTTGTGCCATTGTGGCAGTGATGTACACATATTCTTGCAATCCCTTCATAATTAAATTAGTAGCAAAGGTCAAAAACATGACCTAGATTTTACTTTGAGCTTTGGTAAATATTTTGTGGATTTATGAATACATTTCAATATTTTTAATTTTACATGTAAAATGTTTTCCAGTGTGGTGACTTGCATGTTGGTCTTTTTCATAAGATGAGCAACTGAAGTTATAGCACTATAAATGCCATCTCTAGACAGTTCAATAGTTAAATGTTTCCAAGTGTTGTAACTTGTATGTTGGCATTTTTCATAAGATGAGCAACTGAAGTTATTGAGATCAATAAACAAACTTGTGAACAAGGTTCATTGAAGATCATAATTGTAAAGGCATAATACTATACTACATACCACTTTTTGTAAATTTGAATCAAGATTTAGTTTGTGTGTGACATGAAATTTGAGCATAATGCGATAGCATGTTGTTTATTATTGTTTTTAATTCTTTTTTCACACTATAATATTGACACTATTCATAAGTACTTGAGTAATAAGACTCAAAACCAAGGTCCCATGCCTTGGTGTACACTAGACAACTCTGCAGAGTTTGAAAAAGAGTAAAGAGTTCTCTGTAGCAGCCACACTAGAAGGGAGTGAAACAGACTGAGCAAGATAAGATAAGATGATTAATATGACTTTTATCATATTTTGTTGGTATTATTATTACTTTTGTTTCAAATTGTAAAATATTTTAAGTCAAACTTAAACATAGAATTTATATTTTACCTACCCGGTAGCTAATAATAAAAGTTTTCAGTTTGAAATTAGAAAACAGAACATCACAATCATTAGTAAATATCAAATATCCAAAGGTGCTGGAGTGGACAAGTTGTCTAAAGTGCATGCTTACAGATCACACTGCCTAGTTTAGAATCGCACAAAAATTAACGGTTCACTCCACAGAGGTTGGTTGTTTTTCGGAACTCAGGTTTCCTTTACCATCCCCTGAACTGGCTGCCTAGATATAAGTTAAATAATCTTAACAAGGACCAGAAACACCATTTCTCCATTCCAGTCATATTTTTTGTTTTTATATGCCTGTATCTTGCAAATGCAATTGGCACCAACATCTGAATTCTATTGAATAACTCTTCATTCGAGATTGTAATAGCTCTGATTCATATTTTACAAGTATGCTTTTCATGATTTGAAAGTAGATATTGCGGTTTTTGACTTAACGAGTCTGTGGAAAAGGGGTTTCTGTTCAGTAACTTTTGAAAGATTTGATATTAATTAAATCTGCATGCAAACTTTGTGTGATAAAAGAAATGTCTTGTGTTAGTTATACACCCTTTTTCACAATGGAGCATGCCAATGTACTCAAGATACCCAAAAACATTTCTGCGAAACAAATATTTCCAATGGTGTTGGAATCGCTTAAGTCAGGAAAATTTGACATAAACATTTTCCAAAATGCTCCACACAAAGCTTAAGGGACATTGAACATGTGGTACTTACTATTAGTTTGCTAACCTTAAGGTGAAGTCAGTTATCATATGATGGTAGAAATCAAAATACCTGAAGATAACTAGACTGCACTCTCATTTAAGTCTGTGACAGTCCCAGTTAGTACTGAAGGACATTGCCATTTGTAACCTGATGCTCTAGATCACGTGGTAACCGTATGCCCCTCTCACAAATTGCAACTTGAAAGCCAAATTGATAAGGACTCGACACCCATCATGCGTTCTGATGTTGTGATTTTCAGGTACAAAACAGATAATATAAATATATGTGTCAAATGACATGAGATAACACTGTAAACTATCTTTATACACGTACAAACAATGTTCGTGTGTTTTACGAGGACAAAATAATCGCGATAGTTAATCGACGCAAACATGTTTTTGAAAATGATATTATTTATACCAAATATTCAATCATAGTCAATATCATGAAAGTTTATAGTCTTGAAATGGTTTTGTCAAAAGAATCACAAAATTTTATATCCGCTAATAAAAGTTGGTCTACAGTATGAACAAACTGGTGGTAATTGTTGATTTCTGGCATCTAAATCCAGGGAACATTATCATATTATGGTACAAAATCCAGAATTCTGGAGACATTTTGTGCAATGAGTACATCTTGTTGTTCATGGTGACAATTCATGTTTGTAAGATATATATTTAAGTTTGATTTTGTTTGTAAGGGTGAAATAGAATGGTAAGATTTGTGAAAGAGTCCAGGATGTTTTGAAATGTGTAATTCTGATATTTGATTCTATCAAGAATCTACAGTGTATATTGTTAAAGATATCAAATCAGAATCTGTTTATGTAACATATAAATGTGATAACTAGATAGAATAAAAAATACAAAATATGTTGATGAAAAATCTGTACTATAGTGTGGCAATTGACCTGGCCATTTGACCTTTAATTTGAATATTCAGACAGACACATCCATTGTGTAATTAAGGGGCTATACAAAGTTGATATATATGGATAGATGATAGTAATACAAGGTACCAAGTGTTTATAGTAATGAAGCATGCTGTCTTATCCAAATCACACACTTTATTTGCCCAATCTTGTATTCAAATTAAATGTCAAATGACCAGGTCAACCTTGACACACTACTGTAGATTACTTTTTTATCGCAAGAGATTTATTAACGCGTAATTTCGTGAGGACTCTCAGTCGCGAATTCAAATAACACTTGAATATTTTAAGAATCGCGAAAATTTATCAGCCAAATTTAAAACATGACCGTAAAGGTTATAGCATGTATTATAAGATGCAATAAAGTAAGTCGTAACTTGCAAGGTTTCATTGAAAGTTCCCGTTAAACAGGCTTATTTAAAGTTTCCTTTCAAACGTTTACAAAAAAGCCTTAAAGAAACTTTACCGTAACTTACAAGGTTCCATTTAAATCTCCCGTAAAACACTGACTAATGAGGCTCAATTAAAAATTTCCCTTCATCTGTATACAATGACTATAGGACATTAAGTACCGTACCGATCAACAAAACAAGGACCCTAAAGACAGGTAGATAACTATATAGCTGCCAGAAAGTGGTCGCGAAATTAAATATGAACCTGGATTGTAAACGCGAATACACATATTCGCGAAATGAAGCTCAGATGTAAGTACGCGAAATTTGATACTCGCGATATTAAAGTAATCTACAGTATACCATCTTGATCATTATGTATAGTATTTTGTGTATTATTATGACAAGTAATTCAAAGACACAAATTGTTCCATTGTTGTAAAGCTGCTTGATGTTTTAAGGTTTAAATGGGATGGTAAAGGAAATTATGCAAGCTTTGAAATCAGCTATGAATGATACTTTATTTGAGATTTAAAAAATAAACACTTTTTCATTTCATAGTTTTATTTTTCTCTCTAAAGACCTACAGGAAGAAAAAGTGTGAAGAAATTATGCAATAGTATTTGTTCGCTTGCATCAATACAGAGGCGTCAGTATTAAATCCCTATGTCCATGTAATTTGTATAAGATACAATAAAAATTTTTACTGATTTATAACCATTTGATTGTTTGTAAAGTGCGGAAACATTCAGGTCATTTCTCAATAACATCTACTTCGGATCCATACTTCCATGCCAAATGGATGTGAAGAAAGAGACACCCACTTGTGAAGTATGTGTATTCATGTCGCAAAGAATGTTCTGTCATTTATTTATTTATTATTTCATGAAGAAATAATTCAAAGTATGTCTTAAATTGCAAAATTCATGACTTAATCGATAGATCAACCTCAATGAGTCACGGCCAATATCGAGATCAGTTGTTACATTTAAAGCACCATTAGTCATATATATCAGAATCAGATGATTATAACTAACCTTTGTCAGATTCAAAGTTTTTGCCTAGCTCTGCGATTGTGATTTGGACACTGGTTGGTATATTTGTTTTTGATTTGGAATTATCTTCACACAATTTATGATTCATTTTTAACTACATTTGTGTATCAAACAATCAGAGGGGACCAGCAGTAAAGCACTTCAAATCTGCACCAGCATTAGCATGACATACTAATTCTTCTACATTACTGTCTATAACTTGGGCCAATTCTCCACCAGGAGAGATGATATCAAGTCAAGATTGTCTATAAAACTAGTAGTAATCAGGTTTTTGCATATTTTTGGCCAGGTTTAGATGAATAATTTTTTGCATTAGCAATTTTTTTCGGGTTTTTTATAACAAGACAATTTTGAATCGATCTCAAGTATTAATATAAACAAATCTTCAAGTGGTGCATGAGTTTTGTACAAGTGTTTCTGATCTGCATGGTACTTTTGCACAATTATAATGACCTACTACATAAATCCAAAATGACGCAGATACATGCCGCAGACTAGTCGGTCCATTATACAAGCCAACTAGAAGATTCCTATGGCTAAGTGACTTCTGAGGCTAGTCGGTCCATGATACAAGCCAACTAGAAGATTCCTATGGCTAAGCGACTTCTGAGGCTAGTCGGTCCATTATACAAGCCAACTAGAAGATTCCTATGGCTAAGTGACTTCTGAGGCTAGTCGGTCCATTATACAAGCCAACTAGAAGATTCCTATGGCTAAGTGACTTCTGAGGCTAGTCGGTCCATGATACAAGCCAACTAGAAGATTCCTATGGCTAAGTGACTTCTGAGGCTAGTCGGTCCATGATACAAGCCAACTAGAAGATTCCTATGGCTAAGTGACTTCTGAGGCTAGTCGGTCCATTATACAAGCCAACTAGAAGATTCCTATGGCTAAGTGACTTCTGAGGCTAGTCGGTCCATTATACAAGCCAACTAGAAGATTCCTATGGCTAAGTGACTTCTGAGGCTAGTCGGTCCATGATACAAGCCAACTAGAAGATTCCTATGGCTAAGTGACTTCTGAGGCTAGTCGGTCCATGATACAAGCCAACTAGAAGATTCCTATGGCTAAGTGACTTCTGAGGCTAGTCGGTCCATGATACAAGCCAACTAGAAGATTCCTATGGCTAAGTGACTTCTGAGGCTAGTCGGTCCATGATACAAGCCAACTAGAAGATTCCTATGGCTAAGTGACTTCTGAGGCTAGTCGGTCCATGATACAAGCCAACTAGAAGATTCCTATGGCTAAGTGACTTCTGAGGCTAGTCGGTCCATGATACAAGCCAACTAGAAGATTCCTATGGCTAAGTGACTTCTGAGGCTAGTCGGTCCATGATACAATCCAACTAGAAGATTCCTATGGCTAAGTGACTTCTGAGGCTAGTCGGTCCATGATACAAGCCAACCAGAAGATTCCTATGGCTAAGTGACTTCTGAGGCTAGTCGGTCCATGATACAAGCCAACCAGAAGATTCCTATGGCTAAGTGACTTCTGAGACTAGCCAGTCTTTATACACATGTATACAAGCCAACCAGAAGATTCCTATGGCTAAGTGACTTCTGAGGCTAGTCGGTCCATGATACAAGCCAACCAGAAGATTCCTATGGCTAAGTGACTTCTGAGGCTAGTCGGTCCATGATACAAGCCAACCAGAAGATTCCTATGGCTAAGTGACTTTTGAGACTAGCCAGTCTTTATACACATGTATACAAGCCAACCAGAAGATTCCTATGGCTAAGTGACTTCTGAGGCTAGTCGGTCCATGATACAAGCCAACCAGAAGATTCCTATGGCTAAGTGACTTCTGAGGCTAGTCGGTCCATGATACAAGCCAACCAGAAGATTCCTATGGCTAAGTGACTTCTGAGGCTAGTCGGTCCATGATACAAGCCAACTAGAAGATTCCTATGGCTAAGTGACTTCTGAGGCTAGTCGGTCCATGATACAAGCCAACCAGAAGATTCCTATGGCTAAGTGACTTTTGAGACTAGCCAGTCTTTATACACATGTATACAAGCCAACCAGAAGATTCCTATGGCTAAATGACTTATGATAGTGTCTGGTTAATGTAATTTTATCATAACTTTCATGTTATTTTATCATAACTTTCAAGTTAACAAAACAAGACTTGACCACAGTGATTATAACTATTTATTCATAATTCTTTGGTAGATCTTATTCCGTAATGATGACATTTCTATTTTCCAGCACTGAATACATGTACATATAAAGTCAACAATATATAAAATAAAATATAAATTAATTTTTCTTATTTCTTCAATCAATACATAACATGATAACACACAACACTTGCAATGATAAATTATCATTATTATAACATGATTATTATTTTCATTTTTGTTATATTACCGTACTTTATCACAAATATTATTCAGAAGTGGAACATAACAATGTATGTAAGGTTTATAAGGTGGGCATATTTTTCTTTTTTTAAATACACAAAAAACAATAAACCACCACAAATGATACCATAGTATAGCGTTACTACTGACAACAAAAAACACAAGTGACCTTGTTGGTGGAGTGGCTTTAAGTACATGCATACCAATTACAGTACTTCTGAATGCTGCTCTAGCAAATACTAGTGTCAAAATGCCAGTTTGCTTGACAAAAGGTAGTGGTTTTCTCTGAATACTCTGGTTTGTCCACCATTTCAGAATGCACTGCCTCAATACATTTATAAGTTGAAGACTCTTGACTGGGGTGTAAAACACTTACTTTACTCCATCCTCAATTATAATTGTATATACTAGTTGTGTAAAAGTAAGATATAAGACTCTTAAAATCTACATAATCATTCTCAACATCTGAGGTTACCTGGGTACAACGTAATACATACCTGATAACGTTCATGTGTATGGTAATTATCAATCCCATAATTCAATAAATATTTCCCGTAAAAACGGTTAACTCTGGTAATTTTTATCAATATACAATTAATGTACAACAGACACTGAAATCTATACCACAATAAATTTACACAGATCATTATTACTTAAAACCATTCTTACATTCATTTGCATACCTTGTTACAGTCACACCTGCCATGAAGGCCACCTCTATATAAGGGGCACCTGCCTTTTAAACTTTATCCAAATTGCTCTTTATTCATGTTATCTGAACATCTATATAAGGACTATCTATCCATAAATGCTTCCTTCACTGGTTCCCTCGGGTGGCCCTTGTAGACAGGTTAGACTGTACTTCAAACACTATTATTTTTAACTTCCACTTTCTGACACTTGTTAATTGAAATAAAACACTTTACTGGTATATAAAAATCAATCAAAATATTTAAAGGAAAATCGTTTTGAAATGAAGCAAAAGTCTAAATGCCATATAAAACATCTGTGAAAAAATTTCTAAAAAAAAAAAAAAGAAGCAAGATCTAGATAATTTAAATGATTACACAGTTACTGTGAGATTAATGAAACAGGAAATGGTCCATTCATATATATATATATATATATATATATATATATATGAATGGACCATTTCCTGTTTCATATATATATATATATGTATGTACCCTATATATATAACAGCCTTATGATTCCAGATCTGATGAAGTCATGGGTTTGGGTTAATTAACTGAAAAATTCTCATATCGCTAAAACACTAAGACTGGCAAAACTAAACTCAAAACAGTCATGTCCATAAACATAGAATACATGTATTTAAAACAAAGGATAGGAAAAACAGACTATAAAAGAAGATTCAGGCAAAATTGAAAAAAAAAACAACCTGTTTATACTAACAAAACATCAGAAGCTATCAAAATGTTTATTACAAGCATAAACAATAGTGTACCAGTATATCAATTTCTGTTCTCTCTCTCTCTCTCTCTCAACACACACATAAAGGGTATATCTCAAAGCTAAATTTTCAGTGACTAGACAACCAAAATCTATTAATAAACAATTACACATAACTACAATACATATTATAAACTGAAATACATATAACATAAGCTGCTTCTCCATATTACAGTTACAGACTGTGGTACAATAGTAGTGTAAGTACTGATATATTAAGTATTTTGATAAAAGGTTTACTTTGTCAGAAAAACAATAGCAGTGTTTATTCTAGGATTTTTCAAAGGAGGCCGTGTTCAAAATTGTTCCTCTAAAACATCATTATAAACATCTAATATTATTGAATTCCATGTAATGTTAAATATGGCCCCCTTTGGCCTTCAATTGGATCATTTGGCAAAATAAGGAATTAATGGCCCAAGATCCCTGTCTAGAATGTATACTACTATGGTACATTGGTATAATATATATAAACATAAATATTGGGGTGGGGGTAAAATTTCATATCATTGCCATCAATTTTGAAGATTAAACCATAAAATTAAGATAACACTTAACTTAAAGTTGTACTTTTTCCGTGAAAATGAAAGACAGTAAAAACAATAAAAGGATTTACTGTGAAAATTCTATGTGTCTTAACAGTTCCATACTAAGGTTTCAAAAGCAATGAATAAATTCAATTTATTACCATAAACTGTAAGCATATAGGTGTCACATTATATATATTTACATGTATATAAATATTACATTTGTTTTTTATTTACAAATAAGAAAGCACAAAAAGGCTTCAAAAATTTAAAATATTTCTTGATACAAACATGTGAACCAAATACCATTTAGAAATTTTAATTGAGAACACTAATATAAAGAAATAAAAATAGAGCACAATTGTGTACAAAAATATCACAGAAAACAAGCACCAATTCTAAAAACAAAAATTAAACACATGAAATATAAAATGTCTAACCACTCCTGGATTTATGGTAAGGGATGGTAAACTTGAAAACTTGACATAAACGTAAATCTCAGATATCAACAGCAAAGTAAGTTTTATGTCATCTTGCCTCAGGAGCTTCCAATAAACTGTCCAAGGGACCTAAGATTTTATTATTAACAGGATATTTGTATAAATTATAATGGCTATATTATTGCCTTCATATAAAATGTAACATTTTTCTCTAATGGAGTTTACCAGTAGACCATGTGTGCATAACAATGATATCAAATAGTGTAATTTGAAGTTTTTATAGTAAAAATTACATTTTTTCAAGAATTTACAACATAAAAATTTTTCAAAAATGCTACACACAAACATTAAGGGACACTGATAACATGGTTAGCTGACAAACCCCATTCTCAAGACCATCATTTTTAACACAGGAAAAATTTGGACTAACATCGGTTCACATATATCATGTATATTGTAGGAAGGTTTCATGCCATGTGCCACAAGGAATGAATACTTCTCAAATCTAGGATTTAAATGCAGTTTCAAAGCTTTTAAACGAAATTAGAGTACATAAGACTCTTGGGAAGGACCATCGCCCTTTAGCAAGAAATCTGAACCATTCTCATGCCAGGATGTGTCTAAAAAATCATTCAAACCTAGACAGTGTTGGGTGCTATGACAAGGTTTCCACAATTGACTTCAATAAAAATTCCCTGACAAGTCCCAGATATTTTTTTTATTTTTTTTAATTCAATGACATTCATTGAAATTCCCCGACAATTTCATGACCTTGGAAAAAAAATTCCCTTACTTTTCCATTTATGATATAGAAGATCAAAGATTTGACCACTGAGCCTCTAAAGCATCTCATGGAGGATAGTGTTGAGAGAAAAATGTTGATAATCACCGAAGTAAAGTAGCTAGAGCTAGATAGCTCATTCCTGTATTCATAATATACATGTAAACACTGTATATACATGATAGCTGTTCTGATTGAGAACAGATTAAATACACCCATAATAATGCAACATGATTTTATAATTTCATACCACTTCAAAATTTAATGTGTATCAAAACATATACAGTACAGACCTGTAGAAAGTTTAACCCTGAGTAAACGAACAAAAGAAGAAGCTCGGCTACAGAGTGTCCAAGCTATACTTAACATATGGATAGCTCATCATGACTGAAAAGGTGTCGAGAGACAAAAGGCAGCTATTAAGATATATAGCTAATGAGAGACCAAGATGAGATGCTGGTTAGATAGTCACTAATTCTTTATCTTATTGTTAAACTTTCTACATGTTTCTACTGTAGTTCTCCTTTTTACCCTTTCTGATTTTAGAATGATGTCGGAGCAAACACATTCATATCTCTACTTTCAACTTTAACCTTAGTTTTACTGCTCCACTGATACAGAGATGTAACCGAGGACAGAGGCTTACTATCAATCTGGCCTGTCTTAGGTAAGCCTGATCCTGTAAAATGTTCCATAACCTTTGACGTTAATGACACCTTTGATGGAGAATCATGTTTATCACCACTTAAATGTCTTCTACGTGGAGTCGGTGATGTACGAGGACTTGCTGGAACTGACTGTGATTTTGATACTTTCACTTCCTTAGAAGGTAATGTCAGATCTTTTAGCTTAAATTCATCAGAGTAGTTGCGCCTATGAGCTTTTTCAAACATTTTCAATACTGATGTAGATGCTGGTTCCGATTCATTATCGTCATGGGGAGCTGCAATATCATACCTTGCTCGTCCTTTAACCAAGGCCTTAACTTCATGCTTCATCACTTCACCAGCAATTCTATTATTGTCTCTCTCTATAGGAATAGTGTTTAAAGATGGTGATGATAAACATTTTTTTAAACTGTTATTAGTTTCTTCTATTGCAGTGATCTGTTTTCTTTTCCAAGGATCTGAAATAATCCAAATGTATTTACAGTTGTATTACCCAAGTACAACAACATAAAGTCTTATACAAAATGAACTAGAGCCATTTCTATAGAGATAAATACAAAATGTATCAAACATCGGACCTTGTGACCTTGACCTATGTACCTGAATTCGGTATGCAATACATGGTCTGGTGTTGGTTTACTTTGTTTTCAGGGATATAAAAACTGATCTAATAATATCGGATATCCCGTGAGGAATATTCTCTTATGACCTAGTTATGAAATCATAAAGTTTCTCTTATACCGAGACAGAGAGTATTTAGTTATTCATGATACTGACAACATATCTTTCATAAACTAGTATGACAATAGCTTTCAATTTACAATGAGGGTTCTTTATAATAATGCCACAATAAGGGTTCTTTATCTGCAATGAGCATGTGAAGGTTCTTAATCATGCCACAATGAGCATGCAAGGGTTCTTTATCATGCCATGATCATGTGAGGGTTCCTTTCATGTGAGGGATCTTTAAGACTTTATCACACCAAAATGATTTCTTTATCATGCCACAATGAGCATGTGCAAGTTCCTTTCATGCTACAGTGAGGGATCATTATCAAACCACAATGAGATTTCTTTATCATGCCAAAAAGAGCTTTCTTAAAAGTTCTTTATCATACCATAATTACTTAGGGTACTTTATCATGTCACACTGATGATTCTTTTTTATGCCAAAATGATAGTTCTTTTTTCTTTTTTATGCAAAAATGATAGTTCTTTTTTATGCCACAATGATGGCTCTTTTTATGCCATAATGCGGGTTTTTTATCATGCCACAATCAAAATTCCTTATCATTTCACAATCAGGTTCTTTATAATGCCATGATGAGAGTACTTAATCATGCCACAATGAAGGTTCTTTATTATGTCACAACCAGGGTTCTTTATTATGCAACAATGTGGGTTCTGTTTCATGCCACAATGCAGTTTATTTGTCATGTTACAGAGCCTGAGTCTTTATTTGATCAGAATAATCAGTGACTTTTGTTTTCTAAATCAGAACTTCCAAAGTTTGATTCCCACACCTTGGTCAGACAAGAACAAAGATCAACCACTACTAAACAATTAATCTACTTTAATTGTAGCCAATCAATGAAGAAGTAAAACTCACCAGTTTCTGATGTTCCTTCCTCTGGTATAGTTGGGGTATGCTCAGTTCCTAATAAGGAATAAAACTTGCTCTTCCTGATACTAAATTTTGGAGGTTCTCTGGTAACACATGGTGGTGAGCTTGATATTCCATACAAGTCATCATGATGGTAGCGATCTATATTATTTCTGTGTGTGCTCTGAATATTAATACCTCTACCACGCAAGGCATTACTAGCATCTCCATCCATGTTTTTAATCTGCAGGTTACAAAACAAAATTCTAAATTTTGAAGACATTAACAATTTTAAACATGTATGAAGTAAAGTAAGACAATATTTTTTCCTTTTCACAAAACTGACAGTCAAGAGTTGAGTTGAGTAATGGTGTTTAATGTCCCAATCAAAGAATATTTCACTTATATCGAAACATCGCCAGCTATGGGCGTAGGTGCAGAAATTTTGCCTGTGCATTGCACTAATGGTATTATACAGCAGGGTTCTTTATCGTGCTAAGCCCACCAGTACACAGGATCTCATTTATTTTAAGTTCCCATTCATTTTGTAATGCAGTGTTTGGCGAAAGAACAGTTACTACACTTTCAAGTCTTGGGTCAGACCTGGTCGGGGTGCGAACCAATGACCTCCCACTTACGGAGCAAGCACTCTACCAACTGAGCTACCATGGAGGTCTTTATTATTAAAGTTTTTTTTTAAAACATGAACATAAGCTTTAGAGAGCTTTTGATAGACTGGAGGAAGAAAAGGAAAAAACGGTTTGAACAAATCCTTGAAAATAATATTGTATATAATTTTCAAGTCTTACCTTAGTTCTATCTGTAACATATTAAGTTCCCTTTATTTGCTATAGACCTGTTGGCCAAACAATAAATCTGACCACTACTGACCGGTTCAAACCAGTAAAATTTGGGCTGACCACTTGCTCCAAAAATACTGCATGACCATTAAGTCTTACAATTAAAAAGTTATAAAGAAGTATAATATATTGGTGTCTTTGATAACGTACAATGAATTTAGATTCTACAGCCGGTGTGTCATGCAAGTCAGGAGTACTTTTAGAAGATAGGAGATCATGATCAGCTGTTTACCATGAACTAGCGGCCCTGACCTAGTCCTAGTTTTAGGACATTGGAGTAATTTGATAAATTAGAAGAATAATTATGACGTGACATTACCTCTATCTACCAAATCTGTATAAGGCTTTTATAGCCGTTTATTTCCACACGTCAAAGTCAATTTCTTATTCTAGGAATTCATAAACAACAAAATCTAATACGGTAATCATAATGTCAGTGGTGTGACATTTCCCACAAATAACCGGAAATGACGTCAAAGAACTTCTTCTAGTATTTATCCCACTAATTTTTGGAGCATCAAAGGCAATTTTGCGAGATTCCAAATAAATGAAGAACAACGACACCAGATATTGAACCGACAATTTTCACCTGTGTACAGACAGAATGCCACAAGCGCAGCCTCACCACACAACAGTACTAGTGGCAGCAAAGCACCAACTATTAAACGCAAGCCAGTGGCGACGGTAGAGCTAACGTGTGAGATGTTTGCGGAGGGGCATGCTCCCCCGGATTTTTTTTTCAAAAAGTCACGGATGCATTTTCCTGCACCCTTGCAAGCAAAATTGTCCACTTTATACACTTAAAAATATAATTTTTTATGTAATTATGTTGAAAAAAATTGTGCGTTGTTAGTCCAAATCCATGATGACAGTCATGTAAAACTGTTTGTGTGTTAATATTTTGTATTTTTTAAAAAAAAAAAAAAGGATATGAATGTTATCCTGACACGGTCGTCTAGTGCACAATAGAAAGTTGAAGCTAAATAGTAACTGGAAACCAGTGGCGGATCCAGCGGGGGGCAGTTGCCCCGACTTTTCCCCCTCTCTCTCACAGCTAATTGTCAACCAACCACCGAAATGACCAGTTAATTAGTGGTACTGATTAATTAATCCCTGTACACAGGTAGGAAATTGCAATCAGGTGATGATGTAATTTACCAGTTCGCTGAAGCATGAAAGAATCCAGGTAGTACTGACCAGTCTTAGGTAACAGCAATACGTACCCAACAAGAACTCACCACAACACGGCGCAAGTTTACAAAAACAGTCGGAAAACAAACCAATGATTATAAAACTCTCGACTTTAGACGGGCACTCGAGAAAATATCTCCAATAGTATTCAAGTAATTAAAAGTTAAAATTTAAAAAATAACCCCATTCTAAACCGCGGACCAACAATATTATATGATACGCATACATTATTCATAAATAGTAATGTAAAACCACGTATTGCTATTCTTTTTTAAAAACACTTGAAAATTTTTAGTAATAAAAATACTAGCATATAGCAGATTAAAAAAGTATTTACTATTATATTGGGGTCCGAAGTCAATGCACATATAATTATTTTAAAAAGCAGAATGATAAGATCAGCTCTATAAAGTACATTACCACATTGTTTTCAACATTGACCGTTTCTTGGTATGTACAGTGATTGATGGGCCTTTCTCGGATTCTACCGATGGTGTCCATGTCTGGCCCTGTGGTTTGCTATCACGCTTTTTAAAACAAACAATTAATTTTCTTGATATTGTGGTGCAAAATCAAAAACATACATACTTATCCATCCATAGTAAAACAAATAGGAAGAACATAGACACAACACACGGTTATAAAAAAGAAGGAGGAGTTGAACAATCTTATGCTAAAAATTTAATCAAAATGAAAAAAGGAATAATGTGAAGCAGTGTTTGAAAAAATCAAATATTTCGACCACTGTTGCAAACCAAGTTTTTTAACCAAAAAAAATCATGTGCATGCTTGAGCATTCAAGCATAAGAAGCTGCTACGCCACTGCAAGCCACATCATCGGATGGTAAGCGTATCTTTTCAGTTGGAGTTTTTACTGTAGCGTGTTTATTCCGTTGGAATGAAATTACTAGCGTATTTATTCCAAAGAAAGAATTATAAGATTTATCCCTTTTGGAAATAATTCCCTGGCTGACTAACGAATTCACCGAGCGTTGTTACATTCGCCAAGTTAAACTGAACTGGCACCGAGAGGACTATGCCCTTGTACCTTTCTGATATTAGTGTTATATTATCAGGCTGACCAGTTCGACGGATTATTTCGTTTTTGACAGATTTGTACATTAAAAACGGATAAACGGACGGAAAAAATGAAAAGGTCAAATTAAACGGATTTTCTCCATTTCAAATGACGGTTTTTTAAATTAAAAGTGTTAAAAGTTTTGGACTTTTTTATGGAAATTGTACCAAAATCAAACACTTAACGATCAAAAGTATCTAAATGGCAACCTTGCGCACTAAAAATGTACCGATCTGGACAAATAAATTTGATTGGTCAGTCTGAATTATGCATGTTATTTAGCTCCCTTTTTATGTAAAATTTGTTTATATATTTCATATCTCCATTATTTTAGATGTCGACTGTAATAAATAATTCTTCAAACTAAAAGTGATGAGTTGTTCCTACTTATTTATGATGGAGATTTATTAACCGGACTTGCGCGTCATAGAAAGTTTTAGCCGCATTCAAAACGCCCACTTTAGAAGGCCATCCAAGGACCAAAAATAAAATTTTGATGGCATTTTTAGTAGAATATGGCATGCATGCTAAATGTAATCCCTGATATGTGTAGAGTACTATGCGACCGGATGCCATCTCAAAATTAGGTCAAAGATCAACTAAGTGCAAAATTTGGGTTATTGTAATAATGCATAAGGCATACCTCCAAGATTATGGCATTTGCTTTCTTTTCAATGTCTTTTCTGTCTTAAGAATACCCTAAAATACCCACTGATGTGACATAAATTAACACAGGAAACAATTAAGAACTACATCGGTTCACTACTTTTCAAGTATTAGCATGTTTACTCCGTATACATCTAATTAGTCTATTGAAATGGATTGCAGTCAACCATGTCACATCGCACGATGATGTGCAATTAAATTATTTTAAAGCATTTGAACCTAGCCGTGCTGCATTTCTTTTGACAACCACAACTCATCAGTTGAACACACGCTACAGGAACCGCAGGTAATCTTTTCCATACAACTACCAGTCCATCAGGAGAATCTATCCAGCCAATTGTATCAGTTGGTTTGTTGTCAGTGGTGTCAATAATTGCGCTATTAACATGAAACAGTCTTGCCTAATAATTGGATCAGTTCTAAAGCATCCTTTGTCGGTGGAAGCATTTCTAAAGCTCACTTGGCCTTGACAAAGAATATACGTCTTGCAGCATCAATGCCAGTAACCTCCTAGCTTCAGTCCATATAAGAGGCAGACAAATTCTTCGGCTTATTCTGGATTTCCCAACAACAGACAGAAGTTCTGGAAGCGCCAAAAACTTTTCCAGCAAGTTTTCTTGCTGATAATCGAAAAGAAAGATGTTGTGTCGCACCCCGTCAAAGCATGAAATCCAAGAATGTTTAATCGGACAGATACAGGTAATTGCTGTGCCACTTAATAAGACTCGTAGCATTTATTTTGTTTGAAGTACCAGAAACCATCCATATCTTTACGGGTAGTTGAACAAGATGGTGTATTAGCAATAGAAATACATCAGTATCACAGCATTTAACAACCAATCTTGCATATCCTTCTCTGTAAGCATCCATTGCGTGCAATATAAGTCTCGTATCTGCCTCATGATTTGAGGATAGCTCCATTACGTTACATTTATTGGATGATGTTTTCAGGAAAAACACCACAGCGACCACAGCCTCCATGTGTCGGAGGAGGAGAAGGGGAGCAGCAGACAGGAAGTGTTAACACCAAATAGAACAGCAGAGAAGAGCAGACACAACACTATTGCTGAGAGAAGAAAGAAGGTGAAATGGCCACCAAGTAATAACAAGAAGGCATGGGAGGAGTATGATGAGGATTGTAACAGAATACTGATCAGCACTTTAGGAGGAAGTGTAGACCAGAAGTTAGAGTCAATGTCTACAATTATTTACACTATGGGAGCTGATAGATTTTGGACGGCAGAAGGAAGAAAAAAGCCAAAGGGTCAACCAAAGGAGAACAGACGAACAGTAGAGGTAAAAAATTTAAGGAAGGATCTCCGAAGGCTTAAGAAAAGGTACAAAGAATCAAACGACGAGGAAAAGGAAGGTCTGTCTATACTAAGAACTGATCTAAGAAAAATATTGAAAACATTGAGAAGAGCAGAGAGAGGTCTCAGAAGACGCAAAGATAGAGAAAAGAAAAGAGCTCAGTTCACAACAAAGTTACTAGTATTGGGGAATAAAGGCTCTGGAAGATTAGATTGTGATAAGGAGGAAGTAGAAAGCTATCTGAAAGAAACCCATAGTGATGCCAGTAGGGATGAAGAACTTGGGGAATTTGAGAAATTGCTAAGTCCAGAACAACCAACAATACAGTTTGAAATGGAGGAACCAAAGCTGAAGGAAGTATTCAACATAATTCAAAAGGCAAGGGCATCATTAGCTCCTGGACCAAATGGAATACCATATAAAATATTGCCCTAAAGTCACAAGAGAGTTAAGGAAATTATTAAAAGTAGTGTGGAGAAGACAAAGAATGGAAGATAGTTGGTAAAGAGCAGAGGGTGTTTCATACCAGAGCGGAAACATGCACAGGGCCTGGGGCAGTTTAGAACAATATCCTTGTTGAATGTAGAAGGCAAAATCTTTCTAGCAATTGTGGCGAAACGAATGACTGACTATATGTTGAACAATAAGTATGTTGATATATCAGTACAGAAAGGGGGTGTTCCAGGGATATCGAGATGCATAGAACATACAAGCGTTCTAACACAGATAATTAAAGAAGCTAAAGAAAGTAAGGGTGACCTGGCAGTGCTGTGACTGGACTTGGCAAATGCATACGATTCAATACCACATAAACTGGTGCAGTTGACATTATAGAGATACCATGTACCAGTGAAGATTGTGGAATGATTCAAGAGTATTTTCACAATTTGAAGATGAGATTCTCAGTAAAAGACTATACAGTCAAACCTGTCTTTGGAACCAGTAAAAGTGGCCTTTATGGGAAGGTGGCCTTTATATACAGGTTCAAATAATAGTAATAAAGAACAATCGGGATACAATTATGCTGGCCTTTATAAGCAGGTGACCCCTATATAGAGGTGGCCTTTAAGGCATGTTAGACTGTATAACAAATGACTGGCAGAGGTTAGAATTTTTTTCAGGCCAGTGTGGAAGAAAGCAAGCCAAAGAGAGAACTAGTTCAACAGCAGGTGAGAAGAATGGAATGGGAGACAAGGAAGTTAAGCCCATTAGTATGAAAAACCAAGGCAGCTGGTTTAATTGGGATGGAGCTAAGCAAAGGGAGATGTCTTGGCAAAGAATCTGGTCAATGGAGGACAGTAGATTAAGATTCCTACTGAAGTCTGTGTATGATGTTCTACCCAGTCCAACCAATCTGTGTGTTTAGGGCATCAAAGAAGATCTAAATTGTACATAATGTAAAAAGCAAGCCGATTTGGAACATGTTTTGTCATCATGCCAAGTTTCCTTGTCAGACGGTCGTTATACATGGAGACACAAGGTGTTAGATGTTATTGCAGATAGTCTGGAGAAAGAAAGGAAGAACGAACACAGGAAGGTGAAAGGACCAGTTTTTGTGAACTTTGTCAAAGGTGGAGGCATACCTAAGAAAAAGATCGAAGGAAATTGTATCTTGGCAACAGCAGGAGATTGGAAGATGAAAGTTGACATCAATGGAAGAATGGAATTTCCATCAGATATAGTGCAGATTTCCATGCGTCCAGATGTTGTAATTTGGTCTAGGTAGAATTGATTATACCTTGCGAAGATAGGATAGAAGTGGCATATGAGAGAAAGAAAAGCAAGTACCAACAACTTGTAGAAGACTGTCAACAACAGAAATGGAGAGTATGATGCTAACTTGTAAAAGTTGGATGTAGAAGGGTTTGTAGGGCAGTCACTGTGGAAGGCATTGAGGATTATAGGTGTGACAGGAAGAGAACGGAAGAAACTGGTGGGAGCTGTCAGTGCACAGGCAGCGATGGCATCTAAGTGGATATGGAGGGAGAGAAATTAGCAGTGGAAGAAGCAGTAGTCAGAAGTTCTGTCAGAGTCAGATGTTTATTTATAAATGGAGAAGATAACATAAGTACCATCTAAGTGAGCGAGCCACTTCAGTTTCGGGTTGAGACTGATCACCTCAGCCGGCGCACCTCTGGAGGTGGACAGCACCGAAACAGACAAGGAAGGAGGTAACAGATGTATTCAAGGTATCACGATCTTCATCATCAATGCCAAAACAACAAAAATATAGCTTAAATTTGCACTTAATTGACTTTAGCCTAATTTCATGCCTTTTATTTTGGCACTTTCTATTTTGTTTACCATCTGTTATGTTTTATGACATTTTAGATCTGATTTTATGCCTGTATATAATGGATATGCCAATACTACACGCGCTTAGTTAACAAATCCAACCGATTTTGCACTCATATGACCTTTGATCTAGTTATGAGACTGACCCAATTTCAAGCTTGGCATCCGACAGTGTCATGTTCCACACACATCAAGGATGACTTTAGGCATAGTCAGACTATTCTACTAAAATGCCATCAAACTCATTTTTAAGCCACTTTTTCCCATTTGGATGGCCTACTACTTTGATAATTTTGACTCTAAAAGGGTATTGAACATGCTTGTAATTCGATTTGGAACCGATACCTGACTGTGATTTTGAAACTGATTATTCGGATGCTGTAGTTATTGCTGCGATTCTAACCACACAACCCACCTCAAGTCAGTCGGCTGCAAAAGTAGAAAAAGTAAACGACCTACCATATCCTCAGCTCGACCCAGAGAGGATCGGTCTTACTTTATTTCGAGATGGAAGGATTATGTTGAATGTAACACAAGTCAAGGAAAAGGACCGTGTCATGCAACTGTTGGAATGTTGTGACGATACGTTACGTAGACACCTCACTCGATCAGCCGGGAGATCATTCACAGCTTGGTAAGACTGAAGACGATGTGCTAAGAGCCATTAGAATTCTTGTAGTTAGGAAGGATAACACCGGTACCATGGTCGCACGTCACATGATAACTCTGCACACAATATCCTGATAAGACTGTTCGCTTCTTTGGTGATAGATTACGTGATCAAGCAGGTAGAATTTAATCCCTCGAAGACTGAAAGCATTGTCTTTACAAGGAGGCACTTGTCTCATCCGCATATTTTTTCCGCACAGAGCAGGTAGCAAGTGCTACCCGGTCTCATTGCCACCTTGGTCTTACCCTTCAGTCAGATGCTACTTGGTCTAAACATATATCTAACATCTACAAAATAGCTTGTAGCAGAATCACCCTTCTACATATGTTAAAGTATCAACTTGATAGAATCTCTCTGTTAACACTCTATAAGTCTTTTATTCGACAAATTCTTGAGTATGGTAATGTGGTATGGGATAATTGCACTCAACAGGATGCTGATCTCCTTGAAAGTGTTCAGGTTGAATGTGCTAGAATTATCACAGGTCTTAGACAAAATTGCTCTAGAACTATTTTTTACTTTGAACTCGGACTGGAATCCCTAGAGGTTTGGCGCAGGCAACATAAACTGGTCACTTTCTATAAATCTATCAATAGCTATGCCCCTGCTTATTTGCAACATATCATTCATCCTTACTTTCCAACTGATACTGGTTACAACTTAAGAAACTCGGGTCAACTTTTGCAATTACCTCTTTGTCGAACTTCTTCTTATTACAATAGCTTCCTGCCTTCTACAATAAAGATATGGAATGAACTACCGATTACAATAAAATATGCAACTTCTATTGCATCATTCAAGTCTGAACTTAAATCATACTTTTGCACAAGTGAAATGAATTCTTCGTTTAACTATGGTAGTAGAGCTGAGAATATATATCACTGTCAGTTGCGCAATTTTTCGAGGAATCTTAGGCGTCATCTTTTTGATCACTTTTTTTGAGAATGACTCATCGTGCCCTAAGTGTGGATCCCCATCTGAAGATAATCAGCACTTCTTATTTGACTGTGTAGCTTTCTCTCAACTCAGGCAGAAATTATTTAATGCTATTTATTCTATAATTGGCTTACCTTCTATAGACCTTCGAATTCTTCTCCATGGATCTCCAGAATACTCATATGGTAAAAACACTATTATTTCATAATACAGTACATAACTTCATTAAGGATTCTCAACGGTTTAAATCTAGTAATTCCAACTGAGTCACTCTTTTATGACTTTTTTCTTCATTTTGTTTTCTCATTGTTCTTCCTTTTTTGTTCTGTTTTATTTTGGGTTTTTTTCTTCTTTTTTTACATTTTTTTTCAGTATTCTAACAAATATGACTTTTTCAATTTTTTAGTAGTACAGTTACAATTATATCATCTGATTATGTACAACACTGGTCATTATTATTATTATTATTATTACATTGTGTATTATTATTATTATTATTATTATTATGAATGTTATTTTTGCGATACTTGTTATTTGAAATTAATATTATATATATATTATGTACTCTGACTAAGGAGAGGACTTATATAGGCAATGTCTGCTGTCCAATCCTTTTCAACATTTTTGAATAAAATATTGTTTAATTTAAGCAGGTACATTTGTTGATACATGTAATTGTCCGGGTTGTGATCAAGAAGTTAATTATACAGAAGCAATCCTGCGTGATGTATTCACTCGTGGACTTAATGATCCAGAAATCCAGCTAGATCTTCTTGGTGACAAAAATGACTCTTGAGCAGATATTTCAGTTTATTGAAGCTAAAGAAGTCGGTAAACGTTCCGCATCACGGCCCCTTGACTCTCAAGGTGCTGAAGCAGCAGGCAGTTCATACCGACGCAGCAAAAACTTAACTCGCAACGGTTAAAAATATGACAAGTCAGAGTGGTAAGAAAGGTCGTGAGACGCATGCCCCCCCCCCCCCCCCCCCCACAAGTTAGAGGGAATGTCCCGCTTATGGTCACACAGGTCTGCAAACACTGCAGTCACATCAATCATTTTGAATCTGTATGCGACAGTAAGAATAAACAGAAAGCATCCGGAACCAAATCTACAGCTTTATATCTATATTCGACTCACTGTGCGCGGCAACAGATGTTGATTCTCATGGCAAGGAACCACCATATATCAATGATCAATTATCTGACACATGGGTCCAGCAAGCATCTCGACCTCAGTCGTTCATCAATCTTACAGTAAAAGTCATTCGCGTTGACTAATGAAAACCTTGGATTTAAGCCTATGTTCACATCTAAACCAAAGATACTGGCTGTCGGAGTTGTCTGGTTGGTATCAAGGTTACATACAGACTTGGACTTGGGAAACGCGACCTTATTGCTGTAACTATGAAAATGCATAATGCGAACAATAAAGGTATCAATATCCTTGGCGCCATGATTTTACGATTATCTGGCAAAGATAACGATGGATCTGTTTTAGAAACTCGTTAAATTGTGTATGTTACAGACAACTCTGACAAATTGTTCAACAGTAGAGAAGCCTGTTTTGCTCTCGGCATGCTCACCGAAAACTTTCCAATGATTGGTAAAATCACAGGAGCTACTAGTGAGACTAACAATCCTATTGCTGAGAGGAGTAACAGTACAAGTTGTTCAAGTGATAAATGTGGTTGCCTATAACGTGAACTACCACCTCCTCTACTTAATGAACTTTCTTATCCAGCAACAGAGAAATATCGGGAAAAACTAGAACATTACATTCGCAAGCGGTATAAGTCAAGTACATTTAACACATGTGAGCACCAGCTCTTACCCTTAATGGTGGTCCCCAATGAAGCTAATGGTGCACCCATAGGTCATCATTCACCAGGTCAGTTCCTCTTCATTGGCGAGACGAAGTCAAAGCAGGTTAGAATCAGGAAGTTAGATTGAGTGTAATAGAGCCAGTACCAGTTGGTGAATCGGTAACATGGTGCCAGGGAATGGTTGTTTGAGTCAAGAAAAATGGTAAACCTAGACGAACTGTTGATTTTCAAGCACAATGTACACGCCATTAGAGAAACACACCACACTCAATCGGTGATTATATTTATGTACCCATGTGCCAAAAATAAACAACGTTTTATGACGATTTTTGTTTAAACCACCTTAAAACTGTTTTATCGTTTAAAAATGCACGCTTTTATAGATATGTATTAATTTGATAACTAAACTGACATCTTCATTTACAGTTATTTGTTCACAGTCGGGGTTTAAGAACAACTTTTAAATTTCCAACCGTAGTGTGTAAAATTACTAGTCTTTGTGCAATGCTTTCTGTACGGAAATGCAATTGGCACAAAACAAGTTGTCATAGCAGGAAAAACCTACAGAATACATCTTGTAATTATCATATGAATTAAAGCACAGCGGATTCTGTGATGTTCAATTAAATCTTTAATTAGTAATGAATTAAATCAATCATGAAGCAGGTGCTTGTCATGACAAGATTAAGTGGAAATGTATTCAATTACGCCTTCTTGTACGTGACATGGTTCATTATGATGCTCCAAACACAAGCAGCGTTACACAAACACGCACATTTACTCCATTTTGTTTCCTAAAACACCTCCATACCACATTACTAACGGTAATTGTTTCTAAGTTGTCCAGGTCTTAATTATTGGAAGAAGGTCAAGTAACAGTCTTTTGTTCACACGAAACATTTAAATTGTTTGTTAATTAAAGTTATCTGATTAGAGTTGATGTAGAAATACAAATGAATATAGACAGTATGCTTATATTAAAGGTCTACTTTATTTTCACCGTCTCCTTTGTATTGGAGAAGCAAGAATATTTCCTCAGTGGCTACAGAACACACAAGATTGATATTAAAAGTAAAATAAACCTTGATCAATTGACTTAACAGCAGAAAAAAACAAAGTAATTTCTGTAGATATATCGCTGCATATAAAAGGAAAATTGACAATAGAAAAATTGAAATCATCGCATTTATCATATAGCTTCAAATATTGCCTTTCGTTGGTGTAATAATTGGGGTATATGTTCAAATATAGAGCAGAACTTGACGATTAAGGCATGTCTTTTATTTCAAACCGATTAGGATTCAAATAGTCTTTGCATTTTGGATCATTAAGAGATAGAATGTCATCTAAATACCTATCAGAGAAGTTGAATAATTTGGCGAAAAGTCTTCTCTGCAGATTTAACAAGGTTCTGCATAAGGATAAAGAAACAACAAATCAGCAAACAATGACACAACACACACACACACACACACACACACACACACACTGTTTGACCATAATAATCTTTGAGCAAGTAATTTGTCATTTCACAGTAAGGAAATGCCTCCCACTTATATATAGTGTAATAATTAATATCCCTATATAAGCATCTCCGTATAATAATACGGAAACGCTTCAAAATTAAGTATAACTCAAATATGTCTTATCAAAACCATTACACACATTTTAAAAAAATGTTTTAAATTTCAGGTTAAAGATATATAGATGTACTTATTTTTATACATATTTACAATTGCAATATATTTGCTTCAGTAAAGTATTTAACATCAACTATACTTTGCAACTTTATAAAGACATTGCCCCACGCGCTGACGTGATGACGTCAGATGTCAAATGCTCTCGTTGACTAACAGGAGACGACCCTTTTTATGAAAAGGTGAACCAACAGCGTATAAATTCAAAATTGTTTTCAAATTCACATGGAAAATGTCGCCTTTTATGCAATTTGAGACAACCCATTATACTGTGCATGTTCATAAAAACAAATTAATTACTTTATTTCTTAAATATGAAATTGATTTGAATATGAACGGAAATATAACCTTATCAACACATTCTGGCATTACGTTAAGTTTATTAAGCACAACTAAACATTTATCTCCTGGGCTTATGGAGGCGCGTTTTAGAAATAAAAAAACTGACGATCTTCCGTAAATACTAAGTTCTGACGCACAATGTATGTATGGTACTAGTTTTAAAGAAAAGAAGAGTACGTGAAAATGATTTTTGAAGACTTTGTTATAAAAAATTAAAATCATGCCTCTCCTATAAAACCGGATATATATGCTATATCGCCCTTTCTAAAGCTGTCTTCGCGCAAATCCTTTGTGCAAAAATGGCTTCAGATTTAAAAACCTATTTTTCTTGGCTGTCGCCTTAGTGTATATTTTTATTTTTTAAGATTTAATATTATCCAACCAAAAGATTAAAAAATCGAATGAATAATATTTAATGAATATGTTTTTTATTTCATATTTGTAGAATCACCCTTTTCGAAATATTTAATGAAGCTCTAATGCGTTCTTGTCCTCCTTGAAAACAAAACAGTTGGACTAAAATAAAATATAAGATAGTGTATTTACCTTAGGGCAATCGAAACGATCATTGGAAGCATCCCAAGTTACATAACATATCACTGCTAAAGCGTATAAAATTAACTTGTTGTAACATATTTAGTAAGTGTGATTCTCGGACCTGTAGTCTCACTTAGCATACATTTGAAATTTCAAGGTAAAAAGGTAAGATTTTTAGGTATGCTTAGTGAGACTGGACCATGTTTGTGGACCATAGAGAAAACAATAGAAATTAGTAACAGGAAAAGTAAAGTCGCCCAGAGAGTTAAATCACTAATCCTTGGTTTGAATTAATGATTCCTGTATGTGTTTGTCTTGTCTTGTTCTGTTGTATTTTTAGCTCACCTGAGCCGAAAGGCTCAGATGAGCTATTGCTATCTATCACCGTCCGTCGTCCGTCGTCCGTCGTGCGTCGTGCGTAAACTTTACATTTTAATCTTCTTCTCCAAAACGACTGAGCCAAATTTGATGAAACTTGGTGATTATTATGCCTGGGTAACAGGCTTTCAAAATTGTGTTCGGGGTTTGACCACGCCCAACAATATGGCTGCCGTTACTATAAATAGCCAAAAGACAAAAAAATCTTCTTCTCTGAAACCAAAAGGTGCAGGCAAATTTTGATTGGATATTTGGATTTAGGATACCTAGATACACTAAAATTGTGTTTTTCATGAAAATTGAGCGAAAAATAGGTTACGCGTTTTTTGCGTAAAATTATGTAATTGTTAAAATGAGACATTTATTGTTATAACTTCATAATGGCTAAAGATAATTGTATGGAGTTTTCACTGTTGATCTTGTATTGCAATTTTCTTCTGATTGATGTCAAGGTCAAAGGTCAAGGTCATGTCCCAGTTTTTGACCTTTGATAAAAAATGCTATTCTTTAAACATTTCTGGTGATAATGATGTAGGATTTTTGGTTAATTGTAGGCATTGACAATGATATATCGATTAAGTTCATGGGTTCAAAGGTCAAGGTCACAGATGTACAAGTTTACCAAAATAGTCAATTATCTGCAAAACTATGAACTTTTTGTATAGGCATGTATATTAGAATATTGTAGGTAATGGCCCAATGATCATTTTGATATATGAATAAAGGTCATGAGTTCAAAGGTCAAGGTCACAGATGTTAACAAGTACTGAAATGATTATTTATCTCAAAAACTATAGACTTTTTGTATAGGCATGTATATTAGAATATTTTAGGTATTATCGTAATGATCATTTTGATATATGAATGAAGGTCATGGGTTCAAAGGTCAAGGTCACAGATGTGAATGAATACCTGGATGGTTAATTATCTTGAAAACTGTAAACTTTTTGTATATGCATTAGTCCGTGGGCTAGGTGGACCCACCGTGCACCCCCCCCCCGGATCCTCCGACACCACTTTTTTCTGGTACCTTAGGGTGTCTAGTAATGGAATCGGGATGTTTCCCAGAAATAAGTTGGGATGCTCTTCATGAAAAACTTCAATATTTAAGAGTACCTGGAATTTTTCTATTAGGGGTAGGGGAACGTTTTTATCTTTGTTTTCAATATTATTATGCAGATACAGATCATATTTGGTACCAGTGTAAAGGAAACATGTTCAGCTTTTATAAAATACAAAGTTGGTTGATGTAGCTGCTTTTGTCGTCACCATGACGTCATAAACACAAGTTTTGAGGAAAAACGCTATAAAATCGTGTCATTTTATCCTTTATAAAATTATTTCTGTACAGCATAATAAAACACATTAAGACAAAGTATGTTTTCCATTTACTTAATGAATTGTAGTTATAAATGATCATATATTCTCATCTTCGATAAAAGACACCACTCTATTAGAAAAAATATATTAAAGATAGCCATTTTTTAAAAATGATCGAAACGGGGTAGGGGAACGTTTTTATCTTTGTTGTCGATGATATTATGTAGATATAGATCATATTTGGTATCATTGTAAAGGGAACAGCTTTAGCTTTTATAAAGTACAAACTTGATTGGTGTAGCTATTACTGTGACGTTTCTATGACGTCATAAACTCAATTTTTGAAGAAAAACGCTATAGAATCATTTGAAATTATACTATATGAATTTATTTCTGTACCACCCAATAAAACACATTGAGACACTCTATGCTTTTCATTTACTTCATCAATTGGTGTTATAGATGATCATAATTCTCATTTTAAAGAAAAGACGCCACTCTGTTATGAAAAATATATTGATTTAAAGATACCCTTTTATTTAAATTTGATCGAATCTTAAGATTAATAGTTTTCACGATTAAAGTGACCCAGTATGTTTCTTTGTATAAATAATATAATCAGTATCATCATCATCATCATCATGGCATCATCATCATCCTCATCATCATCATCATAATCATCATCATCATCATCATCATCAATTTTTTATACATTCAAGACAATACAAAATGCCCAACATCATCACGCATTATTCTATAGCTAACAAAAAGCTTAATTAATAATCTTAGTTTGAGAATGACTTTAGTTCTTATCATTGCCATAGTGATTTAGCAGTTGTTTTAATGGTGGAGATATGCCACAGGGTTGTTATTTGCATCTAGAGCAGTGGAAACCTAACATACGTGTGGTTTCTGCCGTAGACTAGTTGTAGCGAAAATGAAACATATAGAATATTTCTTTTGCCTCACTATCAAGACTCTTGCAGTGCCTCCTCTTAGCAACATTCAGAAACTGTACAGGTGAATTTGTGGGAGGTTTTCCAGCAGCTACAGTCCCAGAGATGCAGTTCCGTCATGTTTTCAAACATTTATAAGCAAAACCATAGAATTTTTTAACATTATCATCCATTATCCTTATAACATATGCTTTATCAGTACAATGCATTATAAAGACAAAGTTCAAATAGTTCGTTGAACAATATATGGCCATTAGAGTTTTTTTTCAATTTAAACGATTCTGTTCTGTCTCTTTTATTTCTCACCAAAAGCTTTGGCCTTCTACTCTAACACTTGCCCTTTGGTGGTTTTCTGAGCGTATGTCTAATTCAGTTCCACCGGTACCGTTTCTACACCATATAAGAGGGACGATTTTACATTTGAGTTGGATATTTGATTTTTGTTCTTAGTGGCAGACTAGCTTTCCATATGTTTCTTTATAATTTTGAATGCTTTTCTGGATATTTTTATTCTTTCCTTGATGCCCCGTTCTGTTTCTTCTTTAGCAACAATCATGCTCCCCAAGTAACAGAGCCCAATTACCTCTTCAATTTATAACTATCTTAATTTATACCTTTTGTTGTATTATTGTTCAACATTTTGTTTCGTTTGAGTTGATCTTCAGTCCAGTTTTTAAAACTGTTTCGTTTAGTAGAGTGGTCTTTATCTACATTTGATTTAATGTGAGAGTCAATAGCGTACCGGTATATCAGCGAAGCCCATATATTCTATCTCGGGTGTAAGTGTCCATTGTATTCCATTTATTGCAATTAAAGGTGATTTGTGTTTGTATACAGCTTTGACATACTCATGTATTCACATGAAATGTTTGGGGATAGTTTTCTCTTTTGAGACCTTAACAAATGTACACTTAGTATTTATGAATGTATAATGCATAGTGCCATTCTACTGACTGTTCTATACCTGGGCATGGCAATTTAGTCTGTGTAAGATTTTTTTCCTAAAACCAGCTTGTTTTGTTCAGAGCACCTAGTACCTCTTCTATTCCATCTTTTAGTCTATGAAGGATGATCTTTGACAGTATTTTCTCAGCTACATTGGGTAGTATGGTCCCTCTCCAGTTCTTACATCTCCATTTTCTACCCTCTTGAGTAGGTTAATGAGTCCATCTCCCATTGTGTTGAAATATAATTTCTCTTATCCAGATGATGCACAGTAATTTAGATATTTATTTAGGTCCTATAGGTTTTCCTTTTTCATGTTGATTTATACTTTTTTATTTCTTTTTTGTTGGCACCCCTTCCTTATTTTATTATCAAAGGTATGTGGTGTTATGTCCAATATTTCTTATTGAGGTGGTCTTTTGGTATATAGTTAAAATGTTCAGCCCATCTTTCCTCTGTTGTGATCTCTTTTTTCATCCTTTCCTTACATCGGTCTGTCTGTGTTTGCTGGTTTACCTATGTGTTTCTTTGTTTTTAGGTATAGATTTTCTAAGTTTCATTAGCTACTATTTCTTGTGCAGTTACAATATTTTCCATCTTCCATATATTTTCGTTCATCACTTGTTTGTGTTCCTTTATATTTCTACCTTTGTCTCCTCATACTCCCTTCATACTAATATTTTGCTAATCTGGTTCTGTTATTTGTTATTTTCTCTTGTATTTCTTTGGGATATTTTGTCCCGTGTTTCTTCTGACAACCATATTCAAGGTGTCGATATACTGGTATGCCCTTTTTATGACATCCCAGCTCTCATTATTATCACCCATAGCTGTTAAAGCATAAAACCTGTACTTGAGACTAATCTTAATTTTTCTTTCTTTTCCAGTTGTTTCAATTTTCTAACATTAAACTCATGTTCTGTTTTTTCAGGATTTGTTTGGCTGCTTTTATTTATATCTTTGTCATGAAAAATTAGTGGTTCGAGTTGACATCTGCTCCATGCATTGCCCTGGCATTGTATAGACTCCTCCTACATTTTTTCTATGGTTATACGGTCAATGATTTTTCTGGTGATACCAGTGTTACTTTATGTCAATCTATGTGTCGAAATAATGTACCTCATTGTAGTGATAAAGCAAAAGATAATAAATAATATCTTTAGAAAATTTCTATGATTTTGCTCATAACTGTTTGAAAAATGATGGAACTGCATCTCTGGGACTGTAGCTGCTCCGAAATCTAGCACAAATTCATCCTGGGTTAGTAGGATATACAGTTGGCAGTAAAGTAAAAAAAATTATTCTTGATGTTTCCTATTCGCTACAACTAGTCAACGGCAGAAATCGCATTTTAGGTTTCCACTGCTCTAGCTGCATATAACAATCCTGTGGCATATGACTACCATTGAAACACCTACTAAATCACCATTGGTAATACTTTGAACTAAAAGTCATTCTCAAACTAAGATTATTAATTAAGCTTTTTGTTAGCTATAGAATAATGGGTGATGATGTTGGACATTTTTGTAAATTTGTATTGTTATGAATGTATGAAACATTGATGATGATGATGATGATGATGATGATGATGATGATTATATTATTTATACAAAGAAACATACTGGGTCACTTTAATCGTGAAAACTATTAATCTTAAGATTCGATCAAATTTAAATAAAAGGGTATCTTTAAATCAATATATTTTTCATAACAGAGTGGCGTCTTTTCTTTAAAATGAGAATTATGATCATCTATAACACCAATTGATGAAGTAAATGAAAAGCATAAAGTGTCTCAATGTGTTTTATTGGGTGGTACAGAAATAAATTCATATAGTATAATTTCAAATGATTCTATAGCGTTTTTCTTCAAAAATTGAGTTTATGACGTCATAGAAACGTCACAGTAATAGCTACACCAATCAAGTTTGTACTTTATAAAAGCTAAAGCTGTTCCCTTTACAATGATACCAAATATGATCTATATCTACATAATATCATCGACAACAAAGATAAAAACGTTCCCCTACCCCGTTTCGATCATTTTTAAAAAAATGGCTATCTTTAATATATTTTTCTAATAGAGTGGTGTCTTTTATCGAAGATGAGAATATATGATCATTTATAACTACAATTCATTAAGTAAATGGAAAACATACTTTGTCTTAATGTGTTTTATTATGCTGTACAGAAATAATTTTATAAAGGATAAAATGACACGATTTTATAGCGTTTTTCCTCAAAACTTGTGTTTATGACGTCATGGTGACGACATAGAAGCAGCTACATCAACCAACTTTGTATTTTATAAAAGCTGAACATGTTCCCTTTACACTGGTACCAAATATGATCTGTATCTGCATAATAATATTAAAAACAAAGATAAAAACGTTCCCCTACCCCTAATAGAAAAATTTACTGAAAACTTCCAGGTACTCTTAAATATTGAAGTTTTTCATGAAGAGCATCCCAACTTATTTCTGGGAAACATCCCGATTCCATTACTAGACACCCTAAGGTACCAGAAAAAAGTGGTGTCGGAGGATCCTGGGGGGGGGGGGTGCACGGTGGGTCCACCTAGCCCACGGACTACATGTATATTAGAATATTGTAGGTATTAGCCTAACAACCATTTTGATATATGAATGAAGGTTATGGGTTCAAAAGTCAAGGTCACAGATGTGAACAAGGTCTGAAATGATTATTTATCTCAAAAACTATAAACCTTTTGTATAGGCATGTATATTAGAATATTTAGGTATTATCCTAATGATCATTTTGATATATGAATGAAGGTCATGGGTTCAAAGGTCAAGGTCACAGATGCGAATGAATACCTAAATGGTGAATTATCTTGAAAACTATTAACTTTTTTATAGGCATGTATATTAGAATATTGTTGGTACTGGCACAGTGGTCATTTTAATATATGAAGGAAGAGCATGGGTTCAAATATCAAGATTCAAACAAGTACTGAGATGATTATTTATCTCAAAAACTATAAACTTTTTGTATAGGGATGTATATTAGAATATTGGCCGAATTATCATTTTGATATTTGAATGAAGCTCATGGGTTCAAAGGTCACAGGTGAGCGTTAAGGCCCATAGGCCTCTTGTTTCATTGATGTGTTGTTTTGTGTCCTTGGTTGCCAAGTACAGTCCAACCTGCCTTAAAGACCATCTCTATATAAGGACCACCTGCTTATAAAGGCCAGTAAAATTATATCCCGTTCTTTAATCATATTATTTGAACCTGTCTATAAAGGCCACCTGTCCATAAAGGCCACTATATTGGTTCCCTTGGGTGACATTTATAGACAGGTTTGACTGTTAATGTATTTCGATTACAAATTTCTATTTTCTGTTTACAATGACCAAGGAATTCGATAACGAGAAGAAAAGTTGAAATAAGACATAAACTACTACTTCAGAAACAGTTTATTTTCATCAAGAGCATTAACGTTATTTACAAAACCATTAACCAAATTAAATATTTATTAATGTTTAAATTCTTGATTCATACAAAAGAAAACATGTAATGAAATTTCCGTTCATAGAAACTGTATATAGTACAATGACATCTATGGACATAGAGGTGCTAAAATAAATAACGAACAAATGTCGAGAAGATATATATGTCTTTATCACGGATTGTTCCATTAACAAGTCTTTGCGAGACAATTGTAAAAAAAATTATTAGATTGTAACTATAGTCCCCCGTGATTCAAAGACAAGAACCCGATTGGACCTTAACGCTCACCTGGTAACATTTTCATTATCTCAGTAATGAAAAACAAGACTTAGTTATATTACAAATAATTACTATTGGACCCAAGGATGGAACAAATAAATAATCCAAGCTCTATCCATTATATGTTCATATTAAGTACATGTACATGTATCATAGGATAGCCTCTGAAGTTACCCTATTTTGGACAATACATAGTTACTACCTCTCCTTAGGTGGTTACATTACTGGCTAATGTATTGTTTATAGGATTAACGTACACGGCTTCTCTATGGTTTCGTCATATGTGGGTTCACAACCAACATTTTTTACAAAGTAAATTCTACTATATCAAGGAATATATATGTAAAATATTCGTGGTTTAAATATTGCATGATTTCACATTGATTTATAACATCCCCCTTTTCTCTTTAGACCCCACAACCAACAACTATGTCATTTATCCTAAAGAAACTAATAGTTTTGCCTCTGTATGTCCATTTAAATAATTTAAAGGGGTCTATCTACAGTTTCCCAATTTGGGAACCAAAGATACCATATCTAAAGAATTCAAGGTCTAGCTATAGCATAGAAATCAAACATATTTTTTTTATTAATTTACAGGGCCCCATATGCTTCCCTATTTGCGGATCCATAGCTAAGACTCTTTTGTACTTAAATACTAATTGTCTTAACAGTGCTAAATATAAAAAACAACTAAAGTATAACTCTTGTACTATGTCCAATATGGAATACGTTTTATTTTAATTTCTTTAGTATCCCCAATTGGGACCCCACAACCAATAGTTGTGCAAAGCAGAAACTATTTGCCATAACCATGGTAGATACAAATCATCTAATCTCTAACTTTCGTAGTGTAAGTTCACGTGTTTATTCCAATTTGCCAACTTCAAAGAGTTTACCTTGCTTTGGGTTTGTGGTTTGGACATAGATTGGTATGTTTGCTTGTTATTCTTAAACGTTTTAAAGATTTTTTTAAAAATCACTATTTTCCCCGGTACAGACGCATGGTGCATGGCTAACCATAACTAGCTTTTCGCACTGGTGAGCTAACGCATGCCATATTATCACATGGCATAAATTGAAGTGCATGAACACGAAATAAAGACCATTTTTAAATCTGTATACGATGTATCTGGACGCTGTCAAACTTGTATCTAGTATTTATCGTTTTTGATTCTTAGAATAATTATGAGACATTATGACAATATAGCAATATACTACAGGGATAGAATATCAAGTTTCTCTTACATTTGATTAAACAGAACCTGTTATTAGACTTACATCCGTCTAGTAATTACGTCTTTCTCACTTCAAACATGACATTACAGGCGACGGAACCCGCAATCAGAAAAACGGGAAAACGTTAAGGAAAACACTACGGTATATCATATACATTATCTGTGATCATATGTATCGATGTAACTTGTCACGATATATTATACAGTCAGATAAAAATCTTATTTAATATTGATAGACTTGAATCATCACCAAATCCAGCCCCCTGTCATACTATTTCTGGATAACTAACCTGTAGCCAAAATACAGACCTGTCGAAAGTTTAACACTTGGTCCAAGAATTAGTGTCAAATTGGCAACTCATTTCGGCCCCTTGTTGGCTACATTTCGATAACTTTTCGACAACTACTGTCAATCTCTCGGTAGTTTTTTGCTCACTAGCTATCCATATCTCGGTCACCCGGCATTCGAGCCTTGACTCATTTTCGTTAGCTCAGTGTTAAACTTTCGACATGCCCGCACGGTAATTATTGCGTTACACCACGTGTTGTTTTGATGTTTTCTTAATTTTACCAACAGATCACTTATCTCCAACTACAACATGTAAGGATTGACCAATTTTCTAATACATCGGGATTGTCCGACATGCTTAATTTGATATTAAAACATTCGTTCGACGTCAAGTTAGAGTTTCTGTATTTATTCGATGGCTGTATACGTAAATACAGTAATTAATGATAGTGTCAGGAACACTTTTTTTATAAAAAAAAAAAAAAACTATTCAAAAATATGCACAACATGTAAACCCGTTGTTAACGACGCTATAAATAAGCAGAATAAGTTCAACAACAATGTTTGCAATCTTTCGCTCACCAAAATGTTCTGGTTTTGATTTGAAATAAAAATAAACATACTAATCCATGTCCGAATCACAATCTAGAAAAACTTTGGAACTGTCAGGTTAGACATGTGAACTTCCACAAGGGAACTGAGGTCGGATGCTCCGGAAGGGTAAGCACCTCTTGTTTAGCTACTTACGCCCAACACTTGTGTAATAAAAAATGTGAAAGGAACTGGGAACTCTGGGACGTCAAATATATCCAGAGCAATCCTGGACACAGAGACATCAATCTTGTCAACAATACTGCGATGACGGCCATAAAACTAAGTGAGGGCCTTAATAAGCCTAGGCTTGCAATATCCCTAGATCAACAATCTATCCGTTGAACAAAGTCCTCGTATTGAGAACAAGCTCTATTCAAAACAATCATTGTTATAGTCCGATCACGTATTCAGTAATGAATACCGATGTGGCCTTAAAAAGATCGTGGATTACTTACCTCAAATTTCATTAATGCTATATGTAGATCTGTTACTTTTATAACATATGTTGAAACAATTTGGTTAAATTTCTTATATTAAGTCTAAAAATCAAATAAAACAAGTTTTAGTCCGTGGGCTAGGTGGACCCACCGTGCACCCCCAGGATCTTCCGACACCACATTTTTCTGGTACCTTAGGGTGTCTAGTAATGGAATCAGGATGTTCCCCAGAAATAAATTGGGCGATGCATGGAGCAGATGTCGACTCTAACCACCAATTTACCATGACAAAGATAAAAATAAAAGCAGCCAAACAAATCCTGGAAAAAAACAGAACAAGAGTTTAATGTTAGAAAATTGAAACAACTGGAAAAGAAAGAAGAATTAAGATTAGTCTGAAGAACAGGTTTTATGCTCTAACAGCTATGGGTGTTAATAATGAGAGCTGGGATGTCATAAAAAGGGCATACCGGTATAACAACACAGAGAATATGGTTGTCAGAGGAAACACGGGACAAAATATCACAAGGAAATGCAAGAGAAAATAACAAACAGCAGAACAAGATTAGCAAAAAATTAGTATGAAGGGAGTATGAGGCGGCGAAGGAAGAAATAAAAAGGAACACAAACAAGTGATGAACGAAAATATAATGATGGAAGATCTTGTAACTGCAGCAGAAATAGTAGCTGATGAGAGAAACTTAGAAGATCTATACTTAACAACAAAAAGCAAAAAAAAAAAAACAGGTAAACCAGCAAACACAGACAGACCGGTGTAAGGAAGGGATGGAAAAAAGATCACAACAGAGGAAAGATGGGCTGAACATTTTAACGATAAACCAAAAAGACCACCTCCATAAGAAATATTGGACATAACACCACATACCTTTGATAATAAAATAAGGAAGGGGTGCTAACAATAAAAAGTATAAATCAACTTGAAAAAGGATAAACTATAGGACCGAAATAAATATCTAAATTACTGTGCAACATCTCGATAAGAGAAATTATTCCAACAAAATGGGAGATGAACTATCCCATTAATCTACTAAAGAGGGTAGATCATGGAGATGTAAGAACTGGAGAGGCACCATACTACCCAATGTAGCTGAGAAAATACTGTCAAAGATCATCCTACATATACTAAAAGTACTAAAAGATGAAATAGAAGAGGTACTAGGTGCTCTGAACAATACAAGCTGGTTTTAGGAAAGAAAATCTTACACAGACTAAATTGCCATGCCCAGGTATAGAACAGTCAGTAGAATGGCAATCAGCATTATACCTTTATAAATACTAAGTGTACATTTGTTACGGACTCAATAGAGAAAACTATCCCCAAGCTTTCATGTGAATACATGAGTATGTCAAAGCTGTATACAAATCACAATCATCATTAATTGCAATAAATGGAATACAATGGACACTAACACCCCAGATAGAATATGTGGGCTTCGCCGATATCTGTCTATTGGCCCTCACATTAAATCAAATGTGGATAAGGACCACACTACTAAACGAAACAGTTTTAAAAACTAGACTGAATATCAACTCAAACAAAACAAAATGTTGAACAACAATACAACAAAGGGTATAAGTTAAGATAGTTATAAATTGAAGAGGTGATTGGTCTGTTACTTGGGGAGCATGATTGGTGCTGAAGAAGAAACAGTACAGGGCATCAAGACAAGAATAAAAATATCCAGAAAAGCATTCAAAATTATAAAGAAACATGGAAAGTTAGTCTGCCACTAAGAACAAAAACCCAATATTCAACTCAAATGTAAAATCGTCCCTCTCATATGGTGTAGAAACGGTGGAACTGGATTAGACATACGCTCAGAAAACCACCACAGTGCAAGTGTTAGAGTAGAAGACCAAAGCTCTTAGTGAGAAATAAAAGAGAAGGAACAAAATCACTTAAATTGGAAAATTGCTGTGATGGCCATATATTGTTCAATGAACTATTTGAACTATGTCAAAGTAAAGTAATTAATGACGCAGCTTGTTGTCTTATAATGCATTGTACTGATAAAGCATATATTTTAAGGATAATGGATGATAATGTTAGAAAATTTCTATGATTTTGCTTATGAGTGTTTGGAAACTTTACGGAACTGCATCTCTGGGACTGTTGCTGCTGGGAAACCTCCCACAAATTCACCTGTACAGTTTCTGAATGTTGCTAAGAGGAGGCACTGCAAGAGTTTTGATAGTGAGGCAAAAAAGATTTATTCTATATGTTTCTTTTTCGCTATAACTAGCCTACGACAGAAATCACACGTATGTTAGGTTTCCACTTCTCTAGATGCATATAACAACCCTGTTGCATATGACTACCATTAAAACAACTGCTAAATCACTGATTAAAAATGATTAGAACTAATGTCATTCTCAAACTAAGATTATTAATTAAGCTTTTTGTTAGCTATAGAAAAATGATGATGTTGGGCATTTTTGTAAATGTGTATTATCATGAATGTATGAAAAATTGATGATGATGATGATGATGATGATGATGATGATGATGATGATGATGATGACGATGATAATGATGATGACGATGATGAAAATGATGATGATGATGATATTATTTATACAAAGACACATACTGGGTTACTTTTATCGTAAAAATATTAATCTAAAGATTCGATCAATTTTAAATAAAAGGGCATCTTTAAATTAATATATTTGTCCTAACAGAGTGGCGTCTTTTCTTTAAAATGAGAATTATTATCATTTAAAACAACAATTTATGAAGTAAATGAAAAGCATACAGTGTCTCAATGTGTTTTATTTAGGTTGTACAGAAATAATTTCATATAGTATAATTTTAAATGATTCTATAGCGTTTTTCTTCAAAAATTGAGTTTATGACGTCATGGAAACGTCACAGTAATAGCTACATAAATTAAGTTTGTACTTTATAAAAGCTGAAGATGTTCCCTTTACAATGATATCAAATATGATCTATATCTACATAATATCATCGACAACAAAGATAAAAACGTTCCCCTACACCGTTTCGATAATTTAAAAAAAAATGGGTATCTTTAATATATTTTTTCTAATAGAATGGTGTCTTTTCTTGAAGACGAGAATATATGATCATTTATAACTACAATTCATTAAGTAAATGAAACACATACTTTGTCTTAATGTGTTTTATTATGCTGAACATAATTTTATAAAGGATAAATTGACACGATTTTATAGCGTTTTTCCTCAAAACTTGTGTTTATGACGTCATGGTGACGACATAGTAGCAGCTACATCAAACAACTTTGTATGTTATAAACGCTGAATATGTTTCCTTTACAATGATACCAAATATGATCTGTATCTGCATAATATTATTGAAAACAAAGATTATAACGTTCCCCTACCCCTAATAGAGAAATTTACTAAAAACTTTAAGGTACTCTTAAATATTGAAGTTTTACATGAGGAGTATCCCAATTTATTTCTGGGGAACATCCTGATTCCATTACTAGACACCCCAAGGTACCAAAAAAATGTGGTGTCGGAGGATGGGGGGTGCACGGTGGGTCCACCTAGCCCACGGACTGTTTTCATCAGGCGCACATCTAAATTCAGATGATGCATATCAAGTAGTAAAATGCTTTATCACCAATAACTTCATCTTTTCAGACAAAAATCTCAGTTTTATTAGATGACCTTGAATGGTTTGTAGTTTTAAAACATTAAATTAAAAAGTATGTCGCTCTTGGCCAAACAAGTGTAATAAATGAATTTTATTCTTTATTTTGATGTTTGTGCTGTTTTACCTATTGTTCATTCATAAACAAATACAATGGGCTAGTCTGTGACGTAAACTGGCTAGAAATAGGAACACCTGTATAAACCCGTATCGCGTGAATACGTATTAGCCAATCAGAACTCAGTTCTGAATGACTTATATGAATGAAGTTGGCGAATATGCCATATTAAAATATCAGAGGGACAACAGCTACCTTTCAATTAATCGCTAAATTTTAACTCCCAAAAACTCAACAACCACAGCGAATAATAAAAATTTTACCATGTAGATAGAAAAATAGTATTTTTAAATGCTGACCATTAAAACAAGACTGAAACCGAACAAGTATTTATTTCTCAACAAACTTTTATCGAAAAAGTTTATTAAAATCTATTCATGTAAATTAAAAGGAAAAAGAATTAAAAAGCTAATATATTTGCTAAAAATATTCAAAATATGAAAAAATATATTCTTAAAAGACATGTGAAATTTCTAGTCTATTGGAGTTATATCAAGTAAGATATCTAAGTTTGAATAACACCACCCACTCAAAACTTGTTTTTTCAACACTGAAAATGTGATCGGACTATAGTAACAAGCCAATGTCTATAATTGTCCTGGTATGGTTTTGTTTGACCCTTGTCATGATCAGGCACAATGGACGGGGAATCTATCTATAGTGTGACATTTGCTATTGTAACATCAACACCATTTTTATCAAGGATCTTGGCTGTTTAGCTGGTACCAGTGAACAGACTTAATACTTTGCGATGTTAGTGAGTGACACTGTAGGCTAGTGCAATCCCTATATACAAGTGTGTTTTGACACCGTATATAGCTTTTGTTGTACATATAGATCTGAAGTAGGCTTTATCATAGGAATGAAATTAATTTTTCTTTTTGTTATGAAAGTATGAAAAAATTTGACATTTTGAACACTGAAAAATTCGCTACGCGAATTATTATTCTACGAGAAGTTACTTTAGGGGTTTTTAGATGGCGCCAATATTTTATCAACTTATTTTGAAGTTTTTTTTCGATTCACATGCGTTTGATCTTCAATACTGCACTTCTCGGTAACAACATTAAACCGGTTACACAAGACTGTAGATGAAATATTCACCTTGTATCATGTAAACAATTTATAAATATTGTTCATTTAAATTATATCCTTCTTAAATTAAAAAACAATCCACAAAAAGTAATTTTTGTTTTATCGTTCAAAGTATTGCCTTAGGCGGAATTGGTAAGATACATTTTGGTTTTCCTATCGTCTTAAAATTATTTGTATTTCCACAACTCTGGTCCTAGCACTCTCAGTGAGAAATTTATTTTTCCGAAACGGTTGTCTAGTGCTGCAAAATTAAAACAGATTTTGTAATCATTATTATTAAACGTACTGTGAATTATAACCCTGGTAATAACATGACTGAGTATATCAACCCCGTGACATAATTTTGTAAACATCGTTTAGAAACACGTCATTGCAGGGTTGGAAGTAATTACATTACGGTTTTGCCTAGCTAGTCACAGTGGATCGTGCTTACACATATTTGTTTATACAAATATATAATTCTATAAAATAGCAAGCAGTGACTCAGTTGTGGCTGATTTTTCCTAAAATGTATGTGTGCTGATTTTGAATGCATAATTTTAATAAAAAATTCAAAATCAGCACATGACAGTTGGATAAACTGTAAGATCATGTCGCAAAAAAGAAGGTGTACCAAATCAAAAACAAACATACCAATTACTGTCCAATCAACATCCCAAAGTAGCATATAAAAACTTTAAAACTGGCAAATCGGGTTAAGCACGTGAACTTCTACCAGGGAATTGAGACCGGATACTCTGGAAGGATAAGAGCATATTGTTCTATGTAATCAGAATTTAAAATGAAAGGAACTATGGGACGTCATAATTTTGGTCCAATCACTACTGATGAGGAATTGTATTCCGAAACGGCCATCTAGTGCTGTAAAATTAAAACTGGTATGATATGTAATTAACACAACTGAGCTGGTGGTTGTTGTCCCGAGGATATCACAAACTTAGTAGGCAATAATTGTGTATTATTATCAGAAATACATTAGCGATAGTGTATAAATTTGCTGCTAGTTAAACATTTTGAATTTCCCTAAAAACTAAGGTATACTTCCTCATGCAAAATATTCCCTTAGCTAAATTTGGTAAAATATATTATGGTCCTTTGGTTACCTTTTCAAAATCTTGATAAACAATTTTAGTTTCAAAATTTTGGTCCAAGCACTACTGATGAATTGTATTTCGAAACGACCGTCCAGATCTGTAAAATTAAAACTGGTATGATATGTAATATACAGGTAAAATTTTGGATAAAGAGACTTATCAACAATATTGTGAGAACGGCCATAAATATGTTGATGACTTTGATAGGTCGGGGATTGCAATGTCCCTAGGTCAACAATTTATTTGTAAGCAGCTTTCTCTTTTGTACAAAGTTCCATTTCAAGCAACATAGTGTGGGTAGTATCATCGACAAGAGTAGTTAGTTTGTGAAATAGATTTGTCAGTTTCAAAATTTTTATTTTGTTTTGGGATAATGATTTGGACATGGATTGGGTTTGTTTTTGACTGTAACCACTGGTTGTAAATTACGTATAATAGTTAGAACTATGGTTAGAACTAGAAGTACTACTAGATATAAATTTATCCTGTGTTACGTACAAAGTAAGCACATCATGTGTCTTGTTCGGTAGTCCTTTATGGATAATGGAAATCGCCAGATATTAATATTTTAGCCTAGGCTTATCAAGGCCCTAAAACGTTTTATGACTGTCATCACATTATTGTTGATATGTTTGATCTATCTGTGTCCAGGATTGCCCTGGGTATATTTGACGTCCCATGGTTCCATGTTCCTTTCACACAATTTGATTACACACGTGACGGGAGGCGCTTATCCTTCCGGAGCACCTGGTCTCACTTCTCTGGTGGAAGTTCACGTGTCTAACCTGACTTGTTAGTTCCAAAGTTTTTACTTTGCTTTTAGATTGTGATTCGAACATGGATAAGTATGTTTGTTTTTAATTAGCCAGGGATATGCTATTTCAATATACATTTTTTTGTTTTCAGTTTGTTATTATTATAAAAGGGTGAAGAATAATTTCTCTTTGGAAGTAAAGTTTAAATTCAGTCCGAGAGAACCCACATTATACATGTAAATTTTTTTTCTTTGATGTCATAAATGGTATTTATAGTCACATAGCCACCAAGATTAGAAACAGACATTAGATAGTTTTGTCATTCTGTAACCAGGTAATCATTTAGGATAACAGATTTTAGGCGGGAAGGACATTTCTATTAATATAACTATCAGATATCTCTGTGTAATACCAGCTATTTTGAGATGTTTTACCTAATTTTCTAATTGCACATACTAGTAGAAGCGTCTATATATTCTATCTTAAAGCAACTTTACTGTTTTCCTTCATGAAATATGTAAATAATTTAGTTGACGTATGGAATCTTAATAGCGTACTACCCCAATTTGATTGGAGATGTTCATCTAGTGGGTCGGTATGAAATCTTTTATACACCTAAGTTAGTTAAGGAACATTGTTTGAGTAAGTCTTGCCGATACGAAGTGGAAGTAATCAGAGCCCACCCAACTATATATCGACGAAATATGCAAATTCACGGCAAATTAATAAAATGTATTAAAATCAAAGCAAACATACTAACCCATGTCCAAATTAGGTATTATTCGGGGGTCGGTTGTAAACCTAACCAGCTGATTATCTTAATAATTATTTTGTATATTACTAATTCTTCTGATTCCATATTTATCGTGCACTGCACGTTGTTTGTTGTTATATGATGTTTTGTGTTTTCTGGTATCACAAGTTCTCCAATCCACTGCTTTTATTTTGTAATTCAACACTCGTTTGTTTCCAATTTTGATTGGTTAGATATATTTCGTTATTGTTGCATGAAGCATTTTTTTCAGTAACACACAGAGATATTTGAATTCCTGAGCCATAACAATGCTAATATTTTACTATTTACTAGAGCTACGGCTGAATTGTGTTTTTAAATTTATTTATCTTTACAAATTTTAGAAAATAAATATAAGTAAGAAAATTAATTTTGTTATAGCGAATGATGTTATGTGTGCAAAATGTCATATTCTTTCATACCAGATTTTTTTTTTCTATAATATTTGGAACTCGGTTTTATTTCATATTGGTATGCTGATTAATATCTTTTCAACTTCTAGGGGAAAAAACTTTGGTTTCGTAATTTTGGTCCAAACACTACTGATGAGAATTGTATTCCGAAACGGCTGTATAATTGTGTAAAATTTAAACTGGTATAATATTTAATAATTATGTTTTATTTTTGTGTGAATTGATATTTTTGTTATGATTAAGTATTTTTTTAATATCATTAATGTTAACTTCTCCACGCTATGTTGATTTATTTTAAATTATATATTATTAAATACATTACAATTCCCTGTGTAGTATACTTCAAAAGGCATAGTTCTAATTTAAGATCACTGAATATACAAAACGGTTTTTATCAACAATAAATAGATTTGTCCAAATATAGGATTTTAGGCTTTATTTAGCATCCATTCATACTAAATTAAAATCCATGCTCCTTCCTTTCTCAAGTTTGATTGCACACATGACAGAGTTAGCGAATTAGTCTTGTACTCTTGTAGTCGGATGTACTTACCCTTCCGGAGTACCAAGCCCCACGTCTCTGGTGGAAATTCACTTGCGTAACTAAATTTGCCAGTTTTCAAAGGTTTAACTTTGCTTCAGTTTTGGATTGCGATTTGGACTTGGATCAGTATGTTTATATTACATTATATATTAGCTTATAAATTGTTGGAGGTTGTTGAACGTCTCTGTTATGTAGGTATTTAAGTAACGAAAGTGAGGGATTGTCCTACAGTCAACAAAGTACATGTACATGTATGTCACAATCGCCGAATGACAGAATACAGAATATTTGAATATACACAAACACGAATTTAAAGAAATTGTCAAAACATTTTCAATACACAGAAAACGTATATTGATCTCAAAATTGAAATACATGAAGCCTGCAGGTGCTTATATCAGACATTACTACATAAACTTATTGTATTTTTAGCCTGATATGTTCAAAACATTATTTTTAAGTATTGGGTTATGGAATAAACACATAACGAGTTAAATAATACAAAAAACCGAAAAAACGATGGCTTAAAGCACAAAACGATTCTTTGTTAAAAAGCAATTATATGGTTTTTTCTTACGTTGAAAAAAAATTGCCAAAAGAAAAAAGTGTTTAAAGCAAAATATTTATTTTAAAAACTCATGAATGGAACTCTCTTGTATAGTGTGTAGCTTGTCCTCTTCCCTACTTTTTGATTGGAGTTTTCTTGGCAATAAGAAAGTGAAAAGAAGAATTAAGACCATTAAGTAAGACCATGTTTACCATTGGTTAAGTTCTATACCTTGTACATCGTTTTGTCAATATGTCTGGTACACTATGTTTGATTTTTTTTATTTAATTCTTCACGTTTTTTTAAGCTTGATAGAAATGACTTTTGTTATTTGTTGGTATTCATTGACCAATAAGTAGTTTTGATGATAATCAAACTCTTGGTCATTATTAATAAGTTCCAGTGTCTGTCCAGATTTTGGAGTTTTGTATCAGTGGTTCAAATATATATGCTATTTTGCGATTGTCCTGTTTGCTTGTTTGTTTGTTTGTTTGTTTTAATCATTTACTGTTAGTTTTTTGGTTGACGGTTACCAAGTACTTTTTTAGTTTACACGGTTTATTTCGGTTTTTATTCACCTAATTATTTTAAAACGTAACCTCGAACAGAATCTATGATTCTCGCATGCTTTATACATTGACATGATTGCCCTTTAGAATCGTAGATACTGGTATCATTATGACAGGCACGTCAAACAATTAGGATTTTAAAAAATCTTTTCAAATCATTACTTTACTCGTTATCAAATTTAAGATAATAATTTTTATAGAAGAAAACGAACGTATTTCTTCAATTAATACCCGTATTAATATTAAAACAGCGCATGTGCATTTCAGATAAAACTGCAATAATTATGCAACATTGCATAATTAACTGACATGAGAAAAAGTTAACAAAATAGTTGAGGGTTGAACTTTTAATTGGACTGGTATGACATTTTAAATGACAAGTATTATTTTCTCAAAGTATTGTTTCCATTAATTGTCAATTACCACGATAGGGAATGATGGGGGAGTGCTTTAGGAAATATGTGGCGTTGATCAATATGTTATAACATCTGATAACATGATCGTTGGATATTGTCCCTGACGTTACAAAGGTGACACGCATATATCAACATCAGCATCATCATCATCTGCGGCAGAAGTCTTAACAGGGTGTTTTGTAACTGGCTATGATTAGTGATTCGCTCCTGACATCGATTAAAGACATTTATAAAGAAATACTCTACATATAAATACCCTTTACAAATTACGGTGACCACACGGACACCAATCAAGGAGGTTACTATATCAACTATACAGGTAAGAATGATACGAGTTATAATAATGTTAAAATTAAAAAATCTGAAACAGTAAATGGGCAAAAGTCCAATATGGAAAAAAAATCAAGAAAAACATATTATATAGTAAAATTAATGTTTAAACGACCTTTTGATTTATTTATTCAAATTTTATTATGTAGTTATTATATATTTTTAATTATTGTACAAGTAACAATTTAAATACACACTAAAATTTTGATAAAAGAAGCAGCCTAAAAGTCGAGCATAAAATAGAAACATAGAAGTAACCAACCCACGATTAGATTAAATATTCAAAAAACTTCGTAATTAGTGTATTATAATGAATTATAAAGAATTATGATTCTTATGACGTATTTGACTGTATAATTTGGTTTTAATTATTTTATGAGTTTCATTTTATTATAGACTTTCTGATACACGTTATCGTTAAATCTGTGTGGTAACACATTGTTGTATTTGTTATTATTTATATTTGGACGTCTTTGACTTCTAAATTTTATCTGTTTTCAATCAAGCAAAATTTCAAATCTTTATATACGCTAGTCGGGGATTTAAGGTGTTAAAGTTAAATTCTATCTTGAAATATTTGGGTTTTTTTCAAAAATATTTATTGATTTCGATCAAGAAAAATTTTGGTTAAGAAATTATAATGAAACTTTGCCTAACTGAATTTGTTTTAATCTTACATTTAAATAAGTGTAATATGAAAATTTTAAGTAGCTTACAGTGCCATTGAGCAGGGTGTGCACATGAATATTATTTTAATTGAAAAAAATTATTCTTGTTTCTGATAAGCTAAAGATACTAACTTATGATACATTTTTATAAGACTTTGACAAGACTGATTTCACAGTCTTATAAGGATATACTTTTTAATTTTGTTTTTGCGCTTAAAAATAAATTACATTTTGCTTCATACGAACAAAGAAACAAATCATCAAACTACGCGGTACAGTTTGTGCCCATTAAAACAATTGTTTGTTTGGAATTATATTACCAAGCACAACATGTATGTTGTCGTTCGTAAACTCTTACTTTTTGTATATTTTTGATTGGAGTCGTTGGTGCTTGACAAAATAACCAAAATCCCCGTTTAACACTATATATAGTTAGATATATGTACCTTGGCTTTTCGTTTTTAGTAAAAGAATGAAAAGTGCATAATAAGGTTAGACGTTCTTTCAATTTAGAATAAGGAAAAATGGGGTATTGTAGAAAAAATCAAAGTTTTTTTTACATTCAAATTTGGTTGAATAGACTTTATCTAAATATGACTGAGGACCATATTTGACGACTATCAAAATTTGTGTTAACATTAATGATATTGATTTATTAGTACCTTTACATAAACCGGTCATATGTATTTTTGTTAAGTTAAGGAATCCAATATTCAAATGTGGTCTTTCTTGGACGTCAGAATTTTTATATAGGTCTAAACATTACTAGTAAGCAGAATTTGACGAATCAGTCATTTTATCTCCCAAATTAGGATAATTAAGAAATAGAAAGTCATCTATTTATCTGTATGGAGTTGAATGATTTGAAGTAGTCTTCTCTACCTATTTAACTAAGTTCAGCATCAATTCTGCTTCATACGAATAACGAAATAAATCAGCAAGCAATGGTGCACAGTTTGTGCCCATTGATATACCGATTGTTTATTGAAAATAATATTATCAAACACAACAAACATGGTATCTATCAAAAATCTAATTGTGTTGATGGAACATTTAGTACATAGACGTTTGTTTGGTAGCGGATGTAAAATATATCTAAATAAGACTAAATATCATTTTTGACGACTGTCAACTTTGTGTTAGAACTACTGATAATGATTTGATAGTGCATTTAAAGGAAACTGGTTTATTGCTTTTTTGTATGTATTTTGTGACGTTTAGAAATCCAATACAAATAAGGAAGGTCAAGATTGATACCAAAAGAATCAGAACTCCCGTCTGTTTGTGAAGAATTTCATTTTTGGTAAAATTAGGTCTAGCATATGTATGGTTATCCGAAATACCATAAACCAAGCTCCTGAATACGACATTCAAGGTAGGATCTCTTACAAACGAGAATAATGTTGTTGAAAGTCTTGGTATATGCTGTATATGTTTTAAGAGATTACCGAAATCTTCGAGTACTTGAGTACTAAAGCGGATTAAGTACTCATAGATCTTTTCAGTTTGGCGATCCTTGTTATAATAAAAAAAAACTATAACCCTTATCCAGTCGTATGATGAGGTGTCAAATTTAGCCCAACATCTAGTATACTCATATACAGAATATATAGTTCACGTGATTTTGAAATTATGTCCATAATTAAAAGGTTGGGCCTCTCTGTATTTAGGACCTTTTGAATGTAGACATTTCGATGATTTTAAAATCGCCAGTTATTACATGTCTAGCTAATTCAAAAATAGGGAAGACGAACAATACCCCATTTTTACATAAATTGACGAAATATGATAAAATTGCTTCCGTTACTCTTCAAGTTAACACACCAAGCAGTAGCATCACAGTAAAACATGACAGTATCCAGTATCTAGCGATAAAAGTTGTTTGAACAAGGACAAGACATTAAATAACAAATATACGAGGAAACATCACAATCATGTATCTAAATGACGTTAGATATATCATGTAAATCAAATCTGACATTTATTTCGTGCAGATAATTTCTGTAATTCATTTTTTGTGTGTGTTAGCGCAGCCATTGTTTTAAGTTAAATATCTGGTAAGCAGGAAACATAACACGTTTTTTAAAACAATTTTACTTATTAATTTTTAAATAGAATAAATTATAGTTGTTTATTTGTTTTCGAGAAAATATTAATCAGTTAAGGATAGGGAAATTAAGACTTTCACGATGACACATAGACGGATATAATTTTACTATCTATCTGACATGTATAGGCTATTCATAATCATATACATGAAAGATAAGAAAGATATTGGGTATTCACAGGTCATGATATCATGTTAACAAGCTACAAACATACATGTATAAAAATTGGTTATGATATACAACACAAATATACTACCTTTTGCTTAATCTAGTAACGAAACATGGTTTGACTAAATATGACAGTAATTTGGACACACACACCAAGAGAATAAACAAATCCGACAGGCATATGTTGACATTTATTTTTTTTTATTGCATAGAGTTAAATTCTCAGTGTGGAACATTTTTAGGTAAAAAAAATCACCAATTACTTTAAATTCGGAATCAGTTCACGATCAGTGTTTCCCATTTAAATTCTGAAAATAACCTGAATGTCATTAATAATAAAGACATTTACGATAGATCCAGAAAAACGAATTATGAGATTGCTTGATTACAAAAACGAAGCTTCATTTTAAGTCAGTTGCCTTATGTTACATAATTATCACGCACTTGTTAAAGACAAATTGATATGTATTAAGAACCTTTCAGTTATTGACACTTGTCATCTTAACGTATTTTCTAACAATGTTGCTGGTGTTTTTGTCGATAGGATGATCCACTAATGTTCTCTCATCAACTCTTTCATTAGGATTGTTTGTAATCAAATATCATTAAATACTGAACTGAACAAACCAAAGTAGATCCACACAGAACCCACACATTCTGGACAATGTTATAAACTGTAATGAGTACATGGGTATATTTGCACGTTTTATTGTGCTAACGGCATGTATTGGTATTCGAATTTTAGATGCAATTATTGTAATTGCCGATAACGACTTTGCTACAACCGGGTTAATTAACAAACATGAAAAAAATAGTAAATTATTGCAAATAACGACGCATCGTTTTCTTAATTGCTTATATTTTTTACAAATGTATAAGTTAAAAAACCCAAATCTCATATATCTCCGAGGCATAGACCATCATTTGTCACGGCGTCAGGAGCGTGTCTGAAATCCGTCAGATTGTTATATAATCTTCATTTGATTTCTATATTGAAATAACCTCAACTGAAATAAAAATCATATTTCTTTTTGAAACGTCTTTGGCAGCTATATTCTGGTTCGAAAAACTCACATTATGGTACGTAATATACTATGTGAAATGTCTATTATCCATAATGAATATGTCGTAAAAGTTTCAACCTTCTTTGACATAGGCATTTTCTTCGATATTAGAGAAATGTTGGTCAATTTTTTTAGTTCGTCACAATGCAAACGTTTCTAAAAATAAAAATAAATAAATTATTTACAACAGTTAACGAAAAATATTAAATTTTGACCGACAATAAACATTTGCCACTTAGTTTTTATGTTTTAATTAGTTTTAATTATGTTTAACAAATACATATCAGACGAAAACATTTTCGATTTTTAGTTCTTTCATGTGCTGATTTTGAATGCATCATTTTAATAAAAACTCAAAACCAGCACATGACACTTCAAACCAAAAGCCAGATATTAACCCTACGTTAAATACAGTTGATCGTTCATTTAGACGCTGTTAAAAAAGTTGGTATATCCTATAGACAAAAATGATGTCAAAGAATTTCAATTAACCAAAACCGTTAGATGTAATCTGTAAATCATTAATACGATGTCCACAAATAAATCATTGATGTTCAGATGGACCTGCGATACGGCCGAAGTATTTTTTGTATTAACCTATTTATTGATCCCCTTGACTTAAAGAATAAGGCTAATTGTGAAATATATTTAGAGAAAAAGGTTGCCACTTAACACCACTTCTGCCTCAGTTCAAATACTATTGTCTAAATTTGCTGCTAGGTAAAATTTGAAATTCCTCAAAAACTAAGGTATACTCCCTTGTGTAAAGTATTTCCGTAGCTTATTTGGCAAAGTATAGTTTGGTACTTTGGGTATCTTTTAAACATCTAAAAAAACTGGTTTTAAAATTTTTGTCCAAGCACTACCGACGAGGAGTTGTATTCTGAAACGGCTGTCTAGTACTGTAAAACTGGTATAATATTTATTTTATTACTTTTTCAAATTTACTGTTTGTTAAAATGTAATGGCATGGTTTAATGGAATGAAAAAGAGTTAATCAGTTTATCAAAATCCTATGACAGTCGTAATAGATAGTCTCAGTCTTATTCAGATAACGTCTATTCGACATCTAGCATCAACTAAATGTAGATTCTAAAAACAATAGGAAAGAATCACTTAAACGTCTTGCCTCTAATTCTTGATCTAGTAAAAAAGTATAAAAACGTTTGATATGTCTACATTTCACAACACTGTTCCTCATTATGCATTGAAAAACGTCTACAACAAATAATTCACATAGTAATTCTTTTACAAACATGGTAAACTAAGATACAAATATAAAGAGCTGAACAGGTTGATTGTCATAAAAAAGAGGTTTTGATAGACAACGAGTTTGTTGTGTTTGGTAACATAATCTCCAAAAAACAATCGGTATACAAATGGACACAAGCTGAGCACCATTATTGCTGATTTGTTTCTTTATTCCCATGAGCAGAATTAATGCAGAACTGCTGAACCTTATATCTGGAGAAGGCTGTCACAAAATCACTCAACTCCACATACATATGACATATATCTTAATAAGACTATGTGAATGCTGTCTACCCTAATGAGCCTGAAATAAAAATTTACGACCGATTCTTCAAGTTTCGCTTCATATTTGTACTTGTCTTTACTCTTCTTTGGGATTGTAAATTGGATATTGATTGGTATGTTTGATTTTACTTTGTTTTGGGATTCTGAATTGGATATAAATTGGTATGGCATTTGGGATTGTGATTTTTACATGGATTGATATTTGTTTTTACTTTGCATTGGGATTATGATTTGGACACGGATTGGTAAGTTTAATTTTACTTCTCTTCAAGGATGTGATTTTTACATGGATCGGTATGTTTGTTTTTATTATTTGATTTATATACAGATATAATTGAGCAGAGCTGATACTGTGAATGAATAACGTCATCTGTTTATAGCATAAGTATTTTGTATGTAATAACCAATAGATAAATACCCTTATGATGTAACAAAACTGATGATTAGCTGTGTAGTTAATCAAATTGTACAACATTAAGATCTAAGTCAACTTTGTCATTTAAATCATTATCATAAATATTATCAGAAATACATAATCTCATAAACATCATGAACGTTACCAAGGCCATGTGGCTATATGACAGAGGTATCAATATCACTATTGTGATTACGTCGAAAGACATTATCCCTTCTCTAGATCGATTTCACTTACGTTAATTTGTGGGCTTTGTAACTTCCAAACTATCTCAGTCCAAGGTTGTTTAGCAACTTAACTTCTATATAACAGGCTGATCATAAGTTGAGCCTACTGCAGAAGCAACTTCTACCAAAAACAGCCCACTCGGTCTCTGTACATAGACTCGACATTCTCTGGAAAGGACAAATGAATCATGTTATGATGTTTTAACAATAATATTTTTAAAACATCGTTTTAGTATTTGGAAATCAAGTACCTTGTAACCATTTGGTTAGGCTTTTTATAACTTTTCATCTTTGACAACAAAAATTGTTTTGGTCGTTAGATTAACACCAAAACGACTGAAGAGAACGATGCCAAAGTGTCAGTTGGCTTTTGTCACGCTTTGGTCACTCGGTGCCTATTCATACAAATTTCTGTCTTTTCGTATGCTAGTGTGTAACTATACATACAGATTATTAATTTATGCGGTATTTGATGAGTGTGCTACTTTTGAATGTATTATTTTGATAAGGATTCATAAGAAGCTTATGGCGATAGTTGCGGTCATTTACTTCCCGTAAATCAACCGGTCTAGTCAGTGTCCGCGTTTTTATGACTTGTGAATAACAATAAGTTATAGTTTGATATCAACAAAAGGATCTGAATGGTTTCTGTTGACAAGAGTCCAGCTATTTATGTGACAGATGAAGACGTCATGAACATACTTAATATTCTTCCACGACTTTATCCATTAAAATCCGTGTTAGTTATGAGGGACTTTCACTTCTTAAAACACAATACGTACATATAAACATAGAGATTGGTCAAAACCAAGTGATCAGTTCACTTATCTGACAATTATCTTTATGCCGAATTCTTATTCTGAAAATATTAAAAGAATTTAAATTGTTAACTTCTCTTTTCTATGCCACAATATACCTGCTTCTACTTGCTGTATTTGTTTCACAATTTCTACGCTATAGTGGAGTTTTTTCCAACTACGGGAACTTTATACAACGTTGCTGATTGCTTGCAAATACATTGTTGACTTAGGGATATTGGAAGGCTAGTTCTGTCAGAGTCCTCAAAAACTTTTATGGTCGTCATCACATTATTGTTGATAAGTATGATGTTTCTGTGTCCAGGATTACCCTGGGTATTTATGACGTCCTATAGTCCTATTTACAGGCAATCTTGACAACACACGTGGTGTTGTAGCTAGCACCTAGTATTATAGTCGTCATTGCAATATTGTTGATAGGTATGATGCAGGTATCCAAACGTAACCTGGATATGTTTAACGTCCCATAGTTCCAATTTTCTTTCATTCTCTATATTTACCGATCCGACCAATCAATAAGCCTGTGAGTTTATGTTTCAAAGCATCTGAAACTAAAATGGAGTAAATTCATTAGTTCCATTGAGTTAGGCAAGTCAATTGTTTCAACTTTAATGTCATATTTTACTAACTCGTATTAATTCGTATGTATTCTACAACAGTGTGTAGTCATTGTTATTAAATTAAGTTACATCGTGTTGACAGCTTCTGAAGATTTTGTAAACTTATCATCTATACGATTTCGACAATTGAATTTTGTCTGAAATCTAATATATTTCAAAAATAGTTAACCTAAATAGTTTTGTTATAGAGGTAGCCCTTCTTTTGTACACATGGTTCAATTTTTATATACCGATGAATTAAATTATTGGTTTAAAAACTAGGTTTGAATTTGAATTTGACTACCATAAAGTGCTTTCATGCCCGTAGCCCGGCTAAAATGTCAGATTTGATAGTTTTGTCAAATCCGACAACACTTCTACAGGCGAATTATTAGATTCCCACTGGACCTAATTATGACTAATTAATGATCATCTTTTTCTTTATTGCAAAAAAATCAAATCAAGGGTAACCTAATGACGAAAAACAGTTGATATTAATTCAACTACACATATGTATATGACGTTCTATCTCTTCATAATTCTAGCTTTGTGAAAGACTTTGTGAAATCCATCTATAATTGTGAGCTTAAAATAAAAGATACAAGACCGAATCTTAAAGTTCAGCTTCATAATTGGACGTCTACCTTAATTATGACACCAACGATATATTTGAGGTCCCTCGTTCCTTTTACTCTTATTTTGATTACACACATGAGAGGTGTAGCTAGCTAAACAGGAGGTGGCTACTCTTCCGGAGCACCCGACCTCACTTCGCTGATGGAAGTTAACATGTTAACCTTAATTTACTAGTTTCATAGATGGGATTTTGATTTGGAGAGTGATAGTATGTTTCTTTTTGACATTCAGAAAATCTCGGTATGAAATATTAACAATCTTGAATAATGAAAATTACATTAAAATCCTATTTCAGAGAAGGCATTTGATTAGGAATCATATGCTTCTTACCGTGATCTGGATCGTGTAAATATTCTTATCTATATTCGACACCTTTTAATAGGCCCTATGCCTCTCTGGCGCATTTTAATAATTGTCAGCCAGATCACACTAGCCAACACCAAATATTGAAAGCAAAGACAGTTTTGAGTATTTAGATAGTCAATCCGGTGGATTTCAAAATGCCCACTATGAGTACCACCAGTACGTAAGCCTATATGTAAATTTCGGTTTAGTTACATGTATTTATCATGCGAGAATGGTTATGTTACATACCAATATAAAATAGGAATAAGAAAATGGAATGCGCTTTTCTTCCTACTAAAATTTTCCAAAAACAAAACACGTATAAATGCACCCTTGGTCAAGATCTCAAGTTTACACGCTTTCCTTTTATTTAATTTTCCAGGCCGGATTAAGTTGAAGCGAAATAAAACAAAATGTTGATTACAAAACTGAAAACGAATTTTTCACCATGCTTAAAATTTTATACAAACCCCCTTATGCGCTCATATACGTGTAGGAAGCGTTTACGCCATAACTGCCCACATGTTTACGATAAAAGGTCATGCTTGATTCCCAATTGTAAATACGCTTATTCAACAACATTCTGTAATTAATTGCTATTAAAAGACTATGAAGTGAAGTAACAGTATTTTACGCCTCAGTCAAGATTTTTCACGTTCATTGTATGTCGAGACGGTAGTCAGATCAGGGATGGCATGGAAACCGGATGCCCAGATAAAAACAGGGATGTCGACAAGCGAACTGACAAACTCACACTAGTATCTGTCCCGAGTGTCATTCGAACATAGGCAGTGAGGGCATTGTGATCCAAAAGTGCATCACACCCAATTTAAATAAAACCAAACTAAGCAATGACGCTGCATTAATTGGCAATTTAACTATTTCAGAAATTTAGAAAGTGGCTTTATATTAATTTACGTCAATGTTGTTTCTAATTTCTTTAATCTATGATGGAATAACAGTATTTTAATAGGCCCTACACTAAAAAATGCAGGTTTAATTGTCTAGAAAAAACAGATACTTGTTTCTTCCGCGTGCCCAATCACAATACATTACATTTTTTGTATTACTGCAACATTTATAGGCTTGATTATATTATTATATTGTGAAGATCCTCAGCGTGCTACGTGTGTTGATTAGCAAGATCTTTTATCATCACTTGACAATTTAAGAATAGCCAATCAGCATTTTCCGGCTATAGTCATCAATCGGTGTGAATTGGATAAGATAATTAATTTAATTGGGTTTTAATATTAAACATTATAACTTAATGATGTCAGTTTTACTTGACAATCGTTAAGGTTTAAACTTTTTACCTTTTGGTAATTAAAGATTAACGGTTACGTCATGTACTGATTTTGAATTTTATGAAATAAAAGTATTAAAAATTATCACATGGCGGTCACATTACCAAAAGATGACACGTGGTTCACGTTAGTTAGATTTTTAGTTCAACCCGCCTTAAATGTCACCTCTATATAAGGATCACCTGCTTATAAAGACCGGTAGAATTGAATATCAATTGTTTTATATAATTTGAACCTGTATATAAAGGCCACCTGCCTATAAAGATCATTTTACTGTTTCCCTTGGGTGGCCTTTATAGACAGGATATAGGGACAGCTGGTTAAAAAATAATAATTATAATGATTGAACCAGACCACTGGATATTATTATAATCAAAAACAAACATACTAATCCATATCCGAATCACAATCCAGAAGCAAAGTAAGAACTTCGGAACTGACAAGTTAGGTAATACACGTGAACTTCCACCAGGGAAGTGAGGCCGGGTGCTCCAGAAGGGTAAGCACCTTCTGTTTAGCTAGCTACACCCGCCACGTGTGTAATCAAAATTATACGAAAGGAACATGGAACTATGAGACTATTCCCAGTAACGTATATATGGTTATATAGTGTTTTTTCGCTTGTTTAGTGGAAGTGCGTTATGTGGAATATTGATACATCATGTATTGAACGTTGCCATAGCGTTCCATGGATAAATAAGTTCAAAGGTCTTTGTCATATTTTCCTTTTTTTTCTCTTTTTCAGAGTACCAAGATGTCACAAGTAACCGTTTTATTTTTCATTATTGTAAGTTTATCAACGATTGCATACGGACAAATAAGTTTCTCTACAAATTGGGGAAGTGGAAAGAGGTCACCCCCATATAACAGTCGACCGGTGATACTGGACACCTGTATAACTCAAACAGACCCGGAACTTTTATACGATATGGTTAAATTAATACAAGTAAGTTACTTCACTCAAACTTGAAGTGTTCTATAAGGGCCAACTTTGCATTATCGCCCCTTCGACCTGATTCCGAAGACAAGTTATAATTTTAGCGAATTGGGACCCCCAGCATGTTCTTTCTGTGACTTATGTTCAAAGGGCAATAACTCCCAGAAAAAAGGAGCAAACCAACTTGGTTTAACGATATGCGCATCTACCAATGTTTATGCTTTGCACTTGAAGTTTCATGAAAAAAGTGCTTCATAGTTTTGGAGAATTGCGCAGACAGGAATTTCGGACGGACACTTAAATTCAATATAATTTAATAATATAATAAGAAGCAAAAACATGGTGGTGAAGGAGCTAGGATACGATAGCGCCGGGAATAATGACATCTACATCTGATGCATATTTGGCCCTAACAGAACAACACATAAACCAGGCTTGGAATCATCTCCACTAAAACAATGGCCGTAAAATACTGATATAGTTGAGCGTAAACGTCATTCAGTCAGTCAAGATTTCTATATGTCATATACATTTTTATTTAATCATAAAGTACATTCAAAAACGGTATATGACATATGGTTACCTGGTTTGTCTTTTTAAATTTGACTAAACCGTTCTTTTAAAGCCAACATTTGTATATGTTTTTATAAGTTATAAGATGTTATGCTTGAAGGAGAGATTTTAAGAAATGGATGCTTCATTACTCCACTCCACTGGTAATAATGGCAGTTCGTTTAACTTTTGGAAAATAAATGCAATAGATGAAATTGGAATTGTCACATGGGAATGCGTGATGAATCAATGAAAGTTTATAAAGCATTTAAGTAATGATTTTTCCATTTTAGAAACAAGCTGAAAAACTTCTAGAATGTATGGAACAAGCCAAGAGAACGATGAGCCATCGATAACAGGTAAAGGACAAAGAGGTGAAGAGGGTTTATATTACGTTTCGAGTGTATTCCGTTATTAATCTACTACCTGTTGTAAATGCTTTGGGGACTAAAATATACTGGAATCACAATATTGGATTCATTTAGTGTATATAAATCCAATGAAGCACAACAAACAATCAAGCCCTATTCAACACTACCCGGACAGTAACTTCCCTGTTCGCGAAAACTTTGGAGTCCCATTGTTTCATGTTCCTTTCATTCTCAATTTTAATTTTACACACGGTGGGTGTAGGTAGATATACAGGGGGCGTGTATCCTTCTGGAATACTCAGCCTCTTTCCTAATGGAAGGTCAGTGTTTAACTTTGTTTGCCAATATTGCGAAAGTTCTTGCTCTGATTTCCCAATATGTTTCGACACGGACCCCCGGGAAGTTTGTATTTGGTCATATCAGTGGAGTCTTTCTGGGGTGATAGAGTAAACCACATTGGCCATATAAAACCACGGACCTTTTGCATGTGAACTGGCAAGCTTTCTTAAACTAAGATCTGTCTTATGGAATTTAAACCTAGGCAATAAGAGGCACTGTGATCCATTAACATGGCGCAAGAGACCAGCCATAATGAACACTGTGTTAAATCAATAACATGAGAGATGAAATGATTACTTATAGATTTTTTGTGTTTTTTAGGTAATTGACCTTTAATGACTTTTGACCTTAAAGGTCAGATATAAATGGGAGAAGAATTTATTGGACATTTCATTCCATCCATTGTTGCTGATGTTTTCCAACATTACTGGAACTTACTACAAAAATATCCTTGATTTGTTCAAAATACAGACACAACTGTAACCAAATTACAGTCTACATAATCTTGAACTTTTGGCTTATATTTTTTTCAATAACCAATTGGGTTTTCTCTATGAATGTCGGTTATGTTTTTCAGAATAAAGAAACAGTTTTTATAATTCTTAGAAATGTTTATAATAAACAATAAAATCTAAGTGTTTATCATGATATAAAATTGTTTATTTGTTATTTGATTCAGTCTTTTTTAACCACTTAAAAGACACAAGACAATTTAACATCCTTAAATGTACTAAACTGTATATAAATAAAATGAAAAACTGTATATATAGAAAATGTCAACTTGTCTGTAGTGATAAAAACGGTTTCCATGACAACCAATTATACTTCTTAAAATGGTACTCAAGACCGACACTAACAGTAATGGCAAAAGCATATAAACCAGTGTTCAACATACAATTTTCAGAAGGAGCATTTTCAAAAAGCTTATGTCTAAAATACCAAAACATCAATATTTTTTGCATTCATGCAATGTTAAATATAGTCCACTAAGACCTGAACAACTATTTGGCCATTTGGCAAAATAAGGGTTTAATGACCCTGGTGACCCCTTCTGGAATGAACACTGTATAAACTGTTCAGAAGTTTAGCAAAATTTAACATTTTTCTTATTATTTCTCTAGAAAAATGTCTTTATTTGTTGTGTCTTGAGATTTGAATTAAAGCTAAGGCCACCCATCTCTGGATGCTAAATTTGGTAAAGTAACAATATACATATTAAAGCTTGTTTTAAAAGTTAGACTTTTACCATCTGAACAATGATTTAAGCATACTACATAGACACAGAACAGATGGAAAGAATAACTTGACCTTTCGATCAAATAAAATATTTCAACGGAGAATGATCAAGTGAACAGTGTAGGCCACCGCACATTCAATATCAAACCAGCTAAGAATTGTCAGAAACAGGTGTGGCTTGTATGTATGTCTTGTTCATCAAAAATCTTTTAACCAAACACTATCATTTTATCCACCATTATGCTATAACCCTAAACTTTAACAATGGTGCCCATATCCACAGAGATGGGATATATGGCACAACCTTTTCTGGAAGGCAAAACAAATTACTATTGTTAGTGGCTCAATTTACCTGCTTCCTTGCCATGATATAAAAAAGATACATTGTTAAAATTTTGAAATTCATGACAGCGAGAATAAGAAACTATTTATCAATAACCAACGTAAAATGGGAAATAACCAACTGTAAAAATGTAACAATTTTGGCCACACATTTTTTTTAGAAACTCTGAAAAATGTATGAAAAGACGAATAGATTCTGTGTTTCTGTATATTTACCATTTTATAGAATTTAAAAAAAATTAAAATGGGCCCATATACACTTTTTTAAAGTGGAACATATAAATAGAGTAAGTGTTTCAAAATGCACCACCAAGGATCCACCAAACCAATGTTTCATATAAACATTACCATGTAATGAATTATGTGAACATGAAAAATCTCAATTACCTAAAATAGATGACAACTTGTCAGCTTTTAAAAATAATAATAATAATTTAAAAATGCATAAAAATTCAATTGGAACTATACTTTGTTGCGTATTTATATCTACACTTAGATTATCTACATTCAAATGTATAAATTACAATAAAAGTACAACTCTTAAATACATGTACATACTATGTTACGAAAAAAACCATTGCTAAAAATAAAATAGGTAAATTATGTACATATATATGTATATATTTGATATTGTACATACACAACATGTAGAACATACACAGGCACTAAGGTTTATCCATTTGAATAATAAATTAGCAATACTGATTCATTACCAAACTATACTAAGTAATTCCTCAAACCATACAATATATAAACCAGGTCAACTTCATATATATATACATAAACCGGGCCTCAGTTTTGAAAAGTCTTGGCTTCCAAATAGGGTCTAACAAGTCTTGTCCTGTAAAAAGTATGTGTTTACAAATTCTTGGTAAAAAGTTACCTGTCTGATTTAAACCTCTTGTTTAATGATGTCAAAAAACAATAAGTGGATTAGCTGGCAGTAATGTTTGCTTTATGACATCAAATTGCCAGGAAATATTTTCATGTTCAGGTTTAATCAACAACTTAAGACAAGACTTGCAGACCCAATTTAAAAGTCTTCAGAAAATCAGCTAGTTAACAACTAGCTCAGAAAGCACCAAACAAGTAAGGTTAACATAAAATTACATGGATCAGTCATAAGGGGAGATAATTTTGATTTTTAGCTAGACCATAATTTTGTCTTATTCTCATAGCCAAGTAATAAGGTTATGATACTATATAATTACTGGTATATTATTTCAATGTATCTGTCTGGTATTGAACACTCTTGGTTAAAAATGTTGTAAACTAAATATGGAAAATCAGATGTTTATAATAACTAACATCTTCTCCATTATTGAGCAAATGATGTCATGGATTTGTTTCAGATTAAAGTGTTTACAAGTGCAGTGAAATGAGATACAGTCAAACCTGTCTATTACGACCACTTAAGGGAACCAGTAAAATTGGCCTAAATGGACAGGTGGTCCTTATATACATTTAAATAACATGAATAAAGAGCAATCGGGAAAAATACTTTACTGGTCTTTAAAAACAGGTGGCCATTATATAGAGGCAGTCTTTAAGGCATCTTTTCCTGCAGTTATCATTTCAACATTCCAGTTCACTGATAAACAATTAAGATTTTATAATGCCTCATTAACAATGCTTACATTATGAACAGATAGACAAAAATCATTATACAGTATTTGCTGAAAAAATATTTTTCAAAATTAAAAAGAAAATAAAATGCCAACATTCAGCTTAATTCTCCACTGTAAAGAATTCACCAAATTATAAAATTTAAAGATTTTATCTAAAATATCACTCTCATTAAAAAAATTTGATTCCAAAAAGTTAGACCATCAACATGCAAGTAGAACAACTGACATGTACACAATCATAAAAAATATGAACAAGCACCCGCCAAGGCAATTAAGCATGTTAACCCTTAATATATTCTGTAATGATTCATTCCATAAAATATTATCATGGTAAATATATACAGGGTAAAGTACTTATTATCAGGAGCCAGTTGTTCAAAGCTTTGTTAGTAAATTTTAATCAATTGATTAGTCAAAATTGGAAATTTGCATATATCATTTCTTTTGTGAAATGAATGCTAGAAATGTAGAAGGTGAATAGAATTCCATCAAATTTAACCTTATCATTATAAAACTATCAATTTGGTAACATAATTCTGGTATTCTTTAATTTTCTTTCTTTCTATCTCTTTCTTTATTTATTTATTTTGAATTTGTGTTCATCATTGATTAAACTAATCAAGCTTCAAACAACTGGGTCCATATGTTCAGTAAAATCATGATTAAAATCACATGAATCAAGCAACATATCCAGCTGCAGAGGTTGGCAAATGTCACTAGATAGCTGCAATGCCTGCATGGTTACACCATCTTACAAAGGATTTATCTCTTAAAATATTTGAATTTTTTTAATATAAAGCTAAATGCATAAAAATCAATAAAATCAGCTAAAGCGTATTTCTGATTTTATTTTTTTGTAAATTATAAAAAACAAATTAAAATACTACAGCACCAATATGTTAGTTATATATATAAACTGACACTTAGAAAATGATTTAATCTTACACTGAAATATCTGTCATGCCACAAGCATGTATTAGTTGAGGCATGGTATACCAGTAATCAGGCTCAATGGCTCTCATAAAAGTGCAATAAATGGCACCATGCACCATGTTATACCTACCTATGTCTGTGTGGAGTGAAGTAAATGGTGCCTTGCATCTTAGTCAAGATTCTATCACTTATATCAAGGCAGTCGGTTTTTGGATAGAAGAGTATACTGGCTCTGTTCACTAAATGAATGGACAAACTTTTTCACAATAGGAATTTTATCTTAGTCAAGTCTAAGACCCTGTGATCAATAGGTTAGCACCTAAGACCTAATTAAGGTGCCAATAGATTAATTGTCTTGTATATTTATGACCCTCTTTCCCAAATGAATGTTCTCACATTAGGATCAACAAGACTGGATCTTAGATGGTTAAGAGGTCCTGTAATCAATGGTACCCAAGTCCTAGTAAAGGTGCCAATAGTTTGCCCTGTATATACTTCTGAATAATACATCTATTGGTTAAAGCATATAGACCATATTAAAGCATAGGAATAGCAACATATATTTTTTTTAATTATTTTAAAGAAGTCTGGCCCCAGTTTCACAATCATTCCTTAGCTAAGATTTTCCTTAACTTAAATTTAGCAAATTTTCGGAATCACTTTTTGAAACTACTGATGAATATTTTTGTCAAAACTAAACGCAAATATTTTAATTTAGAAGTGATCTAAAAAATGACACCTTAAATTCCTCAATATCTTGAATATTAACGAAATTATAAAGATTTGAAAATTTGCAAGATTTAAGTTAAGGAAAATCTTAGCTAAGGAATGATTGTGAAACTGGGGCCTGAACTCTTGTCAATATTACTCTACCAACCATAACAGTCTCTTGAAAGCCAAACCCCTCTGTCCCAGCTTAGATAATGACCTTGTAACCATAACCTTTGACCTACACACTTAATATGCAACAACACATGTGCAATGTTGATATATCTTTGTGTCAAGTTTGACTAAAACCCATCCATAGATGTGAAAGTTATGGAGCAGACATGGTTTTACACAGTCAGACGATGGTGTTTCTTATATACCCTACCCCCTCAAACTAGGTTTGTAGGGGTGTGTTTATAGGTGCCAGCATGTTCTATTTTCTCTTGACAGCCTCTTCATTGTGACAAATCATTCAGAAAAAAGTGACATCAGAACCATTAGAAAAGATTTATTTTCACAATTTTTAGCACCAGTCTATGAATAAAATGCTTTGAATACAATGCACCAATGAGACATAAACTTAAGATTCACATAAATGAATCAAATAAAAAAATATTATAACAATATTTAGTTTTAATTCTAAAAACAACCACTATAATTTAAAGTTTTACAGAGGTAGCCATGTAAAAAGTAAAACAAAAGTGCTCTATAATTTTCCATTTTCATTTACAAGGTTGATAGATATTTAGTTTTAACTGTGGCAGCTAGTATTTGGATGACAAAACAATACCTTTGCTATAACCTTTAACGTCATATTGTCTTTTTTTGTGATTTTTGTGAAATCCTTTCATTTTGTCATTGTGCATGGAAATTATTAAGACAACCTTTATCACAAAAAAGTATTTACTAAAATTAAATATTTAAACACAACACATGGAGGCTATTTAAGAAGTCAAACCAGGGCCATGTAAATGTTCAAATCATAATAAAAGATTAACTATCTAGGTATTGAGAATTTTATCTTGTATCCTGGCTGGTAACTTGAGTGGAGTGGAGTAATAGATCCAAACACCCACCCACCCCTCTCCCCAGTCAAGGTTATTTCACTTATATCAAGGTGTCATTCTGTGATGGTGGAGAAAACTGGATTGACCAGGTAAACAGAAAAACTTCCTCAAGCTAGGATTTGACCATATTGAGATTTGAAAATACCCTAGTACACAGAGAGAAGCATTGAGATCTGTAAAATGTTACTTTAGACAACCCAACCACTGAGACCAAGCTGATTCTCTGAAAACATACTGCAGTGAAAAATGTTAGACTGGATGCAATCCAACTGAAAAATCTAAACTAAAAACATTTAAACTTGAAGCAAAAACGGTGCTACTATGTCTATTTTGACAATGACAGGAAGTTCTACGCCAACAACAGAAAATCAAATGACGTCACCAACTGCATCAATATGTACTTTAGTCTGAATTAATGAGATTAAATAAAACATTTGGGTATTTTTGATTTGATATTTTGAAATTTCCATTTACTTTCAAATTAACAGAGCTCTATATAACTAACTACATTTCCATAATAAGACAAAAATAGACTAAATTTTGTTGAAATAAAACACAAGGAAATATCCTCAAACTCGCCCCATTAACATGAACATCAATAAGTGCTAATAATGTATGACTTTAAATGGAGGCTGGTATCTATGGAAACATAATAAAACTAATATAACAATTATGGCACCAAGATTTATTGATAAAAGCAGAAATCAGAAATATAGGATTTATGGTTTTATTCATTTTAACACACCACATGAGGTCCCAACGTGCTTCAAAGTTAAATATATTTAACCTCTTTGGCAGTGATGATTAAATAGCTACATGTATCATCTGGACTCAGTTGTTTGAAGCTTGACTAGTTTAATCAATGATTAACGAAAAATAAAAACATCAATAATAATCAACATATCATTATGAAATTGATAGTTTTACAACAAAGTGCTTTAGTTTGATGAAGTTTTATTTATTTTTGATAATTTCAACATTAATTTCTCAATATATTTGACACTTACAAAATCTAAATTTTGACCAATCAATTGATTAAACTATTAAAGCTTCAAACAACTGACCCCTGGTAAGAACAATGTTAAATGAATAAAATGAATTTAAAAAAATAATGTTGTAGAGGGGCCTAATGGGGGGATGTCTAGTAGATTTCAATAAAATTTAATCATCACAGTATCAAACATAGTTATCATATAACTACTGGTTACTACTGAAATACAATTGTTACCCCGGTAACTGCAATATTGTATAAAAAGGCATCTTAATCATCTACTGGCCCAACATATTTATATATACAAACATGCATATATATGTACATGTATATATGAAACATTTATATTTTATAAAAACACTCACAATATTCTATATATCACAATGATAATTAAATGCTGCTGCAGATATCTATACACTTGTTTCTTTCTTTGATTTGTCTTTTTTCTGTGGTACCCAAACATTTCCAAATGTATCATCATCATCGGATGAAGTTGAACTAGAATCTTCTATCATACGACTTAATTCCTGTTTAGAAATTTTTTCTGAATTGCTCGAGGACCTTGGTAAAGGCCATCCATCTTTATCTGTCATGCCCATATTTGGATTTTGTTGAAGTTTTTGTCTGATTCTTTCCTGATAACTATGATTGACATATGCATATGGTATAACTTTCCGCTTGTCCTTAGCTGGACTGTCCCATTCCAATGACCGTTGCTTTGGCAACCGATGTTTAGAATGTTTATGATGTGAATCTCGATTTTTGTGTCTATGACGATGCGATACACTTGATGTAGGTTCTGAGTTATGATCTGAGTCGTTACCACGATAACGTTTATAATGAATCTGACTGTCTGAGTCAGGAGTAAAAAGCCTTCTATGATGTGGTGGTACTTGTGTGTCAGGAGTCAATGATGAAGCTGCAGTTTGATTGGTTGAAACATTTTGTTCATTAGGAATTCTCTGATGAACTTCCTGAATAAAAGTATTATTATCTTTCCGTCGACTACGATTTTGTCTACCACTTGCATCAGAACTATATCCCCCGCCCCCACCTGATGGTGACCGGGTTCGTATAACCTGTTGATATTCTGGTGGAGGAGCCTCACACGTTATGTGGTCATCTACAGAGCCATATTGTTTGTAAGTACAGCCATCTTCAGGCTTCGGAGAATTGACCATACCTGCACCTACTCTGTGATAGCCACTATCTGGTAGTCCATTAACCATACCACCGACTCTGTGGTACCCATTATCTGGTAACACATAAGAAATCTGTGCTGGTACCCTTGACTGCTGTTCTTTAGGACACTGGTCACTCACTTGACTTTGTCCATCAAAGTCTCTCATCCGAGGAACAGAACCATTACGTAGCATGTAGTTGTTAGTAGGACTAGAAACGTTTGAAGGGGAGTTAACTTTACTTTGTTTAGGTAAGGTATTGTTTCTTGGGGCTACAGGAGTAAATGCACTGAGGTGATTCCTCATTCCGAGTGAACAAGCACTTGGAGAGCGTATGTGTTGAGGAACCACACTACTATCAGAGTATGACACTGTACTACAACATGTGCTGTCATTAGTTGGATCAGGTGATCCAGATCCTCCCACTGGAGGGATGTGATTTCGTTCCAATGGCAACATTGAAAACATTGGTTTATGTCCAGGAATCCCATTAGGTGTCATATTTACAAGTCCTCCAGGACCTTGCAAACCAATAAAATGTGGAGAATTTCCTTCCTGATGTTTTTCCTGTGTATTTGGTTGTATTTGAATCTCAATACTTAGATGCGTATTATTACCATCACTTGTACTGCCACAGTTATAAGTTTTATTAGCTTCTGAACCAGAGAAGTTCAAATCAGTTCCACTTTCCGTGTAATCTTTCACCATGTCTCTTGTTATAATCCGTGAATGCTTCTTCTGTTTCTCCCAGAATTTTTTGGCAATTCCATTTTGGCGAGGGTTATAAAAATTTGGCATTTTTTCTGAACCTCCTGACAATGAAACATCAGATGTAGGAGCAGGGGGGACTAGAGCTATGTTTGATTGCTTCTGACTTCCATTGGAGGAAAGTTCATGAGTTATATTATAATTTTTATCATTTTCACATTCAATTTCATTTTTTACTGGAACAGCGTGGCCATTCGGTATGTTTGTATGATTATTCACAGGAAAATCAACATCATACACTGGTTGTTGGTCACAACAGAAGAATCTTTTCCAGCTAGTGCATGAGTCTTTTCTCGTAATGCAGAAATATGCCAACATAAATATTCCAAAAACACCACATGAAAATCCGTATAAATAACTAAATATAGTTTCCTGATGTGGTATAATGGTTTTAAATGGTTCGGCGACTGCTAAAGCTCCACACACCCAAAATACAATAAATAAAAACAACATGGCTACTAATGCATACAGCTGTGTGATTGGTCGTCTCTCTTGGTCCATAACACTTGATGCAATAGATTCAGAAGACTGGTGTTCGGGTTATTTCTGGATTGTGTAAGAGCTTGGATTTCAGCATTTGTGTCATCAGGATTTGGTGTAAGTTCAATATCATTTACTTCTTCTGTTTCATCACTTTCATTTAAATTGTTTGGTGTTCCCCTCACCACGCATGAAATACGTAGAAAGAAGGTCAGATTGAACACAACTAATAGTGCCACTGGTATGTAGAATGCTCCTAGACTAGGATCCCAAGCCAAAAAACAACTGAAATAAAAGAAAATATAGAATTTTGTTTGAACAAAGCCAAGAGTAAAATGAAATTTTAAAATTTACAAACTGGTGTTGTATCAATGTTTGCTTTGTAATTATTCCTGTCATTGATCTTGGACCTTTTTGTATATTGTTCAAGTTAATTATAATCTTCCTACAATTTGAATCCAGCATTTACTTTACTATTTCAAAATTAGTGGATTTTTTCCAAATTGTAAAATCATTATCACATAAAATGAGCAAAGTGGTGGCAGTTAGCAAACTGTTAGTAAAAGTAATTTGAACATTCATAAAACAATCTGAAAGAACACAACAATCTATCTAGAATTTTGAAAAATACTGCAGAACTTTATTTAATAAAGCCCATTTTCAAAGCCAAAATTTCAATAAATAAACTATAAACATATGATTTAAAACTCAAAGTTTTGTGGAAATTAGATAAGATCTCTTTAGTGCAAACTATAACTTGATCCACTCTACTTCACATATGGAGGAACAACTGTTGTATCCTTGTTGGTAGAGTGCTCATTCCAGAAGTGGGAGGTCATGGGTTTCAACCCCAACCAGGTCTGACCCTAGACTTGAAAGTGGGTAGTGACTGTTACTGTTCTTTCTGTTCTTTTCTTGCACTCGGAATTATGAAATGAAAATCACGGATCTTTCGAATGGGAACTTAAAATAAACGAGGTCTCATGTAACGATGTGCCTGGCACAATAAAGAACCCTGCTGTATAATGCCATCAGCACAACACACAGGTAAAACAACTTACTAATTTGGTTCTGCATAATGATCAATGCTAACAGCTGCAGTTATTCCACACACTATAATTGGTACTCCCCAGCCTAAGAGGTAGAACCGTAACATTGGTTTTGGTGGCAGTGGCATGGGGGTGTCTTCTGGTGGAGGGGATGATGGCCGGTCTGATTTTGTAAATTTCTTCAGCATATTACTAAAATACAAAAAAAACAATTCCATGTCATTATATTTATTATTTGTGTATTAATAACTGTGAAATATCAAACATTATCTGTTTTTTAGCACATTTAATTTCTTATAATAAAGCTAATTTAAAAATTACAAATCAATTTGAAAGTAACTTTTAAAACTGTTAATAATCAACAATATATACACATGTATGATACTGGTAGATATACATGAATATCATAATATACTCACATTTTGACAATACTTGGTGTTCAAAGGGAAATAACCCTTGAAACATTGAGGAACTAAGAATATTTTACAGTTTGATAAGAGGAAGAGAGAAAAGAGTTGTTAAAGATTAAATCCAACACCAAACAACTTGTCAGTTCTTGTAAGAATTATAAATATATTTCTATAAACTGCTTGATATTGGTGCATATTAATTTTATCCTAATGATTTTACTAAGCAGAAGGAATAAGAGCAGTTATATTTTAGATGTATCAACTTTTTGTATGCACACACACACACTTAATTAATTTTAGTGCATTTTTATTCTAGCAAAAAGGTCAAGAGGTCTAATGTATGCACTTACAGATTACAGCATGGCCTAGGTTTAAATCCAACTTGGGGAAGATCCTGTTGCAAGAAAGTTTGTTTGTCTGTTTGCTTGCTGAAAGTTAAGTGGTTTTTTTAAGGCACTTAGGTTTCCTCTACCATCCATGAACTGAACACCTTGATATAAGTGAAAGAATCTTGACTGGAGCAGGAAACTCCATTAACCCACTCTACTCTACTTATACATCAACTACTAATGTTGTCAGAGTTATGGCAAAGAAAATCATTTAGTTTGATAAATTTTAAACAAGTGTTGTCAGAGTTATGGCAAAGAAAATCTTTCAGTTTGATAAATTTTAAACAAGTGTTGTCAGAGTTATGGCAAAGAAAATCATTTAGTTTGATAAATTTTAAACAAGTGTTGTCAGAGTTATGGCAAAGAAAATCATTTAGTTTGATAAATTTTAAACAAGTGTTGTCAGAGTTATGGCAAAGAAAATCATTTAGTTTGATAAATTTTAAACAAGTGTTGTCAGAGTTATGGCAAAGAAAATCATTTAGTTTGATAAATTTTAAACAAGTGTTGTCAGAGTTATGGCAAAGAAAATCTTTCAGTTTGATAAATTTTAAACAAGTGTTGTCAGAGTTATGGCAAAGAAATCATTTAGTTTGATAAATTTTAAACAAGTGTTGTCAGAGTTATGGCAAAGAAAATCATTTAGTTTGATGAATTTTAACTACAACATTTATCAATACTCACTAAGATGTAATGGTTATCCAGAATATTGTACACAGAGTAAGGTAGTGTATAGACACGCCCACAATCTGACAGGCCAGCTTATGATCGATTCTCTTAACTCCCATGGTAAACGCTATTAATAGTAACAGTACACTGATACATATATTTATAACTGAATGCTTCATCTTCTTTGGTACATTGATGAACCTGTAAAAGATACATATATTCATTATACAGATAAAAAATTGACCTGTCCACTTGAACTTTCATTGGGAATATTCATATATGAGGGTCCACCCAGTACATGGGTAGTTTTACAATTCACAGTTAATACATATACAATGTACAGGTTTAGTGATAGACGAGTAAGCACTTGTGTTCCCTTATGTATATGTAAATGTACTCGTTCATAATAAATACTTAAAAGGTCAAGCTGACAGGTCGATGTTGTTTGCCTATACAATTTATTAGTAGTTCATTCAGTTAGGTCTTGGAGTGACTTCATGTTATGATAGGAACTAAATTGACTTGACAAGTCATAACCTGGCCATGTGATCAGCTGATCATCAGGCTGTTTTGTCTTCATGACAACTTATTTATTTGCCATAACTACATATATACAAACATTTTCCAATTACCACTGGTAATGTATGACAAATGAAATATGAATTCATCTTGAAAATGGTAGGTTTTCCAGGTGTTCCAAAATAAGGTAAACACTAAGGATTTTGTGTGTCCCGCCAGGTTTTAAAAAGGGTCAAAATCTGGTATGCATATATCCTGCGTGGTTTTCTTTTGGCAAAAGTTCTTCTGAACTGTTGTACATGCTAGCCATATATGAATTAATTTCATTTTGCTAATATAAAGATTTCTACAGATAACTAATCTCCATCTATTTCATATCAGCTTTGTAACAATCAATTCCATTTGGTAATGAGTGATTATGTGGTACAAACTACTGGCTTTGTTCGGACAAACCTGACGTTGTACCAAGCAGGCAATATACAGTAACATCCCTTTTTACAAAACACCAATATGGTCATGATTGGGTTTGGTTCAATGAAACAAAAGCTAAAGTTACTTATGTACCAGGCTCTAGGAATATTTATGGACCAGTCAACCCTAGGCCAGTCCATAAATTTCAATAGTGCTCTGTACATAAGAAACTATTGCTAAACTATTTTATACAAGTATTAATACCTGAAGCAGGATACATAGGTGATGATAACAGCCATCAAGCACAGTAAACACACACAGCTTCCTAGATAAACAGGTATTTCCATCAACTCTAACATTCTTTCTGCTTCTAATCCTTCTCCATGAAGACCACTTAAAGAGGTCTAAAATGAAACAGTATCAATGTAAAACAGTTATCTCCCTTGATACATATTATGAATGATTACAGTATGTAAAACAGTTATCTCCCTTGAAACATATAACATTTTGTCATCTTAATTCAGATATAGTTGCAATTTTGTGTGGTAATTTTTGAAACATTTCGTATAAGCATCCTTTTATCATAAAATACAGTCAATCCTGTCTATAAAGGCAACCAGTAAAAGTGGCCTTTATATACAGTTTCAAATAATATGAATAAAGAACAATTGGGATGCAGTTCAACTGGCCTTATAAACAGGTGGCCCTTATATACAAGTGGTCTTTAAGCAAGGTTGAACTGTACAATGTTATTGAACTCAAATATGAATTTTCTGCTAGAAATTCTTATAAAGTTAGATAATTTGTTACCTATTGCTTCAATTACACTTATTACTCTCTCATCTTAAAAAGTTCAAGAAAGTTTGTCAGTTTACTTGCAGAAAATTACTTATTTTCTCCATGCTCTCAGGTTTGCTGTGCTATTCCTGAACTGACTGCCTTGATCTAGATGAAAGAACCTTGACTGGAGTGTAAAACTCTTTTCTCCACTCTAATGTTAAAAGCTAGAATTTGTATTTGATTATGGTAAGACTTTCTGAAGTTTTCTGAACTTACTTCCAACACAGCAAATATAGAGAGATGATAACAGTGTATAACAGTTGTGTTGTTTTCTATAGATACGATCTTACAACCGTCCGTCCTCCAGTCACCAAAACCATCTGAAATTATATATCAACATAAGTATTAATACATCGTAGACAAACACTTGTAGCTTAGCTGGTAAAGCACTTGAACCATCAGTTAGTAGAAGGTTGTGGGTTCTTACCAAAGACGAAACTAACACAGATTTGTAAACATTGGCATTCTTGGTGACTTCTAATAACCAATTAATTACTTCAAAACTTGGTCCATCTAAATATCTGATACTGTCCATTTGTTTTAAGGAATGTATTTGTCTAATGCTCATTCTGAAATCTACTGTACATAGCATGTAGAAAGAGAAAAGAAAGAAAGACAGACAGACAGACAGACAGACAGACAGACAGAAAGAAAGAAAGAAACAAACAAACACAGAGAAAGAAAGAAACAAACAAACAAAGAATAGAGAGGATCTTACTGTTAGCTTCAAAGTCCCAAAATCCAGCCACTAAATGTCGAGATGAGTTTTGTACTTTGAATGTTAGTATAACAGGTTCTGTTAAATTATACACTGGCCGTGCTGAAAATGAAAAAAAGTTATTATAAAATTAATTCTTCTAAAAACATAATACATACACATATAATAAATAGAATTAAGTCATACAAAATTGAGCTATGTCTGCGAAAGAATGGCAATGTATCTCACATGCATAGCCATTTAATCAATATGCATTAACTAAAATCTTTAACTTTTAATTATGAAAAAAACCTATAAACATTGGAAGCCAATATCTACATTCAGTCCCTCACATTTAGATGCTCACAATCAGTTTCTCACAGTTCACAAAGTATACCATGATTGTCTTTAACTTTGACCATTTGACCTAAATGTCGAAAAATAAACTAAAAACATAAACAGAAAGTAGATGAATCAGTCCTTGTGGCATGAAACCTCATACTGAACTGCCTTACAAAATTTCAAGTGGCTGTGATTAGTAGTTGCAGAGAAAAGAGTTACAAAAATTTTGTTCCACACGTATTAACGGACAATGTACAAAAAATGTATACTAGTATACCCCTCTTCTTTGAAATGGGGATGTAATTAGGCTCTGAACAGCAGTGTGAATGTATTTACAGACACAGCTATTCTTTCACAGTAAAAGGATGCCAGAGGAGGGGAGGGATGGGGTTAGAACCTAAAATACATGTCCTGTGTCACTGCAGGCACAGCAGGTTATAAAACCTTATCTGCACATTGGCCTGAGCACATTGCAAAGGTAAAAAAATTTGCCACTTCGTCTTTAGCTGGTGATGTCTCAATTTAAGTGAAATATTCTTGACTGGTATATAAAACCCATTCAATCAATCTTTCACAGTAAAGTCACATGACCCAAGATGAACGTCATATTCCAATAAATAATGAAATAACTTACAAACATTTGCTGATAATACAGATGACACAACCTTCAGGTTTTCTGAATTGAGGCGAGGATCATCATGTCTGCTTGAAGTTATCGGAAAAAGTTGTGCCCCTTTGTAAAAAATAAACTGGAGACCAATCGTAGTTCCCTGGTCATCACTTTGTGTAATAGAGCCATTAAACAAGGTCTTTGGTAATTGAACTGATGCTCGCAAATTCTGAAAAGAGAAGTAGAAATTGAAAATATTTTACAACAATATTAATATGTATCCAAGATCAAGGAAGACAAGAGAATTCAGTGAATAGAGATCCCCGCCAGTGGGTGCTTTTTGTGATAAACACATATGTACAATTTTTGTGATATACACATATGTGCAATGGGCCTTAACTCACAGGAAAATAAGTAAATGAACTCTGGTTAATGATGTGCACAACTCCTATCAATGTTGATGCTTTGCACCAAGTTTTGTATAACAGTGCTTCATATTTTTGGAGTTACTCAAGATACGAAGTGTCTGGATGGATGGACAGAAGTTTGTATTTAATATCTCCTGCTTTCTTCAAAAGGCAGGGGATTAAATAAAATGCAACCTGTTTAAATAAATCACCACCTAGATGTACTGTAGATTGAATAATAAGTTATTAATAATGCATTAATTCATAATCTGACACAGGGGACAAATATGAAAAAAGCTATCCTTAATCCAATTTACCATATATACCAGTATAAAGTTTGCAGTTTATAGTATCAGAGGCGATCCAGAATTTTAGAAAGGGGGGGGGTAGAATGTGAGAGCCAAAGGCTCGAACTTCTAGGGGGTCCTGGGGCATGCTCCCCCTGAAAATTTTGAAAAAATGGCACAAAAATCCTGCATTCTGGTGCAATCTCAGCTGCATCAAAGAGGAAAAAATCTTTCATTCAAAATGCCTGTATCATAGTATGAAAAAAGTGTGAACGATATGTATTATTAGCGACATAAAGGGGGGGCGTACGCCCCCAGGGCCCCCCGCTGAATCCGCCACTGAGTTGAAGTATTTTTTTTACACTACAGATTTGACACAATGGAATTTAAAACAAGTGCTTTAATTCTAATTAAGAATTTAATTCTATAAAACTAAGTAACAATGTGTTTGTATGCAGATGTTTTTCTTAAACATCGAAGTCTGTTCTGTTTTGTCTAATTAAAACTATGTACTAGTAAAATCTTGATGTCAATATAACCAGCATCAATATAACCTGCATCTGCATCTTAATGTAGTAGCTATTTTCACTTTTAAAAGGTGCATTTTATTTTGTTTATGGTCCCATATGGTATTTCAGTGACCATGTGTATTAAAATTTGAGATCTTCAACCACAGACAATGAGCCTGATTATAAAACTCCCACTAAATGATGTCACAGACATTGGAGAGAATACTTTTATTCTGTAATGCTAAGTTCCAGGCCCCAGTTTCACAATCATTACTTAACTGAAATTCTCCTTTATTTAAATCTGGAAAATTTAAAATCTTAATAATTTTGTTAATTTGCAAGATATTCAGGATTTTAAAATTTTTCACTAAAAACTTCACATATCTGTAGCAATATGTTAAAAAATAAAATTTGTAGCTAAAAAAAAATGCCAAAATTTGCTGAATTAAAAGTTAAGAGAAAACCTTAGTTAAGAAATGATTGTATAACTAGGGCCTGAGAAACTATTAATATCTAGGTATGAAATCCAAGATTTTAGCTCAAACTTAGACCGTTTTCACCCTGTAAATCTAAAACTGCATTTTCAAATTCTTTTGAGTGTTGCTTCTTCCAACTAGTAGTTTGACCACTGCGGTAGCTCAGTTGGTAAGTGAGAGGTCATGGGTTCGAACCCCAGCTGGGTCTGACCCAAGACTTGAGAGTGGGTAGTGACTGTTCTTTTGCCAAGCACTCAGCATTACAAAATGAAAATCACGGTGCTTTCGGATGGGAACTGTAAATAAACGAGGCCCTGTGTCACCTTAGGCGAGAAAGTCAAAGAACCCTGCTCTATAATGCCATCAGTGCAATGCACAGGCAAAATTTCTGCACCTTTGTCTATACCTAGTGACATCTAAATATAAGTGAAATATTCTTGACTGGAACGTTAAACACCATAACTCTACTCTCTCTCTCTCTATCTCTCTCTCTCTTCTAACTAGTAAATAGTCTAACATACTCAAAATAGCAACAACAAAAAGTACAAAAATCTGTCCCCCCCCCCCCCCCCCCCCCTTCTAGTCCTTAATGATAATCTTGTTATCCACAGACAGTATAAGTCATACCTACAAGCTTCCCTCTGTACAGTAATACTGATTTATTTATCACATATAGGACAGAACACAGCAGAATCTCCATGGCTACCTGTGACTACCTATTATCAACATTTGTACACTTTTTTACACTTATAATCTTTTTTTTCCAACCTAATCTTCTTAACTTTAACTTCTTGCATTCACAATCACGATCACTGTATTTAAATATTTCTCAAAAACAACTTTTTTTTTAAAAAAAAATATTAAAAAACTTACTTTTTTGGTGGATAATTTGTAAAAACTTTGAGCAATGATTTTAATTTTTTTTTCCCCATTGTACTTATGCATGGCTGAAACAATATATTGAAATTACAACTCTCCATAAACATATTCTCTTAAACCAATAATTAAAAACTTCAACAAAATTTAACCTTATACTAAACTTAAATTTTGTTACCTTATAAAACTGCTAATGTGATGTTATTCCATCTTAATTTAAAATTTCACCTGTATTCCATTTAAACATTTAAAAAATTCACTATTTCTGCTACATAGAATTCTCTGCTATCTTGATCCACATAGTGATGTTGTCTGATAAAATAAACTTAATAACTATAAAATTACACAAAAACAAAGTGCTGTCAAGCTACATATAACACCAATACTACCATGGTCAATTTAGTCCTGGGGTCAGAGGTCATATCTTAAATATTTCTATTTGGATACATGAACCATGAATTAGCATCATCTCAGATATCAAAGATTTAACCTCTTCACTGTTTATTCATTGTACAGCTTGCTTTTTATTAATGGATTTTAAATGGCTATGTATAAAACGTGGCTTTTTGTAAAGGTCAGTTGTTTTAGTGTTAGGTACCATGCAAAATTTTTCTGGAGTACCGGTATACCATGGTAGTCTGACAATTTTTTTTTTTTTTTTTAAATTTTGACGATTTCCTTAAAATTGATATTTACAGAAATTATTGAAGTACTGTGATTTTTAAATGTGTACTGTGATTTATCTGTTCCACTTTACCAGTATATAAAAATAATGCTGCATCAAGCAATGGTGTTTAACGTCCCAGTCTAGAATATTTCACTTATATCAAGATGCAGCCAGCTATAGGCGAAGGTGCAGAAATTTTGCCTGTGCATTGCGCTTATGGCATTAAACAGTACCTCGTTTATGTTAAGTTCCCATCCGAAAGAACCGTGACCTTCATTTCGTAATGCCAAGTGCTTGGCAAAAGAACTGTCACTACCCACTTTCATGTCTTGAGTCAGACCTGGCTAGGTCTCGAACCCACGACCTCCCACTTATGGAGCGAGCACTCTACCAACTGAGCTACGGCAGTGGTGCACACATAGCGGGTGTAGCTAGCTAAACAGGAGATGCTTACCCTTCCAGTGCACCCAGCCTCAGTTCTCTGGTGGAAGTTCATGTGTCTAGTCTGACTTGTCAGTTCCAAAGTTTTTATTTTGCTTCTGGATTGTGATTTGGACATGGATTAGTTTGTTTGTTTTTGATTATTACAGTCTAAGTTTTATATAACGCCACAAACATTATACATCTCAGTCATATAGAGTACACCCATGCATCATATACATCACCCCCTATATTTTCTTATACCCCATGTATTAACACCTTAATATATATTTAAAATGAAAGATAAATACATCTAACACATCCCTAAACATTACTTTAGTGTCTTTTTACCACCTTTTTTCTTATTTAAAATGAATAAAAATATTTTCTTTTTGTCTTTCCTGAAAAGTTCAAGACATAGGAGTCATTATTCATTGATATATTTCAGGCAGGGGTGCAATTTCAAACACATATGATTACAAGTCATTGAGGTGGCCTGAATGACATACAGAAGCTGTTTAGTCATTAATGTTTCATCCTTTATATTCACTGGACATTGGTTCAGATTTGCAAAAGGACAGTATGCATTTTAGTGGTAAGGATGAGCAGTGGCTGAACCAGAAGAGGAGGTGGTGGATATTCCAGGGGATTCCAACCAATCCTTTATTTTTTTCCTCAATCATATTATGTGTGTATTACCTGTCAGATTGCAGATAATTTTAGGATTTCATGCTACATTTCAAATATATTCTGGAGGAGCATGCCCCCCTGCAGTCCAGTCCCCCCTAGCTTGGTCTTCTGCACTAATGAAAAAAATTGAACCCCCCCCCTTCAAAAATTTCTGGGTATAGACAAAAATGTAAAAGTGTTTCACTATTTCACTTCACTATGAACATAGAGTTCTCTGATGGTGTAGGAAACTAATTTTATTTTAGATTACCCACACAGGATCTGTCTCGATGTACTTGAACCTAGGGTCAAAAGTCACAGTGGCATGTAAGTCAGTGCTTTAGACAATATTAGAACAGGCATACCCTGTCTGATTTGGAAATCTGTAAGTCCTCTTTGTCTGACCCAAAACATTCATTCAGTCACTGGTATCACTAATTCATTTGTCAACTTTGATAGATGATAATTTTTTTCGCAATAAAGAAAACCACTAAAAATTCTTCTGTTCAAAAAGAAATTTTTCTTGAGAAATATGAACAACCAATTTCAGAACCATTTTCGTACAACTAAGAATAACCTAAAATTTATCTCAATGATTTTTTTTAAATTCCAAGTTATCATCACTTTATCATTTTTTTCTTATGTAATACTTTATGCCTGAGACAACATTGTTCATACAACATTTGTGGTGGAACTTTAAAAGCAATAAGAGATAACCACATTAGGACGGACCACATGACCAGAGGAATTATTTTGTACTCCTCTCTAGTCCATCAGACTACTTGTTAATGTATTATCTGGCCATTCTCAAACACACCCCGCAGAGGAAAACCATCATCGTAGAAATGTGGATTAGAAAAACACCAGTTTGAACATTAAAAATAACTCAGCCAAAACAAACAGGAATATTACCAGAAAACATTATAATCATTTTCTTTACAGGAAGTTTTAAAATTTTTATCTGTGCTTTTATTTTCTATTTTCTTCTGCTCTCTCTCTCTCTCTATCCTGACCATAAAAACAATGTCCCATGTCACAGCAAGCCTGGCACATTAAAGAACCCTCCCTGCACCTTGCCCCGAGTGTGTTGCAAAGGTAAAACTTTCAGCTACTTCACCTATAGGTGGTAACATCTCCATATAAGTGGAATATTCTTAACTAGGATGTTAAACTCCATTCATCATTGATTCATTGATTGATTGATTGACTGATTCATTCATTCATTCATTAATTCATACATTTTCTCTTTTATGGGAATGGTAAAAAGCATATACAGGTTTAGCCCAAATTAACAAGTAACAAATTTAGCAGAACATTTAAGTGCAAAAGAATGACTTGTAAAAGCTGTAACATACTCCAACCGTTTCTAGTTTAGATTTATTACACATTCTTAATGTATATAAAATATATATATATGTTTCACCTACCTTCTAATAATGACTTTTTCTGAGAAAATTTTCCCCAAAAAAAGTGTTACATCAAAATCTAATCAAGAAAGTGCAAACAATATACATTGTATATACTCGGGTTAGAGACCTTTTTATATACATTTTTTATAAATCTCTTGTGTACTAATTGACCATTTTTACACTAAAATATTTAAAAATTTATGACCTTGGTAATCATGTAGTTGAAAACAAATCCTAACCCTAATTTTCTGCTCAAATGGCTCCAAGGTAACAGAATATATGTGTGTGCATTTTAAAAAAAATATTCTGCCAAACTTAATTATATATATGATAAAGTTTCAAGTGTCCCAATTTGATTTTAATTAAGTTCTACAAGAATTTTTTTTAAATTTTGGGATGTGTATGTTTTAATAAACAATAACAGTCTTACCTGTTTTAATTTTCACAATATTTAACTTAAAATAATAATTTATGATTTATATTATTTTTTTACAATATTTTATGTCCAACCCTCATGCATGAATCCATTAGAGCTAAAAATGCTGATACAGAATTATCAGACCCCAGTTTCACAATTATGCTTACCCTTCCGGAGCACCCGGGCTCACTTTCCTGCTGGAAGTTCACATGTCTAACCTAACTTGTCAGTTCCAAAGTGTTTACTTTGCTTCTGGATTGTGATTTGGACATGGATTAGTATGTTTGTTTTTGATTTTCCTTAACTTAAACCTGGCAAATTTGAAACTGCTATAATTTTGTTAGTTTTTCAGATATTCAGAAATTTAAGATGTCATTTTGAAAATTACTCAAAGCTTATTTTACAGATATTGTATAATTTTGTTGAAAATTTCTATTTGTATTACCATAAAATGATGCAAAAATTTACCAGAGTTCTTATTTAATGAATGATTGTGAAACTGCAGCTTGTAGGATTAATTGTTAAAGATTTTGACTGTCTTGAAAATTTTAAAACATGACTAGTTTTATTGTGGTGAAATTTTGGAGAAAAACAGAAGATTACAGTGAAAACTGCATTGAAATATTAGAAACATGTTTAAGTAGACAGCCTTGTAGTTGTACTTTTCATGTGCTGGTGAACAAACTTAGACGACAGTACTGGTGGTTAAATGTTACCGGTATAATACTAATCAATCAAAAGGAACCAAAGTATATCAAATCTTACCAAATGCCATATAAAATTGGAGTTATAAGAATGATATTATATATGCAGTGAAATGAACATTTAGCAGCAGTAAGCTCCCTTTTTCCATACAATAAATATGTAATTGTCATACTCTGCCTTTTTTTTCATCAGAGCAGGCGAATACTTAATTCATATACTACCATTTTTGTTTAAAATATTTTTTCTGCAAGCTCATCTGAAATCATTTTGTCAACCCTCATATTCCTAAGAATTAATTTCACACTCCAACCAGTGAAAGATTCTTTTATTATACATGTACATGTAACTCAAAAAACAAGCAGAACACAGCTTGCCTACACATCTAATCACCATAAATTCTTTTACAATGTAAACCCCTTTTATTTTGACAATCAAAAATTTTTAATATGGGACATATTGGGGTTAAACCCATAACCTTTTTTGTTCATTGTACTACTGCAGTGGATCAGTTGGTAGAGTGTTCGCTCTGTAAATGGCAGGTGGTGCTTCGAACCTCAGCTGGGTCTGTTCCAAGCCAAGACTTGAAAGTGGGTAATGACTGTTTTTTGCCCAGCACTTAGCATTACAAAATGAAAGTCACAGTTCATTTGAATGAGAACTTAAAATAAACAAAGTCCAATGTCATGGTAGGGGTGGCATGATAAAGAACCCAGCAGAACAATGCCATCAGCGCAATGCACAGGCAAAATTTCTGCACCTTCTCCTATAGCTGGCTACATCTTGATATAAGTGAAATATTTTTTAACACCATTAGTCAACTCTTCTGCACATTGTACAGGCCAGGTAGGAACAATCAAATACCTTCATCATCTAATTTACCTAACATGTCATTTACTTTGCCACCTTGTGATAACGATTTTATCAGCGTGTTACAATCACTATTTGTTAGACATTACATCACAAATATTTACATAAAGGTCATTAAAAATAAAGTGTGACATGTTTAACCTGTTCTTATAACCTTTTAATTTTAATTTCTATCAGAAGTTAGAAAATAAAGTTGATCCAGGGGACTCATCATATTTCTCAATGTATGAACCTGATGGAAAAAAATGAACATATTGATAAAGTTATCGCCCCTAAATAAAAGACAGGATAAGTCATTCTCACCTGGTCTAAGTGTTACGGTGAGGCACGTGATTCTGGTGTCCTTAAAAATAGTTTTGGTTTAGTGTTTACTCAGTAATATACCATATATAAAACTGCTATAACGGCTTTACTATAAAAAGTAACTTTATTTTCAGTTTGTATCAATTACATTGCCATAATCATGTCATAGTGATGTCATTAAAACAACCATTGACTAAAAGGAATGTTTTTAAATCTGGATTATTAGGCTATTTACGGTAGACTAAAACCAATGTTTTTCTGTGTTTGTGTAAAATGCATATTATCATTTCACACTAACTGCATATCAAAGTTTATACTTTAAATTTCTTTTTCATGGTAAAACAAAACACTGATAATCTCAGTTTTTTAAGCCCAAGAGTTTATCATAAACAGTGAGTAAAATTTTGTAGCAGAAAATCAAAACATTTAAAAACAAACCCAAACAATGAAGAAAACATTTTATTGTGTTAACATGATATTTAAATATATAAGCGAGTTAAGTTGTGTAATGGTGTTTAACTTTCCAGTCAAGAATATTTCACTTATACATGTATTAAGACATTGCCATCTATAGGCGAATTGCCTGTGCATTGTGCTGATTGCATTATGCAGCAGGGGTCTTTATTGTGCTAAGCCTACCATAATACAGGACCTCGTTTATTTTAAGTTCCCATCAATATATTCCAGGAACAGTGCAGTTTAATTTTATGCTTATTCAGGTTAATTCTGGTGACATAAGTACAACTAAAACCAAACCTGGTACAACTGAGACTGATTTGGTTCCTTAGTGACAGCTAGGTCTAGCTTCTCAATTGAAGCTTTGGGGGTTTAAACTGAAGACTGATCCTATGAAAAATAAAGTCCCGCAAGGGAAAAAAGGGCACTTAGAACAGTCCAATCGTAATGCAGAAAACCTGTTTTGAATACAATAAGTATAGTTTGTTATGAAAAATATGGTCTTCAGCCTGTATTTTTTTCCATTCCTCCACAACTATTTGTTTATTTTACTTTTATAAGTATTTTTGCATAACCCTGTGTTTGTGCTTCAAAAAAAAATAACAAAGTGAAAATCTCAATTTTGTTTACCCAATGGCCCTTTTTGCATATGAATGGTCAAATGTATATAACAATATGCTTTATAATCATAACACTTAAAGGTGGTACAGTGCTAATGCTCTGCAGATAAGACATGTGTTGGGTCTAAATAAAGATCTGACACAGCCTTTAATAAGGAAGTGATTGTCCTTCGGCCAAGACATGTCACTCAAATTTAAGTCACTGGTACTTAAAATAGAACAAATAGTAATATGGAAAGGAAACCAACACCCCTAAGGTACTAATTATGGCTATTATTATTCTTAGTGGATACCTATGGTATTCAGTAGAGTTCCATAAGTCAATAAGTATTTAATTAAAATAGAACATTAAAAACTTGTACTTTACATAATAGTAGAAAAACCCTCAATAGCTAGTCTATAACATATAAACTAAATAGGTAGACGTTTCCGCAACTTGACTTGTATCAGCATGGTGATGTCACAATATAAGTGAAATAAACTGGAATGCAGCAAGTTAAATATCAATCAATAACTAGAACTGTTTCTTGAGAGCCAAATACTCCCCCACCTCACCTCCTGACCTACCTTGACCTTTGACTTATGCACATAAATGTGACACGTGGTCATGTTGGTTTACATTTGCGCTAAGTTTGATCAAAATCCATCTATACACATGGAAGATATGGGGCAAACACAATATTGGAACAGACAACCAGACAAACAGACAGACAGACAGGTGAACAGACAGGGTAATTCCTATATACCCCCCCCCTTAAACTTTGGGATAATAACCATGAGAAAAACAATAATCCTACCCTTTTTCAATGTACTATGGTCCTATGGTGATAATAATAATGAATGCTCCTCTAAATATTACAAACAGACAGGTCTTCAATCACATGTAATTTTCTTCCAGAGATCGAATGCCTGAACATATTTATTTATATCAGATACAAAATTATCTATTTTCTTAAATATCAATACATACCTTTATTGTTATGAACCAATACTAATATATATACTGTTATATTCCTTGAATTATTATCAATGTTTTAACTGATATAACATATATATATTCTGGTTTATAACAACACAAGTTATATATATATAGGTAATGCCTGCTACTCCAGAATTCACAACTCCATGCCTCTAATATCCTATTATTTCTAAACATTAGGAGTTTTTATATTGTTAATATGTTTTAAACAAACTGTAAAAGGATTTCCCATAGTGTTTTCTACCTTATTTAAAATCCTTTCATCCCAAACAAAAATACTATCTACCTTATAGTATGAGGAGGCCACTGTGTTCTGTAGCTCAACAAGTTTAATCTGTCCACCTTGACCTTTACTTTTAACAGTACTAACACTACAGAGTTCATGTGGTTAAAGGGGACATATAGTCCGATAACAAACATAAAAGTTCTAATTTCTATATTTTATAAGGTCAATCAAAATATTCATTACAAAACTACATTAAAAAAGGGATATTTATTCAGAATTTTAGTTAGAGGTCGATAGACCAAATTAAACTTGTTGCACAATATTTTATCTTGAGGTGAAAAATGTGCACCATCATATTGACCTTTCATATGAGATTGTAAGAACAATTGAGAAGTGAAACGTGACACACATGACTGCATTTATGTTACAACATGCTGCCTGATTCCTTGATGAACATGCCATTGTCTGCAGTAATTAACAGGAAGCAGAGTCAGGCTACCATGTGTATGCTGTCAGTGTTTAAAAATAAATGAAAATAAACTAGGGGTACTGTATAGAGAGGCTAATGTACAAAAATAGTACCACACTAACACAAATATATCGTAAGGGCACTTACACTTTCTAAATTGTTTATCATTTACAATTTGAACTTATTTAACAGCTTATCTTGAGAGAGAGAGAGAGAGAGAGGGGGAAAGAGAGAGGGGGTTAGTTAAGTGATTGATTTGGGCACTGTCACCGAGAGAGAGGGAGATAGAGGGGGGAGGGAGAGAGAGAGAGGGAGAAAGAGAGAGGAGGTAGTTAAGTGATTGATTTGGGCACTTTGTCACCAATAACATAGGATTTTACACTTTAGTCTAATATTCAAAGAGAGAGAGAGAGAGAGAGAGAGAGAGTTGTTGTAGTAGTATCATAAATTGTGTTAAACTGATTGAAGTTGGCACTTTGTCACCAATACCAAAACGTAAACGTTTTTACACGACCAATAATATTCACAAAAGAGAGAGAGAGAGAGAGAGAGAGAGAGAGAGAGAGAGAGAGAGTTGTAGTAGTAGTAATATAATAAATTGTGTTAAACTGATTGAAGTTGGCACTTTGTCACCAATACCAAAAGGTTTTTACTCTACAGGTAATAATCAGAGAGAGAGAGAGAGAGAGAGAGAGAGAGCGAGAGAGTATGGGTATATTGGGGTTTGTTTGTTTTTATATATCTGGACAGTGCATGAATACTGACCTAACAGACCTGTCATTAAAGACAACATGCTTTAGTTTAAACAAAATATTGACATAAAGTAGCTGATCCATGATTACATTCCTTTACAGTTAATATAACACTAACAATATATACCGACCACGGAACACGACTACAGTCTAGAGAAAACTCATGTAAATCTATAGTCAGAAAGTAAATCTAGTCAGTGACAACATTTCTGAAATTACTGGAAATTTTGAAATTCTGAAATTTTGTTTTTAAATAAGTTTACTTTTAGTTTTTATTTACAAAATTCAATTTTATTTTCAGAAATAATAAACAATTTCCATTTTATATTATAAATTTTCAATTTTAATTTTCTAGATGTGTTTTTTCTTCTTCTACAAATTAAGAAGAAAACCACTTGAGGCCCAATTATGACCCTCAGATAAAAAAAACAACCAATCTGTGACATTTTGTTTGAGCAAATACTGGTAAAGGAAAATAATTATGGTTTTGTTGTGTTTATACTAGGAATTAATCAGAAAACCATTTGGTTTCTACATGTTCACTGTAGATGGCAAATTTCAGTTATACAGGTGGGCTAAAATATTCACGTCAAAATCAATATTTAAAACTTTAAACTTTAACTATATTGTCTATCAAAATAACTTCAGGTAAAAAAGTCTTATTTAAAATTATAATGGTAAGTAATTATCAAATCAAATAAACTTTTGTTTGTTTTTTAAACAACTTTTAAAGTTAAATGGAATGTCATTTCATCTATATTTTAATAACAAAAACTTAAATTAGACTGCCAGAACTTTATAATACAGAACAACAACATAAAACAAATCTTGTACTATATATAAGGTTTATTAACTATACCTGGAGTATATATATGGTTAAATTGTCATCTGATTACAGGGCACCTGCTCACAATAAAACAGGCACAAAAACATTGTGTATTACTTATATCACTTAATCTAAGAACAAAATCCATTATATACTGCTCATATCAAAACTTTTTGTTATTTTATAATTATAAGTAAATGCAATATTGAGGTGTTTTGTGAGAGAGTGCACAACTAGCTTGATTAACTCTTTTTTTCTTTTGTATACATAAATTTACTTGCATAGTTTGTGGTCCAGAATCTTTTAATTTCTCTATATCAAACATACAAAATATGCTGTAGATTTTCAATATATAACTTGTATATTTTATTTTAAATTTCTCTATATCAAACATACAAAATATGCTGTAGATTTTCAATACCAATATAACTTCATAGTTTATTTTGACAATGTCATATGCTACTTTAAAAAACTTTAAAAAAAATTTGATAGTTTAGAGAAAAAAAAGTTTTAATAAGCAATCAACTTGGTCCTTTATATCTTTAAATGTAAAATTTTCAGTTTTCAGTACACAGTTTCAGGTACTACAATTTTTGTTGACATCGAGCTACATACAGATTAACACAAATCTCAGTGCAGATAGGTATTAAACAATACAACATATATGAGGATTAAATAAGAAATAAAGGCATGTTCGTGTTACTTAATTACATCATTTGATTTAGTTGAATTGAGTGATGGTGTTTAACGTCCCGGTTCAAAATATTTCATTTATATCGAGATGTTGCCAGGTATAGGCATAGGAGCAGAAATTTTGGCTGTGCGTTAATTGCCCTAATGGCATTATATAGTAAGGTTCTTTAACGTGCCACACCTACCATGACACAAACCTTGTTTACTTGAAGTTCCAATCCAAAAGAACCATGACTTTCATTTCGAAATGCAGAGTGCTTGGTGAAAGAACAATCACTACCCACTATCATGTCTTGGGTCAGACCCGGTCAAAGTTTGAACCCATATGACTTCCCACTTATGAAAAGAGCACTCTACCAACTGAGCTACTGCATTGATAGCACATTACTAGATTGACTTTGGTCATAATGTCCAGTTTCAATCCATGCAGTCTTTGTTTTACAATCAGTGATTACTAGTTGAATATCTTGTTCAGTCTACTTTCTTTTTCGTTCGACATGTGCTTTTTGGAGTATATTCTCAGTTATTCTTGTTCAATTTTGGCAAGCATCAAGTTATCAAGCCCCACACACTTGGATATGAATAATCCAACTTGTTTAGCTCAACTTTCTATTTTCTGTTGTTTCATATTTTAAATGACATAATTCTCAATAGTGAATAGCTATTTAAACTGGCTTTCAGTTTAACTAACAAGATTTATCTTCTACAATGGTATTTACAAAATACAACTGTATCGATAAGCTGTTATATGATCGTCATGAATTTTGTACATGATTGTTTTTATTAAGATCAAATCAACATTTTAAGCTAAGACAAACCAACTCTATAACTACACATTGAAGACATTAATGGAAGCAGAGTTATTCCCCCTTAAATTAAAATTTTACAACTTTCTTTAACAATTACAACTTGATTAATGTCTCATAATGGAAGCAGAGTTATTCCCCTTAACTTAAAATTTTACAACTTGTTATAACTACACATTATTTTTCTATTTTCAGAATACCATGACTAATCTGAAATCAACATTTGGTTTCTTTTAGTTCTTTCAAATTTGATATCTTACAACAGCACTTCAAGCTGTCAAATTCAAAGTCCTGTATCATACACTGCAAGAGCTTTTTCTATCAAAATCAGACCACAATTTCAATGGAAAAAGCAAGAATATTTTCCTAAATTTTCCCAAACACATAAACCCGATTTTTAGTCTAGATCACCAAAAGTATATACATTTATTTATACATGTGGTGTCTGTTTAATCTGATAAATTTTACTCTAATAAGCACTTTTAATATGCATTTCTAAAAGCAAAATAGCTTAAATCTTAATATTTGAATTGCCAAATGAGGATTTTTATGCACTAATATTCCCAAAACAATGGACCAAGCCTTCTTTTCATGAAGACAGAAAAAGTTCGGAGACTGTAAAAAAAAATAAATAAAATAAACAGAAAACTACTACAATAATATTTACCTGTTGCTTAGTAATAATGGGTGCAGTCTGGTTGATGATTCCTCCTTGGCAACTAAATATATTGGTAGCATATGCAAAACATGTCATTCCAGGAAAATCCAGGATGGGCTGTTCCATTGCCTCTAAAGCAATGTTATCTGAGTGTTTAGATAATTCAGTTTTCTTTGTTGCCTCCTTTATTCTTGATGGAATACTTTCAACTACATGTACAAGCCTAAAAGAGGGTAATACAATTTTAAACATGATTTAATACCTGTTTAAATAAATCCCTAAAGCTGATTTAAAATTTCAATATGGTTCCCTACTTCAAAGAACTGCCTCAGTGGCTCAGTGTGAGTGTCTGCATTCAGAGTAGGAGGCTGTGGGTTTGATTCCCAACTGAATAAAACATATACTTTTAAAAGTTTGAGATACTGTCTTCACCTGGAGCTTGGTATTAAGAGGATGAGTTTTGACTGGTTCAGTATAATGACTGAGGGAGTAGTATGCTTGGCTGTGGCATACTGACTGTAAGCTAGCACAATACAGTTGCCCTGAGTGCACGCTAGTACACGGCAGACCATAAAACACATTTACACATCTCAGGCATACAAGAACCTGTTCTTAGATTAATCCTTGGAGATTAACAAATTTAGTCTCGTTACAAAAAGCTGAAAAATTATTGATGTGACATTGTCAACTTCATCACAACCAACAATCCTTCTACATGACAAGAATCAGTGTCGTAGCTAACACTGACACAAACGCAGTTGCATGTACATGCATTTTACTGCATTTTTATGATTTTTTAGTGCATCTTTTCAATTCTCTTAGAAAAAATCTCTTCCTCTCTCCTCTCTCTTTTCAATGTTTCTCTGGACCCAATCAAAAAGCTATAAATGCTTAATTAACCATTATGTGTGGACAACTCTTGAATCCTTGTTACGCCACTGAGAATTTCAAGCTAGTGCAGATAAATGAGAAATTTTAATATTATATTTGTATATAGAAGATATGTATATATGGATACATTTATATTATTTATGTTAACAATATAACATACCTGGTACAAGCCTTGTCAGATTTCTGTCCCTTTAATAAGACATCAGGTTTGACTTTCATAATAGAGCTAATTATATGTAGAAACCTGTCAGAAAGCTGAAATAGTACATAAAATCTTAAATTAACTCCAAAACCTCAAAAAATTAAAAGTCATTTCTGAGAGAATTTCATCAAGACAAGAAAATTGAGTCTTGTAAAGGCAAAAACAAGGAGTTATTCCCCTTTGATCAGTTATCATCAGGAAATAAAGTCACAATTCTTTCAGATGGGAACTTAAAATAAACAATGTCCCATGTCACGGTAAATGTAGCATGTTGTATAATGCCATCAGAGCAACGCACAGGCAAAATTTCTGTACCTTTGCCTATACCTGGCAACATCTCGATATAAGTAAAATATTCTTGATTGGGACCTTTAACACTATTACTCAACTTAGCACAGTACAGGATAAAACATAGGCTCTTCAAATTTTATACAGGTGAGCATAAAAGTCATCTAATATAAACGGTAAATAAATACCCCTTTAATCCATTGTATCTGCCTAGTTAAATCACTGATGGCTTTAGAAGCATACATTAAATCTGTTGGATCTGTTATACTGGATGGCTTTGATACCAAGTTAAATAAATCATTTGCTTTCTCCGGTGAAAATGTATCATTACCCTGTAAAATAAATAATGTATTAAGACAACTACTTCTAAATACAGTAAAACCTTGTTATAATGCCCGTTGACAACTTTGCCACCTCGCTCATAGCCACACACTATTTTGAAGTCCAAAAATCCATTTTGTTCATGTTTTCCTTTATCAGCCTCCCCCAATTAATCGCCAAACCCCTTTATTATGCCAAGGATTGACTGCACAAATGGTGGCAATGAATTCAGATTTCACTGTATATTATAGTAAAAACAAAACCTTCAGGTCTCTTAAATATTGCACTTTTAAATCTATGACAGTTTTAGTTGTACAGTAAAACCTCTATCATGCCACTCATTGGCTTTGCCACCTAGTTTATCATCACGGTATATTGATGTCCTGAATATTGTCACAATAAAACATATTAGCAATAAGGATCTCAGCTAATGCATGTAAAGAAGGAAGACATTTGCTATTAATTTTTTCATGACTAATTTTAAATGAGAGCAAATTTCCCAATCCAAAAAGCAGTAGGGTAGTTTTGAACAAATGTAACAAAATAAATCACTGTTTCTAGTGAGTGATTATTGTCAACTACATGTATTCCCATTTTGGAAGATATTTATTAACTTGTGTTACTGAAAGTATATTTTTGGTTACTAAGATACGCTAAAAAACTCTGTAAAACATTAACTTTGATTGGGTAAGGCTGATATATTAATCAATTAAATCAAACAGAAGATATATAATGTATAATGCTGCAATGATTTTAATACTGACCTTAGTTTCAGCAATATCTTGTAATTTGCGAGTAACATCACTTATAAATTCACATCTGTCAACATTCAGCTTTTCCCATCTACCTTCCGCCGTACAATAATGGGTAGCCATTTTGTCGGAGCCTCGTTTACATGGCTGTTCACTCTTTACACCAGCTACAGTTTTGGGCCATTTGTAAACCCCTTTATTAGTCATAGATCTTACAGAGCTACAGTATGCTGCTGTATTAGGTATTACTATAATATTAATTTTACTTGACACATTTCCTTGTGGAGTTGTGACTTTACATTCCCAAATACCAGTATCATCCTCCATTAAATTCTCCAAAACTAACTGATGCACCATTATCTTGTCTGGTGTTTTACGATTAAACACCAATATTCCCAGTGAACGATTTGTCTTTACGATTTCTTCTTTACGAATCCAAACCATGTTAGTGTCATCATCAATAATGGTGGCTCGGCAAGTGAAAGGCAGTTTATCTCCTTCAAAAACAACTTGGTTGTGACTGGGTTTAATTTCAAACAATGGTAATTCAAGTGGTCGATCTGAAAAAAAATAGAAAATTAAAGTTTAATCTACAAGATTTAAAGCTCACTTCATGTGTATGAGCGTTTGACCGAAAATAATATGGTGTTTATAAAGTATTTTGCAAACCTTAGTTCTGATGTTCTTCATATGCTTGTTCATAAGTTCTTTTAGTCATTAACTGTTGACTTTTACAGATGGTTAAAGCAATAAGGAATTTGTAAATGTGCTACACCTCTTGCTATAGACAAAGTAGAATTTGTACTAAATTCATGCTGAAAACTACTAGTCTAGTTAGACACATGAGGACAGATAAAATATATTACCTTATATAGCAAAAGTATAACCTGATCCATGTACAAACTTCACAAATGAACATGGTTAAGGGGAATAACTCTTAATGTCTTCACAGTCAACATAGCCAAGGGGAATAACTGATGGTGTATCGGTTTTTATTGTACAGGAGATGACACCACCTCAGTTGGAGTAGATAAATAATAAACCATGCTGTTTAAGTAAGAAAGACTGGTTTTATTCAGATGTGGATATTTAATAAAATTTGACACATGGATGAACTCCTGAAATAGTAACTTGTTCATTTTAAAAATCATTACAACATAAACTAGCAGCAGGAGGGGGACAAAAAATGACAGGTAAAGAAGCCACAAAAAAAACGCCTCAATTATACCAACATTTAAAAGGCTACAAATGTCATTACATATAATACTGAAGTGATGGATATGTACTAAATACCCAAGTTTATGTTTTATAGCAGAGGAAATCTTTTATGGTTTCTGTCAATGTTTAAAAAAAAAAGAAAAAAATGTTTTTAATTTTATATATTATGAATATTAATGGTTGTATGAGAACAAACAGAAAGGAACTATTGAAAGCAGTAGTTTACTTTTAAATTGTAAAAAGCAATAAAACTTTTATTTTTAAAGTATTTTAATGATTCTTGCTCCGAGTTTTATAGTAAATTAATAACATAAATTCTGATATTCACTGTTAATTGTGAGAAAATATTTTATAATCGGTTCTCATTTACTGACATCTAATATTAAACTTGTCTACAAGTAGCTAGGTAAAATGTAATATGTTATGTGCTTATGACAATCAGGCAATATCTGCTTCAGTTAATTTCTGCAATAAACATGAGAAACTGTCACAGTGTGACAGCTCATGCAAGTGCAATTAACATTTTATTGAATTATGATATTATACATTAATGAAAATGTTCTTATTACAACTTGCTATATATACACCCAATCTAAATTTCTGCAGATTAATAGAAGCATATTTTTATAGCAAAATTTGAAAGAAAACTTGCATTGCACATGACTTTGTTCTAGAATTTTAAGTTTTTGAATTAAGTTTCAGTTTTGGTACCCTTTCCTCCATTTCACTGTATGTGGAAGGTTGTAGGTTCGAACCCTAGCTGGAGTCTGACCAAGATTTAAACATAGCACTGCCGTGCTGTTGTACTGCGTAGTTGGGAAAATGGTGTTGTGGCAAGACAGAATATAACCGAAAATCTCTCCCACGGGGGGTACATGGTTCGATCTATGCATAGTCCGACGGATATTTTTGGGAAAAGAAACAATGTACCAAACCATGTATTGCTAAATTAAATGGTAGAAAATAATAATTTCATAAATATATGAAAAAGACAAACAGTAATTAAAATTTAATCAAGTTTTATAAAGTCGTACCCGATCGTTTTGTCATTTCGGATAGAGAGAAAGTAGAGTTTTGCAGACCCTACCGTCGCTATGAGGGGGTACATTCTAGCGGTTGTATGTAACTGGATCATTTGCTGTTAAATCTGGGTTTAATAAAACTGCTGATTATCACTCACAACATTCCCGTTTCATGTTAATGGTGAAGTATTTAAAATCCACATGTGGTCATTTGCACACAACACTGTACGAATTATCTCCCTTTCACGAAAGTGAAATCTAATCGATAAACAGTTTAAAAATATGACACAATTGCCTCAACATCAAAATACATTATCATACCACTCAAAATAAATTTAAATTACCGTAGTTTTCATGAAAAATTAATTAAATCAACCTGCCCTTGCTGTTTATTTCATAAAAAGTTATGATTTTGCATCGTAGGGCGCAAACTTCTCGGACTACTTTTTATTGTAAACACGAGATCAGTTCGCCAAATTGCAGAAATTATTGGATGCATCCCGTCGGGATATTTTACTAGATTCCGAAATGTATTCCGAAATTTATTCCAAATGTGCATGTGTAACCAAATGCATTATCCGTCTCAGAATACATATCTCACGATAAAACAGATATATTTCTTTCACGCTCATTTACCAGACACTATTTCCATGTGTACTCATATCTTATAATTTCATAGCAAAGAAGCCCGATATCTTGGAAGAAAGCGATAGCAAAGTACGCATTCACTGTCGTGAAAAATAGGTAGTGACTGCATTTAGAAATGAAAGTCACAGGATCTCTTTGAAGAGACCTTAAAATTGATGTCCCAATGTCCCATATCACAACAGACATTGCATGTTAAAGAAACTCTCCCTGGACATTATCCTAAACACACTCCAAAGGTAAAAATTTCTGCCACTTCACCTTAAGGCGGTGATTTCTAAATATAAGTGAAATATTCTTGACTGGGACATAAAACCTCATTCAATTACCCAATCTTTCCTGCATTCCCTGATTTCAATACAACAGAGGTAGAAACATTTCCTTATTTGTTATCATGGGTTTTAATTTATTTTATTTATCATTTAATTGTGGGTGTATTTGACATACATAGTTAAATCACATGAAGAAAAATGTTTTTAGTTATGTCTAGATACAATAGAACTTGTCAAAACCACAAACTTCCTGGACCAAAAACGTGCTAATAATTTTACAGTTTGACAAGTCATAAAAGATTATATATAACAGGTTCCACTTTTGCAAGTTCCACTGTACAAAGTATTCTCAGATCCAGGACCAGTTGTTCAAAGATCTGTTAGCTTAACTAGTTGGTTAGCCAAAATTTGCATTTTGTGTTTTAGGAAGTATTTCTGAAATTTATGTTCAAATTAAACATAAACAACTGTTATTATCAAATATATGCAGTTAAAGTCAAATCTATATTTTTATATCAAATATTTTTATTTCTTATAACATTTTGTTTAAGTTAACAGACCTTTGAGCAACCTCAGATTGATTATTACAGGTTCAACTGTACATTTGGATTGTAAGAGGTTGTTCTTAATGTTGTAATGCTGTTTAATGTTGCAACAGCAGTTTTTTTTAGCTATTTACATTCCGAACAAGTTTATTAATCTCTAAAGGATTATTATAAGAACATTTCCATGTATGCAAGAGATGTGCAAGTTTGTTTTGTGGTCTTGTACTAGTGAACACTCAGAGTGAGCTAGGTGCTACCTCACAGAATCAATATGCTGCAAGTATACCAAGTCACATTATACTGACACTGGTTGGTTGGTTGGTTGGATGTTGCTTAACGTCGCATCAGCAATTTTTCAGCTATTCGCGACGAGAACTATTTTAATTAATCTCTATGGATTAATCTATGACAATTTTGTGTATGCATGTGAAGTGCGAGTGTGTTGTATGGTCTGCCTTGTACTAGCACGCACTCAGGGCGACTTTACCGTGCTAGCTCACAGAGTCAGTACGCCGCAGACAAGCGTACCACTCCCCCAGTCCATTATACTGATACCAGGTGAATCAGTAAAGGCCAACGGTAAGGATATACTGACACTGGATAAACAGGATGATACTGTGTTCTCTTATTACGGACCACTAGGCAAGAAAGTACTGCCTCAAATCTTAAAGTTTTAAGTATGACCTGACCAGGGTTCAAAGCCACAGCCCACTCTTGGGGATGTTGCTCTACCACTGAGTGTGTATTTTAAGTGATAACCGTTGCCGGTTTAACTGTATCACTATATAGTCTATACTTACCACAGTGGAGATCTTTCTTCTTTAGAGATTTCAATGTTTTATCTTTCAATTCTCTTGGTACAGCACAAGTTGTGGATGACTGAATGCGGACATTTTTGTCCCGGGACCATTTAGCTATCCACTGTAAATGGCAGTCACATCTCAAATAAGCAGATTTGAAGTCACTATAGAGTAAAATAAGGAAAGTAAAAAGATAAGAACTATACTTAATTATCGATTAAGAATATTTGTTAATTAGACAAATGTCTCTCCTCCAATCTTATGCTACCTGTACTGTTTACAAACTAAGCCATGTATTAGTGTCAAACCCCTTTATTGTTGAGTAATATCAATAACTATCAGTAATTATCAATATGATTGATTGAGTTTTATGTCTCAGTCAAGAATATTTCACTTATATTGAGATGTCACCAGCTTTAGGTTAAGTGACAGAAATCTTTACCTTTGCAGTGTTCTCAGGGCAATGTGCAGAGAGTTTTTTTTACTGGCCATGCCTGCCATGATACAGGACCTGGGTTTTTAAGGTCTCTTTCGAAGTACACCATGACTTTCATTTCTAAATACAGAGTACTTGCGGAAAGAACAGTCACTACCTTTCTTCAAGTTTTAGTCTGACCCCAACAAGTGTGAACCCACAACTCCCACATACGGAGTGAGCACTCTACCAGGTAAATATGAAATCATGACATTGTTGATGCCAAAGATGACACCAGATATATATCATCTGTTTCATCATGACTCATGTGGCAAAAAGCATAGGCTTCCAATATATTACAGAATTGTCTATGTTGAGCTATTATTTTATCCAGAGCTTATGTTATCTCTGCCTATCAATGCCAGACAGACCTGTGATGGTTATCTGTTTTATCTCCCTTTGTCTAGAGTCTCTAGACTATAACACACTACTACTGAAAACATACTTAAAAGGTTCAAACTTATGCCAGTCTGCATGCCTGTACGTAAACTATAACTATAACTTATAATTATTTTTGGGGGGGGGGGGGGGGGGGGGGGAATGTTTTATCTCGGTGTTCTTTTCTTTTTTTAGCAATTTTTTTCACATGTAAAATTTTGAAATTTAGGATACAGGTTAACTATATATTATGGTGTAAAAAGAAATTATATCACATTGTATGTTATATATATATGGCAAATATTATATGATATGATAACAAATAAATGGAAAACAGTCAAACCTGTCTTAAAGACCACCTCTATATAAGGGCCACCTGCTTATAAAGGACAGTTGAATTATATCCTAATTGTTCTTTATTCATATTATTTGAACCTGTATATAAAGGTCACCTGCCCATAAAGGCCACTTTCACTGGTTCTCTTGGGTGGCCTTTATAGACACTGCTTTGACTGTAAGGTTTTGTTTTACACGATAGCAATATGAATATGTGTGGAATATTTAATTATACGATATAACAAATAAATGGAAAATATGCTACATTTAGAACCAGAATCAAACAGATTAGGGAGGGGCAAAAAATGAGTAAATAAAAAATAACAATACAAGTAGATCATCAGCTGACTAAGTCAGTAATACATTAAACATCTAAACAAACTCACATCTTCCTCAATGAATTCAGCTCTCTGAAGGTACCAGCTGGTATTGTGTTGATTTTGTTGTTGGATAAAGATCTGAAAAAATAAAAGATATACAAATGATTAGTCATGACTTAATTAAAACATCAAATATCAACATGCATTTTTATAAACATCACATAAATACTGAGTCATTAATATAAAAAATACATAACCTTGACCTTGACTAAAGACCAAGGTCAATTAGCTTTGAAAATTTATTATAATTAAACTGATGTTCATAATATAAAACAAGTGGGTCATATACCTATGCACTTATTATTGAAGAGTACTGGGTTCAATCTAAGAATATTCTTTACTAAATTGACAAAACTTTCATACAATCAAACCAGCTGCCATGTAGAAATACTGGGAAGATTATCCTGTGATAGATCATGGATTGGTGTCCCACAAAACGGGAGTCTTATCTTTTGATCAACCACCAAATACTATTGAAATTTGGTCAAACAGGCAGATCACCATATCCATCTCTCTTGGCCTTAACAAATGGTTGATTGCAAGAATACACATTAAAGAAAAAGGGATTCTGAAGGTAAAATTATTGAAGTTCAGTATTGCTGAGAATGAAGTTCAAGGTCAATCATTTTTTCAATATTTGTAATTATAGAAAGCAGTTCACTTCTGGAACTTTTCCCCACCATCCCAGAACTTGTCTACAAATTAAGTGAAAGAACTTTAACTGGGATGTAAAACACCATTCTGAAAAAGACAAGTTAAAATACCCCAGACCAGATCTTAACGGAATTAAATTTTCTAAACCTTAAATAAACACTAAACTTAATACTACAATATTACTAGATGTAAAATATAACACTTTAATATAAATAGTAACTCAGTATATTTTATGTTATATATAAGTGTGTAAAATTTAATGAAATAATATCAATATTTAATCATTACTGTGTACTTATAATAAATTGTGTTAGTTTTTATAACAATCATCATAAGTAAACACAAGAACCAGCTGTATACTGGTGTAGTGCTCAAGTTTGACCTGGTCGTTTGACCTTTAATTTGAATATTAGATTTGGCTAATACACTGTGATTTAGGTAATGCAGCTTGTTTCATTACCATAAACACTCCATGTCCAGTATAACTACCATCTATCCATAATTATAAACTTTAAATAGCCCCTAAATTACACAAAGAATATGTCCGTTTGTAAAATCAAATTAAAGGTCAAACAGCCAGGTCAAATTTGACTCGCCATATGACATAAAAATGTCATTATAAAGACATAATATAAATAAACACACAACTTTAATACACAAAAGTATTCACATACTGAACTTTCTAATTGTTTGATTGACTTTTTGAAACAAAAATTATCCTGACTTAATTTAGGGACCAACTTTGATGAAATTTTCACTGTTAGAATGGGAAGTATTTGCTGAATTTTCTCATATTTTGACATTTTTCTCTGCGTCTGTTCTTTCTTTTTCAGAAAAATCACAAGTTAAACACAATTGAGAAAAATTACAGAACAATTTCCTACTTACTTATTCTGAAAATAACACAAAAACCTTGATTCAATGACATCGGGAAGTGACAATTTGTTAAGCCAGCTTTGGCATTTATACAAGTGTTTGGCCATAAAGCAAGAGAGACATATAAAGAAAACACATGAAATAGACTTTGGGACTTCAAAATTCTGTGGTGATAAGCAAGGTAACAAAGTTATCTAGGGTTGTTATAACAAGGTTTTACTGTACTTATACAGTCTTTCGGATGAGACTCAAAATCGAGGTCTGGCATGTCTCATTGCATGCTAAAGACACCTCTACAGAGTTCAAAAAAGAGTAGGCCACCTGTGACCACTACAGAAGACACTTACCAATTAAAACAGATTGGAACAGACTGAGTGAAGTAACAAAAAATGACCAAGAAATGGGCAAGAAACAACAAAGAGGAAATAATATAACTCATAAGGATTTCTCTATTACAGACAGCTAGGATAATGATTAAATAGCAGATTTGTCTATTAAAATGTTCTATTATTTAGTGAATGTCCTTATGAAGGACACATGTGCATCTGGACATTTTAATCCAGGTGTGCAAGTGTGCATGATAATCATTAATTTATAGTTGTGAAGGTAAATTATAATTAAAACTTACAGTCTTTGTAGATTTGGCATGCCAGAAAACATGGAACTGTTTATGCTTCCAATATTGTTGTTGGACAGGTCTCTGTAAATTAAAATATAATCATCAATTAATTTGACTAAACAAGCAGGAACACCTGAATCTGAATCTGTAAAATCTGTTTACAGTTGATACAGGTAACATCAGATGTAGTCCAGATGACAAATGGTATTTTTTCACATAACCTAAAAAAATAGTCCGCACAAAATGTTTTTACATAAAGTTGTTCTGCAACATGTCCCTAATTAGAAACTGCATGATGCCACCTTGGCAGCCTTGGGGAATTCAAGATATCCAAGATGGCGGACAAGATGGCTGCCAGAATAGATTTCTTTTTATATATGCTGATGTTTAATGTTTTTTCCATGTGTTATTGTGTTTTATGCAGTATATAAATGATAGTCTATCATTAATGCTTCACTATAATAATCAACAAATCAATAAAATGATAATTTTATTATCTATTCTAGCAAAATAGTCTTAGTTTTCCCATTTTTAAGAGTGCAAAGCTAGAGAAGTTATATAATATACCTTTCCTTTATTTGTCTTCAATTACAGTGCAAAGCCCATTCAACATCCCTTTATGGTCGAATAAATAACACCATAATCAACACTTGTTTAATAATACAGTATAACCACAGCTTTACTGTCCTGCTTTGACCTGTCTCAGACTGTGCAGCCTCAGCTTTACCTTCTTTGATCTGCCTTCAAACAGTACAGCCACAGCTTTACTGTCCTGCCATCATTCAGTACAGCCACAGTTTTATCTCCATGCTTTGACCTGCTCTTAGACAGTACAACCACAGCTGTATCGCCATCTTTGAACTGCCTTCAAAAAGTACAGCCGCAGCTTTACTGTCCTGCTTTGACCTGCTCTTAGACAGTACAACCACAGCTTTACTGTCCTGCTTTGAACTGCCTTCAAAAAGTACAGCCGCAGCTTTACTGTCCTGCTTTGACCTTTCCTCAAACTGTACAGCCACAGCATTACTGTCCTGCTTTGATCTGCTTTCAGACTGTGCAGCCACAGCTTTACTGTCCTGCTTTTACCTGCTGTCAGACTGTACAACCACATATTTACTGTCCTGTTTTGACCTGCCTTCAAACAGTGCAGTGACAGGTTTAGCGCCCTGTTTTGATCTGCCTTCAAAAAGTACAGTCAAAGCCTTATTGTATTTTGATCTGCCTTCAAACAGTGCAGTTACAGCTTTATCGTCCTGTTTTGACCTGCCTTCAAAAAGTACAGTCAAAGCCTTATTGTATTTTGATCTGCCTTCAAACAGTGCAGTTACAGCTTTATCGTCCTGTTTTGACCTGCCTTCAAAAAGTACAGTCACAGCTTTATCGTCCTGTTTTGACCTGCCTTCAAAAAGTACAGTCACAGCTTTATCGTCTTGTTTTGACCTGTCTTCAAAAAGTACAGTCATAGCTTTATCCTGCTTTGACCTGCTTTCAGACTGTACAGATACCTGCCTTCATCACTAATGTCTGCAATCAAGTTACTATATTCATCTACAACACTTTCACACAACCCTGCCTTACGCTTTTACATTCTGTTGAATGTTTTTGCAGAGGGCTACCCTTTCAAAATGTCATTTTAGTAGCACTTCTAGACTAGAGTTCGCCGCTACCACACCTATGCAAACAACAAAACTCATCAGTATATCCATGTCCCTTAACCCAAGTATAATTCTGGGGAATAAATCTGGCTGTAGTGATATGACATTCAATATAAACATACCAATCCATGTCCAAATCATATTGAAAACTGGTAAATTAAGTTAGAAAGTGATATTCCACCAGGGAAGTGAGGCCTTGTGCTACTGAAGGGTTAGCACCTCATGTTTATCTAGCTACAACCGGCACATGTGTATAACTGTTGTTTACTAATTAGCTGTAAATACAATGAGGGTTTGTCTGCATTCATTAAACATCTGAACTTCACACATAGCAGTCATCTGGGAGAGTCGTGTCAATAACAGGCATAGAATCTGGGGTTTTGCCACACATGCAACACCAGGTTTGCATTTTCTCAAGTACCTTCAGAGGCAACAATGTCCATTTTCCTTCACCAACAGTAATACTGAGCTTTTAGTACCATTATAATGTTTTACTTCTACATCCGAGACTGTTGGATCTTTCATATCCTGTTTATTTCCTTCATAATTACTGTTTTGCCAGATTGGTTATCAGGTATGGAACTTTGTTGTTGGGTAAAAAGTAGTGCAAGAACATGTGTAGATTTAAGCCCATTTTGTGATGAAATGTTGGCATCAAGGTTATCTGCCACAGCTGGAATCAGTCTACCACCAGAACCAGTAACAGCTCTTGCAGTTTTCCCTGCTGTTGCTGCAGCAGACGATTTTGAACCAGTTCAATTCATCATACTAAATTAATGAAACCACAGTATATAAACATGTCACGCCGAAGTCATAGGAAAGCCTAAACTTTGTGATTTCCCTTGCAATCTGAAGAGATTTTGATCTATCAATCAGAATGCTACTAGTGACTAATTTACCAATAAGCAAGGCAGGGAATGTCTGAAAACTGGGATAACAAATTAAGAAGTGTTGAGCTGAACCCTTCAGGATCAAGAGCTGAATCTATTGTAGACATATAACTATTTTTACACCCTCTTTCTTTGATATCTTTACATCTAAGAAACAAACTCTAGATATATTATATTCTCCAATTTCTTCTATTCATTTCACATGTCTCTAAAATATTGTCCTGTATATGTTTATCTCCCTATACGTTCAGCAGTTTGACATAGTACAACCATAGACTTGGAAGAGTAGAATCTGGATCCAGATAACTTGCTCTCCACAGAACAGACAACGTACATGGACATTAAACTGCTTTATGTCTGACCGTAACCTATACTTTGTCCATTGGTAGTATTCCCTTCTTCAATGAGTTTCAAATGTCGATTAAAGTGCATTATTTACACGTGTTCTCTCCAAAGTCTGCATGAATGGTATCTCATCTTCATCACTAGCCAATTCTGTCCCGGAATATACACAATCAAGATGAAATATATCTATTTTGATTGATTTTTCAACCATCATGAAAGTGGATAAATTATGTATGCCATTAAGAAAAACAGTCCCAATTTCAACAATACATTATCTACAATACGTCTAAACTGGCTCAAATATCCATTTTGTGTAAATATAAACAGCAGAAGCAACTTTGTTGACCACTGAAACCTATAAAAAGACTCTTTAATTAACTTTATGTAGCTAATATAACTATATATACGAGATATTATAGTTTTGTCAGCCATATTGGCCGCCATCTTGGATTTTTCAGTTTCCCCACTTGTGCCAAGGTGGCATCACTCGGATTATGATTAAGCACATCCTAATCTTATATTATCAACAAAGAAACATTGTGCGGACTACATTTTTGGGTTTTGCAAGCTGCTCCCAGACTAATGTATTTATCTTGATGTTAGCTTGCCATAAAATGATGTAACTATTTTCAATGATTGTGTATAGTGACTGTACTTTCGCAAAGCACTCGGCATTCAGACATGAAAATCACTATTTATTTATTTATTTATTCACTTATTTTTTTCGGATGGGAACTTAAAATACACAAAGTCCTGTGTCATAGTGGGCTCAATGGCACGATAAGGAACCCTGCTGTATAATGCAATCAGCGCAACACACAAGCAAAATTTCTGTACCTTTGCCTATAGCTGGCGATGTCTCGATAAAAATGAAATATTCTTGACTGGGATGTTAAACACTATTACTTAACTCAACTCAACTCTTTGAAACTCTTTGCTTTTTGGATTGTGATTTAAACATGTGTTTGAATGATGATATAATGAAATCTTTGATTAACACTGTCTGTTATTAAGATAGATGTTCAGTTTGTATATTACAAAAGTAAGGAAATGTGTGGTTTATAACCATACATGTAAGTTAAGAAAACTTATAAAGAAGTTTTTGTGGTTAATTGAATGGTTGCATCATCATAACATCAGCAATATCTCAGCAAGACACAAAGTACACATTGATGTGGACTGCATGTGTTATGTCAAACATTTCTGTACATGTAATCCTTATGTCTTTCAGAACAAAGCGGTTAATAAAACAGATATTACCCATTTTGTAATGGTGGTTATGTTGGATTTCAGACAGAGAGGTTCAATGTGGTTAGTGGTTAACTTTATCTCTTCTGGTGGAGAATTGTGCTAAGAGGTTTAATGTATCTTAAATCTATACTTATACACCTGTGACATTTCACGCTAATATTGGTTTTACAGGCACATTGGTTAACAAGAAGATGATTTAAGTTCATACATGTACTGATTAAGTTGAGTGGATTAATGGTGTTTAACTTCAGAGTCAAAATTCTTTCAATAACTAGTACATGTATATCGTAATGGTCAGTTTGAGACAGTGAAGGAAACCAGGGTGCCTGGAGAAAACCACCAAAGTTTGGCAAGCGACCTGACAAACATTGTCACACTAGGTTCTGTCCTGAGTGGAATTTGAACCTAGGCAGTGAGAGGTGCCATACTCTGTAGCCACATGCTTTAGACCACTTGGCCACTGAAGCCCCTTTGTTTAAGAAGAGCTAAAACAGGGTTCGTACAGACATTTAGACTCCAAATTTAAGGACTTTTTATGGTCTTTTCAGGATCTTATTTGCAAATTTAAGGCCTAATCAGAGGGACAATTTTAGCAAAAACATATTGGTGCAAAGGCAATAAAATCGATATAACAATTACGAGTCCATAGTACAGACACTTGAAGTGGAGGTTGAAGTTAGGCTTCAGGAGGGCAAGGTACCTTTAAATTGCCCTTTTCAATGCAACTTATTAATTAATTAATTTATATATATCAGTCTATATATGCAACCACTTAATATCAAATTACAGACACCCAACTGGTCAAATTCAAGAGCTTTTAGGGCATTCAGGATCAATTCAAGGGGTTTTTAGGGTCAGACTTGTTTTTAGGGTCTTTTTAGGGCAAACCTAAAAATTTAAGGACTTTTCCAGGCCTGTACCAACCCTGTAAAATAAAGTTTATACATGTCCCTCTGTTATTAAGAAGATCTAGAATAAGGTTTATACATTCACTGACCAATGGATTGAAGCACTTCAATGTGTAATAAACTCAAATGGCTAGATGAGCTTAAACACTGATTGGGACTTTGGTAATTACCGGTATCTTTAATCTGTGGCCCAATTTGAAAACAATTAAAGCCACTTCAACAAGATTTGTTTAACAAAACTCTGACATAAGAATGACATGTTTAACAAAACTCTGACATTGAAATTTGTATAACAAAACTCTGACATAAGAATGACATAATACACAAAGACTAATGTTTGCATGGTTAAATAAAATAACATGAATAATTGATTAATTAGTCCTACAAATTTTGTAAATTAATTCCTCCTTATAATAATTCCTTTGATGATACAACAAAACAAATATTAGACAAGCACTTGACACAGAACTATACTGGTAGCTAGCTTAAAGAACCTAGAACATTTCAATGACTGCTGGATTTACAGCTTGGATATATTGATCACTGTAAGAAAAGACCAATATTTATTTACATTTTGTTCAGATCCCATAATCTTTAAGTGTGCAGTAGAAGTTTGACTATTATTCTAAATTTTCCAAAAGACCAAGACATAATGAAGTCAAATTTACTAATTGGAATGGAGAAATGGAGTCTGAGGATTCTTTCATTCATACTTAGGGGGTCATTTCTGGAATGGTTAACCACTGTGGTAGCTCAGATGATAGAGTGCTTGCTCCTTAAGTAGGAGGTCGTGGTTTTGATCCCTGGCTTGGTCAGACCCAAGACTTGAAAATGGGTTATAACTGTTCTTTTGACAAACACTTAGCATTACATTATGAAAGTCACAGTTCTTTTGGATGAGAACTTAAAATAAACGAGGGCCCCGTGTTGCGGTAGGCATGGCATGATAAAGAACCCTGTTGTATAATGCCATCAACACAGCGCACAGGCAAAGTTTCTGCACCTTCACCTATAACTGGTGACATCTCAATATAAGTGAAATATTCTTGACTGGGATGTTAAACACTATTACTCAACTCAACTCTGGGATGGTTATGGAAACCAGACAAGCAAACTGAAATATTTTCTCAAATTGGGATCTAGCTGAGTGAGATTTAACTCTAAGATGGAGAGAAAAGCAATGTGATCTGTTAGTCTGCACTGTAGACCCCTTAGCCAACAATAATCACTACAGGGATTTATCAAGGGCCTATTTAGGGCCGAAATTCGGCCCCATTCCCAATGGAAAAACATTGATTTTTTCCCAAAATGGACTGAAAAAATTCCCAATTAGAAAATCCTACCAGATACATAGCTAAACTCTGGTCATAAATGTGGTTGCTTTTCTCAATCTTCAATCAACTCAATACACTAAAAGCATTAGATTTAATCATTAATGGCATCAAAAATGATATCAAAGTTTTCCCAAAATGAGCAAAAAGTTAATAGTTTTTCCTAGTTTTTCCCAATTTTTAGTTTAGGGCCTTTTCCCAAAAGACCCTGAGAAATCCCTGCACTATATACTCTACATGTGAACAGTTTTTGTCCCAATGTTTAAATCAAATGACATTTAAAAATAATGGGAAAAGTCTCCATTCATTGAAATGATTATTTGGTTATGTTATGTTATTATGTCATAATATATTCTCCAGATTCGTTTATTAGATCCCCCATTATAAAAAAGAAAAGACCGCCTTTCATTATAGCCCTGACAACCAATTATATAATTAGGTCCTGTATTGATTAATTTCAAATTTCAAACAAATATGCCCTGGTTTTCATAACTTTTATTAATTGTATTAATTCACCAATACATCACAGACAAAGATATGAATCATCTAGAGTAATTTCTTACTGTACACTGATTTATATACAGTCAAACCTGTCCATAAAGGCCACCCAAGGGAACCAATGTCCTTTACAGGCAGGTGGCCTTTATATACAGGTTCAAAAATATGAATAAAGAGCAATTGGGATAAAATTTAACTGACCTTTATAAGCAGGTGGCCCTTATATAGAGATGACCTTTAACACAAGATTGACTGTACAACCAATCCAAATTATTTTTTACTTTTCAGTTAATATTTTTTTTAAACTTTATACAGCACTATATATATAGTATAACCTCCTGTAGTGACCTCTATAAAAACACCTGTACATTAAGATCAGTGTTAAAAGGTCCCTTAATTTGCCCCTATTTCAACTAAAATACCGGTAACCTTTATTTCAAGACCATCTGTCTATACAGTCCTTATTTCCTAGGTTTTCTATGGTGGTCGTTATACAGGTTTTTCTTTGTTTTTAAATTTTTTTTTTGGGGGGGGGGGGGGGGGGATTTACTGAATTTTTATCCATAAACCACATGCAAAAACAAAAAGTAAGCCCATATATTATTAGAATTCTAAGCTCTGGCCACCATCACAAATGTGGACTGGAAAATCAATTTAGAATATGAATTATCAGGTAATTAGGAACAGACACTTGTAATAAGTAATGAATTCAGCAGTAGCCTAGCGGTTCTAGTTCAATTCAACTCATTATACCAGATTTTTCCACCTGTCAGAGCAAATACATCAGATAATAATATTTTACATTGATTTCAAATTTCACATGTACATAGCTATTAATTTAGGCCAATTTATTTGCATTTTGTTAATAAAATAAAAAAATCTTTAGCCTTCCACTTAAAATTGCCTTTAAATCAATTTTGTAGGGTTAAATACATCTTAGATTTCCTTCATTTATATGTCAAAATTTCTAATCTAGCTGTCTATCATCGGTGTAAAACATAAACCTGTTTATAAGTTTTATCAGTATATTTAAGACATTCATGATTTTACAACGCTTCTGATCATTAAATGACATTGAAATTTAAAAAACCAACTATTATGCACAAGTTCAGAAAAAAACTCAAAATTTCATATAAACTGACGATGCTCATTTCCTATCTGTATGTTTTATTCTTAAGAAAAACCAACTAATGTCATCGTAATATTTCAGAATATTCGCATTTAAGTTCACAGGATCGGCCATGAGACAGTCTGCAATAACTCTTATCTGTGTTTTTTACAAACACATGCAGGTTTTTTCTTCTCAATTTTGGTTAAAATAGAAAAAGCTATTGCAGTTTTATTTAAGTACACAAATACAAATTTTTTGAAGAGTTTATGAAAGTACTTGATCACCTACATTAAAAACTTAACTTGTTTAGTCTAGTTTAGACAGTTTTTGGAGGTTTTATTCACCAAATCAAACCTGTTAAGGTTATTATGTCAAGTTCTGAGACAGTTCTGGAATGGTGGAGGATACCAGAGTATACAGGGGTAACCATAAATCTTTGGCAAGCCAAACCACAAACTACCATATCTCTGTGGGGCTCCGAGACAGTTCTGAAATGGTGGAGGATACCAGAGTATACAGGGGTAACCATAAATCTTTGGCAAGCCAAACCACAAACTACCATATCTCTGTGGTGTTCTTAGACAGTTCTGAAATGGTGGAGGATATCGGAGAATTTCTTTTTGCTTTTGCTATCCTCTTCACTCCTAGTGGAGCATAAGGCGAGGCACAGATCTCTCCACTTCGTCCTATTTGAGGCTTCGTTCTTTACCGTTCTCCAAATCTGTCTCTGTGGGGTTCTGAGACAGTTCTGGAATGGTGGAGGATACCAGAGTATACAGGGGTAACCATAAATCTTTGACAAGCCCAACCACAAACTACCATATCTCTGTGGGGCTCTGAGACAGTTCTGAAATGGTGGAGGATATCGGAGAATTTATTTTTTGCTTTTGCTATCCTCTTTGCTCCTAGTGGAGCATAAGGCGAGGCACAGATCGCACCACTCCATCCTATTTGAGGCTTCGTTCTTTACCGTTCTCCAAATCTGTCTCTGTGGGGCTCCGAGACAGTTCTGGAATGGTGGAGGATACCAGAGTATACAGGGGTAACCATAAATCTTTGGCAAGCCAAACCACAAACTACCATATCTCTGTGGGGCTCCGAGACAGTTATGGAATGGTGGAGGATACCAGAGTATACAGGGGAAACCATAAATCTTTGGCAAGCCAAACCACAAACTACCATATCTCTGTGGGGCTCAGAGACAGTTATGGAATGGTGGAGGATACCAGAGTATACAGGGGTAAAAATAAATCTTTGGCAAGCCAAATTACAAACTACCATATCTCTGTGGGGCTCAGAGACAGTTCTGAAATGTTAAAAGATACTAGAGTATACAGGGGAAACCATAAATCTTTGGCAAGCTAAGCACAAACAACCTTACATTAAAATTTATCAGAGTGGGATGAATTGAAGCATAATTTTGAGTTGAGTTTAGTAATGGTGTTTAACGTCACAGTCAAGAATATTTTACTTATATTGAGATGTCACCAGTTATAGGTGATGGTGCAGAAATTTTGCCTGCTTGTTGTACTGATGGCATTACACAGCAGGGTTCTTTATTGGAGCAAGCGCTCTACCAACTGAGCTACAGCAGTGGTAGTCCAGGCTTAATTTGATCTGTAAACCAATTTTAGACTACTCTGCTATCAAAGATTAAGACCAGGTTGAATAGAGTAATAATGTTTATACCCCAGTCAAGATCCTTTTGCCTATATTGAGGTGGTCATTTGTGAGACAGTGGGGAAAACCAGAGTACATTGTATCTGGGAAAAACATCATCCTTCAGTAAGCAAACTGTCAAACATTTTTATGTAATAGGTCTGCCCAAGTGGGATTCAAACACATGAAGCTTTGATCTGTAAGACAGTCCTTTAGAACACTTGGTCACAGAGATCCCTTTCAAATATTTTGATCTATTAAAGTTCAAATCAGTCTGCCAACAGGGAAGGGATTTACGGTAAAAATCACACACTCTTCCAATCATTGGTAATGTCATAGCAGTAGGTCTTTCTTTTGTACCACCCATACATTAAAAACCTCTCAAGTAAATCTTAGTCCGAGATAGTTTGTCAGTACCTTTGCCAGAGGTGCATGGTTTTCTCTGCACACTATAAGATATTCTCCACCATCCCTGAACTGACTGCCTCGATATAAGTGATGGAGCATAAAACATCTAGCTTCCTGGCAATGAGACAGACGGTGAGACCAGCCAGTAGGACAAGTTCTATAATTTACAGCATAGCAAGGAATGTATTATACCTTAGTAAACCTCTCTTTTATCTCTATACAGTCTAATTCAATTAGCTGACATATCAAAGAATTAAATATCAACTAACTGACGCATAAATACTGCAATAGGACATCACATCAAAAGATAAATCAGTAATGTACTATATAATTATTTTCAATAGGATATCTGCTGATGAATATAATTGAGTTGCATATGTACTTTGTGTTTAATGTCACATTTTTATAAGGATTTTATATTGTATGAGCCTTAAGAATAGGATTAAAATACTGTGCATGTTGTGCACATGTCAAAGATTAAAGGTTACACACCTTGGGATGTTTAAACTTCCAACTGCTTACTGATCAAAAGATAGTTGTGTCAATTTTTTGTCAATTTCAAGAGGTGGTTAAATATTTTATCATATCAGGCCCCTGTTCTACAATAATTTCTCAACTTAGTTTTTCCTTAACTGAAATTTAGCAAATTTTGGTGGTTTTTTTTTTTTTTTTTTTTGGAACTACATGTAGAAATTTAGCACAAAGCTAAATACTAATGTTGTAAGCTTGAAATGGTCTTCAAAATAACACCTTAAATTCCCAAATGCCTAAAAATATTAATAGAATTATTAAGAATTCAAATTTGCCAGATTTAAACTTTAAGGAATAATTGTAAAACTAGAACCAAAATAAAAACGGCACAAGTTCATAATTAATGTAGTAAGATGGATCATAAATTAACAAAAGTAAGCACATCCGCCTGATATGTCATTTAACTGCAGCAGAAAGGAACTGTATTGTAAAACTACTGAGAGGTGCAATATATATTCGGACACTTTGTAAAATTCTTCTTTATTTCATATAAAACCTTACATTTATTTAGAATTCTCAAAACTTTTTTTTGTTATCAATTTAGAGTTTATGAAATAATTGATTAATTTGAACAAAGAGGCTCTAAACAATTATGGTTATGGTTTTTCAAGAAACTTAATTCAGGACCTGAACCTTTCACAATCATGTGTTTCAATGATTTCCTTCAGAAAGATGGCGACTCACATTAGCTACATACTTCATTATCAAAATTCAAAATGATAATTAGCATTACATAATAAAATTAGTAATGATCTTACGTGACAAAGGACTGTAAATTAATTAAATTCAATTAGATGTGTTCTACCAGACAAAAAAGGAGCAAAATTTATTACTAACTGCACAGTTTAATATTCCAAACTTCAACGTGTAATTTCATAACTCTTATGACAGTCACGTGCAGGCTTCGACTGTGTTTTAGATTCTGGTCTTTTTTGTCACACTAAATGTTGCCAAGGCTTTTCCAGTTCATACCACAAACCCAAACATGTTTATGACAGTCAAATCAGACTTTTTTGTGTCATACTAAATGTTGCCCAGGCTTTTCCATTTCATACTACAAACCCCAGCATATTAACTTCAGAACAAATGCAGACTTAGATTTTGTTTATGTGTCACGATAAATTTTGTCCAGGTTTTTCCGTTTTCTGGCATTTAGACTGCATCATCAACCTTTTAAAATGCTATAGATACCGTAACTGGGTTCGTTTAGGAAGAATGTTGGCTTTAATCAGTATAAGAGAAAAGAGTCGCCTATTGGCACATCATCTATTTAGACATAACTGATAATGATTATCTTGATTTAGAAGTGTGATTATAAATATGTATTTATAGTTTTTAAGATCAAAGAAAATATTTACATTTAATAAGAGTGCCAGACTAAAAACATCTACAGAAAGAGATAGTAGAAGTTGATCAAAACTAAAGAAATGATAAAAGTATTTGATTTGATATCACAAACAGATATAACTACAATCATTGTGTGCCAAAAATAGTTTGAAAATGATTTCTTTAGCAGAATTATATCTATATCTAATATTGAAATGATTTTTGCTGTTTTAAATAGTAAAGAAGATGGAAGGAAGAATTGTTGGTGGCTTTAGAACTCTCAGCAGAATGTTAAACATAAGTAGTCATTAACTGACAAATGTCTATAGTCAATGATTGTAAATTATCTTCAGTGCCTGTAAAAAGGCAAAGAGTTGAGTTGAGTAATGGTGTTTAACATTCCAGTCAAGAATATTTCATTTATAACAAGACATCACCAGCTATTGGCAAAGGTATAGAAATTTTGCCTGTGCATTACGCTGATGGCAATATATAGCAGGGTTCATTTATCATGCCAAGCCTACTGCATGACACAGGTCCTTGTTTGTTTTAAGTTCCCATCCAAAAGAACAGTGACTTTCATTTTGTAATGCCAAGTGCTTGGCGAAAGAACAGTCACTACCCACTTTCAAGTCTTGGGTCAGACCTACTCGGGGTTCAAATCCATGAGCTCCCACTTATGGAGTGAGCACTCTACCAACTGAGCTACTGCAGTGCTTGTAAGAAGTCTAAGAGAATTTTCATAATCAATGACAAAACTCAATAGGAGATATATATATCCCATTTCTTTTAATTCTTTCATCTAATTGTTATTATATCTAGTGCTCTGCATCTAATTTACCAGGTCCCAGAATTCTCCATAATAAAACTGTATAAGAAGAAGCATTACAGCAGTAGGAAACTTTGTGGTTTTGATCTTCCAAACTATTTAACAGTAAGAAAGTTTCACGATTACAACTATAGGGAATGTTAACCAAGGGTTTTCGCTGAGAGGACATTATTGCAGTACAATTGTCCCCATGAAAATTATGAATATTTCTTCCTTGCAAATGTTTCATCTTATACAATACATGATGATCTTGTGTCTTATTTTATTATTTAATTCAACTGTTCATTGTATAATGTACAAAAATAGTTTTACTGTCTATTGCCAAGTACATGTTTTTCAACAATTCCATTTAAATATGTCTTGGTCCATGTACTTTTCTATCTTGTTGCAGTGGCTCTGGCTATTACCAAGTAAATTCTATTAAGTAGGCCCAGTATTGGTCCTACAATATTGCCCAAGTAGAAAACCCGGTCAGGTCTGACCAAAACTTGAAAATACATAGTGACTTTTCTTTACCCAAGCACTTGGCATTTAAAAATGAAAGTCACAGAGTCCTTCAGAACTGATGCTCCTTGTCAAACCAAGCGTAGCACGTAAAAGAACCCTCCATGCACATTGCTCTGAGAGCACTGCAAAGGTAAAAATTTCTGCCACTTTTCCTATGGCATGTGACATCTCAATATAAGTAAAACATTCTTATCTGGGACATAAAACCACATTCAATCAATCAATCAATTTATACTTACAATTTTTCCAGGTTAGAAAGACCTACAAAAGCTCCAGGTTCTATCCTTGTGATCTGGTTATGGCTAAGATCTCTGAAAATATAAAATATACAATAATGTATTGCATGATAATGCTCAGTTTAATGCTAGCTTGCTTGTGCTAATAATTTGATAAGACAGTCAGATGCCACTCATGGTTGTCTATAATTCTTAATTTTAATTTAAACCTGGTTAATCCAACTAACACCAAAGCATAATGACTTCTTAAAACAATTTTAATAGAAGTACGAGTATACACTGGAAAAGAAAAATCAAAATAAAAAGATGGACAGAAGGACGGTTAAAACAGTATAACCCCCCCCCCCCTCCTTTTTTCAAAGCTGGGGTATAATAAGCAAAGTAAAATCTTTGAATAAAGAAAATCAAAACTTTTGTAGTGGTAGATAATTTCTGTTCAGTGCTACACAAAGCATGAGAACCAATAACATAGGTTTTTTTTTAAAAAAAAAAAATTGGAAACATATTGAACACTAGAGGTCTAAATGCTTTTGTATTAAATATTATAAGCTTTTCTTGTTATATTCAGATATCATACTTGTGCCATGACGCTCGTGCCGTGACGCTCGCCATCATTTACATAAGATTATGATATTTGACTAAAGCATTAGCACATGATAAGAAGACAAAGCCACATCATATGGTCTCTGTACTGTGTTTAATATTCACATTTCTCACATTTTCTGTTTTTTAAGACAGGTTTATAGAACTTTATCATGCATATTAATTGAATATTTTGTATTTGTTATGATGCTGGTGGAAGATCCCGCGCAGTAATTATATTACATAATGGAGCATGCAATAAAACATGTTCTTCAGCCGCTTCATTTCAGACAATAATTATACATTACAATGAAAATCTGTATACATGTCTGCATGTTACGTCAACCTTTATCATTTCTTAAAACATCCATATTTGGTTAGTCTTACAAACTTGATTTCTTCTTACAATGTCAAATACCGGTAATTGCACTTAATGATACAAGTTACAACCCAGCCTCATCCAAAACCAACCCCAACCCCTTCCTCGCTGGTTTGGAATGTCATACTAGTATATAGTCAAATCATGATATATTTAACTTCAGTGGAATTCGGAAAATGGTTTACTTTTTCCAGACGTTCACTCAAGCTTATAACATATACCAGTAATAATACATTGTATATATATAAATTTGTCAAAACTTTACTTTTACGTAGTTCTATAAAATATTTCCAAAAGTTGCCAGATTTAAGTACAGAAATCTTAAGGAATAATTGTGACACTGGAATCAGGCCCTGATTTCACAATCATCCCTTGCCTAATATTTTCCTTAACTTAAACTTAGCAAATTTTGGTAACTTCTTTTTGGAGCTACTGATGGATAATTTTTGTCAAAACTAATGAAAAGATGTTATCTAGAAGTGATCTTAAAAATTACATCTTAAATTCCTGAATATTTTGAAAATTAACAAAATTATAAAGATTTGCAATTTTGCAAAATTTAAGTTGAGGAACATATCTTAGCTAAGAATTGTGAAAACAGGGCCTGGAGATGTGTTTGCAGAACTTATCTCCAGAAAGAAATATCAAACTTGGGCAAGATTTCATGTGACATAAAATATGAGAGATTTGGAATTCTACATATCATAAGCTCATCTTTTAAATTACTTATTTCTGATGTTTCATAGAAGACTTGAAAAGTAGGCAACAAGTATAACTGTTAATTCTAGGTTTTTTTAGATGATGCTTTTTTTAAAATCCTCTAAACCACCAAAACATTGATATTTTTGCATCCGTGTAGTGTTAAATATGGTCGAATGAGGCATTTACAATGGAGCATTTTGGCTAAATCAAGGAATAATGACCCCTTCTAGAAATAATTGTGAAGTATGGAGTAATACAATGTATATTAAGTATTGCAGTAACATATTTACAAAATATAAACTGAGTGATATAGGCAAAAAAACAAAATATAAACTTAGTGGAAGTAGGCAAAAAACTTAATTCAAATCCCAAAAAAATGCAGACAACTTCCATTGCCTTGCTGGTTTTACTGAAACCCAGTACATACACAGATTACCCCGCTCTGTATACATGTATTCTTCTATCTATAATAACATAAGGAGAAGATTGATGATAACAGTGTCCTATTCTGATTGGTAATTATTGACTTAACATTACGGATATTTATCTGAGAAGACAGGAGAGTGAATAGCGGAACCTGGATTCTGTCAGAACTGACACCTTTCTGATTGCTCTTTACAACATATAGTCATGCTGCTCAGCATTTTTTAACAATTCATATTTATTGATTTTTGTCAATGAAAGCTTCAAGTGGTATTGGCACAAACTTATTGATGTCTTTATTAAAGTGCAACAGATGAGGTACGACAAATAGAGCAAGTCAGATTATATATGCAAATATCCTCTTCTGACTGTCTTAAAAATCAAGTGCAATCATACATGCAAATATATGCTCTTCTGAATTTCTGGACTACTAAACAATAACATAAGTGCAATCATACATGCAAATAACCCTTTCTGAATTCTGAATTTCTGGTCTACTTACAAATAAGTACAATCATACATGCAAATAATCTTTCTTGAATTTCTATATCTTATTTGATATAAGCATATAATTTAAGAGTTGTCAATTTCCAAAAAAAATATAAAGATTAAAGATGCTATAATGATGTATAGATGTTTTGTGCCTCACAAGTTTAATGAAGAAAACGGGTCTTTGTATAATTTCAACAAGAGGCCCATGGGCCTTAACGCTCACCTGTGACCTTGACCTTTGAACCCATGAGCTTCATTCAAATATCAAAATGATAATTAGGCCAATATTCTAATATACATCCCTATACAAAAAGTTTATAGTTTTTGAGATAAATAATCATCTCAGTAATTGTTTGTATCTGTGATCTTGACATTTGAACACATGCCCTTCATTCAGATATCAAAATGACCACTGTGCCAGTACCAACAATATTCTAATATACATGCCTATACAAAAAGTTAATAGTTTTCAAGATAATTAACCATTTAGGTATTCATTCGCATCGGTGACCTTGACCTTTAAACCCATAACCTTCATTCATATATCAAAATGGTTGTTAAGCTAATACCTACAATATTCTAATATACATGCATATATAAAAAGTTAACAGTTTTCAAGATAATTAACCATTCAGGTATTCATTCACATCTGTGACCTTGACCTTTGAACCCATGACCTTCATTCATATATCAAAATGATCGTTAGGATAATACCTAAAATATTCTAATATACATGCCTATACAAAAAGTCTATAGTTTTTGAGATAAATGATCATTCCAGTACTTGTTTACAGCTGTGACCTTGACCTTTGAACTCATGGCCTTTATTTTTATATCAAAATGACCATTGGGCCATTACCTACAATATTTTAATATAAATGCCTATACAAAAAGTTCATAATTTTGCAGATACTTAACTATTTTGGTAAACTTGTACATCTGTGACCTTGACCTTTGAACCCATGACCTTAATCGATATATCAAAATGACCGTCATGTCAATACTTACAATTAACCAAAAATCCTACGTCATTATCACCAGAAATGTTTAAAAAATAGCATTTTTTATCACAGGTCAAAAACTGGGACATGACCTTGACCTTTGACCTTGACAGCAATCTGAAGAAAATCGCAAGACAAGATCAACAGTGAAAACTCCATACATTTATCATCAGCCATTATGAAGTTATAACAATAAATGTCTCATTTTAAAAATTACATAACTTTACGCAAAAAACGCGTAACCTATTTTTCGTCCAATTTTCACGAAAAACACAATTTATATGTATCTAGGTATCCTGAATCCAAAAATCTAATCAAAATTTGCCTGCACCTTTTGGTTTCAGAGAAGAAGATTTTTTTGTCTTTTGGCTATTTATAGTAACAGCAGCCATATTGTTGGGCGTGGTCAAAACCCGAACACAATTTTGAAAGCCTGTTACCCAGGCATAATAATCACCAAGTTCCATCAAATTTGGTTCAGTAGTTTTGGAGGAGAAGATTAAAATGTAAAGTTTACGCACGACGCACGACACACGACGGACGACGGACGACGGACGGTGATAGATGGCAATAGCTCATCTGAGCCTTTCGGCTCAGGTGAGCTAAAAACCTGGAAAGTCTTATTTAAAGGCTGCTTGCAAATAAATTGTTGACTCAGGGATATTGCAAGCCTAGGCTTATCAAGGCCTTTAAAAAGTTTTATGGCCGTCATCACAGTATTGTTGATAAGTTTGATGTCTCTGTGTCCAGGATTGTCCTGGATATATTTGACGTCTCAGTTCCGTGCTCCTTTCACACAATTTTGATTACACACATGGCGGGTGTAGCTAGCTAAACAGGAGGTGCTTACCCTTCCGGAGCACCCAGCCTCACTTCCCTGGTGGAAGTTCACGTGTCTAACCTAACTTGTCAGTTCCAAAGTTTTGACTTTGCTTCTGGATTGTGATTCAGACATGGATTAGTATGTTTGTTTTTGATTATATGAGATAAAAACAAAGATACCAATCTATGTCCAAATCACAATCCCAAAGCAAAGTAAAAACTTTGAAAACTGGTAAATAAATTCAACCACATGAACTTCCACCAGGACAGTGAGGCTGGGTGCTCCAGAAGGGTAAGCACCTCCTGTTAATAAGCTAGCTACACCCACCACATGCATAGTTAGTTAAAATAGTAATTGTTTCATGAATTGAGAAAAACATTGTTAGAAATTCTACTTCAAGCAACCATCATAAAGATCTCTTAAACTACAACACAATTAATATCAAAAAGCTAAATGTCATTTCAGTTCTGATGTTACAATGTAATAGAATTATATCACAGGTTTATGTCACATAATTTGCAATAAAAATTTTAAAATCTTGGTCTAGAAAAACAAAAGTACTCGTTCACTGATGGATTTAATAAAATTACAAGGTAATTAACTTCAATAACTAATATTTAAGAGATCTTAAATATTGCATTAAATGCAGCAAATGTGAGCATGGTTGTACTAAATGTATCAAATAAAATTTGATTTATCCATTAAACTGGCATCAAGCTTTAGCAGATTTATCTGGAGAATTACAAAAATCAATTTTTATAATTCATCTAAAGTGATTTCAGCTTCAACACATTCTAATGTAATATTACTGTCTCCTCTCTTCCAAGTTATAGTACAGACCGGTCTGAAGTTTATCACTGAGCTAAGGAAAAGAAGTAGGGGCTCCGCTGTTAGCTTGGCAAAGATATGGTTAGCTAGAGGCCAAAACGCTGCCAAGAGATAGATACTGGTTGTTGAGCTATAGGTACCGGAGAGCTGAAATGAACTGCTCATTTGGTACAAATTTGTTAGCTCTGTGTTAAACTTTCGACAGGCCTGTATTGTATCTTGCCTCCAGTTGCAAATCTTTCCTATCTATCAACATTCTAATTGATTTTTTGTACAAACAAAAAGCCTGGCCATTTGAAACATTACTTATGTGTACTTCATATTTTAAGGTGGAGAGATTGTAGATATTTTGTCAAATAGGGCATTACATACCATGCCACTTTATGCCATATCTAGGACATTTTGTACCACTGGTGGAACTTTTCGTCCCTTGCTCTGGACATTTCGTACAATAACTCTTAAGGGACATTATTTTACTATGCTAGGTAAAAATGTTTTAAATCTCAAATACAGTTATTTTTCATATGCTTTTACAAATGATTAAAGTTTTGCATTGATAATTTAATTCAATAAGACATGAAATGCTCATCTTAGCAAAGACCAATCACCAATGCTCAGTCCTACTTGAAATGCTCATCTTAGCAAAGTCCATTACCAATGCCCAGTCCCACTCACAATGCTCATTTTAGCAAAGACCAATCACAAATGCCTAGTCCCACTTGAAATGCTCATCTTAGCAAAGTCCATTACCAATGCCCAGTCCCACTCGAAATGCTCATTTTAGCAAAGACGAATCACCAATGGCAAGTCCAACTTGAAATGCTCATCTTAGCAAAGACCAATTACCAATGCCCAGTCCCACTTGAAATGCTCATCTTTGCACAGACCAATCACCAATGCCCAGTCCCACTTGAAATGCTCATCTTAGCAAAGACCAATTACCAGTGCCCAGTCCCACTTGAAATGCTCATCTTAGCAAAGACCAATCACAAATGCCCAGTCCCACTTGAAATGCTCATCTTAGCAATTAGACCAATAACCAATGCCCAGTCCCAGAAATGCACATCTTAGCATATAACATCTAAAATGAAGTCAGTTAAATTAGGCATCATCTTGTTAATATTTGGAGTCTTAATTTGCTTGATGTTTAGATGAGCCTTTCAAGTGGGACCAGATATTTGCAACAATAAATTTTAAGAGGGACTGGAAATGGGTAATTAAGATAAATCTTATAAATACATTTTGTACACATATTAAATGACAAATAAACTCAATATCAAAGGCTTATCTTTAATTACTATATCAAATAAACAAGATGCAAATGAGAAATACATATTTACATCAATCATCAAAGCTGAAAAAATTCCCTGATCAAAATTTGTCAAGATTTAACCTTAGATGCCATAGATTGTTGTTTTTTATTTTATTTTTTATTTCTATGCCATTTAAATAATAACTCTAGTATGTTGATTTTTAGCTATTTATACCACACATCACTCAAAACTAACCTGATTTTTAAATACTCAATGTGTGGGGTAACAATCAACATGCCAACTGTAAAGTTTTATAAAAAAAGAACTTCTCACTCATGTGTAAAATTCTGACTTGAATTAACTTACCGGTAGCCTCAATCAACATAGCACATTGGACTTTTTTATTATCAATCATAAAAAATTAAAAATTTTAAACAGCAGCTGACTATTTTTAAAGGTAAAAGATAACATCAGGGAACTGTGATTAACTTAACAGTTGCCACCATTAAAGTTTTATTTAATTTTATATTTTATGATCACTATAGCATGTTCAAAAGAAACTTCCATTTAGGACTTTAAACAACTATGGTATACTTTGCTGAATTTCCAATAACAAATTTTAATCTTAATCAGAGGATTAAATATTTTGTTCCAAAAAAGCTTAGACAAGTTCTAATATTAAAGAAGGTCCCTATTAATAACAATAGGTGATAATTGAGTCTTCTTCCCTTCATATTAATTGTGGAAATTATTGATTTTTCTCCATTTTTTCAAAATACTTGTGACTATGTGAAATGAGCCCAGTTTTTCAGACTGCCAACTAAACAAACTCCATCAAAAACACTACAATGTCACACCTTTATAGCACTGTATATTGGTAGCAAATATTGCAACCCTGATGTAAGACAGAGAAATTGTTACAAGAGTAGAACATCTGAGAATTGGGAATGTGCTGATGGACAACTGATATTTTATTTATAATAACATGTATAAACATTTTATGATTCAGATCATTTATCAACCCAGCCATTCTATGTATAAACTATAATGGTAGTAAAAAAATTCCAGAATTTTTTTAGATAAAAACAGTGACTTTGTTTTTCAATTTCAAACATTTATAAATATTATCTTTGTATCCTTATCAACAACTGCCTAGCACAAAAATTTCCTGCATTTAATAAGTGTGTTTTTTATTTTTTTATTTTTAACACTTTCTATCACTTAACAGCTTGAGTATATAAAAAAAATGTTGATAAACTTTATATACATTACTTATTATTACCTGTAGATGTTCTATATAGATACATGGACCTCAATCAAGAGTTTTTTTTATCCCCTGCCTTTCAAAAGAGAGAGAGAGAGAGATATTAAATTTAATTTTCTGTCTGTGTGTCTATCCTTCCTTCTGTCTGTCCATCCGAAATTCTTGTCTGTGCAAATTTTCCAAAACATGCAAAGTATCAACATTGATAGGAGATACACATATCGTAAACCTGAGTTGGTTTGCTCATTTTCCTGGAAGTTATTGCCCTTTGAATGTAAGTGCAAATCACAAAAAACAACCTGCTGGCAGAGATCCTAATTCACTGAATATACTTGTTTTTCTTATATCAGGTATTCTAGAAACAAAATCGTTTTTAAAATCACAAAAATTGTTTAATGTTTTAAACATAAGCAATGAATCCACCTGTTGCAGGATCTTTGCCAATGTTGCCAATTGCAATTTTTTTTTAAAGATTGGCGCAACACTAATTTCGTTTTTGGTGATTATGTTGGCAACATGGAACTTTTGTGAATCACAATAGTACTAACTGGCAACAACAAAGATTCTTAACCCTGCAGGATTTAAGACCTATCTGCTTCTAAGACACCAAAAAATTTCATAAGATTTCTATTTGCCTACAGTTAACTCACAGTCAAAAATTGCTCATTTGGGACATGAGTAATTTCTGCAAATGATCAAATAAATAGGGTCTAAAATGGCTTTACCATATAGATATAAAAGAATCGTAAACACTGATATTCATTTTTTGTCACATATAAAAGCAAAAGTGCACACATACCAGTACTCACACACAAGTCAGATAAAATCTTCCACCTTTATTTTACAATTACTTACGATTCATATCCCTTAATATGACTACTGATGCCCTTTAACAAGTCTAACAATTCACAGGTTTTACACTTCTAAATACTGGTTTTGTTTATGTGCATGTTGGGTAAAGATAATTTGAAATGTCAGAAACAGGACCCACCAACCCGTGACCTTGTGAAAGTACCTATATGACAAATGCAATCACAATACAATAGATATCATACATTATAATGTAACATAACTCTTAATATCCATTCAGAAAGTGCAACTGTAAGATATACGAGAACTTAAGGTGCTCAGTGTGCATGTTTTGGTTTAATTATGTACCTGGTAAAAATATATATGAAAATAAAATGATTTATTTTTACTTAGACTTACAAAATTAATTTAAATCGTTAACTCAGGCGCTGGTTCAGGTATGACATAAATCACGTCGTAGGTGTTTACCTTAAGAAAATATCAACAATATGACTACAAATGTATATATATCACGGGAAAAGTGAATTTTTGCAATTTACATTAAATAATAGAATATAACCTTATCGTTTTTTCAACTGATCTTTTAAAAATATTTATTTCAAACATTTAAGACCATTTTTAAAAGTGGCATAATTCACATACTAGTAATTGGTATTGACAACTGCTTGCCTGTATGACATCACCCTGATGAGTCTGGCATCATGTTTATGCCAAGAATATGACCATGACATTACACCATGCCACTTGTATGAGTCTGACTTCCTGCTTATGCCAAAGGTATCAGTCTGACATTGTGCTTATGCCAGTGGTACTAGTTTGACATCACATCTATACCAAAGGTCGCTTAGACCACATATGGGAAAGTGAATTTTCCTTGCCATTGGCCTTTACTGATTCACCAGGTGTCAGTATAATGTGACTAGGGGATTGGTATGCTTGTCTGCGGCATACTGACTCTGTGAGCTAGCACCACTCACCCTGAGCGTGCGCTGGTACAGGGAAGACCATAAAACACACTTGCATTTCACATGCATACACAAACTTGTTCATAGATTAATTTATAGTTCTTATCATGAATAACTGAAAAATTGCTGATGTGTCGTCAAGCAACATTCCACATATACCAAAGGTACAAGTTGGACAAAAGTTTGATGGTACTCTATGGGTGATCTAAAACAGTGATACCAGAAATGGTACCTTTTTATTCATTCTGATTTAATCCAAGTCATTATAATAGGAGCTATTCAAGTTTAATAAACATCTTACATTTGATTACAGGAGTTGTCAGGAGCACCTATATCCTAACCAGAAAAATGTGTCAATTTTACCTGTCAGTTACCTGTATACATGTATCTGTATACCAGAGATCCAGGGCCCCACACTAAGGTCTTTCAAGGTCAATCCACTTTACAAAATTCAATATCTAAGTATTTAATTAAATGTTTACATATGGTTTCTATCTGAATTTTAAGCAATTGGTATTCTTTGAATGGAAGACAAATTCATGACACTATCATACTTCCTCCATGTGTGAAAAACGGGAACAATAGTTATGACAATATTTGGAAAGTTGTGAGGTTTTTTGTTTGATAATATTAAATTTGTAGTTTTAATAACAGGTAGTTCATATATCTAATAAAATGGCAAATAGAATCAATATTTAAACATTTAAGTTGATCAGATTTAAAATAAAAAGGCAGTCAGGTATTTCCCAAAATCTGTTAAAGACCACTCTAATAATCAGAGCAGGATTTTACAATTTTACTACAGTGTAAGTTTATTAAATTATGATAAATATGACATACAGAAAGGTACTTATAGACTAATTAGAGTTGAGTTGAGAAGTGGTGTTTAATGTCCCAGTCAAGAATATTTCACTTATATCGAGATGTTGCCAGCTATAAATGAAGCTGCAGAATTTTGCCTGTGCGTTGAGCTGATTGCATTATACAACAGGGTTCTTTATCGTACCAAGCCAAATGTGACACGAAACCTTGTTTATTTTAAGTTCCTATCTGAAAGAATCGTGACTTTTATCTATTAATGCCGAGTGCTTGGCGAAAGAACATTCACTACCCACTTTTAAGTCTTGGGTCAGACCCGGTCCGGTTCGAACCCACAACCTTCCACTTACGGAGGGAGCACTCTACCAACTGAGCTACAGCAGTTGTTTTATAGGCTATTTAGAATTGAACTCTAAATATACCATGATATATAATAGTAAAATTTTGATTAAGTGCCACCATTTGTCTACTCAAATTTTGTCATTATAAAGGGGTTTTTGATGATAAGTTGAGGGAGGCTTATCTATAGAAAAACACAAAATAAATAGATTTTTGGACTCCAAATTGCTACGGCGATATGCAAAGGCAGCATTATTATGGATGGGCATTATAAACAAGTTTTACTGTGTGTTATTTATGCCTAATTCTTTTGCTTTGATACAATATCAATATGTTATTTTTCAATAAAATCTACCACTTTTCTGCATTAAAATATTAAAACATTAATATATTGACCTTACAACTACTACATTTGATAGAGTGTCCAAAAACCATGACTACTTTATCAAGTGGCTGTGTTTTTAGAGGGACTTCATGTCGAGTTACCGGTATATTGTAAATGTTCTAGTTGGTCGAATGGTTGCATACAGTACTGCTTAACAACACATCGACTGAATGTGTGCATGTTTAGTGCATTAGCTGCCTATTCGTTAGTGCTGAATCAGCACGATTAGCTACATACATTTAATTGTTGCATCAGCGATTTTTTAGCCATTTACTAGACACAATTTTATTAAATTGTACCTCTTTACTGACCAATTTTTTAAAAAGATGATGTTAATGTATGGACCTAAGACAAATGACTGATGACATATTGTTTATCTCTGTAAGGAGGTAAGTAAGTTCTTTGGCAGCATATGTTAATGATTAACTTACAATTAATTAGAGATTAAAATGAGAGCCTTCACTTGCCATCATTACAGTGCTAGTGATGTAAGTCTTACAGCTGTTTTTACATCATTCCATCATCACTAAATCTGCAACAGGTTATAACTTCTATATCATTAAATCAATCTGTTTTCATGGGGCACTGATAAAATGTGTTTAATTGTTGCCATGGTAATCATGCTGTTTACCAAAAGAAGATGTTTAAAACTTAGAAAAAGAGGTCAAAATCAGTATGAATGGAAATTCCAATTTACAGATTGGAAGTATGGCCTTGAAAAAATTGTTGCCATGGTAATCATGCTCTTTACCAAAAGAAGTTGTTTAAAACTTAAAAAAAAGGTCAAAATCAGTATGAATGAAAATTCCAATTTACAGATTGGAAATATGGCCTTGGAAAAATAACCTGCTAGTTTGGTCTTTACTAATAATGGAAAAATCTACAGAATGCATCTACCTAAAATACTAAAATTCAAACTTTAGTAGTATTTTATCAAAATAAACCTGTTTTAATTTTAAAAACATAAGTTGTTGCTTGGAAACCAAAATATAGAGTGACATACAAACACAAAATGAAATACATGAATGATGAAGCCAATATAAGCCCATCACCATTTTGTGACTGAATATAATAAATAGTGTGGTGTTAGTGTGTCATCTTGAATAAATACAGATTAACAAATAAACACAATAAGGAATAAAATAAAATAAATAAATGGAAAGAAGATGAAAGAAAAAAAAAAATAATTTGGTATCTATAGGAACGTTATGATTAATAAGAAAATGTGTGTCCAGGTGGTATTCCCGTAAAATAATGATAGAGAAGGTCAGATGTCAAATTCAATCATTGTAAACCTTCTTTTGAACCTAACTCTTACACAGTACTTCTCTATCATTTCTCCCTGTAGGGGGTGTTATTATTAATGTTAACTGTTTTATAAGGACTAAACAATACAAAATGAGTCTGGTCTGTACCTTCAAAGAAATGTCTAGAATCAAACCCTGATAATCATGTCCTTCACAAGGTCATTTCGATTTTCTGTAAGAGGGTAAAAATTAATAATGACAGCAATTTTGACAGGTTGATAATACCTGCAGAGAAGATTTTTTTAACTGTGTTTTCTATACATCCAAGTTCAAGTGGCAAACACACAGGTAATTTTAAGAACCTTCTTCTACAACAAGTCTCACAATTCATACACTTCTAGCAATTAAAGTGGTAAGGGTAGGTTCACCAACTGGAAATGAGTTGAACATTTTTTCTGTGTTCTTAAATTTTCATAGCATTCCCAGGGACTATACCCAGTTTGTCATTACACAATAGTAAATTCATTGCCAGAAGAGGTGGCCTGGTTCAGGTACCTCATGGTGATTCATACAGTCTTACAGATACCATACCAGTTGGTATGTGTTCATTGCCAGAAGATGAGGTAGCCTAATTGAACTTGGTTAAATCAAACCGGTGGCATTTCATGTAGTTTTCAGAAACTATCACTCCATTCAGCATGTGAGAAAGGGCCCTTTTGATTTTGACACCCTTTACCATGTAACTGAATGGTTTCCAGTGTTTATCTGTGATATTGGGGGTCAGTAATTGTTAGCATTGTTAAAAGTCACTTTTAAAGCACACCAATTCAAAGAAAATCACAAACATTTACACACAACTCAGGCACCACATAAATCAGATTATCCCTTAATATTGCCTAGTAACAAAACTGTGTAACATCATAAATAGCTGCAAAGTTACTATTGTACAGTAATACAAAATAATACAATGAATGTATTCTCATCAAATAGCCCTTCAATTTTCCCTATCCCTCCTGAGAAATTGTTTTTATGGTACCGGTAATTGAATCTTGAAAATGATATGGGGTGAATAAACAATTCATTACGTTCCAGACAAGATTACTTTACTTGTACATATTGGGGTGAACAGTCTGGGATGGTGGAGAAAACAGGAGTACCTATAGTAATTCACATTACTTATGGCAAGTGAACTGACATACTTTCTCACACTAGGATCTGCCCTACTGTGATCAAGCCTGGACTGTGAAAGGTACTGTAGTCTACACATTACAAAATATATGTAAAAGCAAATAATACACATGTACTAGTTAGCTAGTTTTTCTATGGTACAAAGGTTAAACCTAACCAACCGAAAGAGATACATCAAAGCTGTCTAAGGTACTTTTACAATAAATAGTTGCAAGAAAATCAATTTTTCATTAACACCTATCCATATTTTAACAGTCTGACCACTTAATTGACCATCATTACATTTCATCCTTATCTGATGGACACTCCAGGAAACTTTAATTAAATGACCATTTAATTTCATCTATTATGACCATTTAATTCCATCTATTATATTATGACCATTTAATTCCATCTATTATGACCATTTCATTTCATCTATTATTACCCTATTAATGTATGGTAACTAACTGATGTGGCATGATTACATAATATCAGTATAACAAGCCAATGTTTAGGCTACACAAAATAAATTTTCTGATTTACGCTCTCTTCAAGGTTGGTAAGATATTAATCATTAGAGGTTTCAATTTTTAATTTTCACATTTATCTTTTGTCAAACTGCCATATATGGCAATAACAATATGATAAATGAATTTAGCACAAATCCTCTGTTATAGAACATTATGCATAGAAATGATGTACAGCAAGTGCTCTATCATTATAAGTTCTGGGTACCAATTGTGCCAAAGCTTACATATTCTGATTGGCAAAATGACAAGCAATTAGGACTATACTACTTGAATATTCTGCATCCAAAACAATTTACGACATCATATTCAACATTGACATTTAAATCTATAAATTAAGCTATCCATAATTCACTGACCAGTTTTTGTTCTCTATTGGGGTAATTTAACATTCAATATTTGAATGTTTAAACAAAGATCCTGAGACCTTATCTTGGGGGATATTGATACTTAAGCTGCAAGACCAGTTCACTAAACATCAAATGTACCATTAACATTTTATTATTCCCATAAGTAAACAAATTCATTCATATTCATGCTCATGTATACATTATGTCTCAAGATCACAAAATGTTACTCTATCAAAGGTCTTCCTTAAATCAACTAGGAATATAACCAGTCAAATTAAGTGTTATTTAAATAGGATCAAAGACTGTTTTTGTACTTGAGAAGGGAAAATATTATGATAAGGGTATGTAAACAATAAACAATGGTTAAACTAATTTATACAACACCAGAGTTAATCACCATACTACAGCTTAACTCATGTAACTCTTTACCTTCTGGATTACTATCAAATCCTGTCTGTACCCCCAAACCCATATTTTAGAAATTCATGTACTAGAGCAGAGAGAGGTAATGGTGTTTTACACCCCATTCTAGATTATTTAACTTACATTGAGACAGTCAGTTTTTAGGATCTAGATATTTAACTTGCACTGAGACAGTCAGTTTTTGGGATTGTGGAGGAAACTGGAGTGCCTGAAGAAAACAACTAATCTTCAGCAGGAACACAAACAAATTCACCCAAATGGAATTTAAACCTAGGCTGCAAAGAGGCACCGTGATTAATTAAGTACGGTACACACTTCAGAAAAGTACCATCTTTCGCAAGTGAACTGATTTGAATCTAGGTGGTAGAATTGGCAGCAATCCATGCAAGAGATACCACTGCAGTAGCTCAGTTGGTAGAGTGCTCTTGCTCCATATGTGGGAGGTCATGGGTTTGAACCCCGACCGGGTCAGAACCAAGACTTGAAAGTGGGTAGTGACTGTTCTTTTGCCAAGCACTCGACATTTCAAAATGAAAGTCACGGATCTTTCGGATGGAAACTTAAAATCAACAGGTCCCGTGTCACGGTAGGCTTGGCAAGGTAAAGAACCCTGCTGTATAATGCCATCAACGCAACACACAGGCAAAATTTCTGCACCTTTGCCTATAACTGGCGAAGTCTCAATATACATGAAATATTCTTGACTGGGACATTAAACACCATTACTCTTCTCAACTCATATGCCAGAAACATAACTCGACCATCTAGCATAGAAAGCAGCATGCAAAAAGGGAGAGATAGACAATTTTATGAAATAATTTACAGTGACATCATGCAATGTTACAACAAAATAACTTATTTATATATTTAAAAGTTATCAACAAACTGTATTTTGCAATAAACCTAAAAAATGACTCAGCATAAATATTTTATATCCCAGAAGTCCAGAGGACATCATGAAGGGTACAAACTTTGACACTGCACTTTAAACAGTTGTGTCAAGTAACCATAAAACTGATGATAAAACTGATGGTTTATTACTGTAAATAATTTATAATTCCTGTCATTTCAAACTCATATAAACTCTTTTAACAAAATAAGTAAAAGTAAAAATTCCGAAAATCATAAAAAGGTAAACAAAGTCATTCTCATAAAAGAAGCAAAGTGAAGCAGATAAAAACTTCAAACACTTACATACCATGGCTTTAAAACGGTAATAGATCATTTTGTATTTAAATCTTATATAACATGTGACTTTATTCACTACTGATGATACAAAACATATGGGATAGAATTTGAAAATACAGTAAAACCTCGTTATAATGCCCTCGATAACTTTGCCACCTCGCTTATCGCCACACTATTTTGAAGTCCCAAAATCCATTTTGTTTATGTTTTTCTTTATCCGCCTCCCCCGATTTATCGCCAAACCCCTTTATAACGCCAAAATTTGACTGAACAAATGGTGGCGATGAATCGAGGTTTTACTGTAGTAAAACTATCACTTCATACATGACTTTGATGGAAATGAATGTGTGTTAGATACATTATATTATTTATACCCAAGGAACAAAATTAATGTTGATGTTGGTGTTTCACATTGCATCAGCAGTCTTTTATTCATAGAGGATATGAACTCTGGTTTCTTCAGGAAGGTGCTAATATTCCTATTTCTCACAGTGTAGTGATTTAGAGACTGTGAACACACAATCTCCATTACATGTATTGATTAGGCTACATAGGATGCAAGGCAACCACATTAAAGCTGATTGAGTGAACTGGGGCAGCCTCCTCAAAATATACCATGCAGCCTGGCTGGGGGACTAAACCCATTACCCACTAATCCTGAGTCTACAACCTTAACCACTTGGCCAAACATCCTAACTTGGAATGATAAACGTTCCTCTTAACCACTTGATAGCACAGTTTAAATTTGTAATCATAAGGTTATCTCTTAAGTTCTAAATTGTTGAAACATATACAATAATGTTGGTGCAGAGTTCAATCTAAGATTTTTCAGAGGGGACCATTTTCAACAATTTTCCATTAAAACAGCATAACATTAATATTTTTGTATTCATGGCCCACTAAGGCCGTAAGAATGGGGTTATTTGGCAAAATAAGGGATTAACAGCCCCATGCCTTTCTAAAATGAACATTGTTAGTGCAGCTTTTCCTGCCATAGAGAAATTTTGATTTGATACGGGAAGTAACATCTTTTCCCGACAGTGCTTAAAACTGTTAGCTTTAAGCTTCAAACTGGCAATGAAAGCAAAAATTGGTATGAAAACTTTCAAACTGACAATGGAACTAGGAGTAAGTAAAGAACATATGATATTTACAAGGTTAGGGTTTTTCACTTCCTAAACCCAAATGATGTTCCAGTCCTGAACCTTACACAAGGTGTGTATAATACATGGGAATCAGTCCAGAACCTATAATACATGAGAACCTGAGTACTGTGCCTTACACAGGGCATGTATAATATGGGAACAGTCACTAACACATAACATTTAGCCATTCTCTACATGTATACATATACTTTTTATCATTCACTAAGTTAATAAATGGCTTTGGCAATGTGTTGTAAATTCTATGTTATACATACACATACTACACAGGTATTACTCCTAAAGGGCTAATCACAGAGAGAGAGAGAGAGAGAGAGAGAGAGAGAGAGAGAGGAGAGAAGAGAGAGAGAGAGAGAGAGAGACTCATAAAGTACAACTATCTCGGAGTAACCCCCCAATGCTTACATATCACTGTGTAAATCCCCAGCTACAAACAAAGAATATAATTTATATAAAGAACTACTGAGATAATTTTTTATCTTCTATAACTACACATGACCCATGGAGCAAGGTATTTTTGTAGAACCTAACAAACTTCTCCAGGTGTGTCAAATGCACTTGTTTACTACAGGTGTATTAACTGCACTTGTTTTCTTCAGATGTATAAACAAAGAAATCTATTTTTTCTCCTAGTTCAACATACCAAATAAAATCCCTAAGCAATCAGAATAATAATTGATAGATTGGGGTTTTATGTGCCAGTCAAGAATATTTCACTTATATTGAGATGTCCCCAGCTATAGGTAAAGTGGCAGAAATTTTACCTTCACAGTGCACTCAGGGAAATGTGCAGGGAGGGTCCTTTAACATGCAACACTGCTGTAACAAGGGGCATCTGTTTTAAGGTCTTTTCTGAGGGACCCTGTTCATGTTCATTTCTAAATGTGTGTGTGGCAAAAAAACAGTCACTATACATTTTTCAAGTCTGTCAGACCTCTGCTGGAGTTTAAACCCACAATGTCCCACATACTATGTGAGCACTCTACCTACTGAGCTACCATAGTGGTATCAGAACAATGAAATGCACATTAGCTAAACACAAACACACACACACACACACACACACACACACTTATCACAGGATATAAATCAATTACTCCCCCCCCCCCTCAAAAAAAAAACCAATGGGGGAACTAAAATATAACAGAAAGAATATGTATATCTCTACATTATCAGGAACAGAACATCATTAGTTACCATGGCAACTGACTTCAATAAAGATATATTTTTCCTATCTAGATAAAATATGATATCTTATTCTGACTGGAAGTGTTCTGTTATCAGCCTAATAGGAAATTAAATGTGGAAAATTAGCATTAAATTAGAGGAAACACAAAAAGAATGATATTTATAATATATGAAGATCAATCATTGCTAGACGATGATAAATTAGACTTTTAAATCTTGATTCTGTCCAGGATCCTGGCCTCCTACCACTTCTTGTATAAATGATTTAAATATTGAAATTCTATCAGATACAAGTCACTTTATTTTTTTTTTAGATTTTTAGATTTTGTTCAAATTATTTCTGTGTTAGTCTAATTATTGGTAATACATTGTTTATATAACCTTCTTTTTAAGCGAAAAGGGCCTTTACAGAACAATCCAGTCATTCTGCTGGAAAAAAAGATTTTGAATGCAACATATATAGTTTGTAATGAAAACTTGCATTTTTTTTAAATTCTTCACAACTAAAGGTGAGGTTTCACTTTTATTACTATTTTTGTATACCAGTAACCCAATGTTGAATCTTCAAAATTATAACAAAAAGTGAAATTGTTTACCTTAGGATGACCCTTTTTGTATATGGATGGTCAATTTATTTTATTATAAAACCAGGAAGCAAGCAAGAGATAGACAAAATTAGAAATAGAAAGATATTTTAGAACACTTTCTAATCAAGGGTATATTATGGTAGAACCTAAAACATTAGTAGTACATGTAGAAGCATTGGAAGTTGGAATTCATACTTTATATAAGGTGATCATTTCACATCCATACTGGTATGTCCCATGTTCTGTAATTCATTCCACATGTGGTGGTTGGTTTAGCTAGCTAAGCAAGAGGTGCGTACCCTTCCAGAACTCCCAGTCTCACTTCCCTGATGGAAGTTCACGTGTTTAACTTAATTTACCAGTAGTTGTTTTTACTTTGCTTTGGGATTGTGATTTGGACAGGGATTAGTATGTTTGTTTTTACTATGGTGTTTGATTGTGATTTGGACATGGATTAGTACGGTATGTTTGTTTTTACTTTGCTTTGGGATTGTAATTTGGACATGGTATGTTTGTGTTTTATTAAATTACTCAGAACTTCATGAAATATTCCGATTTTAAGATGGAAATACACTCAGTAAACTGTCTGCTTGATAATAATTTGTTTATGTACAACAGTAAATTGCATGTTATATGTCCATTAAAACCTGGCAAATGAAAACAAAAGTATCAATGTCAATCACTAATGGCCAAATATGCTGAAAAATTGGATATTATTTCTGTCATACAATCACGGATATTACTAATAACTTCTTATTCAAAACTTAACAATTTCCTTCCCATTAGAGTCATAATACTTGAAAATATAGAATGATATAGTCAAACAACATTGACCTGTCTGCTTAACCTTTCATTAGAATATTTATATAACATGATTCACCAAATACATAGGTACATGATGATACATGATGTAGACAAAGTCAACACCTTTGTTCCCTATACAGTACAGGCCTGTAGAAAATCTAACACTGACCCAGCAAAAAGGAGGCGATGCTCAACTGCAGTGTAATGGCAGAGTTATGGATAGCTAGTGGCTGAGACGCTGCTGAAAGATAGCTTGCATGGCAGCTGCTGTGATATAGCTAACAAGGGGATGAAATGAGCCACCAATTTGGCACTCATTAGTTAGGTCGGTGTTAAACTTTCCAAAGGCCGGTACAGTACATAAATGCACTCTTCTGTAATAAATATTTAAGCAGTTTAAAAGTTTGTGTGAACAGGTCAATGATGTTTGCACATATACTATAGATCCTCAGTTTCAGCAACTGACTAGAATTACAACTTATATGTATATATGATTGCTGAAGAATTGTATGGCAATCAGTGATCAGTGTTCAATGTGACAATTATAAAACAGATCACATAACAGAGAAATTACAATAACAATAAAGCTATCATTTTGTATTTCTGAAATCAATAAATGATGGAGAACTCAAGACAACAAGTATATTACATTTAAACTGCCAATAATAAACAATTTATGTAGCATCTTGGAGTTATTGATAACTGCATGTATGAAACAATGTGGAAATGATCAATTTGTCACAAGTTATGCATTTACCAGTGTCTTGATTTGAAAATACATGTACATGGCTAAGTGGTTAAGTATGAACCATTGGCCATGAGTTCAAACCCAGCAGGGTATGTCCACTTTTACAGGTTTTACAAACAATTTTGACAATTTTTGACAAGTGGTCCTTAATAAATGCCTAATTTAACATACTGATAACCGTTTTCTAGCTCAAGCTGTGTTTCAAATCACAAATTTATGTATTTTTTACAATAAAATTATTGCTTATAAATGTTGACAAATGTTATAAATGTATATGTGTTTATGCATTGTAAGATGAATTTAATATTTAAGTGTCACAAATATTACCATTAAGTGTTTATGAAATATCTGTAATTAAGATGGCAGTAGGAAATGTCTTAGGAAGGAAGTCCTTCTAATGACTATATCTGGCTTATATAAAGTACACCTGGCTCGTATAACATTGGGTGGGTGGCTAATTACAAAATGCTCTAATAATCATAACCCATGCACTCAACATACAAAAACTAACAGAAATGGAGTGCAGCTCAATTGTCAATTTAAATCCACTTATTTTCCAACAAAAAAATTTATGTATGTAATGTGAAAGTAATTCAACTGCAAAGATAATCCACTAATTTATTATTTATTTAGGAAGCTCTACTGAATCCAATATGATCCAACAAAGGACTCTAACAACACAACGATTTGGCACAACCAGGGTGTTGGTTCATTTTATTGTCGGTTTTATACACTTATGCAATGTCAACAACATAACAATGATACTCTCACTGGTATCCATACTTCATACAAGACCTGAAACCATGTGACAATCAAAAAGGTGGAAACTTCAATATTATAACCTCTAATGCTTGAAACTTCAATATTAACCTCTAATGCTTGAAACTCAAATCCTGTACAATGGAACTTCACTCATATTTAAATTTTTACACAAAAATTCTGTCTGTTTAAGAAATCTTCAAAATAAGATGAAATAAAAACATGTCAGTTTTAAGAAATGCTCAATACATAGATGAACTAAAACTATGGCTACCAAAACTTTATCCATGGTGAAATGGGTCCTTAAATGACATGTAGATCAGACACAACTTTGCCATCATCTGGGGTGTATTGCTATGAAGTTTTATTGTAATCCCATACCTTCAGAGAATTTTTTTAATTATCATAGGGGTATATAGGAATCACCATGTCTGTCTGTCCATCTGTCTCTCGGTCCATGTAAATTGTGTCTGGGCCATACATAATCCCACAGCTGCTTTGGACGACTATCAATATCATAAAACTTAACATGAATAATCATGATCCAAAGGTGGGTCATAACCTTGAACCAAGGTCATATCGAAAAAGTCAAGGTCGCGGGGAAACATTAAATGTTGGGGCGGGGGTATTTGACTCTCAAGAAACAGTTCTAGTTATTTTTATAAAGGTTTTAGGCTGGATACATGAAAATGATCACTTGGCTATGTATGCCAAGTATTTTTGTATATAGAATTTTGTAGTCAAAGCAAGCAAATTGACTATTTAGAAGATGATACAAATAGGTACATAGAGGATGTAAGTTGAACTTCAATAAATATTTCTGACATTGGCACAGAAATCCGACTGTGGCTTCATTTTACAACAGAATCCAATAAGATGATTATCTGTAGCAGGAAATCCAGTAATATTATAAATCCTTTATCTTTCATATATATCTACACAGTATGATTCATAATGTCCGACCATTGTGAAGTACACTACAAACTAATAATGACCAAACACTTGTAAGTTATGATTATAAGTTAATCGGATGATCTTCTTATAATACTTTTATATAAACTCCATCACAAAGATGAATAATTACTGTGATATCAAGCAACAATGAATGAATGAATGAATGAATGAATGAATGAATGTATGAATCCACCACATCAAACCAAATCAACAGGCCATCAATCAATCAATTGATCAATCAATCAATTGATCAATCAATCAATTGATCAATCAATCAATCAATCAATTCACTGAGTCAGTAAAGTGGGTAATTTGTGATGATAATCAATCAATCAATTAATTAATCAATCTATTGATCAGTGTTTAAATCAATCAATCTATCCATGTTTTCATCAATCTATTAATGATGCAGCAGAAATACTCATAATTAATCCATTTTCTCATAAATAAAACTCCATAAATACATTCATTACGTTTCATTGTTCCATGGGAGAAGAATGATTTTTAATTTATAAACACTTAAAAATTTGATATTAATCAATGAACGGTTATCAAAAGAATTATCAATAACTCTAATCTTTTTTTTATTTTTATGATTAATACATAAACAAAACTGCCATTTAACTGGACAAATCATGAATTTATAATTCAATTATTTACACCTGGATAGAGTTATTCACAAACCACTTTCCCACAGGTAAAAACACAAAGATGTAAAAGTGTTGTTTAACTACTGTATGTAACTCAAATTGTCAATGATATTTTTGTACCATGACTTAAATCTAAAGTTTTTTTATTTTTAAAAAAGTCAATTAGGGTGACCTACATGTAATATATATAAATTTTAACAAACCAAAATTTAACTATAACTTACTTAAACATTGTGATTAGTGCAAAAGGATTTCACCAAATGGGTTATCACCCGTAAAGTTTTAAACAGTAGCAGTGTGATCTAACCCATCATTGTTTAGATTTGATTTACACTCAGTGACAGATTTGTCAATTCACTTTGTTTTCTTAAGGTACTCAAGTTTCCTCCATCATTTCAGAATTCATTGTGTCAATATACAATTGTAAGTGAAATAATGTTGACAGTATAAGAATTACAACCAATCACCAGGATGATGCCATCAGCGCAGCAATGCACAGGCAAAATTTCTGCACCTTCACCATCTCTAGCTGACGACATCTCGATATAAGTGAAATATTCTTGACTGGGACATTAAACACCATTACTAAACTCAACTTCTTGGAAAGTAGAAACAGGTTTTACTGCATCTCATGGCTAATTCATTCATTTAACACACAAAACAAGGCATATCCATCTACACAGATTAGATACATATTACTGGTCAATACAGCAGTAATGACCTATGGTCATTTCCACTTAAAACAATAATGACCAATGTTTTAAGTGTGTAGATTATGGAACACCCAGATATTTTATGACACTGGTAATTCATCATACATGTATTATTATTCGCAGATGTTTCATTACCCTTTAAGCAAGTAATTAACTTTTTTATGACCGAAGAATAAGTGGTAATGATATGAGGTCAGAAATTTTTAGGACTGTGAAACACTGCAATAAAAAGATAATAGAATAAATTTTCAATGCTGTGATGTTACACTTTAAAGATTCAAGACACCTCAGAGAATTAATGAGTACCAATTTTATCACCTTGTAAAGCTGGGAAAATTGTGAATTCAGTGTGAAGACGCGCCATCTTGGAATCATGTCCTGTGTTACTACCAAAATAAAGTAACAGCAATAATGGAAAATATAATATTTTGCTAAAATTCTAGTTTTAAGGTTAGAAATGTGCCCATTACCAATTTTTTAGTTTCTCCGTCTGGTTGCTAAGTGGTCTAATTCATCATCTTACTGATTAAAGGACCTCTTATCATTTAGGTTTCAATCCCACAAGAATATTCTAATGTGACAATGTTTGTCAGATCAATTCCATGAGAGGGAGGATTTTCCCTGTTTACTCAGGTTTCCTTCATTATACCCAAACTGGCTGTATGCATGAGTGAGTTTAAAGAATCTTGACTGCCATTGGAGTAAAAACATCAATTCATTCAATTCTAAATTAAACTACCATAAAATGTTTTTGTCATAAATGAATTAAAGTAAACAAGACACCCATAAATATAAAATTTTGACAACACATAACTACATTAAAAAAAATCGAAAGCTTTTAATATCAAATATCCCATTCTAATCTACAGAATATTGTTTTGACCTTAAGATATAAAATACATTTTAGTGAATTGAGCAGAACTTTATATTAAGAAGCAACAAATTGTTGTAATAACTCCATTATCTAACTCTGGAATATGCCAAATATCCATTTTGTGTCTAGACCATTAAAATCAATCCTAATATCTTCAAAGCCTGGCTAACGACAAAAACAGTTACAGTAACATAATCGCTAGACATTTCCATAAAAGGAAAAAAACAAAATATTGTTTTATAAATTTACAAGTCCAACATCCTGAAAATTCTATTAAGAAAATCCAGAGGGAATAAAATATTCTGATACTGTAAACATACTAATAACTTAACCACTGAAAATATTAAAATAAATATTTTTTTTCTGAAAATTGCATTTTCAAAAATTTTATGTGTATGTCACAAAAATATAATAAATATCTGTAATGCAAAAAACAGTATATGAAAATTTTTTGGTTCATCATTATAAAATATATATTTTGTAGTAAATGTTTTATATTATGAAGCTTGAATTATCACAATGTTTACCACATCCTTTATATGTTACAGCATTTCCCTGAAACCATATCTTCCATCTTACAGAACCATTAGACAAGTATGAATCTATATACTGGTAGATTTTATTACTAATACAAAATATTATCAAGATGTAAGGAGAATTGGTCACATCAAAAGTTACAATAAAATGGAGTTATAATCAGACAGACTAGCTTCCAGCCTAGCTTAGAGTTTACCATCCTTTTAATCAAAAGGGTTTTAATTAGTAAATATTTGTCTTCTTTTTATATGTCTATACAGCTATTAACTTAAAATATATTGTTTGTCTGGTTGGTTGGTTGGTCCAATGTTGCTTAACGTCGCATCAGCAATTTTTCAGCTATTTGCGGCAAGAACTATTTTATTAATCTCGATTAATCTATGAACAATTTTTTGTATGCATGTGAAGTGCGAGTATGTTGTATGGTCTGCCTTGTACTAGCGTGCACTCAGGGCGACTATAACTTGCCAGCTCACAGAGTCAGTATGTCGCAGACAAGTGTACCACTCCACCAGTCCATTACACTGATACCAAGTCAACCAGTCAAAAGGCCAACGGCAAGAAAAGTTCACTTTCCCACATGTGGTCCGAGAGGGGCTCGAACTCACAGCAGTGAGAGACCATGGATTTGAAGACAAACATCTTATCCATTAGGCCACCGTGGCCTCTATGTTTGTCTGAGACTGACAGTTGGGACTGTAGCAATATACCGATACAATGGTAAAATCGGTATGATATGCCATACTGGTGGTACCGCGATATGAGTTCCTTGTATCAGGTTTCTGACATTCTAGTTTCCTCACCATCTCAGACCTGGTGGCCATGGTATCAGAAAATGATCTTCACTGCAGCATAAAACACAATCAACCGAAACATTTTATAAGATCAGCCATATATTAGACTTGACCTTTTCAAAGTACTCTACACTACATAAGGACATGCTGAACAATTCCTCTGAGGCCATGCAACAATAACTGCACTAAAATAAATGACAAGTGACAGTTGTGCTACTGATACATAGCAGACAAGCAATTTGTTTATGTATATTGCAAATGTCCAGAGAAAAAGAATAGTGTGTTAAAGATCACTAGCTTAATTCCATTTGGGCCTGTAAAATGAAACCATAAAAAGCCAACCAAAGACCAATAGGGCAGAAATGAATAGAAGGAAAGCATGTCTATTCCTTTAGTTTAGTTTAGGAGTGGAACGTTTAAATGGAGCTACATGCCCTAGTCAAAATTCTTTCATTTATATTGAATTGGTTAGGTCATAGATGGAGGAAACCAGAGTGCCCAAAGAAAACCAACAACCATGAATAAGTGAGCTGACCAACTTCCTCACACTAGGATCTGTCTTTGAGTGGGGCTTGAACCTAGTTGCGAGAGGCACTAATTCATAAGTGTATGCTTTAGACCACTCAGTCCTGCATGTAGTCAATGTTATCTGATAGTTTTTGCCAGACTTGTATTTAAGGTCAGTGTTTATTTTATATGGTTATACATCAGTGCAATAATATCTTAGTGATAAAACAGAATTCCCCAAAGATATAAAGGATAAATAAACATCATAATACAGGGTTGTTGTAATAGTATCTCACATCTGTGTTAGCAGGTTGGAGATATTTAATTAATACACATTATTGACCTTTAACTCTGCTCTTTGTTTCTGATGAGTTTTCAAGATTTGCGCTAGCTGAATAAACACATGACGATTTGCATCAAAAGAACCATCGAAAGAAAGCGAAAAGAGCTTGGCTACAATTCATGGACTGATACAAGCAAAGTAGCAACAGAGGCAAATGGAGAAGACATGTAAAAGGCCCGATTCTCCACGCCAAGAGACAGAAATAAGTCAAGATTTGCATCAAAAACTGTTTTCATTTAAGGAAAGTGGATTTTATTCAAAACAGTAGTGGTTTCTTATTCTGAATTCATTGCATGATGGTAGTTTCTTAAAGTTCATTATATTATATGGATAAAGAAATAGAAAGTACAAAAGTCTTTGTGCTGGAATCAACATGTGAGCCACAAATCAAAAGCCTTCACCATAAAGATATTGTATATGCACCTATTGTAGGAGACCTTAACCTCTCTACATCTACACCAGTCTATAATAAAGAAGTCATGTACTGATTCATAAAAAACACCCACAACCTAAATCAGAGAGGCTAGCTATCCTGATCTTAAGAATGGTATACTCATAAAAACATATATATTTATAAAAAACATGTTATTTTTCTCAGAAGTCAACATCAATTGTTATTCCCCTGCTGATCTTCATGATAGGAAATATTTACTGGCCATCCATCGAGGAAAAGACTCCAGCCAGCCAGCGAGTCAGTCAGCAGTCAGACAGTCAGATATCATACTAAAACAGTACTCAGTAAATACTGACATTTGATTTATCAGGAATTATTCCAACTAAGACCATCTGTGAAGCAGCTTTCAAAAATATGTTGGTTTGATAACAAACAGCTTTATCTCTATCTATCTATGTGTGTTTGAACTCTTAAAATGGTGCCTAGTACAAAATCTGGACTGACATAAAAATAACATGGTACCATATATTGCATTATGATTCTCAACTTTTAGTTCTAAGTAAAAAGTCTGGACCAACATAACATAGACATGGTACCATTTATTGTACAGTCAAACCTATCTATAAAAGCCACATAAGGGAACCAGTAAAACTGACCTTTATGGGCAGGTGGCCCTAAAACACAGGAATATATTATAATATATAACATATATTATATATATTAATATGAAGAGCAATTGGGATAAAATTTGACTGGCCTTTAACTGCAGGTGGCCTTTAAGGCAGCTTTGACTGTATTATGAGTCTCAATTATTGCAATAGTTCTAAGCATAAAATCTGATTACCACAGTAGCTCAGTTGGTAGAGTGCTCATTTTGAATGTGGAAGGTCTGGGTTCAAACCCTGGGGAGGATCTCGCCAAGATTTGAAAATAGGTAATGACTGTTTTTTGCCAAGCACTCAGCAATTTGTAATTTAGATGGCCCTTCAGATAAGACCTTAAAAACTGTGCGATGGCAAGCGTGGCACATTAAAGAACCTTGCCTGCTGATTGTTCTGAGTGCACAGTAAAGGTCACAATATCTGTCACTTCACCTAAAGCTTTAGGGCTTCTATACTGTAAGACCTGGAGGTAAAACCTCATTCAGTCAATCAATCAATGGACTGAACTATATGAACTAGTTATCATATATCTTCAACATAAACCTGTTTGACATCTTCAATCTTCAAAAATTGGGTTTTATTTATTTGACAAGCTTTGTAACAGTAGTCTAGAATATTGTACATAAAGAACATCTGAAGGTTCAATTTCATTTAGTCACAAGTAATTTCTAGTGTACAACATTTCCAATGGTAATATTTTTCTTCAGTGTAATAAGGCTGAAATTCTAGTACATCCAATCATCTCTATATTTTTTTCTGTGAGATTTTAGAATTTCCAAAATACCAGAAATGTTGAAAGGTCACCTCTAGCTGGTGGACTCCGAGACCAGACAAGTGACTTTACAATTTAGGACATAATACCAACAGATATAAGTTGAGTAATGGCGTTTTATGTCCCAGTCAAGAATATTTCACTTAAATTGAGACGTTGCCAGCTATAGACAAAAGTGCAGCAATTTTGCCTGTGTGTTCCACTGATGGCATTATACAACAGGGTTCTTTATCGCGCCAAACCTACCGTGACACAGGACCTTGTTTATTTTAAGTTCTCATCCCGAAAGAATTGTGACATTCATTTCATAATGCTGAGTGGTTGGCAAAAGAACAGTCACCCACTTTCAAGTATAGGGTCAGACCCAGTCAGGGTTCAAACCCATGACCTCCAACTTGCTCAGCGAGTTGAGCACACTACCAACTGAGCTATCAGTACCACAGTGGTTTTCCAACAGATATGAAAGTACATGTATTAAAAAGCAAAAACTTTACAATACATCTTGGGATCTTCTCGTCAGTCAGCCAGAGAGAGTGAGAGAGATCTCCTCCTGAGGCAGACTGTAGAGATGTTATATAGAACAGTCTAAACACCATTAGGTATCTTATCTCTTGTTTATTGTTTCTACTAACTAATGCCTAATCTAATATCTGTAACTAATCATCCTACTACAGGGAGGGGGTATACCATACAGTACTGGTAACCAGAGCGAGTGCTGGAGTCAGTCGTGCCATAACGAGCCATTGTGAGGGGGTACTGTACTGGAGTCAGATGTACCATAACGAGCCACTGTGAGGGGGTACAGTACTGGAGTCAGCTGTACCATAACGAGCCACTGTGAGGGGGTACAGTACTGGAGTCAGATGTACCATAACGAGCCACTGTGAGGGGGCACAGTACTGGAGTCAGATGTACCATAACAAGCCACTGTGAGGGGGTACAGTACTGGAGTCAGATGTACCATAACGAGCCACTGTGAGGGGGTACAGTACTGGAGTCAGCTGTACCATAACGAGCCACTGTGAGGAGGTACAGTGTACCATATTGTATCCTGGGAATATTGCTAGAGTGCAGTAATGCCATTTTTTGCATCAGTTGAGATGTTTTTGTTTATCAAAATCAGCAGTTCTCGGGTGTTTTATACTTCGGTCATGATTTATTTGCATTTATTGAGGCAGTCAGTTCTGGAATAGTGGAGCGGAATGGAGTACTTTATATAATACTGTAGTGTTTTTTTCACTTGCTTTTGGGATTTGGCAACTGGTAGAAGTTGTAATCATTAAGATATTTGTTAAATGGACTATAACACACAATACATGTATTACCACATAAACAACAGCTAATACAGTTCATAAATTTCAAATTATATTTAAATTTTCATTCTTAATGCACCTTGTAAAATATGTTTTCTATCTCAATGATATAATTTATCTTATTATAACACTACTGTGCAAGGTATTTAACTTCAAATGTATCATGTGACAATATATCATGTACATTATATGATGATTAATGTCATCTTGAACATTTAAAATCTACACAAGTTTTTATTAAAATTTATGATTATCAATGGTTCATAATTATTATATTTTAACAGCTTTATAATACCACAATCATTGAATGCCTTGCACATTTCTAAATGAAAGGGTAAATGAGTGTAGCATGACAGATTGCTCAGTTAATAAACCAGATAAAAACTTTGCTACCCTTCTTATGTGGTCTTTCGTCAACAAAAATTATGCTTTTGGCAATGTTTTAAAAAGTGGGCTATTATTTGCTATTATTTTATGACATAAATATAAACAAAATTTAATGGACCATAAGTTTATGGGTATGCATGACTCATGGGGTCAAACAACGATACCCTAAGAAAAATCAAAATTGTTAATTTTCATTTCATTAATATATTTTGTCCTAAAGAAATTAAATCACTATATCTATATGACAACAAATTGAAAAGTAACCAGTTAATCAATCTGTTAATCATAATTTAGGGTGGTGGGATAGATTGAAAACAGTATTACCAGGATAATAATGACTATTTTTTGGACATTATGTCCTTTGCCCATCCATAATCCAATTTAAAAGTAAATATGTGTTTATGCATCATGCATTAATTTGAATTTTCCAAAATTACAGTGCATTTATTTGAACTGTGCATAAAGTCAGTGTTTTATATTTTATAAATATTCTATATTTTTTAAATTGTCAAACATTTACAAACTTTTAATTCACAACAAATGAAACCCATTAAAAACTTACAATATATGGCCCCTGGCCCCGGTTTCACAACCATTCCTTAACTAAGATGTTCCTTAAACTTAAATTTAGCAAATTTTGGCAAGCTTTTTTTGGAATTATGAATAAATATTTTTGTCAAAACTGAATGCAAATATCATAAGCTTGATATAATCTTTAAAATGACACCTTTAATTCCCTAAAATCTTTACAATTGACAAAATTATAAAGGTTTTTAATTTGCCAGATTTTAGTTAAGGAAAATCTTAAGTTAAGAAATGATTGTGAAACCGGGGCCAGTGCCTGCTACTTTATAACTACCTAATGTTACTAGACACCTGTAATTAACCAGGCCACAGTAATTATCTCTCTACACATGTCTGACACATGGTGTTTTATGAATCAACTTGTTAAGTACCAAAAATTGATTAACTTGGAGCAATGGTAACACAGGTATACATACTGCAGGCCAGTACTCAGTTACTCTACTATCATGTTTGGAGTGATAATTAACATAAAGCCGAAAATCTTCATAAAATTACTACCAGTATATACTATAAAACTTGAAGCCTTACATTGCCATCATTGACCATTATGTAAGGTCTTCTTTACAGAAACAATGAAGTGGTAAATCTAGGTTTTTTCGGAATGGTCATTTTCAAAAACTTTCCTTTAAAACACCAGAACAATTTTTTTTACATTCATGTTAAATAATTATGACACAATAAGCCTTAAAAATTGGGTCATTTCGGAAAATCCAAATGGCACCTTTCAGGATGAACAATGGCAATGTGTTAAGCACTGTGTACCCCCCCCCCCACCCACAAACACACATAATACATACATACATACACACACATAAATACACACTTTTGTTTTCACCTTAACTATTAGAACCAGGTTTCACTAACTGCTAATATAGTATACCCTGCTTTTAACTTCAACCATTGTCAGTAATGTCAAAAAATACAATAAGTCAGTAAACAGAAAGCAGATATCTGGCAGACTTTAAATTGGTACTTGTGGCATAGGACATCATACTGAATTCGTATACAAAATTTCAAGTGACTGTGTTTAGTAGTCGCTGAGAAAACTGTTACGATATTTTTTGGTTTCAGACGTAATGACAGAGGTAAACCAGTATAACCCTTCTTCTTCGAAGCCATGGTGATGTCAAGAAATCAAATCCAATATATCATTTATACTGTATACTGTGTATAGGGCATTTTCAAAATACATACATACATACATGTACATGTTTATCAGTTTCATTTTTGTATATATAGAGTTAGTGGACAAAACTGTTCTTAATACATGTACATGTAAATATAACTTTTACTTACAGTTTCCGTAACATAGATAATCTGTCAAATCCATCTTTTCTAAGAATTGTAATCGCATTTTTACTTAAATCCCTGAAATAAATTAATTTAATACATTAAATTAACACATTAGCATTACAAAATTATAAAATGTGACCACAGTTTTTAAAACTTGGGCCTTATTGTACTGCAAATAGAAGACATTTGTTCTTGAAAAGAACCATACTGCATATAGAAGACATTTGTTCTTGAAAAGAACCATACAGCATATAGAAGACATTTGTTCTTGAAAAGAACCATACTGCATATAGAAGACATTTGTTCTTGAAAAGAACCATACTGCATATAGAAGACATTTGTTCTTGAAAAGAACCATACTGCATATAGAACACATTTGTTCTTGAAAAGAACCATACTGCATATAGAAGACATTTGTTCTTGAAAAGAACCATACTGCATATAGAAGACATTTGTTCTTGAAAAGAACCATACTGCATATAGAAGACATTTGTTCTTGAGAAGAACCATACTGCATATAGAAGACATTTGTTCTTGAAAAGAACCATACTGCATATAGAAGACATTTGTTCTTGAAAAGAACCATACTGCATATAGAAGACATTTGTTCTTGAGAAGAACCATACTGCATATAGGAGACATTTGTTCTTGAAAAGAACCATACTGCATATAGAAGACATTTGTTCTTGAAAAGAACCATACTGCATAATAGAAGACATTTGTATTTTATGTGATGATTTTCAGATCGCAGTGCCTCCTTAAGCATAGGTTGGGCAAATCCTTGTTTGAGAATACTTGTTAGATTATCTGCCAAAGGTTGACAGTTGTCTATAGGTAATCAGATTTTCTCCATCATAAGTAGGCCGTTGTGGCAGAGTGGTCTAAGCACTACTTAGGTATGAATTGATCTCGAGCAGATTCTAGTGTGAGAAAGTTTGTCAGTTTGCTTGCTGAAGTTTTCTGTGGGCATTTTTTGTTTCATCCTGACCATCCAGTATAAGTGACAGCCTTGACTGGTGTATTAAAATGTCATTGCTGAATTCCACTCCATTCTCCGCCATTTCTAAACTGGTCACTTGATTACTGTTGTATACAAGTACTGGTAATCAGATTTTGGAATCTCAAAATTAAATAAGAACATTACTAAACTGGCATGCCAACCACAAAAAGAACTCTAAAACTACTGGCCAAGGATTTTGAATCAAGCTATGGCAGATGGATTGACAGAAAAATAAAAAGAATGAAAAGAAAAAACAATTACGTTTAAACAACAAAACACTCCTATCATATAGATCTGTGTTCAGAATTGCCCTGGATATATTTGACGTCCTATAGTTCTATGTTCCTTTCATTCTCAATTTTGATTACACGTGTGGCTAGCTAAACAGGAGGTGCTTAACCTTCCAGAGCACCCAGCCTCACTGCCATGGAAGTTCACATGTTTAACCTAACTTGTCAGTTTCGAAGTTTTTACTCTGCTTCTGGGTTGTGATTCAGACATGGATTAGTATGTTTGTTTTTGATAGGTAAAAACTGTGTAGAATACTTTGCATTCTCTCAAGTAAGCAAGAAGAAATACTATAAGGATATGTTTATTATTAGAATTAATTCAGATCACAACACTTCTTGGCTCATAGGTTTAAATCACACTCAGGCAGATCCTAGCTTCAGAAGATTTATCAGTTTATATATATATTTTTTTTTAATTTTAGAAAACCTAGATAAAGGTAAAATCTGTGTACCGGTATGTCTTAAGTAAGCAAGAACATTACAATAAGAGTCCTTAGAATGTCAGCTGTTATAGACAAAATTAAAGTTACATATAATTAAAAGTGGCATGTATGCTGATGCTAAATGTTATCTAGAAAGCAATTGCATAAACTGAAAACCTGGAATTTGAGCGATACAGTATATTCTTGAAAAGAACCAAAATTAACAAGACAAAAAAATAAATAAACAAAAAATTGAAAAATAATAAAAATAAACAGAATATCAAAGAAACAACTCAGTAAAAAATCTGAGAGAAATATCAAAAAGATAATCCCTCTGCAGATAACTATCATAAATCATACAGGGAAGATTGATTTTCTGTGGGGGTTGATGAATCAGAGAGAAAAATGCATCTGGCATAGTGTAAAACATTGTCATTTACTGTTACCCAAAGACTGAAGAGATTTTTTGTCTGGGTTTCTTAAATGTACCTAATTACTTCGGTGTTACTCTGAACCAGTAGCAGGAACATTTTTATCAGCAAGACCCTGACAATCCTTCTGATGGCTGAACACAGCAGTCCCGAAATAGGGAAAATTTGCTGCATTTTGTTTAAATTTGTGCAAGTTCAAAGTGCAATGATTACTACCAGTATGAAAGAATGCAGAAACATATTGAATTTACAAAAGTTAATACAAAGCAAGATATGATTATAATAACACAATTTTAGAACAATATTAGTCAAAATGAAATTACACATTTTAAACTTGATTAAGCTAGGATTGTGAAAATAAAAGTAAAATGGGGGGGGGGAGAGGGGGGGTTGATGCTATTAAGTCACTGCTATTGCATGAATGAGAGTGCTATACCAGTCCAATAAAAAAAAGGTGTCCTAAAACTACAAGCCAACACTAGAACTGTTTTAAGCCTTGACATTTCATGTCTCATCTGACATCTTTCACCAACAATAAACATTAATAGAGACCATTTTAGCTGAGCTACTAAAGTCATACCAAAATTGCCTAGGTTTTGGAGTTAACATTTAAATTAAATTTATAATGATGATGTTAAAGAGATTCTGTCTAAAATTACAATTCACTTAATCACTTTAAGGTAAGTTGTGTCTTGGACTTACTGGAGTAAGAAGTACAAGATAACCACAGGTACATATAGGGCAATCAACTTAATAATTCGGGTTAATGACATATTTAATTTTTAGTGTAAAGACTGTTGTCTGGTGTCTATCTACTGTATATGTAACTTGTAATGGGCCTAAAAATCAACAAGAACATACAGTAGGGTCTATTTTACATACATGGCGGACAGAGAGGACAGTCCCAAGGGTTGGAACCCTACCTTTATTATCATTTATGTCCAAGATATTAGGTATACATGCATATACCACTTGCTCAGATTGCAGGGAATTCCAGCATTAAATGCTATATTTCAAAATGTTCTGGGCAAGCATGACACCCCCCACCCCACCAACCTCCCATTTCCAATATTCTTGGTTTGCCACTGTATGTACATGTATATATGTATATATTAGAATATTTCATTTATATATATATATATATATATATATATATATATATATATATATATATATATATATATATATATTATATTTCACCATAAAATCAGTCCATGTTTTATGTAAATTATCTGGCATTGGTTTAATAAAATGAAAATAAAAGTCTTTTAAAATGATTAATTCTAGTATGATAATAACTTTTATTATTAGATTTTTGTATATATATTAACATGGTCATGAAAGAGAGAGAGAGAGAAAGCACATGGTAATAAATATACATGTAGTTCTAATACCAACATTACTGTAATACCAATACATGTACTGGGTATCCCAATGTATGTTAGAGACAGATAACTGACCATTATCTATACAGAAAAATGCAGCTCAATATTATTGCAAAAAGTGTTCATTCTTGAAATAGCCTAATTATACCATTGTCAAAAAGGCTTTAGTGGGCAATATTTAGCTTTACATGAATGCAAAACAGAGATATGGAAGTCTTTGAAAATGGCCCCCTTTGAAAAATCCTAGATTGAACCCTGACTAATCAAAATAAAGTCTATATTATACATTACGCCTTCAGTTATAGTACAGCAGAAAAAGTTCAAACAGAAGTTGTCTCATATTACAGGAATAAGACTTAGAAGATAGGCATCATGATATCTCACACTTGCCAAAACCTGGGCTGCTTAAACACTTAAAGGGTCAAAGTTCTGTCAACAAATATTAGTATTATAAATACATATAATTTAACATCAAACCATTTATTTAGCAGTTTGTTCGTTTTTTTTTCGGATCAGCTTTTGTTTTGATTGATTTTTTAATCAATCATGACCAAGTTAAATAAACAAAACTCCTCTTTGACAATATTTAAAGACTTTTAAAATAAATTTTGGCAGATCAAAGTCTGACATTATAATCTGCTGTAAGAGTTGATATGACTTGTCAAATGTAAACGACTGGATTAATCTTATAAAATCACTTTCTTCCGCTTATATATGTAATATAAAGACAACCAAGTTACGAACTGACAAATCGCCCAATATCCTGACCAATTACCTTGTAAATGTCAGGTTTCAAGTCTAAATTTTTTTGCACTTTTTATTTTCATTATTTCTCGATTTTCAGCTGTTTTTTTTTTTTTTTTTTTTTTTTAAAGAGCACTGTGATAATGAATGCATTGAATTTGAAAAGCTATTAGTCAACCTTTTGAGTGTATTTTAACTAATATGTACAACATGTATAAGTGAATTTAAACTGTGTATTTATGCTAAAAAATCTTAAGTTGATCATATGCTGATATGAATTTTAAGGTCATGTTTTTATGAATTCAAGTAAGTACCCTAACTGGTGTAAATGAAATAAGAAAATGTTAATAAAAGTTAGCATGGAAGCTGAAATTGTACATACATGTGGGCACAATGTTTCAACTTTACTACATTTATATACATGGTACAAGAACTTTATGTACATTTTTACTACATTGTAAACTGTTCAAAATGTAAATATGTAATTGAAAGAGAGCATTTCAGTTTTTTTATATTATGTTGGTGACCTCATTTTCAGAATATTGTAAGTTATATAATTTCTGAATTATCTTACATTTGGACATTTTTACACTCAAAACTTTATACTGTTTTATAATTCAATATTTAAAATATTTAAAAACAAAATCAAGTCCATTAGTCTACCTATGTTTTGTTAACAATTTATATCTAAAGTTTTATCTTAAGTTAGATTTTTTAATAAAAATCCTAAAAACTTTTTATATCTACAATCCTATACTGGTTACTGGTATGGTCATAAGACCAAACACCACAGAAGATTTCACACATGTATACATGTTTAATACATTGGGGGTGTTTTATAAATGTTGTTGTAAATGGTACACGGTATGATGTCTTTGTGTACCTGATGATGTAGATTGTGACAGTTATTGTTAACAAAGTTATTGTTAAGTATCAACATTCCACATCATACTAATACTGTGATGACAGGGAAGACAGCCAAAACTTTCTGACACTGTCCTAGTTTCCACAAGCCATAAATTTAATAAATAATATCCACTCCTTCTTCAGGCAATAAAATTTACAGTACATACATGAACAATGTAGAAGTACTTTTATTATAATATTTGATATTACTGTCAGACTGAACAGTCTAAACATTTTATCAATTCATCATGATTTGAGAAGTCTAATCTGTAACACACAGATAATCATTTGCAGTTTAAAGTTTCTTTGTATCTTGATTTTTATATACAAATATAATGAATTTGGGTGAATGTAGTCAAAACAACATGGAGGTTATAAAAAAGCCTTTTCAGGGACATGAATTCTCAGGTCTGCAGTCAAAGCTATCACCATCTCTTTCTCAAGTTTCTCTCTATAATTTTAAGATTACTAGGTTTCCATAAATTTAAAATAATTAGTAGCCAAATTTTTCAAAATTTGTGAAAATATAGTCCTTTTTAAAGTATTTTTCCATAAATTTGTTAAAATGGGTTACTTTTTGAAAGAATTCCTCAGAAATTAGTAGCCAATGGCGATTTTGGCTACCAGGAATGAAACATAGAGATTATAAGTCAAGAGTTGAGTTATAACTAATGATGCTACATGTAAATGTCCCAGTCAAGAATATTTCAATAAAACGGAGGCATCACCAGCTACAGGAAAAGGTGAAGAAATTTGCCTGTGCATTGTGCTAATGGCATTATACAACAGGGTTCTTTATGGTGCCACACCTAGTGACACGGGACAGCAATTGTTTTAAGTTCCCATTCAATTTGTAATGCCTAGTGCTGGGGAAAGAACAGACACTACCCACTTTCAAGATCTAGGTTAAACCATGTCAAGGTTTGAACCCAAGACCCCCCACTTATTGTGCCACACCTACTGTGACACGAGACATCATTTATTTTAAGTTCCCATCCGAAAGAACTGTGTCTTTCATTTCATAATGCTGAGTGCTTGGGAAAGAACAGTCACCAACCACTTTCAAGATTTGGGTCAGACCCAGTCTGGGTTCGAACCCAAGACCTCCCACTTATGGAGCGAACACTCTACCAACTGAGTTACCTCAGTGGTTTTATAAGTCAAGAAAATAACAGTTTATATAACAGATACCAGTTAATGGCTATTATCAGTGTTTGCAGATTCAGAAGAACTAATAATTCACAGTTTTATGTACTTATTATCTTAAAAATGTACAAAAATAACAAATTACATATCTATTTTATTGTTTCAAGCCAAAATTTTTAGCTTTAAATGTTAGTGTGCCAATAATTAAATTTGTACTTTTAAAACAAACCAGCGAGGTTCAAACACACTATTATTACTAGCAGTTCTACCGATTATGAGAAATAAACATCTCTTAGCAACAATGTTGCTTCCCAAAATGACATGGATTCTTCAACTTATTACAGAATCCTGGAACTGCTTAAACTTCCAAAATATTTCCTGAATTACAGTTTAATATTTTGCTATTGGACCTTACTGTTGTGATAAGTAAACAACATCAACATAGAAAGTGTTCAAACTACAAATTAACTTCATTCAAGATTCAAACACTACAGTATAAATCTAAAATGAACTCTAGGTTGTCAATTTGAAAACCTACATGTTGTAAATTTTTACACAAGGAACTCTTCAATTTTAAATTAAGGCTAAAACTGTATATAAGTTCAGTAAGTTTTATCAAAATTCGAAAATTATTTTTGTGATTGATACACCACAACTCGAATGAGAGAGTCCTTTGGTCCTAAATGTATGCTACATATATATATTTTAAATTATCTTTATTGACCTAGCTAAATTAAACACTCAAATTTTATTGTAGTGTTACTATCTGTCCCCCCCCCCCCCCCCCCCCCCCCCCGCAATAATCAAAATGTGGTACATGTATGTCTGTGTGTGTTCTGCATAAAAAGACAGTGCCACATGTTGCAGTAAATGCTTTATTGGGACATACTGGTACTTAGAATTAACTGAAAACAATCATACAGATTAATCATTATTGTTCACAAATGTTTAAATTCAGTGAAATCCCATACACATTCCTAATATTACAACTTCTATTGAAACTTTTATTCTTTACATGGTATTTTAGTCTATAATCTGAGAGAGAGAGAGAGAGAGAGAGAGATCCCATAGTGTTAAAGACTTCAAAGTCAAGACTATTTAACATCAAGATTTTGCCAGCATCAAATAAAGTTGCCAACAGGGAGAGAAACTGTCACCACAATAAATACTGGCATAGTTTGACTAACCAGTTTACTAAACCCCCAATTCAATTTTTGTCTTGTTGGACATAATCTTTGTAAAACAATATGGGTGGTAAAATCTGGGGGGGGGGTCAACCCTGGCATTATCCACCAACAAGACGGAAAATAAAATGGGGAATATGTGGATTATCATTAACACATAAGGGACACTTTTCGCCATTTTTTATTTAGATATATACTTACAAAATCACTGTCCAATGGTATACTGTTAATCTGTGACACAGTGGAGATGGGAGGGCGGTTGTTGACACAATTCACTTTTCTCCCCCTCCCGATTCGGGGGAGAGTCCCGCCCTTCCCATCTTTAGGTTTTAACGTTGTACAGGTACATCCTGGTGGACATGCTGTGATCTTTCGAATATAACTATAATTCCATGTTACGAACACAAATATAATCCAAAAAATGAACTTCATCGCCGATTTGGCTCAACCTCAACCAACTTTTCAGATGAAAATAATATTCTCATTACGTACTACCAGAATGTAGACTGTAATTAAATCTGATATCATTAATTAACTAATCCATGGTACAATTTGAATTTCAAACCTCAGCTAATTCTGCATATGGTAAAGTATTTAATCTACATCATCCCAGTGTATTCTTCTTCAACATGATGATGATCATGGCTATATTATAAACAGTGTAATACCGGTACTACAACAAAGAAACGACTCGAGGCAATAATTTCACTATTGTAGAATAACTGGTAGATACTTTATCATTTTTAACAATACACACAGATCATAATTAAATAAATTGATGCCCTCTGGTGGGTTGACTATGTCTCAGATATTTGTAATTTATAAATTACGACCCTTTTCTTTCATCTAGGTTGCAGAAAAAAATCATCATGTGAAAGCTATCTCGTACTGACGGTGCGGCTAAGACAGTAATATCCTCTTATCTTTTACATCTTACGCCGCTATTAATGTTACAACTTATGACAACAGTAAGTTAAATCCCTGAATTTAAACACATACACCTAAATATATCCTTTAAATACCTAGATTTGTGGAAAACTAACACACTGTAATCCGCAAATAAACAAAACTGTACCCTCCGTAGGCCATCTTGGTTTGCCAATATTGTGACGTCAGGAATTGTTATTTTTATCAACCAAAGAATGAAATGGGTGTTTTCCCGTACATATTGGGAATCTCCTATTTAGAAAAGAGCTACTCGATGCCCTCGGGGTAAACACGTTGTCGGCAAATCTCTTTGATGCAGGTATCATCTGCATAACAATCTGTTGTAACACGTTATCATGTATGAGTTTATGATAATATTGTGTATATAAAGTGATAAACTGTTTTATGTAATCAACTCACGGATTATTTTATTATTTTCAATATCTGGCACACTTTGTGATAATACTAAAGGCCGACTAAACGAACTATACATCGAGTCCGTATTCATGGAGTTTTGAATGGCCACATAATTTTATGTCATTTCGTTTTGTACATTTTGTGTACAATTGTAAATAACCGAATTAATTGCCAACAAAAATGTATACAATTGTATATAAAACTAGCAACTTTAGAATTTTTGAAATTCAGTTTGACTAGCTGTTTCAACATATTGTAACGACAAATTCACTTATATTAATATATATGTATACATACATATATCATTATTTTATAATTTAAACTTATAATTAAAAACAGTTATCATGTTTGTAATCATCAACAGTATACGTGATTAACATAGAAGGATGAAATACGCGCCAACCGTGACAATCTTGGGGAGAACACCTTCTGTCATATACCATTTTTTAAATTTAATCATAAAATACATTCAAAAAATGGTATATGACAATACCATTTTTTGAATGTATTTTATGATTAAATTAAAAAAATGGTATATGACACTTCTATTTAATTTTTCATTGTAAACCTAACGGAGATATCTGAGAATTTCAAAGAACACTAATTGTGTTTCTTATTGATAGCTTTATGGTGTTTAACGTCCTAGTCAAAATATCTCATTTATATCGTGGCATCGCCAGCTATAGACAGACGGTGCACCGGAAATTTTGCCTGTGCGTTGCTGCGCTGATGGCATCGTGCTAAGCCTACCAAGACACGGGACCTCGTTTATTTTAAGTTTCCATCCGAAAGATCCGTGATTTCATTTCGTGATGCCAGACAGAAGGTGCACCGGAAATTTTGCCTGTGCGTTGCTGCGCTGATGGCATCGTGCTAAGCCTACCAAGACACGGGACCTCGTTTATTTTAAGTTTCCACCCGAAAGATCCGTGATTTCATTTCGTGATGCCGAGTGCTTGGCGCAAGAACAGTTGCTACCTATACCCACTTTTAAGTGTTGCCCACGGTCAGACCCTAAGAGTCCGAGGCTTCCTATTGTAAGTAAGAATGTTCTAATGGTCCTTTACTGCTCGAACAATCGTGTCTATATGCATATGTTAGGTGTTATTCGCTGTGCCATGTGCTACTCTTTTTTAAAAATAAAATAACACATTCAAAAGTAGCACGTGCTACTCAGTTTGAATGTGTTGTTTTATAAAAATTCAAAAGCAGCACATGACAGTTGTATCAGTTTTATTTGATTCAACCATTATTGTTTCGTAAATGCTATAACAGTTTGAATTGAAAAATCAATGTTTGTGAACGAACCCGTGCTAAACAAGACGAGAAAAGAAAACCACACATTGTTACCACTGACTATAAAACTCCTAACTTTGTATGGACACTATATTTTACCATATTTTTGTTTGTCCTATTTTTTCAATACCGCAAAAACTTCATTAGTAAAATTTACATAAATAATTGGTTGTCAATGCATCATCAGTGGAGTTGCTAGTCATAATCAAAAACAACATACTAATCCATGTCCGAATCACAATCCAGAAGCAAAGTAAAATAACATACCAATCCATGTCCGAATCACAATCCAGAAGCAAAGTAAAAACAAACATACTAATCCATGTCCGAATCACAATCCAGAAGCAAAGTAAAAACTTTGGAACTAAGAAGTTAGGTTAGATACGTGGACTTTCAACAGGGAAGTGAGGCCGGGTGTTCCGGAAGGGTAAACACCTCCTGTTTAGCTAGCTACACCCGTCACGTGTGCAATCAAAATTGTGTGAAAGGAACATGGAACTATGTGACGTCAAATATACCCAGGGCAATCCTGGACACAGAGGCATCAAACTGATCAACAATACTGTGATGACGGCTATAAAACTTTTTGAGGGCCTTGATAAGCCTAGGCTTGCAATATCCATGGGTCAACAATTTATTTGCAAGCAGCCTGCTTCGTTGTACAAAGTCTCCGTTGTGGGAACAAGCTCTACCATACTGTAAGTTTAAAACACGTGGTGGGTATCTTTACAGTGAAGTGGGTAAGCATAGAAAACCACACAGTTAAAGGATGGTGTGGATTTGGAAATTCAGTTTAAAACAGGATAATCTCAAGTTGGTGCGATGGTATATTGCTTGCTCTGCATGTGCATGGATTCGAACCCCGATCGGGTCTGATCAAGACTTGAAAATAGTTATTGACTGTTCTTTCGCCAAACCTCGCGGTAGAGACCTTAAAAACCGATGTCCCTTCTTTCAGGCGTGGCATGTTAAAGTCCCCCCATGCACCGTGATTGCTTTGGGTGCACTGCAAAGATCGACAGTGTCATTTTAGCTGGCGACGTCTCGATACTTACACGTGAAATATTCTTCACTGGGATATAAAATCCCATTCACCAATCATGGTGTTGGTTCGTTGGAACGTAAACGGTAAAATGACCACTGTCTGTTAGACTAATAGCGGTTATTAGTGATTCCAATGCATTTACAACCAAAATGTCCTCGTTAAATTTATATAGAACTCATTGCAAGTGAACCCTGTCCACTCCAGCACACAATGGTCTAAATGGGTAGCATATCGCGGTGTAATCTTGGACCAACAGTCAAAGGGAGATAAATCTTTTGATGTTTCATATTGTGGAGATTTTAGACAAATGCTAGGTTTTATTAAAATTGGACACGTTATCGATGAGGTCTTCTACCATTTTTGTAAAAAAAAAAAAATAGCGAAACTTGCTGACATATGATATGATGGCCTATTCTGTATATTTCGTATTTGTATTTTCATTTTTACCGAGTTCCTTAATTACTACACAGTACACAGAAATGGTAAATTATTTGAAAACCATTTCCACATTTAATAGATACTTAGCAGTATATTTGCAAAAATCTTCACGGTAGGGTCCAAAAATGAAAAACTGTAGAGGAGCACAGATGTTTAAAACCATTTTTAATACACTTACTATTGCTAGACTTGCAAAGCATATTACCTATACAAAGCATCAGTATCCAAATTGCACAAAAGTGACATTGGAGCCTCAAATCGGGAAACTGTAAAGAGCTCTACAATTTGTTTGTAATCATTTCTTACACAACTGGACTTTAGCTATTTTAAATATTGCAACATTAGGTCCACTAGTATTTAAAGCAATGGGGACTCAAATTTGAAATCAAAGCACCAATGGTGCCGACCGAATAGGGAAATTGGATCTTGATCTTATTACAAGTAAACTGCATTGTCTGCAAATTCAAAGTATTCAATTAAAGACAGGCAATTTAATTTTAACATTAGTCCAAGATTTTGTTCTAATTTCTTCTTCAAGTTCTTCTCAAAGACCAAAATAACAACTTTTTATATATTTTAAACATGTAAACATTTAAAGTCATTATTTTAAAGAGATGACATAAACTGTCACTGCTGAGTGTGACTAGTATTTCAGCCAGGATTTCAAAAGGGTAGGATGCTGTTGTAACAACGGTCACCTGAGATTAAGGTCAACTATCTTTGCAAACTTTGTAGAGCTTGAAGGTAGGTCAAGGTTGATTAGCTTCGCAAACTTAGTATCTAACTTCATGTCCTGATACTATATATCAAGTTTCAAACCTAAATGGTTTTTAGTAAATGAAGAAAGATATTTTAAAGTTTTACTACTTAAGGTCACTGCGATCTTGAATATAGGTCAAGGTCACCATTTTCCCAAACTTGGTAGAACTTTTTTGTTCTAATGCCATATGAAATTTCAAGCTCCAAGGCCTTTTAGTTGATGACAAGAAGATGTTTTAAGGTTTCACTTCATTAGGTCTTTGACCTTGAATGTAGGTCAAGGTAATTCGCTTCACAAACTTGGTAGAGGTTTATGTCCTATGCGAAGTTTCAAGCAACAAGGCCTTTCAGTTCATGACCAAAAGATGTTTCAAGTTTTTACTTTTGGTCAGTGATCTTGAATGTAGGTCAAGGTCAACCAGCTTTGCAAATTTAATAAAGGTTTATGTCCTGATTCTATATATGAAGTTTCACGATCCTAGTCCTTTTCTGTTTGTGACAAAAAGCTGTTTTCATGTTTAACTTCTTAAGGTCACCATGACATTAAGATAAACCAGCTTCCCATACTTGGTAGACCTTTTTTGTCCAGATGCCATATATGAAGTGTCACGCTCATAGGCCTTTGGGTTCATGAAAAGAAGATGTATTAAGGTTTTAATTATGATACAAAATAAAGTGTCCAATTTCCAAGGTAACATTTGTTAAACCCATATATAATTAGGAGAGATCATACTGTATGTATGAAGTATTATACTAATTTATCGGAAATAAATTGATGTTTTCCAACCAGTACATGAATGAAATGAAATCACATGACCTTTAGATTTAGCATCAGGTGAACTGCTTAGCTACACACGTCTATTGTAGCTGTAGATTCTGTAGTCTAATTACGAGAGCATTACCCTATAATGTGAGAAGTTCCAGTAAGGACTTTGATGATGTAGCATCGGACACGTTATATTTTAAGGGTTGAATCAATGATAAAAGAACTTATCCATCACTTGTATGAAAATGTGAATGATTGGGCAATTCGTTCGCTCAGAATTCACCAACTGGTCCCAATCCTCCAACTTTTTTGGTCAGTTTTTATTACTAAATGGTGCCACTTTATTTAACCAACTTGTCTCACTTTTTCCCAATTTGTCCCACTTTGTTAAAGTAGTATTCTTACTTCCAAGTCGAAATATACTGGTACACAGCCTAGGTTTGAATCCCAATGAGGGCAGATTTTTGGGACCACCCATGTTAAATAGATAGGTGGGGTTTATATGGCAAGAAAATAGAAATTTTTCAATACTTCTGGTAATAAAGACTTTAGTGGGAGGTCATGGGTTTGAACCCCGACAGGGTCTGATCCAAGACTTGAAAGTGGATAGTAGTGACCGTTCTTTCGCCAAGCACTCTGCATTACGAAATGAAAGTCGTGGTTCGTTCGGATGGAAACTTAAAAAGAAACTAGATTCCATGGCACAGTAGGCATGGCATGACAAAGAACCTTGCTGTATAATGCCATCAGCACAACACACAGGCAAAATTTCTGCACCTTCGCCTATAGCTGGCAATGTCTCAATATAAGTGAAATATTCTTGACTAGTTTGCATGCAATATCGTGACTTGACAGAGTACAAGTTTTCCAGCTAAAATTGGGCTATTTGTTAAAGTAGTATTCTTACTTCCAAGTCGAAATATACTGGTACACAGCCTAGGTTTGAATCCCAATGAGGGCAGATTTTAGTATGAGAAAGTTTGTCAAGTTCACTTGCTGAAAGTAGATGGTTTTCTCCTGGTCCCGATTGCACAATCATGTTTAACTTAAGAATATCCTTAACTTAAATCTGGCAAATTAAAAACCTTTATAATTTTGTCAATTGTTAAGATATTAGGAAATTCAATGTGTCATTTTAAAGATTATATCAAGCTTATGACATCTGCATTTAGCTTTGACAAAATTAATGATTGCTAGTTCCAAAAAAAGCTTGCCAAAATTTGCTTAATTTAAGGAAAATTTTATTCAAGGAATGATTGTGATACTGGGGCCAGGTATTCCAGTTTCCTATACCATGCCCCAACTGGCTACATTGATATAAGTGAAGGTGTAAAACTCCATCACTTATCTTATCTTGCTCAGTCTGTTTTAATCACTATAACTGTAAATGTTGTCTATAGCCACCACATGTGGTCTATCTACTCATTTTCAAACTCTACAATGGGGTGTTTAGCATGCACCGAGACAAGAGACCTAGGTTCTGAGTCTCATCGGGAGGACTACTCTAGTACTGAGCTTTGTACAACTCTAGTAGTAAGGACAGGAAATGAAAATCATCTCAGAAAATTTCCAACTCAAGAGTGAGTAGTGATGTCCCAGTGATGGATTATAATTTATAATTGATCATTAATTGATTTTGTATTGATTTTAAGTGATTGATTAAATTATTAAATAATCAATGATTGGTTCCCCTTTTTATGGGAAGAATCTATGGACAGAAAACAAGAAATAACACAAGGTTATTGCAGCTGCAATTCCCAGTGGAAGGTTATTTCGACCTCCTGGATCTAAGACTAGATGCAGGGAATGGCTAACATTGGTTATGTTTTAATTTCTAGCTCACCTGAGTCAAAGGCTCAATGAACTATTGCCATCTATCTTCGTCCGTTGTATATAAACTTTCGAATTTTAATCAACTCCTCCAAAACTTCAAAGCCAAATTTGATGATATTTGGCAATAATGTTGTCCAGGTGAAGGACTTTAGCTTTGCACAAATGAAGGAGTTATGTTCCCTTAGGGCCCCTTAAAGGGGGACATTGTGAAAATATTTAAAAATCATCTCCTCTGAACATACAAAAAATATAGCTTAGATATTCCATGTAAAACATACTTATGGCACCTAGTTTCAGATTTGCAGAAATCATAGCTGTAGGGGCCAATATGGGGGAAATGGCAAGGGTGAAATTGCTAAAATTAGTGTATTTGTCAATATATCTTGAAAACTAAAAAAATTGTATAGGCATGTATATAAGAATATTGTAGGTAATGGCATAAAAATCATTTTGATATATGAATGAAGGCCATGGTTTCAGAGGTCAAGGTCACAGGTGCAAATGAATACTGAAATGGTTAATTATCTCAAACTATAAACTTTTTGTTTAGGTATGTATATTAGAATATTGTAGGTATTGGCCCAACAATCATTTTAATGTAAAGATGAAGATCATGGGTTCAAACTTTTGTTTTTACTTTTTGAAATTTTAAATGTAGCATTCTTAGGATAAATTATAATTAATTTGCAAAATCCTTGCATATAATTGATCTTACTGCTGAAAATTTGGACATTTTCTTAAATTAATGTCATTGACCATTGAACCTCTGCGCGAGATATGTACACACCCTCAGGTGAGTGTTAAGGCCCATGGACCTCTTGTTTTGTAAGTTACCAGTATGTATACATGGCACAAAATTCAAGTTAGATGAATTTGATTGAAAATGCCAGTTCAAAACAAGACTAATTTGACATATGAAAGTCCATATTTTGTACATAATGATGAACAAATGTTCATTTCCAATGTACATGTATTTGTTATAAAATCAGTTATTTCTGATTACCAGGTAGTAGTTCTGATCATCCAAAAAATCATCCATCCAATTCCCATCAAGAACTATGAGCGAGGTTCAAACCCAATGCCCTTGACTTCGAAAACCAGTACAGTACCACTCATCCATGTCTGCCCAATGAAGTTGACTTGTATAATAAATATTACATGCTTGATCACTCCAGTGACATATAGATTTAGAGTATTACACCTCACTCTGTAGAGACTGAATTGCATTTTACTCTTGCCAGGGTTTCAATTCCACTAGTGGCACCAGTTTTCTTATTCTTTGAGTGGTAGCGAAGAGTGTTTAGCATGTACTACAGGTACAGTGATCTGGATTTTACTTCCTAAGGGTAAAATGATAATTTTCTGTGACTTCTTTGAACTTCTGAATACACACTATGATACTTTATCAGCATAAAACTAAATTTATATTAATTAAAAATCCTGTCATTGACATCTCATGTTTGACTACATATACTGTGATTCACTTTTGGATTAAGTTTGTTGTATACTTCCGCCAAATCTAAAAAAGTAGGATACAACTTTCGTCACCTTGGCAGTCCTTGCTGGCTTTTTTGAAACCAATGATATGCGACATACCACTAAGCCATACGGTTGCCCAATTGGTAGAGTGCTCGCTACATATGTGGGTTCAAACTCTGTCCAGGTCCGACCAAGACTTGAAAATAGGCCATGACTTCTTGTATTTAGAAATTAAAGTCACAGCAGGCGAGGAACTTTAAAGAACCCTCCCTGCACATTGCCCTGAGTGCACTGCAAAGGTAAAAAATTCATATTGTGACTTCACCTATAGCTGGTGATGTCTCAATGTAAGCAAAATATTCTTGATTGGGACATAAAATCCATTCAATCAACCCATTTAAAGCTATGGGATAAATCATTGGTTGTTAGCATGGCGTTGTTACACTTCAAAAAGAAATCAATTATATTTCAGCTGTCGTTACACAGATGGACATGAAACATGAACACTTATCACATGACTATAGAAAACCTAAGTCTATAAACTGCATCAAACAGTTCAAATTTCTCCATCGTTACATGGTCTAAGAATGAGAAAAAACATGTTTTTGAACTCATTGCTTAAATTATAATGGATTCAATGGTTTAATGTCGCTTCCATATACATGTAATTACTAAAATCTAGAGTTGAAAATTAATGTTTGACGTCCCAGTCAGGAATATTTCACTTATATCGAGACATTTACAAATTGAGAGAAAAAAGGCCAAAAATATACATATGAATCATGTTTATTGGGACCACCCATGTTAAATAGATAGGTGGTCTTTATATGGCAAGAAAATAGAAATTTTTTAATACTTCTGGTAATAAAGACTTTAGTGGGAGGTCATGGGTTTGAACCCCGACAGGGTCTGATCCAAGATTGAAAGTGGGTAGTGATCGTTCTTTTGCCAAGCACTCTGCATTACGAAATGAAAGTTGTGGTTCCTTTGGATGGAAACTTAAAAATAAACTAGATTCCGTGGCACAGTAGGCATGGCATGACAAAGAACCTTGCTGTATAATGCCATCAGCACAACGCACAGGCAAAATTTCTGCACCTTCGCCTATAGCTGGCAATGTCTCAATATAAGTGAAATATTCTTGACTAGTTTGCATGCAATATCGTGACTTGACAGAGTACAAGTTTTCTAGCTATGATTGGGCTATTTCTTTCAAACTATCATGAGTCGTTGTCAGTTTGTGATTTGTCTGGGTAACAAAGGTGTTCAAAGCCATGTCAACTGAAACCATTGATTAGTGAAAAGTATAAGTGATATACAGTAAAACCTCTCTATAAAGACCATCCAAGGGAACCAGTAAAAGTGGCCTTTATAGACAGGTGACCTTTATATACAGTCAAACCTCTCTATAAAGACCACCCAAGGGAATCAGTTAAAGTGGTTTTTATGGACAGGTGACCTTTATATACAGTCAAACCTCTCTATAAAGACCACCCAAGGGAATCAGTTAAAGTGGCCTTTATGGACAGGTGACCTTTATATACAGTCAAACCTCTCTATAAAGACCACCCAAGGGAATCAGTTAAAGTGGCCTTTATGGACAGGTGACCTTTATATACAGTCAAACCTCTCTATAAAGACCACCCAAGGGAATCAGTTAAAGTGGTCTTTATGGACAGGTGACCTTTATATACAGTCAAACCTCTCTATAAAGACCACCCAAGGGAATCAGTTAAAGTGGCCTTTATGGACAGGTGACCTTTACATACAGGTTCAAATAATATAAAGAGGTTGGGATACAATTCTACTGGCCTTAACAGGTGGGCCTTATATTAATACTACACTACCATCTGTAAATAACTACAATTTTTTTTAAATATTTCCCATAGGTTTATGTTAAAATCATTGCCATAAAAGAATTGAAATATGAATTTTTTACAGTATTTGAAACTGATGTTTTAACTTGATATAAAATGTAGGCAACAAAATCATATATAATAATTTATAAATTACAAAAAAATAGCAAGTCTGTATCACATTGCACCATTTATTTAACAAAATTCCACATCTTCAATGTCAACACATGAACAAACATTTAACATATAAACAGGCACAACCTTTTCTCAATCATTACCTATGCTACCATCCAGGAATAACCAGAGAATGAACTCTGGAAACCTGTGTCCGAAGATATTGCAGACAATGATTCATGAGAAGTGTTCAGTGTAATAATAATAATAATTATTACTAATAAGTTACAAATAAATAAACAAGAGGCCCATGGGCCTTAACGCTCACCTGAAGAGTACATATCTTATGCAGAGGTTCAATGGTCAATGACATTAATAAAAGAGAATATCAATATTTTCAGCAGTAAGGGCCACTAATATGCAAGTATTTTTGCAAATTAATTATAATAATTATTATATAAGTATGCTATATATAACATATTTAAAGTCTAGCTACAATATATTATTTATAAAGAGCTAAAACATCTGTATATTAAAATGTGCATTAGGCCAATACCTACAGTATTCCAATACCAATATACATGCCTATACAAAGAGTTTATAGTTTTTGAGATAATTAACCATTTAAGTATTCATTTGCATCTATGACCTTGACCTTTAAACCTATGACCTTCATTCATATATCAAAATGATTGTTGTGCAAATGCCTACAATATTCCAATGTACATGCCTATACAAAAAGTTTATAGTTTTTGAGATAATTAACCATTTAAGTATTCGTTCAATTCTATGACCTTGACCTTTGAACCTATGACCTTCATTCATATATCAAAATGATCGTTAGGCCAATACGTACCTTATTCCAATATACATGCCTATAACAAAAGTTTATAGTTTTTGAGATAATTAACCATTTAAGTATTCATTTGCATCTATAACCTTGACCTTTGAACCTATGACCTTCATTCATATATCAAAATGATCGTTAGGCCAATACCTACAATATTCTAATATACATGCCTATACAACAAGTTTATAGTTTCTGAGATAATTAACCATTAAAGTATTAGTTTGCATCTATGACCTTGACCTTTGAACCTAAGAACTTCATTCATATATCAAAATGATTGTTGTGCAAATGCCTACAATATTCTAATATACATGCCTATACAAAAAGTTTATAGTTTTTGAGATAATTAACCATTTAAGTATTCGTTCAATTCTATGACCTTGACCTTTGAAATTATGACCTTCATTCATATATCAAAATGATCATTAGGCCAATACCTACAATATTCCAATATACATGCCTATACAAAAAGTTTATAGTTTTAGAGATAATTAACCATTTAAATATTCGTTCGCAGCTATGACCTTGACCTTTGAACCTATGACCTTCATTCATATATCAAAATGATCGTTAGACCAATACCTACAATATTCCAATATACATGCCTATACAAAAGGTTTATAGTTTTTGAGATAATTAACCATTTAAGTATTCGTTCAATTCTATGACCTTGACCTTTGAACCTATGACCTTCATTCATATATCAAAATGATCATTAGGCCAATACCTACAATATTCCAATATACATGCCTATACAAAAAGTTTATAGTTTTAGAGATAATTAACCAATTAAGTATTCGTTCAATTCTATGACCTTGACCTTTGAACCTATGACCTTCATTCATATATCAAAATGATCATTAGGCCAATACCTACAATATTCCAATATACATGCCTATACAAAAAGTTTATAGTTTTTGAGATAATTAACCATTTAAGTATTCGTTCGCGTCTATGACCTTGACCTTTGAACCTATGACCTTTATCTATATATCAAAATTATCGTTAGGCCAATACCTACAATATTCCAATATACATGCCTATACAAAAAGTTTATACTTTTTGAGATAATTAACTATTTTGGTATTCTTGGACATCTGTGACCTTGACCTTTGAACCCATGACCCTGATCTATGTATCAAAATGATCGTCATGTTAATACCTACAAATAACTGAAAATCCTACGCCATTTTCACCAGAAATGTTAAAAAAATAGCATTTTTTATCAAAGGTCAAAAACTGGGACATGACCTTGACCTTCGACCTTGACATCAATTGGAAGAAAATTGCAAGACAAGATCAACAGTGAAATTTCCATACAATTATCTTCAGCCGTTATGAAGTTATAACAATAAATGTCTCATTTTAAAAATTACATAATTTTACGCAAAAAACGCGTAACCTATTTTTCGTCTAATTTTCATGAAAAAAACAATTTTAATGTTCCCAGATATGCTGAATCCAAATATCCAATCAAAATTTGCCTGCACCTTCTGGTTTCAGAGAAGAAGATTTTTTTGTCTTTTTGCTATTTTTAGTAACAGCGGCCATCTTGTTGGGCGTGGCCAAACCCCGAACACAATTTTGAAAGGCTGCTACCAAGGCATGATAATCACTAAGTTTCATCAAATATGGCCCAGTAGTTTTGGAGGAGAAGATTAAAATGTAAAGTTTACACACGACGGACGACGGCCGGTGATAGATTGCAATAGCTCATCTGAGCCTTTGGCTCAGGTGAGCTAAAATATATGTGCAATAATTCCTAGATTTTCAACCCATTATACTGCAAATCTAGGAATAATTTTACATTTTTTCCCCATAAGACAACAGTTATTGTCTAATAAAAAAACTACACATGCAATAATTTCTAGATTTTCAGCATACTGGCGAAAAATCTAGTAATTTATTTAATGCTTGTCATTACTTATTCATCGATAACAAATATACAAAGTGTATAGACCAAATATTTAATTTTGTGATACATCAATGACTTCTGGTCAATTTAAAAGCATTATACCCAAGTTTTCGAATCTGACCCTGGATCAACAATGTCAGGATCAAACTGGTGAAAGGACGACAATCCAATATTGATGTCAAAAAACGAATAGGATTGCAGAAAAGGAATTAAAGACACTTATGACATTAAAAGAAGATACTAGCATATACTGTATGCAGGGTATTTGGAAGAGTTTTCCCCCACACATTCTTTTTTCACATTTAAATGTACAGAAGTTTTAAATTATGTGGCCACTATTTACACATGTGGATATCAACAATTTTAATGTCAACAGATAAAGTCTTCCTCTTTTCAATTTGAAATTTTGGATGTGGTGCAGGAAATCAATGGATCCATGCTGGTGTGGTGATCTTGTCCCTAAAAATACAAAAATGTACAAGAAATGAAGATAAATGTTAAATACTTTTACAATAACAATTGGAATATATAAAACAAGAGTAAATGTGACACATATGCCCCCACTTCATTCATGATTGATTAGTGGGATTTACTCTCCACCTCAAGATTATTTCACTTATAACAACATGTCACCAGCTAAAAGTGAACCCCAAATAGAAACCTTAACTCTTTGCTTTGTGTTTAATTCTCAAATCATTCAAAGTCTTTTAAAGCTATAATGCATGATCAAAAATACATAAGAAAATTTGCAAAAGATCCAAGTACTTTTTACTTGTTAAAATGACAACCAAAATACTACTTCTAAAAATATAAATTATGTTTGTGACATTACATGTATTAGTTTAGCCCCGTTTTCTATCAAATACAATGTACCATCTTCCAAACTTAATAATCTGCTAAACAAATACTAACACCTATTGTGAATCCTTGTTTAATTGATTATTCAAGTTTAATAACTGGAAATTTGTTTGTTCATTTCAAGAACCAAATTTAAATATGTATATTGATTGGTCAATTACCAATATTCAAATTTGTTTAATAGCCAGTGGACTGGGAGGGGTGGAGCACATCACTTACATTGACCTTGACAACTCCATTTCGGTACACGACACATGGTCTTTCCTATGCTGTTAATATCACATTGATACCTGTTTATTACAAGTTATAGAGCAGAAACTAATTCTGGGACGTACACATGTAGGGGCATGGGTAATGCTATATGCCCCAGCCATATTTATGGCGGTAGCATAAAACAACTAAAAAAAAATATTGGAACCCCCACATGTAATGTGACAAATTTTAAGGCCACATCAAGATGTGCAACTCATTTTAAATGCATGTTGTGCCTGATAGGGTTAACACAGAATCAATCAAAAACAAACATCCATGTCAGAATCATTATCCAGAGGCAAAGTAAAAACTTTGCAACTGACAAGTCAGGTTAGACATGTGAACTTCTACCAGGGAAGTGAGGCTGGGTGCTCCGGAAGGGTAAACACCTGTTTTTTCAATAGTATTGGTCCCTTTGATGTATTAAAAGAATTATAGTTGGTTCCAAACTCTATACAGTAAACCTGCAATAGAGACCACCTGTCTATTAAAGTAAAACCTGCTATAGAGACCACCTGTCTATAAAAGTAAAACCTGCTATAGAGACCACCTGTCTATTAAAGTAAAACCTGCTATAGAGACCACCTGTCTATTAAAGTAAAACCTGCTATAGAGACGTCCTGTCTTTTAAAGTAAAACCTGCTATAGAGACCTCCTGTCTTTTAAAGTAAAACCTGCTATAGAGACCACCTGTCTATTAAAGTAAAACCTGCTATAGAGACGTCCTGTCTTTTAAAGTAAAACCTGCTATAGACCACCTAATATAAAAACTTTGTTCAAGAGACTGCTTATATTTCAAGCAAAAAGAAACCGCTATAAATCACAAGAGGTCTATGGGCCTTATTGCTCACCTGATATGACCAATATCTTCCTTTATTGAATTTGGCACACAGCACTTATCTTACATTACCTCTTAAACTACCATGATCAGATCATATTATTTCTAAAATGATTATTATTTGTACCTTTTGTATTTTCATTAACACATTGTTTAATTATTCGTCAATCAGCTGGAGAATATAACACTGGTATCTTCTGTATCTTTTGTACCCATGACCTTTTTCTATACATCAAAATGATTGTTGCATCAATACCTACAACATTCTAATATACATGCCTATACAAAAAGTTCATAGGTTTTGAGAAAATTAACTATTTCGGTATTGATTCCCATCTGTAACCTTGACCTTTGAACCAATGACCTTTTTCTATACATCAAAATGATCATTGTATCAATATCTACAACATTCTAATATACATGCCTATACAAAAAGTTTATAGTTTTCAAGATAATTAACCATTTCAGTATTGTTAAGCATCTGTGACCTTGACCTTTGTACCCATGATCTTTTTCTATACATCAAAATGATTGTTGCATCAATACCTACAACATTCTAATATACATGCCTATACAAAAAGTTCATAGGTTTTGAGAAAATTAACTATTTCGGTATTGATTCGCATCTGTGACCTTGACCTTTGAACCAATGACCTTTTTCTATACATCAAAATGATCATTGTATCAATACCTACAACATTCTAATATACATGCCTATACAAAAAGTTTATAGTTTTCGAGATAATTAACCATTTCGGTATTGTTTCGCATCTGTGACCTTGACCTTGAACCCATGACCTTTTTCTATACATAAAAATGATCGTTGTATCAATACTTACAACATTCTAATATACATGCCTATACAAAAAGTTTATAGTTTTCAAGATAATTAACCATTTCGGTATTGTTTCACATCTGTGACCCTGACCTTTGAACCCATGACCTTTTTCTATACATCAAAATGATCGATGTATCAATACCTACAACATTCTAATATACATGCCTATACAAAAAGTTTATAGTTTTCGAGATAATAATTATAATCAGAGGTAAAAAAAAAAACCTTCACAATTGACCTTGACCTCATTTTGAAGATACTAACAAGAAGATGTCAAAACTGAAAACCCCATGTCATTATCTGGTCAAATAGTCAAGTTATAACAATTTGAAGCTATTTTCGATTTTTTCAAAATTAAACGCAAAAACGCGTAACCCATTCTTTGTCCGAATTTCACAAAATGAACAAACTATAGGCTTGAGACCCTAGAGAAGCCAAATATCACATCAGATTTTTTCTCCAATCAATACTTTTGGAGAAGAAGATTTTTTAAGATTTTTGCACCCCTAGGTCACCTTGACCTAATTATGGTAACCATGGCAACGCCACGAACAAATCTCAATTGCACCGGCCCATATATACTTCTCAATAAGTTTCATTGAAATCTGTCTTGTCATTTCAGAGGAGATGTCAAAAATAGGTGTTAACGACGCACGCACGCACACACGCACCCACATACACACGCTGCGCTATGCCATAAGATCACATGACCTTTCGGTCAGGTGAGCTAAAAAGAAACAAAATCTGCAGTCTTTAGCTAAAAAAGAAACAAAGTCTGTGGTCTTCAAATAAAAAAGAAACAAAGTCTGTGGTCTTCAAATAAAAAAGAAACAAAATCTGTGGTCTTCAACTAACAAAGAAACAAAATATGTGGTCTGTAGCTAAATAAGAAACAAAATCTGTGATCTTTAGCTAAAAAAGAAACAAAATCTGTGGCCTTTAACTAAAACAGAAATAGTATGTGGTCTTTAACTAAAAAGGAAACAAAATCTGTGGTCTTTAGCTAAAAACGAAAATTGGCTATCGATTTAATATTACGTCATAGGAATCATGAACAATGTGTTCAAAAGTTGTGGAACGATGGGAATTAACAGCCGGTCATGTCAGATTTGCAACCGGTAGCGTGTTTTTTGAAATAACACAATTCTTGGTTTTACAGCAATAATACACATATCAGCTCAAAACCAAAATTGGCTACCAATTTGTTAATACGTCATTGGAATTAGGAACAATGTGTTCCAAAGTTGTGGAATGTTGGGAATTAACAGCCGCTCATGTCAGATTTGCAACCGGTAGCGTGTTTTTTGAAATAACACAATTCTTGGTTTTACAGCAATAATACACATATCAGCTCAAAACCAAAATTGGCTACCGATTTGTTAATACGTCATTGGAATCAGGAACAGTGTGTTCCAAAGTAGTGGAATGATAGGAATTAACAGTCAGCAATGTCAGATATGGAACCGGTAGCATGTTTTTTTAAATAACACCACATTGCTTTAATAAACAGAAATACTGTTTAAAACCAAAATTGGCTACCGATTTGTTAATACGTCATTGGAATTAGGAACAATGTGTTCCAAAGTTGTGGAATGTTGGGAATTAACAGCCGCTCATGTCAGATTTGCAACCGGTAGCGTGTTTTTTGAAATAACACAATTCTTGGTTTTACGGCAATAAAACACATATTAGCTCAAAACCAAAATTGGCTACCAATTTGTTAATACGTCATTGGAATCAGGAACAATGTGTTCCAAAGTTGTAGAATGATGGGAACAGTCAGCAATGTCAGATGTAGAACAGGTACAGGGATTTATCAGGGTCTTTTGGGAAAAGGCCCTAAACTAAAAATTGGGAAAAACTATCAACTTTTTGCTCATTTTCGGAAAACTTTGATGCCATTAATGATTAAATATAATGCTTTTAGTGTATTGAGTTGATTGGAGATTGAGAAAAGCAGCCACATTTATGGCCAGACTTCAGCTATGAATCTGGAACAATTTTCTAATTGGGAATTTTTTTAGCCCATTTTGGGAAAAAATCAATGTTTTTCCATTGGGAATGGGGCCGAATTTCGGCCCTACATAGGCCCTTGATAAATCCCTGAGGTAGCGTGTTTTTTGAAATAACACCACATTTCTTTAATAAACAGAAATACTGTTTAAAACTAAAATTGGCTACCGATTTGTTAATACGTCATTGGAATCAGGAACAATGTGTTCCAAAGTTGTGGAATAATGGGAATTAACAGCCGCACATGTCAGATTTGCAACCGGTAGCATGTTTTTTTAAATAACACCACTTTGCTTTAATAAACAGAAATACTGTTTAAAACCAAAATTGGCTACCGATTTGTTAATACGTCATTGGAATTAGGAACAATGTGTTCCAAAGTTGTGGAATGTTGGGAATTAACAGCCGCTCATGTCAGATTTGCAACCGGTAGCGTGTTTTTTGAAATAACACAATTCTTGGTTTTACAGCAATAATACACATATCAGCTCAAAACCAAAATTGGCTACCGATTTGTTAATACGTCATTGGAATCAGGAACAGTGTGTTCCAAAGTTGTGGAATGATGGGAACTAACTGACATGGTCATTCCTATACATCCAAAACTAGTTTGCGAGGAGTATAATAAATTTCAATTGTAGACCCCTGATCTTGAGTGAATTAAATCATATAAATGTTTATATTACAGCTCTTTTTGAATAATTCCAGAAAATCAGGTCTACAAACAGTGATTTTGTTTGCATGAAATTACTACCGAATAAAGGTAGTTTTCCCTGGGAAAAAATGAATAAAATTTCCCCATTTGACTACTAAAATTCTTAAACAACTGTGATAAACAAGTAAACCATTTACATTAATTAAATCATAAACCTGTAGCGGTCTGTAGTTCAGTTGCAGAGCACTCGCCTATAGTGTGGGAGGTCCCAGGTTCGATCCCCAGTCCGACCCTGCATTTTTCTCTTTCCTGTTACATTTGGCGGCTTGTCCGACCCTGGGAAGTGGCCCACCAACAAGTTGGTCCCAGGGAAGAACCTTGTGGAGTTGAATCAAAAAAAAGGAAGGGAGGAATGTAGCGGTCTGGGTAGCTCAGTGGTAGAGCACTCGCCTATAGTGTGGGAGGTCCAGGGTTCAATCTCCGGTCCGACCCTGGGAAGTGACCGACCAACAAGTTGGTCCCAGGGAGGAACCTTGTGGTTTAGATTCAAGGGAGTTGAATCAAACAAGAGGCCCATGGGCCTGATACGCTCACCTGATAACTAATGACTAGCTGTTAGATTTCAAGAAAACATAAATACTAAAACCCTAATGACTTTTTTCTTTACATCATAATGACCATTGTATCAATACCTACAACATTTTATTATACATGCCTATACAAAAAGTTAATAGTTTTCGAGATAATTAACCATTTCGGTATTGTTTCGCATCTGTGACCTTGACCTTTGAACCCATGACCATTTTCTATACATCAAAATGATCATGCATTGTATCAATACCTACAACATTCTAATATACATGCCTATACAAAATGTTAATAGTTTTAGAGATAATTAACCATTTCAGTATTGTTTTGCATCTGTGACCTTGACCTTTGAACCCATGACAGGGATTTTTCTGGCCTTTTTGGGAAAAGGACCTTGGGATGAAATTGGGAAAAAATGCTCGACAAACACGATTTTGGGAAAAATCACGACAACATATTAAAAATTCTAGACCACTTTAATACTGGTAATTGAACAAATATTTGCATAAATAGCCACCTTTCGGCATGCTGAAATATAGCCAAGGATATAACTCTTCATATTTACTTCCATCAAATAATCTTTGGTTGACAAGTCTTTTCCTCTTTAGATCTAGTTCATATTCATCATCAGATTCACAAGAATCACTGTCACTACTGTCTGGATCCTTAGTTTGACCCATGGACGGCTTAGAGGCACTTGGTTCTATTTCAGCAGTTGCAGTACTACTGCTACCTGCGGTAGGACATTCATCCACGTGTTCATGTTCACTCGTGATTTTTTCAGTTACAAGTGGTAGCGGCTGCCGTAGAATCACTAGAGGATTTGGTCTTGGCAGTGTAGTATTGTAATATTATTTTACTCCCTGTTACATCAGCAGATCGAATTTTTTGAGCACAGTACTTGCTTTTGTGTGACATGATTTCCTTGACTTCCATAAACAACAAACAAGATCGTATATATCACGGAGATGTTTGTAACTTCGTCACCTATAATCGGCCTCAATACAAACATCTAAATGACGAAGTTGATTATTCTTCGAGTTGCTTCCCTTTCACCATGAAGCAGAGAGTAACATAAAATGCGGGTTAATATCGAGCGACATCATTATTAGAATTGGATAACTGTCATCCGATTATGAGCCTAATGTTGACGATCTTGTGATATTTTTTTTATTAAATTGATAATCGTAGCCATTGGGAAATTTCTACTACAAAATTGGGAAAAATGCATGCTTTTTTGCATTGGGAATGGGTCCGTTTACCCGACCCTGTGGATACCCAGAAAAATCCCTGCATGACCTTTTTCTATACATCAAAATGATTGTTGTATCAATACCTACAACATTCTAATATATATGCCTATACAAAAAGTTAATAGTTTTTAACAAGCACGCACACACTCTGCACCATACCATTAGCTCACTTGACCTTTGGTCAGGTGAGCTAAAAAAAAGGAAGGGAGGAATGTAGCGGTCTGGGTAGCTCAGTGGTAGAGCACTCGCCTATAGTGTGGGAGGTCCAGGGTTCGATCCCCAGTCCGACCCTGCATTTTTCTCTTTCCTGTTACATTTGGCGGCTTGTCCGACCCTGGGAAGTGGCCCACCAACAAGTTGGTCCCAGGGAAGAACCTTGTGGTTTAGATTCAAGAGAGTTGAATCAAAAAAAAGGAAGGGAGGAATGTAGCGGTCTGGGTAGCTCAGTGGTAGAGCACTCGCCTATAGTGTGGGAGGTCCAGGGTTCGATCTCCGGTCCGACCCTGCATTTTATCTCTTTGCCGTTACAAACCGTCTTGATTCGCATAAATTTCATATACAGCCACAATATGATATCTAAGCAATGAGTATCTTAGCTATATTTACCAAGCATGTGATTGGCTATTTGTTTCAGAACTTCAATTTTGCCAATTTTTGAAAATAGTTTAAATTTTCCCCAAGTTAAAAACTGCAACAAATTCACTGACAAAAAAATTCTCGCAAAAAAAAGTTAGATATTATGCTAAATGCCTCGCTATCTACTTTCTATATTTTACATTTTAACAAAATTTATTTAAAATTTAGTGTACAATGGCCATTTATGCATTTCTGCCATCTATAGTAATGGTGGCCATCTTGGATATCAGACCAGGCCATTTATGCATTTCTGCCATCTATAGTAATGGCGGCCATCTTGGATATCGGACCAGGCTATTTATGCAATTTGCCATTTATAGTAATGGTGGCCATCTTGGATATCAGACAAGGTACCTTGTATCCTTAATTGGTGCCTTCCACACCAAGTTTGGTTTCAATTGGCTCAGATAATTTTTTCATACTGCTTGGCACTGTGCCAAATAATCAAGAGTTATGCACCAAGTAGTTGTTATTTTGCACTAGAAGATGTAATTTTATTTTATGTATGTTTTTAGTGATACATTTTTGCAATTTAATTGGCACTAAGCCAAGTGTGAATAAAATTCCACTACTCACTCAGGGTTTATACAGACATATGGACTCCAAATTTAAGGACTTTTTAGGGTCTTATTTGCAAATTTAGGGCCTAATCAGACGGATAATTTTAGAAAAAATTTTTGGTGCCAAGGCAATTAAATCAATAAAACAATTACGTACGTGTCCATAGTAACGATACTTGAAGTGGAGTTTGACGTTGTTCGTTCGATTGGGCCAGGTACCTTTAAATTGCCCATTTCAATGTCACTTATTAATTAATTTATTTGTTTATTTATATCAGTCTACTTGCAACCACTTAATATATCAAAATACTGACACCAAACTGACCAAATTCAAGGGTTTTTTAGGGCCTTCAAGATAAATTTAAGGGCTTTTTAGGGCCAGACTTGTTTTAGGGTCTTTTTAGGGCAAACCTCAAAATTTAAGGACTTTTCCAGGCCTGTACGAACACTGTCACTGGGCTGTTTCAATTTGATCAGGATGAGAAGTGCTTTTACAAAGGTCTGGATCATAAAAAAAATAACGTAATGATGCAGGTGAGCTTAATTGACACTTAAATGAAGTAGTATTAGAATATATTTATTTGTAAATATTTCTTCAAACATTATAAATAGCATCTAGTGTGGTGGTAAAAAGCAGATTCAGCTATTTTAACTCCCTAACTTGCCATTATGCAGGGTAGGACCAGGGATGGAACACAGGACTTCCCGCACTATTGGCGAGTGCTCTAGGAACTAAGCTACCCAAATCTCACTATAATATATTCCTATTCTCAAGTGGGAAATCTAACACCATTTCCCTTTGATGGACTTTATATGGCCCACAATTGCCAGTCAATCAATTCAGTGGAACACACTGGCACCAAGCTGTAACAGGAAAGAGAAAATGTAGGGTCAGATGAGGGATTGAACCCGTGACTTCCCACACTATAGATGAGTGCTCTACCAACTGAGCTACCCAGACCAGTAAAGCTGAAGTATCACACCCAGTAAACGCATTTTTGAACGGCAATAAAACTGGCAGAGAATTCACATAGTTTGCACACTTTCTCCCAATGTAAAACTATTTGAAAATTGCAATACTTTATGAAAAATTTAGGCCATAAATGTCTACTATTTTGTTACAAAAAATCATTAAAAAAACTTCTGACATTCGTTTTATGCAAATGTTTTACCTCAGTAAAACAGTAAATAATACATACCGAGTCTTTGGGGTTTATTTTGTAAAATATAATAATAATAATAATAATGTCACTATTACAAAATAAGTGAATTATAACTAATATAATGTACGCAGCTTCAAAAGTGATAATTTATGAAAGAAATAAATTTACCCGACCTTTGGAGCTTCCGTTTTGAATTAATTTGCACAATTGAAAAAGTGTCCAAACTCTTTATTTAAAAAAAAGTTAGTTGTCAGTTATTTACTCAATATTTGGAAAATAAAATAATCTTTAATTTTGGATTTACTAATACTTTCAATATTTACCCACAAAATTATCACGCTTGAAAACTGCGTTGAGAATTGCACGTGGTGTCATGTGCTACTTTTGAATTTTTAAGAAAAATGCCTTCAAACGACTTTTAAATGAATTATTTTATAACATTAAAAGTACCACATGTCAGTGGTATAATAAACAAATGCACTTACCTTACACAGAGATGTCTTGTAAGTTGAAGATTTTTCAAATTAGAACGTCACCACGCTGTATCCGGTATGTTGATTACACTGCTAAATCCAATATATAACAAATGAATTAACTGAATCACCAATAAACTGCTATTTAAATCCAATACGAAACACGTGAATTTTAAGAATCAACAATAAACAGCTAAATCCAAAATGCACCACGTGAATAATTCAAAACTAACTCTATCCGACTTGCCACCCAGCCAGCGCCTGGTGGAATGACGTTAGAGGCTGTTGCATTTGCATCCCACGTGGCGCTGCTTTGTCCTAATTGGCTTATGTTTTAAGGGGGCCAGCTGAAAGGGAAATTAAAGATATTTTAACTGTCGCTAGATTTTTAACTTATCAGCAATTATACTAAAAAAAAAAACAAATTAAAATATAAATTACATTAAATTGAAATAAATTTTAAAAATGTAATTTAAAAAAGTGACCGACCGACAGGTTAGAACCTGTATGGACCCCCAACGTATATTTGAGTGTATTGAAACTTGATTGTTTGAATATTTGGTATCAATGAATGCAGAATTGAATATACTTCATCATGATATACTTGAATTTTGAATATCTTAAAAATAAATATCCAGCTACTCGTCCTGAATGTGAAAAATGATAGAAATTGCATTTGAACCAATATTCTTTTGGTGATTGTCTTTTCTGGAGTGTTTCAATGTGCCCAGCTGGTACCTGACAGGTACAAATGACCTTGTTTATAGCAGCGTGTCATGGCCTGCTGTGTGTCATGGCCTGCTGCGTGTCATGTCCTGCTGCATTCTAAGTATTACTAGGAAGAGGTAAACACATTATATCACACATTTCATTAAAAAAATACATATAATTTTATTTTTTCATGTTGATGTAATAAACATTGTATTAATGTCAGAACAAAGTTACATTGATGCCAGACCTAAATATCCTTTGGTGTATATATAACACTTATCCATTTTTAGATTTTCTTCGGTAACATTGTGTGTATTACATAAACAACTTGTCTGTATATATATATATATATATATGTAACTTATTTACTTAAAATTAATGTCAAGAAAACAGAAGTTATGTCTCTGAATACCAAACAACCAGCACAGATTCAACTAGATGAAAATACACTAAACAACACAACCTCATTTACTTATCTTGGAAGCATAGTTACATCTGATGGGGGCACAGATAAAGACATAAAAGCAAGACTCAGTAAAGCTAGAGGTGCTTTCATAAAGCTAAAAAACATCTGGAGAACAAATTACATAAGCAGAAAGACAAAATTGAAAATATACAACAGTTGTGTTTTGTCAGTTCTACTATATGGGGCCGAATGCTGGAGAACGACCGAAAAAGACACCAACAAACTTTCCAGCTTTCACAATGGATGCCGTAGAAAGATCACGAGGATTTACTGGCCAGCTAAGATCATTAATGTGGAGCTCCATAAAAAAAGCAAACACAGACGATATAAGAACAGTTCTAACAAGAGCAAGATGGCAATGGATAGGCCATGTGCTAAGAAAGCCAGCTAATAACATCACTAGAGTTGCTCTCAGATGGACGCCTGAAGGTAAAAGGAAGCAAGGCTGACCAAAAAACACCTGGAGGAGGACTGTGGAGAAAGGAATGAAGGAACATCATTTAACTTGGGAAGAACTAGAGAAGATGGCACAAGACAGAGACCGGTGGAAAACTCTAGTCCTTGCCCTATGCACCCCCGGGCGTAAAAAGGACTAGGTAGGTAGGTAGGTAACTTATTTATGTGGGTATAAATGTTGTTGCTCAAGCTCAAGAAAGATCAGTAGAATGTCATTCTTAATTAATTTTGCATTAAAGAAGATTCCTGTATATAACGGTCTTTATGGGCAGGTGACCTGTATATACAGGTTGAAATAATATGAATAAAGAACAAACGGGACATAATTCTACTGGCCTTTATAAGCAGATGACCCTTATATTGAGGTAGTCTGTAAGACAGGTTTGACTGAGTCTGTTCTGATTTTGATCAAAACGTTTAGGTTTAAACTTCCGGTGCTCTACTTTTAAGAGATATCGCCTTGTGTGCAAAAAATTGAGACAGCCCATTATACTTTGCAAGATCATAAAGACATTGGAAAATTACTGTATTTCTTACAGTTACAATATTTATAAAAAATAAATTTTATTGCTGTCTCACATTTTCCATGTTAATTTTGAAACAATTTTGAAGTGCGCTGTTGGTGCACCTTTTCATTAGAATGTGTTGTCTCCTATCAGTCGTCCACGAACATTTGATATCTGACATCATTATGTCAGCGCATGGAGCAATGTCTCTATGAAGTTGAAAAGTAAAGTAGATATCAAATACTTTATTGAAGCAAAGATATTGCAATTATAATATTTAGTAATACAAAGTATGATAATAGCCTTTTCTAATATTGATAAGACTTCACAAAATAAACAAAAATCCAACATATTTTTAACATTAAGAAAAAGTAAAAGTGTAATGACTATGTTAAGGTTCTATTGAATATTTAAACATTTCATTGTTCTTGTAGATTAAACAAAGTGGAATCAACGATAAAGATTCAGTAGAAATGTTTGTGAAATCGGTGCATCATACCACCAATTTTGAAATGCCTGATTTCACAGACATCAGTCAAATTTTAGAAAATGTGCTGATAGATGAAGCCATGATTATGCTAAAAAGTGGTGCCTATTTTGGTAAATAATCCATTTTCATATTTCAATGAACAAAAATATCCATGAAGTTTATGCTAACTGTTCTAAAAGAAAAATCTAGAGCTCCAGATAAGTGTAAATACCCTTTAATTTTTTGAAAATACTCTAAAACCCTTTGAAAATCCTCATTACCCTTTACAATACTTATAACAGTTGAGACTGCTATGGGGTTTGAACTTCTGACCCAAGCATCTATGAAATGTCATTGTCACAATGAAGATGATGTTACTGTATAATTGTTAGAAGTTATACTTATTTGAATAAAAGGCTTTAAAAATTGAAAATATTCTTTACATTTTTATGGATCAGTGTGATACTCTAGATTTTACAGGATAACCTTTAGAAAAAAAGTAGGGGGTAAAACCCTTCAGGTCAAATTCTTATCTGGAGCTCTGAAATAACTGCAAACATTTTCACAGTAGCAAATGGTTTTGGATCACTGTTTGTTTAGGTTTTTTTTGCAGAGAAATTAAGAACTCAAAATATATTTAGATTTTCAATGGAACAGATACAAATCAATAATTCATTTACATACAATAGCCGAGCTGTTGCTTAAAATCCTTATTTTAATCTAATCCAGGAATTATAACTTCTTTCATACACTAAAATGTATTTTGGATGTAAAAATTTTGACCAAATGGTGGCTTGTTTCATGTGACGTAATGGTGATGGAAGAATTTATTATTTACGAAGGTGCATAAGAGGTACAGTAAAGGTAGATCAAAGGTCTGGTTGGGTTTAAAAGTTTCAACTTACATAAATTTTTTAAAAGTTTGAAAATTAAGAAAAGTGGTTCACTAGATTAGTTTATTAAATCATTTTTGTTTTCCCAGTTATGCCAAAATCATTTTGTTCTTGAACTGCACTAATCTACATAAATAGTCAACTTTTCGTCATTAATACATAACATAAGATACCCCACCATTTTGTAAAAACATTTACCATTGTAAACACTCACCCAAGTTATATTTTGTTGTATAAATTGATATATAAAGCAAAAATGAGACGAATCGGGATTTTTAGCAACAGCTTGGCTCATGTAAGTAAATGAATGAATGATTCGTATCCATCAAATTGAAAATTTAAAGATATTTGAGTTCTTGCTTTCTCTGAAAAAGCCTAAACAAACAGTTTCTTTTTACCTGGTAGACTGATAATTTTGAAAGTAAAAGAAAATGTGCTTGTGTTAGGCTGAAGGCCATTTACAAATTCTCTTTATCACACATTCACTAATATTTGCAATGGGTGGTTTGGGTTTTGTAAAACTAGGTTTGAGACTAATGACTTTCATGTGAGCTATTGATGTGTTTTGTCTAGTTGTTACAGTGATAAATTTAATCATATAATTATAATTATAATACTTTAGATGCCTTGGGTACTTGATGTAGTGGAAAACTTCTGTCAAATAGTATGATACTTTTGCTTGGCTCTAAGTATCCCACTCATTAGAAACTTATTAACACAAAATTAATGTGTTTCCTTTTGAAATGGCTATTTTTCATGTTTTGTTAATTTAAGCTTTTGTTTTGTTTCCAACACTACTCAATAAAGTAAACTTGTGAAAATCTTAAACAATTTTGCTGAATATGGCAAGTGATAAATTTTAAATATAACCCACATTTAATGTAGTTGTGACTAAACCACGAGAGAAATATGAATGAAAATATGCAGTATCTGTAGTTACACCCTTCAGATTTATAACACTTTAATATTTTTTTTTATTTTTTATTTTTTGTGTTCTTGAGTTTTATATAATATATTTATATTGTTGTAGAGTATAACTGTAAAAGGAAATATAGTGACTTAGTCACTTGATTGGGACAACAAGCGATAACTTGGTGCAATGCAGCAGAGTATTCCTCACATGATTGAATGTGAACGATGCCATTCAGATTTATGATTCATGTTTTGGCATCAAGAATCCCGCTTCGTTGAACAATATACCTTTTTATTGTTGTTGGAAGGACAACCAGACCTTCTCTGGATTTCCTGTTGTTGAGTAAGTAACCAAGTGTCTTGTCTTGAATTATCAACCAACATAGGTTCTGTAACTGTAGTCATTCATAGCTTAATTCAACAACACAGGGTCAATAAGTACACAAGAACAATTATTTAGCTATGTATAATAAAGGTCACATTTTTAAGACTATCAAACCATCTACTTTTCCCAAGTAATTTTAAATATCTTTGATTGAAAATTTTATTTTTTTTTTTTGCATAATGAATATAATGTGTGTGACATTCCTGACAAGTGCAAAAGATAATACCAATATATGCTACATGATGTGATTTAAATTGACTTTAAGCATACAACTATTGAATAAAAACAATGTTGGTTTACAATTTAAATACATGAATAGTAGTTGTTTTTATGTATTAATTTTTTTCTGGCATTTCTAATAAATGTCCTCACTCAACTCAAACATTTTGTTTGTTGTTATTTCTGTTACGGACTGAAGAGTCTCTTGCCAAACAAACTTCCAAAAACCTGTATTCTTATATTCTTGATTAGGGGCACCTGTACATAAAAAAATGTTCATCTTTTCCAGGCTTGGATTAGTCAAAAATGTATCTTTACATCAACAGGACCTTGTGTCTCTGAGACCAGGTAACTGGTTAACAGACTACATTATAGATGTTTTTGCAAGGTATTTTCATTATGAAATTTATATTTATAATAATATAAAGTGCTCTTGATACAATGGTTTTTCACCAAAAGTTCGTGTCACAGAATATTTATCTTATTGGAAGGGCATGTAAAGACTCCAAAACAAAGGGTTTTAAAAATATTAAGAATAATCAAATGAAATAACACTCATGTATGTACCTATTGTGTCCATGTAAGATACATGTACAATTAAGCAATGAACTTTGATGTAATGGATTTATTGGCATGTAACTCTATTGGGTCATGTGCAAATTGAATAAACCTCAAAGTGTAACACACTAATAAATCAATTACAATCAAAGTTCATTGCTTGTATTTACAATCCCATCCATGTTTTGGTGAGTTCGAGTCCAGCTCAGACCACATGTGGGAAAGTGAATTATCCTTGCCATTGGCCTTTACTGGTTCACCTGATATCAGTATAATGGACTGGGGGAGTGATAAGCTTGTCTGTGGCATACTGACTCAGTGAGCTAGCACGTTTAAGTTGCCCTGAGTGTGCGCTAGTACAAGGCAGACCATGCAACACACTCGCACTTCACATGCATACACCAACTTGTTCATAGATTAGGCATACACCAACTTCTTCAGTTTGATCTTACAATCATTGGATTTGAAAATTAGTGACAGATCCACTAGGTCATGTTCATACAATGTTTACCAATAGATTACCATAGCTGTAATTGAAGGTACATGTATATGTGTTTTAATTCTATTCCTTATTGAGTCGAGTAAGGATGTTTAAGGTACCAGTCAAGAATATTTTACTTATATTGAGATGTCACCAGATATAGGCGAAAGTGCAGAAATTTTGCCTGTGTGTTGCTCTGATGGCATTATACAGCAGGGTTCTTGGGCATTTATTTTAAGTTCTTATCCGAAGAACCATGACTTTCATTTCGTAATACCGAGTGCTTGGCGAAAGGACAGTCTGTCCCACTTATGGAGCGACCACATTACCATCTGATATTTGTTTGTCAGTCAAAATATAATTTTTTTAATTGGAGTTTATAATATCTTGATCAGGTCTAAAGATTGGCATTATTTTTACATTACTCAATTCTCCATCGAAGTTTGACCAAGTTTCCAGAACTCCAGTTTCAAACATTTAAATGCATTTACACATATCTTAATAAAGAGTCAGTTCAACAATGTTCAAACAACTTGAGTTTTACTGGTCACTGGATAGAATATTGTAGAATTAAGCCTATACAAGTTTCCTGAGTTTGGGAAGGGTCCACCTATTTGGTTCAATAAACCCCAAATAGTTCACTCAATCAAGCATTCATATTGTAGTTTCCAGTAATTTTGTTGAAAAAATAAGACAAATAAGATATTTGCATCAATGAATAAATAAAATAATTTTATTTAGAACAAATCTGGAATGTGAAAACTTGCATAAATTGAAACAGAACATCATACAAATAATAAATAAGACAACAATGACATAAACAAAGACAAAAAGCACATAATTTATATTATGCATATTATGAAATCATATCAAATAATACAACACTGTCAGGAATCAGCAATGACTGCACATATTAAAACTGAAGTGCTCAATTTTTTACCCACTAGTTAAAACATGTAATTGTTATTGTTCATCTTTAATGTTTAGAGACAGCCATTTTTACAAATAACTTTTTAAAGTTTTGAAACCTAACATTCATATTTTGTTTTTAAGATAAAAAGTGCACCATAAAATATTTTTAGTTTGGTTTTTATTTTTTCCTCTATTCTCCTACATAAAGAAAAATTTACATTTTTTACTAAAACTCAGGTATAGAATGTTCCCTTGGTGGCCCCATATGCATATATTAAAAGGTTCAACTAAGTTCAACAATTAAAATGCAAATTACTTTATCTCCCTTCTTTTTGAAAGTGGGTAAACTGCTTAAGCAAATGATACATGTGTGATCCAGGTGTGAATATCAACTTGAGAACATGGGGTGAAAAACCGGCGTTTTATTTCTTGGACAACAGATGACATTTTTAAATTTGCAGATTTTTTTCTCTATGTACAGAAAATAATACAATGACTTAGATTTTTTATGTATTTTTCCTTGTTACTATTTTTGTCTTTAAAAATTGTGGTTATTTTATGAAAAAACCAAATGATAATAAAGCAAACTTAGATAAGGACTGTCTCTAAGTATAATAGATGAACAATAGTACAAAAATTTAACATTAGATGCATATAATTATGGTAAATCATTTATTCATCAACATCTGCTTTTTAAAGGCTTCACTCACAAACTTGGGGGAATCATGTCTGATGGCAATCCATTATATAAGGCCATTATAAGACTTTCATTTCGTAATGCCGAGTGCTTGGCGAAAGAACAGTCACTACCCACTTTTAAGTCTTGGGTCAGACCAGGTCGGGTTTTAAACCCACAACCTCCCATTTACGGAGTGAGCACTCTACCAACTGAGCTACTGCAGTGGTTTATATATTTTATCGAGTCTGAGGACTTATTTCAGTGAGTTTGGATGATTTTTTAAAGTTTCGTGAACATATAAAGAAGAATCAAGATAAATATTAAAACTCTGACATTTAGAGGAGACTAATGTGGTAGTGTCACCATTACAAATTCATATACACTAATTAAGTTGAAAACACATTTGTCGTTATCCTTGACATGGACGGAAATTAAAATTAAAGGTTACTTATGCATCCCAAGTTTGTGAGTGAAGCCTTTAAAAAGCAGATGTTGATGAATAGGAATGTTGTTTCTTGTGAAAAAATTTGTATGTATTGATGGACGGAATGCTGTATGTACAAAAACAAACATAAATAAACAATAGAATGGGGAAAAAATATTAAAGTAGGTTTCTTTCTCATACCAATATATAAAGACCTGAAGTCTAACCAGACTACTTTGGTTGATAGTCCAGAACACTTAACAGCTAAATTCTGCTCACGAATTAATTTCATGTGAAATTCATGTGAATAAAATTTGGCAGTGTAACCATTGTGTCCAGTCTAGTTTTAAGGTGTTGACTATCAACCAAATGAAATCAAAGGAATAGTATAATTTTTAATAAGTACATTTATACCCTGTAAATATATATATGGTATTTATGGTAATATTTTATAAAATAGCACACAATACATTTCTACATGTAATTATTAAATCATTGAAGAAGTGGATATTTAATTTGTAAATCATTCTGAAAGTTTTTACAATCTCATTAATATGATAATAAATGATAAAGTTCTGATGCTTTCCAGTGACAATAATAATGAACAGAACATGTAACACAAACATATATATCAACTCATTAACAAGCCAACAAATAAATACTTTCTATAAAAGCAAAAGGTACATGAAAATATTTTTATTAAACATATTAGTGTGTGAAAAAATCGAACTTTTCTCATTTCATTCAGACCAAAACTTAAACCTTGTCTTAGACATGGTCATTTTGTAATCATATACAATGTTATTTTTATATACATACGTCATTGGGACTATTACACGATTGATACACAAAGGGGGATAACTTCACCATGCATTTTCCATACAGGCTTGCAGGTAATACACATGATAAGCATGTTTTCAGCCCACTTCGAAAACACAGCGATAGAAACATAGGTGTTGTAAACCATATATATATATATATATATATGTGTGTGTGTGTGTGTGTGTGTGTGTGTGTGTGTGTACTTAAAACATTGTGAACAATGCAAAGACAACTATAACAACCCTTATAATTGGAGGTTATTTCAGTTACAACCCTTATATTTGGAGGGGTTTTTTTTCAATTTTATAACTAGTTCAAGTTCTAGTTTTATCACAATTGGCTGCTTCAGTGGTTTGTTCTAAATACTTTTTTACAACTTTATATTGTTATAATACATTGTACTGCTTGTTTGACAATGAGTTTAACTCAGAAGTACATGTATAAATGAGTTGCTGAGAGGATTATTGAGTATATTGGTACATAATGGCTTACTACAAACTCAAGATTATACTGGTTCAAATGAGTAACATGACCACAGATCATCATGCATACTAATACTTTAGAGTTGACTCAACTTTGATAGAGTTTTGCTCCGTAACAACATTCCTATAGAAATATTTTTTATTATATTTGACACATGGGTCCAGGCGTTCAAAGATCCATTAGCTTAACTGGTGGGGTGTGGAAATTTGCATCTTATTAAGTATTACACAATATTTAATAAATTTTTCAAGAAAATTTAACGCATACAATTGTTATTGCCAAACAGAACAGAATTGATTTTATTAAAAAGGCAATATGGATTTGAATATCCAAAAGGCCTAATATGTGTCAAAACATAAAATGTCAAAAATTGTCATATTTATGCAATTTGGTCATCTTTAAGGCAATTCCATCCCATGACAAAAGTGAAATGGAAATAACTTTATACACATTCATTACATTAATGCATGCAATAATGTAAATTTGGTACAATATGTACTTTTTGAAGCTAAAACTGCCACTTAGCCTACTACTCCATTGTCACTCAACACTCCACACACTAAACATATTACAGATAAGTACTTCTGTACTTTGTACAGGTGAGCTAGAAATGAGTACAATAAATATAAGATGTGTAAAATAGTTTTGTACAGTAACCATGGTAACAATTAATTAGTAAACAGTCCTTAAAGCTGCTCTTCTCAATATCTGTAGTACAGTAACCATGGTAACAATTAATTAGAAAACAAGTCCTTAAAGCTGCTTTTCTCAATATCTGTAGTACAGTAACCATGGTAACAATTAATTAGAAAACAAGTCCTTAAAGCTGCTTTTCTCAATATCTGTAGTACAGTAACCATGGTAACAATTAATTAGAAAACAAGTCCTTAAAGCTGCTCTTCTCAATATCTGTGTTATATTTCTCTATTTCTTTATTTCTTTCGTTGATATGATTCACAATGAAGTCTTCTAGACCTGTAATAAGAGAAATTATAAAAATTCTATGTGTATTATATAATATTGGGATTTTAACCGCAAGGAGAGTAGATAAAAAGTGTATTATCTCTCAGAAAACAAGTACCACTGTGGTAGCTCAGTTGGTAAATTGCTCACTCTGTAAGTGCCAAGCACTCGACATTACAAAATAAAAGTCACAGTTCTTTCGGATGGGAACTTAAAATAAACGAGGTCCTGTTCATAAAAACCCTGCTGTTAAATGCCATCAGCACAATGCACAGGCAAAATTTCTGCACCTTCGCCTATAACTGGTGTCTCGAAATAGGTGAAATATTCTGACTGGGTCGTTAAACATCATTACTCAACTCAGAAAACAAGTAGCAACAATATGTAAGAATGAGAGTGTGGATGGAGTGAAGTGTAGTAATATTGTTTTATGTCCCAATTGCGATTATTTTCATGATACTAAAGTGATCAGTTTTAAAATGTTGCGTGAAACCTGAATACCTTCAGAAACCCCCAACCTTCAGCAAGTAACCTGGCAGACTTTCTCATTCAGTATAGACCACAGAGTGGAAGCGCGTGGCCTAGTGGTTAAGGCGTTGGACTCGTGATTCGAAGGTCGTGGGTTTCGATCCCTGTACCGGGCGATGTGTTGTGTCCTTGAGCAAGACACTTAATTTCACGTTGTTCCAGTTCACTCAGCTGAAAAATAAATGAACCAGCAAAATGCTGGGGGTTAACCCTGCGATGGACCGGCGTCCCATTCAGGGGAGAGTCTTGTACTCTCAGTCGCTTAAACGCCACCGAAACCGGGATAAGCTCCGGCCTGATGGGCCTAATGGCTCGGGACAGACTTTAACTTTAATAGACCACAGAGTGGGATTTGAAACTAATCAGTGAGAGGTGCCAATCTATAAAGTGGCAATTGATCAGAAAGCCCCTAACGATGAGATGGGCAGTAATTTGACTGATGGAAGAGGCACTAATATGATGAAAATGTATACAAACTTTATAGTAAATACCAGTAACAACTTACTAGGATGTAGGTTTTGTTTTTCTCCATCAAAACTGACAAACTGAGTCCATTGTAAAACCATCCTGCTGGCAAGGGTTCCAAATGATGCTGGGCCTGAAATATAAATTGTAATACTTATATATTTACAATGCTAACTTATCACCTACAATGATCTGTTTAGAAAACTTCATTGATCATTGACTTCAGATGTTCATTTAATGTTTTCATGCGTGTGAATGATAGGAAATCCTGTGTCATAGTACAAACTGTAACATGAATTTTGACTCCAAATCAGTGTCATTACGGTTTTATGGTGATTATTTTCTTTAATATGTAGGAAATGTTTTAAACAATGTTTAGTAAAGTATGTTTAACAATGAATTCATTTTGCACTTTGTCCTTTCTTGGATGGGTACAAAAACTGAGATGTGGATCGGCTGTTCCTGGAACTGGATTTCCATGACATAAAATGTAATTTTAGAGCATGAAAGAGTATGTGTATTTATTTTACCAAATAGTGAATTTTGTTTCAGAGTAATTTTTAGAACATAATGATAAATATAAGAATTGCCTGTCACAGTTCATCAGATTTGCTAGTTCTAAAATCTGGTTCATTACCAGAAAAAATGACAGTCAATTCTTAATACACAACTACAGTAGTAATAATTACTTATCATGATTTTAAACCAAAAACATGCAGCATGGCATCAAAGAACTAATGATTGATTCAAGTTCTATGTCTAAACAAGATTGAGTTGCCATCATGTCACCAGCTATAGGTGACACAGAAGTGTGGTTCACCAATATTACCACATTGTTAATACCCACAACATCTATGCAGAATAATTTGAAAAACATTTACATTGCCAACTACTAAAATAATGTTGTTATAGTTGGAAAGTGTCAACTAATACGATCACAGAAATAACTTTCCCAAACAAGCGTCCTTACCAACTGCCAAATTAATATATTTTTTACTATTTTGATGAAACATAAAACTTAAAGAGTATAGAAATTGTTTAGAACTTTAGTTAGATATACCAGTATTAATGCACAACATATTTTAAGTTATTACTACACAAGATATCTACAATAAACATGTATACACAAATGTAATAACTCTGGCAGTCAAAATTATTTATCTTTATGCCCATTTTGTGTTTGAATGATTCAAGACTTTTCATACAGTTCTGATGATTTTATTATAGAGTAAGACATGTATAATACTTACATGAATCTTCTCAATGTCTTTCTTATCCAAATCTTGTCTTTTAAGTAATTTCTTTTTCTCTGGTTTCTAAATAAATATATTAATTAATAATGCAAAAATGAATGTATAAAATTAATGAAAGAAGAATCCACCGAATACAATCTAACTTAAATTACTTGAAATGCAGAATATTCTTCATTTTCATGAATCAAGATAGAATTTTTACAGTAATAATAGCCTTCATGAGTCAAACTTTACAGGTCAAACTTACTTGGCAATATCTATATATTTATCAAAATCCCCCAAAATAGTAATAAAGAAACCTTGAATACAATAAATGGTATGTGTTTCAAGAATATAACATCTCTGATGCTAAGAGAAATGTGATGATACCACCATAGAGTTCTTATACTTTTACATCTTAATGGTATCTGAATTGGTATTAATTTGTATTTTTGCCTATTGACAAGTACATGTTATTACCTGTTTGGCACATGTCCTTAGCCAGTCTTTCAGTTTTTTCTCCTCTAACTGGCATCCAATGAACACAATGAAATTATTCTGGCTATAACCATGACAACCATCTCCATTAGCCATCATCTGAGCCTGATTATAAGAGTTATCAGCAGGGCGTATGGTGACATTCTGTGTGGTTACTGTACAATGTACCTCCATAGCAGTCTCTGTACCTACAAAAACAAATGTCGTATAATGTATAATATTAAAATTAAGTATTGTAGATGCTATAAAATCACGAAAAAGTCAAATTCAAAATCAATACCCATGAAATTATTGTTTTAAAAATACATCAAGCAAGCAGATTTCGTAGGATCAGATATTTATGCAAAGACACCTCATCAAAGTATAAATAAGACTGTACCAAACCTGTTCCGTGCAGGCTAGCTGAATAAGATCATGGTAAACAAGTACTGTCAGTAAAACTCATTAGCTAGCCTGAACATCTTGTCCATCAAATTGGTACCAAAAGCTAGACAACTAAGCCTTGGTGATTACACAGATGTTCTCTCCTTTTTTTTTATTCTTTTATATTTTTCCAGATAAAAAACACAATACAGTAAAACACAAAGATAATAAACACACTTACACTGAATACAGTGTCGCTTTATAACGAAGCCCAGGGCTTTGTTACATGTATAAATGTGTTTTACTATATCCAAACCAGCACTGATGTTACTGCTAGAAAGTTTCCAGACAGGACTTAATCAACATGGAGAGGACATGACAATTTTAAATAATACATGTACCTGTAAATCTAACTATGCCTTGTACAAAGTAAATATTTCCTGATAGCTTCAAATCACTTAGTAAATTCTTCAGTCCTAAAAATACACAATGGTAATAATAATAATAATAATGATAATTTGATTATACTACCATTGTATATGGTCCATGATTGACCAAAATATTCTAAAAATATTCTTATACTGATGTACTAATTTCTAGCAAATATGCAGATTGGGCTTCCTCAATTTTGACAAGTTTTTAACACTGACCGAGGGCTAACAGTTTCCTAAAATTCTGGCATGTTTTTAACACTGACTAAGGCCTAACATTTCAAGACCCGATTATTGGCCCTCTTTTTATTTTAAACATGGATCAATTTGACAATATTTAATATAAGTTGAATACCTTTTACACAGTTTTTAATCATATTTGGATGACTGTTGATTTAAACAACTACATGTACCCTGCCAATATTTATGGATAACACAAAATTTTAGTCAAAATTCATAGATAAGTATTGTGTGATAACCCATAACAGAAAATCATAACCTTTTCATTTGAAAAACAGTACCTTATTGATGACAAAATTGATTACATTCTACTAAAATGTCACAACTATGAGTACATAATGTAAAACAGGAAAAGTGGTATCTGTGGTGCACACATGAAGTATTTCCAGCACACTATGAACTCACATGTTTTTGCTGGCTTTATTGAAACCACTGGTTCAAATGTACATGACACACTTACCTTTCAGTTTATTTATGAACAAATTTCTCTCCAAAGGTTGTGAAAATTTTACTAAATGACTCTGTAAGTTATCGGAAGGAACTGTAGGTCTATATAATCCAGTTGACCTGAAGGAAAAATATTACAAACGATTATAACATGATACATGTTACTTTACCATGTTTACCTGACTGATTTCAGAAGTTGTCAGGTGTCTCCCTTTGCAGTTACAGATGACACTAACAAAGTTGGTCTTAAACCTCTCTTAGTTACTTTAACATTCATTTAACATTTAAAACATTGTGTAAACAGTCTGTTTGCTTATATTACCAAGATTGAAACTGTGCTTTTTAAAAATATTTGAAACAAGTGAAAGGTGACTGTTGGCATAACAAAGACTAAATAAAATACAAGAAAGATTTGGATGTTAAATATCTGTAAGACTGCTATTCCCAGAGACCCAAAAAACAATAGTACAAAAAACAAAGAATTAAAAGGAGTCATAGAGGCAACAGGGCAATTCAAGACACTGACAAAGAGGTAATGTGTAAAGATGTCTTAATTAATCAGTTTTATTAATCATGAATCCTTACCATCCTGGATATAGTAAATGTCTGGCTCTAACTTGTCTATCCTCCATAAAAACAGAGTCGGATAAAACTGAATCAATATCTGTACTCCTAGAAATACAAACATATCTTGTTTTATATTTATCTCTACAACTAATTATCATTACTCTGCCATACACAAATATACAATGATGTTGATGTTTAACTATGTGAAATACTATACTCTAAAGGCCATTACATACTATACAGGTTTTTGTCAGGTTACACAGCCTCAGGTACCCTTGTCAGAGATTTATGTTCCCTGAGCCACAGGCAGCACTAGTTCGGTGTTTTTTCTTTGATACTCTTTGTGACTTGCCTATATTGTCACCATGTTTGTTTAACTTGGATTTCCATGACGCATGACTTTCTTCCCTTTTGCAGACTTATGAACAAAGTACTCTGGGATTATTTTCTTCTCCTGCCCATACTAGAGTGAAAAAAGCTCATTACCAGAATGGTCTTTCGGATGAGACTCAAAACGGAGGTCCTGTGTATCAGTACACACTAAAATCCCGTTATAAATGTTAAATGGTTATCTATTTAGTTTCTATGTACCAGATTTGAACAAAATCTGCCCATGAATAAATCCACATTGACTAATAATAGGTTTTTGCTATTTTTAGTAACAGCAGCCATATTGGATATTGGTCGATTATGCCGGACACAATTTTTTATCTTTATCCAGCAAGGACCTCTCACACCAAATTTGGTTTAAATTGGTTTAGCAGTTTCAGAGGAGAAGATTTTTTAAGAAATAGGCTTAAAACGCATCTAATTTGCATATTACACTAATATTGCGTAAACGAAAAATTTGACAGCAAATCCCGTTACATATGTTGAATGGCTATCTATCTAGTTTCTATGTACCAAATTTGAACAAAATCAGCCCATAAATAAATCCACATTGACTAATAATAGGTTTTTGCTATTTTTAGTAACAACGACCAAATTTGGTTTAAATTGGTTCAGTAGTTTCAGAGGAGAAGATCCAAGTTTACGGACGGATGGACGGACGCACAGACGCTTTGCCATACCATAAACAGGTGAGCTAAAAAAAAGTAGGCCACCTGTGGTCCCTACAGAGGATGCTTAAAACCAGAAGTGAATGAAATAGACTGAGCAAGAAGTTAACCAATTGCTATGAGAGAAATTTCTTTGAAAGGTGACATAAGTTTTTACAACTTTTGTACTTTTAACAAGATTCTAACCAGTTTTGTTAAGCTAAATTAGAAACAATTCAAAACAGAAATTCTTTAATTAAGTAATTAATCTTTTAAGTTGAAACTAAACAAAATTACTTTGTGACATTTGTTTTATGCTTGTTTTGGTCTAAGTCACTATAACATAACACACATACCTTGTCATATTTCCTCTCTCTGCCAAGAAGAATGATACATCAGAGTTTACTGATCTCATCAGGTCCTGGATCTCTGCTAATGTGGAATTCTATAACAGTAATATCATAATAAAATGAAATGGATACAAATCAAAAGTTATTATTATATTTATGTTTAACTTAATTTGCCAGTTTCAAAGTTTTAACTTTGCTTTGGGATTGCAATTTGCACATGGATTGGTATGTTTGTTTTTGATTAAAGACTAAGATGAATTGTAAATCCACCCTCAGCAATGTCATTGTATTGAGAAATACATATTCTGTTCCTGAATATCCAGTCAGGTTGGGCTCACCCTTCGTTAGAAGGCAACTTTTGTTTTTGTTTTATATTACAAGCAATGGTTATATACCATGTATAAAGTTCTAAAGTAAAATTTCCTGTGACATTTAATAACAGCCCAATAACTACATAACACTATTACCACTAGTCATTGCAATTTTATGAGAACTGTCACTTCCAAAATGTTGTTTTTACCCCATAAACCACAACAAATTGAAAGTTATTTCTTAAGTAATTACAGTTACAATAAAAATAAAGTTTTACCTTTAATGAGGTGGATGAAGTAGCTACAATATTATTGACCCAACCTTGAGCACAATAATTCAAAAGGAGAGGAAATGTCAACCTAGGAACAGACAAATAAAGATTGATAAATAATTGCATGTTTATTATATTTCATATACACAAACAATTAAATCACAAATACCAACTGTTTAAAACACAACTCCAGATCAACAAATTTCTAGATCTTTTTTTCTATGAGAAAAATTATTTTAACATTAAACAAGATTAAAATCCAAAATGTTTCTATCAGTTCTTGTTAGTAGCAACATGTATATTTTCATTTATTTGTGTAATTTTTTTTAATATCAAATGATTGACAGTGTATATACAAGTAGGTCATACTATATTTAAATATTTATGATATAAATGTAGTTTTATTTCCATATCTTGTCATTCTACCAAATTTACTAGGTGAACATAAAGACAAACATCTCTAAATCTACAGTAAGTGCATATCTACCTATGTTCCATGAAGGAAACTTGTGGATCTATACATAATGTTACAGCACCTAAAATACAAATTATGTATTATAAATAATTTTGTAGGAAGAACATAAATGTATAAAACAAGACATGTAATGTCATAACAAATACTGTATAAAAAGAAACGTTCAAAGGGAAGAAATATTAGCAATTTTCGCAGTGGCTCTTGTACCGAAAAAATATTTCTTCCCGGCGAAATTTCCTTACCCTATTGGTACACTTTCTTACAATCTAAACCGTAAAAATTTCTTACCGTGAAATAGGAAGATCAAAACACACGAAAGTTTCCTGCTGCTAATGTTTCTTCTTATACAGTAATAAGACATTTGTACATGGAAAACAACAAAACATGCTCAATATCAGAATAGAAATAAAGAAGAGATAGTGGATCAGGATTGACCAAACACTCAGAAAACTGCACAACAAGCGCTGGAGTAGAATCCACAAGGAAAGAGCAAAAGAGGAAGACTACCGTATATACTCGCCTAAAACCCCCCTGGGCATAACCCACACCCCTATTTCACCCTGAATATCCAGGAATATTTGTATTCGCAGAATATAACCCGCACCCAGAAAATATTTTGATAATTCAAGGCATTATAGAAGATCGACAAACCAGAAGTTACGGTAATTTTCAAGTTGAAAGTAAATTTTGATCTTTATTGTATTTTTGTTATTATTATTTGTGATATTTTTATATTAAATTTGACCAATAAAGTCTTTGAAATAAATAAATAATTAATTAATTAATTAAGGTAAGTATGAGTAACGTTGTCACGTGTAACAGAAATTATAGACGTCGGCAAAGAAGTAAATACCTGGTCACCTGTAATTAACTTTAATCAAGTCTTCCCGGTAACACCTCGCGTGTGTCTTGTTTGTTTAATGATTGAAGCCATTCCCCGATTCCTTATTCATTGATATAATCATCCATAATTACCGGGACCCGTGTGTACATGTTGAAGAAGAAAGCGCCGCCATTACACTTATTATATATTCCTATGTCAGAGGTCATACGGCGGTTTCGTATCTGTCAGTTTGGAGTAAAAAGTGCCAGGATTCGACAATCGCTTATCGGGATATTAATAAAATTTATTCAAATTTAATTTGCAATTCCGACATGTTTAGATTTCAAACGTAACAAAATAATGAATACATATATCAAACTTTGACTTCCTTTGTCGGTGACAACAAGATGTGTATTACCCCATCTCATGATCAGGAGTCAAAAAGTACATGTTTTATTCAAGCTTCATCGTTTGTATCCATACATGTATTAAAAAATATCTACATACATGTTGACTTTACATCAGCCATTCAGACATTAAATAATAAATATACAATCCTGAAATAAATTGGCCAACATCGATTTTGATGACGATTTTATCCCATTTGACTAGCGGAGTACATGGAAAATTCAACCGATTTCACGCTAGATCGTCAATATCTGCAGCAAGTTTTTTTTATAAAACTGCACGATAACCCGCACCCCCCTTCTCAAATTTTTAATTTTTGTCAAAAAAGTGCGGGTTTTCGGCGAGAATATACGGTATATAAAGTAAGTCAAGTACATCATGGCTACTGAAAATAAATATTTTACCAGAACTTTACTTTTATGATAATAGTAAGTCAAGTATGTCATGGCAACTGAAAATAAATATTTTACCAGAACTTTACTTTTATGATAATAGTAAGTCAAGTACGTCATGGCTACTGAAAATAAATATTTTACCAGAACTTTACTTTTATGATAATAGTAAGTCAAGTACGTCATGGCTACTGAAAATAAATATTTTACCAGAACTTTACTTTTATGATAATAGTAAGTCAAGTATGTCATGGCAACTGAAAATAAATATTTTACCAGAACTTTACTTTTATGATAATAGTAAGTCAAGTATGTCATGGCAACTGAAAATAAATATTTTACCAGAACTTTACTTTTATGATAATAGTAAGTCAAGTATGTCATGGCAACTGAAAATAAATATTTTACCAGAACTTTACTTTTATGATAATAGTAAGTCAAGTATGTCATGGCTACTGAAAATAAATATTTTACCAGAACTTTACTTTTATGATAATAGTAATTTACATATATGTATTTGATTACTTGTGAACCAAGGGAAATTACATCACGGAAGTCTTTACTGTGACCTAATTAGATGGACATTAACATTCCCAATTGAAGAACTACGGAAGATATACAGAGATGTGATTATACATGATCAATTGACGTGTCACCGACCAGGCCTTTTTTTGTTCCAGCACTGTCTGCCATGAACAGTTATACACGATAACATATCCCGTCTATGACAGGTATATAAAACAAGATTATTCTAATTTCAGTGTACAGTCAAACTGCCTAAAATGACTGGCTGTTATAATAATATAAATAATAGTATCCATACCAATTTTGAAATGTTTTCTAACATCAAGGTCAGGGTGACATGTGATGGCTTGAACTACTTCTACAATGTCCATCAACCTGAAAAATACAATAAACATATACATGTAGTTATCTTTGAGGACCATGAAAAGCAGACTGCATATCATATCAATATTCACAACATTATTAAAATTGGCTTACAATAACAAAGCTTATAACTTGGAAACCAAAGTATGGCATCATTACTTATGTTTCACCCCCTTTCCTTCTTGTTGAGAACTCATCCTGGAGTCAGCAACATTACCTGTCTATATACTCACCCTGAGTTAGTATACCGGTAATAACTGTAGCTTTCACCCCTGTTTCTCATTTAGCAGTTTCTCTAGACCCCTCTCTTCCTATATCTTTACTCACCACTGCAGTAGCTCAGTTGTGAGCTTGCTCCATAAGTGGAAGGTTGTGGATTCTATCCACGGCCAGGTCTGACCCAAGACTTAAAAGTGGGTAGTGACTGCTACAAAAGTCACAGTTCTTTTGGATGGGAACTTAAAATAAACGAGGTCCCTTGTCACTTAAGGTGTGGCATGATAAAGAACCCTGCTGTATAATGCCATCAGCACAACATGCAGGCAAAATTTCTGCACCTTCGCCTTTAGCTGGCGCCATTTTTAAATCAGTGAAATATTCTTGACTGGGACATTAAACACCATTACTCAACTCAACTCCCTATCTATTTACTCACCCTGGACTTAGTACCCCCTCTCTCCCTATCTATTTACTCACCCTGGACTTAGAACCCCCTCTCTCCCTATCTATTTACTCACCTTGGAGTTAGTACCCCCTCTCTCCCTATCTATTTACTCACCTTGGAGTTAGCACCCTCTCTCTCCCTGTCTATTTACTCACCCTGGACTTAGAACCCCCTCTCTCCCTATCTATTTACTCACCCTGGAGTTAGTACCCCCTCTCTCCCTATCTATTTACTCACCTTGGAGTTAGTACCCCCTCTCTCCCTATCTATTCACTCACCCTGGACTTAGAACCCCCTCTCTCCCTATCTATTTACTCACCTTGGAGTTAGTACCCCCTCTCTCCCTATTTATTTATTCACCCTGGAGTTAGTACTCCCTCTCTCTCTATCTATTTACTCACCCTGGAGTTAGTACCCCCTCTCTCCCTATCTATTTACTCACCCTGGACTTAGTATCCCCTCTCTCCCTATCTATTTACTCACCTTGGAGTTAGTACCCCCTCTCTCCTATCTATTTACTCACCCTAAAGTTAGTACTCCCTCTCTCCCTATCTATTTACTCACCCTGGAGTAAGTTCCAATACTCTCTGTTTTAGTACCCCCCCTCCCTCCCTATCTATTTACTCACCCTGGAGTTAATACCATTACCCTAGGTTTCTCTAGACCCCCTCTCTCTCTCTCTCTCTCTATCTATTTACTCACCCTGGAGTTAGTACCCCCTCTCTCCCTATCTATTTAATCACCCTGGACTTAGTACCCCTCTCTCCCTATCTATTTACTCACCTTGGAGTTAGTACCCCCTCTCTCCTATCTATTTACTCACCCTGGAGTTAGAACTCCCTCTCTCCCTATCTATTTACTCACCCTGGAGTAAGTTCCATTACTCTCTGTTTTAGTACCCCCCCCCCTCCCTCCCTATCTATTTACTCAACCTGGAGTTAATACCATTACCCTAGGTTTCTCTAGACCCCCCTCTCTCTCTCTCTATCTATTTACTCACCCCGGAGTTAGTACCATTACTTTCGGTTTCTCCACCCACCCCCCTATCTATTTACTCACCCTGGAGTTAGTACCATTATTCTATGTTTCTGTTCTGTATCTTTAGAGTGATATTTTTGTCTCCTCTCTGTTAGTGATGCTGCTATAAGTGACATCTGTAAACTTTCAGGAACAAATGGCTTGATACTGTCTATTGATTCATTTAATACTGTCCATCTGAAGAACAGAAATCAACAACATCAACTCAAACTGATATAAGATCATCAGATTTAAATCTTATTTTCAATTAATATAAAGTTAAAATGTGGTGTATGGTTTCCAATCTGCTTGTAAACTGCCAATGAACACATTTCCAGTAGAATACTTTTTTGTTATAAGTAAATTTACTTACAGTAAAACTTTGTTTTGCCTACTTGCTTGCAGTGCTTCTATTCTCCTATAAGGGGCCTCAATGGGACAGACAGTCTAATGAGCTGATTTACCAGTCAATGCCTCTCATTGCTTAGATCTGAATCCCATTCAGGATGGATCCTAGTGTGAGAATGTTTGTAAAGATTCCTTGGTGGTTTTCTCCAGGAACTGGTACTCTGGCCTCTTTTACCATTCCAAAACTGAGTGTCTCAGTACGAGAGAAATACTCTTGACTTGGTTCAGACTCAGACCTGGTTTGACAAATCCAATACTCAACTCTACATCACTCTATTCTCTCATGTTTTATATGTCTCTCTGGAAATATTGCAAACCCTTTAATACCCCTTAATTGAACTACCTAATGATGACAATGAAGTGAGGTTAACTACCTAATGATGACAATGAAGTGAGGTTAACTACCTAATGATGACAATGAAGTGAGGTTAACTACCTAATGATGACAATGAAGTGAGGTTAACTACCTAATGATGACAATGAAGTGAGGTTAACTACCTAATGATGACAATGAAGTGAGGTTAACTACCTAATGATGACAATGAAGTGAGGTTAACTACCTAATGATGACAATGAAGTGAGGTTAACTACCTAATGATGACAATGAAGTGAGGTTAACTACCTAATGATGACAATGAAGTGAGGTTAACTACCTAATGACGACAATGAAGTGAGGTTAACTACCTAATGACGACAATGAAGTGAGGTTAACTACCTAATGACGACAATGAAGTGAGGTTAACTACCTAATGATGACAATGAAGTGAGGTTAACTACCTAATGATGACAATGAAGTGAGGTTAACTACCTAATGATGACAATGAAGTGAGGTTAACTACCTAATGATGACAATGAAGTGAGGTTTACTGTATATTTCAGTATATATAGTAAAGCCAAACCTTGTTTTCTGTCTAGTAACATTCTGAAGAGTTTGACATAATGTATCTTTGTAACTGCCAGGAATTCCAGATATAACTGTAACTATAATCTACAAAGATATAAAATAAATACACAAATATATACATGACATAGCTAAATAACATTCTGAAGAGTTTGACATAATGTATCTTTGTAACTGCCAGGAATTCCAGATATAACTGTCACTATAATCTACAAAGATATAAAATAAATACACAAATATACATGACATAGCTAAATAACATTCTGAAGAGTTTGACATAATGTATCTTTGTAACTGCCAGGAATTCCAGATATAACTGTCACTATAATCTACAAAGATATAAAAAATAAATCAATATATACATGACATAGCTAAATAACATTCTGAAGAGTTTGACACAATGTATCTTTGTAACTGCCAGGAATTCCAGATATAACTGTAACTATAATCTACAAAGATATAAAAAATAAACCAATATATACATGACATAGCTAAATAACATTCTGAAGAGTTTGACACAATGTATCTTTGTAACTGCCAGGAATTCCAGATATAACTGTCACTATAATCTACAAAGATATAAAAAATAAACAATATACATGACATAGCTAATAACATTCTGAAGAGTTTGACATAATGTATCTTTGTAACTGCCAGGAATTCCAGATATAACTGTAACTATAATCTACAAAGATATAAAATAAATACACAAATATGTAGCTAAACACCATGTGTAGTAAAACTTGTATATAGAAACACCCATCAGACACTAGAAATGTAAACTTGACTGTAGACAGGAGGATTTTATATAGAGATTTTTAATAGTTGAAATAGGAATCGATGGGACTTTAAAACACTGGTCTTCATGGACAGCTGATTGTTATAAAGAGTTGATCACTATACATGTAGCAGGCTGAACCATACATGTATATGGCAAAAGCTAAATCAACCTAAAACATGTCACAACAAAACAAGCACACAGAAATTGGTAGAACTTATGAATGTTCCCTGATGGTTCCAAAAGGGGTTTTTATGTTGTTTTTTAAAAGTATGTTAAGTTTAAATAAAAATCAAAATGCAGTATTGTAAAGAATAATATATTTATGACAATAAGCTGCAAGAAGGCATCAGAGATGGTCTGGACAATCATTAAATCATATAATGTTATTATTATTATTTTTATTAATATTTTTATATAACCTTAAGCATGTCACCCTATCTAAACCACTTAGCCATATATCCCCCCTATGTTAACATGTTCACTATGTACATATCACAATCTATGTAAAGCACACAGCTAAATATCCCCCCTATGTGAACATGTTCACTATATGTACATATCACAATCTATGTAAAGCACACAGCTAAATATCCCCCCTATGTTAACATGTTCACTATGTACATATCACAACCTATGTAAAGCACACAGCTAAATATCCCCCCTATGTGAACATGTCCACTATGTACATATCACAACCTATGTAAAGCACACAGCTAAATATCCCCCCTATGTGAACATGTTCACTATGTACATATCACAACCTATGTAAAGCACACACTGTCAGCTAAATATCCCCCTATGTGAACATGTTCACTATGTACATATCACAACCTATGTAAAGCACACAGCTAAATATCCCCCCTATGTGAACATGTTCACTATGTACATATCACAACCTATGTAAAGCACACAGCTAAATATCCCCCCCTATGTTAACATGTTCACTATGTACATATCACAACCTATGTAAACCACACAGCTAAATATCCCTCCTATGTGAAAATGTTCACTATGTACATATTACAACCTATGTAAAGCACACAGCTAAATATCCCCCTATGTGAACATGTTCACTATGTACATATCACAACCTATGTAAACCACACAGCTAAATATCCCTCCTATGTGAAAATGTTCACTATGTACATATCACAACCTATGTAAAGCACACAGCTAAATATCCCTCCTATGTGAAAATGTTCACTATGTACATATCACAACCTATGTAAAGCACACAGCTAAATATCCCTCCTATGTGAAAATGTTCACTATGTACATATCACAACCTATGTAAACCACACAGCTAAATATCCCTCCTATGTGAAAATGTTCACTATGTACATATCACAACCTATGTAAAGCACACAGCTAAATATCCCCCTATGTGAACATGTCCACTATGTACATATCACAACCTATGTAAAGCACACAGCTAAATATCCCCCTATGTGAACATGTTCACTATGTACATATCACAACCTATGTAAAGCACACAGCTAAATATCCCCCCTATGTGAACATGTTCACTATGTACATATCACAACCTATGTAAAGCACACAGCTAAATATCCCCCTATGTGAACATGTTCACTATATGTACATATCACAACCTATGTAAAGCACACAGCTAAATATCCCCCTATGTGAACATGTTCACTATATGTACATATCACAACCTATGTAAAGCACACACTGTCAGCTAAATATCCCCCTATGTTAACATGTTCACTATGTACATATCACAACCTATGTAAAGCACACAGCTAAATATCCCTCCTATGTGAACATGTTCACTATGTACATATCACAACCTATGTAAAGCACACACTGTCAGCTAAATATCCCCCTATGTGAACATGTTCACTATGTACATATCACAACCTATGTAAAGCACACAGCTAAATATCCCTCCTATGTGAACATGTTCACTATGTACATATCACAACCTATGTAAAGCACACAGCTAAATATCCCCCTATGTTAACATGTTCACTATGTACATATCACAACCTATGTAAAGCACACAGCTAAATATCCCCCCTATGTGAACATGTTCACTATGTACATATCACAACCTATGTAAAGCACACAGCTAAATATCCCCCCTATGTTAACATGTTCACTATATGTACATATCACAACCTATGTAAAGCACACAGCTAAATATCCCCCCTATGTGAACATGTTCACTATATGTACATATCACAACCTATGTAAAGCACACAGCTAAATATCCCCCTATGTGACATGTTCACTATGTACATATCACAACCTATGTAAAGCACACAGCTAAATATCCCCCCTATGTTAACATGTTCACTATATGTACATATCACAACCTATGTAAAGCACACAGCTAAATATCCCCCTATGTTAACATGTTCACTATGTACATATCACAACTTATGTAAAGCACACAGCTAAATATCCCCCTATGTTAACATGTTCACTATGTACATATCACAACCTATGTAAAGCACACAGCTAAATATCCCCCCTATGTGAACATGTTCACTATGTACATATCACAACCTATGTAAAGCACACAGCTAAATACCCCTCCTATGTTAACATGTTCACTATATGACTGTACATATCATACCTGGTCTATATCTTCTACTGTTTGTACATCATTATCTTCTACAGGTGTAACTTGTTTATTTATAACAGCATCTAATGCAGATTGTTCTATTGGTACATTAATACAACTACTGGCTAATAAATGGGATAAAAATCTGAAATTAGAAATATATTTACATTCACTGATTTTGACTTATAATAAACTCATTGAAAAAAATAATGTTTACATATTAGTAAGCCCGTCAACCTCTCGTCAAGTCTGATTTCAGTGTAGGCTGGTTATATGAGACATCATAAAAGACCGTGCTAAATGCATTGAAGGACTGAAATGATGTCAAAGTAGTAGGGACTAAATGCTCTAAACGGATGAATGGGAATATTCTGTTCATGGGCAAAACCAGCAGATGAAAAATGAAAACCAGTATCTTTTAATACTGAAATCATCAACCTTTCCATAATTCTAAGCAGAAATGTCACAGATTAATCTTGTAAATATAAGAAATAACTGTCATTTTGTTGTGGTTTATAGGATGTAAACAAGATTTTAGAAGAAGCAATTCTTATAAATTGTGAATACAAATAATTACATCTAAAATACAAGTTCAGTATTTGAAATAGACACCGAGTTATTTCTAAATCCACAGAAATATGTCCTATACATATGTAAACCATTCCTGGTAACTTAAATTTGCCTTCAGTCAGGTATGAAGGTCTGAGGAGTTACACACATACCTGTCTAAATAAGGTAATGATGCCGATGTCCTCTTAAATGTTGATGAAGTCACAGATTCTTTTTGTTTCATCTTAAATTTGGTTTGAATATGTGAATGTCTGAAAAAAGAAAACAACAATGAACTTACTGATCATGAGTTTTTTTTTTTTTATGTCCAAAATTTGGACTCTTATTCATATTTAAATCACATTATATGTCTGGCTGACAGTGAAACTGATATAATTTCGAGGGAATTTCAATAAATAAAAGAAGATAAGCAGGATTATATTAGGGATTTTCTACTTTTTGAAAACAACAGCATATTGGTAAACTGACATACAATGAATAATAATATTAGCATACTTAAAAACTATTATTAATTAAGGGAAAGTAGATTCAGAGTTTCAAATTACTTTGACTTAAATTTTGAGAGATGAAAACACATAATTTTAAGGTCTAAGGATGTATGAGATACAAAGGAAGGATGACCACTACCTAATTTTATTCTGGTGTAAGCTATATTAACTACTAAACAATGACCACAAAACACTGTGAATGTTTGTTCCCCAAAATAGTTTTATCTAAATGCCAGGTATAAGGTACACAATAAATATTGTAATTCATGTTTGCTTTAAATAGTTGTTTTATCTCCTGTATATCGTAAACTCACAGTTCTACAAAGGACTTGTGTAAATCATTGCTATGTTCTACTTTTGGAAGTTGTGTGTCTGTATCTTCTTTCCACACTGGCAATACCTGAAAATATATAAGTACCATATAGTTTAAACAATATTTATTCATCATTAAATACAAATAATATACTTCATAACAAACTTTAAACTGGATTCAGGAACAAGCGCTAGCTTATTTAAACCCGTCTCCAGGTACCATATATAGATGATATACTGTAGCTCATAACTGAAAGATTTCAACACTGAAACTTTAAATGAGAAATTTTTGCTTCATTTAAGTACACAAATATAGAAATTTAAGATACTCGAAAATTAACTATACAATAGTTGATAATTTATTGCATTTATGGTACTAATTTCTATAATGTATATGTGCAGTCCCATGCCTTTTAGCCTTTCAATTGATTGAGAAGAAATGACAGTTTTCACTCTATTTATAAAAACAGTCTTCTAAAGCCTGAACATTTCTATCAAATCCTATAATTAAAGAAAGGGTCTCTCTAATTTTAATGTGGAAAACCTGGTAAATATATGCTACATTATGAACATAACATCTTTATTTATACTGAAAAAAAAGATATGTGTGGATTACAGATCTGGCCTGAATATCTGCAGTTTTGACAATTATATCTAAATAAAAAACTGCCTGCACCAATGTAGAGGATAACAACAGTCTCATTCATGGCAGCTATGTCTCTCACTTTCTATGGAGTGTATTGTATATTGCTTTTTTTTCACAGTATCAATTTTTGGGGTTTGGTGATGACTTGTGTATTCATAGTGTCATATTTTTCTGGGTCTTATATGATTAAAGGAAAACGACTCAAGCAAGATAAATGGGCTCGTAATACCCATGTATTTTCACGGTGGTTTTATTTTCACTGGTATACTGGCCTGCAAATATAGCAAAAATAAAAACACAACGAAATAATAACATTATACAGTATGAAAAAGTCTTACCTCCATATATAACATCTTATAGGCTTTAGTCTTGGGTGAAAATGTGACATATATGATGTTATCTTTTGATAAAAGATATGCTGGTATAGTATGTCTCATTGTGACCTTGACCTCTATAGATAATACTCGAACAGCACCAATTGAATCCTGAAAAAGAAATGAATAAAGTTGATGTCAAATACTGGATACACTCAGGACTAAATTAATGCAACATGGTATAAGGGAGGTAACTCTATGTACTTTAAAAATTAATGCAATACTGTAAATTTGCCCAAATTTTATTGTATAATGTGATGAGCTTTCACTTGATTCAAGTATCTTCTAGAAGATAAATAAATATTAAATAAACTATTTTTCATTCACTACTCTATCACAACTGGCAGAAATTTTTGTTGGTACTCAAAGAATGTATAAATTGCTGAATCAATGATTTCTCTAAGTGGCACTTTATTGTGATGGTAACTAATACAGAAATTAAACCTTAAACCTCATGCTGGATTTATTTTGCAGTTGATGGAAAACAAACATAAATGCACTGTTAATATTTCTACTTAAACAGTAAGTTTCTTTTATCAACTACAGCAGTATCTTGAGAGACAAATACCCTCCCCCCCCCCCCCCAATCATCAACATTGCCAAGTTATTATTTCTAAAATTTGAACTTTGACCTATGCATCTAAATTTGGTATGTTAAACGTCATCACTTGTTACTTTACATTTGTGCCAAGTTTGATCAAAATGCATGCAAAGACTTTGAAGATATGGATTGGGCCATGATTGTTGGGATGGAAAGACAAATAATACACAGGGCGATTCCTATAAATATACACATAAACTTTGTTTGTCAGAGGTATAAAAACACAATTCGTCTTCATGACTTACCCCATCATACAACTTTAAGGACAGCACATTAGAATTATCCAGTACTACCAGTGAACCAGTTTGTGAGTTGAAGATAATAACAGCATGTTCATAAACATATAACTGTCCTGAAAAATATATAATCACATAATGTAATAAAATAATCATAAAATTAAAACCAGAATTATAAGTTCTCAGTAAATATACCATACAGAAGACACAGAACATGCTACATGTATAATAAAACCAAGAGGGCGCGGTGGCCTAATGGATAAGACGTTAGTCTTCAAATCCAGGGTCTCTCACCGCTGTGAGTTCAAGTCCCGCTCGGACCACATGTGGGAAAGTGAATTTTCCTTGCCGTTGGCCTTTACTGATTCACCTGGTATCAGTATAATGGACTGGGGGAGTGGTACGCTTGTCTGCAGCGTACTGACTCTGTGAGCTAGCATGGTAAAGTCGCCCTGAGTGCGCGCTAGTACAAGGCAGACCATACAACACACTCGCACTTCACATGCATACACAAAATTGTTCATAGATTAATCCATAGAGATTAATTAAATAGTTCTCGTCGCGCATAGCTGAAAAATTGCTGATGCAACGTTAAGGAACATTCAACCAACCAACCAACCAACTATAATAAAACCAAAGATACACCATTATTAAGATTTCTCGCAACTTTGTATCCAATATGCTGATAATATGTACGTGTACTATTATTAATTATTTACATGCTATTTCTTTTTAAATATAATGAAGTGTTAGACAAGGAGATCCAATTTCAAGCTTTAATGTTTTTACTATGTGCAGAAATGTTATACATGTATATTCTAGTAAAAAATAATAAGCATAACAAAAGAATTAATCAAAAGAAGAATTATAAGTTCTCTATAAATAAGTTATATAGAAGACAATGAACATGCTACATTAAAACTAGATACACAATTATTTAGATTGCTCCCAACTTTGTATCCAATATACTGATATGTAAATGAAGTACTGTAAACATTTAATTTTGCGTGTATTTATTTTCGAGATATATGAATTTTAGACATATCCACATAGTTAAATTTTCACATTTTTAAAAAAATGCACTGTAACACATTAAGCATAAGATAACTTTTGCTCAGTATTAATTTTTGTGCAAAACAAACGGCCATGAAATAAGTGAATATTAATACACAGTGAAAATTAATACATTTACAGTACTTAATGTCCCCTGTGAAATCTCATGCTCCTGTGAAATCTCATGTCCCCTGTGAAATCTCATGTCCCCTGTGAAATCTCATGTCCCCTGTCCCCTGTGAAATCTCATGTCCCCTGTGAAATCTCATGTCCCCTATGAAATCTCATGTCCCCTGTGAAATCTCATGTCCCCTATGAAATCTCATGTCCTCTGTGAAATCTCATTCCCCTGTGAAATCTCATGTCCCCTATAAAATCTCACGTCCCCTGCGAAATCTCAACTTTTGTTACCAGAGGTCCTAAAACATGCCATGAATACATGTGTATTTATATGTCTTGGGCACACATTATAAAACTGAAGATCTTTTATTCCATACTGTGAGATATACATTATCAATTTTTACTTCTTTTAGATTCCTAATAACACAAAATTTTCTACTTTTGAGATACAAACTTTTGTTATAAATGACTACCATTATAGGGTCTGCATGAAAATTTTAAGGAACACTTTTTTCAAATTAGGTATGATTAAAAATTTTCAAATAAGACTTCCAGATCCTAGACATCTTCGCTGATTTTATATTTTTTATTTTACCTTCAGACTGTGGATAAGACATAAGTCGACTAGTGCCATAATTGATAGTCTCCCCTGACATCAATGTCTTCCCATACTGGCCACACAAATCTCTCTTTAACTTGTCTTGTAAGTTAGAAAACTGACCCGCTTCACTGGCCTATATAAAACAACAAAATATTACAGATGATAAAACATATATCCTGCTTATAATATACAGGACAGACCTGAGGAAAGTTTAACACAAAGTTAACAAACAAGTGTCAAATCGGAAGATCATATTAGCCTCAGTTAGCTATATCCCAACAGCGCCTATCTATCTCTAGGTAGCTTATCGGTCGTTAGCTATCTATTTTCCTTGATCATTCAGTAGCTGAGCTTTGACTCTTTTCATCAGAAGAGTGTTAAACTTCTGACAGGTCTGTACTGTATACAGGTATCTTGAATAATTTGAAAAAGAGATTCTTAAAGTAGATAAAGATTAATTTCTAGAAATGTATATTTTGGATGAAAACTTTCATGCCTATTAAGATGCTCAAATAAATATGACATGAACTTACCAGTAAGTACATGTAATGTTTAAAACAAAATGTACATATGTTTCCATGTTGCAGTTACAAAGCATTACTCAATTAATCAATTACCTTGCGAGGAATGGACCCTGGTCACATGTGTTGTTTACCATATTAAAAAGAATATCAGTAGAACGGATGGATGCTCCCTTAATAAAAGCCAATTGCAAAAGGGCTTTTTTTCAACAAATATTTTTTACAAATAAACTTGTATGAAAAATAACAAAGAACAATAACTCCTAAATTATGCAAAATAGAGTTACGGTTCTTGTACAATGCAATTCCCCTTATTGAGATCTATCTAGCAATGAAGTTTCTTATTGATACCTCTTAAAGTTTGTGTGTTGTGCTCCAGACAAGATTTAAGTATGAAAAATAACAAAGGGCAATAATGCTCAAGTTATAGTGCTTGAACACTGCACTTCTATCTAGCAATGACATTTCATGTTGATATTTCTAACAGTTTTTGTGTTATGCTCCGGACAAAATTATAATGGACACTTGAATGAATGGACAAATGGGAAGGAAGGATGGACAAAGCAGCAGCTATATGCTCCCCGAACAATAGGCCAATGGGCCTTAATGCTCACCTGAGGCTGATACATATCTCATGCAGAGGTTCAATGGTCAATGACATTAATTAAAGAGAAGTCCAAATTTTCAGCAGTAAGAACCAATTATATGCAAGGATTTTTGCAAATGTATTATAGCTTGTCCTAAGAATGCTACATATAACATATCTAAAGTCTAGCTACAATATATTATTTATAAACAGCTAAAACATCTATATATATTTACAATATGACTGTATCTCTCTTTGATGAAACATACAGAAGCTATTGTATTGCAATTCCCGTTGAAAGACAATAGGGGTCATAACCCTTGATGTGTATCGATTTTCTCGCAATATTATGTCATGTCCCACACAGGGGGCACGTGATCATGTGAGATCCGCTGATCTCGCATGAAGCGGATCTCACATGGCTAAAAACCCTATATCACACAAGAAGATATGGAAAAAATAGCGCCAAGATACAAAATATTTATTTAAAGGAAAAATTGTAAATATAAGAAAGGACATTTCTGCTCATGGTATTTCAAGGGGTAATGCAAGATAGTGTGGTGCGTGCCAAATTCAAAATGAAGGGCTTCACTGCCGACGACGATGGACGTCAAGTGATGGCAATAGCTCACCTGGACCAATGTGGGCAACAACAGAACAAGATAAATACATTTATATTTACTACAAAATTTTAACAAATGAACCTGAGAACAACATCACTCTGCTTCCAGGAACTGGAGGTGTCATAAAAGATCATTGAAAATGTCTTATGCCCAAAAAGGCCACTTTTACTGATTCCCTTGAGTGGCTTTTATAGACAGGTTTGACTGTATTACAAAGAATAAATAGATATATGTATACATGTATAAATACTTACAGCCCAGGCTCTGTAACGTGGAATATGTCCTGTTAAACACATAGTCTGATTGTCAAGGACTAGAGTTCCATCTACAGAAAATAAATCAAACTTGTCATATATAGAAACTTAAATAATTGAAAGTGCTTTAAATATTGACTTTTAGCTTTGAGGTTTTAGGATATTTAAATTTCCACACATATTGGAATCACTGATTAAAAAACTCCTGACTTTGGAAAGGCACTGGAAATAATGACAAAATGTTTCCTATGGGATGTTGTGAATTGAATATGGGTCTATTTCAGCAGCAGTAGTACTACGAGATAACTATCGTCAGATTATGAGCCTAATGTTGATGATCTAGTGATTTTTTTAATTGATTCTCATAGACAATTGGGAATTTTTTTACTACAGAATTAGGAATTTGGAATGGGTCAGTTTACTAGACCCTGTGGATACCCAGAAAAATTCCGGAATATCTAAGTATCTTAGAAATACATGCCTTCTTTTTGTACATGTAATACTGAATCCAGGAAGATTTCTGAAAACACCAGGGAACCAACTGGTTTGATGGAATTGTTACTGCTAGGGACATCTGTCAAGGTCATGGATGCTAACTTCACCATCAAACACTTGGTACCTTCCTTTGTTTCATGTAAACTACAAAATATAAAGTAAAAATAGGAAGTATATAAACAATGAACATTGCTAATTTGTTATAAATGTGAATGGTAAAGAACAATAGTTCAGGTTTTAAATTTTTACCCCAATGAAGTTTGCTAGCATACCACGTTATCAATACCCCTTATCATTTGTGCCGATTATTTTGGAAAACGTTTATGTCGAAATTTCCCATAATAATGTCATTTTTACAGGAAAACACGAACTGAAGCAATTCAATCTCCAATGGAAATAATTGTTCTGCAGAAACGTTGAGGTCTCACATGGTACACTGGCAAACCTCATTGTTTTAATTAGTGAATGCAACTGAAGTTGAAATAGAAAAGAGCACAATATGTTATAACTCGACTAAATAATCTTTGTTCATCCCAGAAACACTGTGACTTATAACATGTATGGGAAAGAAAAGTGGAACATAAAGAACATAATAATATAAGTCTTATATTTATTGAAACAATTTCTGTAATACTTTAATAAAGTTGCCTGCAGTGAATCTTTGGTAAATAAAAATGTATTAAACTTGAATTTGATTTGAGCTGTTTGAGTTAGCAAATTCATCAAAATGAAAAAGGCATTTAGACAAAGCAACAAGTTTTAATTATTAATGATATTTGCGAATTATCAACATTCTACACTAAAGATTCATAAAACCCATGTTAAATCTGATGTTTTAACCATGGCAAATAACAGTAAGTTATATTTCTTCAATTTCAATTTTGAATTTACAAAGTCTTCACATTATATTAAGGTTTTAAACAAAATACATGATACTCACTGTCCAGTATTATCATAGGATTCCAATGTAAACACAATGTTTGACCTGTAAATAAAATAAATGTAAAATTGATAAATTAAGATAATCACTGACACATGCAGGGGCATGGTCAGAAAAGCCATATAACCAGTATAATCTCAAAGTCAGACAAGCTACTCAATACAACTAGATCTTAATACTACTGGCATATCCTTTCCAAACTCCTCAGATGGCATCCTTAGGCATCACAAAGATTTGGCTAGATGAAGAGGAATACAGTCCAACCTGTCTTAAAGGCCACCTCTATATAAGGGCAATCTGCTTATAAAGTCTATTAGAATGGTATCCCAATTGTTATTTATTCATGTTATTTAAACCTGTATATAAAGGTCACCTGCCCATAAAAGCCACTTTTACTGGTACCCTTGGGTGGCCTTTATAGACAGGTTTGACTGTATTATATGAGCAGAAGCTTGTTGGCAAAGCATCAATGGAACAAAACAAACTAAGTAAACCAACTTCTATTAGTGTGTGATTAAGTTTCGAGGGTTTCACGAGGACAAAATTGTCGTGAAAGTTATGTGTTTCTGAAAATGGTTCAATTTATACTAAACATTCAGCTAAAGTCCATATCATGAAAGTTAATAGTTGGGAAGAGAATCACAAAAGTTAATATCCATGAATAAAACTTGGTTTACAGGATATCAGACCTCAACCAACATAAACCTCAGTCCCAGTTACAAATGATTTCACAATGTATAATTCTATATATAACAGACAATATGGGAAAGTGGAAGTCTTTGTATACAGGTGGTCACCAGTGGCGGATCCAGGATTCTATGTTAGGGGGGGCACACTTATTAACCTTAAATTAACCTTACATTACCCATGATTCTATGTTAGGGGGGGGACACACTGACAAATTTTTAAATTGTGTTTGGGGACAAAGGCTCTGTAAAGCAGTTCATATCCCGTGTTGTATACTAACTAGTGTGCTGAGGAAGGAGCAGGTGATGGTTGCGACATTGGCAAGTGGGATTTTTGGGGTCTTCAGATTTTAATTTTCAGATTCACTCAGAGGATTTAAGAAAATCATTTTTCTAGGGTGTTTTCTAGCATATGCATCCACGATTTCATCTAGGTTAAGAGGTATATCTTTGTGAACAAATAAGAGAACTAAGGCATTGAACCTGTCCTCTCCCATGGTACTCCTTTCAGCACTTTTTACATATTTCAAAGAAGAGTTTGATCGTTCTACTCCGCTTGTTGTAACTGAGTGTAAAAGTAGCAGATGCAGAATAACATTGATATTTGGGAACATTTTTGGAGTAAACACACTGCTCTGTAGAGTATCGGTAATAGAACTTGGTTTCTTTTCTTCATTTCTCCATGTCTGATTCCAAAGTTTGATTTCTTTGGAAAAATTGTCAGGTGAAGGCATGTCAGACTGGAATAATTCTAAGATAGATTCAGTAGTTTGTTGATCTAGATTGACTAGATTGCTGGGAAGGAGATTTAAAGTTTTTACTGCTTTATGTGTGAGGTCATTAAACCTCAAGGATAGTTGCTGATTTAATGAATCTACAAAAGGAAGATATATATTTAGGCGATAATATTCAGATGGAGAGTTTGCAGAAATATTGGACCTTTGGGTTTGACGACCACATATTCTAGGAATTGAAATTGTTGTGTTTGCTTTGTTTGCCATTACGACACAGGTTTCAAAAAGGGACTCGAACTCCCTTGTATTATTTCTTGCCTCACTTATAACATTACGTACATGAGAAACCATTCCATATCCCTGAATGACATCAAGAGAGGTACCTTGAAGCTGAACACTTAAACCTCTGATATATCCAAAGAAGTGGATGACCGTGTTAAATGCCACTATGAAAACCGAGTCAGTAATTTTCTTCATAAGACCATACGCTTCACCAGATGTCTTCGTGTCCCAATCAGTCTCTCTCATGGATATATTATCCAAACACTCCAGAATGCACTCGTACAGTTCGTGAAATTCTATGAGTGTTGTATGTTTTTCAACCCAGCGTGTCTGACAGAACAACTTTATTTTCTTTTTCTTCTTCGCATTATCTTGATGCAACATATTCCACGAGTCAATTACGGCTTCTAGTCGTCTGCTCCGCTTTGGGGAGTATTTAAAGAATATGCCGATCTGTTTAATAGTGTCTAGCATAAGATGGACTTCTTTGACATTACAAGCTTTGCAAAGAGCCAAGTTAAGATCATGACTGCAACAGTAGAAGTAAGAAGCCTTGGGTGACAACTGAATAAATCTCGCAGCACAACCAGAATGCTTGCCTGCCATGTTACCAGCCCCATCCATTGTTTGTGATCGACAATTTTGTATGTCAAGGCCTAACTTGGTGAGACACTCAACAACATTATTGCAAATAGCTTCTCCAGTTATCTTCTCACAAGAGACAAATTCCAACAATCTCTCTATTGGTTTGTTGTTTTGAGTATAACGGACAACTAATCCGAGCTGTTCCCAATTACTGCTGTCCGTTACTTCATCACACTGATATCCATAAAATGGACCACATGGTTGAGACTTTATTTCGTCAACTATCAGAGACTGAATATATTCTTTTATACAAAGCAGTAGCTCATTCTGAGCAGTCTTAGAAGTATAGCGAGCATTCTTTGCGCATGTTTTTAGATGGTTTTCAATAGTTTTGTCACCAGCATTAACTCGCAAATCTAAAAGTGCTTTAAAATTGCCTTGATTAAAACTAGATGATGTTTCATCATCTCTATGCCCTCGTAATGCAATGCCTTGTCTACCACAAAATTCTAAACATTTAATTATTGATTTCAATATTTCCCTGTTTCTTGACACGGTGAAGGAATTTGAGTCAGATATTGAAACATCAATTCGTGCTGCTGGATTTTTGTTTGTAGTTTTAAAGGCAAGTAACTTTGCCATCGAACTTTTATGATAATCACAAGTAGAATGAGATGAAAGGTCGGCCTGTGCATCTTTCCAGTTTTGATATGATTCTGATATTAATTTTTTTGGACGACGATGTGAAGTATCAGGAAAGAAGACGCACGCCAAACAAAACAAGCCGTCACACTTTTTGGAATATGCAATGAAGTCAAACTTCAAGAACCATTCATGAAGACAAGATCTGTTTACAAACCCACACTTTCGCGATTTTAATTTGTACTGCTTTGGAGGAAATTTATAGACTTGACTTGGTTTTCTGTTTTCAATCACGTACTCAATATCTCCATCTGAAAATTTCGCATTTGGAGATGTGTAATCCGATATGTCCTTTTCACTTGTACATGGCCCTTCAGAGGGTAAATCATCAGGACCATAGGAAGATGTGCAGAGGTTTGAAAACTTTTTGGAATCATCCGAAGGTGATTCTGTAATGTGGCAAGTGTCAAATGGATTTGACTTTATACGTGCTTGATGTGTCTTCACGTGATAAATCAGATAATTGATCATTTGGAGAATATTCATTGCAAATTTTGCTTTTTGTCAAATTTAAGCATGGTACAAAATGATTTGGCTCCCAGTTTTCAAAATCGTTATTTGTTATGTGAGTCCACATGATGTGAAGAATAGTATCAGGATCTTTGTTTTCAGAGAGAGGTTTAATTATCCCGTTATTAATATTTCTGTTGATAGCAGGATTATTCACTCTTGGATAAATGCTTTGCACAGGTATTTTACATGCATTTGCAAGTGCAAAAAGATGAACAACAGAACAATATGTTCCACTTTTGATGGTTTTGAGAATTTCCCTTTCAAGAATTTTATGAACATTGCCAAAACAACATTTTCATCACTGGCGGATGACATAATAATATAATCAATGCAAGGTTCACTTGTGCCAAGCATTTTTTTATAAGTATTTTCATCGCAATATAGATGAAAATTTGATGTTAATTCAACTATAGTTCGAACACGGCATTCGATGTGATGCGATTCAGACCCATATAAGGCTAATGAAATGGACCTGAAAAGGCAATTACCGTCACCATATACTTTAACTGGAGTTAAATCGCTAGGTGCGTCAGGTGGATAAAGACTCCTTGCGACAACATCTTCTTCTATGGATGGAATTTTGACATTTTGCAATGGAGATGGCAGGGGTGTTCTTTTAATGAATTGCGTTTGAAAATTAACTGCAAATTTAAATGTTTGCCAGCCTTTTGAACTTGCTGATAAAAGCTGATTGTATATTTTGGTAAAATGATCAAAATGGAATGAAGTCATCTTTAATATTATACTTTATTTGATTTTAGTATTTTGTTAAATACAAGACTTGAAGTAATATACGTGGGATAACTATGGCAATAATGCAACAATATCTCGTCACTCAGTAATGTTTTCAAATTAAATGATGCGTAACTCAGTTTAAAAATTAATCTCAGAAAACTCTGAATAATAATAAGTGACAAGAACTATGCGACTAACACGAAGTGCATCCAGATCAGACTTTCGGAGTCACAAAGTCATTCGCCGGCGTTCTTTTACCACTTCAGCGTTCTTTCACTTCAGTGAAGTCAAACGCTGACCGCCAGAGGGTGTATTCAATACCCCCTCTGGCGGTCAGCGTTCTTTTATAGCTTCATACATATTCTCACATTTATGTGAGATTCAATGGGTGTACCACTTCAGTGAAGTCGAACGCTGACCGCCAGAGGGGGTATTTTCGCCCTCTGGCGGTCAGCGTTCTTGTATCGCTTCAGACATATTCTCAAGTTTATGTGAGAATGGCGTTTCTTTACCACTTCCATAGCCGTGTGCTAATTCATATTTATATTTTACACAATGCAATTTTATTTTATGGATTTTACGAATTCTTATTAAGAATAACAAGATTTAGTTCTATAATTTTAGGGGGGGCACAGGCCGGGTGTGCCCCCGTCTGGATCCGCGCCTGGTCACTATAAAAGGTCTGAATGTACTTTATAAAATATATGTAAAACAGAAAAACTTCTAACAAGAGAAATGCAAATAACAAGCCTTCACTAAAAACTCTACTGTTATAAGAACCCCTTCCAATCTCAATATATAGACCAAGTTGTACTTTAAGACTTGAAAAGATGGAAAAAAGAAAACCCCTAAACCATGGACAAAGAAAAATGGCAGGAAAGGGAATTATCAATTCATTTAACCTATCAGCTAAAATGTGGTGTTTATTTTACATAGCACTAATATTCATTCTTTTGACTGTTGGCAAGACCTAACAAATTTTTATAAATACAAGTGTATGTGGTGTTCATGTATGTGGTCCAATGATTTGCCATGTATTACAACTCATTTATTGTAGTTCATTGCCAGCATAAAGAGCACTCAACAATTTCCAAATTAACACTGCAAAAATACTTGATCACGTAATACTGACACTAAGCTTGTTATAAACATGGTCATTTTAGTCCAACTGTGAGTAGCAGTAGGTTTTACGGCTGTCTCTCCCTATTGGAGCAAAACGCAACATTACTTCACTTTACGCACACAACTTTAATAATGACCATCTCTATGCAAGACCTTGAGTCAGAAAATTGAGAATTTCATTTTTTTGTTCTATTGGTTATGCAATAATAATAATAAAAGTGGAATCAACCCAGTAGTTGTGAAGAAATTGTCAAAAAACACAAAGTCATATCATGTTTTCATAACAGACTATATTTATCCATTTTAGGCATTATGATTGGATGGTTATATTGTTCTAAGGACTTTTTTCTGCTTACTGCACATCAAATCTATAACCATGTTTACAAAGTACCAAAGTTCCTGGCCCTAGTGTTACTAACCTTTTCTGTAAATACTTGGTAAGTGTTGGACTGTTAAGTCTGTTACATTCATCACACAATTTCTCGATGGCTGTTGCTCTGGCCTAAAATTTACACAATCAAACATTTAAACTTTATACTGTCCTGTAAGAGTCACCAGGGTAAATCCTCTTCTTGACAACTGTTACATAAGAAGTTATTGTCCCATCTGTCTGCTTACAGAAAAGACTATTTGTCCAGTTTAAAGCGACAAGGTTAAGAAATGACAATGCTTGTATTCAGGCCCATCATAACTAGGACTAGTAAGGGTTTTAAACTAAACTTTAAAATTGGTAGATAAAATAATACATCATGGATTCAATTTATTTAATTTCATAATACAAAGTTTACATGTTCAATTGTTTCCAATCAAATCTCTAAAACAAAACTTTCCTCTTCCTGAAATATTAAAATACACCTCTCTCTCTTTATCTCTCTCTAGCTCTCTCTCTATGTTTGATAATGTATACATATGCTACCTTGTGAACACTCTCTTTCTGACTGACTTTGATTTGTCCAAGTTGTGTTAATCGTGTTAAGGGAGTAAACTCAAATTCAAATCCAAAAAGTAGGGTAAGTCACGGGTAGGCGTTTCTCGTGTTAACCCGATTAATAGTACCCCCTAGGCTAGTTTAGACGAGTTTAACAAGAACAACATGATGGTCGCAGAAGTGAGTTAAGGAATTGTTGATTAAAAGTTTGATTGATATTGTTTTAATTACAAGCACAAAAATGACTACCCAAATTATCAGTATCGGCTATAGGCTATTGACACATATTTTTTCAGTATAGTATAGGTATAACAGCTATTTACTGGTATTTTTTCTATGATGACTCCAATACAGGGCCCCACAAATCGCCAAAATCGGCTAAAAATCACTGAATTGGCAAATAAATCGCCGAATTGAAATTCGGTCATTCGGTTTTTTTCCCCCCTATAAACCTTCTAAATTCTGTCTTGTCAATTAAGATTAGTTCACGATCGAGAAATCACACAAGACTTTAAGATGAAGCCACGTGTCCCACAGGTGTACAATCGGTGTGATAATTAATTAATCATTGACTGTGTATAATCAACACCAGAGTTAATCCTCTAATCACTTAATTATTACCGAGACCATGTGTGTTCAACAAACCGTGTAAACAAAATACCTTATGAGGCCTCAGTTTTATTTATGCCTTGTTTCATGTTTTAAGGAGATGATTCAAACAGCGAGGTGAAACAAAAGAGCTGAAAAGGATACCAAATTAAGCATTTGAATATTAGTTGGCTGTTACTCGAATCCTATTTGAATATTCGGCACAAAAAAGAAAATCTCCATCTGTTCTGGAACAGAGCTACTGTAGGCAAACGATGTGTATTGCACAAGGCAGATGAACAAAATTACCTTATTATATATTCCTTATTCATAGGAATGCTGTATGACGATAATAAAATCATGATCTCTTTAATATTCTTCTAAGTAAACCCAGATTTTAATGATTAAGACCATGTAAGCAGTAAAACATGTGACAGCCAAATTTTTTTTTTACTTCAACCCGACAAATAGTCGTTATATACCCACTCTGCTTTGAATAACATGTATTAAAAGGACATAATCATGATAGTGACAGAAAGTAAACAAAGCACATGGCTGTAGTCTTTCCTGACTTTGTGGTGACTGTTTGGATGAATAAAGTTTTTCATGAATAAAATGAAGAAAGAAAGGAAGCATCTGAAAGTAGATTTTTGCTGTATAACATTCCAGATGAAATGTAAGCTCCACCAAAAAGCTCTATAAACCAATGAAGAAAGGGGGGGGGGAGGGAAGGTTATGAATGAGGGTTTTTTTTTTTTTTTTTTTTTTTTTTTTTTTTTAGCGGTGATTTTTACCGCCGAATGACCTTATCGGCGTTTGTGGAGCCCTGCTCCAATACTATTTCAAAAGTGCCACTGTCAAGCCTAAATTGGTGCTTTAAACAGATAAATCATCAGCTGAATATGTAGGGACCGTATGTTTAACAATATGTTTTACTTTTGGAACGAATTCCCTAGGGAAAATGTTGTTAACGGCCAAAAAAACTAATGTCTTCAACTAAAAAGAGGTCGTGTTCATCGTCATCATCAAACATAAATTTTACAATCTCAACCTCCATGTTGAATTTAACACAACTTACTAGTTTCCGTTCGATTTAGACAGAGTTTTGTGCATGCTCATTGAATTACCCAAGTTATATCTGAGAAACACCACTTGGACAAACAAAGCCGGCCTCTCTGTTTGATTATGTATGTCTATGTTACCTTGTGAACACTTAAGGTTGTTGAGTATACATTAATGGCCTCTAAGACACACTCCACCATTGATGCATAAACTTGTGTTAATACTCTACAATTAATAAATAAAAACATCAGAAATGTGGAAATACAATGCCTTTAGTCAAAGAATGCATTTAATTTTCAAAAATTATTTTGTTTTAAAGATATTTTCATACCTATTATTATGTAATTTTTATGCATCAAAAATGATTAAATTGGTCAATTCATATAAAGAATGTATTATTTATTGAAATAAATGTTGTTTAGGCAAGTCGCCAGTCCATCAATGTTATTGACATTGTCATTAACTGGTTTTATTGGGATAGGTAATTATGGTCAATCTTACAATTTAACCAGAAAAATGATTTGTTGAATTATGCATGAATTCCTGGAATTATAAATACAGGAAATAATCATCATAAAAAAATAGCAGGTGAAAAAATTGTTATAGTGATGTCCAAAAATACATTAGGAACAATCATGTTTTTGCTTTCAGCATCTTCTATGCACATGATGCATAAGTATGGATTTATTACATACTGCACTAAAACAGACCCTACATAACGTTATGTCCAGACACCAGATGTATCAATAAAGCAAATCTTAAGTCCTACGAGTTTTATATATAATGTTGGACAAACTAAATTGATACTCCGTATGAAAGCATAACTATAATAACAGTATGGCTTGCTGGATATAACACTTCAAATCAATATTACCCTAATTCTGACAGACTTTACACTATCAACGAACAGAATGGCTGGTTTTTTTTTTTTTTTGGTTTTTTTTTGGCCCTGGCATTTATGAATTTTTCACTTAAATTGAGTCCATTTGTTCAGGAATGGTGGAGGAAACCAAAGTACCCGAGGAAAACCACTAACCTTCACTAACTAGCACTATAGACCTATCCGGACTGAGATTTGAACCTAGACAACGAGAAGTGCTTTGATCAGTAAGCCTGTGCTTTAGACCACATAGCTACCAAGGCCCCATGTAGAAACAGTAGTAAAACAGACAAGAGGCCTAGTGGGCCTGAAATGCTCACCTGGTAAATAATGGTTTAAATGATATAATTCCATATACAAACAATTGGGATGCTGATTTGATACTGCTACTCAATGTGATTAAAGGGAATTAATTTTCATTCTTTCTTTCATAAAACAATTAAAGTGATATCAGCTCTGTCTGTATGTGTGAGCTAGCTAGGCTCAGGAAAACTTTACATAACTTCAGCTGATGTGAAGTAAAACCGGTAAATAGACAATTTAACAATAATATAAAACATACCTTGTATCTTCATCTTCAATGTTGATTTCATTCACATTCAAAGTGTTATCTGAAATTATAAATATAAGAAATAATGAAGTTCAAATCATCTCTTATTCCCAAAATAATTCCTTTGTTGACTGTCTTAAAGAGAAAGAACCCTGTCTGGAGCGTAAAACAATGTTTTTTAGTAGGAAAGCGTTGGATTACAGTAATACTTCCGGTATGTTATAATGCCAATCTGTAACTTTGCCACCACACTTACTGCCATATTTCTAAAGTATTTTATTTTGATTTTACACATGGTGGGTGTAGCCAGCTAGATTGATATGAAATCACATACGGTTAAACCCTTTATTTACTGCCACCATATCAGCAGTAAGATTTTGGTGTCACAAACGGATTAAGCGATAAATTGAGGGAAACAAAAAAAAAAAAAGGACTTTAGGAATTCAAAAAATGTATGTGGCAATATGAGAAGGGGGGAGGGGGTAAAGTTATCAAGGGGCAATTATAACAAGGTTTTACTTATTCAAATTCAACTGAAATTTGACAACATTTGCTCTGACTGACATCTGATATAAAATGATAAAACTACCGGTATGTTTATAAATGAAAACAAATTTTCAAACTTCCAGTAATGACATTATAGTAAAACATGTTTATAACGAAGCACTGAAACTATATTTCAAATTTCATTATAAAGCAACTTCGTTATATTGTATACTGGGTAATTTTTGTTGTTTTCTTATTTTCGTGCTATTTCGCAGTCGGATCTGAATAGTGAAAATTAAAAGCATGAAAATTTCAACCTCAGGAAAAGATATACTTATATAGAGGAGCAGTCAGTCCCAATATTTTGACTTCGTACTATCCATGAATTCAGTGTAAGTGTGTTTGTTATACTCGTGTTTGACTGTATTTGTATCGTATTCTGATCAGAGAAAGTACTCATTTTACACCCATCTACATATTGGATCTCTCTGGGTATTTATCATACTTAATTGTAGTAAGTCTGGAGGATGTAATAACAGTAATCAAATCTACAGACAAAAATTACCATACCTCAATGGATTTATATAAGTAATTGTTTATCAGGTGACATTTAATTAATGTTTCAAGTTCATTGTCTAGCTTGGTACAGAATATGTCTATTACATGACAGATTGGTAGATGTGTATAGATATGTGTGTAGATGTGTTGGTATTCCTGTTAGCATGACAGACAGTGTAGACGTTGCTATTGCTGAGATTCAATATTGTATCATCTGTCGTCTGTTATGTGAAATTCCCTTGGTAAAACGTTTATATAATGATACTGCTGTCTCAATTATTCCAATAGAAATTTCATAGAATTTGATGTCTTGCCTGTGGCCAAAGTTACAGAAATATAAAGTTTAGCTTAGGTTTTACATTTAATCATGAAGATGACCACAGTAGAAAAATAAACTTAAGTGTCATTGAATGGTGAATATAGGACCCAGACGTAGTAGCAATAATCAAAGGATATTATAAATAGGTTTTACAGTACTAGAAAATATTGATTCCTAAAGATTGAAATATGATCAAAAAAGCTAAAAGAGTAGTTAAAGCACAAAGATCTAAAATTACTGGTAGGGCAAGACCTTGATCATTGACTTTAACCTCATTTTAAAGGTCACTTCAAGAAAATGTCAAAACTTAAAACCCCATGTCATTATTTGAGTCCATTTTACAAAATTTATTGAAGAAATATGCAACCCATTGCTTGACTAACATTTGAATAAACTACAAATGTATAGGCTAATTTAGACTCAAGAGAACCCAATATCGGCTTTTTCTCCCATTCACTTTCAGAGAAGTTGATTTTTAAAAGATTTTTTCACCCCTACATCACACAAAGTTATGGTATAGATCATTAGATGGCAATGCCAAATTGCATTGTTTCATATATTTCAGACTGAGTTTGATTGAAATCTGTCTAGTAGATTCAGAGGAGAAGTCAAAAATGTGTGTTTGTGATACAAACAACAGGAACACACACACACACACACACACACACACACACACACCTGTTCATATATGTACCAATGCTACATTGTGCTATTAACTCAAGTCACCTTGGGTCAGGGGAGTTAATAGATGAATAAACTGCCTATAATATTTTCAATAATGAAATACAATGTCTGATCGATCGGAAAATATCATCATTACATTTCATTATAACTTCATCAATTTCTGCTAGTTTTGCTAGTTAAGACGGATTTAAATTCCATGATTTCAGGATATTAAATTCTGATTGGAGGCAATTAACATGTTTAATGGATAAAAAACAACAAAAAATCATAAAAATGTAAATTAAATCAATTTCCCTAAATCAAACTTGTCATATTATGTAATATAATGACAATTCTACAAGAAGCTTAATCCTGCACAACATGTTGGAATAAAAATATCTGACAGCATTTGTAGAGAATGAATTCTCTAAACAATACATGAATGACAGAGAATAATATAATTTATCCTGGTAAATGTCAAACAAGAACCCTCTGTTGTCATAATATCTGATTCAGGAGGCAGAACACACAGATCCAGTTATATCTAAATGTTAACTCAATGTGTATGACAAATGTCACAAAAACAAATTTGATTCTTCCGATAGCTAAATTACATTAAGAAAATACAATGAATCTATCTTTTGGGACCTTTATACAACAAAAGACCTTGTTACTTCATAATGGGCCACAAACATTCAAGTTCTGGAATGGAAGAGAAAACTGGAGGGCCAGAAGAATATAAGAATCCATTATGTATCCATGTAGGATAAGGAAATCTCACCCGAGGGGATGAACATTTCAGTCAGAGACGAGGCTTGCCAAATCTGACCAGATTCTGAATTTTAATTTTATAATTTTATGTTTAAGATAACAAGTAACTCACTTGTACTTTTTTAAATAAATAAATAAATTGAAAAAGATTTATAGGAGAGGAATGTATTATATTTATTCACAGCCATAACTGAAATTTCCCTAATGACTTGTATACAAACTTAAACAAAATGTGTTAGTGTTGAAAATGTTTCATGGATAACCTTGGTAATAAATTACTAAACACAACAATTAGCTGTAATAACATATACATCAGGGATCTATACAGCCTCATCCTTCATCATTATAACTTACTTATACAGTATAATTACAATGAAGGAGAGATGAAATATTACATGCAACATAGAAATTAACTGTATACTTTATCAACACATACTGGCAGAAATTAGTAAGTAAATACAGTCATATACAGTATAATTACCAAGAAAGAAGAGATGAAATATTACATGCAACATAGAAATTAACTGTATACATGTACTTTATCACCGCATACAGTACAGGCCTGTCGCAAGTTTAACACTAAGCTAACAAATCAGTGTCAAATCACCAGCTCGTCTCAGCTTCCTGAGTTAGCTATATCTCAGCAGTAGATATCTATGTATCATTCACCAGCTCGTCTCAGCTTCCTGAGTTAGCTATATCTCAGCAGTAGATATCTATGTATCATTCACCAGCTCGTCTCAGCTTCCTGAGTTAGCTATATCTCAGCAGTAGATATCTATGTATCATTCACCAGCTCATCTCAGCTTCCTGAGTTAGCTATATCTCAGCAGTAGATATCTATGTATCAATCAGCAGCTTCCTGAGTTAGCTATATCTCAGCAGTAGATATCTATGTATCATTCACCAGCTCGTCTCAGCTTCCTGAGTTAGCTATATCTCAGCAGTAGATATCTATGTATCATTCACCAGCTCGTCTCAGCTTCCTGAGTTAGCTATATCTCAGCAGTAGATATCTATGTATTATTCAGCAGCTTTTTGGTCACTAGCTATGCGTATCTCAGACACTTGACAACCTAGCATCTGCTCATTTTCGTAAGTTCAGTGTTAAACTTTCGCCAGGTCTGTCTTGTACTGGGGCCCATCTCTCTCTCTCTCTCTCACTTTCTCTCTTTCCTGTGACAGATGGCTTACACAGGGACCTATAACAGTTTGTTTGTGTTCGAGTGTAACTCTACAGGGGTATACTGGATACAGAATCAGCTCATTTTTCAACCTTGCTATAACATAAAACAGTGCATTAAGAATGGGTGATTTATCTGTGATGACATTATAATCAATATTTTGTAAGATGTTGAAAGCCCTCATGTTTTAACAATGACAAGCTCTATAACAGCACCATAACTCACTCTCATACTCACTTCACTAATTCTGACTTTGTTCCTAACACTTTGCAGTAATTACCAATGTCTTAACTAACACAGATTACAACATTTAAGTCAACTCTTATCATTAAAATACTTTTATCTTCAAATGATGGCCAAAAAAGAGTCAATATCACTTGAATGATTATTAAAAATATTTTTAATTTCAGATAATGGCAAACATTTAAAATTTCTTTAAGTCAACTCTAATCATTAAACCATTTTTAATTTTAGATAATGGCAAATAAAGAGCCTATTAACTCTTTTGATTGAAACACTTTTAATTTTAGATGATGGCCAAAAAAGTAATTTTTCATTAAATTTTTCAACATTTTCACCTATTTTGTTCCCTAATTATCTCTGCATTATCAATTTTGTTTCACAGATTATATTTTGTATCATATTCATCCTCCTACACTTTGTGCAAACCCTCACCCAGCCTGGTAATCAAACATCTACAAGCCTGGTTATAACACATAATCAGAAGAGTCTTGATAATGGAAAACTGATTTTTGTTCTTGTTTTTATAAAAAAAATCAATATTGTATCTGTAAATCTCATTTTTTTTTTACATCCACGAAAACTCAAAAGGAAAATGCCAACCATCCTGTTTGGATTATGTGTTAATTAAGTTAATTATCGAAACAATATTAATCAAAGTACTGAAAATACTGAAAAATCAATAACAATATCAACATACTGGTAAAGCACTTCAGTTTATAGACAATTAAAGTAAAAAGGCTTCATTTTTAAATTTTTCCTCACAAAACTGCTAAAATGGTTCTAAAAACATTCATAAAATCATAAGATTAAAATAAAAAATTACCATTTGGATAATGCATACTAAAACCATGTGTCAATAGTCAAAGCAGGGATCTACAATATAAGTAAAACACTCACATTTGTGAGTTATTATTTGTAAACGCGAGTAGATATGTCAAATTCACTCACTCATGTGCAAGTATAAATAAGAAAATCAAATCCAGATTTTTCCTTTCTGTTTCCGACAATGAAATTACTCTCTTCAAGCAACATCTTTAACGTGCTTAAAATCATAACGCAGCAATCTGTTAAGTGTTTGTGTGATCACGTTTTCAAGTGTCAATTTCATTGCCTAAATGATAAATGAAAGCGGCAAGTATATTTGTTTTTCAAGTCATGAGTACAAATAAAAAATCAGAATCTTCAAGAGTTCTAATGTTATCTATGACCAGGAAGAAACAACCTCGTCTACGATGCAGTTATGACTCAATGAAAAAACAAACATAATCCTCTAAAACCATGATGGAAAGCTGGGTCCTGAGTTGGCCTGAAAAACAGTTTTAAACCGGGAAAAAAGAAGTTTAAAAGATATGCTCTTAAATTGTACATGTGGCAGGTGCATCTAGCTAGAAAGGAGATGCTTACACTTCTGGAGCAACTGACCTCACATCTCTGATCAAAATTCAAGAGTTTTAACTTAATTTGCCGTTTTCAAAGTTTTTGCAAACGCTTTTAGACATGCACTGCAATTTTTGTGTTTGATACCACAATAAAAAAAAATTGTATAAAAAATATTTTTAAAAACATTGGATCCATCTAACTGTGCCTGCATCTCAAAATTAAGCAGAAATGAGAAATATTTCCATTCTAATTGAATCCCAGTTAAATTGATATTTATAAAAAAAATATGTGGCGAGTAACAATATTGAGATGTTTACTAGCCAGAAGCCTTGTGAAAAAATTGCAACCGTAGAGTCCTGCAGAGTAACCACAAACATGTTAAAAACAATACAAACATGATAAACAATGTATAAAACACTTAATCATTAATTATGAAACTAAGAAGCAAAAACATATGAAGTGTAATAAAAATCCTATGTATTACATGCATATCAATGTTACAGGACTGACTGATTGAATGGTTTTATGTCCTAGTTAAGAATATTTCACTTATATCGAAACATCACCATCTTTAGGTGAGGTGACAGAAATTTTGACCTGCCACTGAGCTACCATTGCGGTACTATATTACAGGGCAATCTTGTACATGTTGTTACCATCGACATATCAGAAAGCAGGATCCTCATCAATTATGCATAAATTTGAACATGCATCAAACTTGTGTGCTCAAATTACCTTAGCATGTTAAGTATTTAGGTAATGAATATACTGTCCAATTTTCATTGAAATCTGATCAATATTACAAGAGTCATTATCTGGAAACTGTTGATCAATGAGATTATAATACCCAATTATGCAAGGATCTTGTCATACATCAAACTTGACCAAGGTGCTTTTGTCATTTCAGTATGCTGAATGAGTTTCATGGAAATCTGATAAATATTATAGGAGTTATCATCTGGAAACCATCAGCCAATCAGATTGCAGTTTCCTCATTTCCTAATTATGCACACATTTCTTCACACATCAAGAACCCAAAAACCCAAAAATGCCCGCCTTCTTCCCCTTTAGGTAAGACCTTCAGCTTATATCAATTTAAGGATGATGTAAAGGTCATTATCAGAATGGCAAAATATATATGAAAGCTAAAAGGTCTTACTTAGGCCACTTTCATTCCAACATATTATTATTATGGTGGTTTTTTTTGGTGGGGAAAAGGCTCAAAATCAGGAGGTATCTGGAGTTTATATAACAAATTCAGGAAAAAATAAGGAACAGCTCAAAATCAGGAAAATTCAGGGACAAAAGGTAAATCAGGAGACGCTTGACAGACTGCATAGATTTTGCCTGCCATCAATCTTGACGTAGGTACTTGGGTAATAAGTAAACTGAATAAGTTTCATGGAAATCTGATCAATATTGTAGCATTTATTATCTGGGTACAAAAATACTGCTGCTGCAGATGCTATAGTGGTCCATAAGTTCCCCTTGCAAGTGTTGCAGGAGACACAAAAAAACTTATTTTACAAAACAAATAGTAAAGCATGTATGTATACAAATGTTATCAATAAACAAATTATTTTCCAAAACAGCCAGAACTCGTAATCAGTTTGACTTTGAGGAATATTAACCAAATGATGGAGTTTACATGTTAGTTCTGCCATGTTAGCATTTCTAGATGAGTGAACACGATGAGCTTTATTATTTACTTTATATATCAAACAAAGATGTATTAATTAATAACTTTACCAATACTTGTCATTTCAATATGTCAGAGATTGTTGCTCCATCTGTCAGTATTGATCTTCTATCGGTATAAAGCTATATACCAGTTATAAAGAAACCCAGGAATAGATACTGATGATTTTTATTGATGAAGAAGATAAGGTCTAGTTCAAATCCTTTCTTAATATATCACATATTGGGCAATCAGCTGTGTGCATGAAATAAAACTGGTTAACAGTATAATATGTCTATAGAAAGTCTAATATCAAACAGTAACCCTGTAGCATGTTATATTAGCTGAAAAGACCACAGAAACAGTAAAACCAAACAAAACACTGCCAATATTGCATGCTAGGATAGAAAAAAAGATCAATTTGTTGCTGAATACATATTAAGATGGCTGGCCATTAAATAAACATCTTATTCTCATTAACCAAAAATCAGTATTACTGAATAATGATTCTGTCCTTAGGTCGTAATAATGTCATATCTCTCTTTAGAATCTGTAAAAATGATATAAAATCATTTAATCCCTTGATTCATTTATTTATTTATTTTTTATTTATCTATTTATTTTAATTTATTTATTTATTTTTATATTTTGTTGTTGTTACAAAACTGTAATAAAATAACTTATATTATAGAATAATATGCCTTTGATAAAATAACTTTGAAATTTGATAAATGCATAAATTAATAGAATCTTACACCAGTAACAGGGTAAGACAGAGATATCTCAAACAAGGATGAATATTTTCTTGTCCAGAACGAGCTTTAGCGAGTTCTTGACATTGAAAATATTCATCCCAGATTGAGATATCTCTGTCTTACACTATTATTAGTGTAGGATTCTTTTTCTCACACATTTACATCATAAAAACACTATTTGTAAAAAAAATATTTGCATCAAATGTTCAGTCTCATGCCACCATTTGTGCCTTCTAAAAATGATGTCATCAAATTTTGTTGACGTTTGTTCGTAAAATGATGGGATGTTATCAATTAAGTACCCCATGAGTGACGTCCTGAAAAGCAAAACAGCGCATGTAGCTTGTCTTACACAGAGGGGTGGGTGATAAGACAGAGATATCTTGCACCTAGCAGCCAATAGAATAACTCAGTGAAGTATGGGAGAAAAGAACAGCTCTCACAACCTATGTTTGAATCCACACACAGATTGACCTAGCAGCCAATAGAATAACTCGGTGAAGTATGGGAGAAAAGAACAGCTCTCACAACCTATGTTTGAATCCACACACAGATTGACCTAGCAGCCAATAGAATAACTCGGTGAAGTATGGGAGAAAAGAACAGCTCTCACAACCTATGTTTGAATCCACACACAGATTGACCTAGCAGCCAATAGAATAACTCGGTGAAGTATGGGAGAAAAGAACAGCTCTCACAACCTATGTTTGAATCCACACACAGATTGACCTAGCAGCCAATAGAATAACTCGGTGAAGTATGGGAGAAAAGAACAGCTCTCACAACCTATGTTTGAATCCACACACAGATTGACCTAGCAGCCAATAGAATAACTCAGTGAAGTATGGGAGAAAAGAACAGCTCTCACAACCTATGTTTGAATCCACACACAGATTGACCTAGCAGCCAACAGAATAACTCGGTGAAGTATGGGAGAAAAGAACAGCTCTCACAGCCTATGTTTGAATCCACACACAGATTGTATTGTGATAAAGTTTTTCAGATCACTTGCTGAAAGTTGGTTGTTTATTTCACTGGTACCACCAGAACTGAACATCACCATCTCAATTATTATTCAGACTATTAAACAACAATCAAGATGTGTCTAGATAGCAATGATATGCTACTGTAGATCACTTATTGTTCGCAAGTAGAAAATTTTGTGTCAATACAATCTTGGCCTTATTCCCGAAAATTTGAATTCGCGTTTGGAATCTTATTTAATATGTAACATATATATGTCAACAGAGAAATATCTGTGTGTTGGAAATATTCATGTGATATTTGAGTTTTCGGAATCTGAATGGGATGAGTCGTGATTTTACGCAAAAATAAATATCTTGCGAAATAAAAGTAATCTACAGTATTGAATAATTGTAAATATATCAAAACCATTTTAGAACCATCAAAAGGTTTTGTCTACGCTAAAACAGTAGCAAAAACAATCATTAAAGGGATACTGAAGTCTGGCGGATTATGACCAAAATCGATAGTTATAAGTACAATATTAATAATAAAATTAAAAAAAATAAAAAATTATTCCATTAAGATATATATTTTGCTATTTGAAAATTGCCGAAAATCATCGCTGCAGCTCTTTTGTGTTGGAGGTGAGAAGAACACCCTGTGACGTCATGTGTGAACAAACCTGGCCATGCTATCAATAGTGTGGTTACAGTATAGTGTAAAAGTTGTTAAAATTATTGTTAAAGTATGGTTTTGTGTGCGACCGTTGGTTGTAAATATAATTAAAAAATTATAATAACTTAGAACTTGTCTCTATTTAGACATATTTTAAATTGAATAATGACCAATATCGGCAAAATAACACAGGGATCTATGCATCAACTGACCTAAAATTATAATGTTGTTTTTTTTATTTTTCACGATAAATGGATTAGATCTCAATTTATTAAAAATAGAATTTACATCCCTTTCTCGCATACAGGTAATTAAGAGATTATCAGTAACCTACAGTACCTTTAGATCCTGTTTATTAGACATTCCATCACCGGTAATCAAGAGGTAGATCTACTTACAATATACAACATAGATCTGTAGATAAATAGTTGTAAATAAATTAAGTGATCTAAAGTCTTCATGATATCCCATATTAAATGTAAGTGTCCTTTTTTTGGAATTATGGAAAGATGCCTTAAAAATTATTTAAATACTTCAAAAGATTGATGTTCGAACGTATGAATTGATGGATCGACTGACTGGCAGTGTGAAATTAAAGTGATTTTAATTATTGAAATATTTCTATTCGTAAATTCAATTTTAAACATAAAAAACTCTATAAAAAAATTAATTTTATTATTTTTTCATATAATTATTATTAATAATATTATTTTAATGCATATTAACACCATTTTCTGGATGGAACTATTATCTATTTATTTCAATTAAATAAATTATTAATTATTTATTATAAATTAATAAATAAATATAAGTAAAAGTCTGAATTAGTTATTGTGAAAAATGATGTTTTTGAAAATTCTCTAAAAATGATTCAATAAATATTATAAATTATGAGACTATCAGCTTCTTAAAACAAGGTGTGTATAAAATACACAACCACTAAAACAGTAATTAATAGGGTTGCTTGATATACAGGAAGCGTCAATATACAAGTTAGTTAATTAATAAGTGGATTAGGTACACTCCGACATATAACTAGTCAGTCAATTAAGGGCTTTATTACGGGTAACTCGTAAGTACAGGGTATAAAATGCGACAGTTCCGTATATATAAGCAGTAGTTCTGAAGTTTGTTTGTTCACACATGACGTCACAGCCTGTTTTCGTACCACAAATTGGCTAGACTTCAGTATCCCTTTAAAGCCAAATTTGATTTCATAAAACCCTGATTGTATCACTAAGGTGTTCAGTTTGGACAAATTTATGAAGTTACTCAAATTACAATGACTTCTATTTTGACTTTGATTACCAGTATTTTGGTATCAAATTTATTAAATTCAAATATTGTCAAAAGGGTTAAATAAATAGTACATTTGTACCGAATAATGTGTAATCCATGGTATTATAGACAGTTTTTAAGTTATTTACTGTAAGTTCCATTGTAATACTGACAATGAAGTCAGTGTTAGGTAGGTTTACAATATCAAACACATTGAATCAAAATCTTTGAAAAAAGCACTATGATCAAAGTGAATTGGTTTACACTATCAAAGTTTTTGTCACAGCTCAAAGAGATGGACATCTAGGAGTACTTATAATTTTACTTAAACAATTAATAACACTACTGGTATTAAAAAACATAGCACTGTCGTGCTGTTGTACAGCGTTGTTGGGAAAATTGTGTTGTGGCAAGACAGAATATAACCGATAATTCGGGGGGGGGGGGGGGGGGGGGGGGGGGGGGGGGGGGGGTTCGATCTATGCATCATGAGTCCGACGGATGTTTTTTTTTTTTGGAAAAAGAAACAATGTACCAAACCATGTATTGCTGAATTAAATGGTAGAAAATAATAATTTCATAAATATATGAAAAAGACAATCGGTAATTAAAATTTAAAAAAGTTGTACCCGATCGTTTGTCATTTCGGATAGAGAGAAAGTAGAGTTTTGCAGATCCTACCGTCGCTATGAGGGGTACATTCTAGCGGTTGTATGTAACTGGATCATTTGCTGTTAATCTGGGTTTTAATTAACTGCTGATTATCACTCACAATATTCCCGTTTCATGTTAATGTTGAATTAAAGTTGTTTTACCAGTTCCGAATTTTTACTACCGAATAATCTAAAATTTCAATCCGTTTAATTAAAGGAATCGCAAAATAACTTTCTCAATTTGCTTAAACTTGAATGTATGGGCATTAATTGTTTAAATAATATAAACTTCAACCGCTTCCTAAATGTATGTGCAGGACAGGTCGACAGATTGTCGGTGACCTAGTTTAACGATGTAAACAAATCGTGAACACGGAAATGCTTTTTCAAGAAAACATACTACCACGTGTTTTTGAGGACAGGTGTCGATATTTTGGAATCAGTAAACATTGTATTACACCACATAAATTTTATTTCCTCTGCTTGTGGATGACGTCTGCAGCAGCGCTTATATGAAACCCTGTTCGGAACTGGTAAAACGACTGTATTAAAATGTGTACACAACACTGTACGAATTATCTCCCTTTCACGAAAGTAAAATCAATCGATAAACAGTTTTAAAATATGACACAATTGCCTCAACATCAAAATACGTTTTCATAACCTTCAAAATAAATTTAAATTTCCATAGATTTCACGAAGAATTAATAAACAACCTGCCGTTGCTGTCTATTTCATGAAAAGTTATGTTTTACATCGTAGGACGCAAACTTCTAGAACTACTTTTTATTGTAAACATGAGATCAGTTCGCCAAATTGCAGAAATTATTAGATGCATCCAGTCGCAATATTTTACTAGATTCCGAAATGTATTCCAAAAATTTATTCCAAATGTGCATATGTAACCAAATGCATTACCCGTCTCAGAATACATATCTCACGATAAAAACAGATATACTTCTTTCACGCTCATTTACCAGGCGCACTATTTCCAGTGTACTCATATCTTATAATTTCATAGCAAAGAAGCTCGATATCTTGGAAGAAAGTGACAGCAATGTACACGCGTTCACGATAGTGAACGCTGTACAAAAATCATAGTATTTTTAAAAAAAATAAAATTATTTTTCAGTACAGTTTTCACTGGAGTAACTTATTAATTAAACATTAGTATGCTTTCCACAACATGTTTCTGAAGTATTGACCTAGTTTGACCTGAATATTGGGATTGGTTAAATCTAATCAACTTTGATCCAAGTTGTAAGAAAAATAGGATAGAGGTTTATTTGGTCAAAGCTCGTCAAAACTTTGTACAAAAATTGTTATCCAAGTTTTTGGATAATCTAAATACCCTTCAAAGTAATTTTGATCCAAGTTCTTGATAGTGTAAACCTAGCTTTATAGTAATTTTACTACACTTTAGGATCACCAGTCCATTATTATTATTTCTAAATGTGAATTGAAGTGAAAATCTTTGTAAAGACCATCTTCGAATATTGATCATCCAAAAACACTTAACTAGAATTTATGGCCATTTCAAATTTTTAAATTTTACTGGATTCACATTAAATTAGGCCTTTATAGACATACAGACATTTAGAATTTGACTTCACAAAGAGCTGATGGTACAATCCAATCTCATAGAAACTTTATGAGAAATTTACAATCTCTATCACGAAGCAGTGTTAAGAATACATAAGGGATTTACAACACATTTCATCATTATGCCGATTTAACCATTATACACATAACCATTCTCATAGGAAGGACAATCTCTCAAACAGAGACATTATTTGCCTGTCATGTGCATTATCTAATTATGTCCTTCAGAAATATCCCACATGCAATCTGACTGAGTCATTACCAGCGGGCAGCAGAGCTTTGTAGTAGTCTGTAGTTACAACGACCAAGCAAACTCGGCAGACTCGGACAAAAACCAATAAAATAAATCGTAAGTGTAGGGACATTATCTTAAAGTAAAACTTGACTTTTTAATGGCTCCATAAATTAATTAGGCCACAGAGCTTTTGTTACCATTTGTATGGAGATTCATCAATTTGTCATTCAAGGTGATGGATTTGTCAGATAGCGTTTGTCTTTTACATAGAAACGGCACTAACACAGGGATTTTAACAGATGACCATTCTATTACTACTGCTAATCAGAGTGTTTGTAACTTCCAATATATTTAAAAAACCGTGGATTTTCAAATTCTATTCCTAAAACAAGAGTATGAATTTTCAAATTCCATTATCGAAAAGGCATTGTGAATTTTCAAATTTCATTATCATTATGACAGTGTAATTTTTGAAATTCCACCATCCAAATGAGTGTGAATTTTCAAAATTTTGTTATTGAAAGGCAGTGTGAATTTTCAAATCCTATATCAAAATAGTAGTGTGGATTTTCAAATTCCATTAATAAAATAGCAGTGTGAATTTTCAATGTTTAAATTAATGTAGACACTTGTGAATTAAGATGGATTTCTAGTTAATTTTGCTTGTTATTGCATTTAAAGTATGTGTTGTCGAGGAAACAGAAATCATTTAGCTTCACAGGAAAGAGCTAACGATCATTTCAAAATATAATCATATAATCGAAAGACGCGCAAGCACTGACACATTGATACATTGATTACCAGAGATTGTATATAAAATACGACTAATTTAAGATATGAAGAGTCGGATTTGATCTAAACTGGAATTGTATCAAAACGTGATCATATAACATCATAATTGTGATCATGTAACATCATGATGTGACCGTATAACATCATAATATTTTTATAAGTTAATAGTTTTCTTCAGAATTTACGCCTATTTAGACATGGATAACAGATGGATTTTATAAGAACATTTGACATTTAAATGGAATATCTAAAACAAAGAACTGTGATTTTATATATTTTATGGAGTTAATGGTGTTCAGTAATTAAAATAAATGTAAAGATTTTTGTGAGAAGAAATACTTAAATATATATGTATATGTGTATATTTGAAAATAAAGAATTTATGATGGAATACACTAAACAGGGATTAAATACAAATTAAGTGTGTTAAACTATTCAGAGAAAATAAGTCACTAATGGAACTCATCAAATGGGGATTTATATAGAGTAATCATGATTTTTAAAAACAATAACAATTTTGTGAGTATTGGTTTCCATGGGAATTTATGAGCATGAGAGTTGTATTTGCTATTGTGGTAATGTAACAGTTTCAATGCAGTACTGGATGACAAATTTTAATGGTAGCTCTGCAATCACAGCGAGATAATTTGTAATGCTATTAAAGTTCTCTATAAATACAAAAAATGCTGATAGAATTACAAATTGCAAATTTAGGATATAAATGAAATACTGTCATTTGTGAATCCAAGATGATCAAATTCTTTCAGATATGCTAATTAAAATTTAGCCACCCTTGTTGTAGATTCACTTAGTAGCTAGAAAATCCAATGACAAAATCTGGAGAAGACCTTGATAAGTGTTACATGAATTATTTATAGTGTTTGAGCGATTATGTTACAAGGATATTAAGTTTCTAAATGCTTCTCCTTCAATATCAAAAGATGCATAAACAACAGTGATGGTGAATTAAATAAAACAAGTAAAACAGTTACTGATATAACGAGGGATTTGAGGGTAATTACAACAAAAACTACATCACAGAGCAAGAGCTGGAGAGAATTATTATCCTGGCATGTAAAATAATTTTAATCTCCACTGGAATCATTCATTATAACTCTCATACACAAGGATTATCTTCATCATTTACTGATGCCTTTTATTGGTTAGAATAATTATGCAATGATGAAAATATTCTTTTGAAGTGATTTTGTAAAAAGGCGACGGAGTGCATCAGTATTATATTAGAAGAAATCGGGATTTAATGATTATGAAAAGAATTTCATATTCTCCGAGTTATACTATCAGCTTCAGAAATGAACCATTAATACTTCTACCGCCTAGAGAATGTCTGTCACTTCACCAATTCTGTCCAAATATTACAAACGTGACTGCCATTCAGGATGTCAAAACTCTTCTTGGATGGAGGTGACAAATTACATCTGCTATATTCTGCTTCCTGTGACATTATTTTTCTGCATTCTGGGACAATAGTTAATATCATATTATCACGACAAATCCGACTATCTCTGGATACATATCTGTTAGTTCTATCACTAATGTCTTTACTACAATGTGCTGTTGCTATAGTTTTGTGTCTTCCAAATTATATAGGTCACAGTGACCTACTTGTTCATATACGGTACTACTGTTATATATGTCATGAATGGTTCCGTTATACAGGAATATGGGTATTAGTGTCAGCCACGTTGGAACGAGCAGTGACCTTGACCGTGTTACATTCTCACAACTATGGTACATCTAACCAAGCATGTATAATTACAAGTATAGTGACATGTGTTGGTCTTCTAAGTTCGTTGCCATGGTTATGGGAATACGAGATTTCAAACTTTTCAATGAGAACAGAGGATCAAACAACAAACCACACAGTGTCTGTTATCGTTCATAAATCACAACATCCTTATTTCCCTAATTATCACTACATCTATTTTTGGTATATCTTCTCTATATTTGTAATCTTGCCTATGTTACTAATGCTCATATCATATGTAATATTATCCAAAAATACAAAACCTTCAAATTTAAATGATTTTAATCAAAAATACCATACTAACACAGCTATCATCTTAAATCGTCGTCAAAGAGAAGATGCAGCACTTACCAAGCTCGTTATGAATATGGTAATATTTTATTTAATTTTAACCACACCCTCTGTCCTATCACATTTAATGTCTAAATTAATGCCTAGTATAGTTAACCTAAATGATGTACTTGTGATTACAATACTAAATGTATTTACTGTATTGTATTTTATGTATTTTGTCATCCATCAACAGCTGTATTTCTGTTACAACAAACAATATCGTCTTACACTGTTGTCTATTTGCTGTTGTTGTTGTTGACCAACAGTAACATTTTCTGGTTTTTAAATTAATTCATTTTTACAGCTAGTATGATCCCAAAGTACCCTTAAGTTCCTTTTTTGATGATTTATTATAAAGGAAATTTTCATGTTTAACATGTGTGTAACAATTCCTGTTTGTTAGAAATTCCATTTTGTCATACTAGTAACATTTTAAACTGATCTATTTTTTTTCATTTACAGTATCAAAAACAATTGAAAATTGTTTCATTTATGTTGTAAATAAATTGTCAATTGTTATACACAAAGGTTTTCTTTGTTAAGACAAGAAGTCTGAAGAAGTCTGATGCCTGCCATTGCTAAATCAGCCAGATGCCTCAATCATCAAGATAACTTGTTTAGTTATTGTCTTAGAATGTGATATCTGACAGAACTGTATCATGTTATGAACTGAACTGTAGTAATATTGTTTTAAGTCTACATAAACAATTATCTATGAACTACATCATACCGGTATACCCAGAAAGATTATCCCCATAGGATATTAAATTATTATAACTATTTAGATTTGACTTGACCTTTGACCTACACACCTAAATTATGTTCACAATACATTGGTATATATTTGTGCGAAATTTGATCAAAATTAATCCAAAGATGTGTAAGATACTGATATGGAGCAGATTCAAGCTTTTATTCTGAATCTAATATTTGACCTTGACCTATGACCTACATGCCTAAATTTAGTATTAGATACATCATCTTGTATTGGTAAACATTTGTACAAAGTAAGACAGTTATGGAGTAGATATATTGGGATAGACAAAAGAAAGTATGAAAATAATCCATATTGTCTTTTTGACTACTAATTAAATAGGCAGAATTTAAAAAATTGTTAACAATAAACAACATTTGACAAAACATATTCAAAATTAAATGGAGAGATATACCAGCAATACACAATTCATGTGATACAGGGAGTTCATAACTTATATTTGTTTAAAATGTATGAAATAGTATATAGAAAATTAAAATCAATTTGAGATATTTAAATAATTAAGTAAATTAAGTTAAATAAATGACAAATAACTTGACCAAATAAGTGCATGAGTGTCGATCAAAATCTGAGTAAAAAATTATACCAATGGAGTTCGCTACTGCACCACATGATCAATACCCCAAACGTTACGGGGGTTTTGGAAAATAAGTACATTTTGAGAGTAAAGTCATTTTTACGGGAAAACAGGAACTGAAGCAATTCCATTTCCAACAAGAGGCCCATGGGCCTTAACGCTCACCTGAGGCAGAGTACATATCTTTTGCAGAGACAGGTTCAATGGTCAATGACATTAATAAAAGAGAATATCAAAATTTTCAGCAGTAAGGGCCAATAATATGCAAGTATTTTTGCAAATTAATTATAATAATTATTATATAAGTATGCTATATATAAACATATCTAAAGTCTAGCTACATTATGTTATTTATAAACAGCTAAAACATCTGTATATTAAAATGTGCATTAGGCCAATACCTACAATATTCCAATATACATGCCTATACAAAGAGTTTATAGTTTTTGAGATAATTAACCATTTAAGTATTTATTCGCATCTATGACCTTGACCTTTGAACCTATGACCTTCATTCATATATCAAAATGATTGTTGTGCAAATGCTTACAATATTCTAATATACATGCCTATACAAAAAGTTTATAGTTTTTGAGATAATTAACCATTTAAGTATTCGTTTGCATCTATGACCTTGACCTTTGAACCTATGACCTTCATTCATATATCAAAATGATCTTTGTGCAAATGCCTACAATATTCTAATATACATGCCTATACAAAAAGTTTATAGTTTTTGAGATAATTAACCATTTTAATATTCGTTTGCAGCTATGACCTTGACCTTTGAACCTATGACCTTCACTCATATATCAAAATGATCGTTAGGCCAACACCTACAATATTCCAATATACATGCCTATACAAAAAGTTCATAGTTTTTGAGATAATTAACCATTTAAGTATTTGTTTTCATATATGACCTTGACCTTTGAATCCATGACCTTCATTCATATATCAAAATGATCGTTAGGATAATACCTAAAATATTCTAATATACATGCCTATACAAAAAGTCTATAGTTTTTGAGATAAATAATCATTTCAGTCCTTGTTTACATCTGTGACCTTGACCTTTGAACTCATGACCTTTATTCATATATCAAAATGACCATTGGGCCATTACCTACCATATTCTAATATACATGCCTATACAAAAAGTCTATAGTTTTTGAGATAAATAATCATTTTAGTACTTGTTTACATCTGTGACATTGACCTTTGAACTCATGACCTTTATTTATATATCAAAATGACCATTGGGCCATTACCTACAATATTCTAATATACATGCCTATACAAAAAGTTCATAGTTTTGCAGATAATTAACTATTTTGGTAAACTTGTACATCTGTGATCTTGACCTTTGAACCTATGACCTTAATCGATAAAACAAAATGATCAGCATGTCAACACCTACAATTAACCAAAAATCCTACGTCATTATCACCAGAAATGTTTAAAAAATAGCATTTTTTATCAAAGGTCAAAAACTGGGACATGACCTTGACCTTTGACCTTGAAATCAATCGGAAGAAAATCGCAAGACAAGATCAACAGTGAAAACTCCATACAATTATCTTCAGCCATTATGAAGTTATAACAATAAATGTCTCATTTTAAAAATTACATACTTTTACGCAAAAAACGCGTAACCTATTTTTCATCCAATTTTCATGAAAAACACAATTTTAGTGTATCTAGGTATCCTAAATCCAAAAATCTAATCAAAATTTGCCTGCACCTTTTGGTTTAAGAGAAGAAGATTTTTTTTGTCTTTTGGCTATTTATAGTAACGGCAGCCATATTGTTGGGCGTGGTCAAACCCCGAACAAAATTTTGAAAGCCTGTTACTTAGGCATAATAATCACCAAGTTTCATCAAATTTGGCTCAGTAGTTTTGGAGGAGAAGATTAAAATGTAAAGTTTACGCACGACGGACGACGGACGGTGATAGATAGCAATAGCTCATCTGAGCCTTTCGGCTCAGGTGAGCTAATAAAAAATAATTGTTCTGCAGAAACATTATGGGGTATCACATGGTACACTTGCAAACCTCATTAACAAGGATAAATTAGAAAAATAAATGTGGACTAAAACAAAATTAACTGATTGTTTTGTTTACTCCAGTTGGTCATTACTATGGTAACCACAATAATTGTTTGTCAACATGTGATAAATGGGTTTGTCTCCTCTATCTACTAACAAGGTCAGCTGTAATCTGACTTTGTCTGGAGTTCTGATTACCCTTTATGATTACCATGTCAGTCACTGATTGGAAGTGTGTAACAGATAAAGAAGCTGGTTTTCATAGAACATAGAATTTGTTCAATGGAGTTAGGTTTTTGAGCCATTAATGTTGGTATTAAAGGTTTGTTTCCAATGTTGATAATTTCTATGTCTCAAAGAGGCATAACTCATTCATGAAATAATCACAGCAACACCATCTGTAGATGATAAGAAAGAAGACTGTAATGTGTTAAAATACTTGGTATAATGATTTAGAGAAATAAGATGCACAAAGCCTGTTTCTGAGGCTGAACAAGTTTAAAAATGAGACTTTACCCCTCAAAATAAAATTGCAGCAACACAGGAAAATCAAGGGACCATCTTGCTTTTGGTAAGGAGGAACCAGTTTAATACTCTATTAATAACTTGATACATAAGAGGTGTAGCATGGGTATTACCTTATCCCTCACTCTGTACTTGAAGTAGTGGGAGATATCACTGGAAAATGGTTGAAACAAGCAGATGACATCCGGCCATCCAAATTAGTCAAGTTGCAGTAATTACATGTACATATGATTTTATAACTTGTTACAATAGGTTCTATACTTGAATTTCTTAATAAAGATTTTACAGTTTATGTATAGATGAACACCTCCAATAGAAAAACGAACAATAAACTGTTTATGCTCCCAAGATATATTCGAACTATTACCTTTGATATAAACATTAATATCGGATAATAGAATACGAACAATACAAGAAACCTCCCGCGAATAACACCTCAAAAGGTCTTTCTCCACTGTCTTATCAAAGTCGGAAAGAACCAACTTATTATGATAGTACTTTGCAGATTATGCACTTTTCATCAGTGCATCCACCACCAAGTGGTGAAAACCCAGATTTATCCGGGAAGAATACACATAAAACTGTAATCAATCTTTTCCAGGAATATCAACTTTTCACCCTTTTAATTTAACACTGCTGTGATTTTGTCTCGTATAATAATGACCGAAACATGACTGAAATTAATTTACTTCATGTCATCCATTTGGCATGACAGACAAGTAACCACAAAAATACATAATTTAATTTCTATTTAAATTATAGATTCACGTCACCTCCATGAATTACACAAATCTAGTCTAAGACATTTATTTATTGATTGCGTTATTTCTTATTTAATCTTTCTTGTAACAGAAAATTGCCGTCTCATCTGTCATTCTACCGATCACTTCACCCCCAAATCTATCTTAAATAATTACAGTTTACCGACAAATAAAGTTTTTTCACACTTTTTTAAATTTTTAAGCAGTTTCAAATACTACTTAGTTGTGATAATTACTGATTTAATTGACACTTTTCTTTTTTCATTTGGCAATTCAATCTCACTTAAAAGATTCTGATTTTTTTGTTCACATTTAACTTAAATAGGAAACAAACATGTAATGATGTATGTAAATTAAATAAGACCAATGTTTTAATGACAAGATAATAGAATGATGGAATAAAATGTTGTGTTCTTTTGGTATTTAACAACACAACATTACAAGCCTGCACTGTCACATTTGATAGACACTGAGCCAACCTACAAAGACCTCAACATTTCAAGCCTGCACTGTCACATTTGATAGACACTGAGCCAACCTACAAAGACCTCAACATAACAAGCCTGCACTGTCACATTTGATAGACACTGAGCCAACCGACAAAGACCTCAACATTACAAGCCTGCACTGTCACATTTGATAGACACTGAGCCAACCAACAAAGACCTCAACATAACAAGCCTGCACTGTCACATTTGATAGACACTGAGCCAACCGACAAAGACCTCAACATAACAAGCCTGCACTGTCACATTTGATAGACACTGAGCCAACCAACAAAGACCTCAACATAACAAGCCTGCACTGTCACATTTGATAGACACTGAGCCAACCAACAAAGACCTCAACATAACAAACCTGCACTGTCACATTTGATAGAACTGAGCCAACCAACAAAGACCTCAACATTTCAAGCCTGCACTGTCACATTTGATAGACACTGAGCCAACCAACAAAGACCTCAACATAACAAGCCTGCACTGTCACATTTGATAGACACTGAGCCAACCTACAAAGACCTCAACATTTCAAGCCTGCACTGTCACATTTGATAGACACTGAGCCAACCAACAAAGACCTCAACATTTCAAGCCTGCACTGTCACATTTGATAGACACTGAGCCAACCAACAAAGACCTCAACATAACAAGCCTGCACTGTCACATTTGATAGACACTGAGCCAACCAACAAAGACCTCAACATAACAAGCCTGCACTGTCACATTTGATAGACACTGAGCCAACCAACAAAGACCTCAACATAACAAACCTGCACTGTCACATTTGATAGAACTGAGCCAACCAACAAAGACCTCAACATTTCAAGCCTGCACTGTCACATTTGATAGACACTGAGCCAACCAACAAAGACCTCAACATTTCAAGCCTGCACTGTCACATTTGATAGACACTGAGCCAACCTACAAAGACCTCAACATAACAAGCCTGCACTGTCACATTTGATAGACACTGAGCCAACCGACAAAGACCTCAACATAACAAGCCTGCACTGTCACATTTGATAGACACTGAGCCAACCAACAAAGACCTCAACATAACAAGCCTGCACTGTCACATTTGATAGACACTGAGCCAACCAACAAAGACCTCAACATAACAAGCCTGCACTGTCACATTTGATAGACACTGAGCCAACCAACAAAGACCTCAACATAACAAGCCTGCACTGTCACATTTGATAGACACTGAGCCAACCAACAAAGACCTCAACATTTCAAGCCTGCACTGTCACATTTTATAGACTCAGAGCCAACCAACAAAGACCTCAACATTTCAAGCCTGCACTGTCACATTTTATAGACACTGAGCCAACCGACAAAGACCTCAACATTACAAGCCTGCACTGTCACATTTGATAGACACTGAGCCAACCAACAAAGACCTCAACATTTCAAGCCTGCACTGTCACATTTGATAGACACTGAGCCAACCAACAAAGACCTCAACATAACAAGCCTGCACTGTCACATTTGATAGACACTGAGCCAACCAACAAAGACCTCAACATTTCAAGCCTGCACTGTCACATTTGATAGAACTGAGCCAACGAACAAAGACCTCAACATTTCAAGCCTGCACTGTCACATTTAAAAGACACTGAGCCAACCAACAAAGACCTCAACATTTCAAGCCTGCACTGTCACATTTGATAGACACTGAGCCAACCAACAAAGACCTCAACATTTCAAGCCTGCACTGTCACATTTGATAGAACTGAGCCAACGAACAAAGACCTCAACATTTCAAGCCTGAACTGTCACATTTTATACAAACTGAGCCAACGAACAAAGACCTCAACATTTCAAGCCTGCACTGTCACATTTGATAGACACTGAGCCAACCGACAAAGACCTCAACATTTCAAGCCTGCACTGTCACATTTGATAGACACTGAGCCAACCGACAAAGACCTCAACATTTCAAGCCTGCACTGTCACATTTGATAGACACTAAGCCAACCGACAAAGACCTCAACATAACAAACCTGCACTGTCACATTTGATAGACACTGAGCCAACCGACAAAGACCTCAACATAACAAGCCTGCACTGTCACATTTGATAGACACTGAGCCAACCGACAAAGACCTCAACATAACAAACCTGCACTGTCACATTTGATAGACACTGAGCCAACCGACAAAGACCTCAACATTTCAAGCCTGCACTGTCACATTTGATAGACACTGAGCCAACCGACAAAGACCTCAACATTTCAAGCCTGCACTGTCACATTTGATAGACACTGAGCCAACCAACAAAGACCTCAACATAACAAGCCTGCACTGTCACATTTGATAGACACTGAGCCAACCGACAAAGACCTCAACATTTCAAGCCTGCACTGTCACATTTGATAGACACTGAGCCAACCGACAAAGACCTCAACATTTCAAGCCTGCACTGTCACATTTGATAGACACTGAGCCAACCGACAAAGACCTCAACATTTCAAGCTGCACTGTCACATTTGATAGACACTGAGCCAACCGACAAAGACCTCAACATTTCAAGCCTGCACTGTCACATTTGATAGACACTGAGCCAACCGACAAAGACCTCAACATTTCAAGCCTGCACTGTCACATTTGATAGACACTGAGCCAACCGACAAAGACCTCAACATTTCAAGCCTGCACTGTCACATTTGATAGACACTGAGCCAACCAACAAAGACCTCAACATTACAAGCCTGCACTGTCACATTTGATAGACACTGAGCCAACCAACAAAGACCTCAACATAACAAACCTGCACTGTCACATTTGATAGACACTGAGCCAACCGACAAAAACCTCAACATTTCAAGCCTGCACTGTCACATTTGATAGACACTGAGCCAACCGACAAAGACCTCAACATTTCAAGCCTGCACTGTCACATTTGATAGACACTGAGCCAACCAACAAAGACCTCAACATTTCAAGCCTGCACTGTCACATTTTATAGAAACTGAGCCAACCAACAAAGACCTCAACATTTCAAGCCTGCACTGTCACATTTGATAGAACTGAGCCAACGAACAAAGACCTCAACATTTCAAGCCTGCACTGTCACATTTTATAGAAACTGAGCCAACGAACAAAGACCTCAACATTTCAAGCCTGCACTGTCACATTTGATAGAACTGAGCCAACGAACAAAGACCTCAACATTTCAAGCCTGCACTGTCACATTTGATAGACACTGAGCCAACCAACAAAGACCTCAACATAACAAGCCTGCACTGTCACATTTGATAGAACTGAGCCAATGAACAAAGAACTCAACATTTCAAGCCTGCACTGTCACATTTTATAGAAACCGAGCCAACCAACAAAGACCTCAACATTTCAAGCCTGCACTGTCACATTTTATAGAAACCGAGCCAACCGACAAAGACCTCAACATTTGAAGCCTGCACTGTCACATTTGATAGACACTGAGCCAACCAACAAAGACCTCAACATTTCAAGCCTGCACTGTCACATTTAAAAGACACTGAGCCAACCTACAAAGACCTCAACATTTCAAGCCTGCACTGTCACATTTGATAGACACTGAGCCAACCAACAAAGACCTCAACAGTTCAAGCCTGCACTGTCACATTTGATAGACACTGAGCCAACCAACAAAGACCTCAACATTTCAAGCCTGCACTGTCACATTTAAAAGACACTGAGCCAACCAACAAAGACCTCAACATTTCAAGCCTGCACTGTCACATTTGATAGACACTGAGCCAACCAACAAAGACCTCAACATAACAAGCCTGCACTGTCACATTTGATAGACACTGAGCCAACCAACAAAGACCTCAACATTTCAAGCCTGCACTGTCACATTTGATAGACACTGAGCCAACCAACAAAGACCTCAACATAACAAGCCTGCACTGTCACATTTAAAAGACACTGAGCCAACCAACAAAGACCTCAACATTTCAAGCCTGCACTGTCACATTTGATAGACACTGAGCCAACCAACAAAGACCTCAACATAACAAGCCTGCACTGTCACATTTGATAGACACTGAGCCAACCAACAAAGACCTCAACATAACAAGCCTGCACTGTCACATTTGATAGAACTGAGCCAACGAACAAAGACCTCAACATTTCAAGCCTGCACTGTCACATTTAAAAGACACTGAGCCAACCAACAAAGACCTCAACATTTCAAGCCTGCACTGTCACATTTGATAGAACTGAGCCAACGAACAAAGACCTCAACATTTCAAGCCTGCACTGTCACATTTGATAGACACTGAGCCAACCGACAAAGACCTCAACATTTCAAGCCTGCACTGTCACATTTGATAGACACTGAGCCAACCAACAAAGACCTCAACATTTCAAGCCTGCACTGTCACATTTGATAGAACTGAGCCAACGAACAAAGACCTCAACATTTCAAGCCTGCACTGTCACATTTTATAGAAACTGAGCCAACGAACAAAGACCTCAACATTTCAAGCCTGCACTGTCACATTTGATAGACACTGAGCCAACCGACAAAGACCTCAACATTTCAAGCCTGCACTGTCACATTTGATAGACACTGAGCCAACCGACAAAGACCTCAACATAACAAACCTGCACTGTCACATTTGATAGAACTGAGCCAACGAACAAAGACCTCAACATTTCAAGCCTGCACTGTCACATTTGATAGACACTGAGCCAACCGACAAAGACCTCAACATTTCAAGCCTGCACTGTCACATTTGATAGACACTGAGCCAACCGACAAAGACCTCAACATAACAAGCCTGCACTGTCACATTTGATAGACACTGAGCCAACCGACAAAGACCTCAACATTTCAAGCCTGCACTGTCACATTTGATAGACACTGAGCCAACCAACAAAGACCTCAACATTACAAGCCTGCACTGTCACATTTGATAGAACTGAGCCAACCAACAAAGACCTCAACATTTCAAGCCTGCACTGTCACATTTGATAGACACTGAGCCAACCAACAAAGACCTCAACATAACAAGCCTGCACTGTCACATTTGATAGACACTGAGCCAACCAACAAAGACCTCAACATAACAAGCCTGCACTGTCACATTTGATAGACACTGAGCCAACCAACAAAGACCTCAACATAACAAGCCTGCACTGTCACATTTGATAGACACTGAGCCAACCAACAAAGACCTCAACATTTCAAGCCTGCACTGTCACATTTGATAGACACTGAGCCAACCGACAAAGACCTCAACATTTCAAGCCTGCACTGTCACATTTGATAGACACTGAGCCAACCTACAAAGACCTCAACATAACAAGCCTGCACTGTCACATTTGATACACACTGAGCCAACCAACAAAGACCTCAACATTTCAAGCCTGCACTGTCACATTTGATAGACACTGAGCCAACCTACAAAGACCTCAACATAACAAGCCTGCACTGTCACATTTGATAGACACTGAGCCAACCAACAAAGACCTCAACATAACAAGCCTGCACTGTCACATTTGATAGACACTGAGCCAACCTACAAAGACCTCAACATTTCAAGCCTGCACTGTCACATTTGATAGACACTGAGCCAACCAACAAAGACCTCAACATAACAAGCCTGCACTGTCACATTTGATAGACACTGAGCCAACCAACAAAGACCTCAACATTTCAAGCCTGCACTGTCACATTTTATAGAAACCGAGCCAACCAACAAAGACCTCAACATTTTAAGCCTGCACTGTCACATTTGATAGCCACTGAGCTAAACTAAAAAAGCATATGCAATGTATATTAATTTTATGATATAATTCCTTTGTATAGTCATGCCAAGGAACTTCACATGTACAATAAACTTAATTACTGTCAAGTTTTATTATCAATAATCATGAATGTGTTTCAGTATATTATCAATATCAGCATTGACCACAAAGTTTGACTTGGACATTGCAAGTTGGGCAATTTATTTGTTGAATTCCAAATTTCAGAAGTTACCCAAAATGTAATGGCTATAAACACAAGAGGTTTCAACTGATCACACAAAACTACTTAACAATTCTGATGCAATTTAAAACATCATTACAGAACTGCAACATATTTCACAGTTATTTAATTTCTACTTATAAATAACTGGTTTTGCTAAGATGGTTTGATGTGTGAAGTAGGCCTTATTCCACCAATTCAATTTTCAACTGGGTCATGAAATATAAGTCATGTTGTATTTTTCACTTTTCTGGGATGAAGATTTTTTTTTTTATTAATGAACAAAACTGTTCGCTGGTTTTACTTGTAAACATTTTCATTTTTGAAAATTGGTAACAGAAATGTTCCGGTATTCTGACATTTTTAGAATAAATGTGTTCTATGTAACAAATGCAGTGTGATATAAATTATGCTGATACAGAGATACACTTCGAACAATTTTATATACGAACTCATCTAAAAAAGCAACCCAAGGGAACCAGTAAAAGTGGTCTTTATGGACAGGTGGTCCTTATATACAGGTTTAAATAACAGGAATAAAGAGCAATAAGAATAAAATTTCACTGGCCTTAAAAAGCAGGTGCCAATAGTATAGAGGTGGCCTTTAAGGCAGGTTTGACTGTATCTTAAACCAGAAATTAAAAGAGATTCTGCCCTAACAGTGATGCCTGAATGACCAATTTATGAAAACCCATAACCCTGGGGTCATATTATCATTGAAACTTCTATATAAATACACTGTTGGTGCCAATATTAATCTGAATCCAATCAAGACAGATTTAGGAATTGATGTCTTCTTTGATCAACATTCACTGTAGAATAGGAAATCTCAAATCCTTGATGACAGCTGATGAAAAAGTGGTTTGTACTTTACATTATAATATGTGATAACCAGCATGTCAGTTTGACATTAAAGACCTGTATGTTATACACTGGTACATCTGGGAGAGTAAAGTAAACCCTGGCTCCACAATCATGTCAAACTAACACAAACAAGTGATTGGTTTTTACATTATGTCATCAATAGCCAAATTAAAGCATTTTTAAAGTTATTTATCAAGAAATTGCCTGCTTAGAATATTTAATGGAAGACATTCATAGATTAGTAGTCAATGACTATTTTTACTACAAAATTGATAGTTAAATCAAATTAAGAACATCATAGTTTTGTTAATTTCAGATTATGTTTGGCCAAAAATATTCACAGTAATAACAAGAGGCCCATGGGCCTGATACGCTCACCTGATAACTAATGGCTAGCTGATAGATTTAAAGAAAACATAAATACTAAACCCCAATGACTTTTTTCTTTACATCATGATAACCGTTTTATCAATACCTACAACATTCTAGTATACATGCCTATACAAAAAGTTTATAGTTTTCAAGATAATTAACCATTTCAGTATTGTTTCACATCTGTGACCTTGACCTTTGAACCCATGACCTTTTTCTTTATATCAAAATGATCGTTGTATCAATACCTACAACATTCTAATATACATGCCTATAAAAAAAGTTTAAAGTTTTTGAGATAATTAAACATTTCAATATCGGTTCTCATATGTGACCTTGACCTTTAAATCCATAACCTTTTTCTATACATCAAAATGATTGTTGTATCAATACCTACAACATTCTAATATACATGCCTATACAAAAATTTTATAGTTTTTGAGATAAATAACCATTTCAGTATTGTTTCACATCTGTGACCTTGACCTTTGAACCCATGACCTTTTTCTATACATCAGAATGATCATTGTATCTATACCTACAACATTCTAATATACCAGAGGCTCAGTGTGGCTGAGCCTGTATCGCTCACCTGACTAAAATGCTTTTAAAGCAAATTTGTATTCCAGTGATGAAAAAATGCACTGTTTATATCAAACAGAATGGCTAAGGAAATCACTGTAGAACTATATGTACCATTCACAGTTTTTTCAATCTGATTAAAATCACATCTCTCACTTGCTCCCCCATTTTTGATATAGGCGTGAGTGGGAGATCTGAGGAAAGACCGTTTAGAGGCATATGTGAATGAGCCATTGTTGTAACATTTATTGTCCAATGAAATTTCAGCTTCCGAGATTTTGAAAGTGTTTTGCCTTTATTGTAAATGAAACGGGCAATTTGAATTTGTCAATCTAAGTAAAGGACCTTCCATACATCATTCCCATGAAGTTTGGTTCAATTTGCTTCAGTAGCTTTAGAGGAGATAGCAAATATATGCTATTCCCATAGGGTTAAACTATGTTCTGTGCTGGCAGCCATCTTTTTTGGCGGATCAATCTAAGTAAAGAACCATCCATACATCATTCCTGTAAAGTTTGATTCAATTTGCTTTAGTAGCTTCAAAGGAAATAGCAAATATATGCTTTTCCCATAGGGTCCAATGTGAAACAATGTTCTCCACTGGCAGCCATAATTTATGGCAGATCAGAAAAATTTTGGCAATCTATGTAAAGGACCTTCTATACATCATTCCTGTAAAGTTTGGTTCAATTTGCTTCAGTCATTTCTGAGGACATAGTCAAAAATGCGTTTTTCCCAAAGGGTCCAATGTGAAACTATGTTCTCCGCTGGCAGCCATGATTTTTGGCGGATCAGAAAAATTTTGGCAATCTATGTAAAGGACCTTCTATACATCATTCCTGTAAAGTTTGGTTCAATTTGCTTCAGTCATTTCTGAGGACATAGTCAAAAATGTGTTTTTCCCATAGGGTCCAATGTTAAACTATCTTCTGCCCTGGCGACCATGTTTTTCGGCGGATCAGAAAAATTTTGGCAATCTAAGTAAAGGACCTTCTATACATCATTCCTGTAAAGTTTAGTTCAATTTGCTTCAGTCATTTCTGAGGACATAGTCAAAAATGCGTTTTTCCCATAGGGTCCAATGTTAAACTGCCTTTTGTGGTGGCAGCCATGTTTTTGGCCAATCAGGAAAATTTTGGCAATCTATGTAAAGGACCTCCTATAATATATCATTCCTGTAAAGTTTGGTTCAATTTGCTTCCCAAGCTTCAGAGGAAATAGCATATATGCTTTTCCCATAGGTCCAATGTTAAACTATCTTCTGCGCTGGCGGCCATGTTTTTTGGTGGATCAGAAAAATTTTGGCAATCTAAGTAAGGTACCTTCTATACATCATTTCTGTAAAGTTTGGTTAAATTCGCTTCAGTCATTTCTGAGGAGATAGCCAAAATGTGTTTTTCCCATAGGGTCCCATGTTAAACTACCTTTTGCTCTGGCAGCCATGTTTTTTGGCCAAATCAGAAAAATTTTGGCAAATTATGTAAAGGACCTCCAATACATCAGTCGTCTAAAGTTTGGTTAAGTTTGCTTCAATAGTTTTAGAGAAGATAGCCAAAATGTGTTTTTCCCATAGGTCCAATGTTAAACTATGTTCCCCTCTGGCAGCCATATTTTTAGGCGGATCAGAAAAATTTCGTCAATCTTTGCAAAAGACCTTCCATACATTATTCCTGTAAAGTTTAATTGAATTCGCTTCAGTTGTTTCAGAGTAGATAGCCAAAATGTGTGTTTTCCCATAGGGCCCAATGTTAAACTTTGTTTGGCCCTGGCGGCCATTTTGTTTTTGGCGGATCAGAAAAATTTGGGCAATCTTAGTAAATGACCTTGCATACATTATTCCTGTAAAGTTTGGTTCAAAGTGGCTCAGCGGTTTCAAAGAAGATAGCAAATATATGCTTTTCCCATAGGGTCCAATGTTAAACTCTCTTCTGCGCTGGCGGCCATGTTTTTTGACGGATCAGAAAAATTTTGGCAATCTAAGTAAAGGACCTTCCTTACACCATTCCTGCAAAGTTTGGTTAAATTTGCTTTAGTCATTTCTGAGGAAATAGTCAAAAATGCATTTTTCCCATAGGGTCCAATGTTAAACTATCTTCTGCGCTGGCAACCATGTTTTTTGGCGGATCAAAAAAATTTCGGCAATCTAAGTAAAGACCTTCTATACATCATTCCTGTAAAGTTTGGTTAAAATTGGTTCAGGGGTTTCAGAGGAGATAGCCAAAATGTGAAAAAGTTTACAGACGGACTGACAGACTGACAGACTGACAGACTGACGGACGGACTGACGGACGACGGACGCTGAGTGATGGCAAAAGCTCACATGGCCTTTAGGCCAGGTGAGCTAACAAGCCTATACAAAAAGTTTATAGTTTTTGAGATAATTAACCATTTCTGTATTGTTTCGCATCTGTGACCTTGACCTTTGAATCCATGACCTTTTTTCTATACATCAAAATGATCGTTCTATCAATACTTACAACATTCTAATATACATGCCTATACAAAATGTTTATAGTTTTCGAGATAATTAACCATTTCGGTATTGTTTCGCATCTATGACCTTGACCTTTGAACCCATGACCTTTTTCTATACATCAAAATGATTGTTGTATCAATACCTACAACATTCTAATATGCATGCCTATACAAAAAGTTTATAGTTTTCGAGATAATTAACCATTTCAGTATTGTTTCACATCTGTGACCTTGACCTTTGAACCCATGACCTTTTTTTATACATCAAAATGATCGTTGTATCAATACCTACAACATTCTAATATACATGCCTATACAAAATGTTTATAGTTTTCGAGATAATAAACCATTTTGGTATTGTTTCGCATCTGTGACCTTGACCTTTGAACCCATGACCTTTTTCTATACATCAAAATGACCGTTGTATCAATACCTACAACATTTTAATTTACATGCCTATACAAAATGTTTATAGTTTTCGAGATAATTAACCATTTCGGTATTGTTTTGCATCTGTGACCTTGACCTTTGAACCATGACCTTTTTCTATACATCAAAATGATTGTTGTATCAATACCTACAACATTCTAATATACATGCCTATACAAAAAGTTTATAATTTTCGAGATAATTAAACATTTCGGTATTGTTTCACATGTGACCTTGACCTTTGAACCCATGACCTTTTTCTATACATCAAAATGATCGTTGTATCAATACCTACAACATTCTAATATACATGCCTATACAAAAAGTTTATAGTTTTCGAGATAATTAACCATTTGGTTATTGTTTCGCATCTGTGACCTTGACCTTTGAACCCATGACCTTTTTCTATACATCAAAATGATCGTTGTATCAATACCTACAACATTCTAATATACATGCCTATACAAAATGTTTATAGTTTTCAAGATAATTAACCATTTCAGTATTGTTTCGCATCTGTGACCTTGACCTTTGAACTCATGACCTTTTTTCTTACATCAAAATGATCGTTGTATCAATACCTACAACATTCTAATATATATGCCTATACAAAAGTTTATAGTTTTCGAGATAATTAACCATTCCGGTATTGTTTCCGCATCTGTGATCTTGACCTTTGAACCCATGACCTTTTTCTATACATCAAAATGATCGTTGTATCAATACCTACAACATTCTAATATACATGCCTATACAAAAAGTTTATAGTTTTCGAGATAATTAACAATTTCGGTATCGTTTCGCATCTGTGACCTTGACCTTTGAACCCATGACCTTTTTCTATACATCAAAATGATCGTTGTATCAATACCTACAACATTCTAATATACATGCCTATACAAAAAGTTTATAGTTTTCGAGATAATAATTATAATCAGAGGTAAAAAAAATTAGGTCACGACCTTCACAATTGACCTTGACCTCATTTTGAAGATACTAACAAGAAGATGTCAAAACTGAAAACCCCATGTCATTATCTGGTCAAATAGTCAAGTTATAACAATTTGAAGCTATTTTACGATTTTTTCAAAATTAAACGCGAAAACGCGTAACCTATTTTTTATCCGAATTTTACAAAATGAACAAACTATAGGCTTAAGACCCTAGAGAAGCCAAATATCACATCAGATTTTTTCTCCAATCAGTACTTTCGGAGAAGAAGATTTTTTAAGATTTTTGCACCCCTAGGTCACCTTGACCTAGTTATGGTAGCCATGGCAACGCCACGAACAAATCTGAATTGCACCGGCCCATATATATATATACTTCTGACAAAGTTTCATTAGAAACTGTCCAATAGTTTCAGAGGAGAAGTCGAAAATAGGTGTTAACGACGCACACACGCACACACGCACACACGCACATACACACGCTGCGCTATGCCATAAGCTCACATGACCTTCGGTCAGGTGAGCTAAAAACTGTTCAGTAGTTTCAGAGGAGAAGTCGAAAATAGGTGTTAACGACGCACACACGCACACACGCACAAACACACGCTGCGCTATGCCATAAGCTCACATGACCTTCGGTCAGGTGAGCTAAAAATAAATAAAATCTACATTTCAAAACTTTTGCTATTTTCTACTTCTGTATACACGTACTGCAATGGACATTTGCAATTCTCTACAATAAACGTTTAACATTCTTTTCAGTTCCATACTGCAATGGACCTATACAAGTCTATAACTGTTTGTGTTTCAATTTGTGTAAATAAATTACTTAGTGATAAAAAATAACATCCAACTGTTTGGTTTTTTTTAACTTGGAATTGTTTCTGTAATGTTAAATCCATTTGCCTGGTGATTTATACATCAATTTCCCGAACCTGTCACTCATGGTCGTTTGGAAGTCATTACAGGAAATGAAATGATTCGCTGAAAATGCATGACTCCTCTTAGATTTAAGGAATATTGATCTATAAAAATGTCTAATGCTAGGTCCATTTAAGGAGGTCATGTATCATGTCTAATGGTCAATATGGCTGAATTTACACATATTACCAACCATTAAGACTCAAGATTATGTGGATAATCATACAATGATGTATGTTTCTGATTCAAGATAAACAGTAGAACCTCAATTTACCACCACTATTAGTTCAGTCAAATATTTGTATTGTAGATAAAACGAGACAAACATAACTAGAACTGTGTCTTGAGAACCAAATACCCCCTGCCCCCAACATTTAATGTTTTCCTGCAACCTTGAGCTTTCCAATGACAAAATCACTGGACATGCTTACCTAGTTTCAAGGTCATGACACACCTTTGAACCACGAGAATTTTTTGTGAAGTTTTATGACAGTGGTCCAAAGCAATTATGAGATATGGCCCAGACACAATTTCACACAAATGGACAGACAGACAGACATTGTTATTCCTATATACCCCCCCCCCTCAAACTAGTTTGCTTGGGGGTATAAATAAAAAGTAAGGAGACAAGACATGGGGAAAGCTTTTTACTGTTCCTCCATACCTTCTTCTACATTATGTTAACAGTAATCTTTTATAGTCACATGGAGTACTGTTTTAGAACAAATGTCTGATTGATTCACAGTTTGAACGAATGAGGTTTTACATCCATGCCAAAATTATTTTACTTATATCCAGATATCATCAGCTTAAAGTAAAGTTTGTATCTATATAATTCATGTCTGGTGATTAGTACATGTAAAAGTTTTATTTACTGCCCATTTTGACAAAGAACTATTAGGATCTCATCCAAGCTGCCATAACGGTCAAGGAACTGAACATAAGTTATGGCGATCTCTACAGTCAAGTGTGTTTAAGCCTCAGCTTAGAGATCACAGTGTATTTCACTGCCCAGGTTGAAATCTTACTTAGTAAAGTCTAACTACCATAATGGTCAAGAAACTGGCCATAATAAGTTATGGAGGCCACTACTGTCAAGTGGATTAAAGTCTCCACTTACCAGTGTCACTGCTGAGGCTGGAATCTTACTTAGTAAAGTCTAACTACCATAATGGTCAAGAAACTGGCCATAATAAGTTATGGAGGCCACTACTGTCAAGTGGATTAAAGTCTCCACTTACCAGTGTCACTGTTGAGGCTGGAATCTTACTTAGTAAAGTCTAACTACCATAATGGTCAAGAAACTGGCCATAATAAGTTATGGAGGCCACTACTGTCAAGTGGATTAAAGTCTCCACTTACCAGTGTCACTGCTGAGGCTGGAATCTTACTTAGTAAAGTCTAACTACCATAACGGTCAAGAAACTGGCCATAATAAGTTATGGAGGCCACTACTGTCAAGTGGATTAAAGCCTCCACTTACCAGTGTCACTGCTGAGGCTGGAATCTTACTTAGTAAAGTCAAACTACCATAATGGTCAAGAAACTGGCCATAATAAGTTATGGAGGCCACTACTGTCAAGTGGATTAAAGCCTCCACTTACCAGTGTCACTGCTGAGGCTGGAATCTTACTTAGTAAAGTCTAACTACCATAATGGTCAAGAAACTGGCCATAATAAGTTATGGAGGCCACTACTGTCAAGTGGATTAAAGCCTCCACTTACCAGTGTCACTGCTGAGGCTGGAATCTTACTTAGTAAAGTCAAACTACCATAATGGTCAAGAAACTGGCCATAATAAGTTATGGAGGCCACTACTGTCAAGTGGATTAAAGCCTCCACTTACCAGTGTCACTGCTGAGACTGGAATCTTACTTAGTAAAGTCTAACTACCATAATGGTCAAGAAACTGGCCATAATAAGTTATGGAGGCCACTACTGTCAAGTGGATTAAAGCCTCCACTTACCAGTGTCACTGCTGGGGCTGGAATCTTACTTAGTAAAGTCAAACTACCATAATGGTCAAGAAACTGGCCATAATAAGTTATGGAGGCCACTACTGTCAAGTGGATTAAAGCCTCCACTTACCAGTGTCACTGCTGAGGCTGGAATCTTACTTAGTAAAGTCAAATAACCATAATGGTCAAGAAACTAGCCATAATAAGTTATGGAGGCCACTACTGTCAAGTGGATTAAAGCCTCCACTTACCAGTGTCACTGCTGAGGCTGGAATCTTACTTAGTAAAGTCAAATAACCATAATGGTCAAGAAACTAGCCATAATAAGTTATGGAGGCCACTACTGTCAAGTGGATTAAAGCCTCCACTTACCAGTGTCACTGCTGAGGCTGGAATCTTACTTAGTAAAGTCAAACTACCATAATGGTCAAGAAACTGGCCATAATAAGTTATGGAGGCCACTACTGTCAAGTGGATTAAAGCCTCCACTTACCAGTGTCACTGCTGAGGCTGGAATCTTACTTAGTAAAGTCAAACTACCATAATGGTCAAGAAACTGGCCATAATAAGTTATGGAGGCCACTACTGTCAAGTGGATTAAAGCCTCCACTTACCAGTGTCACTGCTGAGGCTGGAATCTTACTTAGTAAAGTCAAACTACCATAATGGTACCATATACACAGCACTGTTTATGTTGGAATCATCTTAAAGTTGTTATACTTGCACAGTGCACTGTTGAAGAGAATTTATTAAACCACAAAGATCTTTCTACACACAAGTTCAAGTGGTGTGTGAGTTTGTTTCTGATCTGCTTTGTACTAGTGCACACTTATGACAAGCTTTAGAGTGCTAGATGCTGCCCCATATCATAGAAATCTCAGTCCATTACACTGGTAACATGGGAACCAGTAAAGACTCCCAGTTTCTAGACACCTTGGGTTACTGTAAACATATTTATTTTCACGGTGTTCTGATTTTCACTTATTTCGCGGTCGTTTGTTTTGCACAAAAATTAATACCATCTGAAATATGCTTATTGTGTTATAATGCATATTTCAAAAATGCATAAATTTAACTATGCAGATATGTCTAAATTTCCTAAAACACAAAAATAAATATGTTAACAGTGTAAGATTCATAGCTTAACAACTTGGTCACCACCAACCACCAAACCCCCTCTTCATTGTATACAAATGACCCTTATGTAGCTTGTCATATTGCTTAAGCATCTTTGTCAACCTTCAAAGAAATTTCTCGCATGCTGATTGGTTAACTTGCCGGGGTACATGGAACAATGTTCGGAAATCTGCCGGGGTACATGAAAGCATGCGACGTTTAGCGGTAAAAGGAAAGTAACTCGTACATCGCTGACGTCTAGTTACAGTAAACAAACATGGCGACAACATACAATAGTCACACAAAATACGAAGTGAAAGTTAAAATGATCCAATAAGTTACGCTTTGAAGGGTGACAAAAACGTTATACAGGGCTTTGGCAGGTTACACGGCCCCATGTACCCCGTCAAAGATGCGGCTCAGGGTACATAAATCTTTGACGGGGTACATGGGGCCGTGTAACCTGCCAAAGCCCTGTATAACTTATAATATACATAAATAAATATACCTTTTCAGGCTGGTTTAACTGTATATGCCAATATTTACTGCAATGTGAGAGTACATCAACTGGTTTATATCAACTTTACCTTTTATCGCAAATTGAGTGAAATTGAAAACTGAATGATATGGGAACATCATAAACCTAATGTGCAGAAATAAACTGATACTACAATGTGATAATAAAACAACACGATTTTTTGGAGGATTTTTTTTTGACAAAAGATGTCTCAGGTGCTTGAAAATTAAAAAAAAAAGCAAGAAGAGTAAATGATAAGTGTTTACCGGTAAGATAAATCAATACCATGAGAATAAATATTTAATTCTCTTAACTTCAAATACGATATCATTGTCAGAAATGATTTGTTATAGCATATTTTCTACATGCATTGATGTTGATGTTTTACTCTCACTATAATGTAAGATAAAACAGATGAGTGTTAAAAACTGTTTATATAACCTGTACTGACAGAAAATTGTGTTAAAATCAATATGATGTAGTCATCATTACACGGTAGAACTGTCACAATCTACATCATAACATAACCAAAATGTTATAACACTGAATTTGACTTCCAAAATAAATGTAAATGTTATATCATGTAAAGTTATTGAGGAGGATATCTACTCCAACATTTAGCTTGACGTTTTAGTAAAATATTGTTTATTTTTACAACTTTTTTCGTTTAAGACGTTAATAAAGTTTAATTTGTCCAAGGACAAAGAGACTGATAAACCCACATTAATATCCTAAGTGTAGTTGTGATGTTTACAATATAAGTCACACAATAACTGTAATATTTAGCTTGACATTTTAGTATAATATTGTTTATTTTTATAACTTTTTTCTTTTGATAAAGTTTAATTTGTCTTAGGACAATGAGATTTATAGACCCCATGTTAATATCCTAAGTGTAGTTGTGATGTTTCCAATATAAGTTGCACAGTACCATACACACACAGTACAAACCTGTCGAAAAGTTTAACACTGAGCCAACACATTAGAGCAGCACTTGACTGCTTTCAGCAGATGCTATCTATTTCTCGGTGACTCTCCAGCCACTAGCTATCCATATCTTGGCCACTCAGAAGCAGAACATCAATTTTTTTTCAGCTTAAGGTTAAACTTTCGACAGATCTGTACAATACATGTAGCTATATATATATATATATATATATATATATATATATGTCAATATTGAAGTATCAGCCATGCTTACCTAGTGCTGATTTCTGATTTTATTTATGACATGTATATTTTCTAAATTAAATACATAGCAGTAAGAGTATGCCATCTTATGTTTTCTATGTCTTGTTTTTCTTTTTCTTTATCAATCTTTAACATCACAAAGACAAATAAGTATGGTTTTTCTAACTCTGCCATATCAGGGGTTCAAAACTATGTTTTGTAATGGAAGGTCCAGGACCTTTTGCTTTTATTTTGGAAGGTCCCACATAAAGTTTTGAAAGCCCAATATCAAAATTGAAATAAGTTCCATGTTATCATATAAAAAAACATGAAATAATCATTATCCTGGTAAAAAATAGTAGACATTTCTTTTCTTTGTCCATCCAGTAAATTTATACTACTGCACTATCTATAAATGCTGACAGGCCATGAGTAAAGTTCTGTTTACCCTTTTGACTATACCTTGGCTTAAATTACAAAAAGTTGAGGGCTAAATTCAAATTACATTGGTTTACATTGAAAAGAATCAACTTAATAATGAATAGAATGAAAATAATTAACTTGTGTACTGTCAGATGACCTTATTTAAATGTTTTACAACTTTCTTTAAAAACTTACCTTTAAATGGATCGGCAAACTCAGACAAGAAGTATGTTCTGGAACAACTAACAGGGCCTTTTGGTGAAACACCTTGGCAAACCTTGAAAGAAATATTTAAAACATCTTCTGTTCTGAAAGCCTTTTTAACTACATCAAACAAAAGTTTGGACTAAACTGGACCTAATTCACTGACTGGCACATTATTTGATATTCATCTTGGATTTTCAATAATGCTGCAACATAGTTTTTATTCTATATGTATATCAAAAACAAACATACTAATCCATGTCCAAATCATAATCGAGAAGCAAAGTAAAAACTTTGAAACTGACAAGTTAGGTCAGACACGTTAACTTCCACCAGGGAAGTTCTGGAAGGGTAAGCGCCTGATATATCAAACAATGACCACTGGTTTCAAATTTGACCAAATGCTATGTCACACCATAAGCTCAGCTGGAGATTGAGCAGTGAATTTACAGTCTTGTCAATCACCTTGCTTTCCGGCAAATTTTATTCCTGTCTACAAATGATAAAGGCATTCTCAAGGTTTTGTGAGATCCTGCTAGGCAAATTATTGAAAATATACACAAGAAAATTTTCATCAAAGTTAATATAAAAATAAAATTCATAATAAATTCTCTATTTAACTAAAACTATAGCACATGAAAAGACAAAATAAAATTACATTGTGATTTAAACTGATAGAAAGAGAAACTTATTTTGTCATTTTTTAAATTACCTTGTGGGCATTTCAAAATCTAATACTACACGATTCCGTAGCATATTCCATTTACATCTAGATGTCAGTCACCAGATATAGGCAAATTAGAAGAAATTTTGACCTTTGCAGTGCACTCAGAGCGATGTGCAGGGAGGGTTCTTTAGCACAACATGCTTACCATGACACAGAGCATTGGTTATAAAATGTATGATCAACTGTTCTGGACTCTAAAAACCAGTTGTATGGCATATGTTCAATTATACTAGAATCTCCAAACTAGGTGTGTACGATATACCATACTTAACTACAATGGACTTTCATAACCAAGTGATTAAGTTCAATTATTCTTGACTCTAAAAACCAGATGTATGATATAAATTCAGCCACACTTTGTTCTTATGTGGTAGATGACATAGATATGTTGCAAACAAATATAATTACCATGAATTTAGCTGGTTGTGTTCCTGTGGTACCTGTATCATATATTCCATTTTTCTGTGTTTTACCCCCAGACTCAACGTTTTCCATCATTGATTTACGACTATTACTACCAAACAGTACATATGGTAATCTACATCTAAATAAAGAATAAAATTTAAGATATTTATGGATAGAGAAAAAATGAATTAACTAATTGTCTTAAAAATATATAAATAGAATACTTTTCATATAAAAGTCCATCAGTAAGTGAATAATATCAATTTTTATTTAGATTATTTGATTTTTCTATGGAAAAAAGGTGTAATTCACTGTCACAAATAGACCAGCTCAGACAGTAGATTGGTTTGTATGTGTTTGATTCATACTGATGATGTGAATGAAGTTAATGTACAGGCAAGCTACATTACACTTCTGATGGACTTTTTTATGAAAAATATTCTATTTATATATTTTGAAGCCAGCATGTTCAAATTACAATCCTAAACGCAAAGTAAAAGCTTTGAAAATGACAAAATTAGTTAAACATGTGAACTTCCACCAGGAAAGTGAGGTCAGGTTCTCCAGAAGGGTAAGCTGTTTCATACTTTAAACATGCAACCTAAATCCAGCTTTACTGAACTTATCTGTACTCAACTGAATCCAATACAAACAAATAACAGCTACAGACATTTAACATGTTTTACTAAATTCTCTTTTTAGAAAAAATCAACCCAAAACAGATCTAGAAGACTAATGGAATGAACAAAATGAAAGTAACTAATAATAGAAACCTGGTCAATGTTCCTACAACATGGTATTATTTTGTCTACCAAACTAATAGAAATTTGAAAGCTAAAATGAAATTACACAGAAGTGAACAGGTGGGCTGAATGTTGTTTTATACCTCAGTCAAGATTATTTCATTAATATCAAGTTGTCAGTTTATGAAACAGTGGAGAAACAGTGTTCTCAGAGAAAACCGTACAACCTCAGCAAGTGAGAGGAACTGTGACCTCTAAACTATATTTTAGACTACTTGGCCATAAATGTCACTCAAACAGAAGAAGTAAATGTGTTATACATTACAATAACTAGTGTTAAGAAAAGTAACTTACCTAGTATCAGATTTTACAGCTCCAACTCTTCCATGAATAAAATAACTTTTCAAAGGCTACAAGAAAAAATCTATGACCTTGATTAAAGTACTTACATTATTTAACAAAATTCAATCAACTCAGTAGTGTATTTACATGATTTAGTTTAAATAATAAACAAAGCAGCTGTGTCAGTATCCAGTGAATGACCTTACACGGTTGAAAATTGACTGAGAAGTTGTTCTGCACTGAATTTTAAAGATTGATGGATAATTTGGTGTGTGTGATGGTTCTCACAAAGAAGTAACAAACAGACTGGTAAATACTTATTTGATACTAATCAAACAAAACTTTAATTCCCCAGGTCTATGTTATGTTTAGTTATGTTTCTTAAACATAAAAAAACATTTGTTCAAAACTCCTATAATAAATTTATCTTAATTGTTAATTGATAAATTTTAAATTTTTGCTCCAATGTGTTTCTGTCACAATAAGTACATCACGTACCTCGCTAATCTTCTCTTCCACAACACTTTTTGCATTAGCCAACCTGTTAATAGACAACTTATATATTTAAGAATTGATATCTTTACACACTTTCCAATTGACATTATTTTTTCAATTTATACAATAGACTATATAATAAGAAACATTCGTGTGGGGAAAAATATTCACTATTTTCACGGTTACTCTTGTATTGCAAATATATCTTTTCAACTAAACTTTCTTATGTCCCTTGGTACATTTTTCTAAAAGTCAGAACCTAAAAAAATTTCTTACCACAAAATAGTTAAGAAGGTCAAAACCTGCAAAATTTTCCTACTGCTAATGTTTCTTCTTATACAGTAAACAAAACATTTATGTTTATTGTATGTCATTGTGTAAAGACAAAGTAAAATGGAGTAATTATGTTTCTCCTCCTAGTCAAGGTTCTTTCACTTATATAGAAATTGTCCGTTCTGAGATGGTGTAGAAAATCTGAGTGCTTGAAACATTTATCAATCTTCAGCAAATGAGCTAACAAACTCTCGGACACTAAAATCTTCACATGTAATAATCAGATTTAGACTGAGTCAATATGATCTGTAAACTGACAGGAAAGAAAGGTCTTGTTGTGAATAGACCAACTTGCAAACATGCTTGCAGGAAAGAAAGGTCTTGTTGTGCATAGACCAACTGTAAAAAATACTGGCAGGAAAATAAGGTCTTGTGCATTGACCAACTGTTCAAAAATGCTGTAACTTATTTATTTTAAAGAGAGAATATATACCCTTCAATCTTAAAACAAAATAATTCATGCCTGTAATGAAAATGCTATTGGTCAATCAACAAAAGTATCATATCTTAGTGAATTAATTGGGTGAAGACATGACTGAATGGTTAAAGCGTCACAGTTTTTTATCAAGGGCTGTAAGTCTCAGTCGAATTTGAGTTATGTGGTATGTCATTGAGCAAGACATTTAATAACACGGTGTTCCAATTCCACCTTCTGATATATGAAAATCAATGGATAACTGCAGCTGTTGCAAGGCTAGGGTTATCAAAATCTTACCACCAAACTTGCTTCAAAAGGGTTCATCATAAATCAGTAAACAATTTAAGTTAATTTTAATTTTTTCAGTATTTCACATATATGTTATATATATAATATAAAACATATACTGACAATTTAAACAATTTAAAAATTAATAATGATAAAGAATATGTTTTAATTATTTCATTGGTCTGTATTTCAAGTGTGACATCATTTTACATATATATATATATATATATTTTTTGTTATTGTTCAAAAAAGTCATCAACACTCAACTGTTACAAACAGATCATAAATAAAACACAATAATCTGATACATACATGTCTACATCCATGGTGGTTAACATTGTGTTCCATTGTCTCTCAAATAACGCCAGTTGCTTTATAAAAATAAAAACAAAACAGAATATGAACAAGTGTTTGGCACTACATCATATTTTAAAATCATTCATTAACTGAAATATAAACAGTACATGAAAGCTTGAATCAACTTTGAAATGGCTACAATTTAGGGCTACATGTAATGAAATTTTGATACAAAAAAAGTCAAGAGAAATTTAAACAGTGCATGTTAACAATCAAATACATTTTATGTGTAAATTCCTACTTCAGTAAATACAACTGAATTTCTATATCTCAAACTCCACAGAGAAATTCAGTAGTTTGACATATATGTTACAGGAATAGGGAGGTTATTATAATGATCATGGTTGTCTCCCCTTTCATCATAATTCCCAATACAAAATTACATGTAACTTCAATGTGTGTAACCTGAGGTCCTAAATATTTGTTATATGAATTTATACTTACATCTGTAATCATCATCTCCATGGCAACAGGATCCATCTTACTGTACAAATAATGAAGTTTCTTACTAACGTCCACTACCTATAAAATAGAAGTCAAAACTATGTATCAAGTTCCATCTGTTAAAATATTCAAAATGTAGGGCATCTAAAGGGACTATAAATGATACCCCACCATGCTACCCCTGTATGCACATATTTATTTATTTATTTGTTAATTTATTTATTTATTTTTTTTATTTATTTATTTTTTTATTCGCTTGGTTGGTTGAATGTTGCTTAACGTCGCATCAGCAATTTTTCAGCTATTCGCGACGAGAACTATTTTATTAATCTCTATGGATTAATCTATGAACAAATTCGTGTATGCATGTGAAGTGCGAGTGTGTTGTATGGTCTGCCTTGTACTAGCGTGCACTTAGGGCGACTTTAACATGCTAGCTCACAGAGTCAGTACAAGCGTACCACTCCCCATTTAACTGATAGAAAAATAAATTCATAATAACTTGCAGGACTTAATTGAAATTTTAACATCATTTGTTGAATCAGTCTTCATGATAACCTGTTTCTGTGTGGTTATAACATTCTTACCTCATGTTTAAGTGTGAGAAATCCACCTCTAAAATAGATACAAAACAGCTGTTTTAAACAAAAATTCCAGAACAAACAAATTAGCATAAAGTTCCAGACATTTTCTTGTAGCTCTTATATTGATTTATTTATGTACACTGTGTGTTTTACAGTGACAACCATCATGACTGACAACTGTGTATGTTCTCGTCTTACCCCACAAAAAATTTAATGACCTCATATGCAATTTATTGGGACTGTAAATGGTGATTTTTGAACACAAAATTCCTGAGGTAAATACATGTATGTATAAAGTTTATTTAAAATTTGTCCATACAAGTTAAACTATTAAATCTTTTTTTACTTAGTCGTACATGGCAAAATGATTTTTTTTACTAATTAATTACAATTATATCCCATCATTTTACATAGTGAAAACAGTTATTCTACATGTATCTATTACCTCTTATAATCATGTATAATGTCGAAGTTGCATTTGCAACAGAAAAGGACAGTTCACTACCTACACACATTTAACAGTGAGTTATAGTATAACTTTTCAAAATAATCTCAGTATCAGTACTTACCCACCATAATCATCCAATGCATATGCCTGAACTATCGGCCATTTTTCTACTTGATGTTTATCAAAAGTCTGCAGGTGACCTATTTACATAATAATTAAAATGTTTTAATTGTCTTTCATTTCAAAATCTGTAGGGAGAACAAGAACCTCTCAGGTACATCAATTCTAAACTTATGTCAGGGATATGATAAACATGTAGCGTAATTTTTTTTTAATTTGTTGTTGTGGTTCAGTTATTACCGTACTATTTTTTGTGTCAAATTAATTTGATAATATCAAACCACACTTTAATCTATTAATTATTATTCCTTACAAAGACGGAGAAACAATCACATAGGTTAACTGTTGTTCTAACTGAAGATGACTATCAGAATATTCAAAATTTTAACCTCAAACTTTAAACTATTACAACAATACTGACCTACAATACTATATGGCATTCCGATAATATCACAATCCTGGACCATGTTTATAAAGGAATGTATCTTAAATTCTTCAGCTGCTTCTTCATCTTCATACTGTTATATCAGAAATAACTTACATATTATTACAATGTTTGTAAGAAATAGTTATAAAGCCCATACCTCCACTTCTGATGGAAAACATCTAAATAAAACTACCTTAAAATACCCCTTCTTTATCATACTTTTTGACCTGATTATTACGATTGTGAGAATAAATTGAGAATTTAATACTGCAGAAAATGTTTTAATTTGATATTTTGCTTTAATTCATTCATTCATGAAGTGATTACCGGTACTGGTACCCTTCAGCACACACAGCCTCAATTCCCATGTGGAAGTCTGTATGTTCACACTTAATTAGCCACTTTTCATAGTTTTTACTTTGCTGTGGAATTGTGATTTTGACATAGATTGATATGTTGGTGTTTCATTTATTAACCTTCATTTCTGATTTTATTTTCCAGAATATAATACATGTACATATGAAAATTATTAGTGCTTTAACTGCCCCACCTGAGTTTTTACAGAAAATTTCAGACTATATCTTTTAAACCAGTTTTGCAATAAATGAAAAACACCCTGCTTTTAGTTATACACAAAAACATGAGTCTTTGTCTTTAAAAAACATAAAACTATCAATTAAATCTAATTTGTTTTGTTTCATTAAATTCAGTAGGAGGTGAGCTAAAACAAATTGTAAATTTTACCTCTGAACTTTGCTTAAAATCCAAATTTCCTTTTCCTTCATTTTTTCATGTATTATTTATTTATATTTGTTAAATTGGTTGGCTATAAATATAAATTTATGTTTTTTTTATTTCTTTACCTGGGTTTCTGTCATGCAATGAAATCTGATATTCCTCCAGTGACTGACATATGGCAGTAGATAATGGTAGTTTATCGGATTACAGTAAACATGAACTTCATTTGCTTTGATCAAGAATATTAAATCTACAAACACAAGAGAAAAGTAACTACAAACAAGAGATACAAGGGCCCTTTATTGTTATCTTAATGGTCATGACAACCAAATGAAAATGTAAATGGTCTCGGAATTTAATAAGGTGTTTTACGTACACATCCCAGGTTTGTTTAACTTACATCAAGGCAGTGCATTCTAGCACAGTGAAGCACAAATATAAAATGCTTATATAATTCCAGAAACATGTGTATAAAGTTTGAAAGAAATACAACAACAACAACAAAATGAAGATAAAGAGATAACGCACAATTACATTACCATAGGCTTATTAACTACAACCTTCATTGATTGATTGCATAGAGTTTTAAGTCCAAATCAAGAATATTTCATATATTATCCTGACGTCACTAGCAATAGGTAAATTGGCAGAAATTTGACCTTTGCAATGCACCCCAAACAATGTGCAGGGAGGGTTCTTTAATGTGCCATACCTGTTGAAACATGGTGCATCCGATTTTAATGCCTCTTCTGGAGAACCCCATGATTTTAAATTCTAAGTACTGAGTGCTTGACAAAAGTACAGTCACTACCTATTTTCAAGTCTTGCTCAGACCCTGGTCTGGGTTCCAACCCGAGATTTCCCACAAATGAAGTGAGCAGTCAACCAACTTAGGTGCTGTATTAGTAACTACAACTTTGGTCACTTAGCTGACACCACTGTTATATTGAATATATGAAATTTTAAAGCCAAGATGATTGAAACAAGAAATACTTAGCATTTTTAGCATTTAGATTTTTTTTCAGTAACAACTATTTCCTACATGTATGCAGATATATATCTTTTAATATAAAAGTAGAGTATTGCTTACCATCAATGACTTCCTCTTCAAATCCTGACCTGAAAATGAACAAGAGACCTCAGAACATCTACTGATACACTTATTAGACACAAACTTTCTAGTGATGTAATATGAAATTAAAATAATTAAATCTGCTTTCAAATTTTAATTTATTTGAAATCCTTAAAACCTGAACTATTGCATTCGAAACACAGTTTTACCAGCCTTATAAGGTTAGCTGTTGTACCTTGTGAAACCCCATAACATTTGTGTAGAACTAATATTTGAGGATGATATTTGTTTTATTCCAACACATATTAGATGAAATGCTCTAAAATGATTCAATTTATAATTGAACAAATTAATGTTATAGATGTATAAACTATTGGCAGTTTAACACTACAATGTGATTGCATCAAATAAAGTACATTTAACATGTCTAAAATATAAAATGACTGCATGTATACTGTAAATGTATTTATTTTCACGGTGTACTAATTTTAGCTTATTTTGCAGTCATTTTCTGCGCCAAAATTACGGTAATACCAAGCCAAAATTATATTATGCTTATTGTGTTACAGTGCACATATTAAAAACGTGAGACTTTAACTATGCAGATACGTCTAAATTTCCTATTCCATGAAAATAAATACATGTTTACAGTATTCAAAACTGTTTTAATTTATTTAAAAAGAGATATATTTTGGTAAACTTTGGGCAGAGGCTAAAGTGTATATTTCTATTTTACAAAATTCAAACATAGTAAGATTGACTGAATTAAAATTTCCTGTAATACTACAGGTGTACTTACTTTTCCAGCTCAGTTTTCCTCACTTCAAAAAATCCAAACAGTAAATAATTAATGAGTTCACTTGTCCCTTCATGGTACCGACTATCTATACCTATAATTGTAAATAATTACAGTATTATTTATAAACTTGAAACTGCTATGTATTATACATGATTATAATAGGCATCACTTTTCTTTTACAGAAAAACCTGTGAAAACCAAACCCAGAGTAAACCAAAACCTGCATAAACTGAAAAACTTCATAAAGACATGCAATATAAGCTATACAGGGTTTTGGCAGGTTACACGGCTCCATGTACCCTCTCAGTTTTATGCGGATCAGGGTACATTCTTCTTTTACAGGTACATGGGGCTGTGTAACCTGTCAAATCCCTAAATAAAAATTTTGTCACTCTTCAAAACGGTACTTGTTTGATCTTTTTATCTTCTATTTTGTAGTTTGTGTGACTTGAGTGTGCTCTTGCCATGTTTGTTTACCGTAACTAGACGTCAGGGTTGTATGAGGTACTTCCCTTTTACCGTTAAACGTTGCATGTCTTTATGTACCCCAGCAGATTTCTGAACATAGTTCTATGTACCCCAGCAAGTTAACAAATCGCTATGCAAGAAATTTTAGAAGTTGTTTGAAACCTGTGTAAATGGAATACCTATCTAAACTGAACACAAACTGTGGTCCAATAGGTATTCAGCCAAGACAGATTTTAAGCATGTCTTTTAAGAATATTATAGTTGTAAAGAAGTTAAATATTTTGACATTCAAGTTGCTCAATTCTATGAAAAGGTAAATATTATCCATTAACCAGGCTGTTGGTAAATGCTACCAGATAGGTTGCATGTATGAATGCTCATTATACAGAGGTCACATACTTACCGGTAACATAAGACACTTTTGCTTTTGGGCAAGTTATGTTTTCTGAAAAAAGTTGATATTGAGGAAAACATATTGTGCCTACCTGCTATACATAATATGGCATCAGGACTCTCTAAATCTGCTGATTTATTTTTTCTCAGTATACTCTGGACATTTCTTAACCGGCTACAGCTGCAAAATATACAAAATTTTAAAGAGAAATATACATATAAGTATTTCAATAGTCTACTGTTAAGTTTAGCTGTTTGTAGCAGTAATTTTTTTTTGTATCACATCGCTATGTGTTTTCTAAAAATAGAACTGCAAATTTCACTATCCAAATGAAACACACAATCTGATTGGTAAATGCAAATTTTTAATGTCTACAGTCTTCATTGTTCAAATGTGATGGAGACCTGAAGAGACATCAGGAAACCATGTATTTCTACCGATATCGATGGATTTTAATTAAAGATCATACTGTTTAAGGAAGTGTTACAACTGCCAAACTGCCAGCAAGTGTGAGGTAAAGAAATACCCAAAGGTATTGATGCAATATATGTTTTTGACATTTTCAACAGAAATTTCAAGAATTCAATAATGGAAGCCACCAGACTATAAACCCTCAACAATAAAAAAATTAAAAGGCAAATGTTATTATGATGTATTTTTTATACCTGTATAACTGTATTAAATAGTCCAATTTAGAATTAAATCTCAATTTTATTGATTTAGAAAACATATATTATGATTTTGTATGACATTTGTAAAAAAATTGTTTAAAAAATTGTTGTCTTAAACGTATTTATGTTTTTGATGAAAATGATGTATTATTTGACCCAATATGACAAATTTCTGTTACTTGTACCGGTACTTTATTATCACTAAATTGGTATATTTAAGCCATTATTAACGTTATATAGCCCATATATATATATATAAAATATGTAATAATAAAATATATGGTAATAGAAAGCTCAGCTTTTTCATGGCCATAGGCAGCAAAAGCAATGCTTTCACTATAAACAATGTGTGTATATAATTCTTAAATCAATCAAACTACAAAAAGTCATTTAATCCAACACAACAATCCATATACTGGTGAGTTGAAAAACTTGTGTCAAATTCACATGAATTTTTCCGCAATATGTCGCCATATTGAAACGCAAACTTAGCAGGATCTCACAAGATCATTCTTTCTTTTCCGAGATCCCACCACTGTCTGTTGCACCACTGAAAACAGAGTATGCGTATTCTCTCTGTAACTAAAATTTTCAAATTATTTTGGGATTTTTCCTAAGAAATATAGAAAGTAAATTAGAGTTTCGAAAAGTTTGACGTATTAAATAATCTGCATTTGGCCAATGCTGAAATCAGAATAAAAACTTTTGTCATAGAACTTTGTCTGCTGTGCTTTCTTAATGGTCATGTCGTTAGTCATATTAACACATTTGTTATTTGTTAATGCCACATACGTGGCAATAACCATTCGGAAATTAAAATTGGGGTTTAGTGGGCCTATTAGTCGGACTATGCAGGCCTTAGATAGAATATGCAAGGATGTTACAAATCCGTTGAGTACCTGACGTGGAATAACGATACATTCGCGTGTTGGTGAAAACGGGTTGGATCGTTTCACGACTAGTAATCCATCTTTGGCGATTGACGTTACTTGAAGTAACCGTTTAATGTCTTTGACGTTAGTTATTTTCTTGGAGGGTCGAGTACCTTGACGTAAATGTGCATGTGTGTGACGTAGATCGGGACAATCCGACTGAATCTGTAACCATGTAGCTCTGCCTGTGTATGGTACGCTAGTGTTGCCATCTATAATATCCTGTGCCTTGACATTACGGACAATGCTATCCTCGGTTTCACGGACAAAAGAACATATTTGGCATGTATAGTTAGAACAATCAGGAGCGTTTCGACTGGCAAAATCGGACGGTAAAATAGAAGATCCTGAAATGTGCTGAATTAATGTTTGGTATCGGCTAGCAACAGACAAAAATGTAGATACGCGCGGACTGGCTGAGAACTCGCCTCTGCATAATTTTTCATAAGCTTGTACGCATGGTTTACTGTCCGTTAGTACGTTGGCCTTGTGGTCGGACTGGATAATGTAAGGACTAAAGTGTTTGATACTAGAAGCTATAGACAATGCTTCAATTTCGCATGGTAGCCATGTGACTTGACGTTTCCTTAATTTTGCGCTGAAAAAACCAGCTAGAAGGACTGATTTACCACGCGACACGTACAATGTAGCACCAATCCCATGAGATTTTACTGCTCCATCAGTTACAATCCACAGATGATCTTCTGGGCAAGGCAAAACAATAGATCGGTTTGATAGCAAAGTTTTTTGTGCATTTGCAAATGCAGTACAAAGGTCGTCTGACCAATTAAGTGTTTCTTTCGAATCTCGCCCTGCAACTACATCTTCTAATGGAGAAAGAACGTGCAAACAGTCTTTTATAACCCGAGCAAGAATTTTGTATGCTCCAAGAAATGACCTGAGACCCGACACAGTCGAGGGTGGTTTGCAAGTGGACAAGGTTGCGACACGATGTTGACTTGCTCGTATAGTGCCAAGTTTCCAAATCCAACCCAATATTGTAGTTTGTTCTGGTGCTATGAAAGTTTTGAAAGCGGATAATTTAATGTCACATTGCTGTAAAGCCTGCAATACACGTTTGAAATTCTGAAGTAAATCGAGTGGATTGTTACTTCCAATGTACAAATCGTCAGCAACTTTGGCAACTATCCCTTCCTGAACTAGGTCGCCTAGAATTTTACATGTCAATTCCTCGAGAGCAGTCTCTGAACCCGGGATTCCCATTGCTGAACGTGCGTAAACTTGCACTCCTTTGAATGGAGTTACAACACCACAATATTTCATTGATTCGCGAGACAGTGGGATTTGGTAGAAAGCTTTAGTTAAGTCAGTGACAATGATATATTTCCATTGAGCAATACTTCGTAAGGTAGAATCAATGTCCGGCAATAAGGACGGTTGTGGTTTGCTGTAGCGACCCACATCGGTAAATGCTGTAACTAGACGAAATCCACCATTTCCCTTTTTAACAAGGAAGGATGGGTTTACGTACTCCACAAAGACTCCTACATCTTCAGGACGCCTAAAAACACCGAGACGTTCAAGGTCGTCGAATTGTTTTTGTAATTCATTGAGCTGGTTACGCGCGTATTGAGGGACTCTACCCTTCCTTTGGGGAGGCTGAACTGGACCCATGTTGACCTTTGCCTCAAATGGACCAAGGGCGCCATTGTACCCTTTGAAGTCAGGGCTAAACACATCATCAAACTCGTCGAGTAAATCTCTGAAACGTGATGTTACTTCTTGGGACAGTATGTTGTCCGGGTCGAGACATACTTGTCTGGAAAATGGTGTACTCCCTTTGTGCTGTGTGGTTAATGAAATATCACTTCTTATTGCGCTAGGTGACGTGACGGAATCAACCAGGCAGGTAGAACGTATTCTGCATATGTGATCATTTTTTACTAAAGAGTATGGTTGGTCTGTAAGGTTCGCAATACGAATCTTTCCTGAAACACTATCTACTAGGGACATAATGGGCCAATACGACCTATCTTTTCCGGTCAAAGGAGAATGAGGCCCGATAGCAAATGTTTCGTCTTCTGTTGACATATCTTCAGGAAGCTTAACTTCGATAAACTGACCTGGCCAAACAGTAGTGGACTCCGAAATGCGTAAAACGTGAGCTCGTCTAACTGCGTGTCTATTAAGTTGCTGACTATCAGAGCCATATGAGTAGGAGGAATCTTGACCAATAAGAATTTGGTGCATTGCTGGTCTAATGGCAATGTCATTGCGCTCCATAAATGGAATTCCAGCTAGGACGTCGGTATCAAGATTCTGAACTATAAGACCCTCGAAATACATCTTGTGATTGTCTCTTTCAAACGAAAGGCGCGTTTCACCGACAATTTTTAACGGTGATGAACCGTCTGCCTGGTGCGCTGACTGTGAGCTACTAGTTACTTTAGCGCCTAATTCATACGCTGTTGATTCCCGGATCATATTACCTGTTGCTCCGCTATCAATAGTGAGACGGACAGAATGGTGGAAACAAAAGACATCTAAATATGGAGACTGGCATATCTTAACACGATTTACTGTAGTATGAGATGTGTCTGGTTCAGATTCTGAAAGGTCATCGCTTGAATCCTGATCAAATCCAGCGACAATTCTGGCCTTAGCCATATACTTACGATCCTGACTGGGTAAAAATTTGCACTTACTCAAATAGTGATTGTCAGGACGATTAGAAGCTTTACACAAAGGACAAGCTTTAGTAGAACGTTGCTTTGTGATATCGTGCATACGATGTTGAGTCTGGGCAGAAGTAGGCATACGAGACACAGCAGTACGTAAGCTTTTGGCTTCTTCTGTAGCACGTAATTCATCAAGTAGAGAGTCCATTGCTTGTGAAATCTCTGGTTTGATAGAAGCTAGTGTGCGTGAACGTAGTTCTGTCCCATAGCGCTGTTTAACTAGCTTTGGTAAGTCCGGGTTGATAAGCTTGAGCCATTGTAAAACGATAAGGTTTTCAAGACTAGGAGACAACTTTTCTTCTTCCGCGATGGCTTCACCGTGATGTGTGAGGTTTAAATCCGGACGTAGGAGATTGTCCTCAATAAAAGCCATTAGGCGTTGATACAAATCTTCAGGACGTTCATTAACCTCAAATTTTATAGAAGAAAAATCCAAGAAATGAGCCCCTGTTGACTGGAAGCCGAAATGCATGCGAATAGTTTGCCATATGTTGTCTATAGAAGTGGAGCCTTTAACGATAGTATTTCTTGAAATAATGGGACAGAAATTGGCGATTTGGCCCAGCATGAGTTCGAGCATGTTAACTTTCTGTTGGCGTGTTTGTCGCCGTGCAAGGGGAATCTCCTCTCCATCATCTACTAGTCCGCGGTAAGGTGAGCCCCTTGACCGCTTATCCCATTGTTTCCCTGGCACTAGGAACTCGGCAAAATGCTTATCTAGTGATAACGTGTATAAGAGATTTTGTCGCCATAGTTCAAAAGAGTTAACAGTTTCATTTTTAGTTAGGCACCACTGTTTCGGTGCCTTAGGGTTACCACTGGCCATTACTTAGTTACTGTAGGTACACACCGAAAGCCACGTGTTTGAAAAACAAAACCTTTCAGGTATATTGGATATACACAAACTGTATCTTGTGCGGACGTGGATTCTGAATCAGTACGCTGCCACCACGCCAGTATTAGTTAAAGTCAACTGGTCAATAATACCTGTTTGGGTCGTGACTTCAAAGTGATAATAAACGCTGTAGCTCAGATGGTAACTTTTACTGAAGGAAGTTCTACACACCAAAGTAATATACAAATCGGAACATGCATAAACACGGAAACAGTAGTGGCGCTTGTCCCAGTGCACATTTCACTCGTCAGGAGGAGTGGACGAGTGAATAATCGAAGCCCTGCTATGGTTAAAGAATTTTTAATTGTTGAACCTTTACAGCAAGTTACATTAAAACTGATTGACACATTTTTATTTATTAGTCGGTACAAAATGCATTGTTTGAAATTTTTTGCTTTGGTGTAGGTTTGGGTTTGGACTTTGTGAAGAAATCTTCTGCATGGATGACAGGCACCAAATTGTATCATCAACCACTTTCTCAATTACTATGAATTTAGATTGCATACCTTGCAAATGAAGAAAACGTCTCAAGTTTGATGTTTCTTCTTGCAGACGAAGGTCTTTTGCTACTTCTTGACATTGTCTATCTCATCCAAATACCGATTCATTCGTTTTTAGAGTGACTGCGCGTTTCCCAAATGACACTTGTCCGCCATGAAAAATCAACATCCGGTATGTTACCAGTCGTTTACAACATTTAAAAAAGACGATAAAATCCCAATTTTTAACAAAGCGTTAACATTCTCAAAAATAACTGCATGCATATAATTCACTTTTCAATGATATAAGACATAATCCAGGATTTTTGTTTTATTTTTAGATTTATTTGATATAAGCGACACCAAGGTCGAATCACTCTTCGAGGTCAGGCTGCCGGTACTCCTCAAGGTCACTTCTTCCTAGCTCTTCTGTTGGCTTTATTCTTCTTCCGATCAGCGGCCAAAATGTCAGGCGAAGCAAAATATACAATTGTGTTGATTAGACACGGCGAGAGTGAATGGAACCAGAAGAATTTATTTTGTGGTTGGTTTGATGCAGATTTATCAGAAACTGGTCTCAAGGAAGCACAGACAGCAGGAAAGGTGCAAATTTATTGAACTGGAATGTTTCAGAGCCTATAAAATTGATAAATACTTTTAATTGACAATAAGTCATGTTCATGATTTTACTACTGATGCATTTTGCAAATAGCCATTGATAATTTAATGTAAATTTACAGGTCAAGTTCATATGTCTGTCAGTTGACTGAGTTGTGTCCCTTATTCTTGAACTTGGGACCTTCTTAATACTAGCAAGAGGCTCTACTGACTGAGCTACCTGGCCCCTTTAAAGCCCTGTCTGCCACATCCCTTCCTTTTATGGCTACATGTACCTTGAATCAAAACCATAAATGATAAAGCCTTGACAAGAGTCTAGTTAGGGACCAACCAGTTAGTCGGCCAGTTCTTGGTGTCAGATTAGCCCCAATGTGCAACAGGAAAGGGATTAAATGCAGCTATCAAATAGTGGCTCTAATCTGGGACCTTCCAAATACTAGCTGAATGCTGTACTGACTGCATGAGCTACTCAGCATATCTTTGAGTCTGGTCTGCCATATAGGGCCTAAAAAAAATTATGTGTGTTTCCGCTAACTCGACCGCCCCAACTAAAAAAAGACAGAATCCAGTTCTTTTCCCCGATTTTTAAAAATCTCTTTTCGTTTTTTGATTAAAACTCTATTGTATCAAAAACAAGTCAGCAAAACGTTTGATTTGTACATGTTTTTGATATGTAATCATTTTAACTGTTTCGACCACAATAAGCAAAATAACTTAAACAACACATTTATAATATAATTTTAACATAATACATTACATACACATGCATAACATATGCTATTAAAAAAGAAAAAAATTGATCTACCGACCCTTTCTAATAATTCTATGTTAGTGGAAACACACTTTTTTTTATTTAGGCCTAGGTTTTGGAAATTTACTCGAAGGAACTTGACAAAAATGTTTGCCAGCATACTATTATATGACACTGTTTAATGTTTAGAAGTAAATAACTATTTTTATTGGACAGAGGATGAGTTTATATCAAAAACTTCAGCTATTTTGGGAAAATTTTCAAATTGGGGACTAAATGAGCACTGAAGTATGTCAAAATCAAGCTTGTTTTGTAAGCAGTTTTTTTTTCTGTTCGACTATCTGGTTGTTGAAGAACCAGAATTTGTGTTGTTTGTTGTACATATTTTTAATTTAAGATAACTTTTATATTGCAGTTGCTAAAAGAAAAAGGCTTCACTTTTGATGTTGCATTTACCAGTACTTTAAAGAGAGCCATTAAGACATTGTATTATGTCCAGGAAGAGCTAGATCTACATTGGATTCCAGTCCACAGACATTGGAGGCTGAATGAGAGACATTATGGTGCATTACAAGGTCTAAACAAGTCTGAAACTGCTGCCAAGTATGGCGAAGCACAAGTTAAGGTAGATAAAAGACTAACAACATATTATTTGATAGGTTGGGATATTTTTAAGTCTATCTGCTACAGTTAACATTGGTGGCCACTGGCAAGACATAGATTTTACACTGTTAGTTTTTACTGTTATCGTTATGGACTTCTAATATAGTCAGCATTAAGCTGTACATAAAAAATTTTCAAAGTCTTGCAGTTATAATGATGGTTGGCAGAGTTTAATGCCTATATTTAGCCTGTCGGCTAATGTGCAGACCACTTGCAATTATGAAAGAGACGATAAGACCAGGCTCACAAGATTAATTACAAGTAATGTATATAACCCAGTGTTTTCCTTAAGACCCGGCAACAGGCAGATTTGACTGCCTCAAACTCCAAATTGGCCGGTTAGAATTTTTAAAATTGCATTCTGAAGACCTGAAAATTATTTTTCTCCCTAGGCCGAAACATGCCAAAAATGTTTCTTTTAAAATGACAGAAAATATGTGACGAACCAAACAGCTAATATTCTGAACTAGTAAGAGATTGTGATGAAAGTGAAGACTTCTAATCTTGATTCTAGAACTAAATACATTCAAATCAGCAGGAATCGACAACCAGGTAGACCAAATTAATTTATTTGTCCAGATCGGTACATTTTTAGTGTGCAAGGTTGCCATTTAGGTACTCTTTTATATAATTAAGTGTTTGATTTTGGTACATTTTCCATAAAAAAAGTCTGAATTTTTAGTACTTTAAATTAAAAAAACCCACTAAAATTGGAAAAATCTGTCTAATTTGACCTTTTCATTTTATCCATCTGTTTATCCAATTTTATGGTACAAATCCGTCAACAACGGATAAATCTGTCGAATTGGTCAGCATGGACTATAAAATGTCAATTAAGCAGCAGCACACTATAATGATATTAACAGATGATAATTTGTATTTTTTAATTTTCAGATCTGGAGAAGATCCTATGATACACCACCACCAGCATTAGAAGATGGAGATGAAAGATATGATACATCTGACAGAAAATACATTGTAAGTCTACATCGTATGTATATCTCGCTATAGTGTAGAAGTCATGTTGTAAAGAGCTATATTGGTAAATATTGAATGCAAGTTATATATTAATGTCATCAATATTTCCACACCAGACTATCTTCACACATTGGTAAAATTGGGAAAAATTGAAAGCGAAAGGGAAATTTTTGTTTAAGAAACTATAATTCTATAATTAGCAAGAGGTTTACTGTTCTGGATTTATAGTTGGGTGTTTGCTCCAAAATTTTACAAAAAAATCCCCAAAATACCCTCTTTTATATTGATTTTTTAAGATTTAAAGCATCCAGTGAATAAGCTGTATCTCTTGCAATATTCGCAATAAGCATATTCTAATGTTTATATTCAGGCCCAAAACTTTGATAATGTATAAACTAAGTTTTAAGTATTATTCTCCATAAGTGTAAAGGGAGATAATTCAAATACTTGTATATCTGAAAAGGAAATTTCAAAACGAACACTTCTTTTTTTAGCAAGATCAAACTAATGATCAAACTAATGGACACAATTATTTATATGTATTTGAATGATCATTTTAAATTTCAGCAATATGATCATGTAGTGGTACCTAGATGTGAATGTTTGAAGGATACAGTGGAAAGATTTATGCCATATTGGCATGACGCCATAGTACCAGTAGTCAAGGTAAGTAATTTTAAAAAAAAAACCATTTGTTTGAAGTTTTGATAAAATATTTTGAAGTGTTGATTATTCATAATTTTCAAATCATCAATATTAAAATGAAGCATTATTTCAACAATTTTTAGTGGAATTAGTCTCCTAACCAGAAGGCATTGTAATTTTTACAAAGTAGATGTAGTAAACTGAATTTGAACAAGACTTGTTAGTAAATGGTTAATCGTTTTATTGTGCCTTCTAAGTTTTCATTTAAACTAATGTGTATTGCTATTCAAATTTTCTGAGCAATTTTGATGGACCAGTGTAACCAACTAAATATGTAATTCAAAATGCCCAACTTCTGTCCAATTGAAATTTTTTGTTGAAATTTCTAAATAGTCAGTGAAATACATCTTCTGTAAAGCTAAACACTTTTCTGTATTTTCTAATTCCATATTTCTGTTAACAGTCAGGACAAAGAGTGGTGATATCAGCTCATGGAAACAGTTTGAGAGCTCTCGTAAAATACTTGGATAATATTCCAGATTCTGAAATCACAGAACTTAACATACCAACAGGTAAGATTATTATGCCTCCTGTCACACAGTGGAGGCCGGGGTGGCCTAATGGATAAGACGCCAGTCTTCAAATCCAGGGTCTCACACCACTGTGAGTTCAAGTCCCACTCAGACCACATGTGGGAAAGTGAATTTCCTTTGCTGTTGGCCTTTACTGATTCACTTGGTATCAGTGTACTGGACTGGGGGAGTGATAAGATTGTCTTCGGTGCACTGACTCGGTGAGGTAGCACCTTAAAGTCACCCTGAGTGTGCGATAATACAAGGCAGACCATACCAAACACACACACTTCACATGCATACACAAACTTGTTCATAGATTAATCCATAGAGGTTAATAAAATCGTTCTTGTCGCGAATAGCTGAAAAATTGCTGATGTAACGTTAAGCAACATTCAACCAACCAACCATCCTGTTACACAGTGTTGTAATTTCAATGTTGGTCTGTCCATCTGTGTTAAGTTTTGTTCAGACAAAGACTCCCATGCTGTTCTGCACGGATTTCATGAAACTTCACTTAACAGACTCCATGGTCTATTGTTGTGGCATGACCTTTAACCAAGGTGATAATTTTAAGATCATGGAGAGTGGGCATTGGTCTTTCTGATTGTCGGCCAGTGTACAATCTAAAAATAGCACACAAGTAAAATAGCAAATCGGAAACACTTACACATACCATAATATCAAATGAATATGTGTTTTTAAAATAAACTTCAGCAAGCCTGAAGCTGATAACTTCTAGACAGGGCTGGTAGTTATTAGATAGGGCTAGGCTGAACATATTACATGTACATGGTTAGATGAATGATTTTCAAGGACTTTGCAGTCTGGGCTAAAATTCTAACAAGTTTTGAACTCTAATTAAACAAACTTCAATATATGTAGTAAAATGTTAACATGATTTTAGTTGCACATGTGGCAGGTGTAGCTAGCTAAACAGGAGGTGTTTACCCGTCCAGAGAACCAAGCCTCAATTTCCTAGTGGAAGTTCATGTTTATTTATTTACCAGTTTTCAAAATTTTTATTTTGCTTTGGGATTGTGATTTGGTATATTTTATTTCTATGAACAGGGAAGTAGCTTCTCTGGAAGTATTGGCATAGGGCTTAAAAAATCTGATAGCAATTCACCGAAGAGTTATTCTGGACTTTTATCCGTTTGATTAATAAATAGTTTGTTTGATGCTTTGATTATTACATACAATATGTTTACATAAGTTTGTGTTTATTTTCTAGCTATACCACTTGTGTATGAGTTAAATGACAAGATGAAACCCATCAGACATTATTACTTAGCTGATGAAGAGACTGTAAAAGCAGCACAAGCCAAAGTAGCAAATCAAGGAACAGTGAAAAAGTGAAGCACAAATAATCCATAATCTGTACAGAACTATAGAACATGATGTGGATTGTTAGATAGACTTGTTTTGTTGATTTTATTTTTTACGGACAGCTTCCAGATGTTATTTAATGGACAGATTCCAGATGTATTGGGAGAGAAAAAGATCTAAAAATCATCTGATATGATGACTTGAACTCGAAAGTAACTGCATACATTAATTTTTCGCATGTTGAATTTTATCAGCATGAGAGTTCAGAATTCAGTTTTACTCTGTCATTTGTCTTACAAATTGAATTGAACTGACATTTCAGTATTTGGATTGCCACTCAATAGTTATAGGCAAACAACATTGACCTGTCTGCTTGACCTTTGATTTAAAATTTACTATGAACGATTAATGTATAGGGAAATCATATGTTAATTTCATCTACATAATAAGAAACACTATACATGAACGTTGTTTATGAATTCACAGGGAATAATAAAACTATCCATGTATTGGGTGGATTTTCCTATATGGATATTCCTATGGAAAGGTCAAGCAGACAGGTCAGTGTTGTTTACTTACATGTATTATTTTATTTGCCAAATACAAATTCAATTTGTGTGTTTTCTCAAACAAGGAAAAATGTATACCATTGTTGTATCTCTAAATAGTGCAAAAACGTTCAACTACAAATACATGATACATAACATGTAGTGGATTGTAGTTTTCAGTTTCAAGTCAGAGTGATACATCAGATTCCAGCAACAAATCTTTTAGTAAAATGTATTAAGTGCTACATTTATTATTTATTTTTATTCATTGTATTTATTATCTTCTATGTATACTTGCAATTCTCTTGGTTTGATGTCAATGAACAAGATACTTTTGCTATAAATTAAAAAAATCTGGTAACCTCGAAGAAATTGCCTGTGAAATAATACATTTATCAGCTATATAAACCAGGAATTTGCATTTTATTTTTGGCATAATAGGGAGACTGGTATTATTGTTTTATTTTTAAATGCATTAAAAAATCTATTTAAATATTCACTTGTTAATAAATTACATCTTAGTTTTTATTTTGAAAATTACTCTTAATGTTTCATTTATTTTTTTGTTGATTTTTTTTAATTAATACATTTACATGCATCTGTTTTTTGTTAAAACATAGATGAATTCATGTACATATATAATGTACCATTAGTTACAATGCAACATTGTTTTCTTTGAAATAGAAATTTTGTTCAATTTCTAAATCAGCTAAAAATGGATTTTCTTTTGAAAATTAGACAAAATAATTCTGTACCGATCAAGAAAGCTTATACTTAACTTTGTTGAGGTTTACAGTGTATATATTGTTATACCTCTCCTGGGCCGTTATAGTCTATAAAGGTGTTTATCGTGTGACCTGTCATCCCAATTGTTGTGACATCTTTGCAAAACCTGATATTGCAAAACCTGATATTTTTTCCCTTTTTGTGCTTGTTATATGTGCCATGTTATAAATTAAACAACTTTTTTTTTAACTTGCAAGTTAATGTAATATATCTTACGGTGAATTACATGAACATGATTATAAAAATAAATACTGAACATCTATATGGATTTTATTTACTACCTGGCCAGTATGTTACTTGAATCACTGAATCTGTATAGCATTAGTAATCATTATCTACGTCATTTAGCTAAAACTATGCAACTAGCAACAGTAAAACTAGAAGTGGCATTCTTTCTTAAGTGAACAGTATTCTCAGTCATTGAGGCTGCAATTTGAATAGAATCGAGTAATGGACTTTTGTGACCCAGTCAAAATTCTTTCACTTGTATTAAATCGGTCAGTTCTTGAATAGTGGAGCAAATCTAGAGTGCCTGGAAATAACCACCAACCATCGGCAAGCAAATTAACAAACATTCACACACTAGGATCTACCCCAAGTGATGAGAAGCACTGTGATTCACTTAACCATTATGATTAAACCTTGTTATGTGAAGATCAAACACTTCCTTCATAAAACAATATGCAATCAAGGGTGGAACTCAATACATATATAAATGTAACTGACTGAAAGAAATGTATACTACTTTTATCTGGGAATTTTCAGATTTGTATTAGATGTTTTCACTGGCTACTGTTAAGGACAATTGTACTATCCAGTAAATCATAAAAAATCCTTAATAGTTTTTAACCTCTGAAAACTACTGTAAATGTATTAAATTTCATGTGTTTTCCTAGTATTAGAAATTTATACATACTCACATAGTTAAATTTTCGCGTTTTTGAGACATGCACTATAACACAAGCATAAATATAATTTTCGTGCAAAAAAAACAACAGCAAAAATATTACAGCAAGGAAATAAATATGTTTACAGTAATATGAGGAGTGTATAGAAATCACCATGTCCATGACATGTCATAACTCACTGTTGCTTCAGAGGAATCTGATGAAACTTTACATAAGTGATCTCTGTCGTCCATAAGCTATATGTTATATCCCTAAGCAAAGATATTATCCTAAGTTCAATTTTACAGAGAGCATGTTTACAAATCATGAACAGGAATTCGATGTTGCTTCAAAGGAATTTTATGAATCTTTACTAAGTAATCTCCATTGTCCATAAAGAATATATGGGATCTGGGGTGCATGCATTAGTCTCTCTTAAACAAATCTATTACCTCCGACTTAGCTATGACTAAATGGAAATATGGACAACTGTATTCTGTGAGTTCTGTCAGGAGCTCACTTGCACATCTAGTCCATCAAAAAACTGAAGTGTATATGTTGTTGCTCAGGTGAGGCGAGACAAAATCTTCTCTAATCAATATAAACTAACAGTGCCTTTAACCAACTTGGTTTAGTCCCAACATCATGACCATGAGAAGATTAAAGTGTCACAAAGTTTTCAGTTTGTTTGCTTAAGTTCAGTGGTTTTCAGGAGGTACTCCTATTTCCTCCATCATTCCAAAATTTAATAGCTCAAATTCAATTTACAAAATATTGACTGGGGCATAAAAAACATCCCAGCCCTACAGGCTAATTAAAATAATTCAAACTGAAATAAACACAATCATATGAAAACAAGAACATTCATTTATATATATTTATTCAATGAAACGGTAGATGAAGTCATTAAATACATGTAAATGTACATTGCTTGCTGTCTAACAAATCTATTTAATGTTACTTAGGAATAAAATACTTTCATGTCTTAAGTGTTGAAGTCTGAAAATAAATACAATGCATTACCAGCAATGGTTCCTCTTTTATTAACATATACAGTAAAACATGTGAGAATCAAAACTATTCTTCAGTTGAATCATTCAGTGAATGAATTTGAGATAAGATCAGTGTTCAGTTTAGATATCTTATTTAAAATAAAATAACAAATCAATTTTCTCAAACATAAAACATATTACCGGTAAGTTCTTTCATGTTCAATAAAACATTTACTAATTAACATTGTAATAACTGGTAGAACTGAAAAATAACCAAGGTTTAATTTATTGCAGTTTAAGTTTCTTCAAAATCAATACCGCTCTACAAAATCACATAGTGATCAAATGTGAAAATCACTTAAAATATGTGAGCAAATGAGTATAGATATAAATATATTTTGTACTGTTTAACAGTACCCTACTTAACAAGAAAAGGAATCCAATAGAAACATAAAAGATGAAAATTTTTACATAAAATTTTTTATATGTTCTTAAAACAGCAATTCCTATTTTTCCAATATTTGAGAAATATCCTGTAGTTGAAACTAATAACCTTTAATAGAATCACTCAATATTAAAAACAATCATAAATTAAAAAACTAAAGGTCATTCTCTTTACCTGCTATACTTGACTATATGTTTTAAATTCAAAATCAAATCTGCACTATGATTTAGTACAACTTATCTCAAACACCTTTTAATTAAATATATTTAAACATTAAAATCATTTTAAAAACACTTTAATGTTAAAACAATTGTTGTGGATTCACCTTTCCTATACAGTATGCAAAATATGATATGAAGATTGAAGACTGGTGCTGAAACTAACGTAACATTTCCTTTCTGGTTATTTTTATCATAATTGTTTTGTAACTATGATGACTTTCATCAGAATTACACAAGACTTTAAATTTCAAATGTCCATTTGGCAGACTAAAATACCATATTGAATTTCCTGAGCATGAAAATTCAGATCACATTTGAATAACATCTCTAACTGGCAATAGTTGTTAATAAAACCACATTTACAGCATTTGGTTCAATGGTCAAGGCTATCAGAAATTAATTCCTAGATTTCATCCCTACCAACCTCTTCTTTTTATCACTACATTGAGTATATGTTTAAAGAAGTGAATGCATTTCAACTATGATATATTTAATGTAAATGTGGTTTTTGATCAATACAAGAAAGTGTTGTTATCATTTACGTGGTGAACATTTTAAAATCTACAGTAATTCATTCTGAAAAATCTGCCATTCCTGATTTTTAAGGATGAAAATCTAGGAATTAACTTATTATGGCTAAGCAACAAATACCTAGTTTAAATATCTATTGACTCTGTAGTTATGGCAACTATTATTAAGTCACAATCCAGTGTCTTTTGATTCCAATGTTTGACTTTATAATGACCAGTTGTTATAATTGTTTACAAGTTATAATCCTCTATGTCATGAGTTTATAAATGAACAACAGGTTACCAGTTCACAAACACTATTATAATCTAATATTTCTTTATGAAATAATCTAAATTCTCTGAGTAAAGCTTGACACTCCCCTGATTTCTTTGTATAACGCTTGGCTCGCAACAGTTTATCTGCTAGATAATGTAACCAAAACACATTTGTCCTGGCATGAAATGGTTCCCATTGGTTTCTGTAAAAAAAATTAAAATGTTTTTTTCATCAGCAAACATACAATTGTCAAGGCAACAACATAACCTGTCTGCAAAACTAGTAACACAAAATAAAATTTAAGCTTTATTCAACAAAGTAATAGAGAATTTAAATTTAAATCTAGAATACAATGTATGAAACATGCTTTAAAATCAATCTTTATATATTTACAGATTGTTTCAGTCCATTTTAATACTATTTCATCTACAGATACTCTGTTACTTCATGGATAGTCATGGTAGTAGATATATCATTTACTAGTACATGAAATATAAAATTGCTTTTAAAGTTTTTCATAAATTCTAGAAAAACAAAACTTTCTAAGCAGAAAAAGACGAGTTTTCCATTTAGTTTTATAGCAAAGTAATTTTTAGTCATATTGCATATTGTTTACTTTCTTTCTTTCTTTCGAATTGTCTCATTCAATGTTCTTGTTACACTAGCACTATGCAACAAAAACTCACAATACATGTAGCTATTTATAGTAAAATTTCATTGTTATACAGGAATGAAGCTTAAATATTTTGAGTTAGGGGCCCAAACCACTTCAGAAAAGAAGTTGTAATAGTAATACATGTATATATAGATACAATATGTAAACATTAAGGGGCCCAGACTGATTTTTAGTAGCCATTGGTCCTTATCTATAGTAGCCAGCATTAGGTGCCAGTAACAAATCATGTTTTACTGTATTAATTATTATCATACTTACCCATTTTCTTCCTGCATTTTTCTGTAGATATCAAACTGATAATCCCCACTACCTTGGAACAGTGTCTCGTCTGTAGATAGATCTGTAAACACTGTACAACCATCTACAAACAAATAGGTCATATGTATCATTTAATATCATATAACAAATCAGTAGAAATATCCTTTTTCTATTCATATTTCTAGTCTCTTCATATCAGCATTGAAAATTGATATCTATACTACATACTACATGTCCAGAGAATATTAACCAACCAACTTACCCTATCCCAGCACCCAATGATGAATGTCTGTATCCCATACAAATAACTTTGGTTAATATAATCATGATAAGTGTGTTTTGTCAGTAATAGTGGACAAGTCATATAAAATATAGAGTACAAAATACTGTTAACTTGTCAAGTATGAGAGAAGAGAAAACAGATATCCACAGGCACCCATGGTAAACGTAAATCAGATATTTCTTCAGGGCAAGTTGATGTTTTTTATATTTTATAACCAGAATAAATGACTTACCTTTTCTAAGTCTTGACAGTGTAAAGTCAATTATACAAGCTTCTACACCATGGTTCTCTACTTTGTAGTCTGTACCCAACAGTCTGTAGTTTGTTGATTTATGCGTGGATTTTTTCACCAAAACATTTCCAATGTGTAAATCTCTGTGTTCAAACTCTAGTGCTTCTTCTGCCACAGCCAATGAAAAGGCTACTTGTACAAAGACACTTTTCGCTTCAAAAATATTACTAAACTACAAAACAAAAGGTAAATATTTAAAATAACAAAGTTGAATATTAACATATTAGAAAACAAAAAATTATATATATACAAAGTAGTTTCTTCATTTTCATTGATAAGTGAGCGGAATGTTTTTGATGGTTGCCATGTTTATTTTGAAACATGTATTTTATAAATGAAGTATAAAAAATTAGTGTGAATTCAGAATGCAAGCACATCAAGGCAGAGATCAAATTATTGAGATTAAAAAGGAAGGATAGTTTATGCAAGCTAAATAAGAACAATTTATAACTTAAATGAGATATCATTTTAAAAGAAATTCCAACCATGTGCAGGATCAAAATACAAATAGCCATTAGCACATACATTCCACCCAAAGATTGTTCCTGTGAAGTTTCATAAAGATAGTTTTCGAGAAAAGCCGCAGACAAAATGTTGGCAGAAAAAATAGTTAACACTATGTGTCCCCCAAATGTAAGGGACACAACCAACACAGAAATGATTATACAAAGTTGTGCGGACATGAATTATGTATTTATTATATAATCACAGTGACTATAAAATCATAAAATCTTACCTCATATGACTCTAGTGCTTTACCTCCATTATCAAACTCAAACATGATAAATAGTTGGTTATCATCAAACATATCTAAAAAATAGCATCACTATAATTTATGTTTGTGCAGAATAATAAAAGAGACTGTTTTAAAGTTTTCACGATGAATTTAAAGCTACTGTGACCTTGAAATTAAGTAGTGTCAAAAACATCTTTACAGATTACATTTACTAATTACACTGACTTAAATTTTGCATAAATGTCAAAGTCAAGCATCATTGCAACTTTTAAAGCCTTCATCGCTGATACTGTATATGTATTTCTAAGCTTCTAGGTCTTCCAATTCATGAAACAAAGATGTTTTTCGTAAAGTCACCATGACATTAAATGAAGCTCAAGGTCAAACAAATTTTTCAAACTTTCATGCACTTGTGTTGTAATATATAAAGTCTAAATCTAATTGGCCCTTTTCAAAAGAAGGTTTTAAAAGGTTTTACCATTAAAATTTACTTACCGTGATCTTATTTGAAGGTCAAGATCATGGTCAACAAATTCTGCAAACTTGAAAATGCTAAACCTGTCAAGTTTCACTATCACTGGTTCAAGAGAAGCAGAAAATGTTATGAAGCACAATGATGGACATAAGACAATCTAAACAGGTAACCACATGGCTTTGGCTCAGGTAACCTCGTAAAAGTGTATTTACAATGTACTATGAAACATGATAAGAGAAGTAGCAACAATACAATGAATGATGGTTGGAGAAAAAGTAAGGATAAAGTAGTCATACCAGGTCTGTCATTTTCTGATCCTTTCTTCTCAAAATAATCATCCCACTGTTTGAGTAATGTCTCAGGATATTTACCCTGCACACAGTAAACACTGAAAAAGTAAAAGTAAAAACATTACATTTGTTTTTATATAATTGTAAAACAAAATTTAAAACAAAATAAAGAGCATTTTATATTAACTAAACAAAACAAATAACCAAATTCAAACATAAAGAAATAATTATATGAAAATAGTAATACATGTAATTGTAATAATTGCATTATATATATATATATATATATATATATATATATATATATATATATATATATATATATATATATATACACACACACACACACACACACGGTATATTACATATGTATATTAGGATAGATCTATCTTTGCTACTTATAAAGAAATATAAATGACATAACCTACCTGTTAACCTTACAATAATTACTGGTGTGACAGGATTTCAGATTTCTAAGACTGCTGAGTTCTCTGTAAAATAACAAGATGAGACAATAAGTTTAATAATAAAAAATCTATAAAAAAAAACACCATAAATAAAGCCTCCTATTATAACAGACTATTAATTTGGCACAGATGAAATTACTAAGAACTAAAAATCATAAAAAATTAATTGGGGAAAGTCAATGAGGTAGAGACAGCTGGAGGATCCTTGAGTGGATTATGTAAATACTTAGTTAAAAACAAATGCTCAACTCAAAGTGACTGCTTATGTCTGAGTTTATTTTCACCAACTAGTTTCGGCTGAGCAGATCAGCTGTCATTAGGGCTGATCAGTTGTTTGATCTTATTCCCTTGGTGATGTACTCGTTAATATTTTACAATTCATCTTATACCTTGATATAACTATTTCTGGTAATATTTCTGCAAATGTTTTCTGAGCTTCATCATTAACTGGAAATGATCCTTCTATAGGTATAATCTATAAAAAATACAAGTAAAATGGCTAACAGCATACAGAAACTGAGAAACAGCATGGTATTAGTTGTCCACAATCTGATGGCAGTGTTTATAAACATTGACAGGTTTAAATAACACATATAATAGGTGTGAGTAGTGTATCGCCGTATGTGTATATATAATCATGCAGGTTCACACATTATTTGTTGCAATAACACTAATATTAAAATGATCTCATTGTATCCTTTGCCATCAGGTTTTTGACGAACTATAATAACTTTAAACTTAAAGGTAAAGCAAACATTTTTTTTTACTTTTAGATTTTGAATATCAATAACTGACTTTATTAAATAAAGAATTTTGAATCCTACATTAATGAAAACTACAATACACTTGTACTTGTGGGAAATACTCATTTCTTTTAACAAGGATGTTTTGGATTCACCTTTATCACAGAATACCATTTTGCCATTATATCTAGTGTTCATCTGAAGTTCCAGGGACCTTAGCCAGTAAACAAGCAAACCTTTTTTCTGACTAAAAACCGAGATCCCGTAGACAGAAAGAGGTACTTAAATCTGACCATTTGGTAATCATGTGTGTTACTGAATATATTGTAAAGATAAATACCTTCAAACTTAAATCTGACTATTTGGTAATCAGGTGTGTTACTGAATATATTGTAAAGATAAATACCTTCAAACTTAAATCTGACTATTTGGTAATCAGGTGTGTTACTGAATATATTGTAAAGATAAATACCTTCAAACTTAAATCTGACCATTTGATAATCATGTGTGTTACTGAATATACATGTATTGTAAAGATAAATACCTTCAAACTTAAATCTGACTATTTGGTAATCAGGTGTGTTACTGAATATATTGTAAAGATAAATACCTTCAAACTTAAATCTGACCATTTGGTAATCAGGTGTGTTACTGAATATATTGTAAAGATAAATACCTTCAAACTTAAATCTGACCATTTGGTAATCAGGTGTGTTACTGAATATATTGTAAAGATAAATACCTTCAAACTTAAATCTGACCATTTGGTAATCAGGTGTGTTACTGAATATATTGTAAAGATAAATACCTTCAAACTTAAATCTGACTATTTGGTAATCAGGTGTGTTACTGAATATATTGTAAAGATAAATACCTTCAAACTTAAATCTGACTATTTGGTAATCAGGTGTGTTACTGAATATATTGTAAAGATAAATACCTCCTAAATCTGACTATTTGGTAATCAGGTGTTACTGAATATTGTAAAGATAAATACCTTCAAACTTAAATCTGACTATTTGGTAATCAGGTGTGTTACTGAATATATTGTAAAGATAAATACCTTCAACTTAAATCTGACCATTTGGTAATCATGTGTGTTACTGAATATATTGTAAAGATAAATACCTTCAAACTTAAATCTGACATTTGGTAATCAGGTGTGTGTTACTGAATATATTGTAAAGATAAATACCTTCAAACTTAAATCTGACCATTTGGTAATCATGTGTTACTGAATATATTGTAAAGATAAATACCTTCAAACTTAAATCTGACCATTTGGTAATCAGTGTGTTACTGAATATATTGTAAAGATAAATACCTTCAAACTTAAATCTGACCATTTGGTAATCAGGTGTGTTACTGAATATATTGTAAAGATAAATACCTTCAAACTTAAATCTGACTATTTGGTAATCATGTGTTACTGAATATATTGTAAAGATAAATACCTTCAAACTTAAATCTGACTATTTGGTAATCAGTGTGTTACTGAATATATTGTAAAGATAAATACCTTCAAACTTAAATCTGACTATTTGGTAATCATGTGTTACTGAATATATTGTAAAGATAAATACCTTCAAACTTAAATCTGACTATTTGGTAATCATGTGTGTTACTGAATATATTGTAAAGATAAATACCTTCAAACTTAAATCTGACTATTTGGTAATCAGGTGTGTTACTGAATATATTGTAAAGATAAATACCTTCAAACTTAAATCTGACTATTTGGTAATCAGGTGTGTTACTGAATATATTGTAAAGATAAATACTTCAAACTTAAATCTGACTATTTGGTAATCAGGTGTGTTACTGAATATATTGTAAAGATAAATACTTCAAACTTAAATCTGACCATTTGGTAATCAGGTGTGTTACTGAATATATTGTAAAGATAAATACCTTCAAACTTAAATCTGACCATTTGGTAATCAGGTGTGTTACTGAATATATTGTAAAGATAAATACCTTCAAACTTAAATCTGACCATTTGGTAATCAGGTGTGTTACTGAATATATTGTAAAGATAAATACCTTCAAACTTAAATCTGACCATTTGGTAATCAGGTGTGTTACTGAATATATTGTAAAGATAAATACCTTCAAACTTAAATCTGACCATTTGGTAATCAGGTGTGTTACTGAATATATTGTAAAGATAAATACCTTCAAACTTAAATCTGACCATTTGGTAATCAGGTGTGTTACTGAATATATTGTAAAGATAAATACCTTCAAACTTAAATCTGACTATTTGGTAATCAGGTGTGTTACTGAATATATTGTAAAGATAAATACCTTCAAACTTAAATCTGACCATTTGGTAATCAGGTGTGTTACTGAATATATTGTAAAGATAAATACCTTCAAAGCAACAGATTTATTTCTATTTTGTGTCAGAAACACCTCTCCATACACCCCATCACCAATCTTTACACAATTCTTCATCATACTGGAAACAAAATACATCATCTTTTATAACAAGTGACCCAAGAGGGCTTACACTGCTGAAAGGGCTAAAAGAGATGGTGGTCTTTATTTTACTTATAATGAGCCAATGAGTAATTCAAAAGGAAACAAACCCATTACATAAGTTTACACATGTTATAACTTATATGACTATAAATGCACTTTGTACATTATATACCATATTTGAAACAAACACATTGGTAAATTGTAACTGTCACTGCAGATGCTTCTAATGCACTTTGTACCACAGCACTGACACTGACCGATCTAAATGTATTTCTGACACAGCAGCAACATTTTTTTAATTGGTTTGATAATGGCCAAACTACAAGGGTAAGACCATTAGATTACTTGGACTTATCCCTTTAAACAGGACAAGACAGACAACCCATGATATTTAATCATTCATAAATACAGACCTTGGAGTAATACATTCCTTGAAAGTAGTGATGACTGTTTTTTGACAAGCTTGCAACACTTTAGATCTAGGTGATGGTGGAACTTCTGATACACTTGACTTTGATGGAGTTAACATTTCCTACATAAAAAACATAAAGGTTGAGATATGGTAGCAGCTAAATATAAACTGTATCTAACATCAGTTCAATGTATAGATTATTCAATTGTATATCTAAAAAAATTACAAAATGTTTTATATTGACATGAGATCATGTGATATGCTGGTTGAATTCATTTTTTATTTTTCATTTCCAGATTCAAAAGAAATAACAGTAATGACAATAGATATTGCCTGAAAGAAACTTTGTTAAAGAACACAACAAAATTAACAAATAAAAAATTCTGGGACGAGCCAAAAACAGTGGGGTGACCGGGGATGAAAATTTAGGAATTAATTTTATATGGCCCAATGCTTGAAAATTACAAATGGCCAGACTAATTTTCATACATATAACTTAAAATTAGCGGGAAACATTGAACATTTGTCTTCAATTATTTAAGCAGTATACAATGTACCAGTATGTTGTTTTTGTTTATGATGCGTTTCTGATTGGGATGAAGGGTGTTGAGTAAACAGGTGCTTGTTTTAGACCACTCACTCAATGAGGCCTGATACTGCTTGTTGGGTTTAAATTTAAACTTGGCTAAGTCATTTCTGTCCCAACTACATGTACAAATACTAGCATTTTAATAAACTATTTGCAAGTTTGTATGAAAACATTTTAATTTTGATAGAATGAAACCTGTCAGAACTTAATCACTTTCCAAAGATGTAAAAGTAATGTTGTTTGATGAATTAAGTTGTGGAACTTGAATAAAACAAAAACAATCTTCCGTCTGGGTGGTGTTCAGTTTTTTGACTGTATGGAATTTTCACTATATCAAATCCATGATGCAATGAAGTGCCTTTATTTCTGCACACTTATTTGAAGTACATGGAACACAAAAATAATGTTCTGACAAATACAAAATTTACAGTAACAAGATGACATATATTGCATACTTACAAAAATAGATTCATTCAGGTCATTATTTCCTTTCTTCCTGGCTTGATAACGCAATCTTCCAGGTGATAATTTATCACTACTTTCTGTACCTGACTCTGCAGTGCAATATTCAGATTGATTACTGCTTTCGTCATCATCATCATCATCATCATCATCATCATCATCATCATCATCATCATCATCATCATCATCATCATTATATTCTTCTTCATCTTCTTCAGAAATTTTACCAAGATCATTTGATTTGCTTTCAACACCAGCTAATGTATACAGTGTTGTGTCATTCTGTTCCTCATCATCGTCATCATTTTCTTCTTCATCACATTCTTCAACATTCGACAGATCGTCATCATCATTTTCATCACTAGTTTCAGCTTCATCATCATGATAATCGGGATCATCAGACGATTCCTCCGTTTCTTCCTCCTCTTCCTCATTCTCACTTTCCGCGGAGTAATATCTACTGTTTGTGGATTTCTCACTATCTATACTACTAAATAAACAGTCTGAACCATTAAACACTTTTTTCTGTGTTGAACGACTTGATCTCCTGTTTGACACACGCATTTGAATCATGCTTTCTCGTAGTTTTTCTAACTGGACATAACAATCAGAATGAAGCTGGTCATCAGATTCATTTTTACTCTCACCTGCAAAACTGCTCTCTTGAAATTCATCAATTTTATGTAGAGAATTTGTTGGACTATTGAAATGTTCTGAATTGTTATTATGGCAGCTATCACTAGATGATGAGGACCTATCTATAACTAAAACAGGACTAGAGTCTATACTGGACAAACCCAGTTTATTAAAGGGAGATAAGTTTGTAGATTGACCACTAAAATCATTATGACAGTTTGTCAATGGACTTTCCATTAATTCAATTCCTGAAATATTATTAGATATCTGATTCTCATTACCCGATCTAGTTCTTTTGGCACATGGTGTACTCGTTTCCATGGCGCCTGAACCTACTACAGGAGAACCTGACACAACAAGACTATAATCATCAAAATCACTAAAATTATACTTTGAGAGTTCTTTTTTACCAATATCTGGTTGTTGTTTTTGTTGTTGTTTTGGTTTCTGTTCTCTTTTCCTTTTGTTTTGTTTTCCATTACTTTTACACTGATTGTTCCTGATATTTCTGGTGTCTCTTAAAATCCTATCACTATTTTTATTGTTTACCCTTAATTTCCTCCGACCTCCATCATCTGATTTAAATAAGATATCACTCCCAGATCCTGTGCTGCCAATACTAGAACAGCTATCCTACAAAATAAAAATAAAAATTTCAATTTCTAACTCAATGCGCTGTCAAGATGTTATAACCAGTATGATGGACATTTATATTTTCTACTCTATGTAATGTCAACATGATATAACCAGTATGATGGATATTTATATTTTCTACTCTATGTGATGTCAACATGATATAACCAGTATGGTGGATTTTCTACTCAATGTGATTTCACAAAGCCAGTATTCAATGTGATATTTCCTGTAACTGAAGTAAATGGGGAGAAAATTGAACATGATAGTCCTTATTTCTGTGTTTGTGCACTGAAAACAGCAAGAAGGGCTCAGAGGATCCACCTTGCATCTCATGGCATCATCATGATGGAGAGGTTTCAAAAAGAATTATTTCCAGATTATGACATGCTTGTTTGATTTGACTGAGAAGCAACATAGTATACAAGTACATGTAGTCCAATTAAACAAACTAAAAACCTTTAAAATTTGATATGAACTACGAGGGTTCAATATTTAAAATATTTTTGTTCTTCATTAAAGCAGACCAAAAGCTTAGATCAAAATGAATAAGTCTTTTATATACTGTAAACAAACTTTTATTCATGGATATTAACTTTCACAATTTTCTTATTAAAACCATTTCGCGGCTATTAACTTTTGCGATATGGAAATTAGCTGAACATTAAGTATTAATAAAACTATTTTCAGAAACAAATTCACAATTTACTTTCGTGATCACTTTGTCTTTGCGATACACACGAAAATTAATTGCACACAAATAAACGTTGGTTAGAGTAGCTGTTAAATCAAGTTAAGAGGGTATATTGTTTACCCTTTCAAAGTTTCTCTGTAACACCATCCTCCTGGTACATCTGATTGGTTCATTCTCCTTGTTGTTGGTTTTACTGGAAATACAAAGATATATTTTTAATATCTAACCATGTGTGTATACAACATCAATGATTCTCCTTTATGGTGACCTTTACATTATAAGTAATTCTCGCACATCTAAAGATTAGAACATACTCAACTGTTAATTTATTTTAAGAACCATGTTTTATTAATGTCATACCTGTAGCGATAATTTAAGTTATTGAATAAAAAAAAAAACGAAGTGAACCACACATTTATAAGTGGCCAAACATAGCCAAACCTTGAACACTATACATTACATAGTCTAAACAAAAAGTTGTATCACTTCAATAGTCATCTTTAAAAATTACAAACAACTATTCATCTGTAAAGATTGGGGTATATTTTACACATAATAATTAATACAAAGAGATAAACATATTCAGTTGAGTGGAGTGGAAAGGAGTATTGGTGTTTTATCCATCAGTCAAATTTCTGTCACTTATTTCAGGGCGATCAGTTCTGGGATGGTGGGCAAAACTGGAGTACAAAGAGAAAACAACAGACCTTTGGTAAGCAAACTTTCTCACACTAAGATGTGTATGAGCGAGATCTGAACCCAAGCTGTCAGACACACTGTGAACCCACATTTAAGACAACTCGGCCAAAGAGGCCAAACAAACACACTGCAAAATTAATCAATATTAAAGACAGCAAAAAAGTCCTCACAAACAATCCCTGTGTAGAGTAGGAATTTGATTACACAATTACATATAAAGAGCGATAGTTTAAACTTACAACTTAAGCTAAGTTAATAAAACTACTACTACTACCAGATGAACACTGCAAATGTTCATCACAAGTGTATGTACATGGGGCATGAAATGACACAAAGTTACTTAGCTGCCAAAACTTTTCAAAAGATGTATGTTATTACCAGTACTTTAAATAATACCTGGGATACAACATTTAAAGTGATCATAAGTACAATGTATAGTAACTTTACTATCATAACTGAGCTTCAACAGTCACCTGCCTATAAAGGCCAGTAGAATTGTATCCTAATTGTTCTTAATTCATATTATATTAACCTGTATATAAAGGCCACCTGTCCATAAAAGCCACCTATACTGGTTCCCTTGTGTGGCCTTTATAGACAGGTACAGTCAAACCTGTCTATATTAAAGGACACCTAAAGGATCCACTAAAAGTGGCCTTAATAGGGAGGTGGCCCCTATATGCAGGTTTAAATGACATAAAAAAAGAGCAAATGGATACAATTTTACTGACCTTTTAAAGCAGTTGGCTTTTAAGGCAGGTTTGATTGTATAATAAATTTTGACATGTCCTTCTAAGTTTCAGACTTTGAACTGAATCAGCAACCAATCAACAAATTAACCAGCCATTGAGGATTATATTGGCTCATATTTATTCAACTGACCTATTTTTAACCTTCCGAGGTTTTCTTTCTGCAAAAACAGAATCATTTGAATTATCTACAGAGCTCGCTGACTGATTAAATGACAATGACCCATTACTACTGCATGAAGACAATGAAAATAAATTTTTCTTGTTTTCTTCCCCAGAACTCCAAATATCTGTATGAATCACACGGTTCCTATGTCGCCCATAGGTCTTTATTGTTTTATCATTTCTTCCCATTTTCACTGCAGAACGCTACCATCCAAAATCCTATAATACAAAAATAATATTTACATCAATACAACAATATGACAATAAAGTAAAAAAAAAGAGTACATTTATTTATATCTTTCAAAATATATCCTCACATCAACATTATGCAAAATCATACCAAGATTTAATTCCATTCAAATTGGATTTATGAAATGTGGGTTTTTAATTTATTTATTGTTTTTGCTCTAAACTCAATGACTAGCAACAATACATTTATTTATTAAACATGATGAAATTCATACATAATGTACATATGTCCATAATTATATATACAAAAATTCAAACTAGTATGTTAAACACTGACTTCTGTGGTGCAGCGAGAAGCGTATGGCATCTGCTTACGATTTTATTCAAAACTTTATTAATCAAATATACAAAAAGTATTTTATTAAACATGATGAAATTCACACATAATGAAGATACATACGCAATAATAATATGTGTAAAATTTCAAGCTTGTACGTTAAACACAAACTTGTGTGGCGCAACGAGAACCATACAGCATTTGTGTCGCATCATTTAGTATGACCCAATTCTGAACAAAAATGCTCTACTTTGTTAAAGGTTCCACATTAATATTCACATTACTCTAGTTCATGTCTTAAACATTCAATTGCTCTGGAAAAGTCCACATTTCATTCTCAAACAATCATTTTTTCAATAATTGGGCTGAATAGATATTGTCACAATAATTTGTTATAGGATTTGTTCTTTGGTAAGACCCTGGAGACGATGTTATTGATTTTTGTGACTCTGGTCAGTCTTAACTCTCAGGAAGAAAATGCATCTGCATTTGGTATTTTAAAGAAAATCAATTTGACCCCTGGAAATTAATATGTACAACGTGATACGAAATATTTTCTCTAAAATTTAGTTGATCAGTTTCACCACCAGCTGACCACCCACCATGGACATCGCAGTGCATTGTACCACGAAAATGGTGTAATTTACACGGGTAAATTAAAACAAAATATTGTCATTTTGATTATCAGACCTGTTTAAAATGGGAATCATGTCTTCAATACTGATTTATCCTGTCATTTCTATGATGACACGATGTTACAGCATTGTTTTGACTTTTTTAGAGTTAAAAATGGCGGGGATGTAACAAACGTTTTGATTGGATAATTTAATCGCATATAATATTCAAAGTGAAAATGGACCAGCACAGTGAACCTATGTTCCGTTTCATAAACAAAGTAACCGTATTTCATTAAAATTATCATAAACAAATTACTGTATTTCATTGAAATTATCATAACATAGACAACTATCATGTACATTGCCGCATAGAAATAATACAGGTGTACAGTTTTTATTCGTTTAAAAGAAACTAAAAACACCGATTTCAAAAAATGATACAAAAAATGACCACATATATTCGAGTTCCTTATAAAATCCCTGTTATTTCAGTATTTTTTGTAATTTTTTAGGACGTCGGGAAATTACTTCCATTTTAAGTTATAAATATAGCAGTTGTTTTGGCACTATCTTTAATTTAGGAAAAATGTGACGAAAGACCGTTAGATAAGGGCTGTTTTTTCACGCTAATTTGATTTTTTTTCAAAAATGACCGCATCTAAGGTGTTAGAGCACACTTTGATAAAGCTAAAAATATAAAAATCAAATGTTGGTTTTGACGACAAAATATACTTCCAATTTCATTTAAAGATAGGATAATTTGTGAATATCTAGTGAAGGAATATCCAATATGGCCGCACCAAGTATAATACATGCGATATGTTGTTTTATTTTCCCCACTAATTAAAATCTTACAAATTAAAAGGTTTTATTTTTTCTTTCACTCGGAATGTCAAATTTGCTTCTTTCATTGTTAACAAATTTTAAGATAGGGGCGAAAAAGGAAGTCTTTTTACATGTGAAAATTAAAATCATTCCGATTTAAAAGAAATAATAAATTAAAATAAAAAAGTTTTATTAAATACAAGGCTACAAAATGTTATCCGAGTTTTTAATGTTTAATCAGCAGTGATCAGTGGCTACATGCCCGTAAAAAGTGATCTACTTCTCTTGATTTCTACAATGTATAATAAAAAGTTTTAAAAATTTTCAAAGAAATTTAAGACAGATTTGTTAGTCAGCTTCCTTAATGTCATATAAATATATCAACGAGAAAAGTGAAGGGAATGAAAGTGAAATAATCCTTTAAGACAATAAATATGATTATAAATAATGAATTCAGTCCAATTAAAAAAAATATTTATTCAAAATTTATTTCATTGGGTCAGTAAGTCAGTCAATCAGTATATTCATCCAAATTAATCTGATATGATTTACTAGTAAGTGTAATTAAGTCAAATATATCTTTTCCAAATGAAGGAAATAACATTTACCGAGTATCATAGAGACTTCATGAATATATCTAATGATTTATACACACACGTGTCAATCATATTTTTGCAAATTGGACGGTAAGTTCTTTTGATTACAGGTGATGAAGTTCTACTAATAAACAGGATGTTTATTGATAATCTTTTAATAATTTATTTTCAATTTATAGTAATCAGAAACTACCTTTCGAAGTTGGCCATTGGATGAATATACCTAGAAACTAAGACATCATAGATTATGTGAAGTTTGAAATTGCAATATGTCACATTTTCTGATGCAAACATGTTTTCTATCGATATAAATAATGTATTCTTTTTTCTAATAATGGGCCAAAAATATTATTTAAAAATATATTTAGTTATGTATTTTGCATTTACCAATAAATATTTGTTAAATTAATTTGATAAAATAGATGAACATAAACATTAGAATGGATGGGTGCGGTGTATCATGGATAATCACATTTATTAAAATGTGTATTAGCATTTTCACTTATATTTGTATTGCGCACAAATATAGTATTTTTATACTATTTGATTCATGAATTGATCAAGTTACTGTTATTTTTGTGTTTAACATTTCATTATTTTTATTCTAACAAACAGTATATACCTTCTGAGTTACTTCTTGACTTATTTCCGTCTCTCCATTTTCCTCTATCTGTTGCTACTTTTGTTGACTCAGTCCATGAGTTGTAACCTAGTTCCGTACGTTCTCTTTCAATGGTCCTTCTCCAAGTCTCTTTGTGTCTTCCTCTTTTTCTCTCCCCCATCTGGTGTCCAGGTGAGTGCTAGTTTTGGGTACCTGTTGTTTCCCATTCTTAAAACGTGGCCCAGCCATTTCCATCTTCTTCTTTTGATTGTGGTGCTGATCTTTTCTGCCCCAGCTCTTGCTCTTGTTTCTTCATGGCCAGTAGATTTTTAAAATTCTTCTTAGACATTTGTGGAGGAAGGTGTCTACCATTGCGCCTTCGGTTTTTGTCATTTTCCATGTTTCGCTGCCATACAGGAGGACTGAGAGTACATTTGAGTTTAGCAGGCGGATTTTTGTTCTTTCTGAGACCTGGCTGTTGTTCCAAATAGGTGCTAGTTTGATGAATGTTAATCGGGCGAGGCAGAGTCGTCTTCTGATATCTTCATTTGTCCCTCCTGTGTTGGTTAGTATTGCTCCTAGGTATGTAAAGGTTTTGACATCTTCAATTACTTTCTGGTCGTTGCTTGTGATTGCGTAAGCATTGTTTGCATTGAATCTCATCAAGTTGGTCTTTGAAGCATTGATTTTGAGGCCGATGGAGTGGGCGTTGTTGCTTACGTCACTGAATTTTCTCTGAAGCTGTTCTTTTGTTCTTGAGATTAACGCAATGTCATCTGCATACTCTAGGTCATCCAGTTTGGTGGTAAAGTTCCATCTTATTCCTGTGTTATTTGTGGCAGTTGATTTTCTCATGACCCAGTCGATAACCATGAGAAACAGGAAACCGGACATGTTGCAACCTTGCTTAACTCCTGATCTGATTTTAAACCAGTCTGATGTTCCGCTTGATGTCATTACAGCACATTCGTTGTTGCTGTACATGCATTTTACTATTTGGATTATCTTGTCTGGGATGCCATATTGTTTCATGATTTTCCATAGTGTGTCTTGGTGAACACTGTCGAATGTTTTTTCAAAGTCAATGAAACTGATGTAAAGTTTGGAGTTCCATTCTACAGTTTGCTCAGTGATGTTCCTGAGTATGAAAATGTGTTCCGTTGCGCATCGTCCTTCTCTGAATCCTGACTGTTCTTCCTTAAAGTGTTTGTCCACTTGTTGTGTTATACGCTGGATGATGATTTTACCAAGGATTTTGACGTTGTTGGTATCAGTGTAATGCCTCTCCAGTTTCCACAGCAAGTGATTTCTCCTTTCTTTGGCAGTTTGACTATTAGCCCTTTTTCCAGTCGCTTGGGATCTTTTCCTTACTTCATACTTTTTCAGTAATGTGTGAATTTCCTTAGCAGATGTTTCCAGGTCAACCCGTAGTAGTTCACTGGTGATGTTGTCATTGCCTGGTGCTTTCCAATTTTTTAGTTCTTTTATTGCGGCCCTGATTTCATCTAATGTTGGAGGTTCTACATTGATAGGAAGTGGATTGATGTCTTCTAACGCTATGACTGCAGGTTCTGGTGGTTCAGGCCTGTTCAGTACTTCATTAAAGTGTTCTTGCCATCTGGATTTTATTTCGTTTTTTTGTAAGAAATGTTCCTCTTTTGTCTTTGATGTGTTCTATTTGGTTGATTTGCTTTGCACAAGGTTGTGATGTCATGATGCCTTTGTTCCTTTACTGGCTGCTATTACTGCTTCAGTAGCAATGTCTTCAAACCATTGTTTCTTGTCTTTCTTCATGCTCTTTTTCACCTCTTTATCTTTGTTTCTATGTTGTTGTCTTTCTTTTTTAGCCGTTCTGATCTTGTTCCATTAATCTTATTTTTTAGGATTGTTCTTTCATCAACCAGTTTCCAACTGTTTGCGCTTATCCATTCTTTGCTGCACTTTTTCTTGGACCAATGATGGTTTGTGCGTTTCATTATAAATGTTTTTAAATTGTGTCCACTGATCTTCAAGTCTCATCTGCGTTGTCTGCTAGGGCACTAATCTATTTCTCAATTCTAAGAAGAATTTTTCTTTTATGTTTGGTTTTCAACTTGCATGACTCGTACCTTTTTGATGATGTAGCTTTTCCTTGCACCTTATGCAGCTTACCTAGTTTGATTACAAGTAGGTTGTGGTCACTTCCTTCGTCTGCGCCTCTCATGACTTTCACATGTTGATGGATCTCTTGAATTTTCCATTTATGGCCACATGGTCAATTTGGTTTTTATGCTCGTTGTAGGTGATGTCCATGTGTACAGATGGATGTTTTTGATGGAACATTGTTGTCGTGATGGCAAAGTTATTAAGGCCATAGAAAGAGACAAACTTTTCTCCATTATCATTCCGGTCACATGGTATACCATACTTTCCTACTGTTCCTTTTTCTCCTTCCTGATTTTTCTCTATTTGCATTCAGATCACCTATAATCAGGACTGTGTCATGTTTGGTGTTTTATCTACTACTGTTTGTAATTGTTCGTAAAATGTGTCCTTTTCCTTTCTATGCATCATTAGTTGGCATATACTTGATTAAAGTTGTTTTGAGTATTTTGACCAGAATCTTGCTGTTATAATTCTGTCAATGATAGGTGCCCATTCAAATAATGATTTTGATGTTTCCTTTGTCATAGCAATTGCAACTCCAATGTGGTGGTTGTCTGACCTTCCGGAGTAAATGATGGTTTCTCCGGTGCGTGTGTTTATTTTTCCAGACCCTGTCCATTACATTCACTAATCCCTAATATATCTAGGTGGTATCTCATCATTTCTTTCATGGCCTGTGCAGTCTTGCCAGTAGCATGCATGGTTCGTAAGTTCCATGTACCAATTCTCCTGGTGAACTTAGGATTGGCCAATGTATCCTTCAGCATGTGAACTTCCATTGGGCTTTCTTTCTCATGCGTCATTGTAACAGTTTCGTCTGGTTGTTACGAAGTTTGTTGGATTCTTGGCTTTCCCCTTCTTGTATTATTTAACTTGTATCTGGTTTCCGTAATCAGCTGTTTTTTCCGAGGTGAGGTGATTAGCCTTACGCTCAACCTAGTACCTCTAGGTTCGTGTTTTCTGTTAGGGTTTTCCTTCCCATAGACGACTGCAATACCATTGCTGACGAACTCCATCTGTCCGGATTTTCTTTCTGGGTTGTCTTCCATAGTCTTTGACCTACCATGGTCATCCACAAGGCAATGGAACCAATTATCCCATGATTTGGGGAAAGGTTGGTGAGAGCCAGGGCGTGTCCACACGCCGGTGGACATGCACTCTGCACCTCTAGGGTCCTTGCTACTCCGAGATCCCCCTCAAATTCGCCTTGAGTACTAGACTCAAGTTACCTCCAACAAGGAGGCATTTGAAGGAGTCTTGGTAGTGTAGAGGTTATGTACTGGCAGGGCTAGATTTCCGCTTTCGCTACTTTCCCTTTCGCCTACAAGTAGGCTAGCCAGCGGCAATAAAGATCTAGAGGCGTTCGATCTATACCACACTAGACGCATATCACAACCCTGTGGTAAACCACCAACACACATATATCTTCTACTCCAAAATAACCATCTAATTTTTCTTTCTCTCAATTTTCCTCTTCATTTAAACATTAAATTAATTTGCTGTTCTGCTTGGAATATCTCTTAGAATTTTTTATCGTCATCAGGTCGTTTTATCTCATTATGACCGTGTCAGGTTGTCAGTTACCAAGTGATCAGTTACCGATAACTTGTGGTAACGAGGTTTGTGAAATTTACCTGGAAGAGTTATTCCGCCTGATCACTTCACAAAATAGTTGCAGTCGAACAAACTGCAGTATTTCATTAAAATGATCATAAACAAATTAGTGTAATTCATTAATATTATATATCTGCATTACATTTCTCTATTTATTCAACAAACTTACATGTAAATTCATCTAACTTTGCAAGCTTCCATTATATTTTTACTAGTGTATCGAGGAAATCTCAAATTCTAAATTTGGAACATTGTTCTCAACCGGTTGAAAAAATTTCAAAAAGACTTGTACATTGCATGTACGTATCGATGATAACGACTTATGGTCGTAGAAAATTATACAAACTTCAATCTGCGATCTTTCATTGAATAAATCTCAATTAAAAAAAACAACAACAACAACTGACTGTATAAAACCAAACCAATTCAAACGTCAGGTCATTAAACCGTAGCATGCTAACTTATATTGAAATATTCAGTTTAAAAAGTTGACAATAACGCGGCATTACGACCAACCAAATCACTAAGGTACCGTCATCTCCGGTTTTAGTGAGATATTCATCTAGTCAGTCAATGCATATGTCTCTGGTTAACGTGAAGTATTCAATGAATCCAAGTTCATTCTACATCGAAAAAATTGAAGTATCTTTACATGCCAACATGTGCATTTGTTAAAAATCAGCATTATAATTTACACGTATAAATGCTATTCGCAACTGGAGGCTACCGCGATATTTAAACACAAACATATACTGGTTCATGTCCAAACCACAATTTCAAAAGCAAAGCAAAACAAATTAAGTCAAATATGTAAGCTTCCACCAGAGAAGTGAGTCCGGATGTTCCGGAAGGGTAGAACACCACCTGTCCACCAGCTACACCCAAAAAGAGTAAAGTGGAAGAAACAAACATGAAACTAAAGGACATCAGCTATATCCAGGGTAATTTTGGATAAGGAGGCATCGTGTAGAACATTGATGGTGACAACGGACATTGCATTCTAAATATGAACATTAATCTGATTCATTATGAAAGTCTGATTATTTTAACTCTTACTCTTGTGTTTCGATAACAATTTAAAACTAAAACTATCCCCATCTATTGGTAATGTTCAGTTAAAATCAACTCAATAAATAACACGATAGAACAAAGCATTCGTAAAGTTTTATTCATTTTTGTACATATTCAGTAATGTGGCATTTTGGTAACTATCTCATAAAGAGCGTCTCCTGGTGAAGTATTGCCGTTCAGGTCCCTGATGGCACGGAGTACATAACTACCATCTATTAATTTATTCTGGACTCCACATTCCAGTAGGTGCTTGGCAGCATCCAGGGCTTCCTGTTTGGGTGGTCTGTCTTGAAAGTTCCCAATGAATGCAATGCCTATTAAAACATCAAATGAATGCAATGTCAATACATGTAAAAACCAATGAATGCAATATATAAATATAAAACAACCAATGAATGCCATGCATTTAAAAATAAAACAACCAATGAATGCAATACATATAAATGTAAAACAACCAATGAATGCAATACATATAAATGTAAAACAACCAATGAATGCCATGCCTATAAACATAAAACAACCAATGAATGCAATACATATAAATATGCCATGCATTTAAAAATAAAACAACCAATGAATGCAATACATATAAATGTAAAACAACCAATGATGCCATGCCTCTAAACATAAAACAACCAATTTATGTCATGTCTATAAATACAAAAACAACCAATAAATGCTATGCATTTAAAAATAAAACAACCAATGAATGCTATGCCTATAAATTTAAAACAACCAATGAATGCAATACATATAAATATAAAACAACCAATAAATGCTATTCATTTAAAAATAAAACAGCCAATGAATGCCATGCCTATAAATTTAAAACAACCAATGAATGCAATACCAAAAAAACTTAAAACAGCCAATGAATGCAATGCCTATAAATATAAAACAACAATGAATGCAATACATATAAATGTAAAACAACCAATGAATGCCATGCCTATAAACATAAAACAACCAATTTATGCCATGCCTATAAATATAAAACAACCAATGGATGCAATGCCAATAAATGAAAAACAACCAATGAATGCTATGCCTATAAACATAAAATAACCAATGAAAGCCCAGCATAATAACCAATGAATGCTATGCCTATAAACATAAAATAACCAATGAATGCTATGCCTATAAACATAAAATAACCAATGAATGCCATGCCTATAAATGTATAAAAAATCAATGGATGCAATGCCAAAAATGTAAAACAACCAATGGATGCTATGTCTATAAACATAAAACAACCAATGGATGTCATGCCTATAAATTTAAAAAAAACAATGGATGCAATGCCAATAAATGTAAAATAACCAATGAATGCTATGTCTATAAACATTAAACAACCAATGAATGCAATGCATATAAATCTAAAACAACCAATGGATGCAATGCCAATAAATGTAAAATAACCAATGAATGCTATGTCTATAAACATAAAACAACCAATGAATGCAATACATACAAATCTAAAACAACCAATGAATGCCATGCCTATAAATTTATAACAACCAATAGATGCAATGCCAATAAATGTAAAACAACCAATGAATGTTATGCCTATAAATACAAAACAACCAATGGATGCAATACATATCAATTTAAAACAACCAATCAAAGCTTTGCCTATAAATATAAAACAACCAATGAATGCTATGCCTTTTAAGATAAAACAACAAATGAATGCTATGTCTATAAATATAAAACAACCAATGGATGCAATACATATAAATATAAAACAACAACTGAATGTTATGCCTATAAATATAAAACAACCAATGAATGCTATGCCTTTTAATATAAAACAACAAATGAATGCTATGCCTATAAATATAAAACAACCAATGAATGCTATGCATATAAATATAAAACAACAAATGGATGTTATGCCAATAATGTAAAACAACAAATGAATGCTATGCATATAAATATAAAACAACAAATGGATGGTATGCATATAAATATAAAACAACCAATGAATGCTATGCATATAAATATAAAACAACAAATGGATGTTATGCCAATAATGTAAAACAACAAATGAATGCAATACATATAAATATAAAACAACCAATGAATGCAATACATATAAATATAAAACAACAAATGGATGCTATGCATATAAATATAAAACAACCAATGAATGCTATGCATATAAATATAAAACAACAAATGAATGCTATGCATATAAATATAAAACAACCAATGAATGCTATGCATATAAATATAAAACAACCAATGAATGCTATGCCTATAAATATAAAACAACCAATGAATGCTATGCATATAAATATAAAACAACCAATGAATGCTATGCATATAAATATAAAACAAATGGATGGTATGCCAATACTGTAAAACAACCAATGAATGCTATGCATATAAATATAAAACAACCAATGAATGCTATGCATATAAATATAAAACAACCAATGAATGCTATGCCTATAAATATAAAACAACCAATGAATGCTATGCATATAAATATAAAACAACAAATGGATGGTATGCCAATACTGTAAAACAACCAATGAATGTTATGCATATAAATATAAAACAACCAATGAATTCTATGCATATAAATATAAAACAACAAATGAATGCTATGCATATAAATATAAAACAACCAATGAATGCTATGCATATAAATATAAAACAACCAATGAATGCTATGCATATAAATATAAAACAACAAATGGATGGTATGCCAATACTGTAAAACAACCAATGAATGTTATGCATATAAATATAAAACAACCAATGAATTCTATGCATATAAATATAAAACAACCAATGAATGCTATGCCTATAAATATAAAACAACCAATGAATGCTATGCATATAAATATAAAACAACAAATGGATGGTATGCCAATACTGTAAAACAACCAATGAATGTTATGCATATAAATATAAAACAACCAATGAATTCTATGCATATAAATATAAAACAACCAATGAATGCTATGCATATAAATATAAAACAACCAATGAATGCTATGCATATAAATATAAAACAACAAATGAATGCAATACATATAAATATAAAATACACAATTCTTACACAATGAATGCTATGCCTGTAAATACTAGTACAAAATGTCCAATGAATGACATGCCTATATATACACATGAAACAGGCAATGAAATATAAATTACGTGTAAATCTGAGAATATCAACATGTTATAGAACAATCATCGGAATCCCCCCTTTCATCTTGTTAACCTCTTTTTTTGGATTTCATATACCACCCAAAGAGATAAAAAGGATAAAAAGCTGTCTCTATATAGCATGTACTTATCATAAAGCAAATATTGCCCGGCATATATACATGGACATGTGTTTGATTATTGTTTCATGTTTGGAAAACTAGATTTATGCAGTAATATTTCAAAGTACTCTGTCTGGTTGTGTTTTAATACCATCAACAATTATTTATGTGCAATATACATAACACATTATTGTACTGGAATTATGCACCAGTTGTTCGGTTGTGTCAGCTGTGTTTTGGTAGCATCAAACGTTACTACGACAATAGGCATATCTTTAAAAATCCGGGTATCTTACCGATTGACATTTGGTTGTAAAATCCGGCATGTTTCCCTAAATGATTCCATCCGTTTAATTCGTAGACATTTCCATCTTCTCCAACAGCAAAATTAAACTGATCTAAATATAAATCAAAACGCTTAAATTCAATTGAGAAGATAAAAAGTTTACATAACTAAGTTAAGAAATTGTATAAGGCACTTATAAAACTGTCATATACCATTTTTTAAATTTAATCAGAAAATATATTTAAAGAATGGTATATGAAAAAGCTATTGTTTTCAGTGTTCGTCTCCAACGATGGTAAGCTACTTAGCTTAATTGATTCAACTATATGAGCGATTGTCCATTTGACATTTTCAGAAAATATTTGAATGACCAAGACTAAAGGGTACCTTTACACTTTTTCAATGTGAAGTCTTTACTGTGATACTGCAAAACAAACGTTTGATGGCCAATAGTAATGTATCACGGTTGCAGGTGTTTAATATTTATCACTTAACAAACTATGCAGTACCAGACGCCATTTTCGGAATGAAATTCTTCAACTGTATTGTTCGGACCAAAACTGGAAATCCAAATATTTTTAAGACGCTGAAATACGAATGTTGGAAGGATCAAAATTTATTTACCAAATCCACCTTACTGACACATAAACATAACATTTAGTATTCGTCAGTGAAATAATGGATATTTTACCATGATGCTAAATTCTAATCCAACACGACGACAGCGGAATATCATCGCACAATTCGTCTTCGTTAGAAAACGAAGAAAACATTATAGAAAACGCCGTATTAAAGGTATATGTACTTCAAGCACTGTAACATGTACAATGTAGCTATTCAACAGGTAAAGTAACAAAGAAACTATATCAATTAATGACAGAAACCTTCAAACAAGACACAAGAAAACAAGCACATAATAGAATCGGGACCACCTACGCAATTTCCAGTGTTGTATGTCTTGTTGAATCCTGGCCTTGCATTCAGTACTCGTCTGGCAGTCTTTACCATCTGTATGGTGGATTATAGCAAACTGAGGCAGGGTTGAAAATGACATAGACATTTCTGGCTGGTTCAGAAAATCACTGCTAGCACCCCACTCTTTATTTGTAACAATATGGAAGTTACTACAGGTGAATGGAGTTGTTGCCGTGAGCTGTGTAGTGGGCAACGCGGTTGTAGTGACATCTTTAAATATAGAGAAAAAGTATTAAAGTAATATAAAAGTAAAGCAATCAAGACCAAGAATATCACAATTGAACAAACAACACAAGGTCATTACAAACAAGATACAATGCAAATACAAATTGAAGTGTTCATAATTTCTTTAAAATAATTCGGAGAAAAAGGTTTGAGAAACTATATACGGAAAAACCATTATCATTATTTAAAGTTAAAAGCTCTCGTCATCTCCATTTCCATTTGAGAAATCTCTTCGGTCATTTTAGAATATTCATTGCATATTCCACAATAAATATTAAGCAATAATACGCACATTAGAATTGTTAAATTAGTTTATCACTTCGGTCAGTGTGGGATCTTCAATGCATTTCAACACATGTCATATTTAGCAATGAGACGCATCTTAGCATTATAAAGTAAGTCCTTCGCTTCGGTGCATTGTGGAATCTCCATTGTATAAATAAGCATATAGCATATTAAGCAATGAGCCACACCTTAGCACTGTAAAGTACATGATAAGTGACACTGTAAGGAAACTCAATATTTAAAGATCTCTCGAAACTTTTCCGACCTTCAGCAATCTCTCCTAATACTTTGATCTGCGCGATTTGGATCCGAACTTATGCGATTGAGAAAATTTTTATCCATAAGCTTAGTTCCAAAGGGGTACTAGTATTTGTCACGCGGACACCCACTGCAAAAGTGCAGTTAAAATACTAACCAGTTTTAATTGGTTTCATTTAAATGTAATAAAATGCTATATATGGAGAGGTGTAAATCATATCAAATTCAATTTAATTTCCACAAATAAGTACTACAAATACCTGTACTTACTTCCACATGGCTGTTTATCGTACATCACTGGGGCCATTTTAACGAATGCGTTCTGTAAAAAAAGTAATCAGAACTCTCAAATTTAAATAATCGATATTATAAATGATTTAAAATGAAATCATAATAAAATAGAGGATATTAAACAAACTGAATTTTTCATAAAAAATCAAATTGAATTTTACACAGATTTGGTTATACAAATTTACTTTTTAATTTCTCTATGTTTTCATTGTTCTGTTATCATTTGCCATATAGTTAAATAACGTTAAATATAGTTAAAGAACGACGCCTAAACCCCTCCGATCATAAATATATGGTCAAAATGTGTCCAGGAGTGTGGTTGGAGAATACTTTTGTGTGACGATATACCATTTGGCTTAAACCAACATTATGATTATGTGTATACTAACGTGATTCATATAAATTATATGGGCCCAATTATGGTTCTTGAAAAATGCATAATTGATGATTTGGAAACATTGCGCGGATTTGATCTCCGTTTCTGTTGGGTGTTGTTCTATTTCCAGTGTCTGGTTAGGTCGGGCACAGATACATCCAAGGTTTATATTCTTATTCGCACAAAAACAGCCAAAACAACCGCCAAGTATACAGAACAGGGAAAGCAATATCTGAAAAGAGAAAGTAATATATAAAGAAGTATAACGTACCAATTGAACACCATCTAATGTTATAGGTAATGTTAATAAATGTATATAGATGGGTGTTTTGTTTTCCCCTAGGTATTTCAATAACTAGCGATCATAACGAGTCGTGTCTTAATTGTAAGGCAAAAACTAATACGTTTGGCCTAAAGTTATGGATAAAGCATATATTGATGATTTAAAAGTACTGTCCAGATTTGATCTCCGTTTCTGTATTTCCAGTGTCTGGCACAGATACATCCAATGTAACAATCGTTAAGGAAAGTAACATATGAAAATTAGATATATAGTTACATAAATGACCATGATGCACCAACATAAACATTAGTATGTGAAGTCAAAACTTATTGCGTTTGAAAAATAATTGTTTGCCAGCGTACCACGTGATAATTGCCCCTTAGCATATGTGTGGTACGTCATGGTTTATAGTATAATAACGAACGACGTAAAATGGTGGGATTAGGTGCACGCCTTTAACTTTGAATGTTTACAATTAGGCCAGTGATTGTTTGGTTTATATTATAGGTGAATGTCTGGTCAGAAACATCTAATGAGAATAATTGTCCATGACAAACATTAGGGGGTATCACGTGGCACGATGTTGAATCACATTCAGGTAATAATATAAAACATAATGTACTAAAGTACTGATATTACATGTAATTGCAAAAGAGTCAGGACCCCAAACTAAAACTAGTTATATGTACACTGTTGACACAGATATAGCGTTTCACGAAATACGTTGTGCCTCAGACAGGGGATCAAGGTAAATACTTACAAATTTGCAGCCAGAGGTGTAATATATGGAGATTGAGGTATAAACATGCTATACCATACAGTACGCAAAACGGAATACGAATCGCACTCAAACGAAACATTTCCCAGATCTCATGATTTTTAGGAAATGTTAACGTAGTGATTGACAATTTGTTTTGCCCTTGGCAATTCAATCAATAGTACGAAAGCCTATTAGGCTCATGAATAAAAAAAAAAATAAAAGGCGTAATAACGCGAATAAAAGGCGTTATAATGCGAAATAAAGGCGTAATAACGCGAATTGAAAGGCGTTAAAACGTGAATTAAAGTCATAATAAGGGAAAATAAAGGCGTTATAACGCGAATTAAAAGGCAACATAATGCGAAATAAAGGCGTTAAGAAAGGCGTAATAACGCCAATTGAAAAGCGTAATAACGCCAATTGAAAAGCGTAATAACGCCAATTGAAAAGCGTAATAACGCCAATTGAAAAGCGTAATAACGCTAATTGAAAGGCGTATTAACGCGAATTCAAAGGCGTAGTAACGCGAATTTAAAGGCGTTATAACGCGAAACAAAGGTGATTAACGCGAATTCAAAGGCGTTATAACGCAAAATAAAGGCGTATTAAGGCGAAATTAAGATGCCTTCCATAATGATGTGGAGGTCCTGAGGTTTAATCTCTATCTCCCCCTTTACATACATATTAAAAAGCTGAGTTAAGCTGAGTAATGGTGTTTAACGTCCCAGTCAAGAATATTTCACTTATATGGAGACGTCGCCGGCTATAGGCGAAGGTGCAGAAATTTTGCCTTTGCGTTGCGCTGATGACATTATACAGCAGGGTTCTTTAGCGTGCCAAGCCTTCGGTGACACGGGACCTCGTTTATTTTAAGTTTCCATCTGAAAGAACTGTGACTTTAATTTCTTAAGAACAGCCACTACCCACTGTCAAGTCTTGGGTCAGACCCGGCATTGGATGGAACCCATGACCTTCCAATTACGGAACGAACACTCTACCAACTGAGCTACCGCAGTGGCCACATATTAAGAGAGAAGAGAGAGAGAGAGAGAGAGAGAGAGAGAGAGAGAGAGAGAGTGTGTGTGTGTGTGTGTGTGTGTGTGTGTTTACTATTTCAGTAAAGCATAAAGAACGGTTTCTTTTCAATGTTAAAGTCTTTTCATAAAGAGTATAATTTTATTTATGGGATGGAAATCTTTTAAGTAATCTGATATATAAACATTGGCAATATACACATGGCTATTTATTAAATAGTTCCTGTCCAATTGTCAATCACTAACTGACAAAAGTTTACCAAAAAAACATAAGATCTAAATCAGGCAAACAAAATCGTTCGCGAATAGGTCTGGACCAGGATGATAATGCAGTGCGTTTTGTACAAAGGCATATGCACAGTGGAAGCGCGTGGCCTAGTGGTTAAGGCGTTGGACTTATGATTCGAAGGTCGTGGGTTCGATCCCTGGACCGGGCGATGTGTTGTGTCCTTGAGCAAGACACTTAATTTCACGTTGTTCCAGTTCACTCAGCTGAAAAATAAATGAGTACCAGCAAAATGCTGGGGGTTAACCCTGCGATGGACCGGCGTCCCATTCAGGGGAGAGTCTTGTACTCTCAGTCGCTTAACGCCACCGAAACCGGGATAAGCTCCGGCCTGATGGGCCTAATGGCTCGGGACAGACTTTAACTTTAACATATGCACAGTAGTGGTGATAAAATGTTCAAATTCAAAACAAAGTGACCCAAATCAAAACTATAACAATAAATTCTAGATAACACGAATTTACAAAGCATTTGTAATGCTTATAAAGAAAACTGTTTATAGTGAGGTAAGGGAAATCGTTTTTCATGGCTACATCTTTATATAAATCCATTGTAAATTACAATGGTAGGTTAGAATGATAAATATATATGTAAAATATAAAAAATAAAAATGAATACCGCATGTGTCCACATGGTTGTCTAATGATGTAAAATCAATTGGATCCAATATTTATCATAGAGCTGTCAAAGATTAAGGTAGTTCTGTTTAGTATCTTCTATTTATGTTATGTCAATAAGTGTATACACCGCATATAACTTGTCTTATCTCTCAGGAATACTAAAGTGTTCACGCGTTACACTTAATTTAAAAATTTACTTTGCTTTTGGATTGAAATCAGGACATGAACCGGTATGTTTGTTTCCAAAAACCTGTTTTCAAATGACAAGTTTCTAATTAAAAAAAAAAACATGTTTCTATTTGATTTAGATTCTATCCTGATATTTGGGTTGCTCTCACTACTTAAGTTAAACTACAGTAGATCACTATTGATATGGGTTTCTTTGACAGATCAATCAAAAACAAACATACCAATCCATGTCCTAACCAAAATCTCAAAACGAAATAAAATCTTCGAAGATGGCAAATTAGGTTAACTGATGATTTAGGTGAACTTCCCAGAGGAGTGAGGTCGGGTGCTCTGGAAGGGTAGGCACCTCTTGTTTAGTTAGCTACACGTCGCTCACAATTGGGAATGAAAAGAACATTGAACTACAAGACGTCAAATATATCCAGGATAATTTTGGGTACAGAAACACCATGCTTATCAACAATATTGCGGTGACAGCCATAAAACTGTTTGAGGGCCTTGATAAGCCTGGGCTTGCAATATCCTAGCGTCAACAATTTATTTAACAGGTTGCTTCGTTGTATATATAATGTAACTTTAAGCCGAAAAATAAAACGATTTAACACAAAACATAATATTCTAAATAATTTATTTAATCCCAAATTATTGCAAAAAATAGACAATTAACAAAAAGGATTGTCATACCCTTTTATGGCACAACGATTTAGCTCACCAAATATAATCAAAACATCAAGTAGTACATGACAAAATGATGATATATATATGTTTTATAAAATAAAACTGGCATTATATATAAGTATTTGAAAACACAATAACAATTTAACAGACAACAAACAGAATATTTTATATAACCATGCAGAAAATTTGTATATTGTATATATTGTATTATGATTGTATATAACAATTATGTAGAACTATGATATTTCATGTTTGCTTTACAAAAATAAAAAAAATAAAAAAAATTTTTTTTATATAGACCCGTTTACAATCCTCCTTAATATCACAATACTAGAAATATATTCGGTCAACCGATAGAGGCACAGGTTTCAATTTTCGGGTCTTGCCCAAGTTACACCCGTTTCTGTATTATAAAGGATTAGCGTTAACGTCAGTATCATTATACATGTATGATGTAATTACAAAAACAGTTACAAATTTCTTACCAAATATTGTCATAAAATGTAGAAAATTATCTTTCGTGAAATGTTTTTTAAAACAAAATATCTTTATGTTTACTTGAGTAGCTTGAAATGTTGATGTATTACATAGAGCACACAGGGACTTTCATTGAAATATTAAAAAATACATTTGCAAATATATACAACAAACAAAATATCTTATATAAAAATACCCTTTATAAAATCCCTTAATATCAAATGTTGGTATAAAAATGACATGGAATGCATAATGGGCTTCACCAGCATACCATGTGATATCACATACTGTGCGCAATACTACTTCCGTTTGACATAAAATTGCATAAACTTTAAATCAATAACGTTCCTCACAAACGTCATGAAATATTGATCGCGTGGTTATTGGTGCTGGAGATATTGATCTCGTGGTGCCCTGTCGTTATGGGGGCATTGGTCACGTGGTACTCTGGCTTTAGTGGGCATTTATCATGTGATACAATGGCGTTAAAAGGGGCATTGGTCACTTGGTATTCTGGCGTTGTTGTGAGGTTTTAATCACGTGGTGTCCTAGCGTTATGGGGTATTGATCATTGTTATTCTGGCGTTGTTGTGAGGTTTTAATCACGTCGTGTCCTAACGTTATGGGGTATTGATCACGTGGTGCCCAAGCGTTATGGGGCATTGATCACGTGGTGCCCAAGCGTTATGGGGCATTGATCACGTGGTGCTCTGGGACATTTAACGTGCTTGAAACGTTATGGATACGATCACATAGTACTCTGGTGAGTTTCGTTATGTCATAATTTATATGATAACCAAAATGTTACCAATCATTTTTAATAAAGATTCCCAAACTGACTCCACGGCAAAACACTCCATGGCTTCAGTTTACATTGACACCAATAAATTATATGAATATATATATATATATATATATATATATATATATATAACGTAATTCACGTATTCTAGCAATTTGAAAAGAATCAAACTGTAAACTGAGATACACATAAACAGACCACAAAGAATCTAAACATCATTGTACAATACACATGATGTTTGGAGTAAACTAAACATTGCTATATTATCATAATAACTTATACAACACACTATATATACGAAATACACATGACACATATATACCCTTTTTGAATGTGTTGAATGATAATTTTTTAAAAAATAAAGGTTTAGGTAAACATCATAGACTTGTCCGTTTGACATTTCATTAGGAATATTCATATAGGAGGATCCACCTCAATAATTCATGCGCAGCGTTAAGATCCAAGTTAATACATACAGTGCTCTATGAGGTGAGTACCCTGTACATAGATGTCCTTGGTCCGTGATAAATATTTAAATAAAAGGTCAAACTTGTTTTCTTATATATGACACATATTAAAGGTCGTTAACGGTAAGTCTAAACCACGTATAGGCAAACAACATTGACCTGTCCGTTTGACCTTTCATTAGGACTATCCATATTAGAGGGTCCACCCAATATGTTGGACCCAATATATAGGTAGCGTTAGGATTCGCAGTTAATAAATATACACATTGTCCATGATTACTGTTCACTTCAGGTAGACGAATATCCACACATGATCCCTATAACTTAAATTTACTCGTTCATAATGAAAATATAAACCAAAGGTCAATTGGACAGGTCAATGTTGTTTACCTATATACAGCATGATACTATCGTGTCATACGAACGTTCTCACGCTTTATTTGTTATAAGTATCCTAATTTTAAAATAGTCTCGTTGTATGTCTTGTCATCAGATTGTGAACGACCTATAGTAGCATATTACTGTATAACTTCAGCTCAATTAATTAACCAGTTAATCTCATTATACATGATATTTAAATTTAACATATTCTGGTACAAGGGAGTTTAATCAGTCCCTTTGTACTCAGTTACAAAAGTTTCTTTTATATCCCAACCTATTAAGTTCTATTTTACAGAAATGTCCAAAACTGCTTGATTTTGTCATTTTTAGGCTTTTTAGTCGAAATTAAAATTTTAGTGGAGGGTACAAATGGAAATCTTTCCAAAACGTGTAAGGGAATCGAACAAAGCAAATATCTAACACTTGACTAGAAATAATTCAAATAGAAGAAGACCAAACATCTGTTTTCTACAGACGGTACAATGTCATGAGAAATAAAGGTATGATGATTCAGTATATCTTCGGTGGTTTTACAGGAATACCCAGGGTTTCTTAACTATTCTAGTACAGATTAACTCAAAACCATACAAACCAGTTCATGTTCAAATCACAATAAAACAGCGTAAATCTTTGAAAACTTGGAAAATTAGTTAAATATGTGAACTTCCACCAAGGAAGTGAGGCCGGGTGCTCCTGGTAAGGGTAAGCACGTCATAAGTAACATGATCACATTCTCACAGATTGATTGTCTACACAGTAACAGTTGCACCAAACCGCCTATAAATAACTTTATAGAGAAGCTACTTCTCCATAATAACATTGTGCACGAAGAGTTGTTCTTTGTTAAACAAAAAGCTTAAGGGTCTTATATATAAAACAGTGACGTAGCCAGCAAAAAATATGCACAAGCCTGGTGCCAGTGCGTCCATGCAACTGGGTTCAGGAGCATGCTCTCCCTAAAAAATATAGCAAACTTTGGTGCATTTTTCTGCATTCTAAAGAGAAAATAAACTGGATTATCAGTCCACTTTCTATATTCTATTTTATTCCATTATGAATTCATATAGGTTTAACTTACCTAAGAGGGAAACACAAAATGTTTACCAAGGCCGAAGGTCTCGTTTAATGCTTTCATCCCTCATATCGTCAGTAGAAATTTGAGCTGGGTCCGAGTATTTGGGTTCACGTGCAATGAAGGAAAATGTACACGTCTTATCATCCAAGTAGACGAAACATTGGTTTGAGAGCGAAACTAAATATTTTAGATTGCAAAAAGAATCTATTTCGCTGAATTTTGTTGTTATTTTTTATGTCTATAGTTAGGCAGAATGACAAATGATATATTGTATTAATTTAAAAAAAAAAAATATCAGAACAGTTTGTGCAAGCACACGATTATTGTCTTATACGCACGCTACGCCACTGTAAAAAGAAGGTAACGTGTACTATATTGTACTAATATCATACACAGGAGTAACAAGTACCTAGATGCCATATGAAATGTGTATCTATAGCACAAAATAACAACAGGTGTATTAAAAAATATTAAGTAACCATGTTTATGCACAAATACAGTACAGACATATCAAAAGTTAAACACTATGCTAACGAGAAAGAGTCGAAGCTAAGCTTAGATACGAAAAGCTGCCGAATGGTATCTAAGATAGCTGTCAACAAGCTATCGAGATAGAGCTAACGAGGGACCGAGATGGATTGCCGATCCGGCACTTATAGTTAGCTTAGTTTTAAACGTTTGACAAACATGTATTGTAATTATAGAGAAGTAACGTGAACCTAGATGTCATACGAAATTGCCTTTTTTATATAACCCTCGGAAACAGGAACGACGCACACTTCTGGTTCGGATTTCAGGTCTTTGTCTTCGGACTCATCCAGCAAGGATTTGGAAGGTCTGATATGTGCTTTGAACTCGGCAGTGAGACACTCTATACAGAGTAATACAAACATTACGGTGTTAGTAAGACTGGGTAGGATATCTCTGTAGGGAGTGTTATCTGCTAATCTGTAGAATATCAAGATAGGACGGACCACTAACAGGCAGATCCCGTTGTAAAACAACATAGCCTGAAACAAATGGTTGAACAGGTTACATGGGCAACCGTCATCTTCGTAGTCATGGCAACACTTCCTTAATATCTGGAATTTAGACAACCGAAAATCTGAAATAATAAAAATAAAATTTGATTTAGGAAAAATGTAGTTGGCAATACTAGTATTTAAAACAACTGAAATAACTAAAAAAAATTCAAACGTTATCGGTTGAAAATAATTTTGAAATTATGTATAAATGAAATGTTACTATAGGTTTGTAGAGAGAGAGTAGAACATGATTTGTTTTATTTAATGACAACTTCCGTGTGACAAATATATATTAACTCATTGTATGATTAAAATTATGGGCCTATTATAGCTACTGAACATCATTCATTCAGGTAAGACTTCCTTCTGTACCCCCCCCCCCACACACACACCACTTAAATTCTATGTGATATTTTTGAAAAAATCGTTTTTTACAGACATGTTCAAAATGGCTTGATTCTGTCTTTTTTATTTATTCATTAATTCATTCATTCCATAATCCCAGTGTCCGTTTTACAGTCGGTATTTATAATGAAAGGTATTTTTTCTTGTCGCATTTTATTTTAGTGCTTTTAGTGCTTTTGCATTTGACTTTTCTTGGTTGCAATGGCTATAAACAATTTGATGTTGGCGTTTTTCTACAAATTACTTCATTTAATTGATTGTCGTTGGAATTGCGGATAATTTACCATTGTGGAATTTTTTTTTATCTCCAAATTAAAAAAAGACGTGTGTTTGACTATCGTCTTTAAATAACAAACATAAAACATATTGATACCAATTACTGACTGCAAAACTCAAGCCATTGGACTGAAATATGACAGAACCATTAAACAGGGGATCCAGGGATGTGGCTCAAAGGATGTTGTAAAAGACGAGACATTGGACTGAAATCTGACATAACCATGAAGCGGGATCCAGGGATGTGGCTCAATGAATAATATATATATATATATATAAGACAATGCATTGGACTGAAATCTGACAGAACCATAAAACGGGAAATTCGGGGATGTTGTATAAGACAAGACATTGAACTGAAATCTGACATAACCATGAAACAAGGGATCCAGGGATGTGGCTCAAGGGATGTCGTATAAGACAAGACATTGGACTGAAATCTGACACAACCATAAAATAAGGGATCCAGGAATGTAGCTCATGATCAAGGAATGTTGTATAAGACAAGACATTGAACTAAAATCTGACAGAACCATAAAATAGGGGATCTAGGGATGTGGCTCAAGGGATGTTGTACAAGACAAGGCATTGGACTGAAATCTGACATGGCATGAAACAGGGGATCCAGGGCTGTGGCTCAAGGGGTGATGTATAAGATGCGGTGCATTAATTCACATATTGCGCATTTTAAACTAATCAAACCAAATAGTTAAAGACATATAACCACTTACCTCCGTCTCTTGTATAGTTCTGTCTGACAATGTTAACCAGAATCCAAACCATAGGGAAATAAAACAGAATATACTCAACTGCATAAATATACGACTCAGATTGAATGTTCTTCTCACAGACTGTGAAATACATATGGACGGATTTTACAATACTTAACGAAGGTTTCTGGTCGGCCTCAATATTGTCCTTTTCCAACGAATTAGCAAACAGCAGATATACGGTCCCCATAACTGTGTTAAAGGTCAACAGGGCCTTTTGGATAGGATGGCTTTGTTTGGAGTTTTCAGCTTCAGAATTCATCGCAGAAAGTGTTATTGCTAGGAAAATGATTGCGTTCGATAAAATTGTGACTGGATAGAAATCCAAGCATCCATGATTTGAATCGCCATGTAAGGAACTTTTCACGTAGTTGAGAGTTGCTACACAATACAGACAGTGGAAAAATCCAGACAATGTCACCAAAAATATGACGGCAAAATTCTTACATCTTATAAACATAACTCGGAACAGAATGGTTGCCCCAGCAACCAAACTGAATATAACAATGCAACTCTGTATAAGTCCGAATACATTCATGATGGATATTATTTTTGCGTCCTTTGTACAGCTGTTAGGTGCTATTATAAGTTGTGAGTCAATGCTCTTCTGTTCCATGTCGTTTTAAATATGTTGTATGCCACTGCAAAGAGAAGAAAATAATTATTAATTTATTTACAGGTAAGAGGTTAAATAAAATAGAAAAAAAATGTTGTCTCACCAGTCAACGTGGAACCTTCTATAGGTTAAATAAAATAGAAAAAATGTTTGTCTCACCAGTTAACATGGAACCTTCTATAGGTTCAATAAAATAGAAAAAGTTTGGTCCCACCAGTCAACTTGGGACCCTTGTATAGGTTAAATAAAATAGAAAAAGTTTGGTCTCACCAGTTAACGTGGAACCTTCTATAGAGTCGTTACAATTACAGATTGATTCGACAACAAAATATGTCGTTAGAAAGGATATCGTTGTTAAATTTTGATCATGACGATCTTACTGATATTAAATTGAAAACTTTTAGTAAATTATTTTGGTTATTATAGTTCAAGAAGAAATGAGAAACTCCAAATACATAACGTGAATAAAAATATTAGTTTTAGAAGCAGCGATGTTCTCCTTTTAGTCACTAGTATTCTACCATTACACGTAATATAACACGAGATAACAATACTTCACCACTAACTACTACTGTTATATATTGTTGCCCCGAGGGCTATTTGTCCATTTTATAAGTACATTATTTATCACAAAGCGACAAGCATATTGTATAAGGACATATAGGAAACATATGACACAACGTGTTTGTTGACCTATTGGTCCCGTTCGGTTTTATTTTGTCCCGGGTTCATGTCTCAATCAGCCATACTGTGTAGGGATGCAGAAGTTTGATGTCTCTGTGTCCAGGATTGTCCTGGATATATTTGACATCCCATAGTTCCATGTTTCTTTCACACAATTTTGATTACACAAGTGGCGGGTGTAGCTAGCTAAACAGGAGGTGCTTACCCTTCCTGAGCACCCAGCCTCACTTCCCTGGTGGAAGTTCACGTGTCTAACCTAACTTGTCAAATTCAAAGTTTTTACTTTGCTTCCGGATTGTGATTCGGACATGGATTAGTATGTTTGATTTTGATTAATACATGATAGAAGGTCATACTAAAATAAAGAAACACCTGTCTGCAATCAAGAACAAAGTATACAATTAAATAAAAACGACAATGTATATAAACTGGAATGTCAAAGTAATTTAACATTTCACTTGAGAAAGATAAAGATACGGAAAAAGAGAATGACGACCTTGTTTAACCATGTACACTAAAAGAATACCCTTTGAATATATAGGTAAACAACATTGACCTGTCCGTTTGACCTTTAATTTAAATATTTATCATGGATAGGGAATACGCCTTGTGTTCATATACTTTACCTGCTAAATCTAACATTACCTATGCATTGAGCGGACCCTTCTATATGAATATTCCCAATGAAAGGTCAAACGGACAGGTCAATGCTGCTTGTCCAATGCATATGTAGTAGAAAAATATATTTTAAGATATTGTTAATCAACGATTTTCGCCTCATCAATAGATCAGTTTTTATCAATCCCATAAAACTTGCATAAAATCGTGTTTATTAAAATTAAATAACAAACGTACAGCTACATCTATTGCACACCTGAACAATTAAGTGGTTCAGTGCACATGAACTACCCAGTATGAGCCTCCTCCTCAAGAAGTGGTTCAGTGGACATGGTATGAACTTTTAATAATATCGAATATCCCACAAAAATAAGTACAAAACGCATATAAAAGTAATTCGAAGTCGATGTTGATGTGTATACAGATTGGCATTGTGCATAACTGGCGGGGTGTATCGGTCAAAAATGTACTGGAGGATTAATACAACAACAAATACTAGTATACTGGTGTAGTCTTAAAGAATACTGAAGAATGGAACAAGCGTGTTTTCTAGATTCAAGATTCTTTCACCTACGTACAGTGTATCTTTGTTGTGTTTTAGTTTTGTAAATTAAAAAGTGTGTTAATGTTAGAAATATAAAAATGACAATGTTTTGATTTTTATAAATTTGTCAACATTTCTCTAGTTTTGACATTAACACAAATTCATTCATTATAGATTATATTACTTTATATATATAGTGCCAGTTGGGTATTCATAAATCTCGCCCCGACAAGAAATTTCACAACTTTTCATCATAAATATATTGCTTTTAACAGATTTATTAGTAACATCTGAACCAAAATTTTACCAAAATCACCAACAACTCCCCTTATATATTCCGTCAATAGCATGCCCTGTTTTTGATTTTTCATACAAAATGTGTTAATTAAAAACAGCAATGGGATATCATGCTACCCGGCATCTGCATAGGTCCAGATTCGAGATGAGATCTCTCATTTTTCTAAATGCTTATTTTAGCTTAGTTAAGGCCATTTCTCATAATTGCAAAATACAATAAAGATAAATGTATACATATATTCAACAGTAGCACATAACAAAATTCTCCGAACTTGAACCGTCACATGTCATGTCTGCAGTATGCATTTAAAATTAAACACACTTACTGAGTATTGCAAAACTAATAAATCCACTATCTATAAAACAATTATGTCACTACCTGAAGGAACGAAGCATATGGTATTCTATTGGTTACCATGTATTTGTAAATAGTACGCCATATTGGTCGGACAGAAGCATTCCATTTTAGTTAGGTTTCAACTATGATAAGAATTATCAGGTGTTTAGAACCACTACTCAAATAAAATTATCTTCTTTCTGTTGACCTTATCAATTTAAAGCGTCATACTTTACTTTAATTCAAGTTTAGATATTTTAGTCAAAGCAAGCAACAATTCCTAAATAAATATGTCAATACGGTCTGTCCCACAATAATATTTATAATTTAGAAACTTACTATTTGTACCCCGGTGACTGGTAATGTTATTTCATTCATTTTGTTCTGTGCCGCCTTCAAATCATTAGTAAAACTACTAAGTAATACAAAACCAATGAAACTTCCTGCATGGGTGTAAAATAATGATGGGTCCGAGATCATGTCATCGTATAATACAAGACAAGGTTGTAGGGAAAATGATATATACATATAAACAGAACCTTGTAGAGTCATCGTTAATTAATCAATGTGACGAGTTCTTACACAAATTGACATAAGGAATACCTTAAGGTCATTTTCTCTTACCTTAAAAAGTTAAAAAATAAATCGTTTTTCCAGGCTGTTCCTAAAAACCTTCAAAATGTACAAAAATCCTCCATATAACTCGGATCGATTTTCGTATGCAAATTACACTGTCAGGTACCCGGTTGTGGTTAGCATACATTACAGCGAATCAGATGAATACGCTTTGTCGGGTCTGGTTATTTTTTATCGGGTTGACTGCATATCCAGTGCATAAATTAATGGACTGGTATATAGTTCCTTGTTAAAAATATCTTGTATTGTAGGGGTGACTCCAGGGTATGTTATAATGACGCGATTATTAATGTGTAATATATCACTGGATTCTTCCATTAATGAACCGTTATAAAAATCACTTGCAGACACTGTCCTCCGTTAGAAAAATCACCTGCAGACAATGCCCTGCAACCATATATCATTTAATTGATTTTTTAATCAGTTTTATTGCGGATACTCTGGACTGTCAACTGCATAAACCAAAGACATATAAAACCCGAGATTAGGTATTATTTGTCTCTAACTGAACGGAAGTATTTTGATAGTATTCTATCTATATTTTCAATATAAATATTCACAAATTCAATTGATACTTTTCGTTCAGACTTAAATAGTGCATTTTAGTACTATAAACATGCAAATTGTATATTAGTCAGGGGGCAGATCTAAAAAAGTAGCCTCTTTATTGACCCCCCTAAACTTTTTTGTTAAAAGCAGGAAACACGGTGGATCTTATTGCCCTGTATGTACTTAGGATAGGTACGAGTATGTCTCCACCTTATCTTTTTCCGTTTAATGAAAATATGGCTGCCAATCAAAGATGGCCGCCAAAAAAGATAATTTAACTATAAAAATTTAATATCAAATCAATCACTTAACTTTATAAGTTGAAATTTGGTATTTAATCAATTTAATATTTATACTAATTTTCCATGAATAATTATTGGTTGTAAAATTCAATATGGCTGCCATTTTCAAGATGGCCGACGTATAATCATATAATCATCATACTGTATTTTAAATCAAATACAACAAAGAATGTCATTATTTTATTACATTAAACCAATGTATTGTATTTAATATATATGTACTTAGTTAGGCTAAGTATGTTGTTACCTTGACTTTTTCAGTTTAATGAAAATATGACTGCCAAATCCAAGATGGCCAATTCAAAGGGTTAAGCGGTTGATTTGTTATTGAATTTTAATCTTAAAATTATCTTTTATGGTGGCCATCTTGGATTTGGCAGCCATATTTTCATTAAACGGAAAAATTCAAGCTGGAAACATACTTAGCTTAACTAAATATATATATTAAATACCATTCATTGGTTTTATGTCATAAAATAATGACATCCTATGTTGTATTTGATTTAAAATGCAGCGCGATGATTATAATTCGGTCATCTTAAAATGACAGCCATGTTGAACTTTACAACCAATAATTATTCATGAAAAATTAATTGATTAAATATTAAATTTCAACTTAAAAGGACAAGTGGTTGATTTGATATTGAATTTTTATTCTTATATTATCTTTTTGGCATTGCAGCCATATTTCCATTAAACGGGAAAAGTCAAGGTGGAAACATATCTAGCCTAACTAAGTATATATAGGGCAATAAGTTCCACCATGTTTCCTGCTTTTAACAAAAACGTTTAGGGGGTGTCACATTTTTGGGATCTGCCCCCTGACTATATCCATGTATCTCATAATGTCTCAAGATCAGCCTTAAAAGCGCGGACAGACATGGTGATTCCTATATACCCTCCTCAATCTAGTTTGCGGGGTGGGGGTGGGGTGGATGGTGGTGGGTATAATCAATTAACAAAAACATTTTAAACCTTATGTTGTATCATTGACAGATTTGTGATATACTTTTATTTAAATACAGAAATACTTGGAGACGGGACACCCCCGTCCTCTGAGAAAAAGTACTAGGGGACGTGACATCCTTCGCCCTCCGAGGCAGAAGTACTTGGGGACGGGACACCCCCGTCCTCTGAGAAAAAGTACTAGGGGACGTGACATCCTTCGCCCTCCGAGACAGAAGTACTTGGGGACGGGACACCCCCGTCCTCTGAGAAAAAGTACTGGGGGACGTGACATCCTTCGCCCTCCGAGACAGAAGTACTTGGGGACGGGACACCCCCGTCCTCTGAGAAAAAGTAATTGGGGACGTGACATCCTTCGCCCTCCGAGACAGAAGTACTTGGAGACGTGACATCCTCGTCCTCCGAGAGAAGTACTTGGAGACGTGACACTCCCGTCCTCTGAGAAAAAGTACTTGGGGACGTGACATCCTCGTCCTCCGAGACAGAAGTACTTGGAGACGTGACACCCCCGTCCTCTGAGAAAAAGTAATAGGGGCCGTGACATCCTTCGCCCTCCGAGACAGAAGTACTTGGGGACGTGATACCCTCGTTCTCCGAGATAGAAGTACTTTGGTTAGGGACGTGGCATCTCTCATCATCCGAGACAGAAGTACCTGGGAACGTGACATCCCTCTCCCTCCAAAACAGAAATACTTGTGAAAGTGACACCCCGCACTCTGCGAAAAAGTTTCGCCGCCCTAGACAGAAGTATTTGGGAACGTGACGTCCCTCGCTCTTATTTTTTTCTTTTTATTTATCCAATTCCACCAGACAAAGTATTGGCGGGAGGGAGCTGTCCTTGTGCATCTTTGATAAGAGGCTGTGTATATTAATAAAATATCTGAAAAATATTCCCCTTGAAAGATCATCATCATCATCATTAATTTTTTTCCTCAATACTGAGATACATGATAATCTTAATTATAACTTAACTAATATATAACTTAATTAACAATAGATATAAAGATATATACAGAAGTGAGACAAACATATAATACATTATTTAGAAAGTAATGTGTTTGAGTAAAACAAAAGAATTATGATCAGATATAGATGCTTGGTGGTAAGTCTGTAATATACTGCAGAGACTCTCCTGATAAACTGGAAAGACATATAACATGTTACATCGTCTCTAAAACAAGCTAGTGGTCTACCAAGTAGAGCTATGTATTGGTTGTATTCACATAATGCGTTCAACTCTAAGTTAACCTGGATTCCAAAAACGTCTGTAATGCTAGACCAAAATTCGTCTCTGAATACGGAAACGCTAGGACACGAGCAAGTAATATGTTGAAATAGATTAGAAAATACCTGATAACATATAGTGCATGACTGGATAGTGTTGTTTGGAATAAGACTCCATAGTTTAGCAATAAATTTGCATAGACTGGTATTATTGAAAGTATATGATATGTCCCAAATAACAGATGGTTGGATAGTGTCGGTTATTTTGTTGAATGTGGTAAAATCAGTGTCTCTATGTGTTCTTTGGTTCCTTTGCATGTTCTCTTGCTGATTAAGTGCTACATGGACTATTGTCTTCCATTGTTGCCTCGTAGGAAAAATGCAGCTATCAACAAACTGTTGTAAATAGTTTACTAACGCATATTTCTTCAAAATAGTCCAAATATCTTGTACATATCCAACGTGTTTTTCGTCCGGGGATTCGATAAAACTGTATAGGCGATAGAGAAACACTTTTTAACCAGGCTTTGGGGACTACTATTACATAGTTTTTCAAGAAATAATAGTTTTCTCTTTTCAACCTCCAAAGATAGTTTATTAAACCAACCATCTGTTCACACATGTCGGATCTTGTACGTACTGGTAAATTCTGCATATGTTTACAAACAAAGTGCTGAAAACGATTGATATGGTCAGTATCACTACGTTTTAAATTGTTCCACAACTCACATCCATATAATACGGTTGGTACCACGACAGATTTGTACAGTTTGACAGAAACTTTCGGATTCAGAGATTTATTGTCCATTCCAACACAACTGAAATATGTCTTCCTGCCTTTATCACATCTTGATCTGGTTCTTTCTTGCGAGTCCATAAATGCATGTTGCTCAATACCTAGATGACTATAAGACTTAGATACAGGTAAAACAGTTTCACCACGTTTAAGATTAAGATCAAAATGATCATAAACTCTTTTGTTTAACACAACAATTTCAGACTTATTTGTATTAAAGCGAAATCGCCAATTACAGGCGAACTTTATATGCAATATTAAGCATATGTTGTAAGTATTGCGGGGACAATGCTATGCAGGCTAAATCATCTGCAAATGCTGGGTTTGAACATGACAAATCAGAGACATTGGCACCTGAGCCACTTTTATTTAGTTCTGCCAGTAAGTCATCTATAAAAACTAAATACAGAAAGGTTGAAGGTACACCACCTTGCCGGACACCTTGGCGAACTTCGAACCAATCTGACTGTACACCATTTACCATGACAGAACTATAGGTATTTGTGTGAGATTCATTAAGTAAATACAATAGCTTTCCCTTAACACCAAAGCGACTTAATTTGACGATGAGACCACGTCTCCAAACAGTGTCGAATGCCTTCTTATTATCAAGGAAAGCAATGAACACCTTACTATGCAGCTCTAAGTTATGAACAATTGTTTCCTGTAGACAGAATGATGTTGTGAGACAACTCATACCAGCCTGAAAGCCCTGCTGTTCATAATTAGGAAAATCACTGTTTAAGCATATGGTGTTGATGCGTGCTAATAATACTTTTCAAAAAGCTTTTGAATCGTTGGTAAAAGCATAACAGGACGATAATTGTCAGGTGCTGTTTTTCTTTTGTCACCTACCTTAAAAATAGGCACAATTATACCTTTACGCCACGCTATCGGTATATATCCATGTCTAGCCACAGCATTAAACAATCTACATAATACTTCAACCAGCGTATCTCCACCGTGTATTAAATGTTCGGACTGTACTCTGTCATGACCTGGTGCTTTCTTCTTTTTAAGTCCTTTTATATAGCTATTAATTTCGACAACAGTTATTTCTCCCCCAGGAAGATCACCAGAGTCTTTTAGTGAATCTTGCAAAATGTTATCATACTCATTGTCAATATATGATTTAAAGCTGTCATTAAAGCACCGGTTATCATCTGGAGTATATAATTGTTCATAAAAATCAGCAAATGCATTTGCTATACCTACTGGATCGTTACACAAAACACCTTTATTCTCAATCTCTGGATATACTTTATTCTGTCGGAGATTCAATCTTTTTACAAGCTTCCAGAACAACCTTATATCTACCTCAGCAGCTTGCTCTATGTCACGGTAAATGCTTTTGTAATAATCATCAGCTGCCAAGTCTAGTGCATTACGGAAGTATCTTTTTGCTCTCTTATAGTTGACATAGGATGTATATTGGGGTCCTCATGGCCTACCTTCCTTTAACCATTCACATCTCATTTTTCTCTCATAGTTATGTTCGCTTTTAACATCAGCAGTCCAATACGGTTTGGTATATGGATTAAAGTTAGCTCCGGGCAATGAATTTTCGGCACATTTTAACAGAATGCTTGATAGTTTATCTGCAAAGGTGTCGATACCACTTTGTGATGATAGGTTAATCTTATTTAATGTACACAGTGATGAAGTGACTTCTTCGGCATACATACGCAATTGGTCAACAGTTACTTTGTTCCAAGATGTATATGTAGCAGAATTGCAACAAGTCGACTTGGGAATGCTTTTATTTATTGCGTCATCAACACACCATATGATAGGTAGATGATCTGATGTACTACTAAAATTACCCTCAGCAAGAATTTCACAACTGGTATGAGCTGCCGTAAATTCATCTGAAATAACATAATCAAGCATGGTTTGGTTTGTAATATAAGTATAAGATGTACCTTTACAATTATCACCTACATTAATTGGTACCACACAATTATAATCACCAATATCACAATTTCTATAACTTGCATTAAAATCACCTGATAAGACCACTTTGCCATATTGGCTATACCATTGATAGATATCATTTACTCTGTCTAACTCCTCTCTGTAATAAGTTAAAGAGCTTTCTGATGGAAGATAAACAGAGAAAATGAATAATGCACATTTATCTTTAAATGTTAACTCAATACCCACTATTCTATCAGAACCAGTTTCTATTATTTCTCTAATATTAAACTGCAGAACCCTTTTGTACAGTATTGCCACGCCCGCCTTACCATGCAGGCTCTCACTATCTGTTATTTGAACAAGACTTCTATAGTTGGGGTGTATAGTGTCTAGAAATGTAGAAGTTTGATTACGAAGTTTATGCTCAGCCAACACTGCAATATCACAATCAAATAAGGACAGTAGTTCACTAATACATACATATTATATACACAGTGTGTATGTACAACCCTCAGTATCAGGTCGAGTCCTTTTTTCGTAGTCGTATCACTACGAGTCGCGCTTGCGCGACGAGTAGTGATACAGCTACGCAAAAAGGACGAGACCTGATACGAAGGGTTGTACATACACACTGTGTATATGATATTTTTATCTAACATTTCCTATTAGGTCATTAAAATAATAATAAAAAAAACAATACTTTATGTGAAAAAAATACATTTTACCACAGAAAAACCACTGAACTATGTTATGACATGTTTTGTAGTAATGACGTCATTGTTTACATTTGACAAATCGGAGATTCCCCAATGACGTCACAATGAAAAGTGCACGTGTACTTTACCGCCAATGTTGTATCACCACACTCACCACAGTGTGGTGATACAAGATTCTGTATCACGCGTGTTCGATAAAACTTGTATTTCATCAAATACAGACAGAAAAAACTAGTCTAATGTTAGATAAACAAGGAAGAGGATATAGCTCCTCTCACATTCCAGGTTACAACTGTTAGCATTAAAATATATAATATTAACTTATTCATTATAGTGTTATTTTAGTGACTGTACATAGACCACAATAGCATGTTACCATTTTACCAATATTGACTAAAGATATGATCTTTCCACTTATTGTTAGGCAACCATTTTCGACATTCTACTTCTTCTGGCCCAAATCCTTCACTTTCAATAATGTTTCGAGATTCTTCTTTAATATTCAATTTTGCCGATTTACGACCACGTCGCGTTTTGAATAATTGGAGAAGCGTAACTTTGACGTTATGCCTTTCCAGATCTTGTAGAGTTTCCATCAATGTTGGATAGGTGAAATTTGGCTATTCGCTTTCGTTTAATTCCAATGAATATATCGGGTTCTATATCCTTTGTTCCGGACCGTGGATTATAAAGGCGAGATCCGCGTGTTAAAATTATGGGTCACATCCCTTGTTCCAGAGTTATTCACCGAGATACTAAGAGATCTATCAACAGTGATTGGTTTATGATACACATGAGGAACTTTATTCCCCTTGACGTTTGTAGCTTTGTTTTGTATTATGTTGGATGAATCGCTAGAGTAGGACCGAATTTCACATTGAGAGGTATTCTGCCATAATATAATTTTTTGAATTTTCTGAATGAAATATTTAAAGTTGGCATTTTATAAATTTTCATTCAAAAAGTTTCAAAAGAGAAAATAAATAAATAAATAAATAAATAAATAAATAAATAAATACTGAAACACAATAAATAAATAAATAAATAAATAAATAAATAAATAAATAAATAAATAAATAAATAAAATAAATAATATACAAATGTAACTTAAGTTTGAATATTTTTGTTTCTACTCAAACTATATCATTTTCTGATCATGATGATACATGATGTATGAAATGTACGCAAAAATTAATAATGTGCACAAAATCGTACTGTCACAGTGTAGCAACAATTCGGAACATTGTTTTGACGGTATGCACCAAGCTCCGAAACAGCGCCAACCTCCTAGCTCCGTATGTCGCGAGATAAAAGAGATACGAATGTTGGCCGCTGTTCGGAGCTTGGTTATGCACGTCACATCATCTTCGGAAATAAAATTCTATGTTAATCTTAACCTGGTTTTGAAATTTATAAGATGTGAATTTCTAATCAATTCCTCAACTAAACTTCCAAAATAAAACATGACGTCTTTTTCTCAGAACGTCACAAAAACTTAAAATGAGTCGTTCCATGACAAAAAGACCCTTATGGCATAAAATAACGCATTTTCTTGCGATTCTAAAAATGTAGTAAAATTCGACCATTTGAATTCGCTATCAATATGGTAACCTTAACTAGCTACATTAACACGCGCTTTGACGTAATCGTAACGTTACCATAAGATAAACGTAACTGAAAAAATATTTTAGATTCGGATAACATTTACTCTCAGAGATGTATCTATTAATGCATTTTATGTTAAAAAAGTGACAATCTTAATAGGGCATATTTAAATTCTCTGTTTTATTTAAAAGGACAAATAATTTTATTCTGAATGTACTAATAATAATATGAAAATTCTTCTAGTTCTTTTGGTTATTGTCACATGTGTCGCTTTCATTTTTATGAAAAAAAAATACAAAACAAAAGTAGCACATTGCTGGCAGCATACTATTTGTTATTAACAAATTCGCGTAACTCCAAAATTAGCATTCAAAATCAGCACATGACATAATTCATTTTTATAGGATTTTTATGGAAAGAATCAATCTTCTGGGTTATAAAGTTTATACTTGTGCTATCTATGTTGTTATATGTATTATTTAATTACAAACTGGGCGTGGTTAAAGTCACTTTTAAATTTTGATTGGTCAATTTGGATATAAATGACGTCAGTTTTGACATGTTATTTTGTATAACGTTGCAGTTTTGCCGGAACTACCTTCGGTGTTTCCAAATCTATAAATAGATTTAATGTTGACAATGGGAAAATAATGTAGGTCAACTCTCGGGAGATAATGGGTAAAATCGTTTAAAAAAAAAAAAATTGAATGAGTAATTTTTTTATTTATTAAAAATATTTAAAAATAATATAAAATAAAAAATTCAAAGGATTACAAGTTCGCTGCTACACAAATTCTGAACGATGCTGGGGTAGAACTACGACATATTATGATAATGTCTGGGCATCGAAGTGAGGCTTCTATTAGGAGTTATAGCAGGGATTGTTCAACAAATCAAAAACGTAACATAAGTGACACGCTGAGTAAACCGACAACCAGCCACATACCACAAACATCACTTGAATCATCCATCGCAAACCACGAAGTACTTCAGGAATCTGCTACATTACATCCTCAAAAGCACGCTATTTTTACACAAAGCATTTCAAATACAAATACAAATACGCTTAGTTCCTCTTCAATAAGTACAACCAATGGATTTCTACACAATCCATCATTTAACAACTGCAAGATATCATTTAATCTAGACAACAGCACATCCCCACGTATAAACTGTGCTGCCGATGACAAATTTGAAATTGTTGTGAATTTGAAACTTTGTTGACGTCACACGTTAATACATTGTATTTAAAAAATCTTCAATGAATTCTTTGTTAATTTTGCTGTGAAAATTAATTGTTATACTGAATCCACAAAAAACGCTGATTGTCTTATTTTTCCTCGTTCAAATAATTATTTTACTTTTTCTCGCCTCTCAGCTGCTGACCTATTTGGCGGGTATCCAAGTGTGACCGATATATCCGAGGTAAACAATGTGTATTATTGCGCTAAAGTACACAAAGTAGTTCGAAGTTTGATCGTTATTTAAGGTCTTGCACATCGACGATAGGGTTTGTAATTATAAGGATTGTTTGTCATTTTGTGTAAATTTATTGAAGTATAACATCACGATGACGGAAAACAAATTACGTATAAAATCGCGTAGCGTAGCGCAGCGATTTTATACAATTTGTTTTCCGTCATCGTGATGTTATACTTCAATAAATTTACACAAAATGACAAACAATCCTTAAATATACTGTCAAACCTGTCTATATAAAGGCCGCCCAAGAGATCTAGAAAAACTGGATTGTTTGGGCAGTTTGTCCTTACATACGGGTTCAAATAACACGAATTAAGATGTTTTATTGGCCTCTAAAACACATCATTATCAAGAATATGTTCTAAGAATTTCAAGAACGGTAACTCTTCATTCCAAGGCTATATCAGGTAATAAACTAACTGGAGGGTTCATCGATGAGGTGCCCAGGTAAACTTTTAATGTTTAAACGTAAATAGGTGATGATACCATCAGTAACATGTATATTGTAAAGACCACTTTCTTACCTGTGTAATATTTTAAGATATGAGTGGCTTGACAAATAGTGATCTAGAGTTTGAATCTCATTTCCAATCATATTATATAAGAACATTCTACACTAAATCATATCCGTTTCAAAAAGTAAATAATACTATATTTTGATAACCATGGATATATTTTATTTCAATTAAATTTTAGAATAATGATATATAAATGGCCAATCTCTGATATAAATAATATGTTAAAAATACATGAATAGTCTTAAAGTAGTTAAATAAATAAATAAATAAATAAATAAAATAAATATAAATAAATAAATAAATAAATAAATAAATATTTACTGAAAATTAATCATGAATGCTAAAAATTTGGTAACACGAGATTAAAAAAATAGTTTAGTACTTAGTCTCTGATATAAATAATGCATAAAATAAATACATGAATAGTGTATAAAGTAATTAAAATAAATAATATTTAATGAAAATGAATCACGAATTTGATTTGTAAATTAAGAAAAAAAAATGATAAAATTCAGTATCATTGGATACAAAATAGTCAAATACGTAGTCTCTTATATAAATTATATAAATAAATACATGAATTTTATAAAGTAATTAAAATAAATATTTAACGAAAATGAATCCGCAGTTGTTAATAAATAAAAGAGAGAGAGAGAGAGAGAGAGAGAGAGCTGTTTGATCCTTTGAGCACTTGCCGACCTCAAGCTGGGGGAAAATTTTTAATTCGTGAGGTATATAAAGGCGGAGAAGAAGCCAACAATAGCACATTTATCTATAATGGCAAATTCCGAGAGAATGATTTATTTTAGAGGTGCTGAATGTGTATTGTCGATGATGAAGATGTACATTTTAAAATTTTAGATTTATGAAATTTCATGGATTCTTAATTTATTAAACTTTCAATTGATAAATACAAAATTTGCCAATTGATAATTTATTAGAAATATTTAAATACAACAGTTACTTTTTAAAAATATTTATAAAACATTTATTTGAATTAAATACACCATTTTTAAATTTCATAATACTGAATGAAAAAAAAATAATTATGGAATCATAAAATTTTATTTATTTATTTATTTATTTATTTATTTATTTATTTATTTATTTATTTATTTTGAATTCTTCATAAAAAAGTTATCATTGCCAAATTAGAAATTAAATAATTTGAAACACAAAATATTGCTCCGGGCTAATATTGATCAGTTGTAAATAAAATCTATATCATGAATTATAAGGCAATCTAGATTAGCCCGGAGCAATATACATGTATCGCCTCCTCAGCAGCTTTACATGTATATTACAATTTGTCCTGTCATACACAGGTAAATATTATGACAGCTACGTCTCAGAAAATGAAAAAAAAATCAACTTTTTAATTTCAAACCTCAAATTACTCAAGTAAACATTAACTTATTTTTATTCTGAAAACTGATTTAGAAACCTTGAAATGTTTGTTAAATAACCGAAACAGGAAAAATATTTTTTGAAAATTGGAACTATTTTTAATATTTTTTTAAAAGAACGTCGGTATTGTAATTCTCTATATATTCTATGTAAAACATAACCATGATTTCAAAGTTAAAATTACTCAAGTAAACATAAAGTTATTTTGTTTTTGAAAATACTTTCTGAAAGGTATTTTTCTATATTTTAAAAAATTAACAGGAAAAATATTCTGTTATGAATAATAAAAAAGTTATGATCTTTTTTTGTAACAACATGCAACATTTTCAACGTTAATCCTATATACAGCCACAGGTGAAAATCTTAAAAGCTGTGTAGACCGACATCAGCGCCCCTAGTGGTCGCCCAAACATATTGTCAGTAATGTGGCCCTTATATGGAAGTGATCTTTAAGACAGGTTGGGTTGTATGTTCTGTACACAATGAGAAAAAAATGGAATTTGGATTCATAAAGTATTCAGCGACATTAAATACTGTGTAAATGTCGCTGGTCGTATTATGTATGGAATTATCTAAATTTTGTGTTGTTGTAATAAGTTCTTTATTGTCTAATTGTGAATGACTCGAGAAAAATCTACAATAAAACCAGAAATGGTGAGCGGTTTAATTTGCATTTTAGCTGTGAGTTTGGTCCATAAATATAATTAAAATATTTTTTTTCTTAATAAAACATAAATGCTGTACATGGCATGATAAAATGATGAGCATTAAAAGTAGCACATAGTACCTCTATTTCTTAAACAACAAATGTGGTATTAATAAACGGCACCCTGATCTTAATGGTTTATTTAAACCATGCATTTTGTTGCTTGTAACATATACGATGCTTGTACGTCAGTAAGAAATGCCACTAAAAACTAGTAAAGTGCCAAATACACGAGTTGTAAATGTTAAAGTTATTGAAATATTATACAAATTGAACAGCAAGTAAGAGTTATCTTTCCTGACATAGCATTTTGGCACTTGTTGACAACGTCTGAAGTTGGTTGTTTTGTACCGTCTCCAATCACTTGTTCTTAGTTTGTTCTAACGTTTGAAGGCGAAAATTGGATCAAATTGTTCAATTTATCTGGTCAAATATACTTTGTTACTTAGTCATGGAGCTCAAATTCATACTTCATTCAACTCAGTCAACATGGAAACCAGTAAAAGATCATTTATTTAAAAATTGATGTATTTCCAAGTAAAGAAAACACTTTTGGTTGAAGCCAACAATACCAGGCACAAATTCAATGTATCGACGAAAAATTCATATTAGGAAAGCACTTACATGGAACATTTTAATGATTTACAAAATACAGCAGGTGTTCCAAATTTATAGGAGGGACAGACAACTGGAACAACATATGCACAATTGCACAGTGTTAAAAACCATTCTCTCAAATATAAACATCGCATGATCTACACAGTTGATGGACAATTGATGAAAAAGAAGACACATACTAGTACTTACTGAATCCATTAACAACCACAGTGGTGATGACGATTACACTAACACTACATTATGCTCTGAAAGTGCAGCTATGATATAGTTTTGACGGACCTGTCTTGCTAACCTTTACCGGCACTGAAGTCGGATCACTCCTATCACAGCAGCCGTAAAACAAACATTACAATGTGAAATCGTCTCAGAAAATAACGACTGTTAAAATATCTTCGTTGATTTTGTCAATGAATTTGAAATAGCTGTTATTAAACAAGGAAACGTTTGTTTGGAAAACGAAAACCAGGAGTAAACAGCAGTTGAAATTGCGTATGAAAGGATTAGAGGAATCACGTCAGTAGATGTAACGCGGTAAGAATCTCCGGCATCCCAGAGAAACCACAGGGGAGTTAGACATGTCGTATTTAAAACAAGGATAGTTAGCTTTGCTAATACTAGAAACTGGTTAAGCCCGGACGAGAATTGAAGACTCGCAACACTGAAGCACGGTTACATTAATGATCCATACTGGAATATGATAAAGTTGGTTGTAATAATATTTCTGAAAACTTAAAAGAGTTTACTAGAAAGCAGCTCGCATTGTATACTACTAATTTATTCTGAAACACAAAAGAAGGAGACCAAGGATGAATTCATTTTTATAAAATGTTAAACAACTTAGGTCCACAATAATGTACCCCTTTTATAGTCCTACCTGCCTTATAGGTGACCTCTATATAAGTATCACCTGCTTATAAAGGCCAGAAGAATTGTATTCCAATTGTTATTTATTTATATTATATGAACTTGTATTTAAAGGCCACCTGCCCATAAAGACCGCTTTTACTGATTCCCTTGAGTGGCTTGAAAGACAGGGTTGACTGTATTATATAATTGTAACGAGTCGAGCGGTGTGAGATCGTTATCAGTTTAAAGCGTTGGGTTCGAACCCCAGTATAGGGTCTGAATATGGGTATGTTGACTCACGATGTATATGTATTCTCTAGACGCTTACCAGTTGCAGTACAGTGTTGAAATGACTACAGGAGAACTTCGTATATTATATTTGAATTTATTCAATAACAGAAGCGATGACAATTGTTATTAACAATTATAAAGTTTAAGCTTATTAACTAAATGATACAATCTCTCCATATAATAAGTTAGATAAATGCACACCACTGTTTATACACAAAAACAAATAGGCATAATAATTATTGCCTATGTAGCATGTAGCACCAACAATAAGATAAGGCTCTGGTAACGTTGAGTAAAATGAAACAGTGTACGATGAACACAGAGTAAATGGTAAAGAAATAAGAGCCTTTGGACTTTAACGAAGAGCTATAAAGAAAACAACAAATGGAGTGAGAAGAGAAATAAGAAGTGACTTTACAGCATTATTGTTAGGTCTTGGGTTTGCGGAAGATATAGCGCTTTTATCCTCCAAATTCTAAGACCTGAATGATAAGACTAGGAAAATGACTGAAGAGGCATCAAGGATAGGGCTTTAATTAAATTCAAAGAAATAGACTTAGAAGGATTTGGAACACCAAAAATATTGGAGAAAATACAATGAAGCACCTTTTTAAGACTTTAGTAGGACCAGTATTGTTTTATGAAAGTAAAACGTGGAAAAGAACGAAGAAAGATGAACACCTCTTACAAATGGCTTCCAAACATATTGCCTCAGAAGGATACTAAGAATAAGATGCAACAGAAAATACTAGTAGATCTACCTAATGAATGAAAAAAATATTGAAAACAGCTAGACTTAACAACATAAGCTATGAGATCAGGAGAAGAAAGTGGAACTGATTCGGACACATACTAAGGAAAGAGGGAACAAATGACTGAACGACAACACTAGGGTGGAAGCCAGAGGGAAAAAGGTAAGACCTAAGTCCACATGGAGGAGAACAACGAAAAAGGAAAGAAACGCTGCTGGATGGAATAGATGACCAAAGCAACAACGAAGGACAGACAAAAATGGAAGGATAGCGTTGAGGCCTTATGCGCCTTCTTGCGCAGAGAACATTAGTTAAGTTTATGGTTTTTATTGTACTAGCGCACACTCAGGGCGACTTTAAGGTGCGAGTAGTTTTAAACTTAAGTTCAAGCTCAATGTCGTAAAAAATAAAAATGTATGAAGACTATTTGCAGTAACAACAATGGTAAGAAACCATCTGTGTAAATGAAAAGATTTTATTTTACGACAATCTTTTTTGGCCAAAGCAATATCACAAGTTTAAGAGGAGTTGAGTCGAGTAAATGTGTTCTACTCCCCAGTCATGAATATTTCATTTATATCAAGAAAACGCTAGCTATAGGTGAAGGTGCATAAATTTTGTCTGTGCGTTGCACTGATGCGGCAATTTACAGCAGGGTTCTTTATCGCGCCAAGCCTACCATGACACGGGACCTCGTTTATTTCAAGATCCCATCCGAAAGAACCGTAACTTTCATTTCGTAATGCCGAGTGCTTGGCGAAAAAACAGTCACTTCCCACTTTCAAGTTTTGGGTCAGACCTGGTCGGGGTTCGAAGCAACGACCTCCCACTTACGGAGCGAGCACTCTACCAACTAAGCTACCACAGGGGTTATCACGGTTTAAAAGGAAGTGGCGGCTGTGTTACCATAATACTTATACAACTAATTAGATAAAATCATATGGTAGCATAATAAGCATAAAAGTACTAAAAATCTCTGACCGGAAAAAGAGAAATTTCCCCAGTATTCCAGAGAGACTGAAGTTAAAGTATCACAATAAAAACTTCCGATACAGTGTTTCTGTTACTAGAAACTCACTACCGGTACAGACAAAATATAAACTACCGGTACAGTAACATCTTGTTAGTCATGTCGTTTGAATCAATATTTGAATGTTCTGTGCCAAAGTAGATTTGTAACTATATAGACTGATTGAAAAAAGGGTTGTTTTCATCATGTATTTTAAAATTCTCGGATATTTTTGATTAAATGAGCATAAATCTACATTTTAGATAGGTCCAGCGTTGCTCAAATACGTGTTCATGACTGTTCTTAATGGAACATTTAATTTATTTTGAGATTCTAAAACATACAAATACGCCCAAGAAGAAGATAGAGAACAACTGCTTATTTACCGTATTTGATTTCGAGTTGCTATTTACGCAACAAGAAAATAAGAAACAATTTACTCGTTGACCTCATTGTCTCTCGCTTCGCCGAACATTGGCTACCTTCTTGCGTACAGTTCCGTTCATACACTGTGGACATGGCACAAATATAATACTGTTTAATCCGCATTGCTCCAGAACAACTTATTTTGACATAAGAACGGGTTATTATATACACAATGTTGTTGAAAGTACATTTCACTACGTGAGGTCGTCATATAATGTTTATAATTTATATCCTGGACACACTTCTCCTTTGTGGGAAGCGTGGAACTCTTCACTACATTCTTATCCTTACATTATGTTGACAAATAGCGCTTTCACAAGGAAGATATACAAAGCGCCACAATCTGGTATTACAGGAGCTAAATTATGTGCTGGAAGAAGAAGAAGAAAAAAACAACCAAACAACACATATAAGTATACAATATTTTAGAGAAGGATAAACGGAGAAAAAGACCTAGATGGATAGAACATGGATTTTATACCAAGCAGGTAATTGGAAATAAGCAGTAGATCTGGACAAAAAATCTCAGACCTGATATTGTCCTATGGTCACCAGGAAAAAAGATCATTGTCATAGAACTTACAGTTCCAAGGGGGAGAGATGCAACGGAGCCCAATAAAGAAAGAAAACCAGGTATGTAGAGCTACAACAGCATGTAAAGGAAACGTGTTGACGACATGGAGTTTGTCTACAGAGGATTCAATGTACAATCAGTATGGCAAATGTTGTCAGCATTGGAAGTGCAACAAATGCTGTGCAACTACCTACCACCACACGCAGTGACTTTAATACCACATATGAAACCTCCCAACTCTCCTAGAGAGTGTACCGAGCAAGAAGTCAAAACACAATAAAGGGTGACCTCGACTGAGGATGTCGACGGTGAAGCAGTATAAAACTTCATCTGTATGTAAAGGACATATGCAGGTAGTGATTGCATGTAAGGTTATAATTTAAGCGTATATGTATAAAATGTTAATGAAAGCATTTAAAACATGTAATGCTGTTTTGTGGGCTTCTGAGAGCAGTGTATAAATGTTGAAAGACTTAATGAAAATTTCCAATTAAACAGGAGATGGTACAATTTGGGGTATATACATGAAATTACTCCATCAAAGATTTTCAAGACATTTTAGTGTCATATTTGCATGATTGTAATTACAAAACTGCTTAAAATACGAAAAATAACCAAAAAGGGTTGACTAAACATCAAATATACAAGAAGCACCAAAGAAAGAAATTTATATGAGCAAATTGAATGGAATCACTAGATATAACATCACTGTCTTTTTTCTAGTATGTGATACATCAATGAAATAGAATCAATAAAAAAACCTTGAAATCTTAAACATGGCGATAGCACAAACATTTACCACTTTAAAAACAAGACTTAAACATAATGTTAGTTCAATGACGTTGTGAGTTATAAACTTTTATCTAATTAATACAAACTTGAATCAAATCCTCTTAAACAATCGCAAATCTGAAAAGCTGATGAGCTTTAAATTAAACAAGTTTGTAAAATCCAATATTTCCAGTTAACGTCGTTAACTGCTGAAGTAAGTTAAAATCATACACAAGGACAAGTATATGGTGGCCGATTGGTACCATTTCGGCTTCAAAATAACAATAGAGAGTTATTTTTAAAATAACGCCCTATTTCGACCTACCTATTTTTTTTTTGTCCATTATTTTCGTCTTTTCGCTGTTTTGATGTACCGTTTTATTAAATGGCTTCATTATAGAAGCGACCGACGTCGCTACCCTGGTGGAGGTTCGCATCATTTTGCAGGTTTTCGGGCTTTTGATTTGCGTTTATATTATTTATTTATATTTCTGCTAGATGGCATTGTTGAAGCTGAGAAAATATCTTATCAATTTTTTTATTTATTTATTTATTTATTTATTTATTTATTTATTTATTTATTTATTTATTAGTATTTATTTAGTATTTATGTAAAACATTATATAGCTAGAATGGAATATTTAAAAACGCTGATTTAATTTTTATTTAAACTTGGAGTAAGCATATAAGACCCCGACAAAACGTATTTAAAACAAATACTTGAAACATTTATAAAATTATGATTTTGTGCAAATTTTCAATAAGCTAGTACATATGCATGTTAATTTTTTTTTCATCATTTCATTACGAGATGCATTCAGGCCATTAGTGTCTAAATACTGATTATAATCCGTCTGCGTTTAGCCAGAGACATATAAAACCCCGATTAGATAATTGGAATTATCTAACAGGTCACGCTCGACTGAACTACCTTTATAACTGTAAAGTATATCACACCTGAGATGGCCAGTATAGGACGACTTCTAATGTAGGGGCAGATAACCCTTCAGATCGGGCCTAGATTTCTGCGTATGGTTTAAAAGGAAGTGGCGGCTGTGTTACCATAATACTTATACAACTAATTAGATAAAATCATATGGTAGCATAATAAGCATAAAAGTACTAAAAATCTCTGACCGGAAAAAGAGAAATTTCCCCAGTATTCCAGAGAGACTGAAGTTAAAGTATCACAATAAAAACTTCCGATACAGTGTTTCTGTTACTAGAAACTCACTACCGGTACAGACAAAATATAAACTACCGGTACAGTAACATCTTGTCAGTCATGTCGTTTGAATCAATATTTTGAATGTTTCTGTGCCAAAGTAGATTTTGTAACTATATAGACTGATTGAAAAAAGGGTTGTTTTCATCATGTATTTTAAAATTCTCGGATATTTTTGATTAAATGAGCATAAATCTACATTTTAGATAGGTCCAGCGTTGCTCAAATACGTGTTCATGACTGTTCTTAATGGAACATTTAATTTATTTTGAGATTCTAAAACATACAAATACGCCCAAGAAGAAGATAGAGAACAACTGCTTATTTACCGTATTTGATTTCGAGTTGCTATTTACGCAACAAGAAAATAAGAAACAATTTACTCGTTGACCTCATTGTCTCTCGCTTCGCCGAACATTGGCTACCTTCTTGCGTACAGTTCCGTTCATACACTGTGGACATGGCACAAATATAATACTGTTTAATCCGCATTGCTCCAGAACAACTTATTTTGACATAAGAACGGGTTATTATATACACAATGTTGTTGAAAGTACATTTCACTACGTGAGGTCGTCATATAATGTTTATATATTTATATCCTGGACACACTTCTCCTTTGTGGGAAGCGTGGAACTCTTCACTACATTCTTATCCTTACATTATGTTGACAAATAGCGCTTTCACAAGGAAGATATACAAAGCGCCACAATCTGGTATTACAGGAGCTAAATTATGTGCTGGAAGAAGAAGAAGAAAAAAACAACCAAACAACACATATAAGTATACAATATTTTAGAGAAGGATAAACGGAGAAAAAGACCTAGATGGATAGAACATGGATTTTATACCAAGCAGGTAATTGGAAATAAGCAGTAGATCTGGACAAAAAATCTCAGACCTGATATTGTCCTATGGTCACCAGGAAAAAAGATCATTGTCATAGAACTTACAGTTCCAAGGGGGAGAGATGCAACGGAGCCCAATAAAGAAAGAAAACCAGGTATGTAGAGCTACAACAGCATGTAAAGGAAACGTGTTGACGACATGGAGTTTGTCTACAGAGGATTCAATGTACAATCAGTATGGCAAATGTTGTCAGCATTGGAAGTGCAACAAATGCTGTGCAACTACCTACCACCGACACGCAGTGACTTAATACCACATATGAAACCTCCCAACTCTCCTAGAGAGTGTACCGAGCAAGAAGTCAAAACACAATAAAGGGTGACCTCGACTGAGGATGTCGACGGTGAAGCAGTATAAAACTTCATCTGTATGTAAAGGACATATGCAGGTAGTGATTGCATGTAAGGTTATAATTTAAGCGTATATGTATAAAATGTTAATGAAAGCATTTAAAACATGTAATGCTGTTTTGTGGGCTTCTGAGAGCAGTGTATAAATTGTTGAAAGACTTAATGAAAATTTCCAATTAAACAGGAGATGGTACAATTTGGGGTATATACATGAAATTACTCCATCAAAGATTTTCAAGACATTTTAGTGTCATATTTGCATGATTGTAATTACAAAACTGCTTAAAATACGAAAAATAACCAAAAAGGGTTGACTAAACATCAAATATACAAGAAGCACCAAAGAAAGAAATTTATATGAGCAAATTGAATGGAATCACTAGATATAACATCACTGTCTTTTTTCTAGTATGTGATACATCAATGAAATAGAATCAATAAAAAAACCTTGAAATCTTAAACATGGCGATAGCACAAACATTTACCACTTTAAAAACAAGACTTAAACATAATGTTAGTTCAATGACGTTGTGAGTTATAAACTTTTATCTAATTAATACAAACTTGAATCAAATCCTCTTAAACAATCGCAAATCTGAAAAGCTGACGAGCTTTAAATTAAACAAGTTTGTAAAATCCAATATTTCCAGTTAACGTCGTTAACTGCTGAAGTAAGTTAAAATCATACACAAGGACAAGTATATGGTGGCCGATTGGTACCATTTCGGCTTCAAAATAACAATAGAGAGTTATTTTTAAAATAACGCCCTATTTCGACCTACCTATTTTTTTTGGTCCATTATTTTCGTCTTTTCGCTGTTTTGATGTACCGTTTTATTAAATGGCTTCATTATAGAAGCGACCGACGTCGCTACCCTGGTGGAGGTTCGCATCATTTTGCGGGTTTTCGGGCTTTTGATTTGCGTTAAGGATCATTGGTTTGGACTTGGACTGGTATGCTTGTGATTGATTTGCTAGTCTTTTCGAATGCCATCATATTGCTAGATCTTCCTTAATTTTCGTCTTTTCAAATGACAAAATTTGCTATTTCCCCCTTTAAATTTCGTTTGTTATTGGTGGTACATTTGATGGCTCGTTTTCACTTAATTCTATAATCTTTTCGTTTATAAATCATACCATACGGCATGTCACCAACCCGCCACCATATTATAGAGCTTGTTAAGAGTATATGGTACAGAAGAAAAATTTAATCGTACTTTGAGAAATTGGGTTTCACAAACGTAATTACAGGGACAATTTACTTTAGTCTTATATTATCTTGGTTTAATCAAGAGAACTTAACTTAAGCACGGTATATTGTCTGATTCATGATGAAAACGAAGTAAAAAAAAAGTATATATAAAATACAAAATGGATGAATCACACCAGACTAGACAAGCTTTTTATCTGAAAGAAATCAGAAAACCGAGTCTTAGTAACATACATACATTATGTCAAGTGCTGATTTTTTAGTTTTTATTAAAATAATGCATTCAAAATCAGCACATCACAACTTCATGTGCTGATTTTGAATGCAATATTTTAATAAAAATTCATAATGACAATTGACAACATGACAATTATATAAAAACACACAAAAATATCTTAATTGGAATGGAATGTCATTGATTGGTGTGTTTGTTTTGATTTGCAAGACCTATCACTACTTGTAAAATAATAGTTTGTGCACGTACACCTTGCATTCAGTGCGAAAGGGACCTTGGTCAAGGACCTATTTCAAATAATTAAATAAGTTGAAAGGACAAAATCAAATAAAACAAAACAAGATAAACGAATAATTCTAAAACTGCTGGACCAAGTTGTTCGAAGCATGATTAGTTTTATCAATAATTAACACAGATTTAAAATATCAATTAAAATCATCATATCATCATAAAATCCATAGATTTATAGCCTTCAATTTGTTGAAATTCTATTTACTAACGACATTTTCAATATTAAATTCACAATATATTTGAAATTATACATTATTTAAATTTTGACTAATCAATTGATTAAATTTATCAGGCTTCGAACAACTCACCCCTGATCATAAAACTCCGGACTTTGATATCCGGTGGTGTGGTATTTGGAGGGGTCAAAACCATCTCGGTTATTTTACAAGTCGAAGCTCTCCAAGAAAATTAAACTTCATTGATAAAATACAAATATGCTTCCTCTAACAACTGCATCTCTTATGAATTAAAACTGATTCATTACATATTATACCAGTTTTAATTTTACAACACTAGACGGACGTTTTGGAATACAATTCCTCATAAGAAGTGCTTAGACCAAAATTGTGAAACCAATTTTTTTCCAGATGTTGAAAAGGAACTTAAAGGACCAAAATATATTTTACCAAATTTAGCTAAGGAAATACTTTGTATGAAGGAGTATACCTTGTGTAGTTTTTGAGGAATTTCAGAGTTTCACTAATAGCAAATTGAGGCGAACCTCACAGAAACAATCCATAGGCGAAGAAGATGTGCAATTGGCTATTCTATTTTGATTATGCACATGGTTGAGAAAACATGGATTTCCCTGTAGAGGTTTATAAGAGAACAATTTCCAAATGATATCCCATTTCGATTTTTTCTCTTGGTATTATTAATTTTACCGATAATAATTGTATCCTTGTGTGCTCGCTCGAGTTTTAAAACCCCCGTGTTTTGCTGACCACGGCTTTACCTTTAAACTTTGTATCAACATATCAATTTCATTTTACGTCTGAACAAATCTTTAATATCATACAGATATATCATATGGAATGAAATAAGAGATATTTGTCAGTAGGAGAAAAAATGAAATTAAAAGGAAGTAATATGGATAGGTTATAATCGATCCAATTAGAGTTGAGATCATACAAGGTCATGTAATATAGGCTGAAGGTCAGAGATCAACCCGATATCAAATCAAGATGAGTATCTCAACAAAAAAGGGATTTATATCTTACTAAGTAGTGAATTTGTTGTTTTTATTCTCTGGTGTTTTAAGTCAAACAAAGACTATTTGCACTTGTACTGATTAATGGACTCTCCCAAGTTCATAAATACATCCGTAGACAAGGCTCAAATAAGTTTAATATGGGATACCCTAGCGTTTTGAATCTGACAAAGAGTATTTGTACTGATTAATTGACTCTCCCAAGTTCATGAATGCATCCGTAGACAAGGCTCGCATAGGACAAAAGAATCTAACATAAGCATTCGTGATACTGTCAAATATCTTATACGACATATTGTGTTTCTGGAGCTCGGCTCAAACGCATAAATTCTGCACCCACGGGGATATCTCTTTGTTCCACTATCTGCATTTGAGATATTAGCAGCTGTAAAATAAAAACACCCCCTATCTTCTATATATAGGATAGACGTTTCTATAGGAAAAAAGTTCTCACTACTACTTTTTAGTTGATTTATTATGAGTTATGAGCCTTATATTTTATTAACTATCAATAGGTTTTTGTCTTTGAGACTTAATAATCAAAATCAAACATACTAATCCATGTCCGAATCACAATCCAGAGGCAAAGTAAGAACTTTAGAACTGACAAGTTAGATTAAACAGGCGAACTATTGGTGAAAAAGGACTTACTGTTTCCTACTTCTATAAGGCTGGATATTAAATGTATGAATTATGAAAGTGATCAAAATCGCGACAGCTTGTCTTTAAAGTCACATCCAGAAATGTTTTGATAGCTTAAAAAGAAAAAAAAAGCGTTATTAAAGAAAACAAAGTGTATTGTTCCTTACATACAGTTGTGTTTTTATGCTGCCTCACCGCCAAATTCCTCAGCCGAGTCCATTATTTACAGTGATTTGACCCCTTTCACCGTAACTCCTTGAATGGGGATCAATTGTGGTGATCGGTGACTGCGTGTCGGTGATGGGTCTCAAGTTACTGCTCTCTCTCTCTCTCTCTCTCTCTCTCTCTCTCTCTCTCTCTCTCTCTCTCATCAAGCATGATGCTCTCTCTGCTGTTTGTGATATCCTCTGCACTGCTTTTTTTACAACTCCTAATGCTGAAAGCATTCTCCATACATGTACTGATTGTGCAGGAAATTCTTTGTTTGTAACCTCCACTATATAGTTCCATGTCTTCCATTCCTTCCCTTTACATGCTGTCGGCACCTCTTTATACTTGGACTTGTTGTCCTCATAGCCTTCTCCATGGAACTGTTACGTCTATGACTATGATCTTCTTAGTTCCTGGCGACCAAATAGCAAAATACCAGGTCTGAAATGAGTTGGTATAATCTCGAGAAAAATTAACTTTTTGTCTAGATCCGCTGCCAATTTTCAATGACCTGACTGGTATAAAACTCCCATTCTATTCATCTCGGTCCTTCCCCTTTCCCCTTCTTACAAAACCTGTTTGGTTGTGTTGGTTTTCTTCAAGCTTCTGTAAAATTCTGCTTTACACGGATTAGGAAACAAATCAGCAATCAATGGTGGACAGTTTGTTTCCATTGGTATACCATTGGTATACCGATTGCTTGTTGGAAAATATATTACCAAACACAACAAATATGTTGTTTTTCAAAAAACTAATTTTGATTGTATCTTCAGAATGTTTTGTTTGGAATCAATATTGTGCTTGACTAAATTACCAGAATCTATGTTTAGCATTAGATACACCAGTATGAGTTTTTCAAGAGAGGAAAAAAATTAGCCTATGCCAAACCTTCAAGATTCAATGTTTTACGCAATTTAGATAAAAAGGTGACACAAAAGTGGGATCTTATATTTGTTTATATTTTCAGATGAACATAGCAAAAATTAACATTGAATCCCCTAAGGACACTGCCTTTTAGTGCCACTTAGCCTTGAGTGCACTTTAGTCCCGATGTGAACATATTTCACCTATCTTAAAACCACTAGTGACTTTATTTGAGAAACTGTTGCGTGATACATAATATGCTTTCAGATCAACAAATTACATCTCTTCATACAAAATTCTTTTAATTGAAGCATCTGTCTCCAACAATATCGAACTTAACTGTTGTCAAAATGAAGACACGTGACATCCGTGTTTTCGAAGTCACGTAGTGTTTCAGACCAAATCCGTTTACTAACAGTTGTCGGTTATTGTCAAAGTACGGGGCTTAGAAGATGCTCGTAATGGCTAAATGTAAATTAGAAGTTGCTGAACATCACTTAGTGCTAATAACGCTGTCTGAAATTCGCACTGAACACTAGTTGTCTAACATTTCTACACTAAAACTTACACTTTGAAGCCTTTGTATATAATGTTCACAAAGATTGACTGCAACAAAGTTGCATATAATCACTGAAATACAATATAATTATAATGTCAATACAATGTATAACAATGTCTTCTATATTTCGATCAACAATAAAGAGAAACAAAAACTAGTGAAGCTGCACTTTAAATTATGAGAAGCTGTAGCAGGAACATATATGGTTACATATTAAATTGACAAAAATGTAAGCACTACATACATACATATATAGAGGCTTCCTAACTTCGATTGGTACAGACCAAAATGCTGACTATGTATTGTGGTTCATGTGCTTTTGTAATGTTTTAAAACGAATATACATGTACTTATTTTACGGTCAATGTTTCGGTAATATTTGCATAAACGTCCTGATGGTTTTAAATGTGTATAGATTCTAACAGCCTATCATACTATTATTTTTAAATAACACATGCCACTGCAAAATAACTCCAAAGTTGTAGTTGTATTTGTTTGTTTAGCTGTTTCTATCATTTACTTCTATTGACTTGTTTCATGTTTTTTGGGTGTGTTTGCAATTGCCAAGTACATGTTTTCAATTTTCTTTTGGAAGTTCGTATCATTTTTCCATAATTATCTATAAGTTCTACCATGTACTATTCAAGAAGTAATCGTTAGTTCTTTGCAGGTTGACTGCAGATGATTCCCTGCACATGCACAGTATGAAGTATGAAGAATGTTGTCAGCGTCAGCATTGGGAATTATCGGAAAGAACAGAAAAACGCCAGTGCAGAGGATGTCACAAGCTGCAGAGAGAGAGAGAGAGAGAGCATCATGTTGGGTTTGGCGAGAGAGAGAGAAAGAGAGAGAGCATCATGTTGGGTATGGAGAGAGAGAGAGAGAGAGAGAGCAGTAGCTGGAAACACACAGTGACTGATCACCACTGTGGAACCCCCCACCCCCCACCCCGACCCAGAAAGTACCAAGCAAGGGGTCGAATAAAATAATGAAGGATGGCCTCAGCTGATGATGTCGGTGGTGAAGCAACATAACAACATAGCTGTATGTAAGTAACTACTTCAAACTGCTCTATTAGTTACTCATTTGATCTTATCCTTATTTGCCACATCTGTCATTTTATTTATTTACCAGAATCTACTTACTAAGTATTTACCTGTATTATTTTGTGTTTAAATGTATATTGCTTCCAGCTAAGATCTGAAAATCCTCAAAAACTAAGATATACTCTCTCATGCATAGGACATGTACTAGTATTTCCTAAGCTAAATTTGGTTGAATATATTTTGGTGCTTTAGATACTTTTCAACTTCTTGTAAAGTTTCAAAATTTTGATCCAAGCATGATGAGGAATAGTATTCCAAAACGACCTTCTAGTCGTGTAAAATTAACAATGGTATAATATGTAATATATTTATTTATGTATTTGTATCATTAATAAAAACAAACATACCAATCAATGTCCGAATCACAATCCAGAATCAAAGTAAAAAACTTTGAAACTGACGAATTAAGTTAGACACGTGAACTACCAACAGGGAAGTGAGGCCGGGTGTTCCAGAAGGGTAAGCACCTGCTTTTTAGCTAGCCACATCCGCCACGTGTGTAATCAAAATTGTGTGAAAGGAACACGGAACTATGGGACGTCAGATATATCCTGGACACAAACTTATCAACAATACCGTGATGACGGCCATAAAACTTATTTATTCATTTTGTATGTACTTGTTACATTGTGTTTTATGTTATATATCTATAATATCTCAAATCAAATACAGTTATATTACATTGACCTACTGTGCTACACAATAGTTATAAACCGTTTACGGATGACAATGCTACATCAAATAAAGACTACATGATCCAATCTCTTCTTATAATACTGTTACATATCTAGACTGTGAAGATAAGATTCTGTTTTGTTATTAGATACAGACCGTCGTAGATTTATATTTGATTGATATTAAATACTCCCACTACACAAGCTGACATTTACCTTAATAGCTTATAGAAAAAAATCAAATTGATATAACGAAAGTAATATCGAGCAATCATTTCACAATCATCTTGTGTTTTGGGTATAATGATAAATTTGGATTAGTAGACATTGTTATTTGAATCAGATTTGTTCAGAATAATGAAATGTTGCTTCTAGCTCACCCGCGCTAAAGGCTCAATAAATTATACTATATGATTGAACGTCTGTTGTCTGTCTTCTGCATGGTTGGTTTTTAAAATAAATTTTTTATCGCTCTTTTACAACTACTTGGCCAAATTTGAAGCTCATAAATTACTTTCAAGTTTACTTATATCGAAAAGACACGTCTTCCTGGGTGATATGTTAAACTTGCAGAATTAAGCTTAACCAGAAAAATGGCAGCATTCATACTGATAGTTAAGATATCAATTTATCCCCATTAACACACAACAGGCGCTGGACCGTTGTAGAACTATATATTTGGCGTGACTTTTTACTATAATGGTACTGCTGTGTGCTCCTTCATCTTAATAAACGTCAATTATCAAGTAAAAGTAGTTTACCGGGTTTTAGCGAAGTTTTATTCAAGTACTCATATTCAAAATTAAAAATTATCATCAAATAATTTCCGTATACTAACACTCGACCAAATTATTTTATTGTATTTTAAGTTTCTGTCTTGCAAAAGTTTGTTTTAGATGAAAACAATGTTTAAAATTTAAATGTGATATTGTTTGTGATGTTAAAATCTGATAATTTACTCTCTTTCTATAACTAGAAGAATAAACACCTAGTTCTGGATTGCAATTGTAAGTTGGTCAACACCAGTAAAACTAGTATCAAAAGCAAACATACCAATCTATGCTCTAACCAAATCATAGTGAAAACCTTGAAACTGTCTTTCTTATCATATTTCATTATTGACCCGGAAGTCATCATGAATGTGTTGCAACTTTGACTCAATTGAGAAAGCAAATTAAAACTGCTCACTATTTAAATAGAAGTACTCGAGTTGTGAAAACATGTCACAAAGATATATGTAATAGTTATCGACATGGTAGTTGGTGTTCGGGAATTGGGACCACTAGCACGTAACAGTCATCATCATCATCATCATCATCATCATCATCATCCGACAACTTTAACTATGATGTTTTCCATTTGCTCATTGTATTTGGAGTTCTTAAAGACAATTTATTTGGGGAATTTCCCCTAATTTTTTTTGTTCTGTCGAGTTGTTTTATCGGAAAGAGTTCCTTTGAACATTTCTGTGAAAAACAATTTTTCAAAAATTTTACAAAGAATTAAATATGTTGGAGTACAAAAGGGATTCTTACCGTTTTATCTGCGCGTGTATAGGTGGTTTAAGCTGAACAATCAAGTGTTTCAACTTGAAAGACAAATCTAGTGATATTTGAATGATTGATTGTGCTGATCAATACGTTTTATGTTATAGATAGTTAAGTAAGAAGGTTCTGAAATGTCTTTTGATGGACTTGAATCACAGAAAAAATGTAAACAAAATAACTAACTATCTCTAGTTTGATTGGAAATGTCATCAGGACGGTAACTATACAAGCTGTAGTACATCTACGAACATTCCATAGCAAGGCTACTCGATCCTTACCGTGTTTGTAGTATGTATATAAACACGAAATTAAATATTGCACATGCCTTGAAGCTTTTCTGAACGCCTCCGCATAATAAACAACAGATAAAATGGAAATACTCCATGAATAAGATACACTGATTGTGTAGGATCGAATGAAATGTATACCCCGAAACCCGAGTTAAATGAGAATCTGGACTTTCTAAAAAGCAACAAATTAATGACAGAAGGTTTGTCCTTTCATGGCATTTCCAAATAAAAGCATATCTATGCGACCTTCGTAGATAAAATATATTGACAAATGTCAACTGTTACATATTGTTCTTTGTTGTCATGTTAACAAGATTTTTTTTATCAGTTATTACAGAAATTTAATTTTTCAAACCAGTATATCTAAAAGGAAATCCAGCCAGTCTGACAATCCAAAACTGGTAACGTTCTGGAAGGACTGGTTACTTTTTCAATGATCTCCTATGACACGATAGAAAATGTTGGAATTTTCAGACATGGTAGAAATCCATTTATTTCCAGTGCACAGAAAATGCAACTAAGTAACATGCTGTTACAAACATAGTAAATAGAATGACCGTTATATAAAATACCACGACGAGAAACAAGAAAAAAAGAGAAAAATACTGATTATAAAATCTCTGATATTGGACGGACCTTGGACAATCTTAATAATGACATAGTTATCCGTATATCAAGTCTTTCAATTAAACACGATATAAGATAGGCATGTCTACGTATAAAAGTGCATTTAAACAGCATTATTATAATGACAAATGTCTATGTAAGGTGATTTTAATTTCGATGTAGAAATCTAACTGTTAACTGTGAAGTCTTCTCTATTAATGTTTTCTTTAGATGTTGTACTTTTACTCCAGTAATGTATGACTTTATTGTGTAAACTTTAGATGTCTTATATAAGCAGTTTATAGAAAATTAAGTCTCTACAGTTCCTTTATAGTAATACCAATAGACACTATAGCTCTTATACGGTTATATACATTGAAAGGACACAAGACAGAATGTAATCTGATAATACTGTTTTAAGTATGTCTCTTCCACTTTGATTTCCTTCGTTCTAAACCTACTGCATCACTAGTCTTTGTGAAAACGCTCAAATTTACATACTAGTGTGGGGGTTTTGATTTGAAAAAAAAAAACTGAAACGTGATCTTTAAATAATGACTACCAAGTTTCAATTTATCAGATATACTTTTGCCATGCAATCGGTGTCGTCCCTTTTGCGTTATGAAATGCATTACCCTGATTGCGTAATAAGGTTTTAAAATGCATCTATATGCATTCACCAAAAGACCTATCGAGGCAACGTCAAGGCATTGCTCGATTTTACCAAATTTTATACTTCCTCCGTTTTGAAAACTTTATTTCAAAAGTGTCTAACGGCCAAAGGAATCAACCTTGTCCGTCATTATAATTATGACAAAAACTATGTAATATAGTTAGGCAATTTGATACAGTCTTAGTTTATAATTATAGGACAATTGAACAATAGTTTGAAATTTAATTTATATTTGATCATTAAATATTGTGATTGACTTAAAATATTCAATTTCTTTACGCCAATCAATTTGTCAATTGTCATGACGTTTATACTTTTTTATAAAGAAAATGTATGCCTAATATTTTGTTAAATCCAAAATTCAATGTAAACTGTTTCTGGTGCATCAGATGATAATACCTAGAACAGTTGAAAAGATAGTTGACTATTTGGTAGTAGATGGACAAGACCTGTTTGCGCACACGGGGATCAATGTGATAGCTTCAAGTTACAAATGGCGTCGCTCTAACGTATGAGTAGACATGATCAGTAAAACCTATTTAAGAGACCCAAAAATCCTGCATTAAGCTTTTTTATTTATCTAACTTTTAGACGGATATGACTATAAAGTAATGATTTAAAAAGGAATAAGCATATGGTAGTACCTTAATTTTTCGCTAGGGTCATGTAAATAAACCCCTATTTTGACAATTTTTCCTTTTTTCACCAATTTTTACCATTTTTGAGATATTTCATTTATAAAAATCACAGTTCCTACTTTAAACGTTTTTCATACCTACCCCTGAGATACATGTAGATCCCATAAGTCTGCCGACAAAAACAATGTGTTAGTGTTAATGTAGGAAAGTTTAAATAATCTTTGTTATTTTTCTTGGTCGAATCAATGATGAAGAATTTTGGTTAAAAATGAAAAAAATACGACTTAAATACAACTTTTTTGTAGATAAATGATTGCAAAAAATGCATATCAAAGAAAAGCAGAAGTAGATATGGGAAGTGTATCAATTCTGAAAAGACAATTTTTGTAGAGTTACCCCCTTTTCTCCATATTTTGACTGACGCCATTTGTCTTTTTCAGTTATAGAACTTCAAAATTACAATTCTAAAAACTACATGTCATAAATTCATAAATTTTCTACACAATCTAATGGAATAATGATTATTGTTAAATTCATATACAATTTCTACAACCACTGTTACTTATTTCGGAAATATTTTCGAACGGCATTTCAACAAGACTGAAATATCAGAGGCAATCTTAAAAGGCATACAAGCTATAAGCGACCATGACGTATTACTGATTCTTCATGGTAAGTTTCTTTCTGCTATTACATTTTACAAGATATATATACAAACACCCTGGACTTAAATGTAAATTTAGAAGTAAATTAATAAAACTGAAGAAGTTCAGTTTCGATTACACAGCAGAATGGCAAGTGGAAACCTTTTTTTTATTTTTAAAAAAGTATTGGTCTGTGTCAAGCAATAAAAATGAAGATATCGACATACACGATTCAAAGCAGTATAAACTTCGGTTTCTAACGTCCTACGCCTTTCATTTTCAAATAAACCAACGGACTTTGGGCTTATAAGTGTTGCAATTATATCTTTACGATGACTTCAAATCCGTCGTTATCCAATTTTAAACCAGAGTTTAAAAATATTACGTTAATAATCAACTACACATTTACAAAATCATTTCCAGAAATAGCTTTTAATCTCATTTTTATAACAAGATTTAAGTCAAGATTAAGTTAAATAGAGGAAAGAGAATCCATATAACATAGAACCGGTATTCATTTATAGAATCAAGTATATACACTTAAATGTGAGAAAATAAACTATTACATTTCAATATTTTCTGATTTTGATTTTAATAGAACTTTTACGTGTTTTGTAATTATTGGTTGTCGTGTGTCTTTCCTATATTGAAGACTTACCATATACAATTATATCACATAACTCTCCTGTTTATTGATGGAATAAAATGTGTAATATTTTTCATATTACACAGGTACCCATGTAATATCACTTAATTGTGATGTAATCAGTTCTCGCGCTTCTGATTGGTTTAAAGCATGAGAAAATATTCTGACGCAATTCATGTACTTCTTTTCTTTTAGAACTTTTACTACGTGGTGCCAAAATGACTGCATTTGACGTTGGGGATACCGTAAAAGTAGAGAAGGAATAGGTATAGCCAAAGAAAAAATTCCCAAAGGGTTTGCTACATTCTATGATGTAATAATATGTGAAAAACAGTGACATCATTTACGTAGCAACCTAATGACGTCATATGAAAACTGTGTCAGTCTGTTGTTTATTTTTAGACTTTTGAAGGCTTTCCAATTCTTTGAAAAGTAATTTTGATGGATTCGAAAAATATAACATAATTTGAACTTACATACTGATTTTTTCTTTATTATTTTAGGTGATTACTTTTACTGTAACTAAATAGAATTATATTCTTACTTGCGCAGTTAATTTGGAGGTGATTTGTCTGACCTAGATAGAAATCAGCTGTTTCTAACATCTACATCTCATTATGGCTTGGTGTTTTGAGGTATGTGATATATAGAATCTTAGACACGTGAGGGTTTAAAAAGAAATTTATTAATCTCGTTCAATAAATAAATATGCCACTCGCCAAGGCTCGTGGCATCTTTAATTATTAAACTCGTTTAATAAATTTCATATTAAACCCTCACTCGTCTAAGATCCTATATAAAGAGAATGATTGGAATAAAGGAATTTATCAAAACGTTCCACAATAAATATTGTTGTATTTCGTAATATAATTTTTACAATCGGTATACCAATGGGAACAAACGGTTGCTTGCTGAATTGTTTCTCCATTTGTATGAAGCATAATTATACAGAACCTTGTTAAATCTTGAGATAAGACCGTCATTTAAACCTACATACAGATGGCGTTCTATATAAAATCTGCAAAAATGCTTGAAATAAAATATGCTTTATTTTTAGCCTAATATCTCAATTTTGACAACGACGATGGCCTGCATTTGAAGCAGTATGACAAACGTGATGGCTTCAATTTTCTATTGTAAACTTTTCTTTTCTATGTAGCAATATATTAATCCTTACAGATTAAGAAATTACTGCATTGCATTTGAAAAGTTTCGCCGTAAAACGTGAATCTTACTGTCGGAAATTGAGGTCTACATGGCAACGCTTGACATAAAATACTACACTGAATTCATTGATATAATAATTTTCTCATTTTAAATGCATAACAGCTGCAAAATAAATATCTTTTAATATTTAAAAATAACACAAGTTTGTTTACAAAGATGAATTATGTCATTGTGTTTTGAAAACAAAACAACGTGTACTGAAGCGTAGACATACATTACATAATCATAGCCTAGACAGCACGCGACGTCACAGCTCCGACCGTAAAACGTAGCTTTTACTGCGGTCAGGGTCGAATCAAAATTCTGTTTTGCAAAATCTTTGAATTCGAAGACTCAGGGAAACCCATGCTTATCAAAGCCCACTAAAAATTTATGGTCATCACAAAGTCGTTAATAAGTATGATATTTCTGTATCAAAATGTTCCTGGATATATTTGGCGTTTCATAGTTCCATGGACACTCCATTCTCACTTTTGATTTCACGAGTGGCAGATATAGCTAGCTAGACAAGAGGTCTTCCTGAGTTAAAGTCATGAGTAACTTAATTTGTCAGTTTTCAAAGTTTCAATTTTGCATTTAGGATTGTGATTTGGGCATGAACTAGAATGTACGTGTTTGATTTATGAACTCTACCGTCTTAGATTATGTAAACTTAACTGTAACTTTTAACAAAAAACGCAACTAACGATCCATAATGTGGGAATTTTTAAAGACACAACTTTAATTTATGAAGCCTTATCATACCTACACTTCTCCAGAAGTTCACCTCAAAATTTGTTTTCACTTGGAGTGCTTGGTTACTCATTTAAGAAAAAGTTGATGTGTTTTCAATATGCATACTTTTTCTAATGCATAATCAAGATGTGCTATTATTGTGATTCGTTGATTTGCAACAAAAACTCAAATAATGAAGCCATCGTTTGGATGGAGGTTTACGAGGGTCAGAACGGTTGTTCAAATAATAACATTTGTTTTTATTTGTAAACATTTTAATACCCCAGTATTTTTTAAAGCAGACCATCCCTTCGTAAAATTGCAGTGTATGTAAATATTGAAATGAAAACAGAAAACAGAACAATGTTTTGTGGACATAACCGAACCAAACTGTTATGTAATCTAAAATAAATTGTAAATCTCCAGTTTAATTGACAATACAGACACAAGTTAGCCGCCACTATATCGTATCCAATCTACTTCCACATGTAAAATTACGGCAACATGGTTAGACAAATCGCCCAATCTATACCTATGGTAATTGCATATATAACCAGAAACTGTAAAATAGGGTTTATCAATTTTCTTTTTCATATTTTAACCAGGATAAGATCTGACATTACCTGATTTAAAAAGCAATTGATTTATATTGACATGGCATCAGTCACGTCGTTAGACCTCTTCAAATCTGAATAAAAAACAAACATACATAATAACAAAAATCCAAGAAGCAAAGTTAAATTAAAAGCCGATAAATTACATATTATACCAGTTTTAATTTTACAGCACTAGACGGCCGTTTCGGAATACAATTCCTCATCAGTAGTGCTTTGACCAAAATTATGAAACCAAAACTATTTAAAGATGTTGAATAGCTACCCAAAGGACCAAAATATATTTTACCAAATTAAGCTAAGGAAATACTTTGCATGAGGGAGTATACCTTATTTTTTGAGAAATTTCAAATTTTTACTTGCAGGAAATTTAGAGAATTATAGTATATTTCTGAAAATAATACGAAATTATTGCCTACTGAGTTGGTGATATCCTCGGGGCACCAGCCAACAGGAGAGATATCGGCTCAGGGGTTTAGATTACATATTATAAATTAACACGTAATCTTCCACCCAGGAATGAAAGTTGTTTACACCAGAAGGGAAAAGCATCCAAATGCAAATTGAGAATAAAAGGAAACTATCATTGATACATCCAAGATAAATTTGAATGTAGAGACAACATAATTATCAACAATATAAAGATGACGGTCATAATTCTTTTAAGGGACCTAAATCAGTGCTCGATTATTATTGCCAAAATATGTATTATTGGTCGAAAATGTTCCAGTACTTCTACATATGCGAATTTCATAAGTGTAAATCCATGTGTTTTAGCTTTTTCAGAATTGCTTGTCATGTATTTTTCAATCCTTATTCTAAAATAGCCTAAAATGGATTAAAATATAGTTATGATTAATAATGATAAAAAATGTTGAAACTTTTAACCTTAATAGGAGCTGCCTACCCTTTACGGAGCACCCAGTCCCACTTCCTTGGTGGAAGTTAACGCGTTTACCTGACCAAATTTGTCAGTTTCAAAGTTTTCACTTTGCTTTAGGATTGTAATTTTTAATTGGAAAGGTATGTTTAATTTTGATTATATCCAAACTAACATATAGCTTTTGTGTATTATATTTATTCAGAGTCAGCCATTACATCCATCCCTAGGAAATGCATAATAATAACTTAATAACTTTTGTTTTTTGTTTTTTTAAAACAATGTCCCCAAAATGGATCAAAATGGACTAAAATTGGAAAATCGTCACATATAGGGATATATTAACATGCTCCTAGAGAAAACGAAGTACACAAAGATATGATTTCTTCCATTTTTCTTTTAAAAAAAAAGTTATGAAAAAGTGTAATGCGGAAAATTTTGGGATCTTCGGAAGAATACATGTTTTAAATTTTTGTATTTGCATAAGTATATGTCATTGGTTGAAAAATAAGTGGGGTTCTTAGAAGTCTTCCAGTTGTCCTATAACAACAACACTTTATTTGGTTTGTCTTTAAATCTTGTGTCCATCAATATTCAAAAGTAGTTCCATAATGGGTTTGTCCTGTTTGGTTTTACTGTGACTTTTATAAACTTTTATTATTTTGTATGTTTGTTGAACACTATCCACATACATATTGATGTTAAAAAATTGTTTTTCAGTTACAAATGACTTTCTTTTTTTGCAGTTTCTAATATGTCTGTTTTATGTGTTTAGGAGTAAAATATTGAAAATATCAGAGAAGAACATATCAGACGCTATGCATTTGCTTAAGTTTCGGATTCTATTGACAATTGTTATTAAATTTAAAATTAAAAACAAACATACAAATCCATAATAATTAATAAACTCATTTGAAAATGGTTTCAATGATCGACCATTTAAAAACATTTAAAATTCTTTCTATATATCATTCACTTATATCGCACAAACGTATTGGGTACAAGAACATTGATATTTCAAAGATAGATTGGATGGAGCACTATCAAACCAAAATGAAACTGCAATCTTGCATTCACTAATTGTCTTCAGAAATTAAATGAGGAATTTATTTGTGATTTAGCGATAAAGAAATGTGATACTATGTGTTTATTTTAAGACAAATTGGTTGGCCTTGAGTAAAGTAATGGGAAAAGTCGTGTTTTTTTGTCTGCAAAGCTTTATAATGAATTTGTAGTGTGTATCAGTCAGATCTTTTTTAAAAAAGTAAGCTTTTATGGAAGCATCATGCTTTTCTGCTTTAAAATTTTATATACTTTTCTATAATATTCATTATAATAATAATAATAATAAAATATAATAATAATAATAATAAAACTATAGATTGTAACTGGGATACTAGTTACGTATGATTCCCCACCACCCATAAATAATTTATGGCATATATCTGGTGAAAAGAATCTAGCAGGGTTAGCGCTGGGTTGGAAAAGTCTGTCGCCAAGGAAATCGCCAGTTGTAAAATTTTGTCGCCAATTTCATTACTGTGTCGCCAAAAAGGTTACTTTTTGACACATACAATATTTGACATAATATACCAGTCGAGTCGGGTACCTGTGTGTGCAGGTAGTCTTATATTAAAGTTACGGCCCTTCATATATGAATTACAAAATAGAATAAAACAATAAATAGACAAGAGATGTTGTTGTTTAGTTAATTATCAACAGGTAATCAACGTTTTTAATGTTGTGTATATATTGCCTTGATTAACGGTTACATTCTAAAGGCAGTTGCGTATGTTCGGGTAAAAAAAATAGTGGTGCGTCATAGATCGTGATCACGACTAAGGGAACAAAATAGTTTTTAAAAAATTCTCATCTTATGCATCACCATATCGTCAATTTTCATATATCTTAACACACTATATAAAGTCCGGTTAAAGGAAAAAACGCACATACCGGTCATTAGGAAAGTGTCAGTCAGTAAAAGGAGAAACTTCATTGGTGTAAACTTAAAAAGTGGGCAGTCTTCTACTTCCACAGTCAGTGATTGACAGAATACCCCAAGCCATTTCGACACGCTTAACCTTCTGCGATCGATCAAGGCAAATTGTATACACCATTCAGCTCATTGTGTAAGGTTTTAATTACAGGCGCGTGACGTGACAAGCTGTGGTTTTAAAAATCGCCAAGTTTTTGACAGTCACTAATCGGATTAACTCATAGGTGAAAGCATTGGCTTGGTATAATTAAAGTATCGTAACCAGCTTATGTCCATTCAGAATTGGTTCCCCCTGGGTATTCCACTACGTAATTTAATCAGCAATTTACACCCACCCACCCACCTTCAAGATAGAGAAAATGAACACGTCTTGTCTTTCTACACAGACAACAGATTATTGGTACCAAATTTCATCTAAATCCATCAATCCGTTCCCGAGATATGCATCAGCATATGGTCTTGAGAGAAGAAGAATAATAATAAGAAGAAAAAGAAGAAACAGAACGAAAACAATATGATTCCCCACCTTCGGTCGTGGGGAATCATAATTATCTGTTCCCCACAATTGTATACGTATTAAAAATTGCACAATTGCAAGGTTACTGGACAAATCTACGTAGTTTGATTAGATTAGAATAAGAAAGAATACTATCGTTCTCTTTGAACTGTATCCAAACACAAACATACCTGTCCATGGTTAAAATCACAATGCCTAATGCAAAGCACAATATGGGTATCTAGCCACACTGACATAATATGCTAACAAAAGTGAGAGTGAAAGAAACATGGAACCATTGGACGTCAAATATAACCATGGTAATTTTGTATACTTATCAACAATATTGTGGTGCTGGCTAATTGTGGACTTTGATAAATCGAGGAGACTTTCAATATTCCTTAGATACATATTTTTCACTGTTTGCTATAATTATTGTCATTGGATTAACGTTTTGGTATATTTTACTCCATCATAATACACTGTCCTCCATATTTGCCATAGGTATACATTATAATAATCATATCTAATTTAGTTCATAGAATTGAAATATTGAAGTTTTTCCTGTATTTGAAAGTGATATCTTAACTTTATGATTAAAATGTATGTAATAAATTTGTTTTTTCTTAAAAATCGTTTTTCTTAGAATTTAGTGAAATTTTCGTGGAAAATATAAACAGTTCGGAAAATAACATTTTTCAAGAAAAAAACCATTATGTCAGCTTAAAAACATTCAGCTTTAGCATAATATTATTTTCAAAATTTAAATTTTGTGAAGATTCTGAGTCTGTTATGATAGGACCAGTTTCAAACATGTATAATAATTTATGGAGGGCAATGTACGATTACTCAATACAATCATATGCACGCATTTACCTTAGTTATGGAAGACTTCTAAAATATTGTTTGTCGACTTTTCAGGCATCCAATTGCTCGTCAAGACGCATTTAAAAAATAACCGAGTTGTATTTTGTTATTTGTAGAACAACACAAAATAACATTTTACACTGGGTGCCATTGGTTTTTTTATGTTAAAAATCGCCACAAAGTACGTCGAAAACTCCATTGCACGTTAACGGATGATTAAAAATTTAGACCATGTATTCGAACAATAACATATGTGGAATATATTTGTATAATATATGTTTTGCTGTATTCAAACGCAAAAATATGGTTTTAAAATATCCAGTCAAATGGGTGCGTAACGAATGTTTGAATAACACTTTTTAGTTGTTCTTATTTTAAATAATTCATACATACATATGAAAATGGGATTAAGGATTTAGATAAACAGTCAATTTTGTCAAAAAAGTATACATTTTACCCAAGTTCATTATGAAATTACATATTATACCAGTTTTAACTTTACAACACTAGACGGGCGTTTCAAATTACAATTCCTTATCAGCAGCGCTTGGACCAAAATTATGAAAGCAAAAAATATTTCAAGATGTTGAAAAGATACTCTAAAGACTAAAATATAATTTACAAAATGAAGCTAAGTAAATGCTTTGCATATTTTTAAAGCGAAATTTATAATTTGGGCTTGTAGATGTATTTGAATTGAATTTCATTGATTTAATAGATTTTTAATAGTCTTTTTTAAATTGTTTGCCTATATTTTAACTATAATGACGATGGATTTCAGAATATTTGATTTTACATACTCCTTAAACTTAAAATACCTTTGTTAGCAAACATTAACTAACAATTGCTACATGTCTTTGGTATCCATTAGCATTAAAGGAAACATAATGTTTTAAAAATATAACAACCATTATTGTTTAGAACAAATAAGAGTTAGGAAATATAATGCAAAGATGCACTACGCTTCAAATAAGGAAGCTAGTTATGAAACAATCTTTTAATGATTTCGACATGTAGATAAAAGAATAGTAATCAGTATAAAGGATAAAAATCAGTTTAATTGTGATTTGAACATGGAGGGGGTAAAAATCAGTTTAATTGTGTTTTGAACATGGACTAAAATGTTTGACTTTAATTGAAATTTTTCATGTGTTTCAGTTTACAATTAATTAAGAATTAGATTAAAGTAATGAACCTGGTCTAGAAAGAAAGAATTACATTTTAACTTTACAGATAAATTTCATTTAAATAAAATAAATCAAGCATCACGTCACGTATTTCCAAAAATCTTTAAAACGCAATTATATGTAAAACTGGTTTTCATGTATGTTATGGAAGGTTAACAATATTATATACTTTCTTCAAAGTTTGTGTTTTATGATTCTATTCTGTAAATATTGTTTTCTTTGTGGAATTCAAAAAGTCAAGAGAAAATCAACTACAAACATATTGATCCATATTCGAATCACAATCCCAAAAGCAAAGTAAAAACTGTCAAATTCACTGACACATAAAGTAAGGCCGGGGATAAGAAACTGCTGTTTTTAAGAATAAAAGGAATATAAAACTATGAGACTATATCTAAGAAACGTTTTGACAAAAATACGTTACATGTATAACAATATAGCGTCTGAACTGTGGAATAAATTCTCGATAAGCAGGAGAAACAGGGATATTGCTACACAGACACAGACTTTAATAGTAAAATTTAGTCTTTCGCGTGTCCCGTACTTAATAATAAAAACCAAAATATGAAGCAGAGCCTGAAGAATCAGTTGTATGTTTTATTTCAATTCATTAGGATAGGTGTCATTTTCCAAAAGAATTATTAAGAGAAAATTGAAGCTAAACAGAAGGTACTGGCTCTTCCGAAACATTTTGCATCACTTCCTTTTTATAAGTACACGTGTTGTCAGTTTCAAAAGTTTTACTTTTGCTTTAGGATTGTGATTTCAACATGAATTGGAATGGTTTTATTGACAAACACAACTATAAATTATAACTATCTATTATTTTTTTGCAGTCAGTATGGTGCTTGTCGAACATTGGATCAACATATATGATAGTCTAAACGTCCTTCAAACTAGTTTTACTAAATATTTTACCTTCAGATCCGTACATTGAATTGCTCTGTGCTTATTTTCATATGTATGATTTGCTGTACATACATGTAGGAGACTACAGTCAAATAACCTGCCTTAAAGGCCACCTCTATATAAGGGCTACCTGCTTATAAAGGCCAGTTGAATTGTGTCCCAATTGTTCTTTATTCAAATTATTTGAACCTGTATATAAAGGCCACTTTCACTGGTTCCCTTGGGTGACCTTTATAGACAGGTTTGACTGTATATTGTACTAAATAGAATTAACCGGATATTTTTGAGTTTTTATCTTTATCTCCTGATTAGCAATATCTTTTACGGAGCTCAGTTGTGTGTATTCTGGTATCTAGTGTATAAGGTCAGTATGTAGACAAGAGTTTCTAAGCCCTTTACTGGTATTTGTACTACTGACATTAACTAATTACACATGTCGTATTAACAATGAATCTCAAAGTTCTTATACTTAAAAACGTTTACTTTTACAACATGTAAAAATCAAGGTAATTTCGTCTGTGTCTATTTGAGTGCATATAAATAAAAAACAAACATACCAATCCATGTCCAAATTACAATCCAGAAGCAACTCAAACACTTTGGAACTGACAAGTTAGGTTAGACACGTGAACTTCCGCCAGGGAAGTGAGGACGGAAGGGTAAGCACCCCCTGTTTCGCTAGCTACATCCTTCACATGTGCAATCAAAATTGTGTGAAAAGAACATGAAACTATAGGGCGTCAAATATACCCAGGGTAATCCTGGACACAGAGACATCAAATATCATGTCGCAGTGTAAGTAATTGAGATTTTTGTGTTTTGTACATTTATATAATCCAATATACTGTTGAAGGTCATAGTCAAAAAGAATATGTCTACAAAAGCCAGTGTACTTTAAAATAAAAACCAAATTGCAATCTTGTATTTATTTATTGTCTGTCTGTAGAAAGTTAATGAAGAAGTTATTTGTGATTTAGCAATAGATTGTTGTTAAGGGAATTTGAAGCTCCTTTTTATGATTGTAAGGCAATTTAGTTGGCTTTGGGTAAAGTTATAAAAAACAGCCTCATTTCACTTGTTAGCAAAGCTTCAAAATGAAATTTTGTTGTGTGTTGTTTGGACTTATTCAAATAATATTCCTTCACTAGTTTCCTGAACAAATAGTACTTTTCTGTGATATATCATTTAACTCATTTGCTTTTTCTAAAAATAATAAAATGAATTACAAATAATGAAATGCATTACAAAAAAATCAAATTATTAGACGTTTCCTTTAAAACATATGTAGAATGATAGGGTTTCATTAAGTGTCCTACATGTGGCATATACGTTCTTAAATCTTTTAATGGGCAGACAATGGCTATAGAATCAGTAAAATTGTTGTGCTCCCACCAATAGTACCATAACCTCAACTTCTGGTTTTACCCCAGAACCTATCTAATGTCGGGAATTACATAAATAGTCTTAACTGCATGTTAACTTGTAACGTTTTTGTTTTCTTGGCCACGTTTGATGATGTGTACATGTTTAAAAATTTTAAACTTTCTTCGTAAAACATTAAATCAGTTCAATGAGATTCAACACCAGATTTTGATTTACAAAATGCAAGGTTATCAAAAAATGTAGTATTTGGTTAAGTAATGGAATTAGAAAACACGCATCGTTTTTTTCCCTATATTTTCTGCAAAGATTGTTAGACAGGAGGTGGTTACCCTTCCGGAGCACTTATAGTATTGTGATTTGAACCTGGACCGGCATGATTGTGTTTGATTTGACAGTATTTAGATGTTTATCTTTTCCCCTTCAAAATTTTGAGCAATCGTTTTCCAGTTTAAATAGGTTAAATATCTTTATAATATTTTGATTTGCACTACTGAAGCTTAATCTCGTACTGAAACGATCGTCTGGTAATGGGAAATTAAAACAGGTTTAGTAATAATTATAAGATTCCTATAAATTGGTTTACATATTGAAACGTGAAACATAAAACATTAAAACTGAATACAAATAGTCTGATTATTAATTATTACCCAAACTGCTATTCTTCTTATTTATTCGAAAATGTAGTTAATGTTTCAAAATATCATTTGAAATTGTTTATTGTAAATGTCTCAGTACTTTAAAGTAATTTAGGTTTTATACATTTAATAGTTTTGATTTATTTTGACTTTGTTTTCGAACTCAGAAAGGATCCAATAATTTGTTTCATATTCTTTTCAATTTTAAATTTCTTATTTTTTAATTTGTAACGATTTATTTTAGTAATTGTAAACGTATTTCTGGTTTTACAAATGAATATACGGATTTTGCCCATGGCTGCATATTTTTATCATTACACCTGCTCTAGACGACTGTTTTGGAATGAAATGTTTTATTAATAGTACTCGGACCAAATTTGTGAAAATACAAATGTTTTAATATCTTAAAATAAGAAAAAATAGAAGGACCATAGAGCTTATTGTTCTTTCCAAATCCACAATACTAATTACTAGTACCCTTTAGCATGGCTTAGTGAGGCTTTTTAAAATTTGAGAAGCAGAATAATTTTGATGAACAATGTTAAAGTTTCAATACTTTGTCCGTATATTGCCTCTCGGTAAATATACAAAAATTGCATGTTTGATTATTAAAAAAGTTTATACGTAATCTCATTTAACTTGTCGGTTCCAAAGTTTTTACTTTGCTTCTGGATTGTGATTCGGGCATGGATTAGTATGTTTGTTTTTGATTATTAGCATTTAATTGATTATTGCATGTTATATATTGCGATATCATATACCATTACATAAAAACTGTTGATGAAAAGGGATAGTAATTATGTCTGTATATCTATAGAACGTCAATACCAGGATATACATTACCGTTACGTACTATAAGTATTTTTTATATAAAGCAATATCAGTTTGAATGACGTAAATACCACCAAAAGCATCATGTAACAAAATATATAGGTACATGTAAACTAAGATAAATCATACTTAAATGTATAAATCAGTTACTTGATATTTGACAATAAATGATAGTTTAAAGATTCCAAGATTACAAAATCATATTGTACGAATTAGTACAGTAATGGAATAACAACTTAGGTTCTTTTGTCTACGAGGCTAAAACGAAAGCAATATCTTGCTTTTTAGTTGACTCATTTATGCTGGGTCAAATTTCTCTTGTACACTGATATTCTGGATCCGTGTTTGAAAGAATACAACATACAACGGTTAATACCTAACGGGGTATTGTAAAAATAATCTGTTTGCGTAGACAAAATACTCACAAAATTGGTTACAAATATCTCTGTGAGATTAAAATCTATCTGACAGTGAAAACAGAATTTTGATTGTTTTTTTATTTTTTAAGGATAACTAATGGGTACAATAAATGGTTTAATATCAAATGCATTACCTTTACGTGCTATATATATCTTTATATCAATTTGAAGGACGTTAATACTACCAAAAGCATCGTGTAACAAATAATATAGCTAAACTAACAACCAAAACAAATAATACTAAAATGTATAAATCATAGTGTAAAGATTCCAAGGTTACACAACCATATTGTGCGAATTGGTATAGTAATGGAATAACAATTTAGGTTCATTTATCTACAAGGCTAAAACGAAAGCAATATCTTGCTTTTTATTTGACACATTTATGCAGGGTCATATTTCTCTTGTACTGGTCAAAGAGATTAATTTGAAGGGAAATGTGGAAAATACAAAAGTCCTCTAAAATAACCGGTTTGAGCAGTACACTGACAGCCTGGATCTGTGTTTGAAATAAAGAATAAAAGATTCATTATAAAAATCAGTCTGTTTACACAGACAAAATACTCATGAATATTGGTTACAAATGTCTTTGTGATATTAAAATCTATCTGACCGTGAAAACAGAATCTGGTTGTTTCGTGATTCTTGAAGGGTAAGCAAAAGCTATAAAGAAAATGGTCTAATTTCAAAACAAATAGCAATGATGGAAAGTTTACATTAACGGATATCGAAAGCGAAAAATGGTCATATAAGAATTTTTTAGCTTAAGTGTCTTTTTTTTACGTTTTTATTGAATGATACAATACTGCAATTTGAAACATCGAGACAATATTTCGCTATGCAACTTGGAATAATTTTCGAGTCTAGATGAAGAATGATTGAAAACAAACATACTAATTAATGTTCGAAGAACAATCAAGAAGTAAATTAAAAGCTTTAAAACTGACAAGTAAGGTTAAACTTTCACCAGAGAAGTGAGATCGGATGTTCTGTTTAGATAGCTACACCAGTCACGTGTGTAATCAAAATTGAGTGGAGTGAAAGGAACATGGAACTGTGATATGACTAATTCTCAAGTCCGTAAGCATTTTTGTATGCATATAACAAACTATGTAATATAATTTAAAAATTGCATAGAAACCTTGGGGTAGCCCTGAAATAAGTTTTCAGCAAAAGACTTATACATAATGGTGCAAAACAGTGTGACCTATTTACAAAATTATTATAAGATATTATAACGCACAATCAAATAATTTTAATTTTTCTCGCTAAATGCTACATTACATTGTATAAACAATCATTTCGAAGTATTTTGTTAAAGGTCCTAAGGTTATAGGTTTTTTCATTATAAAAGAAATAAGAACTACAAATTACAAGAAAATCAGTCGGGAGGACATATATATTCTGCCTTGTTATGAGAGGAGGAAAAACCTCCCCTCATTCTATAAGAGTGTAGAAGACAATCATTTGTCAGCGATTTGATAATTTCAATGACATTTAAAAACTCCACGCACTTTAAAATTTGAAATTTCCTCCAAAATTTGTTTTCCATTACATGCTACTTGCCAAGCCGTTTTCATGAATGCAGATAAGCATATAAGCACGAACAAGAGTTAATAAAGTGAAAATTAGTAAAGAAAGTACATGACCAAAATGAAATTAATCACTACAGGGAAGTATTGAACATCCTTATTAGCACAGAAAATATAATTAAGAAACCTGTTGTTAATGTAGTACAAGATAATGGTGAAATGAAATTAATGATAGTAGGTCAAACCAATATACAACATTACACTTAACCACCAAGAACATGACCAGACAGAAAGAGACATAATTATACGGTTTTAAGTACATTTGACTGATGCCAAACTAAGTGTAAAAGGTGAATGTTCAAGAAAATTTAAACATGGGTTTGTAAAGTAAAGTACACAATAGTTTACATGAAAAACACAAATTTCATTACGGGAACTTTTAAATACAAGGAAACAAGCTGCTTAGAAATGAATTGGCATCAAAAAGGTTTATGATCGTCATCACAATATTGTTCATAAGTATGGCGGATCTGTATCCAAAATAATTAAGGGTATTTTTGAGGTAACATAGTTCCATGTACCTTTCATTGTCAATTTAGACTACACACATGAAGGGTGTAGCTAGCTTAACAGGAGGTGCAAAATTCTCTCGTAACACCCGAACTCACGTTCCTAGTGGATGCTCACGTGTTTAACTAAATTTGACAGTTTTAATAACTTTTTTTTTTTTTTTTTTTCCCAATCGTCATTTGAACATAGATAAGTCTAGCTTTTTCGATTACATCAGCAGAAATAAAATTACAAAACCGCAATATAATATTTGTCATTGGAATTCCAGTTAGGTTTTATTTAAAATGAATACTGTTACGGTCCTTACAGAGGACATTTATCACAAATAAATGTTTAGAAACACTGTCAAACAACAATTTTATGTGGAAATGTATAACCTATTTCCTGTATTATTAACTAAAAGTACCAATTACATTTATTCTAACGGAAATATCGATATTGACAAGCAATTAGTCAATTTTAGTGATTTCCTGTCAGTTGTCCAGTAACATTTTTTCGCCATGCTTTTACAGGATGATTTTGTTAAATGTTTTAGACAAACACGTATTGTTTACCAGATATTACTAGTCATATACTTTATTATTACTTTTTCTGTTAAAAAATATGTGATATGTCATCTTCCGGATATATACACTAGCTTTAACATAAGGACTATGTGCTTCAGTATAACAGGGTCGTATCAAACACCCGGATGTTAACGAATTAGTTGCGCGCTACAAAAAGGTTTAAATTGGTTCAAAAACAGAAAGTGATTAATCATGAATACGATTCGAAAATATCGCAAGTAAATTAAGATAAAATCAGCATGTTGCAATGTGATTACACTTCTAATGTAATGTTTTCCGTGAAGAATAAAAGAATTAAAAGGTTAATAAGCAAACCTTTTTACCAGGAAATAGTTGTATTAGATACCGTCTCTCTTTAACAATGTATTAAACGACAAAAGTCACGTTAGTTAGTTAGTGACATGGGGCGATCAATTTTGAGTCGGGTTGTAATTGTTAAAATATTACATTTTAAATTCTATTATGAAAGTTTTTTGGCCGTCATCACAGAGTTGTTGGTAAGTATGAGGTCTCTTTTTCCAGGGCTTCGTAAGTGGGAGGTCGTGGGTTCGAAACCCCGACCGGGTCTGGCCCTAGACTTTAAAGTGGATAGTGACTGTTCTTTCGCCAAGCACTCAGCATTACGAAATGAAAGTGTTTCGGGTGGGAACTTAAAATCAACAAAGTCCCGTTTCACGGTAGGCGTAGTACTATAAAAAAAACCCTGTTGTATAATGTCATCAGCGCAACGCACTGAAAAAATCTGCACCTTCTTCTAGGGTTGGCGACGTCTCGGTGTAAGTGAAATATTCCTCACTGGGGCGTTTAACATCATTTCTCAACTTTACTCCCTGTTTCCAGGATGACCCTGAATATATTTGACGTGCTATAGCTCCATGTTCCCTTCACTCTCAACTTACATTTCAAACGTGGCGTATGTATGTAGCTAAGAGGTGCTTACCCTTCCAGAGCACCCGACCTCACTTCTCTGGTGGAAGTTCATGTATTAACCTTATTTGTCAGTTTTAATATTTTACTTTGACTTTGATTAAGGATTGTGATTTGAATATGGACTAGTATGGTTGTAAATAACATACATAATGTACATACTCAACTGAGGTCGCATGACAAACAAAATTAAGAACAAATAAAAGAATGAATTAATGATCACTTACAAAATTCGTTAAAATTCTATCCCAAATTTGTTAAAAAGAAAAAACAACATGTCCAAATCACAATCTAATAGAAAAATAAAATTTTTTAAACTGGTTATTTAAGTTCAACACTTGAATTTCCACCAGTGAGGCAATACAACAGGAATCCGAAATTCATCAAAAACCTAATTGCACTCTCATAATTAATTACCCAAAGATTTTCCACAAACACATATACTTTGTTGTTAGTATGAGTATACGTTTTAATATCTATGGTTTCGTGATATATTTTATTCATGATGTTTAACTTAAGTACACGGAAACACCCAACTAACAACAAACACGTCACCATGAGTCAATAACCTACTTTGGAACTGACAAGTTATGTTAGACACGTAAACTTCCACAAGAGAAGTGAGGCATGGTGCTCCTCCTGTTTATCTAGCTACACGCGCCACGCCTGTAATCATAATTGAGTGAAAGAAACATGAGACTATGAGACGTCAAATACAACTAAGTTCCAAATACAAGTGCATGCATAACTAATAAAATTACATTCAGGTTGAAGAAATGAACTTAATTAATTATTCATTCGGCGAGTTGTTCTTATAATTAAATTAATGATGAAGTGCAAATTAGCCACTTTTTATTACGTTTCAGAATTTTCAAATACCTAGTTGATATTTGAAAATCCTTATTTGTTTGAATTAAAAAGAACGCTAATGATGACGACATTTACAACAAAAACCTTTTGTAAAAGTACGCTTTTGAAAATTTAATCTTAGTTGAGTTCTTTATACGATATAAAGTTACAGAAATAAATTAAAGTGAATATAGTCTATCACACTGTCGATGCCACCAATAGTAGCTATTAAACGATAACTTAGATTGATGGTTAGGTACGTATGTACTAGACTTAACTACGTGAGACAAAGATAACTTAACAACGTGTGGCAGAGATAGGTATGTAAGTACTATACTTAACTACGTGTGGCTGAGATGAACTATGTTAGTTAGATGCTTATTTGTCAATAAGGACTCGATATAATGGTATCAAGAACTTCAAAACTTTAAATAATTCGTGTCCATTTAACTATATTCAGAAGTTTTCTTTTCAATGTACTTGTTTATAAATAACAAACAAAACATGTACATGTATGTAATAGGAAACATTTTCATTTTAATCGATTATCGTGATGCAATGATATTTTTGTTTGTCTCCAATAAGGTTAATGATGAAAATAACTTGTAAGTGATTTCGGGTCATTAGGTCTTAAACAATATGGTTACAATTTTTAAGCCATTTTATAACCAAAACCATGGTCACTTAACTAGTATATGCCCATCCACAACCTATTAATGAACCCACCAAACTGTCCCAAAAATTCAAGACTGACATACTTAAAACAATTAAATTCGAAAGAAGGAAGTCATAACGTAATAAATAATACATGTAGTAAATATACAGTGTAAAGCTCTTGGGTAGGTTGTTGCAAATATATTTTGATATCAAATGATTCATTGTTTGCTATGTCCTATTTGTCTCACTATTTTATAGGTGACAAAATTCCAATCGACTGCAAACATACCGTTTTATGTTCAAATCACAAGCTCAAAAACATAGTAAAAACTATGAAAACTGTCAAGTTAAGTAAAATACCCGAACTTCAAAAGATATTGAGGCCTTGGGTTCCAGAAAGGTCATCAAATCCTATTTAGCTAGCTACATCCAGAACGTGGTATATAAAATTGATATAAAAGGAAACATAGATTTTGGTACGTCAAATATATCCAAGATACTTTTGCTTACAGAGACATCATACTTATCAACAATATAGGATTGGAAAATCGCCGAGTCAACAAAATTTTTTTAGTAAAGAAATGTTTCGTTGTATATAGCTTTTGATGAAGGAATGGCGTATTAATTGTGAATTGTACACCAAAAGAAGTAGTTGTATATTGCTGCATGGACGGGAAAGTTAACAATTTAAGAATTTGTAGAACAATGAGAATTAGCGGTGCTGATAAATAGCCATGTTAGTTAAACTTATATAATTTATGTTCTCAGAATATGGCTTCTTATTCAAAATTATGAGACAAGATTATCAAAACTGAGGCGGCAATGCTTGTTGGGCGATTTGAAAAAAAATTAATGATCATATTTTAAAACATAGCTGTTTATATAATTTTAAAAATTGATAAAATCTTTAATATGTGATCTATAGAATTTAGCATTACAATTTTTATTGATTTATATTATCAAATGCTACAGAACACACATTTTACATCTGTAGGAAGATCATTACTTTTTCATGTATCATATTTATTCTATGTAATAAAAATCTTTAATAACTAGTAATGTTTTTGGATAGAATTTTACCACGCTTAAAGAGAAATGTAATGATGGTACATGGTATCTAATTTTCTGTATTATAACCGTGATTCATCTAATATGATAAAGTACCTCCGAGGCTGACCTAGGAATTAGCTGGAGAAGCCGTCATAATGTTACCAATTAAAGCAGTAGGCGGATTTATTAGACGAATTTGCCCAAAATACTGCGTGACGTAAACAGACATTTTTGGTAGTGATTTTTCCTCAACAAGACCCTTATATATCATATTGATTTTAGTAAGAAAGATTATTCTGTCTGATAGACGCATTTTCGTATTTATTATCAAATTTGTAAAAGATCTACTAAAGCATACATTTTTAAAACTCCCTTGGGGGTTTCGTTATAGATTTAGGTTGTCTTTTTAGGAACAAAATGACTAAGGGGAAGTCATGAAAAAATACTGATACCAAAAATAAAACTCACCAAGAAGGGTTAAATGTGATCATATAAATAAAACTTGCCATGATGACCAAAACGGGCTCACAATAAAAATAATATACAAAAATATACCACCAAGAAGGTCAAAGCGTGATCATAACCAATAGCACGATGCGCATCGTTTGCCTAAATATGGTTTTGGCTCTGGTTTCAATTTATTACGATACTTTTAAATAATCAATATAAACATATGGCCCAATGCCCAAATAAAACTCACCGAGAAGGGGGTTAAAATGTGATCATAATAAATAAAACTTAAAATAAAATATACAAAAATATACAACCAAGAAGGTCAAAGCGTGATCATTACCAATAACACGGTCGCTCGATGCGCATCGTTTGCCTTATTATGGTTTTTGTCTCTGGTTTCAATTTATTTCGATACTTTTAAATAATTAAACATAAACATACTATCCCAAAAGCAAACAAAAAACTTTGAAAACAGACAAATTAAGTTCAACACGTGAACTTCTACCGGGGAGATGAGACCAGGTGCTCTGTAAGAGTAAACACCTCCTGTTATCTAGCTAAAGCCGCCAAGTGTAAAATTGACACTGAAAGGGACATGTCCAGGATAATATTTGTATAGAAATGTCATACTTATCAACAATACTGTGATGGCGGCAATAAAACATTTTGAGAGCCTTGATAATCCTAGTATTGTAATATCCCTGCAACAACAATGTATTTGTAAGCAGCATGCTTTGGCTTGAGAACATGCTCTATCATAGTATATTAATTGTAAAACAAATACACCATAAGCAGGAAAAACAGGTATATTGCTGTATAGAAAACGCACATAGAAAGTTGAAATTAGAAAAAAAAGTTTGTCATATAGCTACAAAGTGTATTATTTCGTGGGTATCAAAATTAAGGTAAAGTTCAAATATGAAGCAGAATAAATTGAAGTATCAGAATATTTACCAACATTATAACATTTTGCTCGTCAGTAGTTAGAAGTTGTTGACAAGAAAATTCATTTGTGCTGACTGTCCCTAAATCTGCTTTCAGTTGACTGATGTTATCTTTTCAGTTGGCATTTAAAGATCGATTATGGCGTAGTCTAGTAGTTCAAAAGCTCAATTTTTTTTTACATGAAATAAAAATAACTAATGTTTTTGCAATATGTTGTCATATATCAAAAACAAACATACTAATCCATGTCCGAATCACAATCCAGAAGCAAAGTAAAAACTTTGGAACTGACAAGTTAGGTTAGACACGTAAACTTCCACCAGGGAAGCGAGACCGGGTGATCCGGAAGGGTACGCACCTCATGTTTAGCTAGCTACATCCGTCACGTGTGTAATCAAAATTGTGTGAAAGGAACATGGAACTATGAGACGTCAAATATATCCAGGGCATTCCTGGACACAGAGACATATGCACCAAAAATATAAACAATACTGTGATGACGGCAATACAACGTTTCGAGGGCTTTGATAAGCATAAGAATACAATATCCCTGGGTCAAAATTTTATTTGCTAGCAGCCTGCTTAGTTGAACAAAGTCCCTGTAGTGAAAACTAGCTTTACTATAGTGTATTAATTGAGAAACAAATACATCATAAACAGAAGAAGCAGGTATATTGCTGCATAGAAAAGAAAAGTTGACAATAGAAAAATTGAAGCCATGACGTTTGTCATTAAGTTTTAAATGTAGCCTTTCGTCCTAATTGAGGTATAAGTCTAAATATGAAGCAGAACTTGAGGAATCAGTAATATCTTTTATTTCAAGCTCACTAGGATAGCTGATATTCACATAGGTCTCCAAATTCAGGATTGTTAAGAGACAGAACGTCATCTATATATTTGTATGTGGAGTTGAATGATGTTATATAATATATAATACGTGTTAGTTTTTCACGAAATTATTAGTTGTTGTATACATTGACGTAATAATTTTACATCTCTCGACTGAAAATAACAGACTTGTCAGTTACATAACCTAAATAACGTAGGATTTGCAAGGTAATGACATTGGACGAAATTCTTTGATGTAGCAGAATTAGGAATTCAACTAATCTATATCTGATAAGTTTCGAAATGTTCATCTTATCGGTTATATCTTAATATGTAATACGCGTATGACCTTGGACTCAATCTAAACCGAGGAAAAATATATTGAGAATATTAAAAATATTTAGATATGTTACAAAAACTATTTTGTGATCTTATTCTGTTTGTTAGGCCCTTAAAAAGATTATGGCTATCGCCACAATATTGTTGTTACGTAAGATTTCTCTTATCTAAGGTGTCACATTCACTTAATTAATACTTAATTCACTTAATTAATTACCTCAGCAGAGTTTAAAAATGAATTTCATTAATTTTTTCAGGTGAGAGAGGGGGTTATGTCACATTCACTTAATTAATACAGGTATGTATTTATATAAAAGGCGCGTTTGTGTGTGAATACTGACCGATATTAATCACGGGTGGCGTGTTATCGGGTATATATATCGTCTGTACACGTGTATTTATGTATAAGTGTTATGTTGTATATGGATGAAGACGGGTGTAGTTGTGTGTTGTATTATTTGCATTGTGGATATATGTAACGCTTTCTGTGAGTATTTGTTTTTCTGTTTTTGTACTTTTTTGTTTATTAATTATGATTTTGTTCTAATTAATGCATACCTTTACGCGTTTTATTGTAATTCAGGACATTTGATAATGCACGTGGTGTAAGTGTAAAGTGTATGGTAGATGTTTGAATAGATGTTTAGTTTGTGTGTTTCAGGTGGCTTTTGGAGTACATAATATTAACAGCAAATCATATATAGCCTTTGCAACATTAGCATATAGCCTTGGTGACAAATTTGGTACCTTAGTGGGATATTCCGCCTATGTGGCAATGTATAACCTTTGTGGTGTATAAGTTGTAACCTTAGTGGTGTCATAAGCTTTGTGGTAACATTATATATTATGCCGTAAATATTTCGACACTATTGTTCGCCATGGTATGAAATACGGATGATCGAATGTGTAAATAATGTATAATGGTGTATTCATTCGTGTGCGTTGTTCTAATAAATTGTTGTAAATATGAAAATACTGTTTAGAGTATTATTTCGGAACGTGACATAAGGTTGTCCTTGATATATTTGACGTTGCATAGTACCATTTTCTTTTATTCCCAATTTTTATTCCCATGTAAAGGAGATGATTTCCCTTCTGGGGCATCGGTCTCACTTCCCTGGTGGAAGGTTACGTGCTTTACTAAAATTTATAGTTTAATTTTGCTTTTTGGATTGTGATTTTAACATCGGTCGGTACATTTTTTTTTATTTTGTTCGCTTATGTTAAAGCAGCGTACAACGTGATGTCCTTTACCCTGGATATAGTTGACGTTTTATGTTCCTTTCATTCCAAACTCTTAATCATTAGTGGCGGGTGTACCTAAGTAGACTATGTTTACCTATCTGGACTCACTTTCGTGGTTGAAGTTTACGTGTTGCTTTTTGGATTGTGATTTGAACATGGACCGGTATGTTTGTTTTTGATTTGTCAGCTTATATTTCAAATAAATTTTGAAACAGAGTACAACATGATATCCCTTCTCGTCAGTGCGTAACCATTACGTGCATCTGATATGAAAAAACATAATGATGTTGACGTGTCCAGTTGAACGGCGTTATTCCGGAAATCTGCAATGTAAAAACAAAAACGTTATTGTAATTAATTATATTGTACAATAGTGATGCTGAACACCAGAAAGAGTCTTGTTACATGGTGTATGCACACTCCTCACAGAAGCCTTATGCCTTAATGAGCAGAGCATGTACTTGTATATAGTACTCCTTGATAAGCACGTAGCTGTTATATTCAGTTCATCGATTTCAGGCTAAAATTCCAAATCACAAATTTTTTAGACTAATAGCAAAACGTATAATGTACGTAAAATCTTGTAATAAGATCCAATAGTTATAACAGATTTGTCAGCTGGATTACTTAGTCTTAGTTATTACATTTAATCTCTTCTTCAATCTTCATTTAATTTGTCCAACTGATTAAATAAAGGGAGATAATTACTATTCAATATATTTGATGGATTTTCTCGGATTAATTACAAAATCTGTGAGAGGAAAACACATCGTTCAATTTCAAGATGGCGGATCAATAGATATTCAAAGTACAAAATTATTATACTGGGATGGTAAATGCAATTAGAATGATGAATTTAGGTCTTGAAATATCTAAAACAAACAAGCCATTTTGTTTGGTATTGAATTATTTGTCTGATCAATTTATCATGACACCGTAACACATTAACCTTGTATATGATAATTTATCATTGACATAGTTGCTGAAGCGTTTTGTAAACCCATAAAAGAGAAAAACAAATTTTTCTTTATTTTAAAAAAATGCAATAAATTCCTTAAAGATTATATTACCACATGAAAATCATAAGATAATTTTATTTATACAATATTACTTGTTGACAGTAAAATCGGCTTTCTTCTTTCTCGATTTACAATGTTGTTCTTCATACGAGGTAAGTTTTTGTGGAAAGAGCCAACTAGTTTGTCGTACATATTAAAAAAAGTTTTATGGCCGTCATCACAGTATTGTTGATAAGTTTGAGGATTGCCTTGGATATTTGACGTCTCATAGTTCCATGTTCCTTTCACACAATTTTGATTACACACGTGACGGGTGTAGCTAGCTAAACAGGAGGTGCTTACCCTTCCGGAGCACCCGGCCTCACTTCCCTGGTGGAAGTTCACGTGTCTAACCTAACTTGTCAGTTCCAAAGTTTTTACTTTGCTTCTGGATTGTGATTCGGAAATGGATAAGTATGTTTGTTTTTGATTAAATTACTTGTTGTCCTCTGAAAACCTCTTATCCACACTTTTATCCACCAATTAAATGCAATACAAATCAAACACAAACATACCAGTCCATGTTCAAATCCCAATCCAAAACACAAGGTTAATATGTTATTGTGTCAAAAAGAATTGATTGGTAAATAAATTGATATCAAATAAATGACTTGTTTATTTTTTTAGATAATTCAAAATATAAACGGTTTGGTATTAACAGTATTCTTTTGTAATATAACTTTTGAATGCAAATCCTTGAAATTGGAATATATAAAAAGTTGTAAGGGTTTTATTTAAGTGGTTAATAAACCAAACCGTTGGTTACAAAAGAACTTTATTTTACCAATCAATTCTTTTTGGCACTATAACATATTAACCTTGTATAACATTGTATCCTTGACATAGTTGGACGCTGCATGGCTGGTCCAAATTATGATAAATCTCTGCTACATTCCTTTTTTATCATTCAGGTTTAAGTCCATGAAGTCCAAGTTGTCAGTTTAAGCGTTGGTAAACCTTTGAATCAGAACAATGTTTCTCTGTAGATAAACAATATAAAGATTTAAATTCTATTGATTCATTATCTTTTCAACGCGAGCAATTAATTACAAAATATAAGCTTTAAACTAGAAAAACTGTGAGCCACAAGCTCACAAAAAATTCCCCCCGCTCCCAAAAATCCATCGGATCAGTTTTTTTAAATAGGAGGTGCACATCTACATTATATCACAAAGATTGTGTGAAAGTTTCATGAAAATCCATTGAAGGGTTTAGGAGGAGTTGCGGATAAGAGATAGGTACCCTAAGGTGTAACGGGAGGACGGACGGACACACGGACGGACACCCCTATCACTATATACCCCCCACTTTTTAAGCGGGGGTATAATAATCTGCTGGTGTAGCTCATGAAGCTTTTTATTCTATTGGTCATCCAAAACTACTTGCGGAAATGGGTCCTAAATTATCTACTATTGTTATTATTATTATTATTATTATTAAATATGTAGCAGGGTTATTGACATACAATTAAAGTTTAGGTCTGTATGACATGCCAAATGTTTTGTGACACATATCAAAATAAAATATGCACCATCAGCAATAAATAGTTTATTTAAGAATTCGTAAAGTATTTCCATTATATCCCTCCTATTTCAAGTAAAAGTCCTGAGACTTAAGGGGTTAAATGTTAAACGTTAGACATTATAAACAAACACATTAAACCAACAATTCTTGTATGTAAAACTGTAAAACTTATCATATTTACATCTACGTTATGAAATTAAGAGACAAAAGATTTATGATTGAACAAAATTGTCGTTAAAATGCTTTGACATAAATTTTGTTTAAAAAAATCACCATTTGCTTAACTATACACCTGATTAAGTAACAAAAGTTTGGACAAATTAGCTTCATGTCGATGCACAGTTTTTATTCAATCATTTTGCAACTACAACGAATTGTTTGTATTCTGAAGATGTAATATTTAGTTATTGTTCGGTTTATGGATTTGAACGATTTCAGTTATGGATATTACGTTATTTCGAAAGTTGTAATCATGAAAAAACACAGGAATTGATATTATTAGTTACTTTGTAACGCGTTATAAAAGGTAACTATGTTCATATTAATGTTCTTCATAATAAGCGAGGTTTGAGAGGAATGTCAATTGTTATTTGTGATGTAAATACATCAGCACTTTTGAAACCCATGGTTTGGCTTATTAACAACTTGAAAAAAACCTTACAGCTTTTAATATATTCCAATTTCAAGCATTTGCATTCAAAAGGCATAAAGTAGATTACAAAAAATACTTTTAATACCAAACCTTTAGATTTTGAATTACAAGTCATTTATTTGATATCAATTTATTTTACCAATTAATTCTTCTTGGCACTATAACATATTAACCTTGTATAACATTGTATCCTTGACATAGTTGGACGCTGCATGGCTGGAAGTAATTTCTGGTCCAAATTATAATAAATCCCTGTCATTTAGGTATAAGTCCACGAAGACGTCAGTTTAACTGTTGGTAAACATATGAATTAGCAAAGATTAATGATATCAAAGTTAAAGTTTTATTGATTCATTATCTTTATATGCGACCAATTATTAACTAACTATCAGATGTAACTAACATACTGGTTTGGCTCACAAAACTTTTATCATTCTAGACTACCTGTAGAATTACAAAAAGCATTAATTAAGCATTGAAGGAATTTGCTTGATCTTGCATTATCTGTAAGTCAAAGCAAGATTTGCATTATTGACCTAAAATTTGAGTTTTGTATGGCATGTAAAAAAAATTTATGACACAAAATACAACAAAGCATGCTTCAAACAATGGTATGCATATGTCATGTGCTACTTTATAATACATTCAAAAGTAGTACATGACACATATAAAATAACTGTTTAACAACGAATGTTCTAGATTATGCTTTATATGATTATTAATATTTACCGTTTTGACTGTAATTCATTAATTTCGAACACCGAATGCAAAAAAAGTGTTTAACAACGTCAATTTCTTTAATGTTTAGTATTTGTAATACACCTATACGAAAATTGTAAATACAGCAATTATTTCCAGTGTTATGGCACCTCCGTATTCTGTTACATATTTTAACAGTGTTATTTGTGTAGTGAAATGGATTCGGGTGACCATTATGGCGACTTTGAAATCTGGAATAAGGTCTTTGTTTTATGATTTTGAATTCATTCTGATTATTACAATCAAAAACAAACATACTTATCCATGTCCGAATCACAGTCCAGAAGCAAAGTAAAAACTTTGGAACTGACACGTGAACTTCGACCAGGGAAGTGAACTGGGTGCTCCGAAAGGGTAAGCCCCTCCTATTTAGCTAGCTACACCCGCCACGTGTGTAATCAAAATTGTGTGAAAGGAACATGGGACAATGCGACGTCAAATATATTTCCACAGGAATCCTGGACACAGAGACATCAAACTTATCAACAATACTGTGATGACGGCCATAAATCCTTTTCAGGGCCTTGATAAACCTAGGCTTGCAATATCCCTGTGTCAACAATTTATTTGCAAGCAGTCTGATTGTGTGATTCAACTATCTTGAACTGAAAGCACTAGGTTCGGTCTTCCAGCCTTGATCAAACCTGGTGATGGACCACTTTATAGTGTCAAATGAACCTAAAATGCAACACTAAATGGTAAAACATAACTGTCGAGTCCAATTCGGGGCATATTAACTTAACGCCAATGCAAAAACGACAAGATTAAAAGACCTGATAAATGCATATCAATCATAAAATGGCAACCAGTGGTGTAATTCAAGTACGTTTCTAAGGATTGTCTTAACTTACGAAAAGTGTTCCTTATACGCGCATATTTGGGAAAAGCTTTATTTTACTAAACAATGAAAACAAAATTCGATAGAAAGCATACACACGTTATAGATAGACATTGCCCGGTAGCGCTATCTAATAGTTTGTTTTTTTAGAATATTGGTTCGAACCTCAGTTACGGTAACTGTAATGATTTAAATTGAAATTTTGTTAGTAGGACCATCGATTATTCTGAACAAAGGTCTTGCGAAATGACGGGATGGCTTTGTCTAGAGTCTTGTTAAATTAAATTTCTACAGAAAGTAAGAAAATGTCGTAATTGACAATCTTATGAAGTTTAAGAACAAAATTATTATACACTAAAGAGAATGTGACAAGTAATAGATAAAAATGATGAAATATTAATATTTTAAAAAATCGACTTTTGTTCCGATACCAACACGACTGGTGTGATAACAAAAACAACATAACGCATGAACATCGTATTCATATATAAAAACTCAATAAGACATTGCACAAATGTGTATATTTCTCCCTAAAGAAATTGAATAACAGTGTATGAATCATATTTCTTAACAATATATGTTTAACATAGAACTCTCTGGGTTTGTTATTGCAGACACCATGTTTGTAAAAAGTCAATATAGCAAGAAAAGTGAATTGCATAATCTGAAATTGATTTCTTAAAAAGCTTCTTACAGAAGAAATGAGTCTTGTAGACATAATTCTGTTTATATTTACAACTATCAGTATATATCATTTATATTGTAAACACATAGTCTGAATAACATATTGCCATGATCACGCGCAATACAGTCTAAAAATTCTAAAATGAACATAGAGTCATCTTTAGCGTGTGGATGGAAATTTGTATCTAAATTTAAAAAAGCGGAATGTATCTGTCAACTGTAGATTTTAATTACATGGTTATATGAAAGAATTACTTTTACAATCACCCAACTGAACTCGTTACGTTCATGATGAGAACAAATTACTACGTATATATGGAAGTCTTGGTTGGCATAGCATGTGACTTCAAACTCTACCAACCGATCGAATTTTAATGTCAATTGAAGGCTGTTACGATAAAATCTCACACCCAGGTGTTTCTTAGCTATGACTTTTTGTAGAGGGTTCCTTTGGTTAAAAAAACCTTCTATTTCAACAGTTTCATCCATCAATTATTCAATATCAAAAATATTCATTAAATTATACGATCTGGTCGCTTTGAATTGTCAAAGCAACCTATTGCAAAATTCAGGGTTTATGCTCCGGTTCTTAAAACAATTTGAATACTATTCTTTCTATATCTAGCGGGCAAATGTGTCAACGAACTACCCACAAAGCTAATTGCAGGGTGTGTGTACTTACTTTTTGACACAACTATTTAACTTTATGGAATAATAAGTATTAAGACTGGATTTAAGATCATAACATGTCATTGTAGTAAAACATATACGCTGTCAATAAAGAAGTTGATAGAAATGAAATGCAGCCGTTTTCAAATTAATAAGAAGTGCGTTTTAATATAAAAAGTAATTTTAATTAATCACAGATACAGCTGAGATAATCTGAATTCCTTTTAGTACTATCACAAACACACATACACACATATCCTCTCTCTCTCTCTCTCTCTCTCTCTTTCTCTTTGAGATTTCTTTGAGATTTCCAAATAAATCCTCATATTAAGAACATCATATATCGACCAAGAATTTCCATAAATAGGGAGAATAATTTAATTGAACATAAAATCTTCGCCTTTTGGCGATAAGAATATTTTTGTAGAAATTTAATATTAGATTTTGACGGTTAATTGACCTGATAAATATGATCAGGAATACTTAGTATCAAAATGGTTAATATGAGATGTTTTAAGACTGAAAGCCAGGATAAGATTTACAAGAGATTTCTATATATATACCCTGACTTTATAAATCTGTCACTACAACTTGTTGAAGAAATATCGCATACACTAACACGATTGTCAGACGACTACGGGTGATACGGGCAAACCTCGCCTTTAGGTAACGCGTATATGGACGAGTTACACATGTAGTATACTTGTTTCCCAGTGAAAATGTCATGAAGCCATCTTGAATTCCGATCCCGTTCTATTCTCGCTAATTCGAACATTTTAATTATCATTTACATGGTGTTTGCATAGATGTTGTTTTTTTTGTATTAGAACTTTCATAATATCCTTATGTCCGCGAACATTTTTAAGTATAACTCAATTAAATAGATTTAAAATTAATGAAAATTCATTCTCAAGCATACACGCTACTATAAAGTTAATCACACTCGAGTAATATAACAATAACGCGTAAAAATTGCGCATGATATCATTTCAATGATTCGACGCATCACGACTACGTGAGATAGTGTCATATACCATTTTTTTAATTTAATCATAAAATACATTCAAAAAATGGTATATGACAATAGCCATATAACGCTCTAAGTCGGGCGTTATGATGAATCTTTGTCCGTCAAAGACAGTACACACATCAGTGACATTGTTTTGGTGATGCAAATGTTTGAAACGCTCCAGTTATAATGCCGTTATGCATTTCATACTTTTCGATGTCCATCAAGTCGGGTTGGATTTTATACGGAATTTCCGTACGCGTTTTTGTTGACGCGTATTCTTGATTGGTCTCAGGGTCTCTTATAAATGCATTAATTTGAAAGTATACCCGATATAAAAATGTTATGCGAAATTAAACGTCGGAGAATCATTTCACCAGGTTGTACATTTCACTTGGACCCAAGTGACCTATCACCCACCCTAGGTTTTCCAATCACTCGGACCATTTATCGCCCTTTCAGGTTGCACATTTCACTCGGATCAGTTATCGCCCTCCTAAATTGTACATTTCACACATACCATTTATCGCCCTCGTGGGTTGTGCAATCACTCGGACCATTTTTCGCCCTCCTAAATTGTACGTTTCACTCAGACTATCCATCGCCCTTTCAGGTCGCACATTTCACTCGGATCAGTTATCGCCCTCCTAAATTGTACAATTCACTCATACCATTTATCGCCCTCGTGGGTTGTGCAATCACTCGGACCATTTTTCGCCCTCCTAGATTGTACTTTTCACTCGGTCCATTTATCCCCCTCCTAGAATGTACATTCCACTCAGACTATCCATCGCCCTTTCAGGTTGTACATTTCACTCGGATCAGTTATCGCCCTTTCAGGTCGCACATTTCACTCGGATCAGTTATCGCCCTTTCAGGTCGCACATTTCACTCGGATCAGTTATCGCCCTTTCAGGTCGCACATTTCACTCGGATCAGTTATCGCCCTTTCAGGTCGCACATTTCACTCGGATCAGTTATCGCCCTTTCAGGTTGCACATTTCACTCGGATCAGTTATCGCCCTTTCAGGTCGCACATTTCACTCGGATCAGTTATCGCCCTTTCAGGTTGTACATTTCACTCGAGCCCGTTATTGCTTCTCAGGTTGTACATTTAACTCGGACCGTTTATCGCCAAATCAGGTTGTACATTTGGCAATTATTCCCTTATTGAAGCTTTTCGTTCGGGAGATTATTATCATAAGTGCATGGATTCAGAAATAATCATACATAACGTAATTATTTTGCCTTCAATCTTGTTTATCTTACTGTGCTGTTGTTTGTGTCATGTTCTCAATGTAATGAACTTGTGTGCATTGAAATGTTCAAAGTTCCCCACTGGGTGAATATCGCCAATAAAATCAGCTGGTATAGTTTCTTTTTTATTAAATAATTAAATTCTTACATTTAACATTTTAGAATCTTTTAAATCAATATTTGAATAATCAAACCCTTCAAGTAATACTTGATTAAAAAAATTCCCCAGTTTTAAACAGTTGTCTTTAATTCCGATACTGATTTCAAATAAAAATCTTTTCAACAAAATAGAGACATATTAAAACACAAATGGCAATCTATATACAAAAAAGTTTTTAGGTAATTTTTTTTTTACTTTTTTATATTTTAAAGCGCCAACATGAGGTTATACAAAAAGGTGGAGAAATTGACAAAACACACACACACACACACACACACACACACACACACACACACACACACAAAGACAGGTCTCATTGCAGACTATATTTATTGCATTGAAAATCTGTCCCCTGCATTACAATTCGGTTGTTCCAGGGGCCCCTTTCGCTTACGGAACGTCAAATAATACCCTGAATATTTTTCTCATTTTTGTGAAAATAATTCGTGAGAACGTGTAGAAAGTTACATGTAGTTTGTAATTCTGAAATCGACATCGTGTTAAATATACGAGGTGGGAAACAGATGAAACATGTTATATGTTGTTCATTGTCACTAATACAACAGTGTAGGTGTTCACGATCAAATAATAAAAACTGATCTTGTTTTGATAAATGTAAACCCCTAGGGGGAATCATTCCTGATAATCGAATGATTCACGCAATATTATGAAGGTCGTTATTCATCCCAATTTGTGACATAGATTATCTGAAATGTATCACCAATTTAATTATACGCCATTATCGAACAAAATGTCAAACTTCTTGACAAATAATGTACGACCAAATCGTGTATAAAATTCAGAACAACTTGCCATTCATAGAAATTATGCAAATGAGATAGTTCCATATTAGGTCAATCAGCAAATAAAATGAGTTGTGTAATAGCTTTGTAACATTAGATTTCCAGCACTTATTGGCGGTAAAACAGGAATATATAAGGAGTAAATTGAGGTTCTTTTTGGCAGCCAGGAAAAGTCTAGAAAAATATTGAATCATTACGGAGATATAATTTTCTGAATGAATGGAGAATGGCAATTTCCTTAAATAACGATACTTTCAGATTAATTCGCGCGAGAAAATTCTGAAAATAGGCTATACTTCCAACACCCACACACAAAGAATGTTGATACAATTTTGTGAATGTAGAAATTTCTAAATGAAGTCTACTAGAGTCATATATTTGCTAATATGTGTGATGGCGATGAATGGCATTTATTTGAAATGGACGATTTTCCTTTTTAATTCGCCTTCAGTATCTGATTTCTATTTATAACTATTATAGAGTTAAGTAACGGCTTAGCCTTAACAAGATGGATTGACACATCGTTTAGTTCCAAAACGGGAATAGTCAAGAAAATTAATGACAAATCTCGATATAAAAAGATATTTGCAGCTTTCAAGAGACTTCTTGTTGACGTTAAATGTCATCCCCTCCATTTTGTGATTAATCTTAAAAAATCGTAACAAATTGTAAACATGATACTTTCATACTGTGATAATTGGTATAGGATTAATAACAATACGCCTAATCGCCCTATAACAGCAGTTATGGAAGTCAAAAGTAATGATGATACTACTGAGAACGTTCTGGTAAATAATGCCGGTGTTTGTCATGGCGTGATTTGCTCTAACTTCACCAGACACGATTTTGAGTTTCACTGTACTATGGCGAAGGAACTAAAAGTTAATTATAATATGTTAGACATACTTTTGAAATTTAGTGTAACAGTTCTATTTTATGTGTTCAATATTCAACATAGCCTAATGTCTTTTGTAGAATTTTTCCTTTCTTTCTCAAATTAAAAACAAACATACTAATCCATGTTCAAACCACAATCCAGAAGTAAAGTAAAATAATCAAACTTGACAAGTTAGGTTAAACACGTGAACGTCCACCAGGAAAGTGAGACCGTGTTGTACGGAATGGTAACCACCTCCTAACCACACACCCACTATATGTGTTATCAAAATACACAAATGGAACTATGGGGCGTCAAACATATCTCTGGACACAGAGAGAACATACATACTTGTTTATGTTCTAATCACAATGTCAAAAAACAAAAGTTAAAACTTCAAAAACTGGCAAATCAAGTGAAACACGGACTGCCAGGGTGATCCGGGAATGTAAACACGCAGTTTAGCTAGTAGCTTAACTGGCACACATATGTAGTCATTAGAATGAAAGGGACATGACACTATAAGACCATAAATGTATCCAGGGTACTTTTGCACAGAGAGACATCATTAACAAAACTGAGATGACGCCCATAAAACATTTGAAGGCTTTTACGCAACTATAACATTTGTAAAACATGGTCACGTCACAGTCGTCTCACTTATTTTATAACAAGCTAATACGTACGTTTTAAAAATAGTACTTTGTCATCAAACAATGTTCCAATAACACTTGCATGTATATTTCATCCATATAAAAATTAAGAAAATAACTATATTTTTATTGTATTATGTCTTAAACAAAAGTAGTAGTGTGATAATCAAAATATATTACTAGTATTAAGAGAAATACTATGTTTCAAGGAAGTTAGTTCGTTGTTGATCAGTGAAAGGCAAAAAGATACAGTCTAACTTGCCTTAAAGGTCACCTCTATATAAGGGCCACCTGCTTCTAAAGGCCCGTATAATTGTATCCCAATTGTTCTTTATTCATATTATTTGAACCTGTATATAAGGATCACCTGCCCATAAAGGCCACTGTAACTGGTTCCATTGGGTGCCCTTTATAGACAGGTGTTGACTGCATTAACATTGCATGAAGGTTGTACAAGACCCTACAACCATTATAACGATCTGCTTTATAAACTTCTATCATACATGTTCTTCTTATATGAAAGTTTAAGATAAGTTTCCTAAACAAAGCATGTAAAAAATCTTTTGATAACAGTTTTAAACATTTGTGATTCAGATTACTATAAAATAAAGGGTACTAGATTACAGGTTCGATATACTGAAATTGGAATTTTTTTTATAGTTTTGAAAAACGTACCAAATTATTGTCGTACTTTTAGATAACGATATCCCTCTGATAGCAATTTATAATTACAACTTGTCAAGTAGAAATCGTCTAAATTGGAGAAACACGAGCAAGTCGTACAAGTTGGCCAATGTAGATATCATAGCAGAGAGCTGAAGAAATATTGCCATCGAGATAAGTAAAGTTTACAATTGGAAATCCATCTTTTATCGTAAATGTCAATAGTATTATTTTTTGTAATTATAATATCCAGATCGAGAAAAAAAATCTATAAATCCTGCTTGTTCTTTACGATACATTTCAGGAATTATTTTTACGATTTCACGATTTCATGATTATTAATATTTCAAATGTCACCAAGGTAGCAAGAGGTTATGTTAAAACAGGTATCAAACTATTTGTTCCTTTTCTTGTTGGTACAGACATTACTTCTCTTTGCAATAAAGAAAAATATCAGAAATAAGTGGTATGGAAATAGTTCTTAAAATCACAACTAGAACTGTTGCTTGAGAGCCAAATACCACCGTCCCCAACATTAGTTCAATCGACTTTGACCTTTCCGATATTAGCTTGTTTCAACGTCATAGCCCACCTTTGGACCATGAAGATTATTCATGTGAAGTTTTATGGCAGCCGTTCAAAGCAATTATGAGATATGGTCCGGACACGATTTTACACGGACAGACAGACAGACGGACGGAGAGACATGTACGGTAATTCTTGTTTTGTGTGGGTGTTATAATCATATCAATAAGATGAGTAAGAACAGTACGAAAGCCTATTAAGCTCATGAATAAAAAAAAATAAAAGGCGTAATAACGCGAAATAAAGGCGTTATAATGCGAAAAAAGGCGTTATAACGCCTTTAGAAAGGCGTAATAACGCAATTTGAAAGGCGTTATAACGCGAAATAAAGGCGTAATAACGCGAATTGAAAGGCGTTATAACGCAAAATAAAGGCGTAATAACGCCAATTGAAAGGCGTTATAACGCCTTTAGAAAGGCGTAATAACGCGAATCAAAAGGCATTATAAAGCGAATTAAAAGGCGTAATAACGACTTTTTGTCTATATATAGAGCAGTCACTTCCCTGGAGAATGTTAACTACCCTCACCACAAACAGATTGGTTTTAGTTTGAATAGCTTAAGGCAACTGTAGATCTATTGATACTAAGATGTCACAAGTGTCATTTAATCATTGTTAAAAGTAAGCGATTGACAATTGGACAGGAACTTTTTAATAAATAGCCATGTGTACATTGCCAATGTTTATCAATGTTTATATTTCAGATTACTTAAAAGATTTCCATCCCCATATATAAAATGAAACTCTTTATGAAAAAAACAACACTTTAACATTGAAAGAAACCTTTCTTTTCTGTTTTACTGAAATAGATGTTCATTTCAGCACAGGATCGGATGATGTGCGTTTTTTTCCATAGAATACATACATATAAAACAGCTTATTACATTACATATAGTTGTGCAGGACACACACACACACACACACACACACACACACACACACACACACACACACCACTTTTAATATATATGTAAAGTAGGTGGGTGGGGTAGAGATTAAACCCCAGGACCTCCACATTATTATGGAAGGCATCTTAACTTCGCGTTAATACGCCTTTATTTGGCGTTATAACGCCTTTCAATTCGCGTTATAACGCCTTTATTTCGCGTTATAACGTCTTTTAATTCGCGTTATAACGCCTTTCAATTCGCGTTATTACGCCTTTATTTCGCGTTATTACGCCTTTATTTCACGTTATAACGCCTTTCAATTCGCGTTATTTTTTTCGCATTATTACGCCTTTATTTCGCATTATAACGCCTTTATTTCGCGTTATTACGCCTTTTAAATTTTTTTTATTCATGAGCTTAATAGTCTTTTGTAGAACAGTGCATAGTTCATAACTATTATATTATTTGAAGCCTTCATGGAAACATGAGCGATACAAAATAATTATTACTTATGCATTTTGCCTACCGAAACTCCATTTTATAAACTTTGGGCCTTTTGATATCTTTTCAACATCTTGGGAAAAATTGGTTTCACAATTTTGATCCAAGCACTACTGATGAGGAATTATATTCCAAAACGGCCGTCTATTGCTGTAATATTAAAATTGGTATAATATGTAAGGTCATCTGCAAATTGATTATAGGTGTAAACTGTTAAAGAATTATGGGTGCTCGTATAAGCATTGGACTCTGTTATAAGTGTAGGCTCTGTTACAATAACGTTATAGCTGAAAGTATGTCACATGTTTGATAAAATTGGCTATAAACCTAGATTGTATACTCTTTACTTGACTTTTCTGTTTACAAGAACGTTTGATGGTAAATATTATTGTAACATCCTTGACATTCCAAATCGACTTTTAACTTAGAAATTTATAAACAAATATTTATTGTGTTCTTTTTATGGTAACTATTGTCTTTTAGTGCTTATTGCTTTAATTTGCGATGGCTAAGATAATGTTACTCGTTTTTTATATATTTGAAAAACCATTGGATTTATAATTACAGTTGTTTACAGACATCCCTGTGTTTTTATTGTTTTAATTTTACAGCACTACGCGGCTGTTTCGGAATACAATTCCTTTTATTTTTAATAATTACATACCTGTGTTATGGTTACTTCGATATCTTTTTTCTCTTTACTCGATTTTTCATTTGCTTTACCAAAATACCACGATCTGTTGATTTTTGCTACGAATAATCTCTGTGCTATTTGTGGTTTTAATTTCCTGGATATTTATTATGCCACTAACTTCTTTTGCAGTTTGCTTCATAACGATGCCAGTGTTTTAGTGCCTGTTGGATTAACTGTTGTCAAAGAAACTCCGTTGTGTTTTTTACTAGTTTTTCCAGTTGATTTATCGCCATATCAGTGCGAGGGTTAGTGTTGGGTTTGATATTTTCTGAGAAACATTTTTGTATCCGCTTTACTATTTGCTTCACATCTTACGAGACGATTATAATTTATTGGTATATTTTTCAAGACTAGTGTGCTTTTACCGCCTTTTCAATTTGTTCCCCCACTGACGTCACATGAGAACTATTAGCTTAGCATGTTAAGTATTTTTAATGATTTGCTTTCAATATTGTCCATTTTTTATTTTATTTCTCAGCTACATGTAAATAAGGGAAAAAAAGAAATATATGAAATCAGACTTGGATTTTGAAATAATGAAAATAATAACAATCCCAAAACAAAGTAAACATTTTGAAAATTGGTTAACACGTGGATACCGGGAAAGTGAGGCCAGGTGCCCCGGGGGGAAAGCACCTCAACAAAACACGTGTAATATATTTTTTTTGCCATTTTTTGCCATTCATGATAATGTTAAAATGCATTTTTGTAGTATATGCACACATAAACAAAGAAAAGCGGTGAAATACAACGAGAACAAAAGTCAAAAGGTGATCAAAGTGTTAAATACATAGGATTCAGTAGGCAATGTATTATAGTCAGAAATATTCTATTGTCTAAATTTACTGCTAATTTAAAAAATGAAATTCCTCGAAAACTAAGGTATACTCCTTCATGCAAAGTATTCCCTTAGCTAAATTTGGTAAAATATATTTTGCTCCTTTGGGTATCTTTTCACTGTGAGGAATTTATTCTGATACGATCGTCTAGTACTGTGAAATAAAACTTGAATAATGTTATGTGAATTATGCAAACTCCAAATACAGACTTTTTTATGTTTCGTATGTATACGTCAGGTGAGAGGGAATAAATCAAAGGCACCTGATGTTTTCTATATAATGGGTGTTCTGATTCAATCATATTACTGATATAATTTAAATAAGACCAGTTAAGATTAATTACGTGTTTCCCCAATATGACCTACAAAAATGTTAAACATATATTGTTTTTATTCTCATTGCGCTGACCTGTTGTCTGTGTGTTTGGTTTTATTCAATAATATTGCTATACAAATACTGAGAAAATAAGAAACCATATTACTCCATTTATTAACCTATTTCTTTAAAAACATGTCATGTTTACGAGTAATTTTAATTATTTTAATATTTTTATTATGATTTTAAAATTAAGTGCTTCATTTTTGGAATGTTACACAATGAAATTACACAAAGGACAGATATATTTAATGTTTAAAGTAGATTCCAGGAACAATTAATAAATATTGGGAAATAATAAGTGATCATAAAATGCAGTTGTTTTGGTTGTTTTTAACTGTGTGTTCATGTAATTTAACAGTTTGTTGTTGACTTGTCACGTTAAATAGATTCGTTTGCATAGTGCGTCAAGTTTGACCTGGCCGTTTGATCTTAATTTGATTTTTCAAACAAACATATCCATTGTGTTATTTAGGGGCTATTTAAAGTTGATATGTAAGGATAGACGGTATTTATAATGGGTACCAGCTGTTTATGGTAGTGAATCGTGTTGTCTTACCTAAATTGCCCAATCTAATATTCAAATTACAGGTCAAACAGCCAGGTCAAACTTGACGAACTATATGTTTTACCTATTTTTTAACGCGATAATACTGATACAGCTTTGAACTCGCTAGATCACTCACTTCAATTGATCTTATAACAACTACTCTCTTAGGAGTAACAATCTGTTATTACATACCCTTGATTTTATTTATGTCAAGATACTTTACTTTTAATTTGGTAGACGGATTTGTTTACATTTATAAGATAAACAATGAAGGTCAAGGTCAAGGAATCAACAATTATATCTGTTTACGAGAGTTTTATATATAATTACAGCAGTGACTGCCCATACAGTAAAAACTAATTAGGTCAAGTTCAATAACTGATTTCGAAGGTGTTACTGGAGTTCATTCATCAGATAACAATGAAAGTCAAGGTCAACTTTTGTATCTTATGATGTTACGAATACGCAACGAGGTCTAGGTCAATGAATCAACCATTGTATTTAATGATGTTACGAATACACAACGAAGGTCAAGGTCAAGTAATCAACCATTGTATTTAATGATGTTACGAATACACAACGAAGGTCAAGGTCAAGTAATCTACCATTGCATCTAATGATGTTACCAATACACAACGAAGGTCAAGGACAATGAATCAACTAGTGCATCTGATAATATTACTACAGTTCCTGTCTTTTAATCAGTTTAAATATGAAGGGCAAGGTCAGGAAATAAACAGTTTGTTATAAGGAATAGTATTTAACTTCACACCAAAAGATGCCAAATAACAAAGCATGGAGAAAAACGTTAAAGTGTGTGTCAAAATGGACGTAATAGACGGATGCTCAAACTCAAGCTTCAAATAAATCCGTAATACAAAATTGTATTTCCATTGCTAAAATGAGCTAAAATAGGCACGTGTCATGTATATATCTTCATTTTCATTTGAATGCAAAATTTAATTCTATGAAATCAAGTTAGATTTCTGTTAGTTATTGTCATTTTTTTTTAATTGACAATGGTCTTATTGATAAGAATATACGCTATAATGTTAGCAAAAGTTTAATAATTGGCAAGATTGCAACAATTCGTTATGCTCTGAATTTGGTTAAGATACTAAGTAATCAAAACCCCACACACATGTGTAATTTTTATATATGACACAAACATCGTCTCGATTGGTCTGTTAATGAACACATTTAAAAGTTAAAAACTAATCAAAATTTAGAAATGAACAATTAACTTTAAAGCTCGATGTGTAGTAAGATATAGCTTAAATTACGTCTTATACCAATATTAATTTTACAGCACTAGACGGCCGTCTTCGAATACAATTCCTCATCAGTAGTGCTTGAGCCAAAATTGTGAGATCAAAATTGATTTTTCAAGGGGTTGAAAAAAAAACTCAAAAGACCGAAATATATTTAACCAAATTCAGCCAGGGAAAAATGTTGCATAATGGAGTATACCTTAATTTTTTAGGATTTTTAGATTTTAACTAGCAACAAATCTAATAACATGAAAATGCTTTATATAAGAAAACGGTATTATCGATGATCATAAAGTCTTATATAGAAAACGGAAATCTGAACATTCAGAGAACTCAAATTTTCCTGAACTATTTTCTTATTCTTTATTACATAGCATAATGCTCTAATTAAGTGGATTAAAACAGGTGATTATTATCGTTTGTATAATCACATCATAAAGATGTATACTGTTCCTCTAATTGCTATGTGTACTGGGATAAATCTAAAACGAGATTATCCTTAAAATAATGCCTCAACATCTCACATAGTATGATAAGACAGCCTTCGTACTGTTCTGATGATTATAAGGTGTGTCATGTACCATTTTTCAAAATATAATCATACAAACATTCAAAATTGGTATTGTCAATATAGTAAAATACCAAAGAAAGCTTCATAAAATCTATAACGAGATAGTTAGAATGATGACAGCCTTCCGCAGTGTTCTCATGATTATAAGATATATCAGTTATAGTAAAAATACCTAAAAAAAACCGTGATGATAACCATAATAAAAAACCAACATGCCAATCAAACCATGTCAAAGTCACAATTCCAAACTAAAGTGAAAACCTTGAGACTGACAAATTGGGTTAAACACGTGAACTGTCACATGGAGGTGAGGTCGGGTGCAATCTCAATGTTTTCAGTGTCCAGATCAAATGTTTTTCAGAATACAGTCATGTGACAGGCGAGTCTATTTGCCATAGGTGTGGGGAAGGAGATGTGGTTCTCCGAATTTTTTTTATTTTACACAAATTTCTGTTGCAAAGGTTGAAAAATAAAGTAATTTGTCATTGTACACGTATATTATATACAAAATTTGTGACCACCAATTGTCTTTTTATCTGCCCATTGATGGTGAAAGCATTTTTTTTTTATTTTAAGTAATTAATTTCTGTTCACGTAATCCTGGTATCACTTACCAATCACAAACCAATCATATGTAACTATTAAATTAATATTGTAGTTATGTGCTGTGTAATGAGAAATCAAAAACAAACAAACAAATCCATGTTCAAACTACAATCCCAAAGCAAAGTAAAAACTTTAAAACTGATAAATTAAGTTAAACATGTGAACTTCCACCATACTTAGGTGTTAGGGGTTAGGCATTTTAAGTGTTGATGAAAACCTTGCAATTTGACCTCTGAGAACAGACGTTTACACTATCAGCTTTCAGCTACGACTTAACATCAGTAAGTCAATAGTATATGATAGCATATGTATAGTGATTCGGACATGGGTAAGTTTGTTTACACCCCCACACCCCCGCTTAAAAAGTGGGGGGCATATAGTGATAGGGTGTCCTTCCGTGTGTCCGTCCGTCCTTCCGTTACACCACAGGGTACCTATCTCTTATCCGCAACTCCTCCTAAACCCTTCAATGGATTTTCATGAAACTTTCACACAATCTTTGTGAAAAATTGATCCGATAGACTTTTGGGAGCGGGGGGTATTTTTTGTGAGCTTGTGGCTCACACTTTTTCTAGTTGTTTTTGATATGACAAGATTTAAGTATGTTTGTGTTTTATTTATTGGATTTCCCATGAATATTTGAATTATCCACTGCCACAAACAAAGCGCTTCTGATAGTAGTGGCGCCGATTGACCCTCTTCCCACCCTATTGTTCATGCACCCTTACATTATATATAATCATGCTTTTCAAACGGTTGCTTATACAGTTTTTGTATTCATTGTTACTCCTACTCTTCCGGAGCATTCGACATGGTGCAAAATTACGTGCTAGTTTAACGAGAGGTGCTTACACTTTCGGAGCACCCGGTCTCACTTTCCTGGTGCAAAATCACGTGTTTAACTTAATTTGCAAGTTTCAGAAACCCCAAAGCAAAGTGAAAACTTTGAAACAAGCACATTGAGTTAAATACGTGAATTGTCCACTAAACACATAAGACCGGATGCGCCGGAAGTGTAAGTGCATCCTGTTTAACCACGTGTGAAAGTAAAATCTGTAATGAAAGGAACATGGAACTACAGGGGGGGGGTGGGGGTCAGGGTAATTCTGGATACAGAGACATCATATTTTGTTCCACTACTAAGTAATGGGCTTAAACCCACATAAGCAGTTATGAGAGTATACTTTGCAAGTTTTGAAAAAAATCATTGATAATCAGTGATAATTCAATTCCAAATGAAAAACAAAAACATCCAATTAAATATACCGTGTTTATGTAAACATTGGAACTATTTCATTCATGTTTCCCCAAAATGGATGTAAATATATACATATATATCTAATATTGTAATTTGCTGAGACACATTACAGTTTTCTTCTTGTAATTATAGAAACCTTCAAGGTGCTTATTTACTGGAAATATCTGTGAATGACGTCAACCCTGGCTTACAGTGGGAAAACATTTTCATTTTAGTTGAAAAACTGCATCAGTTTAATAATTATAATAGAATTAAAATAATTTCATTTCAAGATTTTGTTTGTTAGATTAAGATAAGTCTATTGACGTAAAATACTAACAGAAACAGCACCTAACAAAACAATCTTTCAGTCAAATAATATCTAAATTACCGTTCAACATTATGGATAACATACAGTCAAACCTGTCTATAAAGGCTACCCAAGGGAACCAGGAAAAGTGGCCTTTATGGACAGGTGACCTTTATATACAGGTTCAAATAGTATGAATAAAGAACAATTTGGATACAATTCTCAGGCCTTTATAAGCAGGTGGCCCTTATACAGAGGTGGTCTTTAAGGCAGGTTGGACTGTACTTCAAAATAATTAACTCTGCACTGAAAACTGAAGATGTAAACATAAACTTTGACAAAGATCAAAGTTACACAAAAAATCAGACACAATAATGAAAGAAATAAGACGAAATACAAAAAGTTCCCAAGAGACACGAAATCATTTTGCTTACATGTATTTTAAAATACTGAGGTAATTCGTAAATATACATGTTTTCAAAACAGTAACCAATAAATAAATAAATAAATAAAATAAATAAATAAATTAATAAATAAATAAACGAATGTCGTATAGAAAGAAATAGCCAAAGTATGTTAGAGTACACACCAGATAGGCTAGAATCCATGCCAATATGTGAAACGTGATATATTAACAGCTGGTCATTAGCTTATTTATGCTCTTTGAACACTGGAATTCTTTTCTTACAAGTGAATAAACTGAGGAAGCGCTCTGATTAATAAAACATGTGTCACCGACCACCACCCCCGTCCTAATGAAGTTGTAAATGAAATAGAGAAATTTTACCTGAATAAAGTGTCTTATTGTCAATCAATAAAGAACAAAAACAAGAATGAGATCAAGCAAGAAAATTACAGAAGGCAAAATAAACAGAAAGAAGTATCTACAAAGCTGTCAAAAACACAGGGTATGTTGACGTTGTTCATTGGAACGGTATGTTGACGTTGTTCATTGGAGCGGTATGTTGACGTTGTTCATTGGAGCGGTATGTTGACATTGCGGTATGTTGACATTGTTCATTGGAGCGGTATGTTGACGTTGTTCATTGGAGCGGTATGTTGACATTGTTCATTGGAGCGATATGTTGACATTGTTCATTGGAGCGGTATGTTGACGTTGTTCATTGGAGCGGTATGTTGACATTGTTCATTGGAGCGGTATGTTAACATTGTTCATTGGAGCGGTATGTTGACATTGTTCATTGGAGCGGTATGTTGACATTGTTCATTGGAGCGATATGTTGACGTTGTTCATTGGAACGGTATGTTGACATTGTTCATTGGAGCGATATGTTGACGTTGTTCATTGGAACGGTATGTTGACATTGTTCATTGGAGCGGTATGCTGACGTTGTTCATTGGAACGGTATGTTAACATTGTTCATTGGAGCGGTATGTTGACTTGTTTATTGGAACGGTATGTTGACATTGTTCATTGGAGCGGTATCTTGATATTGTTCATTGGAGCGGTATGTTGACGTTGTTCATTGGAGCGGTATGTTGACGTTGTTCATTGAGCGGTATGTTGACGTTGTTCATTGGAGCGGTATGTTGACGTTGTTCATTGGAGCGGTTTGTTGACGTTGTTCATTGGAGCGGTATGTTGACGTTGTTCATTGGAGCGGTATGTTGACGTTGTTCATTGGAGCGGTATGTTGACGTTGTTCATTGGAGCGGTATGTTGACGTTGTTCATTGGAGCGGTTTGTTGACGTTGTTCATTGGAGCGGTATGTTGACGTTGTTCATTGGAGCGGTATGTTGACGTTGTTCAGTGGAGCGGTATGTTGACGTTGTTCAGTGGAGCGGTATGTTGACGTTGTTCATTGAAGCGGTATGTTGACATTGTTCATTGAAGCGGTATGTTGACGTTGTTCATTGGAGCGGTATGTTGACATTGTTCAGTGGAGCGGTATGTTGACGTTGTTCATTGAAGCGGTATGTTGACATTGTTCATTGAAGCGGTATGTTGACGTTGTTCATTGGAGCGGTATGTTGACATTGTTCATTGAAGCGGTATGTTGACGTTGTTCATTGGAGCGGTATGTTGACGTTGTTCAGTGGAGCGGTATGTTGACGTTGTTCATTGGAGCGGTATGTTGACGTTGTTCATTGGAGCGGTATGTTGACGTTGTTCATTGGAGCGGTATGTTGACGTTGTTCATTGGAGCGGTATGTTGACGTTGTTCATTGGAGCGGTATGTTGACGTTGTTCATTGGAGCGGTATGTTGACGTTGTTCATTGGAGCGGTATGTTGACGTTGTTCATTGGAGCGGTATGTTGACGTTGTTCATTGGAGCGGTATGTTGACATTGCGGTATGTTGCCATTGTTCATTGGAGCGGTATGTTGACGTTGTTCATTGGAGCGGTATGTTGACGTTGTTCATTGGAGCGGTATGTTGACGTTGTTCATTGGAGCGGTATGTTGACATTGTTCATTGGAGCGGTATGTTGACGTTGTTCATTGGAGCGATATGTTGACGTTGTTCATTGGAGCGGTATGTTGACGTTGTTCATTGGAGCGGTATGTTGACATTGTTCATTGGAGCGGTATGCTGACAATGTTCATTGGAGCAGTATGTTGACGTTGTTCATTGGAGCGGTATGTTGACGTTGTTCATTGGAGCGGTATGTTGACATTGTTCATTGGAGCGGTATGTTGACGTTGTTCATTGGAGCGGTATGTTGACGTTGTTCATTGGAGCGGTATGTTGACATTGTTCATTGGAGCGGTATGCTGACATTGTTCATTGGAGCGGTATGTTGACATTGTTCATTGGAGCGGTATGTTGACATTGTTCATTGAAGCGGAATGTTGACATTGTTCATTGGAGCGGTATGTTGACGTTGTTCATTGGAGCGGTATGTTGACATTGTTCATTGGAGCGGTATGTTGACGTTGTTCATTGGAGCGGTATGTTGACGTTGTTCATTGGAGCGGTATGTTGACATTGTTCATTGGAGCGGTATGTTGACGTTGTTCATTGGAGCGATATGTTGACGTTGTTCATTGGAGCGGTATGTTGACGTTGTTCATTGGAGCGGTATGTTGACAATGTTCATTGGAGCGGTATGTTGACGTTGTTCATTGGAGCGGTATGTTGACGTTGTTCATTGGAGCGGTATGTTGACATTGTTCATTGGAGCGGTATGTTGACATTGTTCATTGGAGCGGTATGTTGACATTGTTCATTGGAGCGGTATGTTGACATTGTTCATTGGAGCGGAATGTTGACATTGTTCATTGGAGCGGTATGTTGACGTTGTTCATTGGAGCGGTATGTTGACATTGTTCATTGGAGCGGTATGTTGACGTTGTTCATTGGAGCGGTATGTTGACATTGTTCATTGGAGCGATATGTTGACATTGTTCATTGGAACGGTATGTTGACATTGTAACGGTATGTTGACATTGTTCATTGGAGCGGTATGTTGACGTTGTTCATTGGAGCGGTATGTTGACGTTGTTCATTGGAGCGGTATGTTGACGTTGTTCATTGGAGCGGTATGTTGACGTTGTTCATTGGAACGGTATGTTGACGTTGTTCATTGGCGCGGTATGTTGACGTTGTTCATTGGAACGGTATGTTGACATTGTTCATTGGAGCGGTATGTTGACGTTGTTCATTGGAACGGTATGTTGACGTTGTTCATTGGAGCGGTATGTTGACGTTGTTCATTGGAACGGTATGTTGACATTGTTCATTGGAGCGGTATGTTGACATTGTTCATTGGAGCGGTATGTTGACGTTGTTCATTGGAGCGGTATGTTGACGTTGTTCATTGGAGCGGTATGTTGACATTGTTCATTGGAGCGGTATGTTGACGTTGTTCATTGGAGCGGTATGTTGACGTTGTTAATTGAAGCGATATGTTGACGTTGTTCATTGGAGCGGTATGTTGACGTTGTTTATTGGAGCCGTATGTTGACGTTGTTTATTGGAGCGGTATGTTGACATTGTTCATTGGAACGGTATGTTGACGTTGTTCATTGGAGCGGTATGTTGACATTGTTCATTGGAGCGGTATGTTGACGTTGTTAATTGAAGCGATATGTTGACGTTGTTCAGTGAAGCGGTATGTTGTTTGGTGAACACATACTTGTACATGTATAACACACCATAACAATGCACAAACACATGCACAGAGCAGCAGACAAGTCACGCGTGCATCTGTCATAGCATATTCCGTAAACACATTATAGACATTGAGTTACCAAAACCCAAAAAAATTGTTTTCTTTGAGCAGCCTTCGGACACGTGTTGTATTTACAATTTGATACACATTCACACTCTAAAAGGTGTATGACCAAGTTTTCAAAAGCAAGCTTTTCATTCAAAGCACGGTGACATTAGATACACAAACCCTTTGACATTCCAAAAAAGGAAACTGATTGTAAAGATTACGACAAAAGCTATAAACTCTTAATGTTTGTAAACATATCTTAAGATTGTTTAGTTCGGTACTAACGCCTACGTGGTAGAGTATTTATGTAATGTACTCAAGTTATATTGTACAGAGTCCATTAAGGTTCTGTCAACAGATTTGTTTGTTGTAATCATTTAGAAATAAAAATACCAATGTTATCTATAAATACAATAGTGTCCATAAATAGACATCGTAAAGTCATTGGAGAAGTGAAATATGTCAATTTGATTTAATGCTAATGTACTTAGTATCCATGTACCGATTAATTATAGGCCATAGAAGCTAAATACCAAGGTGTTAAGATAGGCTGTAAGGTAACGAGGAACCGGGTGGTCGAATGTCCGAAAAACCTGCCGAAAGATAGTTCCAGAACATGTCTGTCGGAAGTTAACACTTGGCCAACAAGTTTATGTCAAATCAACAGTTCATCTTTACCCTCCGTTAACGGCATTGCTACAGCTGATATCTATATACCATTCGGCGGGTTTTCGGCGACTAGCTATCACCATTCGGCGGGTTTTCGGCGACTAGCTATCACCATTCGGCGGGTTTTCGGCGACTAGCTATCACCATTCGGCGGGTTTTTGGCGACTAGCTATCACCATTCGGCGGGTTATCGGCGACTAGCTATCACCATTCGGCGGGTTTTCGGCGACTATCTATCACCATTCGGCGGGTTGTCGGCGACTAGCTATCACCATTCGGCGGGTTGTCGGCGACTAGCTATCACCATTCGGCGGGTTGTCGGCGACTAGCTATCACCATTCGGCGGGTTTTCGGCGACTAGCTATCACCATTCGGCGGGTTGTCGGCGACTAGCTATCACCATTCGGCGGGTTTTCGGCGACTAGCTATCACCATTCGGCGGGTTTTCGGCGACTAGCTATCACCATTCGGCGGGTTGTCGGCGACTAGCTATCACCATTCGGGTTGTCGGCGACTAGCTATCACCATTCGGCGGGTTGTCGGTGACCAGTTATCCATAGCTCGGTCACTCTGTTGCTGAGTTTCGACTTCTTTGTGTAAGCAGAGTGGAGTGTTAAACTTTCGACACCGTGACAAAGTTTTTTGCTTTAATATTTGTTTATATGTTAATTTGTAATACCTGCCTGATAATCAACACATAACATATGATATAGCTCACACCTGTGTGTAATAGAAACATAAGTCTAAAATGATAAAAGATAGAGAGGCTGTTAAATCAAAAAACGTTTGAACCCTTTTGATAAAATTAAACAAAATACTTCATTGTATTACACTGGTTGCTACAATGAACATTTTATGTATCTAAGAGCATATATATATATTGTTGCAATTACTGTGGAATGACATTACTGCTTGCTGTAACGATTACAATGTCTCTAGGTTAAAATGAAAAACAACATTATCCATTTTCATTTTAGAACATCTTGTTGTCTTTCTAATATATCAAAAATTAAAGTACACAGCACAAAGATATAATTTATTTTTAGTCATATTTAAATTAACTTCGAGGATTGATGTTCATGCAAATCTTACGCTTTGACAAGTAAAAAACGTGTACAAAATATTTTGTTTAAAAATTTGAAATAAGTCTTCAGTCGTGTCAAAACAGAGCAAAGAGAACAATTACTGAACCAACTAATGATTTTTTAAAAATAGTCCCATAGACGCACATTTCGTATTTTTTATGAACGTTAATACATGTACTATCAGTACCGTAACTAGGCCCTTAAATAAACCGAGGCAAAAATTGAAGATAATGTCATACAGTACCAAAAGTCTCAATGTTTTGTACATCTTTCATATTACAACACAGTATATTATGAAACCAGCTGTTGTAAAATAAGCGAGATGGTTTTGTGCCATAAAAACTATTTTAGCCACACTACTTTACCTCGTAATCCAGGTTAGAGGATAGTTTAAACGTTTAAATATGTCTATCATTTAACCTGGATTTTTCAGAATATCTCTGCATTTTCATAAGCAAGATCACTTCATAATTACACAAGACAAGACACTGAATGCCGTAATCAGACAGTACCTCAAAATAAGCAATAATTTCTCTCTCTCTCTCTCTCTCTCTCTCTCTCTCTCTCTCTCTCTCTCTCAAAATATAACTTCTGGCAAAAAGTAATGGTTAAATTTTTACCGAGGCAGTTGCCTCGGTTGCCTCATAGGTAGTTACGGTACTGCTATAAAACGTAGATTCTTAATGACATATATACTGAACGAAGTAACCCTAAACATACCAATCCGTATCCAAACTGAACCTGAAACTGAATAAGCAAATAGGCATGTGATGGTGAAAAATCATCGGAAAGGAAAAATAAAGTAAACATTCAAAATTTACAGAAAGAACATGTAGTTGGCATAACAATTAAGAGCAAACATCAACAGAATATAAGTGGTAAAATATGACAACACATCATGACATCGTCATAATAACCGTTCTTCTTTCGACGAGAACCATTCCCCAAGTTTAACAATCATTCATTAATTAAGATTTTCCTCAAATTAAATCTGGCAAAACATATCTTTATAATTTTGGTAATTTTTATGATATTCAGGATTTTAAGGTGTCGTTTTGAAAACCGTGTTTAACTTAAAACATTTAAGTTTTGTGAAAAATATGTATTAGTAGTTTCAAAAAATGATTTCCAAAATTTGCTAAATTTAAGGAATGATTGTGAAACTAGATCCTGACATAATAACGATATGGTATCGAGCGGACGAGTGACACAAATACGTATACCATGTATGACCCTAACCGTTCGTTTAATGGCCGTTGGTCAGCAACGGTTCCTAGTTTTGGAATTGAGTTTGAATAAACTTTAATTAACCTTAAATTTGAACCCTGCGACATTACTATTGTATCTGGAGACCTAAAACAGTTTTTTGAAGATCATTAACTTTGTATTCAAAACCACTCCTTGGTTTCTGAAATATAAACAACAAAAAACTGCAAAAAAATAAATTTAATAAAGAATCATCTTTTTAAGGAAGTCGATCTTAATATTCATCTAATTTTACGTTAATCTATCTTTACATTCAATACCGTTTTCAGGCAAGTTTTGATCTTGTAATACTAACGTTCCGTAACACGAGTCGTAAAATTGACATTTGATAACACATGATTATTCAGTTCCTCTGAAGAAGATCATTCATTAAAACCTTAATTTATCTGAAACATACTGGAATGGTAGTTACATTACCGTTTAATTAACATTTAGAAATAACAGCTTATACACGGAAAATTCCGTCCAATGACTGAAAAAAAAATTATATATACAGAGAACACGTGACAAGTTACAAAATATATAGGAATTTATTTCAATACAACAAAAAGCAATCAAGAGAAGGGCCTTGTTGAACCCAGACTTGATATTTCTGTATCAAACATGTATTCATAGGAAGCGTTCTTCGTTGTATAAATGTAGTGGAATCAATCTACATCATAGCGTATTAACTATGAAATAAATCCCTATACAGTCAAACCTATCTGTCAAGGTCACCCAAGGAAACCAATAAAAGTAGCCTTTATAGTTAGCTGACACTTATATTCAGGATAAAAAATGTGAATAGAGCAATTGGAATAAATTTTTACTGATCTTTATAAGCAGGTGACCATTATATAGAGATGACCTTTAACACATGGTTGACTGTATTTGTATGTTATTCATATTTTTATAACTGAATAGAAACAAATATATTGATTTCATTTCTTTTTGTTTAAATATTATTTTTATTATTTTAATATAGAACTATATAATTTTGATAATACACAACACGTACAGATGTGTTCCGTTCGAGCCCCGCTCAGTCCACATGTGGGAAAGTGAATTTTCCTTGCCGTTGGTTTACTCTGTGTCAGTATAATGTGACTGGGTAAGTGATACGCTTGTCTGCGGCGTACTGACTCGGTGAGCTAGCATCTTAAAGTCGCCTTCAGTACACACTGGTACAAGAGATACCATACAAAACAGATAGCGATATTGATGATAATCATATAATGCATTTTGTAAAATTAAATTAAAAAAAGTAAGGTGATTATATAACAACTGTATATTTAAATTGAATTAAGCCTCTACATTGCCTTTACCTCCTCCGTAAAAATCACATTCAAAACTAATGTATAGTACAGACCTGTCGAAAGTTCAACACTGAACTATCAAAAACGGTCGATACTAGACTACTGTGTAACTTAGATATGGATAGCCAGTGACCAAAACACTGCTAAGAGATAGAAAACCTGTCGAGATATTGGCCAGTGACCAAAACACTGCTAAGAGATAGAAAACCTGTCGAGATATTGGCCAGTGACCAAAACACTTCCGAGAGATAGAAAACCTTTCGAGATATTGGCCAGTGACCAAAACACTGCTGAGAGATAGAAAACCTGTCGAGATATTGGCCAGAGACCAAAACACTGCTGAGAGATAGAAAACCTGTCGAGATATTGGCCAGTGATCAAAACACTGCTGAGAGATAGAAAACCTGTCGAGATATTGGCTAGTGACCAAAACACTGCTGAGAAACAGAGAACCTGTCGAGATATTGGCCAGTGACCAAAACACTGCTGAGAGATAGAAACCCTGTCGAGATATTGGCAAGTGACCAAAACACTGCTAACGATAGAAAACCTGTCGAGATATTGGCCAGTGACCAAAACACTGCTGAGAGATAGAAAACCTGTCGAGATATTGGCCAGTGACTAAAACACTGCTGAGAGATAGAAAACCTGTCAAAATATTTGCCAGTGACTAAAACACTGCTGAGAGATAGAAAACCTGTCGAGATATTGGCCAGTGACCAAAACACTGCTGAGAGATAGAAAACCTGTCGAGATATTGGCCAGTGACCAAAACACTGCTGAGAGATAGAAAACCTGTCAAAATATTGGCCAGTGACCAAAACACTGCTAGAGATAGAAAACATGTCGAGATATTGACCAGTGATCAAAACATTGCTGAGAGATAGAAAACCTGTCGAGATATTGGCCAGTGAACAAAAACACTGCTAGAGATAGAAAACCTGTCGAGATATTGGCTAGTGACCAAAACACTGCTAGAAATAGAAACCCTGTCGAGATATTGGCTAGTGACCAAAACACTGCTAGAGATAGAAACCCTGTCGAGATATTGGCCAGTGACCAAAACACTGCTAGAGATAGAAACCCTGTCGAGATATTGGCCAGAGACCAAAACACTGCTGAGAGATAGAAAACCTGTCGAGATATTGGCCAGTGACCAAAACACTGCTGAGAGATAGAAAACCTGTCAAAATATTGGCCAGTGACCAAAACACTGCTGAGAGATAAAAAACCTGTCGAGATATTGGCCAGTGACCAAAACACTGCTGAGAGATAGAAAACCTGTCGAGATATTGGCCAGTGACCAAAACACTGCTGAGAGATAGAAAACCTGTCGAGATATTGGCCAGTGACCAAAACACTGCTGAGAGATAGAAAACCTGTCAAAATATTGGCCAGTGACCAAAACACTGCTAGAGATAGAAAACATGTCGAGATATTGGCCAGTGATCAAAACACTACTGAGAGATAGAAAACCTGTCGAGATATTGGCCAGTGACTAAAACACTGCTAGAGATAGAAACCCTGTCGATATATTGGCCAGAGACCAAAACACTGCTGAGAGATAGAAAACCTGTCGAGATATTGGCTAGTGACCAAAACACTGCTGAGAGATATAAAACCTGTCGAGATATTGGCCAGTGACCAAAACACTGCTAGAGATAGAGACCCTGTCGAGATATTGGCCAGTGACCAAAACACTGCTAGAGATAGAAACCCTGTAGAGATATTGGCCAGTGACCAAAACACTGCCGAGAGATAGAAACCCTGTCGAGATATTGGCTAGTGACCAAAACACTGCTAGAGATAGAAAACCTGTCGAGATATTGGCTAGTGACCAAAACACTGCTAGAGATAGAAAACCTGTCGAGATATTGGCCAGTGACCAAAACACTGCTAGAGATAGAAACCCTGTAGAGATATTGGCCAGTGACCAAAACACTGCTGAGAGATAGAAAACCTGTCGAGATATTGGCTAGTGACCAAAACACTGCTGAGAGATATAAAACCTGTCGAGATATTGGCCAGTGACCAAAACACTGCTAGAGATAGAGACCCTGTCGAGATATTGGCCAGTGACCAAAACACTGCTAGAGATAGAAACCCTGTAGAGATATTGGCCAGTGACCAAAACACTGCCGAGAGATAGAAACCCTGTCGAGATATTGGCTAGTGACCAAAACACTGCTAGAGATAGAAAACCTGTCGAGATATTGGCTAGTGACCAAAACACTGCTAGAGATAGAAAACCTGTCGAGATATTGGCCAGTGACCAAAACACTGCTAGAGATAGAAACCCTGTAGAGATATTGGCCAGTGACCAAAACACTGCCGAGAGATAGAAACCCTGTCGAGATATTGGCTAGTGACCAAAACACTGCTAGAGATAGAAACCCTGTCGAGATATTGGCTAGTGACCAAAACACTGCTAGAGATAGAAAACCTGTCGAGATATTGGCTAGTGACCAAAACACTGCTAGAGATAGAGACCCTGTCGAGATATTGGCCAGTGACCAAAACACTGCTAGAGATAGAAACCCTGTAGAGATATTGGCCAGTGACCAAAACACTGCCGAGAGATAGAAACCCTGTCGAGATATTGGCCAGAGACCAAACCACTGCTGAGAGATAGAAAACCTGTCGAAATATTGGCTAGTGACCAAAACACTGCTAGAAATATAAACCCTGTCGAGATATTGGCTAGTGACCAAAACACTGCTAGAGATAGAAACCCTGTCGAGATATTGGCCAGTGACCAAAACACTGCTAGAGATAGAAACCCTGTCGAGATATTGGCCAGTGACCAAAACACTGCCGAGAGATAGAAACCCTGTCGAGATATTGGCCAGAGACCAAAACACTGCTGAGAGATAGAAAACTTGTCGAGATATTGGCTAGTGACCAAAACACTGCTGAGAGATAGAAACCCTGTCGAGATATTGGCCAGTGACCAAAACACTGCCGAGAGATAGAAAACCTGTCGAGATATTGGCCAGTGACCAAAACACTGCTGAGAGATAGAAAACCTATCGAGATATTGGCCAGAGACCAAAACACTGCTGAGAGATAGAAAACCTGTCGAGATATTCAGGGCCAGTGACCAAAACACTGCCGAGAGATAGAAAAAATGTCGAGATATTGGCCAGAGACCAAAACACTGCTGAGAGATAGAAAACCTGTCGAGATATTGGCCAGTGACCAAAACACTGCTGAGAGATAGAAAACCTGTCGAGATATTGGCCAGTGACCAAAATACTGCTGAGAGATAGAAAACCTGTCGAGATATTGGCCAGAGACCAAAACACTGCTGAGAGATAGAAAACCTGTCGAGATATTGGCCAAGGACCAAAACACTGCCGAGAGATAGAAAACCTGTCGAGATATTGGCCAGTGACCAAAACACTGCTGAGAGATAGAAAACCTATCGAGATATTGGCCAGAGACCAAAACACTGCTGAGAGATAGAAAACCTGTCGAGATATTCAGGGCCAGTGACCAAAACACTGCCGAGAGATAGAAAACCTGTCGACATATTGGCCAGTGACCAAAACACTGCCGAGAGATAGAAAACCTGTCGAGATATTGGCCAGTGACCAAAACACTGCTGAGAGATAAAAAACCTGTCAAAATATTGGCCAGAGACCAAAACACTGCTGAGAGATAGAAACCCTGTCGAGATATTTGCCAGAGACCAAACACTGCTGAGAGATAGAAAAAATGTCGAGATATTGGCCAGAGACCAAAACACTGCTGAGAGATAGAAAACCTGTCGAGATATTGGCCAGTGACCAAAACACTGCTGAGAGATAGAAAACCTGTCGAGATATTGGCCAGTGACCAAAATACTGCTGAGAGATAGAAAACCTGTCGAGATATTGGCCAGAGACCAAAACACTGCTGAGAGATAGAAAACCTGTCGAGATATTGGCCAAGGACCAAAACACTGCTGAGAGATAGAAAACCTGTCGAGATATTGGCTAGTGACCAAAACACTGCTGAGAGATAGAAAACCTGTCGAGATATTGGCCAGAGACCAAAACACTGCTGAGAGATAGAAAACCTGTCGAGATATTGGCCAGTGACCAAAATACTGCTGAGAGATAGAAAACCTCTCGGGATATTGGCCAGAGACCAAAATACTGCTGAGAGATAGAAAACCTGTCGAGATATTGGCCAGAGACCAAAACACTGCTGAGAGATAGAAAACCTGTCGAGATATTGGCCAAGGACCAAAACACTGCTGAGAGATAGAAAACCTGTCGAGATATTGGCTAGTGACCAAAACACTGCTGAGAGATAGAAAACCTGTCGAGATATTGGCCAGAGACCAAAACACTGCTGAGAGATAGAAAACCTGTCGAGATATTGGCCAGAGACCAAAACACTGCTGAGAGATAGAAAACCTGTCGAGATATTGGCCAGAGACCAAAACACTGCTGAGAGATAGAAAACCTGTCGAGATATTGGCCAGTGACCAAAACACTGCTGAGAGATAGAAAACCTGTCGAGATATTGGCCAGTGACCAAAACACTGCTGAGAGATAAAAAACCTGTCGAGATATTGGCCAGAGACCAAAACACTGCTGAGAGATAGAAAACCTGTCGGGATATTGGCCAGAGACCAAAACACTGCTGAGAGATAGAAAACCTGTCGCGATATTGGCTAGTGACCAAAACACTGCTGAGAGATAGAAAACCTGTCGAGATATTGGCTAGTGACCAAAACACTGCTGAGAGATAGAAAACCTGTCGAGATATTGGCCAGTGACCAAAACACTGCCGAGAGATAGAAAACCTGTCGAGATATTGGCCAGTGACCAAAACACTGCTGAGAGATAGAAAAAATGTCGAGATATTGGCCAGTGACCAAAACACTGCCGAGAGATAGAAAAAATGTCGAGATATTGGCCAGTGACCAAAACACTGCTGAGAGATAGAAAAAATGTCGAGATATTGGCCAGTGACCAAAACACTGCCGAGAGATAGAAAACCTGTCGAGATATTGGCCAGTGACCAAAACACTGCCGAGAGATAGAAAACCTGTCGAGATATTGGCCAGTACATAGGACCGAGATTAGCTACAAATTAGGCACAAAATCGTTATCTGGGGGTTAAACTTTCGACAGGCCTGTACTTTATTTCTGAAGATATTATGTTTATTATTTTCTAACTATCAATATAGCGTATTTCTACCAAAGTACATTGGAATTTCTGTGTGTAGGCAAGTATAACAAAGGAACTGAATGTGATCTAATAATCAATCAGCAACAACTAGGAAAAATAGATTGCTTCGTCTAATTCATATGATGATCCCTATAATGTCGTGTAATGTCATCAGTAAGTATTTGCTTTGCTTAGTGGTACAGATATAATTGTCTCCAGTCAATTACTAGTTTTATAATGATGATTTATCATGCAAGGCTTGCCATTTGTTAAGGTGAACCTAGTACTTCAAATGCTGCATGGTCACACGGGATTAGGCCATTCCTCTTTCCTTTTTGTATTTTACGTTGGAATTTCCCGATAGTTGGTGTATCGTGATGTTTTACGTTTGTCATCAAACTTTCATTTGAATTCGGTATAATGAATTAATATCAATTATGTTGAACAAACACGTTGTTATTAAAATCAAATAAAATCATATTGTCACCTTTTAATAATTAATTCTTAGATTATTAAATTGAGATGATTGAACAAAACATCCATTAACAGACGTTTAAAGGACAAACACACCATGCATTCTGAATACGGAACTCCTTCCATTAAATGTTGAATCAGAAGACAATATGCATTTGGCTACTTAGTTGTAAAGAAGAAATAATTTGTTCCTAACAGTGCTTCAATCACGCCGCTGGACACCTTTTTGTTATTACTTTTGGTATTTGTCGTGAATTTTAAAATCGGTGACATCCATATGTGTTTATCTTTATTCTTTTTTCGTTGTGGCTTTTTATAGCGGCTTTAGCCACTGACACCTAATGAAGTCTAAAGATTGAATCCCCAGACGAGAAGGCAAATACAGTCGTGGTTCAATATTGAGAATAATTTTGTTATACCAAAAAGAATTCATTAGACGTTGTGATTTCTACACCTAATGAAGTCAAATGAACTTAATTATGCGTTGGTCTTCATTAGGACTTGTTAGAAGCCATATTGAAGAACAATAGAAAGAAAGCGAACGCAGCCAAGTTTTACGTTTGACCCGTTACTAATTATATACTACTTATTTGTTGACCTAAATGCAAGTGATGGAATTTGAGCAAGACGTTCAACTCAATATATCAAATAACTTACAATAAAGAACCAAATAAATCAATTACACAGTAATATACAATATATAAGTCTAGTAAATGTCAAGTATAAGATCATTGCGTAACAAATCCATTACTATTGAAATTGGAAAAAAAACGGTCAGTGCATTACTTGGCTAATTAATTCCGACATTTTGTTACTTTACACAGGAAGTGACTACGCGGGATGTAATACTTCTGGCTTTCTAAGAACTATTTTTCTCAGTTTAAATTGTATTTAGTTTATTGTTTCTGACTATGATTTGAACCAAATAAACAATATAGATGTTTCTGACATTACTAACATTTTCTACCAGATCAGCAACATTAAATGTCGAGGCTCAGATAAATGTCGTGGATTTCTACTGAAATTTATGATATTGCCATTACTGATTTTGAATTTTAATTAAAATAATGCATTCAAAATCAGCAGTTGCCATGTACTGATTTTGAATTTTTATTAAAATAATGCATTCAAAACCAGCAGTTGCCATGTGTTGATTTTGAATTTTTATTAAAATAATGGATTCAAAATCAGCAGTTGCCATGTACTGATTTTGAATTTTTATTAAAATAATGCATTCAAAACCAGCAGTTGTCATGTGTTGATTTTGAATTTTTATTAAAAAAATGCATTCAAATCAGCAGTGCCATGGGTTGATTATGAATTTTATTAAAATAATGGATTCAAAATCAGCAGTTGTCTGTGTTGATTATGATTTTTTATTAAAATAATGGATTCAAAATCAGCAGTGCCATGTACTGATTTTGAATTTTTATTAAAATAATGCATTCAAAATCAGCAGTTGTCGTGTGTTGATTATGAATTTTTATTAAAATAATGGATTCAAAATCAGCAGTTGTCATGTGTTGATTTTGAATTTTTATTAAAATAATGCATTCAAAATCAGCAGTTGCCATGTGTTGATTATGAATTTTTATTAAAATAATGGATTCAAAATCAGCAGTTGCCATGTACTGATTTTGAATTTTTATTAAAATAATGCATTCAAAATCAGCAGTTGTCATGTGTTGATTATGAATTTTTATTAAAATAATGGATTCAAAATCAGCAGTTGCCATGTACTGATTTTGAATTTTTATTAAAATAATGCATTCAAAACCAGCAGTTGTCATGTGTTGATTTTGAATTTTTGTTAAAATAATGCATTCAAAATCAGCAGTTGCCATGTGTTGATTATGAATTTTTATTAAAATAATGGATTCAAAATCAGCAGTTGTCATGTGTTGATTTTGAATTTTTATTAAAATAATGCATTCAAAACCAGCAGTTGTCATGTGTTGATTTTGAATTTTTATTAAAATAATGCATTCAAAACCAGCAGTTGTCATGTGTTGATTTTGAATTTTTATTAAAATAATGCATTCAAAACCAGCAGTTGTCATGTGTTGATTTTGAATTTGTATTAAAATAATGCATTCAAAATCAGCAGTTGCCATGTGTTGATTATGAATTTTTATTAAAATAATGCATTCAAAACCAGCAGTTGTCATGTGTTGATTTTGAATTTTTATTAAAATAATGCATTCAAAATCAGCAGTTGTCATGTGTTGATTATGAATTTTTATTAAAATAATGGATTCAAAATCAGCAGTTGCCATGTACTGATTTTGAATTTTTATTAAAATAATGCATTCAAAACCAGCAGTTGTCATGTGTTGATTTTGAATTTTTGTTAAAATAATGCATTCAAAATCAGCAGTTGCCATGTGTTGATTATGAATTTTTATTAAAATAATGGATTCAAAATCAGCAGTTGTCATGTGTTGATTTTGAATTTTTATTAAAATAATGCATTCAAAACCAGCAGTTGTCATGTGTTGATTTTGAATTTTTATTAAAATAATGCATTCAAAACCAGCAGTTGTCATGTGTTGATTTTGAATTTGTATTAAAATAATGCATTCAAAATCAGCAGTTGCCATGTGTTGATTATGAATTTTTATTAAAATAATGCATTCAAAACCAGCAGTTGTCATGTGTTGATTTTGAATTTTTATTAAAATAATGCATTCAAAATCAGCAGTTGTCATGTGTTGATTATGAATTTTTATTAAAATAATGGATTCAAAATCAGCAGTTGCCATGTACTGATTTTGAATTTTTATTAAAATAATGCATTCAAAACCAGCAGTTGTCATGTGTTGATTTTGAATTTTTATTAAAATAATGCATTCAAAACCAGCAGTTGTCATGTGTTGATTTTGAATTTTTATTAAAATAATGCATTCAAAATCAGCAGTTGCCATGTGTTGATTATGAATTTTTATTAAAATAATGCATTCAAAATCAGCAGTTGCCATGTGTTGATTATGAATTTTTATTAAAATAATGCATTCAAAACCAGCAGTTGTCATGTGTTGATTTTGAATTTTTATTAAAATAATGCATTCAAAATCAGCAGTTGCCATGTGTTGATTATGAATTTTTATTAAAATAATGCATTCAAAATCAGCAGTTGTCATGTGTTGATTTTGAATTTTTATTAAAATAATGCATTCAAAATCAGCAGTTGTCATGTGCTGATTTTAATTTTTTATTAAAATATTGCATTCAAAATCAGCAGTTGTCATGTGTTGATTATGAATTTTTATTAAAATATTGCATTCAAAACCAGCAGTTGTCATGTGTTGATTATGAATTTTTTTTAAAATAATGCATTCAAAATCAGCAGTTGTCATGGTTGATTATGAATTTTTATTAAAATAATGCATTCAAAATCAGCAGTTGTCATGTGTTGATTTTGAATTTTTCTTAAAATAATGCATTCAAAATCAGCAGTTGTCATGTGTTGATTTTGAATTTTTATTAAAATAATGCATTCAAAATCAGCAGTTGTCATGTGTTGATTTTGAATTTTTCTTAAAATAATGCATTCAAAATCAGCAGTTGCCATGTACTGATTTTGAATTTTTATTAAGATATTGCATTCAAAACCAGCAGTTGTCATGTGCTGATTTTAATTTTTTATTAAAATAATGCATTCAAAATCAGCAGTTGTCATGTGTTGATTTTGAATTTTTATTAAAATAATGCATTCAAAATCAGCAGTTGCCATGTACTGATTTTGAATTTTTATTAAAATAATACATTCAAAATCAGCAGTTGTCATGTGTTGATTTTGAATTTTTATTAAAATAATGCATTCAAAACCAGCAGTTGTCATGTGTTGATTTTGAATTTTTATTAAAAAAATGTATTCAAATCAGCAGTTGCCATGTGTTGAATATGAATTTTTATTAAAATAATGCATTCAAAATCAGCAGTTGTCATGTGTTGATTATGAATTTTTATTAAAATAATGCATTCAAAACCAGCAGTTGTCATGTGTTGATTATGAATTTTTATTAAAATAATGCATTCAAAATCAGCAGTTGTCATGTGTGATTATGAATTTTTATTAAAATAATGCATTCAAAATCAGCAGTTGTCATGTGTTGATTTTGAATTTTTATTAAAATAATGCATTCAAAATCAGCAGTTGTCATGTGTTGATTTTGAATTTTTATTAAAATAATGCATTCAAAAGCAGCAGTTGTCATGTGTTGATTTTGAATTTTTATTAAAATAATGCATTCAAAATCAGCAGTTGTCATGTGCTGATTTTAAATTTTTATTAAAATATTGCATTCAAAATCAGCAGTTGTCATGTGTTGATTATGAATTTTTATTAAAATATTGCATTCAAAACCAGCAGTTGTCATGTGTTGATTATGAATTTTTATTAAAATAATGCATTCAAAATCAGCAGTTGTCATGTGTTGATTATGAATTTTTATTAAAATAATGCATTCAAAATCAGCAGTTGTCATGTGTTGATTTTGAATTTTATTAAAATAATGCATCCAAAATCAGCAGTTGTCATGTGTTGATTTTGAATTTTTATTAAAATAATGCATTCAAAATCAGCAGTTGTCATGTGTTGATTTTGAATTTTTCTTAAAACAATGCATTGAAAATCAGCAGTTGCCATGTACTGATTTTGAATTTTTATTAAAATATTGCATTCAAAACCAGCAGTTGTCATGTGCTGATTTTAATTTTTTATTAAAATAATGCATTCAAAATCAGCAGTTGTCATGTGTTGATTTTGAATTTTTATTAAAATAATGCATTCAAAATCAGCAGTTGTCATGTGTTGATTTTGAATTTTTATTAAAATAATGCATTCAAAATCAGCAGTTGCCATGTGTTGATTTTGAATTTTTATTAAAATATTGCATTCAAAACCAGCAATTGTCATGTGTTGATTTTTAATTTTTATTAAAATAATGCATTCAAAATCAGCAGTTGCATGTGTTGATTTTGAATTTTTATTAAAATAATGCATTCAAAACCAGCATTTGCCATGTGTTGATTATGAATTTTTATTAAAATAATGCATTCAAAATCAGCAGTTGTCATGTGTTGATTTTGAATTTTTATTAAAATAATGCATTCAAAACCAGCAGTTGCCATGTGTTGATTTTGAATTTTTATTAAAATAATGCATTCAAAATCAGCAGTTGTCGTGTGTTGATTTTGAATTTTTATTAAAATAATGCATTCAAAACCTTTTATTAAAATAATGCATTCAAAACCAGCAGTTGTCATGTGTTGATTTTGAATTTTTATTAAAATAATGCATCCAAAATCAGATATTGCCATGTGCTGATTTAGAAAAATAATTGAGCTGGTAAATTAAGGTAAATGAATCTGAACCACACCACCAAATATAATTTTATCATAATGTCCTTTGCCTTATACGTGACATAGGTGGCAAAGTAGTCTCATCAAATAGGTTTGAATCCCACAGAAATCTAGTCTGAGAGAGTTTGCCAGTTTGCTTGCCATAAGTAGGCGGTTTTCTCCGGTTATTCCGGTTTCTTCCACTAGTCTAGAACAAACTGTTCTAACTAACTAAAAAATCTTCTGGCTTAACCAAAGTATGTGGCGTTTAATGATCAGTCTTGTCGCGATGTACTCATCTTGCTTTTGTGCTCGGTATTATCTTAAGAAACAACACTTCATATCTTTGTATAAATTGGTGAGTGAATAGATCTTTGTTGAAGCAGCCTCCTAAGGTACCTTCAAAACACAAAATACAATAGGTTTCAGCAAATAAATAGACGTTGACCTCAGACTAATGTGTCTAGAATATATGGTACCAGCATATTTCTATACTGAACAAAAGCCTTCTGTACGACTGGCGTGTGTAGAACATATGACACCAGCATATTACTGAATTCATTTTAACGTTATTTCAATCAACAATAGCATTCTAACTATCATGAATAACACATATCAAGAGACTTCAAGTAAATACTACATTAATTTTGTGCTTGTATAAAATACTTAAATTCTGATAAATAGTTATATTTTTTTACAAATATTATAACAATCTCGCACAACTATGACATCAGTCATGTGATTCGGCTAAAACCAAGCTGGGAGTGGGCGTTCCCGGTTTAAAGACCTTTTTTTTTTTAACTTTTGCGCATTGTTTTAGGACCACGCGCATTGTTTACTTCTATTTGCTGAAAATCAATATTTCAAATTAAACAAACCAAGTAAGACAGACTTATACATGTATCACCGTTGATGTTATTCTTGATCAAGGAACACTTCATACAGTTCATTTTTATATTTAAAGTCAGAAAATTCTCTGGTATATCTATTTTAGAAATTGCATCCGTTCTTCACAAGAGTTTTCGCCCAGTGTTGTATATGAACCGACCAAAATAAGAGGACATTTTGAGTCTGAAACAGAACATCCTTGTTTCTATACCATTATTGTATGTATCGGAAAGAGTACTCAAGAACAATTAAAACAGTGTGAAATATGAATTGAAAATTATATTGAGTGTAATATTAATTTTAAGCAGCAAAAAATAGTTTTTGACGGACATTGTTGCTAGTTTTTGGGTATTTCGAGTATCAACTCAATCGGAACAATTGGCTTATGTATTCCTTTTCCATCACTATGTCCGCCCGATGTCATTTATTTTGTTGATTTCTCAACACATATCCAAGCCATCGCCATCTTTTCTGAACAACGTTCTTCTCAAATCTTATAACTTTGCTATTTTGTGTATTTCGTACATACATAATAAGACTGTGTTTAGGCACGAATGCAGTCAGGTCTTTGCATTTGTTGCTTTTAAAACATATGAACTAACAAATCATTTAAGCACGTGCTTAATACACGTACGTATTATAAAACGAAATCAAGCCAGTAATGATTAAAATACAAAGAAAAGTTTTCAATAGAAATAAGACATTATATTAGAACTTTTGTGTTAAAATGATCCCATCGTGTGAAATTGAATCTAAGCACGGTAAAACATGACAATCAGCCAAGTTGGTCAAGCTGAGTTTAACGAATGAACGTGACAATGAGTAATTAAATTACCTTTTTAAATAGTTTATTAGAATCCTTCAGGGTGATGTCAATTATTATTGAGTCGTAAATTTATGTTAGTCTTCCCATTAAATCACATATGTCGCTGAAAGCAAGGTTATTGTACGTCTTCCTTTAGGTAGGTTACTGTGTCAAATGTGATCCTGCTAGTCAGAAATCTAAACCAAAGGTCAAGGCCGGTACATGTATGCCAATCGGTAATAATGTATACGAACCCTTAACAAGGTGACATAATTTTTTCAGTATCAAAACGTAGGTTAATCACTTTATCAATATGGAATGTTTTCATTTTTATCTGAAATCTATAAAATCAGAAATTCGGGTATCGAAAGTAGAAGGGCTTCCTTCAGTCTAAAGATCACTGTCACAATCGCATTGATCATTTAAACCTGACATCTTCAGACATTAAGAAATTTGAATAAGGATACAGAAACATTGAAAGGCTCTAAGCAATTTATCATCAGGAAAAACGCGTCCTTATTAGGGCGTGATTAATTACGTTGTATGATGAATCTCGGATATAATTTCTTTCACACCTACTCATTTTCCGAAAACACTCCGGCATTTTTAACAGCGAGAAATTAATTTAAATTTATTTAACAATTTCAATTTCTTTTGATTAATAAGTTAAAATTTTTGTTTTAAAAATATCTTCAATTGTCAATTAATGCATGAATTTGCGATAATAAGATTTAACACCTAAATGTTGATGAAGGAATGCGAAAATATCCGTATTTCTTGGTTATATCATATTCCAATTTGGATTATATAATATTTATTTTCCATCGAACTAACATCAATTAAAACCTTGAGAATAAATCGCATCGTATAATAGTCTGCTACTGATTATCGAACTTCAAACAGGCTAGACGTGACATCTTTTATCAACTACAATCAAAAGATTCATTAAATAACGACCGTAGAAGAAACATATAATAGGGATTATGAGCTGAGACTGAAATATGCTTCCATCTTAATCTGGGGGCTCAAGACGATCCTTTTCCGAAAGACGAGGTCAACAAAACTGATTTTTTTCTGTGCCCATTCACGACAACGTTTAGTCTGAAATAGACTTCCTTCTTACTTTGGAGGGTCAAGGTGATTTTTCCGAGAATATTTCTGTTCCCTTACACGCGGTTGTTTTAAATTAGCCTTGAATAGCATTTCTTCTTACTCTGTAGGCTCAAAATAGTCTCTCGGCTCATTCACGGAGATCACAGCCTTCTTATTCTGCAGGCTCGAAGCGATTCTTCCCTAGAAACGAGGTTAAACAGTCAAAAAGTTTTCTGTGCCCGTTCATAGATATTTCAATATAGCCAAGAATAGGCTCCCTTCGTACTTACTAGGCCCAAGACGATTTCTCCTATGAGCGAGGCCAAACAAACAGATTGTTATCTCTGCTTATTGACAATATGTTTGTTCATTTATGAACTTTGTTCCTCTAGCTTTGACAAATTGCATGAGTTTCAGATACATATCACTTGAACAATACATTTTTGGAGAATTTTACACTACAATTTTTTTAGATTTAAACATATACACAAACAAACAGAATGTTATCTCTGCTAATTTGTAATTTGTTTGTTGTTTGATGTCCTTTGTTGTTGCTCTAGCTACAACCAAGTGCATGGGTTTCAGATGCAAATCACTCATTTCTTTTTAGATTCAAGCATAAATATGTGCATATCGGATCGGTGGTCGGTGTTGGAGTAATCATGACTTTTAGGTTTAAATAATCAGAGAGTTGAGTTGAGTTGAGTAATGGTTTTAACGTCCCAGTCAAGAATATTTCACTTATATCGAGACGTCGCCAGCTATAGGCGAGGTGCAGAAATTTTGCTTGTGCGTTTGCGCTGATGGCATTATACAGCAGGGTTTTTAGCGTGCCAAGCCACCGTGACACGGGACCTCGTTATTTTAAGTTCCCATCCGAAAGAACCGTGACTTTCATTTCGTAATGCCGAGTGCTTTGGCGAAAGAACAGTCACTACCCACTTTCAAGTCTTGGGTCAGACCCGGCCGGGATCGAACCCACGACCTTCCACTTACGGAGCGAGCACTCTACCAACTGAGCTACCGCAGTGGTTGATGAAAAAAGCACAAGACTAACACACAAACCTGGATGCCGTTTTTGTGTGATCGTCCAAAGTAAAGAATTGTATAATTAGTGGCCTTATAAATCATATATATAATGTTTGGTTTGTTTATGTATGTATATTTTGTTGTGTTGAGATTTTGTTTGTTATGGCTACCACCAAGCATGTTAAATATTTATAAGCTCTATATACAGTGCATTATGCCCATACAAGGTATGTCAATGACGTTTTAGCCCTCGTTATATAGAAAAAAACTCGAGACAGGTTAGTTGTTACAAATTTGCTGAGATTTGAGATGAAGTTCATTTCTGTGTCGCGTCTATCGAACTCAGGCTCACCACATCCCATCAGCACCCTCCAATACCCTCAACTGTTAATACTTAATCTACATGTATATATGCTAATGATGATAAGACTATCGAGCTCCCCACCACATCCCATCAGCACCCTCCAATACCCTCAACTGTTAATACTTAATCTACATGTATATATGGACTATAATGACATATATGTGTTGTAACGGTAATTAATTAACACGTAATCCTTGTATCGACAATACAGGCTTAACTATATCTGTGGCTAGTGATTGAAGTATAGCCATTATCAAAGTAAATGTAGTTGAAAGCTGACAATAGTCGGGTTTACTGGAATATTTAAACTACTGTCATATTCACTCTGGTTCTGATAATAAAACTTGCATCATTGTCACAGAAAGTCATAAAAGTTTGAATAAGTCTATGTATTGTTTATACATTCACATTAAGTCGTTCCAAGAAAGTAAAATAAATTAAAACAATTCTGGCTCTATTTAAATGCTCGCCCTACAGCAATAAACAATGTTGGTTTCCTCAGCGATGATGGCAGTGTCATATACCATTTTTTGAATTTAATCATAAAATACATTCAAAAAATGGTATTTGTCATCAGCAGTAATAAACTCTGTAAAGTGAACATGTCTAGAAAGTATCCAGACTGCTTGAGTGAATAATAGACTTTATTAATAATATTATTTATTTATTTTTATTTTATTTTTTTGTTTTTTTTTTTTTTTTTTTTTTTGTTTATCATGTTATCCTATTCGATTCAAGAAACAATTATGATACCACACTCTATAGTCCTGTTCACTGGGGTAGACACAGCTTTTAACTTCGGGTTGTGCTCGTTGTCTACGCGATTTGTTTTCCGACAATCACACTAATTGTTTCATGGTTTGATTTTGCTAAAACACATATTAGTCTGGTGGAAAAAAATTGAAATTTCACAATAGGGGGACATGAGTGTTCAAAGCTGGCAACATAGCTGTCTTATATCATCATAGGTTAGGGGTCAAGAATCAACCTGTTGCCAAGCTGATCAACAATTGGTATAGTAGATAAAAGGTCAAAGGTCAGATAGTGTTTTTTCCCCAAAAATTAATCTTTATTAGTTTATAGCTGTCCAAATATATACTTTCTGAGATTTAAATAAATCAAATAAATCGGTTCTCATGCAATTATAGCATTTCATGTATTTTAACATTGACTAGGAAGCTAATAAGACTGTTTTAGGCTAAAATTTACATATGTCAATGTTTTTTTTCAAAATTCTTACACAAGCTTCAAGATAGAATAAAATAAAAGTTTACATTCAACATCAAAGCATGAATCAAAATGCTAAAATATAATTCTTTTGTAAATACATGACTGTGATTAAAACATATATTGTTTAAACCCAGCTGATAATTTGAAATTTATTAAAAGTTTAAAATCAAAGTACTGCAAGTACTGTAATCGGCAAGGCATAGTCACGATAATCTCTGGAATATATTAGTCACATCTAAAGATTTCTTTTCATTCACCAATATCACTATCTGTGGCATTATCATTCAAAGGGTTCAACCATCAACGGTTCAACGGCCCATTGCAAGTGCATACAGCAAGCCACTTTAAATTGTATGCCCTACATGTACATCTTGTAGTGCAACATGATTTATATTTACATTTCAGCAATGCATGACATGATTTTGGTAAAGTTATTTTCTCATCTAAAAATCCTACTGTAGCTCAATTGGTATAGCACTCACTCCCCGTATGTGGTGAGTTCTGGGTTCGAACCCTAGTAGGGTCTGACCAAGACTTGAAATAAGGAAGTGACTGTTCTTTTGCCAAACACTATTTAGAAACGAAAGTCACGAGATCCTTTGAGAGAGATCTTCTTTTTGAAAAACCGATGCCCCGTGCCAAGGCGGGTGTAATATGCTAAGGAACTTTTCCTGCACATTTTCCTAAGTTACTTGCAAAGGTCAAAATTTCTGCCACTTCACCTATAGCTGGTGACGTCTTGATATGACTGAAATACGTAAAAGCCCATAAAACCCCATGCAAAATTTCTCATTAAAACTGTTTTTAAGTCACATTCAGACTCGCACTAACTTAACTGTCCGAGAATAATCGTGAACATCAGGAAAATAATTAACTTAAATCCAAAAAGTTAAGTTTTGTTCATGATCCTTTGACCTGTAATTGTCTTAGAAAAGTTAAAGTTCAAAGTAAGATTTAAGCAAAAAAAATAATTAGTTTAATTTGTGAAAAAAACCTCAGATTTAAGTATAAAAACTAGTATTGTTCGTGATCTGTTGCCAGATGACAAGACAAAATTAGTAACGAAAAGTTTATGGTGGATCACAAAACAAGGTCGTTTTGAAACACAAACACAAAAGCGACATTAGGGATGGATAGGTCACACCATCAAGACACCTGCCAACAACATCACAATACTTTGAAATGGAACACACAAGAATAAAAGATACATTGAGACAAGTTCCTGGAATTGAAACAGAAGGGGTAAAATTGCGCAGAACAGAGCCAGTTTGAGAGATTTTGTCGATGGACTAACCTCCATTGGGAGAAAGGCATACAGTACGCAAGTTAGTGAGACTAGCACCATCCCTGTCCTATAGGTGACGGAGATCCGGAACAAATACCAGGTATAACTAAATGCAGCCAAACAACAGTTAAATAGTGTGCACGTTGAATATGTAGGTCGGTTGCATATGATGTTGGAAGCAAATTTTCAATTGTACTTTTCCCCTGAGAGGAACAGTTTACATCGTAGATGAGAAATCCTCCCTAGGTACATTCAATGAAGGCATCTGCTCTCACAAGTTCAGAAAAGTTCCCTCTTGCAAGAGTGGGAAGAAGACCTGTGTTTTCCCTGGAAACACGGAATGCTGTATTTAGAATGTCAAGAAAGTTAATTGACAGTCTTACAGTCTGTAATTGAATGGAATACTGGGAGCGTATTCCTCTCCAGAGGTGATAATTTTATGCTATGAACAGGGACGAACTTTAGATGTCCCGGTCTGGAATCATACTTCCTCATTTAAAAGCAACAGAAGAATAACGTCATCAGTATCACGACAAACAACTGTTCTTTTATAACCTTGCATGTAAGCATCAACACCATGTGGAACAATTCTAGTATTGGCTTCCTTGTGTAAAGCTTTAAAAAACGGTTACACTCCTTCCTCTGTATAAACATGCTGTCTGTTGGACCCCCTGATACCCTCAGCTAAGCTAAGAAGTGTCTTGTATTACTACGAGATCTTATTTGTTTTCTTGGTGACTGATAAAATCTTACCAATTTGATGGCAGAGGGACATTTTAATTATCAATAATTCTAACAGAACGGGGACCTGATCCTCTTTTATCTCTAGATGGTTTCACCTTTTATGGATTAGTTGCCATATCTATCATAATGACATCAATTTTAATACATTTATCTTTGGCGTGGATAAAAACAGTTTGTGCGTTTCCTAACTCGTCGAATGTATTGATGCCTTTCTGTTTTCCCAGTGCTACAACTAAAGTTTGACCATTAATTATTTTGGTAGTAATGTATCGTTGCAAACGTCTTCCTCAGGAATATTTTGAAGATCCGACTCGCCGGCTGCAGATAACAAGGGTCCTGATGTATCAGATATAAGCGACACTGGGAATCGTTCGTGTTTCAACAGTTCACTAATATTTCCTCCAGAAAAAGAGAACACACTTGATAGTATTATACAGATACAGTCATCATAGCAATCAAATCTTTCAGTACCACCAGTACTTCGATTTCTTTTTTTAAAAAGTGGATACTTATATAAATACGGGCAATATGATTCAGTAAAATTATTTTAACAGAAGTCTAAAGTTTTGTTAAACAATCTTAAATGCACAAATGTGTTTATACTAGTATTTATATGCCACAATTAATCATATTTGTAAAGGTCAAATTTCTGCAAGCGTCTTATCTTATTTTTCATGGAAAGCTTTGAAAATAGTGACTGAATTAGTTGGATATGACTTTCTATTAATTTGAAGATACCACTTACATATTTAGAAGACAAAATGTATAAAGAAAAACTTCTGTAAGCCACCTTGAATTTGTATATAGGTCAATATGGGCATTTTCACTTGAACTTTGCACCCATTGACCTTTAGCTGCCCCCACAATGGCCCCTGGGTGAAATCTTGCTTGGCAACAAGCCGATTCTAGCAAAGTAAAGTTCAAAGAAGGTTATGACATAACTTGCCACTTTGAACACGTTGTCTTTCCTACATCGAAAAATAAGCGGTTTTTTCAAAACCCTCTACCAGACTATATCGGTTGTAGCTAGCTAGACTGCATGTGATTACTGTTTAGGAACATCGGCCTCACTTCCCTGGTGGAAGCTGCTTTGTTGAACCTAATTTGTCAGTTTTCAAAGTTTAAACTTTGCTTTTGGGATTTAAATTTGGACATGGACTGGTATGTTTGTGTTCTATATATATATATAATAATAAAACTTATTTATATAAAATAAATATACTAACACTGTTTTATATACATTATATATTTCCTTGCAATGTCATTTGTTTCACAAAAACTTAGTTAATGATCCTTATTGTCACTGTGGTCTTGTTGAAGACGTACAACACTTTCTTTTATCTTGTCATCTCTATAGACACATACGATTAAGAACTATATATACTCTTCCTTATGTTTTAAGTACAAATAAATTACTTTATGGAGACCCAATGTTATCACCCCAACAAAATAAAGAAATATTTCTGTCAGTTCAAGAATTTATTTTACAATCGAAACGATTTACCAGATAATTATTCTGTACTGACAAACACCCACATATTATATTATATTACATTATATCATATTATATTATATTATATTATATTATATTATATTATATTATATTATATTATATTATATTATATTATATTATATTATATTATATTATTGCTTGTCTTTGATGTTCTCCTAATCTATGTTTATATACTTATTTATTTAATCAATTCAATAATTAATTATATATCCATTAGTTTATTTATTTAATATTGTAACTTCATGTTGATTTATATTGTATAACATATTATATTGAAGGAGACTGGTTTATATAAGAGTTTCACTCTTGTTCCGGAATCCTCATTGTATCTATTTGTAATTATGTATCATGTATTTCATCAAAATAAAATATTGTTTAAACTATATATAGACTGGATCGTTAGTCGACTGGCATGAAGACGTTGTAACAATGGATCTGGCGTTATTATACATTTTGCCCAAAGGTTGTAAATTAAAAATAGACATTGACATACCTACGTCACAATATACGTTGCTGCTCAACATCAGTGTTTCACTGCACTGTGTTTATATTTCGTAATTTCTGCTCTTTATAGCTGCTCTTTTGTCAGTTGTATATATGCTTCAATTCAACTGCAATGTTATAATTTGCATTGATGAAAAAGACTTAGTCACAACAATCGATCGATATCATTGTGACATGATACCCAGTGTCCGTCAAATGGTGAATTAAAGATCACAACACAGTTCACTACCTAAGTTTGAACCCCATTCGAGACAAATCATATTGTTATAATATTTGTCAAGTCACTTGTTCCGGATATTGGTAGTACGATACTTTCACCATCATGGAACTGACCATCTCGATATTCGTAAAAGAATCTTAACTGGGGTATAAAAGTCTAATGCCTGGTGTTTTATATTATAAACGTTAACTATGACCTCTTATATGTTAATGTCTGTTCATTGCTTTTTTTTGTTTTGTTCTTGATTTTCCTTTACAATAATCGGGTAATCTTTTTCAGCATAAAAAAATAAATAGAAAATTAATAAATAAACAAAAAACCCGATACTTTACGGAACATAAATTTTGATACTCAGATATATATGTATATTATTTAATTTTGAATTATTATTCATTTACAGGTAAAACCGTTAATACATGTACAGGTGATGAGAATTAATAGAGGTCATTAATCCGTATGGATTACTGTTTTACCGGAATATTCACAATTCAAATCATAATCTCCAATTTCAAAAGATTACTTTTGTCGAGAAGAAAGCAGCTAGATTTAAAATTAATTCCTCTGCATTTCTAAAATAAATAAATCCCTATACATTTCAGAGCACAAAACAGTTTAGGAAAGATTATATAATAAACACCTTGCTATAAATATAGATGAAATTTTAATGGTTAATCATTTGTCATTAGTTTTATAATTAACTAAAATAGTATTGTCCTGTACATACCATTTAGACACAATATTTGCTCGTTTTATGAAACACAGCTAGTTTTAATAAATAATCATCTGTTATTACCTGATTGTGTACTATAGACCACCACGAATTTGACAATAACTATAGTTATACTATATTCGTTATTAATAATTCATAATTACATGAAATGGTTACGTTTTCTTAATCGGTGTAACAGGAAACTATACCTTTGGGTGGAATCATTGTATTTTTGACCTTATACACCGAGGAAAAACGTTTTTTTTTCTCGTGGCAAATACATCGTTACAATATCAAACCCAAGAAAAGGAAAAAGGGTCACGTATCCGGATTTGATTTTCTATAAGAACGTTGGAAGAAGAAATAAAATCATAGAGCATCGAAAAAGAAGTTTGTCATTGTATTCGATGTTTGTTCATACTATATAGAATATATAAGTATAACTAGAAAAACTGTGAGCCACAAGCTCACAAAAAATACCCCCGCTCCCCCACATGGAACAGATCAAATTTTTTAATAGGAGATGCACATCTACATTATATCACAAAGATTGTGTGAAAGTTTCATGAAAATTCATTGAAGGGTTAAGGAGGAGTTGCGGATAAGAGATAAGTATCTAAGGTGTAACGGAATGACAGAAGGACGGACGGACACACGGACGGACACCCCTATCACTATATACCCCCACTTGTTAAGCGGGGGTATAATTAAACAACATGAACCTGGCCGCTTGACCTTACATTAGGTATATATATGAGCATGAGACAACCCAATACCTGGGTATAGGTAAACAACATTAACCTGGCCGCTTGACCTTACATTAGGTATATATACTGAGCATGAGACAACCCAATACCTGGGTATAGGTAAACAACATTAACCTGTCTGCTTGACCTTACATTAGGTATATATACTGAGCATGAGACAACCCAATACCTGGGTATAGGTAAACAACATTGACCTGTCCGTTTGACCTTACATTAGGTATATATATTGAGCATGAGACAACCCAATAGCTGGGTATAGGTAAACAACATTGACCTGTCCGTTTGATCTTACATTAGGTATATATATTGAGCATGAGACAACCCAATACCTTGGTAGTGTTAAGATTCGCATTTAATACAAACTTACACCTATCATGCCTATAGCGCCTAGCGTTAAGTTCATATTGCCCTTACTCTCTTAAACCCTCGACCATTTATGGGTGTTTCAAGTTAATTATTCCTATGATGTAGACAAAAAAAACTTACTTGTGCTCCCAATATATTGAATTCGCTGTTTCATGATAATGTTAAAATTAAAGGACAAGCAAACATTTAATGTTTGGTTATAACCATTGTTGTGTGGGTTTTGATACGTTCGACTGTTAACAAGAGTACTTCTTAAGCTGCAACTTTGACATGACTCCACTGTCATATGCTTTACTTTGTTTTCTGTTTATACAAAAGGTACCAACTTTTTAGCACAACATGAATTACACCAAAAAGATGTACGAAACACAAGGCTTTATGTTAACTCCTATTATTATTCATACTAATCCATGTCCGAATCACAATCCAGAAGCAAAGTAAAAACTTTGGAACTGACAAGTTAGGTTAGACACGTGAACTTCCACCAGGGAAGTAAGGCCGGGTGCTCCGGAAGGATAAGCACCTCCTGTTTAGCTAGCTACACCCGCCACGTGTGTAATCAAAATTGTGTGAAAGGAACATGGAACTATGAGACGTCAAATATATCCAGGGCAATCCTGGACACAGAGACATCAAACTTATCAACAATACTGTGATGACGGCCATAAAACTTTTTGAGGGCCTTGATAAGCCTAGGCTTGCAATATCCCTGAGTCAACAATTTATTTGCAAGCAACCTACTTCGTTGTACAAAGTCCCCGTAGTGGAAACAAGCTCTACCATAGCGTATTAACACCATAAGCAGGAGAAGCAGGTATATTGCTGCATAAAAAGGGAAAGTTGACAATAGAAAAATTGAAGTCATCACGTTTGTCATGAAGTTTCAAATGTAGCCTTTCCTGTGCGTCATAATTCAGGTATAAGTCTAAATATGAAGCAGAACTTGAGGAATCAGTCGTGTCTTTTATTTCAAGCTCACTAGGATAGATAACATTTACATAGTCTCCAAATTTAGGATTGTTAAGAGAGAGAACTTCATCTATATATCTGTATGTTGAGTTAAATGATTTGGCGACAGTTTTCTCTCCAGATTTAACAAGGTTCTGCATAAATTCGCTTCAGAACAATAAAGAAACAAATCAGTAAGCAATGGTGCACAGTTTGTACCCATTGGTATACCGATTGTTTGCTGAAAAACTATATTACCAAACACAAGAAATATGTTATCTATCAAAAACTCCAACATTTTGTTGATGGTATCTTCAGTATATTTTTGTTTGGAATCCGTATGGTGCTTGACAAAATAACTTTAATCCCTGTTCAGCACCAGATATTTGTATCTTGGCTTACCGTTTTTGTAAAAGAAAGACAAGTGAATAATTTTCTTTAAGACGTCCAAATCACAATCCAAAAGCAAAGTAAAAACAAACTTACAAATCCATATCCAAATCACAATAAAAAAACAAGTGTAAAAACAAACATTCTAATCCATATCCAAATCACGATCCAAAAGCAAAGTAAAATCAAACATACTAATCGATGTCCAAATCAAAATTCTAAAGCAAAGTAAAAACAAACATACCAATACATGTCCAAATCACAACCCAAAAGCAAAGTAAAAAAAAAACAAAACAACATACCAATCCATATCCAAATTACAATCCAAAAGCAAATTAATAAATGTACGCAATATGTAAGATAGTTCACAGGGCCAATCCGTCTAGCAACGCTTAAAAGCCGTCAAAAGTGCAGTACCGAAAAAATCAGTACATGTATACAATTTTAGCGTGTTTTCTCTAAAACAGTACTCTGTGGTGCTTCTTGTAATCGTGAGAATTTTAAATAACGGTGCTAATATTACGAACCTCCTAACACATGGATAACGGCAATAAAACACATGGTTTTATTTGTGGGTAAAATTGATTGTTAACCAATACAATATGACGGAACATAGTTTTAACCTGGTAATCTTTTTTGTTCAATTAGCAAACTTGTCAGAGTTTAAGAGAAAAGGAAAGCCTGATTTAGGAAAACCGAGTCACCAAGTTAAAATTGTCAGCTTAACGACAAATAATTAATAGTATGAATAGAATGAATAAGCACATTTATAAAATGTAGTGATAATTCCTATCCCCTATTATATCAAACTGGAGACCGATAATCCTACCAAACTGTCCATCAGACATTCAAATCAAACCGAGTGTTTTCGTTTACAAACCCAATTTGCCTGTATACTCAAACCACATTGATCTGTCCGCTTGACCTTCTATTTGGAATACTCATATACGACGATCCGACGTTAAGATTCGCAGTTGATACATAAACGATGTACGTCTCCCGTGACGTTAACGAAATACACACCTGCATTCAATATACATAAATGTACTGACTCGTCATTATTGTCAAAATTAAAAGTCAAACGGACAGGTCAATGTTGTTTGCCTATAGTGAAAAAAGGATGTAGACATTTTGTTGCAGGTGAATAAAGAAATAGTGACTGTTGGCGACAGACAGAACAAATCAAGAATCAGTAACGATGTTACAATGTAAAGTAATCATTTGATATATCTGCTGGCGGTCAACTTCAGTCTGCCTATCTTAAGAACATATGAAGGAGGATTTGTCCGTTGGTTGAATACCGTTTTACGTCGCATCAGTAATTTTTCAACTATTAGCGACGGGTCTTCTTTCTTATTGATCGTATACAAGTTTGTGTGCTGTGTGAGGTTTGTGCTAGTACTAGTACTTTAGATTTCTTTCATACTAGTGGGTACTTAGGGCTACCTTTTGAGTGTTAGTACACTTGCCTGCAATGTCACTCAGTACTTTTATTATACTTGTACCAAACCATCAAGCAAAGGCAAACTAAAAAAAACCACCCTTTCTCATTTGCGGCAACAGGGATCGAATCCACAGTGGTAACAGGTCTTGGTTTTGAAGGCTTATTTCTAAATCATTAGGTCACCACGGTCTCTTTGTGAAGGGGCAGGGTAAACTCAGTAATAAAGATCGATTATCTGAACATGTGCAATAAAATCAAGCATATTAGACAAATAATACGAAAATGTTTTAAAATTTTGGACTCTGGATCAGATACCTATGGTTTTCTCCGCCTTCATTAATTTGGGATAACGTTCTAATACAAAAGTACAAAGTAGGTCATGACCTGATTTTGGACAAGATGGAGCAAGATGATGATGTTAATGTAAAATATCGGGATAAAATCTTTTAAAAGGAATTAGCTGTGATCTTATATCTAACCAAAGCTTAATCAATCAAGTTTGAAAATTTAAATAAAATATCGATATTTCTTACTCAGAGGATTACCGTAGTAACGCGTCCTTATCTCTACGTCAATTACCTTAAAAATGGGTATAGAGAAAGCATATAGTGAATAAAGTAGGGGGTTTATTGGATTTGACAGGCTTGTAAAGCGTCAGTTAAATACTTCTGACATGATCCCTATGTGTCGTGTCCGGATTATAATTTAGTAAGAGAGGTCGTTAGTTGTATGTGCGTCAGGATGCCAATGACAACGAGTAAGACACCATAGAAATGACGGTAGTTTTGATCAGCCTGTAAATGGTTGCTTAGATAAACGATATTGTACAAGAGTACATATCTAGGACTTCTTTAAATCAAACAAAATACTAGTGTTAACTCTGACTAACCTTATCACGCAAGACAGCTTACGTAAATGATTATAAACACAGTTGTTATTTTACTTAAGCATTGTTGGACTCAAGTAATTATTGTTCAGTACTTCTGAATTGAATTTCGAATAATGTTGTCACATTGTGGTGATTTGGCTCTGTATTTGAAATCTTAAGGCGTCTCTTTATCAAGAAATTTAGCTGAAACAGTTAATTAACAAGAATATTTTTATATTTATCTTTGTAATTTTTTAGCATTTTGCTATTAAAAATGAATGTTCTTTGTGGTGTCAACTAAGGTTATACATTGTTTTGACATGTATTATAGCGATGCTTTTAGGGGAACACAATGGTGACAAAACATATAAAATTCAGCTCAAATGTACTGAGTTTTTGAAAATGAGCAACTACCTGCTTTTTATATAAAACATCATAAACAAATGTATCATGTTAAATTCACTTTATATCACTTTGGAAAAGGCAAAAACTACAAAATATATAACAAATATTCTTATTCTTAATAAAACTTTCTTTCAAGTATATAAAATAAACTGTGTTGAATTTAAAGTTCAAATGAAACATCACAACCAAACTGTCATAATATGATATTTAATACACACACAATAGTCTTAAATATCACGTACGTGTTCATATGACTCACCGTTATATTATTATGTCATTTTACCAGGAAATTTGACTTTATTCCTAAAGATATGTAGGCGATGCATAACTTTTACACTGGAATATCTTTTTAAAGGCACACCTAAAATCCTTATTGAAAAACGTATATATTACCGGATTACATGCTGAGTTGCAATATCCTAACCACATAACAGTATTTTTAATAATCGGGTTAATATAACAATCTACACATAAAGGTTTTAATAATTCCACAACAAAAAATGGAACCCAACATACAACAAAACATCCTACCACAATTCCTAATGTTTTTACTGCTCGTCTCTCTTGTGGTAAAGAAAAGTTTTTACACTTTCGTTTTAAAGGCAAGTCCGGAAGTGGTGTCTGTTCCTTTTCCCCTTCTTTTAATACTGGTGGTATTTCCTTTTCCTTTTCCAATTCATCGCCACTGGAAGCACATTGAACATCACGATGGCGCTGGGTGAATTTTACTGCTTTAAGCGATTCTTGTAATGATGCAATTTCGATTAAATTAGCAGCTACTAAATTATGCAAAACACTTGATGCTCGCTGAATAGATCGCCGATCGGAAGATGAGTCAGAAAAAGACGTTTCAGATGTCCCCGTTGTACTTGTTGAACAAGTTCCACTTGAATCACTTGTTAAGTTAGATATTTGTCTCTGAAACATTCGTCTCTGAATTGTTTGTTTTCGCCTACCTTGCGAGATTTCGATTACAACATCGGCCGTTGAACAAACTGAACTGTTTCTGGCACCTAACAAAAGGGTTCCTCTACGGATGTCGGAAGGCATTTCAACTGTACTACGCCTGTGTATCGTTGATGACGTAGTTGAAGTTGTTGAATCTTGTCTAAGTCTCTGTGGATTTTCTGGGCGTAATCTATTTAACAAAAATCTACAACAACACCCGTTTGATTTTGGCAGTGTTCTCCACTTGTGGCTTTGTAACCTACTAGAGCCTGGTCCACGAACCCATTGCTTGCCTCTTTTACTTGTCACTCGGAATATTTTGGCATAAAAGAAAATCATAATCAACAATGGTAAATAAAATGCAGCAATTGTAGAATAGAAAGTGTATCCTAGTTCTTGAGAAATCCCACATATTAAATGATTATTCATCTCCGATTGTTTTCTCCAACCAAAAAATGGTGGAACAGCGATGACAACGGCATAAAGCCACACAAAGATAACAAGAGCAAACGCTCTTCTGACTGTTCTCTGTCTAGCATATTTCAAAGGTCTAATTATAGCATTATATCTATCGTAACTTATTACACACAAATTAACAATGCTAGCTGTACAACAAATAACATCCACGGATACCCAAAAGTTACATAACTGTGATCCGAACGGCCAGTAGTCTGAAAGTTGATAAACTAACGCTAGAGGGGTTACGAGTACCCCGACTAGAATGTCACTTATGGCTAAGTTAACTATAAAAATGTTACCAACTCGTCTCAATCTCCTGTCACAGAATATTGCAGCAATAACTAAAAGATTTCCTAAAACTGTTGTCACAATAACAAAAATCCCGAAAATAGTTATTGCCGAGTTTAAAACTTCTGAAACTGTGGTCATGTTTCCATATTCTGGATAGTCTGACTCATTAAGATATTTGTAAGTGAGGTTTATATCCTCTGATACTGTTGCAGACGACACTTCTAATTGGGAGTGATTTGAAATAATACCTGACATCGTCCAATCTATTGGTGTTCACAAAACACAACATATTGAGATAGATGCGCTTAATCCATTGATAACTACCCAGAGCATGGTAAGCTCTTTATACTCTGTCGTCTTCGAATCATGCTATATCGATTGATGACTTAACAAACGTTTCTTTACTAGTGTACAGGAATCCCTTCGATTCATTAGTCTTTAGACTCGAGTTCTTCTACCATATATACACGCATGTGGGCGTCTGGTTAACAATACATCATAGTGTTCATATGCGAATAAAATTCTCCATCTAAGGGAAAAAAGAGATGTCTTAAATTCCTTATATACGCCAATTACGAAGCGCAAATGAAATAAAATCAAATTTAGAACAAAAACACGTGGTCTGTTTAATTATATGAATCAGAGAATGAACACTTCTTACATTGACAAAGATTCCATTTATAAAAAGACATCAATATCTAGTACCATTTGGCGAAAAAACTGATTAATTTTATTGGCTGAGAGTGATTTATTCTTTGAATAAATTGTGTGAATGAATGTAAAGAACTGTCTCGTGTAATAAAAACAGTTATGGAAGTGCTTTATGACCGTATAAAATTTGTATTGACTAATTAGTTTCTCCGGAGGACAATTTTAGTATAATTTCCTCAAATAGTTCGAGCGACCTTGTCTTTTTTCTGATATAAAAAGAATTTTAATTGAACATTTTAGCTGGCAATATCTTTGTTAGAACAAACAGATTACGTCAGATTTTGTCTTTCGAATGTATAAATTATATTAGCGTAATAAACACGATGCTGGTAATAGTCAACAAACAGATATAGACAAAATAAGTTAATTTATTGTTACATTGAAAATCGTTATATTTTTTTAAAATCCTACTCCATTAACAATCGGTTTTTTTTATTTGTTTGTTTATTGAAGGTCAATTTGTTGTTTGTCGAATGATAATTGATTGCTTTTTGAACGACATTCGGTTGTTTGTTGAATGACAATTAGTTGTTTGTTAAATGTCAATTATTTGTTTGTTGAATGACAATTAGTTGCTTGTTACATGACAATTATTTGTTAGTTGAATGACAATCGGTTGCTTGTTGAATGACAATTAGTTGCTTGTTGAATGACAGTTAGTTGCTTGTGACATGACAATTATTTGTTTGTTGAAGACAATTGGTTGCCCGTTGAAATGCAATTTGTTTATTGAATAATAATTGGCTTTATTTTGTTTTAAATGACAATTAGTTGTTTATTTGTTATATTAGAATGCAGTTGCTGTTTACAATAAAAAAGGTTGCAATTTGTTGAGATTAAAAAAACATTCTCAGTCAATGTTTCTCAAGCTTAATTCGTTCATGTGAACTAGTAGTACTTGCTATTCAATTATGTAATTAGTTCACTGGTACATGGAATTCTCGGTAGATTTTACTCTAAATTACTTATATGCTAATATTTTACACTTCCGATATGACATACTTTCTGATATTCAGAAAATTGAGATAAGCTTTAAAACCAATATATATATATATATATATATATATATATATATATATATATATATATATATATATATATATATATATATATATATATATATAGTACAGTAATGTCACCAAACGGTTCATTTAGCTTTTAACATGTTTAACTCCAAACTAGCCGCTACAATGCGCAAACACGTACATCTTCTACACTAATATATGCTTGACTTGGTCTTGAAGTAAACACTATTTTGAAATCGTTTTGTATCTGTATCTAATTAGATATATTCGGTAGAAATTTAAAAACACCGATATGGTCAAGCAGTTCAATAATTTTGTTATTTCTTATATAAAATTGGATTTCAAATGCATGTAGAAGCTAAGTTAGAGAGCAGACTATAATAAGTTTTTTTTCGGATGATTCATTTGGTAAATTGCGAATTATAAATTGTGTGCATAAAAATTAACTGATTTTAATATTTAGTTGGTAATTGTTTGCACGTCATTAAAACACTAGTTCGATGTTTTTATATGCGGATTAATGATACTGCCACTCAACTTTTTCGGTCAATATAAATACCCTTTAGTCAGCAGCCTTCCAGTACGAACGCCAAAGCTGCTTGCTCGCGTAGGTATTCATTAAAATTTGTGAACTTGCAAAAGTGCCATGAAATTGGGCAAAAAATTGCCAACCTTTGGGCAAGGCAAACAAAAACAAACATATTAATTGATGCCCCAATAGCAAGCCAGAAGCAAAGGAAAAACTTTGAAAATGACAAGTTAGGTGAAACACGTGAACTTCCACCAGGGAAGCGAGGCCATGTGCTCATGAAGGGTAGCACCTCCTGTTTAGCTATCCAAACCCTTCAAAATCAAGAGTAAAATCTATTATAGGAATTAATGTAGGTGAATTTATGAATAATTTTAAAACAAATATTCTGTTCAAAATGGGTTAAATTTACAAACCAAAGATACCAAATTAAAACTGTTTTAGTGATGAAATACGCAATACATTGGTGCCTCCTTATAGTAGTCCGTTATTTGTTTTATCATTCCAGAACTGAATACTTCAGTCCCTCTTACAAGTCCATGTGTACTTGAGTTTATTGTGACATAATAACTGATAAGGTGTGTTTTATGATTATATAAAATTTTGCAACGACTTCTAAGAAACCTCGGTGACAGTGTATAAAGTTAATAAATGGTTAGATTAACCTTAATAGTTTTATATGAAGTGGAATTTGCAGCTGAATGTACTGCGCTTGGCAATAGTCATGACAACTAGAAAAGACAAAAGTGAATTTAAAAACGTTTAAATAACTGATTAAAGCAAAATTATATAAAACATTATCCTAATCTTAAATGTTGCCGCTTTAACAGAAATTCTTAAGGAATGGTACTTCGCATTAGAATAAATAGTACGATGTAGATTGGACTCTTAATTTTACAACTGTTTATTGTTGACATTTTCTGTCAAAAGTTTTGCTCAGTTTTACCCTTAATAATACTGCCATTAACGATTAGTGCTGTAATTGAGAGGTTTGCTAAATATACATATTAAAATCGTCGATTTTAAAATTTTTGCTTTGGACTAACACTAGATATAACATAAATGACCTCAAGTGGTACCTACATGCTGTAAGTAATTTTATAGGGTCTTACTCGTAGCTATTCCACTTATTTAACAACCAGTGGTCCTGTCCATAAACGAAATCATTTAATTTAAAAGTCGAATTCTTCGAAACATTTAAAATCTTGACGTTTTCAATGGGTTTCGCCTTGATACCCTCTAACGTCTATGCGGAACACTTATTTCCAATGGATATAGAATTGTATCAGATGACGTTTTCTCGCATAAAAACGGTATACCGGGAATCTGTGACGATGCCGTTTTCCAAAACGTTACGCACAAACGTTAAAAGGTATTGATCACGTCGCACAGCGACGAACTTCATTTCTTTGTTTTGTCAATACATGCACATTTCCAAAACGTAAACAAATGTTGTACATACAAACTTAATCTGTTATTGTACAGAACTATTCCCAATCAGAGTTTTTTCCGAAAGAAAAGGGGCGTCCGCCACAGAGACCCAACCGCAAGTTATCTTTCCTTTTACGTGATGATATATTGAATATTATGTTAGAAATTATAAATTCAAAGAAATTACAACCAGTACAATGATAAAGAATATAAATTATCTCAATTCACCAAGGGTATAACCATTTTAGATGGTTCTGAATCGTCTTTAAGTGGATAGTTAAAAAATTTAAGAGAACTTTCCGCGAAAGTTTGTTGTTGTTTTTTCACGCTGCGCTAAGGTCATGTTCCACTTAATTCTACGTATGTGTTTAGATATTCATTCTGGAATTATTTTTTATTTTTTACACTTTTTGATATTATTGTACTCTACGTAATTTTTGGGGTTTTCTTCATGCAACATAATTGTTTTGTCTTTCTCCATGCTACGTAATTTTTCGATGATATTTCAATCAACATATTTCAGAATCGACCCACAGTAATCAACCAGTATAATTTCAGAGCACCTTACATATACCAAAGACAACAAACAACTTTCTGCTTCAAGACGCAAAGCAATTAACACTTCACAGCGGAGTTCTGCGTGCCAGATCTCGCCACCACATGTTATATTAAATTTTACCTGTGACTATTTCATTTGTGTTTAGCACCAATCCTATTATATTAAGCAAATTTTGATTTGTGTAATAAATAAAATGTGTATGCGTGGCGGATATTGAAATCAAACCTAAAATTTTAACAACCTTTCCCTAAAGAGGATGCTTGCTTTTTATGTTTCCTAAAATAAATGTTTACGTGAAAAACAGAAGAACGGTTGGCAAATAAATTAAATGAGATGGTATGTTTCAAGAAACAAAAGTTGGTATTTTATAACTTTTTATTATTTTATTTAGGCCTTGGTAACATTATGTGTTTGCTTGAAATGCGTTTTGCTTACGCAAAAGAATGCATATCTTTTGTTATTGATTTTTTCAAGCATTCAATTAATTTTGTAATTGATTTTTAAAAAGCATTAAATTATAAAAAGTCTGCATCTGAAAAAATTAAAATTACTTCCGTGTGGAAATAATACACGGTAAATTACGTCAAAGATATTATTACTCATAACACACTGATGATATTGTAGATGTTTTCATGGTTCACATAATTAAGCAACCGATGGAGAAGTGCGGCGACAGTAAAATGTTTACTGTTTAGTCGTACCTCGCTGATGTTACAGACCTGTCGAAAATTTAACATTAAGGTAACGAATTAGTGCCGTTTATCTTGACCCTTCATTAGTCACATTTCTACATTCTTTTGGCAGCTGTTATCTATCTCTCGGGGTTTTTTTGGTCACTAACTATTCATATCTATGCTACTCGGTAGCCGAGCTTAGACTACTTTTTGTTAGCTAAATGTTAACTTGACTTTCGACAGGTCTGCACTGTACACGTGTAGAGAGTAAATAGAACAACAAATGTGAAACAATTGCTGTTCATTTGACTTTTGGTTTTAAAGAGAAAATGTCACAAACAAACTAATCCACAATTCCTAGCCCCAAAATTTAATTAAAAGAAGGTCTCAATTATTTCTGTAAACACAATAGTAGAATGATGTAGAGACATCCAGAAATGATGTTTTATGGCTGTTAGACCTTCTATGATTATAACTGCAGAACAAAAGGCTAATTTATAAAACCTAGATAAGGATTCCATAAATGCTGGAAGCTATTCAGTGTTAAAGTGCGATTGCCATTTTTATACTGATTTCTAAAACATATCAAACATAGATAATCTTGATTATCCAAGCAAGTATATATTACGTCATGTAACTGATGTCATTACAATTACGTGGAATAGTTTCGACATTGAATGCATTCTATACAAGTCGAAACCTGATTTAATGTGATATACACGCGTTTATTTGTCTTAAATATCTTTCATTCTTTAATAATATATCTGAACCTTGGGGTCGAATATTTTGAGTCAACCTTACATATCACAACCAGCTGGAACACAGCAAAACCAGCAGCGAAGGACAGACAAAAATGGAAGGATAGCGTTACGGACTTATGCGCCTTCTGGAGAAGAGAATTACGGTTAAAGTTAAAAGTTACATATCACAACGTCTCCCACCTCTAACGTCCAAGGTTCGAATCCCAACCTGACAGATTGTATTGTGAGAACGTTTACCATTTCGTTTGCCAAGGGTAGTTGGGTTTCTCCGAACACTGCGATCCTCCGGTTTACTCCTCTATCCATAACTTGACCGCCTCGATCTAAGTAAACTACTGCTGACTGGGGCGTAAAAACAATAACTAAACTCCACTCCAAACAATACTATATCAACAGGGTAGTTAGTATCGACATTAACGGTTTTCCAGACGAAATATATGTTTAGTTCGATTATGGCAAGGGCTACGTACATTTCTTATTCTATGTTAACTTGTCTGAAACAAGAAACAATGAGCCTTTTTACTATGAATATACCTAGAGCATTCCATTTGTCACGTTGTAGTATTGAAACATTCTGTTTTAACAATTTGTAAATTTTTGTAAATTTGAAAACATAATACGGATAACCTGTTCAATGACTCGATGAACGAAAATCTACAAAAGTTCATTTACTGAACCCTAGCACTGGATACCATGTTTGCCACAATGCGCGATGTGACGTCCGTCCTTTATTCTAATCTGTACCGTTTATCTATATGTTTGGCGGATATTGAAATCTTTAATTTTCACAACTTTTCCTTAAAGATGATGTTTGCGTTTTCATGTTTCTTAAAATAAATATTTACGTGAAAAACAGAAGGAGAGTTGGCGAATAATTGAGATGACATGACTCGAGAAACAAAAGTTGGTAATTAAACTTTTTTATTATTTTATTTAGGGCATTTGTAACATTATGTGTTTACTTGAAATGCGTTTTGCTTACACGAAAGAATCCATATCTTTTGTTATTGAGTTTTTCAAGCGTTCAGTTATAAAAACTCTGCATCTCAAAAAAAATGAAAATTACTTCCTTGTGGAAATGATACATGGTAAATAACGTTAGACCATACACACTGGTGGAATTTTGAATTTTATATTGTTAATGTTTTCATGGCTCATGGAATTTAGCGACACGATGGCGAAATACGGCGACAGCAAAACGTTTATTGTTATAGCCATACAGCGATGATGTAATGAAATATTTTTAAATGACAGTATATCTACGTGTATAGAGAGTAAATAGAACACCAAATGTGAAAACTATTGCTGTTTATTTGACTAGTAGTTTTGGAGAGAAAATGTCACAAAATAATCCACAAATCCTAGCCCAAAACTTTATTCAAGAAGGCACTGTTTCAGTTACTTCTGTAACCACATTAGCAGAATGATGTAGAGACATCTAGAAATGATGCTCTATGGCTGTTAGACCTTCTATGATTATAACTGTAGAACAAAAGGCTAATTTACAAAACCTAGATAAGGATTCCACAAACGCCAGTAGCTATTCATTGTAGAAGTGCGATTACCATTTGTATACTAATAAAAAGGCATCAACTTAAGCACGTGCGAATCTAGGTAACATAGATGGATACCCTTGCTTGCTTTTTCAAGCAAAAAAGTGACGTCATGGCTGATGTCATTAACTTTACGTAACGTTTTTTGGTATTAAATCTCTACCCTAAATTATGTATGTTGAAGCTTCGGTGGCCGAGTGTTCCAAGTCACGCTTATGGATTACAACACATGTACATGTCTCTCTCACTCGGCTAGTTCCAATCCCACGCGGAGTGATCGGAAACAGTATATATATATATATATATATATATATATATATATATATATATATATATATATATATATGAGCTTTGAGTATGGGGATAGGTAGAACATTCCATTTCCATGTTGCATCTTTGATATCCGTCGAAATTGATTTTAATGTGCACCGTTTTTGTTCTGTGCATTGTTTCTCATTTCATTTAGCCTGTTGCTGTATGTTCTTTATTCCTCCATCTAATTAAAGCTTCATGTTTTTGAGCTGGATATTGCTTTCTCTCGTTATATTTCTTATTTTCCAGCTTTAAAGTTTTTACTTTGCTTTGGGATTTGGTTTGGACATGAAAATTTAATGGTAGGTTTGTTCTAGATTAATTTGTTTTCATCTGGTGTGCACTCTGCAGCTGTTTTAGTTATAGTCAAGTTTTTTCTTCAGCTGTATTTGCTTTAGTTTATTTTTCTTATTATGATGACAAAATCTCAATTTTAACGTTATTTTTATTTGAACTTTTAATGACAAAATTTTGAGTAAAATAAAAAAAAATCCATTGGCGCAAATCCGGGACTACATATCAGACATGCTTTTTATTTTGGCGTCCAAAATCCTATTCAATGCCGATATGTCACTTATGGCTGCTTTTGACGTCTTCGTATAATTGAAATATCATTGACCACAATAACGACGTCACGTTCTTGGATAAATAACAAAGTTTAGCACTACTAATTCAGATCATAAACATATAGATACAGGTGCATGTGATACGTGTCTATTAAAATACGGAAATAACCATCGTCCACGTAGCTCCGGTTATCTTTAATTCTTGAAGAGTGATGTTGGACAATGATCTGTCATGGTAAGCTTGTACACATCAAAGTGTAAGTCTATACCAGATAAACATAATCGATCACCAATTGCGATAATCACACATCTTTAACGTCAACTTTTCCAGATTTTCTCCATTTACGTGTAAAGGTGCAAGATTGATCAAAAGGCCACCAAAAGGTTAATATTAACCTGCAGTTATAGCGACATCTACAGTTAAACCTGTCTATAAAGGCCACCAAAACGTCAATATTAACCTGCAGTTATTATAGCGACATCTACAGTTAAACCTGTCTATAAAGGCCACCAAAACGTCAATATTGACCTGTAGTTATAGCGACATCTACAGTTAAACCTGTCTATAAAGGCCATCAAAAGGTCAATATTGACCTGTAGTTATAGCGACATCTACAATTAAACCTGTCTATAAAGGCCACCAAAAGGTCAATACTAACCTGCAGTTATTATAGCGACATCTACAGTTAAACCTGTGTATAAAGGCCACCAAATGGTCAATACTAACCTGCAGTTATTATAGCGACATCTACAGTTAAACCTGTGTATAAAGGCCACCAAATGGTCAATACTAACCTGCAGTTATTATAGCGACGTCTACAGTTAAACCTGTCTATAAAGGCCATCAAAAGGTCAATATTAACCTGCAGTTATAGCGACATCTACAGTTAAACCTGTCTATAAAGGCCATCAAAAGGTCAATACTAACCTGCAGTTATTATAGCGACATCTACAGTTAAACCTGTGTATAAAGGCCACCAAATAGTCAATACTAACCTGCAGTTATTATAGCGACATCTACAGTTAAACCTGTGTATAAAGGCCACCAAATAGTCAATACTAACCTGCAGTTACTTTAGCGACATCTACAGTTAAACCTGTCTATAAAGGCCACCAAAAGGTCAATATTAACCTGCAGTTATAGCGACATCTACAGTTAAACCTGTCTATAAAGGCCATCAAAAGGTCAATATTGACCTGTAGTTATAGCGACATCTACAATTAAACCTGTCTATAAAGGCCACCAAAAGGTCAATACTAACCTGCAGTTATTATAGCGACATCTACAGTTAAACCTGTGTATAAAGGCCACCAAATGGTCAATACTAACCTGCAGTTATTATAGCGACATCTACAGTTAAACCTGTGTATAAAGGCCACCAAATGGTCAATACTAACCTGCAGTTATTATAGCGACGTCTACAGTTAAACCTGTCTATAAAGGCCATCAAAAGGTCAATATTAACCTGCAGTTATAGCGACATCTACAGTTAAACCTGTCTATAAAGGCCATCAAAAGGTCAATACTAACCTGCAGTTATTATAGCGACATCTACAGTTAAACCTGTCTATAAAGGCCACCAAAAGGTCAATACTAACCTGCAGTTATTATAACGACATCTACAGTTATACCTGTGTATAAAGGCCACCAAATGGTCAATACTAACCTGCAGTTATTATAGCGACATCTACAGTTAAACCTGTCTATAAAGGCCATCAAAAGGTCAATATTAACCTGCAGTTATTATAGCGACGTCTAGTTAAACCTGTCTATAAAGGCCATCAAAAGGTCAATATTGACCTGTAGTTAAATAGCGACATCTACAGTTAAACCTGTCTATAAAGGCCACCAAAAGATCAATATTAACCTGCAGTTATAGCGACATCTACAGTTAAACCTGTCTATAAAGGCCATCAAAAGGTCAATATTGACCTGTAGTTATAGCGACATCTACAGTTAAACCTGTCTATAAAGGCCACCAAAAGGTCAATACTAACCTGCAGTTATTATAACGACATCTACAGTTATACCTGTGTATAAAGGCCACCAAATGGTCAATACTAACCTGCAGTTATTATAGCGACATCTACAGTTAAACCTGTCTATAAAGGCCATCAAAAGGTCAATATTAACCTGCAGTTATTATAGCGACGTCTAGTTAAACCTGTCTATAAAGGCCATCAAAAGGTCAATATTGACCTGTAGTTAAATAGCGACATCTACAGTTAAACCTGTCTATAAAGGCCACCAAAAGATCAATACTAACCTGCAGTTATTATAACGACATCTACAGTTATACCTGTGTATAAAGGCCACCAAATGGTCAATACTAACCTGCAGTTATTATAGCGACATCTACAGTTAAACCTGTCTATAAAGGCCATCAAAAGGTCAATATTAACCTGCAGTTATTATAGCGACGTCTAGTTAAACCTGTCTATAAAGGCCACCAAAGGGAAACAATAAAAGTGGTCTTTATATACAGGTTTAAATAATATGAATAAAGAACATTTGGGATATAATTATACCAGTACCGTAACTACCTATGAGGCAACCGAGGCAACTGCCTCGGTATAAATTTAACCAAATACTTTTTCGCAGAAGTGATATTTTGAGAGAGAGAGAGAGAGAGAGAGAGAGAGAGAGAGAGAGAGAGCCCCGACGGTCGTCATTTTTTTTCCGGGATGTGATTGGGTTGCAATCATTCCAAGTGTTAATAAGAAATTCCTTTAACTTGTGACAGCTTACATGAAACTGAGCTGAAAAAAGAAACTTGTTTTGATATACCCGAAAAATATCAAAATTGGAAGGTGAATTGGGTGTAACTGTTAAGGAGAAACTTGAAACACAGTATATTACATAAAAGATCGGAATCCACGGAACCCTTAAATAATGATGATTGTACTTCATTTTGTCCGCCCAGTAAAAGTTACAAAAACATGACCAAGGCAAGCTCTCAGTTGTGACTGGCAAAGTTCATCCCCATGGATACGTTAATCCCCAAATATGGATGGGGCTTTTGTGCATATTCATTTAGTTCAGGATCTAGAAATAAAAGGTTTACATCGAAACCCTTTAAGGACTGAACAAATGCTATGGGTGAACAAAGGGTTAAAGAGCCATGAAAGAAGGGAAAAACATCAAAAAGCCAAGGACCAGTCATCACGCTTTTTATTGCGAGTTGACAAAGGGAGACTATGTTGGTACTGTATTTCGATTGATCTTCACTTCTTGCCTCGGTTTATTTAAGGGTCTAGTTACGGTACTGTATACTGGCCTTTCTGTAGAGATGGTCTTTAAGGCAGGTTGGATTCTACTTACCCAGAGCTTAAATAACTGGTACCCACATTATATAATGTGGTTCCAGGCATCTCCTTTATCATACCCCCACCCGCAAAATAGTTTGAAGGGGTATATAGGAATCACCATGTCTCACTGTTTGTCCGTGTAAAACCGTATCTGGGACCTTTGGACGACTGTCATAAAACTTCACACAAAAAATCTTCATGGTCCAAAGGCAAAACAGCAAAACATTAAACCGGTATCCTTGTAGATGTTAGGGCACGGGGATATTTCGCTCTCAAGAAATAGTTCTTGGTCCCTATATACGGAAATAATAAGCTTTACCAAGCTAAGGGAAATAACCAACCATGCGGTGTACACATATATATATTTATTCAATGTAAATTTTGAAAAGATACAGAATATTTTTCATAAAATTACCTGTTTGAACATGAAAATACAAATGATTTTAAACTCGTCTGTGTCTTTTTAATGACAAGTAAACCTTCTAGACAAACCAGGTCATTATAATATATCAAAAAAGCCTTAAAGGAGTAATGTCCATTTTCATTTTTACTGCAGTTTAACACGTCATAACTTCATAAGTAAAGTACAGTGGCGGATTTAGGGGAGGGGTTGCGGGGGTTGCAACCCCCCCCCCTTTGAAAAATTTGAAGAGAGAGAGAGAGTGAGATATTGACTGATTAAAATTATTTTCTTGGCCCCCATCGGCCCTAGACCCATCGTCTCTGGAAGCTCGCGCCTTTGGCGCTCGCATCTAGCATTGATATAATTCTCATCCCCTTTAAAAAAAATCCTGTATAGTTCTCAACCCCCCCTTTCAAAAAATCCTGGATCCGCCCCTGAAGTATATGATTGCTTCCCGTCTTTGATGCAATCCCAAACACGGATTGCTAAAATAAATAGCTAATTAATTCAAAGACCAATTTTTACCCAAAACAATTCAACTGGTTGTCGACAATGTTTGCTCACATAGAGGTATGATGTACAACACTTCTCAATATCAAGAAATGTTTGGACATTATTAAAGTGTTGGGTAATTTTTCTAAATTCGAGATTGATTATCTTTAAGAGCAGCCAAAACTTCTTCTGGTGTTTAATCAAAGTCAGTCAATACTTTGTAGATTTTTTATCAATGAACAAATTGGAACTGTCTAGAAATGGCGTTTATAGTGTTATATATACCTTCTGTTACCGTACAAGGCAAACTGAACAACACGCGATGGCTAGCCATTTCTAGACAGTTCAGTGGTATTTAAACATGGATTGTTTACGGTATATTTGTTTTTGAATATATATACATTTCGCATTTTATTGACAATCTGATTTCGGTTTTTTGAATCCTGAATAAAATTTAAAACACTGTCGTATACGACATGCATTTTCAATTATTGCTTGGATTTGACAAATGACGATTTGTGTGGATGCCAAAAGCAACAAATAAGTGAAGTTATTTTTAGCAATGGTAGTTACTCATATTTAAGCATTTATTCTTAAACAGTTTATCACAAAAATGTAAATACATGTAAATATTTCCTAATAATTCCAGCAATCCAAATATTACAAACTGAATAATGCAATAGATACTGTAAACGTATTTATTTTTGCGGCACACTAATTTTCGCTTATTTCGAGGTCGTTTGTTTTGCACGAAAATTAATACCAAGTGAAAATATTAATATTATGCTGATTGTGTTATTGCATATTGAAAAAAACGCGAAAATTTCATATTCCTTGAAAATAAATACAGGCAAAATTAAATACATTTAAAATAAATAAAAACTATTTTTATGTTCGAGAGCTGTTAAACACTTAGTTATACCCTTTATGTTGCCTTATTGTAATATGCTGGACTCTTGGAAAGTCACATTTGCATGTACGTGGTTGTGTTTATCCTGGATTTTTAAAAGTACATTTTTACCAAAACTAGACCAATGAAACCCGCACAACATTCGTACATTGACAATAACACTCTGGAATATCATGATATTTAATTAACATAGTACATTGTTTTCTGATGGTTTACTAATGATATTTAATTGTTGGGCGGCGGAGAGAGATGTGAGGTTGTACGACTTCCGACTATAACGTCATTAGAGATGTAGTACAATATCAATTACTATTGTTCCTGGGAACTTAGATAGTCGCTTTTTTGTCAATTAAGCTTTTAATGTTTAATCATTTATATTCAATGTTAGACATATTGAATCTAAAATAGAAAATCCCAATTAAATGTAAAAAATAAGTGTTCTACAGCCCTTTGGTTTTGCTCTTCATACCGAAAATTAGCTGGTTTTTTTCAAACACTGCACATATGCCCTCTCGTTATCCGTGCCTCGTATGTAAATTTAGAGCATTGCATGAAGGTAATTATTATACATATACACGAGTGTGAGTAAAACCCGAACCGCACACCTGAAAGAAAATCTTGTTTTTTTTACCCGTGTGATAATAATGAGTATGCAGGTCAACCAGGTGTGGTGTACACCTATCTAAGATACATTTAGGTATATACACAACACATTGGTTTTTCTCTGTTATGAAAAACGACAAAAGTTTCGGTATATATCTCTTTTGTAATTTAAGTTCAAGTCAGCAAAACTCATAGGTTTGATAGGTGATATGATTTTATTTACAGAAATATCAAAATAAGTACTAATATTACAACACTTGATTTTATATTAAAGATAAATCTAAATAACCTGTCAATGATTTCTGATGTGGCAAAAACAGTATACACATATATATATTGTAAACATAACGCCTCATTATTTGTCTTGATGGAAAATTAGTTAAAATTTACTTACATGTACCATAGCGGATCATAATGGTACAAGAACCATCATTACATAAGTCTGTACATGGGATTATTTCATAATTATTTCCGTATTTTTATGCGTTTTTTCCCCATGCACCTTTGGCGTTCGTGCTGCGCTGTAACGCTTCATAGCGGTGTTGCCGCATTAACGTGTTGCAACACGTCTCTGTGGGGTAATTAAACGCACAAAGAGGACGCTTTTATGCGACAAAAAGGCTACATTCCGACGCATAAAAAACATTTAAAGCACGATACCATATCTTCACTATCATCACCTACACTTTTATCATCATTACCACCTTCACTAAAACACCACCACCATCACTATCATCGTGATGAGGATGATCATTATATTATTATTATCATATTATTATTATTATTACAGTCACTAGACGCGCAAGTCCGCATGCACTATCACTTGATTCTAGATTCATTATCACGGATTTATGGACAGACTAGAGGACAGAAAAGCAAAAGTAGAAATTCTGCCAAAATCACAATTTGACGACCATCAACATTACAGTCACCATTGTCATCGCCGTCGTCGTCGCCCTCTCATCGTCCCCGTCCTCCATCTCCTTCTTACAATTAGTATAACCATTATCAACAACAACATATGTTCTCTATTGTCACCGTCCTCTCCACCATTGATGTCACCACTACGTCATCATAATGTCACCACCACCGTTTTTGTGGAGATATACGTTCTTTGTGAGATTCATCAAAATTAGCCCTCTTTATACGTCATAAAGGCACCCTTGCGCCGCATATAAGCAACACATGTGTTAAACGTCGCCGCATAAACGTGGCCGACCTCTTTATGCGTTAAAATTCTCCGCATAGACGTGTCGGACGCGTTTATGCGGCAACACCGCTATGTGGCGTTACACTGCACATCTTTATGTATCTTTGTTTACAATACCAGAGATAGATACTTGATGAATAAGATACGTGCACAGCCAAGGATTGTCATGGTGACATGACGTCATAATCACTTGATTGGAGCGCCAGGTCTCACTTCCTGGAGGAAGTTCACAAGTTTAACTTGATTTGCTAGTTTTCAAAGTTTTCATTTCGCTTTGTAGTATTGATTTGAAGTAGTTTGTATGTGTATTTTTGATTTGAGCTCAGGTCCCGGTTTCACAATAATTCCTTAGCTAAGATTTTCCTTAACTTAAATCTGGCAAAGTTTTAAATCTTTATTATTTTGTTGATTTTTGAGATATTCAAGAATTTAAGATGTCATTTTTAAGATCACCTATAGATTTAAACATTTGCATTTAGTTTTGACAAACATATTCATCAGTAGTTCAAAAAATAGATAACCAAATTTTGCAAGATTTAAGTTAAGGAAAATCTTAGCTAAGGAATGCTTGTGAAACCGGGGCCAGATTCTAAAACGAAAATAGTATATAAAGAGCAATATATATATATATATATATATATATATATATATATATATATAATATATATAGTAGATATCTAGTTTTAATGAGTGCTTTAAGTTCTTTTCTGAAGATTTTATGTGCAATTTCCCACGCATTTTACAAACAATTATTATACATTGTCGTGTTTTAATTCATAAAAATTCATAAATAGCACAAAGTAAGAATTTTAAAAAGGAGAGGAATTCATACAAATCACACACAACTTATTCTCGTGTACATGTTGATTGATAGATAAAACACAATTTTATATAAGCGTGCCAATATGAATGACAATAACAAGGATGTGCTTATAATTAATTTTGAATCTCATTCTTTGTGTATATTCGAGTCTATGATTCATTCTAATTTTCGGCTAATTATTTTAAAAATTACATCACATCCCATTAATTAAATTTAAAATTCAACGCAAAATAAGCAATGGTATGTGTTTATTAAAGGAACGTGAATCTCATTAAATTTTTTAACTATAGTGAAAGGGCGAGAACGTAAAGAAATGCATGTAAATTAATTTTACCCTTCAACTTAATCCTGCATTGCTTCAATTTGTTTTGTTTTTTTTCAATTACATATTATACCAGTTTTAATTTTACAGCACTAGAAGGCCGTTTCGGAACATAATCCCTCACCAGTAGAGCAGCTTTGACCAAAAGTTTAACATACTCTTAACAACATCATATGAAATTGTTTTCTAGGTCATGGTAACCTTGATTTTCATTTTACTTCCTCATATGTTGTCATGTTAGGATTACATTCTCAAAAACAAATTAAATACAAGATATACCAGACAACCAGCCTAAAATCCTGCTTATTTGTCTATAACAAGACTTAACAACTATGGCGTGTGACTTAAGAACAATATTTATTTTTTTTAATTTCACATTCCCTTAATGAGGGAGTGGTGACTTGCTTTTTTATATTATATCATGACAGAACTACTGCCTGAGACGATTAGGGTCGTATACAAGGTAGTTAATACCAATTTTAATCGTCCGTAGACACCCAAATTAAAAACATTTCTCGATATGTTTGTATCCTTTTTAGCTCACCTGAACAGGTTCAGGTGGAGCTTTTCTGATCAAAGTTTGTCTGTAGTCGTCGTCGTCGTTGGCGTCGTCGTTGTCGTAGGCGGCGTAAACTTTTACATTTTCGACTTCTCCTCTCAAACTACTGGACAGATTTCAATGAAACTTGGTCAGAAGTATATATGGGTCGGTGCACTTCAGATTTATTTGTGGGGTTGCCATAGCTACCAAAACTAGGTCAATGTGACCTAGGGGTGCAAAAATCTTAAAAAGTTAAATTACTGGAGGAAAAATTTTATGTGATATTTGGCTTCTCTAGGTCTTATATCTATCAATTTATCATTTCGTGAAATTCTGACAAAAAATAGGTTACGCGTTTTTGCGTTTAATCTTTAAAAATCGTAAAATTGCTTCAAATTGTTATAACTTGACTATTTCATCAGTTGATGACATGGGGTTTTAAGTTTTGACATAATCTTGTAATTACCTTTCAAATGGGGTCAAAGTCAATTGTAAAGGTCATGACCTAAAATTTGACCTTTCTGATTTATTTATTATCTGGAAAAATAGTGACTTTTTGTATAGGCATGTGTATTAGATACAACGAGCATTTAGATGTCCAAAAAGGTCATGGGTCTAAAGGTCAAGGTCATGGTAGCAAAACAATACCAAAATAGTGTATTATCTATTAACATTTTGTATAGGCATGTGTATTAGAATATTGTTGGTATTGATGCAACGATCATTTTGATGTATAGATTAAGGTCATGGGTCCAAAGGTCAAGGTCACGGTAGCAAAACAATACAAAAACGGTTCATTATCTCAAAAACTATTATTATTTTGTATAGGCATGTATATTAGAATGTTGTAGGTATTGATACAACGGTCATTGTGATGTATGAAAAAGGTCATGGGTCCAAAGGTCAAGGTCACGGTAGCAAAACAATACCAAAATGGTTCATTATCTCGAAAACTATTAACATTTTGTATAGGCATGTTTGTTTGAATATTGTAGGTATTGATGCGACGATCATTTTGATATATAGATTAAGATGTTGGGTCCAAAGGTCAAAGTCACGGTAGCAAAACAATACCAAAATGCTTTTTTATCTCGGAAAATATTACCTTTTTGTATAGGCATGTCACACAACCAAAGGCACCACCCAATAACAGGAACAGCCAACACAACCAAAGGCATGATCCAATAACAGGAACAGCCAACACAACCAAAGGCATGAACCAATTACAGGAACAGCCAACACAACCAAAGGCATGAACCAATGACAGGAACAGCCAACACAACCAAAGGCATGAACCAATGACAGGAACAGCTAACATAACCAAAGACATGAACCAATGACAGGAACAGCCAACACAACCAAAGGCATGATCCAATGACAGGAACAGCCAACACAGCCAAAGGCACCACCCAATGACAGGAACAGCCAACACAACCAAAGGCACGACCCAATGACAGGAACAGCCAAACACAACCAAAGACACGGCCCAATGACAGGAACAGCCAATACAACCAAAAGCACGGGCCAATGACAGGAACAGCAAAACAAGACAAGAAAAGCCAAAAAACAAATTGGGACCCACTTATAAAATCCCCGACTTTTGGCGGGCACTGGTTTTAAAGACCAGTGGTGTGGAAACAGTTCACTCCACTGGCCCCAATTGTTTGATTTGAGTACAAATAACAACCACTAGTACTAACATAAAATACAAAATATTATTTACAGCTGATTTAGTTGATTTATAATAATGATGTTTTCTATAGTAACCTTGATGTCATTTGATTACCGAGTAGTTGGATAAACCCGCCTATAATTCTTGTCATACAGCCGTTATAATTCTCGGAAATCAACACGTTTGTCATGGCATTACGTGACAGAGTATTACTTCATGCATGTAGTGAGAGAGCTATAATTTAATATAAAATGTTACATCTGAATAATCACGTGATTTACAATATCCAAAACAGCCATGAATCAGCAAGATTTCATGTTTTTTCTCATAAAAGTGCCATTCATTTTTACCTCTACTATTTTGAAATCATTCGAATAATATAATATTAATTTTAACAGAACGAATGTTTAAGACATAAGTGATGCTGGCGATATTTGCACAAATTATGAATTCAAGTTAAGAGGGTTTGTTTGAGAAAACGTCTAAAAAACATTACAGTTTGTGTGGCCGAATGGTTAAAGAGTGGCTTTCAAACCAATCGCGTGTGAGAAATGGGGTTCTTTTTCGTATGCCTTTTACTTACTGGTCAGCCCGGTACCAGTATATTGGACTGCAATGTTCGTCTGTGACATTGCGAACACGTTTATTAGTCATAAGTGCGTGATAGTACCATACTTGCACACAAAACTCGCGTACCACATGAACAGTTAGATTTATTTGATTTTAGATTAATTTCTGAAATTTATAATAAAAAATTGTCTGATTGCGAATAGATGAAAAATGGCTGATGTAACCTAAAACAGCATTTAACCAACCAACCAGCTAGCTGTATATATCTTGTTATTGGTGAAAGATTTTAACAAGCGCAAACTATACAAGTTGTAACTAGACGCCATCTAGCGTTGTTACGTACTCAGAAATACAAGGAACGAATACGTATGTCATGTGATAGTTTTTAAATTTTTTGTATAAATCATATCATTAAAAAGTAGCGCATGGTAATATTATCATATACCATTTTTTCAATATTTGAAATATATTTTTTTTTAAATGGTATATGACACATTAAACAGGTTTGTGTCAATTTTCATTGAGAAAAACCCCCAAAAAATAAAGAAAAACGTTTTACTTTTTTTCAAATTTGAAAACTTTAGGTCAATTTTGTTTGAAAAACAGAAAATAAAGAAAATTAGAATATAAAAATGCACATGAAATCGTGTCACGTGTACAAAAATGTAACTCATACTTGCTTATCCTTCGATATTGCAATGTAACAAACAACGGATGCTGTATCAGCTGATTACAAAGATAAGAAAGAAGACATCATATAATGGTGGCTTCTAGCTTCGAAATGATCTGTTTAGAAGACAGTAATTCTATCTATCCCCATATAAAATCATTATCACTTGCCTTATAATGCGATAATGTTATTGTGGTATGTACTGAAAATAAACAATTTATAATTATCGAACTCTGAAACCTTATACAGCTCAAAAATATATCTTAAAGTAATCTAATAGTAATTAATACCTAAACAGCCTATTTATAGACACGTAACAAGTAAATAATACCAGCCTAGAATTCCTGATGTGCTGTTTCCAGGATTATAAAGAAGCAAATTTAACAGACTTCAGTTAAAAATATTTCTCTAGGTAACGAAAAATATTAATTGGCGGTATGAAAAACGATTCATAAGATTATGTTATTTCAGAAATAGTCTTGTATCGTAGAGTGCAAAAGATGGTAAGAGCAGAATCCGTACAAGTTCATTAGGATTGTTAACAAAGCCTCCGCATTCCCTTTCTGCATAGTAGGCGTGATTCTAACGATGGCGGTTATAAGGAAACCCATGGTGATCAAGACAAGTTAAAATTAAATTCCTTCCTACGCATTTTTATATCAAATATATAATTCTAATTATATCACAGTGATAATGAAATTTCTTGTTTATTTCAAAAAGCACTTTAAAAAAGAGTTTCCAGAACAAATTGTTTGTTTACCCGTCTCTGTACGTAGGCGTTTGTACTCGGAATTAGACCCAATTTCACAATCATTCCTTAACTAAGATTTTCCCTAAGCTTGGTAATCTCTGTCGAAACTATAGATGTACATTTTTGACGAATTAAAATGCAGATGTTATAAACTTGAAGCGATCTTCAAAACAATAACTTAAATTCCTATTTACAAAATTATTGAAATTTCAATTTTGCCAGATTTAAGTTAAGGAAATCTTAGTTACTCATTATTGGTAACTTTTCAATATCTAAAATGAATATACATCTTACAGAGTAAGATTGGTGACTGAATTAACATCATTGTAAAATAAGTGAGATGGCTAATGCGCATCAAATACTGCTAGTGATTTATCCCAGTGTCCGTCTTAAGTCGGGATGAATATAATCAGTCATAGGTATCAATATGTGTTTATATCCCAGTGCCCGTCTTAAGTCGGGGTGAATATAATCAGTCATAGGTATCAATATGTGTTTATATCCCAGTGCCCGTCTTAAGTCGGGATGAATATAATCAGTCATAGGTATCAATATGTGTTTATATCCCAGTGCCCGTCTTAAGTCGGGATGAATATAATCAGTCATAGGTATCAATATGTGTTTATATTTTCTTGTATTGTCTTGTGTACGGCGGCGTGGAAGGGCCAAATGAAAAAAAAATCTAATTCGTCCGAACGAATTACTAATTCGTACGAACGATTTAACTAATTCGCACGAACGAATTACTAATTCGTACGAACGAATTAGTTAGATCGTTCGTACGAATTAGTAATTCGTTCGTACGAATTAGTTAAATCGTTCGGACGAATTAGTTAAATCGTTCGGACGAATTAGATTTTTTTTTTCATAGTAATTCGTTCGGACGAATTAGATTTTTTTTTCATTTGGCCCTTCCACGCCGCCGTACTTGTGTTACTGTTTTATCATTAACTTATATAGTTTCATGTTTTGATACCGTTTTAATACTGATATAATGTTACTTTTAAAATGATATAGTTACATTGGTAGTGGCATGGTAGTGACATTGCCTATGCATTGTAGTACAAAATGATATTTCGAAATTTACAGCACAATGAAAGCTTCACTTTGCTTAGGTACTTTACTTTCTGTCTATATGAAATATACTGTATAATGGTATGGGCTTACATTGAAGCTATAAGCCATTGTGTTCCGAGGCAATGGGGGTAACCATACTTGGTAGTGACATTGCCTATGCATAGTAGTACAAATGATATTTCGAAATTTACAGCACAATGAAAGCTTCACTTTGCTGTAGGAACCACTGTGACTGTGACAGTGAAATTCTCTTTATATCCATAGAAAATCAAATAAATTTGAATAAAGATCGATATTTTTTACTTACTTGTACCTAGTCGTAACAGGAAATCTGTATGCGCATCCGCGATTAGCCCAAAATATATCTGCATAGGGAAAAACGTTGGTGCTATGGGGATTTAACATGTTGAAAAACCATGCAAATAGCGGCTTCTGTTGCGCATATGACGTAAAACGTCACCAAGGACATCACTTCCGGTGTAAACATCGTCATTTTCGCATGTGTAAAATTCCCATACCGCCAAAATTTTCCTTTTTACAGACATACTTAATGACAATCGCGGATGCACATACAGATTTCCTGTTACGACTAGGTACAAGTAATTGAAAAATATCAAACTTTATTCAAATTTATTTGATTTTCTATGGATATAAAGAGAATTTCACTGTCACAGTCACAGTGGTTCCAACAGTAGGTACTTTACTTTCTGTCTATATGAAATATACTGTATAATGGTATGGGCTTACATTTAAGCTATAAGCCAATGTGTTCCGAGGCAATAGGGGTAACCATACTTGGTAGTGACATTGCCCATGCATAGTAGTACAAATGGTATTTTGAAATTTACAGCACAGTGAAAGCTTCACTTTGCTTAGGTACTTTACTTTCCGTCTATAAAAAATATACTGTATAATGGTATGGACTTACATTGAAGCTATAAGCCATTGTGTTCCGAGGCACTGGGGGTAACCATACTTGGTAGTGACATTGCCTATGCATAGTAGTACAAAATGATGTTTCGAAATTCCCAGCACAGTGAAAGCTTCACTTTGCTTAGGTACTTTACTTTCCGTCTATATGAAGTATACTGTATAATGGTAACATTAAGCTTTAAGCCAATGTGTTCTGAGGCACTTGGGTAACCATACTTGGTAGTGACATTTAATCGTGAAATTTGATAAAATGTGTTTTATTGGATGTTTTATAAATGAAACGAAAATATTTGCGAATGTTGTATAAGTAACTGTTACTTATTCAATGTTGAACGCTGCAATGTTGAATAAGTAACGTACTTCAGGTATCTTCGAACATCAAGACACGCCCGTGGCCGTTTGTCGGCGCCGAGAGACGATTGTCATCAAAGCAAATTCTCAAAACCTGAATACCTTAATAGAGGCTTCGAATTAAACTGCAACTAATTCTTTGCATAGAAACTGATAATGTACCGAAATATATGTGGGAAATAATGACCTTTACAATCATTTTGGGGTAAAATTCGTTAGCTGATAAATTACAGACATTTGAGAGTCAAAACGTGCTTAAGGAACGATTCACCAAGATGACATTTGTATCAAGTCTCTGGCTTTACTTTTCTTTCCTAATTAGTAAATTGCTTGGAGGAAACGGGCATACTGAATCTACCAGAGGATCCGTGGCCATCCTCGTTACTGTTATACAACACGAAACCATTCAGGAAGACATTTAACATCATCCAACATTTAGTGTAACTACTTAGACTGTAATGTATTTAGTCAATACACAATACTGTTTTAAATTGCGTTATTACACAACCAGCTCAGTGTCAATACCTTCGTGATGCAGTTCTCTTGTCTGTGGGAGGTGGCTATTGGTTAAATTGTAAAATTGTTCTTTATAAATGTCATCGAACTTTTGTGGTATGTGATTTAAAGAATTTTCAGTTTGTTTTTCAGATTGCTGCAGTCCCTTCAGCTGCCTACTTGATTTATAAACGTCCACCAAGCGGATCAATGAATGTTCACTCAGCTCAGTAAGTTCACCATGGTCGTAGATAAGTCATGTCCATTACTTTTTTTTACATCAAATATTTTTATGCAACAAAAGTCTGTCAAAAGTCAGTACTATCCATATACAGTAAGCTCAATGTATTGTTGGTCTCATTTACTTTCCATCTCCTTGATGATCCGACCACTACGGCAGCTCATCTGGTAGAGTGCTCGCTTCGGATGCGATTAATAAAAGTCACGGGATCCTTCTGGCGAGACCCTAAAAAACGGGGTACCGATGTCCCGTTTCACGGCAGGCGTGGCACATAAAGAAGCAGCTCCCTGTACATTGCCTTAAACGCAAAGGTCAAAATGTTCGTAACTTCAACTATGCCTGGTGACATCTCGATATAAGTAAAATACTCTTGACTGATACGTAAACCCCCATTAATTAATTCATTCATTCATTCATTCAATCAATCAATCAATCAATCAATCAATCAATCAATTAATTAATCAATCCCTCATAATTCAAACTATGCTTTGAAATATGTCTCTTATGACAAAATGAATTTTATACATCACTTGAGTAAATTTGTATGGCCAGTCATTGGACTATTGTTAACAGTCGCGTCGGCGTTAATGGTATCAACCGAATCCTAAGGGATGGATCGGTTAAGTGAATGCATGTTTGTTTCTTGTTTAAGTGAGTTAGACAGTCAATAAGCGTTAATGTACCAGCATTATTACAACTACTGGTGACCGTTATCGGGATGGATAAGAAAGTGCATGTCACTCGCTCACAAATTGTATCTGAGTACACCAGCAATTAAGCGAGTTAGAGTGTACCATTTACTTATGAATCAAGTCAGGTTCGACTGAGCTACTAAGTACAAGACGAGAACTAAGCACCCTCGTAGACATATATTTAAATAACGGTCGATATTGTTAGAATATTAAGTCTGTCTTTGTCTGTCTTTGTAATTATAACGCTTTTAACTGTGCTGTTGTTACTTCTCTCTACTGCTCGCTCCGTATGTGGGAGGTCGTGGGTTCGATCCCCGGCCGGGTCTGACCCAAGACTTGAAAGTGGGTAGTGACTGTTCTTTCGCCAAGCACTCGGCATTACGAAACGAAATGAAAGTCACGGTTCTTTCGGATGGGAACTTAAAATAAACGAGGTCCCGTGTCAAGGTGGGCTTGGCACGTTAAAGAACCCTGCTGCATAATGCCATCAGCGCAACGCACAGGCAAAATTTCTGCACCTTTGCCTATAGCTGACGACGTCTCGATATAAGTGAAATATTCTTGACTGGGACGTTAAACACTATTACTCACTCACTCACTCTGTATAAGAAGAAACATTCACCTGGGAAAAATATTCGCGGTATTCACGGCTAATATATTTTCTCAGCGAAAAATTCTAATGCCCCTTGGTACACTTTCTTAAAAATCGGAACCGTGAACTGTTTTACCCCGAAATATTGAGAAAGGTCAAAACCGCGAAGGTTTCCTACCGCTAATGTTCTTCTTATACAATACTGTTTTTTAATGTATTGAATGATTAATACATATTATATACACAGTGTGTAGGTACAACCCTCAGTATCAGGTCGAGTCCTTTTTCGAAGCCGTATCACTACGAGTCGCGCTTGCGCGACGAGTAGTGATACAGCTACGAAAAAAGGACGAGGCCTGATACGAAGGGTTGTACCTACACACTGTGTATATAATATTTTTATCTAACATTTTCAATTAGGTTATTTAAAATAATTAAAAAACAATACTTAATGTGAAAAAATTACATTTTACCACAGAAAACCACTGAACTATGTTGTGACATTTGTTCTACATTCTCCCTAATGACGTCACAATGAGAACGTGCACGTGCACTTTACCGCCAATGTTGTATCACCACAGTGTGGTGATACAAGATTCTGTATCATGCGTGTTTGATAAAATTTGTATTTCGTAGAAAAACTAGTCTAATGTTAGATAATTTTCTTTATTATTATTTTTTTAAAAAGGTATATGATACTCCTTATATAATAATACAATAACTATTAATATACAAATATGTTTTATATAAACTCTTACTAAAGAACTAGCACGGTGTTGAGAAGTGCCGATTTTTAAACCATTTACCGGTTATAAGTATTGTTGTAAATACCAACGCTTCATCAGCAACATACAAAGGTTTGACACTCACATCTTATGAGATTACACAGTGCGGGCAAGTCCTTTTTCCATTTTATTGTTGTGTGTGGAATGCCTTTTACCATATTGTTCCGGATTCATATACACTTATAAGGGTTTTGCTCATCGTACAGACATTGCAATGAGTCCTCTGGCTAATTCACCGCTGCAATTATATCTCCAATGTGGCATTTAGAATTAGTAATGATTACTTAAACAACTTTTTTTGTTTTTTCATCAAAAATTCTGAAATAACATCACTTGATGCGGCAAAAAATTTCATGAAAACTGGTATAATGGGTTTAAATATTTATTTAGAAATCAAAAAGATATTTTACCAAAATACATGTTTAAATTTTGAACTAGTTTTTTACACTATAACCCCGTTTTATTTGTACTATACCACTGTTTCGAAATATAATATCCCCATCACTAGTCATTTGACTTAAATTCTGGAAATTGAAATATTTTTAAGATGTTAAAATGAGAGAGAGAAAAAGGGCCAAAATTAAGTTTTCCAAACCAACCTAAGGCAATACTTTGAATTGAATGACCCATTTTACGTGTTTTTACTGATATTTAATTTCCCTTATAGCTTTTAAAGTTTCCTTGTTTTGTTTTGCTATCCAGGTCAACGATTTTGTACTCTTCCAGTACATATATACTAATATTATTGCCATATAAAATGAAATGCTGGGGATCCAATGAAGCTAATGCGTTTCTTATAAAAGGCCTTACAAACATGCAATCAATGCAATTAACTCACGATGAGACTTAAAAAGCACTAGCTGTCTCATGGGAACTTGTTATTGTCATGTAAAGGTTATACTGAATGTTTGTCGTGATTCTGTAAAATTTAACAACAAATAGATCATTTGAAGGCAATTAACAAAGAAATCATTTTTAATTACATTTGTGTACATATCACGATCTTGGTTCTAAAGCATACTTTCAATTTTTGTAGTGGTTTAAAGAGTGAATTGAGTAGTATACTTTTATGGTCTAATTGGGATTTTTTTTACCTATATCAAGGCGGTCAATTCATGAATAGTGGAGGAATCCGGAGTGCCCAAGAAAACCACGGACTGAATGTCAGCAGGGGTTGTGGTAGCATTCTCATTCAATTTTGACCAGTTTCAACACACATCTATACAGAAGGTGTACATTTTATAAGGCCCTGTTCACTCAGAAACCTATTGTGTAACCACCTAATGTTTCCAGCTTATCTGATAACAGCGATTTCACAGTGCATTTGTTTAATGGGTCAGTAAGTTTTTTAACCCATGCTGTTTTCAAAGCTCTATTGAATTGACACACTTTTTTGTACTAGGATCTGTCCTGAGTGGGAAAACGGAATTCGAACCTATATAGGCAGAGAGAGGCGCTGGTTGTGGTAAAATAAAAACATTACTGATTTACGTTTACTTGTATAGGTAAACAAATTAACATGTCCGTTCTGCCTTTAATTTGAATATTTATCATGAACGAGCTTATATATATATAGGAAACGTTTATTTGGTTTACATAATAAGTAACACAAACCACAAACACAACTGTGAAGCCTTATACTACCAATATATTTGGTGGAGTTTCCTATATGAATATTCCTAATGAAAGGTCAAGCGGACAGGTCAATGTTGTTTGCCTGTACTCTTAATTATCTTACAAAGACACGTGTACACTCAACTATCAATTAGTTTAATGGGTCTGTCACATTCTCAACGTGTTTCCTAATCATGTCAAATTTAATCGGAATATATGTAATAGAATTTCGATCTACTTTGGTTTTCACGATACGATGTGAAATCTAATAATATCAGATATTTAGAGAAATTGCCCAAACGTATGTGGTTAGTCATGCGGAAATTGCTATGAATTGGTCAATGAAATCAAACACAAAAATACCGGACCATGTCCAAATAACGATCCAAAAAGCAAATTAAAAACTCTGACAAAATCAATCGTGAACTCCAACCCGATAAGTGAGGCCGGGTGCTCCTATAGGGTAAGCATTTTTCTTATGGGCCCTTCGTACTTAAAGGCCGGGGGTGACCTATTTAAATATCCGTACGGACGGCAATTATCTCTTATATGGTCAAAAAGGTGTGTCTTAGCTGACCTCATGTTAAAAATAAATTTATAAATAAATCCACATGGTTGTATTCATCTAAAATAAAGTTGATGTAGAATAACAGTCATCTGTAGATGTTTGCTTTCTTTCAATTTTAATAGCCATTAGATCTGCTCCCATTCACCACAAAATAAAGTCTTATATCAATGTATAACAAACACAATAAAAGTAAACAGTTCTATTGAAAAAAACATCCTTGACTTAGTTATTATGTTAGTCAATGAGATTTTCTCCCGCCAAATGAAGAATGACCATCCTTATGTAAAAGAGGTATAGCAGGGATTTGTATATCTTATTTATAAAATTTGGCATTAGAATATTCATTAATATGCTCAGTCTTACTAAGTATTTAATAAATATTTTATGAAGTGACTACATGTATTTGGTTTGTTAACTTTATTATTAATAAACTTGCATGTCTGTAGTTCTATAAAGATATTTTCCTAATTTTGCCTCGGATGACTTGGGGTATATCTGACCCTATTAATTTTTTTTAACAATCTAAATGTGTGAAAATGGCGGATTTTGGACATTTTATGTTTGCTGTAAAGTCATTGAACCTGGCTAGGACATAAAGATGCAATGCTTTTCTTATTAGCAAACTGATTTTTTTTGAGTGATGTTAATGAAATATTTTAAAAGTTTATCGAGCTGGACAGAAAAGTGTGAATTATACCTAATTATTGGATTTATGTGTTTAAATCTTGGAAATGGAAACATTAGCAGTGTCATTGAAAGGCAATGTGCCGCAATACAATATGGAAAATCAAGAAGAAAAATAGAAGACAAAAATTAGTTGACAGTTTAATAATGTTGATCAGACATATTTTGAAAATACAAATTAAATTTTGACCAAAATGTATCAGGACAAAAATCATTCAATCATTTTAAATATGGCTACTAGGCTACTACCCTACTACCTAGCATGACTTTTCCAGAGAGGGGTGGGGGAGGGGGGGATATGGCATAAGGAAAATATTAGTGGGCCTATTTAAATTTAGTTATACATGAGACTGGAATTAGAATGTTATGATTAAAAAGGATGCAATATAAATATCATGGATTATTTAATTTGGAAAATGATAAAAACAGGTAAGAGGCTTCATTTATTTTGTTTACATTTTGGCAACCATGTGCTTGGTATAACTTATTGAACTTTACCTGTATCAAACATCAAACTCCGCCTATTTACCTGTCAATCTTCCCCAAAACACTTTCCACTTCAAGTTTTATTTTATAAAATTACTTAATAAAAACATTTTTGTTCAACTTTATGTTTGCCCTACAAAGGCTATGATGGTAATCTAACTTTGGTGCCAAATTTCAAACTAAGACAATCATTAAGTCTTTAGATATTTTCAAAAAACCTTCCCAACTTTGAATGTGGCTAAGAAATTTGAATTCTACCATGTTTTTCTGATTAGTTTCCTTTTATAGTTGAGCCCCGGCCTTTAAAAGTCTATTTTACAGACTAATTGCTCACAATGACAGATTACGGCTTGTTTTACTGTTCCCATTTTAACGCTTCCTTTTGGTAGTAGAAATCTTGATCTCACATTCTTGTTCCCGTGGTTTCCCAGAAGTTGGATGATTGGGAAACCCTTTCCGTTTCCAAACAGGAAGTAGTCTAAAGCCAGAAGTTGGGTGATTGGGAAACCTTTTCCGTTCCCATACAAGAAATAGTGTAAACCTTACAGGGTGTAATAGTTACTCGGGACAAAAACCTAGTTGCTAACATAAATAACAAATGTGCTTACATAGAAACTATAACTTAATGTTATGCTATAGTATTCTATACAATATTTGAAAACATTTATAAACATTTTTGGAAGTATTTATTTATTTATTTATTTATTTATTTATTGAAAAAAAACTTGTCTTTCTTATATTAAGTACATCAAAAAAAGTTTATGCTACTCTGCAACTTTGTATTACTTATATACCTCTCGGATTACACCATATCCGAACTCAACTCTACTCTATACCACTATCCCGTCTTAGACAGTTACAAGAAGAATGCATATCTAAAACTACTATAGATTCTAATACACCAGAATATAAGCTTACTGCTATCGTCATGGATATTGCTTTTAACAGATTATTTAAACCTGCTCGGGAAAACGATATTGATAACGATGGTCAACGCCAATATCTTAAGTTACACTATGCTAACAAAGGCATAGATGCTATACACATTTCCAATATTCTTCAAAATAAACAAGTCCAATCTAAAGTTCCTGCTTATTTCAAAATTAATTCTCCACCTCTAGTTTTCCTACTCCTACAATAAACCTATTGCATCCAAAATATTTAATTATAAACAAACATTGCAGTGTTTAAACTTTCATAATTTTACTCCACCTAACTGCTCTTGCTCGTCTTCACCCTATATTTATGGACCGGCTGGACATGTAATAACTGGTGATCTCAATATAATCAAAAACACCAAATTAAGATCTTTACTTTCAAAAGGTCCTAAATATAGAGAAGCTCAACCTTTTACTTGGGGACAGAATTTCAGACTTGTCATGGATTCCGTTGAAGAGTACGCCAGACGTTGGGCTAAATTAGAAGATGTTGAGCTTGATACCTTATCCGACTGGATAAAGGTTGTGAGATCTTTCGTTAAAACTAGGATTGCCAAACTTAAAGGGTCTATGAGTACTAAACCGTCTTCAGTACTCAAGGATCCAGAAATCAAAGCAATTCTATCAGACATACACAACAAATATGTTGTTGTCCCAGCTGATAAGGCTTCCAACAACATTATTCTCGTTTGTAAGAGATTCTACCTTGAATGTCTTATTAAGGAGCTTGGTTTAGATAGTATATCAAATAACCCTGCACATACTAGAACTAATTTTACCAAATATGAAGTTCTTTCCAACCATAGGAGAGTTCTCGAGTCTTTCGGTATCAATCTTAAAGAGGAAGATCTTGATCTTGTGTTTGTATTAAAGAATTACTTAAACGTCTTGCTTCTAATACTTTATCTCATGTAAAAAGTATAAAAACATTTGATTTTTCTACACTATACACCACAATCCCTCATTCTAAATTGAAAGAACGTCTTAAAAAATTATTCACTTGTCTTTCTTCTACAAAAACGGTAAGCCAAGATACAAATATCTGGTGCTGAACAGGGATTCTGGTTATTTTGTCAAACACCATACGGTTTCCAAACAAAAATATACTTAAGATACCATCAACAAAATGTTGGAGTTTTTGATAGATAACATATTTGTTGTGTTTGGTAATATAGTTTTTCAGCAAACAATCGGTATACCAATGGGTACAAACTGTGTACCATTGCTTGCTGATTTGTTTCTTTATTCTTATGAAGCAGAATTTATGCAGAACCTTGTTAAATCTGGAGAGAAAACTGTCGCCAAATCATTCAACTCAACATACAGATATATAGATGACGTTCTCTCTCTTAACAATCCTAAATTTGGAGACTATGTAAATGTCATCTACCCTAGTGAGCTTGAAATAAAAGACACGACTGATTCCTCAAGTTCTGCTTCATATTTAGACTTATACCTGAATTATGACGCACAGGAAAGGCTACATTTGAAACTTTATGACAAACGTGATGACTTCAATTTTTCTATTGTCAACTTTCCTTTTTTATGCAGCAATATATCTTTTTCTCCTGCTTATGGTGTATTTGTTTCCCAATTAATACGCTATGGTAGAGCTTGTTCCCACTACGGGGACTTTGTACAACGAAGTAGCTGCTTGCAAATAAATTGTTGACTCAGGGATATTGCAAGCCTAGGCTTATCAAGGCCCTCAAAAAGTTTTATGGCCGTCATCACAGTATTGTTTATAAGTTTGATGTCTCTGTGTCCAGGATTGCCTTGGATATATTTGACGTCTCATAGTTCCATGTTCCTTTCACACAATTTTGATTACAAACGTGGCGGGTGTAGCTAGCTAAACAGGAGGTGCTTACCCTTCCGGGGCACCCGGCCTCACTTCCCTGGTGAAAGTTCGCGTGTCTAACCTAACTTGTCAGTTCCAAAGTTTTTACTTTGCTTCTGGATTGTGATTCGGAAATGGATTAGTATGTTTGTTTTTGATTATGTTATTCTCTTTGTACAACTATTTGATATTGTTATACTTCTGTAATTAAAAATGTTCAAACATGTATACTTTTGTCTTGATATGTTTGCTTTTCAAACAAAAACCAGGCCAAATGAAGTCAACATATATATATATATACATTTCAAATTAAAATGAAACCGTACAACCTCATCGAAAACATTGCCACTCTTGCTCTCTCTAAACGTGATTTCTCAAGATATATACATAGGGTTTAATTTAGTTAACAGTCAGTGCTTTCAACTTCTTTTAAGTACTTTTGTAATGAACTAAATAGTGGCCAACGGTTCGTCAAAATCAATCAAAAGCATTATATAACATTGAAACATATTAACCACGAGAGAAATTTTTGGAATGAAGATCGTTGTAACAGCTCAAAAAAATAATTAATTCAGTAAGCTGTTATACAATGTACATAAACCATAGCTAATTATGTGAATCCAAATTTGAATCAAAAAGTTTGTTATCTCCAGGTTAATTTAAAACCAAATCTTCAACGTTTTATTTGTTTTGTTTTGCTTATTTTATTTATGCATGGCGTATACCCATTAATTGCTATTAGTTATTTTATATGCTGAAACAACCTAAATGAAGTGGCTAATGAAGCCTAATTATTTCAAAATAAAATAAGGTTTTGAATTCTTTCTGAATCCCTAGAATTTCACAGAGAACATTGCCCCTTTCTCTTTCGTTCTTTTTATACACGATTTCTCTGGATTTACATTGGGATGTGCCTTGAAATGTTAATTTTTGTACTCAATGTATGTCAGGTTATTTTACAACTAATGTTTCACCATTTCTATGGGTTTTTCCTCATTTTCTCTAATTAATGAGTTACATACAGTGCTAACAATATCCCATTTTACATGTCAAATTGACACGTATACATTACACCACATCTGCCCTCATCTGTTTCGCGATAATTGTTGTACTTTATTGGGTTTTTTAATTGAAACGTCAGTTATATAACAATATAACATTTGGTACATGATGCCACGGGAAAGTTTATAGAAGTGAAACGTGGTACTTTTCAATACATACGTGTGTATTCCAATGTAGGTCAGAAAGAAGTACATGTACAAGTCAAAAACAAGCATATTAGTGCACAAATCACAAACCCAAAGCAAAAATTATAAAACTGAATTAAGTTAAGCCACTAGGAAAGTGAGGCCGGATGCTCCTGAAGGGTTAGTACCTCCTGTCTAGCTTGCCTAAATGTGTTTATTTTATTTTGTCAGTTTTTAGTGTTTTTACTTTGTTTTGTTATTGTGGTTTGGACATGGAGCGGTTAGTTGTTTTTCACGGTATATTACACATAAGTACATATAGTAAAACACTAATATACTTGATAGTATGTATGTACTTGTCTTAATATGCTTAAGCATAGTTGTAAAACTCCGAATAACACCAGTTAAAATCGCTCTTTACTTGAAATAAACATTGGCTCTTATATGTTAAAATGTGCTAATTTTTTGGCTCCAGCTTCGAGAGCTCCAGAGCTAATCCTGGATGCAAAGCATCAATATCGATAGCAAATACGCGAGTTGGTTTGCTCATTTTCCTCGAAGTTATGGCCCTTTGGACGTAAGTGCAAATCATACAAAAATGCCTCTTGACGGGGGATCCTTATTCGCCGAATTTGCTTGTTTTATTTATGTTGTCTCGGATACTTGGTTTTTGTATTCGTTTTTTGTTTTGTTAAAGTTTTTATCTCTATGGTTCCCTTTTTATCGATTTTTCTTTCTTGATAACCTGGCAAGTACAAATTGTGGCAAATTAACTTTGTTACTCAATCAACCATTCTAACTGACAGAAATGCTTAACGAGCCTAACGAGCTCGAGCACGTGTAGCCAGAGGACAAATTATCATGTATAGTTTGTTTTAATATGTCAACAATCCATCTGTTAAATTGTATTTTGACACTATAACAAAATATGTGTGGGTGTCAACAGTTGAATGTGAAGTACGCCACTGTAGCTAGCTAGATTGTGTAGGCGTGAAAGTATACGATCATTGTATTAATTTTTTTGGTGCTATGAAGTTGAAGTTGTCATGCCTTAATAAAAGATGATGGTGTCTGTAACATAGTTATTTTCACACTGTATACGAGATACAAGTATACAAGCAGGGTGTGGGCGTCAAGGGTTAGTGTTCATGTGATTCAGTGTAATCGGTACTTGGTAACCGTTCTGGATGGGGAAAGAAACTTAAACGACCCCGATGACACCAGTGTTTTGCTGGATCCTTTGAAACTCTTAATTGAAATCATTGAATATACATGTCATCGCATGACTTTCGATATGCATATATCAAAAATATGACACATACCTCAAGTGCATCGAACTAGTCTAAAATTATTTGATGAGACTGGTTGCATTGGGATGGTTCAATTGGCTCCTATTTTGAAATGTTAACAATATATTTTGTAATAAAAAGAGCAAAATGCACTACAAAATATGAACAATAAATTAGCAAAATTGTGTAAAAAAAAAATCAGCGAGAAAAATGTCTTAAAAATACTACAAACATAGGACCAAAATTTTTGTGATACAAATACTGAAGGATATATTGTTATTGCGTTTTTGAAGATATATAAAATTGTCTATAAGAATTCCTATTTTGGTTTGATTTTTAAGTAGAAATCTATAACAGAACTACGTTTTTCATGTTTAATTATAAGCTATTCCGTATTTCTGATACAGACGCGTTTTGTCTAGTTGCTTTTAAGGTCATGTTCGTGCCCATGATGTTTGTACTTACAATGGTTACGATAGAGCAACATATGTTTGTTGTCGCAGAAATCCACGTATACTCGTCATCTTTTCATCAAATCCGTCCCTTGATATTTGACATTGAATTATAAAGAGTTTAAGCTCGCTATATCGAGCACATGTGTGTCCATACGCTGGTAAAATGATCTAAAAATGTCCATGAAACGAATATAAAAATACTAAAAATATAACAATATAAAATTTTTATATCCATATAGAAAAAGAAAAAGTGGATCTATATTGAATTATAAAAATAAACCTTATTCTGGTAGCTTCGGTGACAATTATGCATGTTATATTTCAGAGCGAGTAATATCGCACCATTCTTAAAGAATTGAAATGCAACAACGCGTTTTTCTTATTAAAGCAATAATTGTCGCCATCTCCCAAGATTTGCCACTGACTTTGTGAACGTGCATCATTTCCTTACTAGGAGTATGCAATACTTACAATCAGTGGTTTTAGTACATATATTCGTACTGTGAACCAGTAAAAAGTAACACTTTGTTTGTGCTGGAGTTTTATAGTGAGTGGTTTTTAGTACTTTATGGTGTAGCTAGCTTAACAGGAGGATTTTAACCTTCCGGAGCACCCGGTCTCACTTCCCTGGTGGAAGTTCATGTGCCTTACCTAACTTGTCCGTTTCAAAGTTTTTACTTTGCTTCTGGATTGTGATTTGGACATTGATTAGTATGTTTGTTTTTGATGATTACTTAATAATTAAAAATTAATTTGTTACGAACCTCAAATGCAATGGTTTGATTTTTGGCGGACATATTGAATTATTTTTCAAAAAAAATTAGCTTCTTGTATCTCTACACTTTTTCCAGCGATGTTTAATGGCCGCAGTGCCAATTCTAGAGAAGTTTTTTCTCAGACAGTCATTCAGACAATCCTCCACTGAATGTTTGACGTCATCCTCTGACTGAAAGGTGGTGTCCGAAATGGTGGTTTTCAGTTTTGGGAATAGATGAAAGTCTGATCATTCAGTAAATCTGGTTCCTTTGTTGTTACTAAGAAATACTTAGACGATAAAGCCACTCAAGCAATGTTTTCTATTGTTCAGAAAGCACGCTTGTATAATCTGTCTGTTGACTGTCAACTTGATCTGTTTGACATAACAGTTTTGCCGATAATATTGTATGGTTGTGAGGTATGGGGTTTTGAAAAAGTTGATGTGTTGGAAAAAGTAAATTTGATTTTGTAAACATATTTTAAATGTTAAAAAATCAACACCAAATTTTATAGTATATGGCGAATTAGGTAGATTTCCTATTATTCATAATATAAAAACAAGAATAATTAATTTTTTGTCAAATATTATATGTGGTAAAGAATCAAAGTACTCTTACGTAATTTATAAATTAATGCATTCAAATTTTTTACAAGGTATTAATTCAAAATGGTTGTGTAATGTTAAAGCAATTCTTGATGAATGTGGTTTATCCAATGTTTGGTTAACTTAGTCTTTTTGTAATAATATATGGTTGGTTAAAGCTATAAAACAAATATTATGTGATCAGTTTATACAAAAATGGGACAGTGATATTAACAATTCATCCAAAGGTATATCTTACAGATTGTTTGTCAAGAATTTTGAATTACAACATTATCTTACATCTAATATATCTGTTAAAAATAGAATTGTATTATGTAAGTTGAGGTCTAGTAACCATAGATTAGCTATAGAAACAGGGCGTTGGCGTAATATACCCCGGGGCCCAGTCAGACAGAGTATGTCCATTATGTCTAGATGATGTTGGTGATGAATACCGCTATATTTTATGTTGCAAAGCTTTTGATAATGAACGAAAATAAATATGTACCATTGTTTTATAGAAAAAATCCAAATGTCCTGAAATATAATTCATTATTTACTACATAGAAATTGTCAATATTAAATAATATATGTAATTTTATTAAATTTATTTTTGAGAGAGTCAGTCCTCCAGGTTAATTATATTATATATTTTATCAGCTCATGCATGCAATATATTGTAAATGTATTTGTAATATTTATATGTTCTCTATATTGTAAATATGCAATTATGAGAAATAAAGAAATTTGAATTTGACGGAGCAAGATCAGGTAAATAAGGCGAATACTCTATCGATTTAAAGCCACAGTCATTAATGAAAGTCATGACAATGACAGACTTGTGAACAGGAGACATAACATAAGAGTTTCCATTGATTAGACGGAGGTAAAAGGGTGGATCCATGTTTTATCTAAGAAAGTTAGTGGGTTCTACCTCTGAAAGATTTAGATTAGAATTCGACAAAGTACACCTGGTGTGATTCTGATCAATTATCAGAAGTCTTGGTACCCAACGGAATGAAAGCTTTCCCATTTCAAGTTTGTCAGAATGGAATGTACTATTTCCTGTGAACTGCATTGGCTATATATCTTTCTGTAACTGTCAGTCGTAACAATATCATGGATACTCACTGTTAACCAATTTCTGGGTTGCAACATTGGCAGGTTTCGAGAACAGTAGTTACGTTAACGTATTATCTAGTCTATAAAACTGACCAAATGACACCAGTCTTCGGCTGCACAATATTTCTGTACTATCCTGGTATATTTAGTGTATAAATAGTGTTCATTTTTTTATGTTTTTACGAAAAAAATTATTAAAAATAGCAAATGAAAAATATCATTCATTTACAATTTTTACCCTATTTGAACTTCGAAGTATTGTTTCCGAAATGAATATTTATTGCTTTTTTCATTTAATATTAGTGTACTTTAACCATGTTAAAGCACTTTACAATATTGCGAAATGTTTCGCCTTATATAATTAATTACTATGGTAACTTGTTTTATTTCTTAAATATTTTGTAGATTGTTGACAAAAACGTTTATCTGGAGATAAAATCCAATCATTAAAATATAGGCTTATTGTATTTTGTTATTTGCTGACTTTTTTGTAAATGTTATAATGAACATATATATCATGGTAGTTTTCAAAACAAGCACGATTGTAATTTTGCTGTTATTTACACGAGCAGTTGCACTTGTGGAATAAATGACATCGCTTTAGGCATTTGTATCAATAATTGGTTTGATTCGATATCGTTGTGTTTAACATCGATCGAATACAAGAAAAAACGTCGTAACGATGGCAATCCTTTTATAATGTGTAGATTTCTGTACTATTAATAGAATTATGGACTATTACAGTCAATGAAGACTTAGAAGTTCTATGTTAAAGTTGTTGACAAACAGAACTGAAAAAATTCTTAAATAATATTTGTTTACAAACAAAAGAACATATATATTTGTAAAGTGCAGAAGAACGTTTAAATTATTATTGTTTTTATATCTAGTGTATTATGGTTGATTTAACAGGGATTCTGGTTATTTCGTCAAGTACCATACAGAGTGAGTGAGTGAGTAATGGTGTTTAACGTCCCAGTCAAGAATATAGTTATATCGAGACGTCGCCAGCTATAGGCGAAGGTGCAGAAATTATGTCCGTGCGTTGCGCTGATGACATTATACAGCAGGGTTCTTTATCGTGCCAAGCCCACCGTGACTCTGGACCTCGTTTATTTCAAGGTCACATCCAAAAGAACCGTGACTTTCATTTCGTAATGTCGAGTGCTTTCGAGTCTTGGGTTAGACCTGGTCGGGGTTCGAACCTACGACCTCCCACTTGCGAAACGAGCGCTCTACTAATCGCAGTGGTAAAGTACCATACGGGCTGCAAACAAAAATATAACCACGGTGCCATCAACAGAATGTTAAAGGTTTTGATAGACAACATATTTGTCGTGTTTGGCAATACAATTTTCCGGTATATATATTGTTTCCTAATTTGGTTCTTTATTCGTATGAAGCAGAATTTATGTTATACAGAACCTTGTCACATCATTCAACTCCATATACAGGTATAAAGATGACGTTCATTAATCCTATATTTGGAGAATGTCATATATCCTATGGAGCTTGAAATGATTCTTCAAGTTCATATTTAAACATATGCCTCATTTACGACATACATTAAAGGCTACATATGAAGCTGTATGACAAATACAATGACTTCAATGTTTCTACTGTCAGCTTTCCATTTTCATGCAGCAATATACCTGCTTCATCTGCTTTTGATGTGCTTGTTTCACAGTTAATATACGCTATTGTAGAGCTTGTTCCCACTACATATACTTTATACAACGTAGCAAGTTGTTTCCAAATAAATTGTTGACTCGGGAAATATCGCAAGCCAATGCTTTTGGAGGCTCTCAAAAAGTTTTATGATCGATAGTATCACAATATTGTTGGCAAATATGATGTCTCTGTTTCAAAGTTGATAAAAAAATAATTCTGACGCGTCTTCAAAAATCTGTCGATTCGAACAAGCATGTTTTAGAAAAGATGATTCTTGCATAGACCAAATATCCACACTACGGATTATCATAGAACGATCAATTGAATGAAACGCACCACTCTACATAAACTTTATCGAATTTGCAAAAGCATTTGACAAAGTGGATAGAAATATTCTTTGGAAACTGATGGAACTCCATGGAACTCCAGAAATATTTATCAAAACCATAAGAAACTCATGCTATACCAAACAAATGGAGAGTGATCTATAGAGGATTGCTTAAAGAAAGTTTTAATGTTGCAAGTGGAGTTTAATGCCACCATTCTTACTTCTGCTATCGGTAAATTGAATCATGAAAAACACCAAAGAAGGCAAAAAGAATGGCATTCAATGGAAATCTTTCATATATTTAGGCAGTATAGTCGACATTCATAGAGGAACAGACGAAGATGTAAGATCAAGAATCAACAAAGCCAGAACAGTATTTGTCATCTTAAAGAAAATATGGAACTCGAAGATTACTTCTAAACTAACAAACAACAGTTATGTAAAATCAATCCTACTCTTTGGCTCTGAAAATTGAAGAACAACAAAACAGATGGTACAAAGACTACTGACTTACTGATTTATTCCTCTTGATTCCCTGGGGAACAAAGGGCCGCAACAACACCTCTCCATCTGACACGGTTCTGGGCTATCTTCTTCAGTTCAGCCCAGGTCTTTCCCGCTGTTTGTGCCTCTGTGTCAATACTCCTGCGCCAAGTCTGCTTAGGCCGGCCTCTCTTCCTTTTCCCTTGAGGGTTCCAGTCAAGAGCCTGCCTGGTGGCATTTGATACAGGCTTGCGGAGTGTGGCCAATCCATCCCCACTTTCGTTTCCTGATTTCAGCCTCGATTGGAACGTGTCTGGTCCTGTCCCATAGTTGTTGGTTTGAGACAACTTCAGGCCATCTGATGTTGAGGATGTTCCTGAGGCATCTGTTTATAAAGAGAGTGCTGTTGATCTCCAGATTGGTCGAAGGGAGTTGAAAGTGAATCTGGCTTTGTTGATGCGGCACTTGATGTCTTCGTCTGTACCCCCATCTTTACTGATGACACTGCCCAGGTAAACAAACTTGTCGGCTTCCTTGATGTTTTTTTTGGTGTAGCTGCACTGGGTCTTCTGTTTGGTTGTTAATCCTCATGACTTCGGTCTTTCTGATGTTGATTTGGAGGCCAGTCTTCATTGATTCTTCTGCGAGACGGCTTAACTTTTCTTGGGCATCTTGGTGTCTGTGAGAGATAAGACTTATGTCATCTGCAAAATCAAGGTCTTCCAGCTGCTTGGTTAAAGTCCACTGTATTCCAGTTTTCCTTCCTGTTGTGGTCTGGCGCATTATCCAGTCGATGACTATAAGGAAGATTGTTGGTGACAACAGGCATCCCTGCCGGACTCCGGTTTGTACAGAGAAAGCTTCTGTCAGCTTCCCATCGTGGATGACTTGACAAGTGGCATCTTCATACAGTTGTTGGATGATGGTGACAAACTTTGGTGGAAATCCATAATGGTTCATCAGTTTCCAGATGACATCCCTATCCACACTGTCAAATGCCTTCTGAAAGTCAACAAAGACTGAGTACAGTAGGGCTTGCCACTCCAGGGACTGTTCGATGATGATGCGCATGGTGGCGATGTGGTCTGTACACGATCTATCTTGCCGAAAGCCAGCCTGTTCATCTCGAAATGTCTTGTCCAGTGATGTTTTGAGTCTCTCTAAGATGATTCTTGTTAACACTTTCCCTGGGATTGACAGGAGCATGGAGCACAAAGGTTTTTGTAAATTACCGCCTGAGACATATCCTGAACATCAGATGACAAGTCAAAATTAGTAACGAAAGACTATGGGAAACCACAAACGAAGTTCCTATTGTGACACAAATACAAACGAAAATGGGGATAGATAGGTGAAACCATCAGTACCCAGCCAATAACATCACAAAACAAGCCCTGAATGGAACTCGCAGGTGAAAAGGAAAAGAGGACGCTCAAAAACACCTTGAGACGAGATACAGAAATGGAATTTAAACAGGGGGGATATAACTGGACGGCCATTGAAAAATCCGTACAGAACAGAACCAGATGGAGAGATATTGTCAATGACTTAAGCTCCACTGAGAGTTAAAGGCCTAGTTAAAGTAAGTATGGTATCTCTGTATCCTAAATTGTCCTAGATAAATTGACGATCTATAGTTCCGTTTCTCTTTTACTCTAAATTTCTATTTTACACTTGGTGTATCTAGCCTACGGTTCTGGAACACTCGGTCTCACTTTCCTGGTAGACGTTCAAGTGTTTAACTTAATTTGTCAGTTTTAAAAGTTTTTACTTTGCTTTTGGGGATTGTGATGTGGACATAGATTGGTATGTTTGTGTTTCATTTACACCATACGTATAGGTATTTCTGTTAATTATTAATATAATCTCGTGACTTAATCCAAACACACGTTCATGTGAAACGAGGTTTTTCAAAATTTCTATTATTGTTGTTTTTAGTATGTCATGTCTCTGTGTATGTGTCTGTTTTGCTTTGTACTTATGCACTTGCTCGTGCGGTCTTATGCGTCTGCCTTCTGGCGCGTAGAACATTAAGGTTAAGGTAAGGCTTTGTACCCCTATAAGAGTGCTAGTTTATTTATTTCCATGAATGTCTGTTTTTTAATTTAAAAATATTGACAAATATGACACAATAATTTTATTGTGTAATATATGTCAATATTTTTAAATTAATATTAATAAAATATTTAAGTAGAAGTAGTAGTAATAAACTGGTACCGAATCAACCAGTAAAAACTTAGCAGAAGGAAAAACTTTATCTTATTAAGGACCACTGCGGTATCTCAGTTGGTAGAGTGCACGCTCCGCCGTACACGTGGGTTCGAACCCGGCCGGGTCTGACTCAAGACTTGAAAGTGGGTAGTGATTGTTCTTTCGCCAAGAACTCGGCATTACGAAATGAAAGTCACGGTTCGGATGGGAACTTAAAATCGGGATCTACACAGCTACGACAGACAACAAGGCATATAGCTCAGAACTACTTGCAATGCGACTTGAGGAATTGGTTTCAAACTAAGCGAGGATACTCTTGCATCTACAAGTTTATACACAGCATCAATAACAAAAATCATCATCATCATCATCATCATCATCATCGACGTCGTCATCGATTTCCTATGATAACCATTTATATAACTTATGTCTATTTAGAATACTATATATATATACTAATTATTGTTTATACGTACACATATATTTGTTTTTCATTTTTCATCCATCCTTGTGAGCCTCGAAATATATATGTGAAAGATAGACTGGTTCTTCGAGTGCTGCTTCATATTTGGACTTATATCTCAATTATGAAACGCAGGTTACATTTGAAGCTGTATGACAAACATGATGACTTCATTTATTTTTTCTTTCTTTTTCTTTTTTCTTTCTTTCTTTTTTCATTTTTTCTTTTGTCTATACTTATGGTGAATTTGTATCACAATTTTACGCCATAGTAGAGCTTGTTTACACTACGGAAACTTTATACGACGAAGGAAACTGTTTACAAAAAGTTGTTTTTTTACTCAGAGATTGATGAAACTGTATCCAAATTCACCCCGGTTTTATATTTGACGTCCCATAGTTTACGGTGCTTTCACTCTCAATTTTGATTTCACGCGTGGCGGATAAAGTATTTAACACCCGGGCTCACTTCCCTGGTAGAAGTTCAGTTATTATTATTTAGTTCTTACATTAACAACAAGAGATCACCTGTTTAAATACTTAAGATAGCAGTCATACTTAAATCAAATCAAATATTTTTTTATTTGAACGTCGAGTTTCATAAAATGCAATAACATACATATCTGTAGTATTTAGTAAGCTTTTAAAATCCACTATAAAAACGGTGCAGGTTACATTTTTTATACATAATGCATGACAACACATACATAATATAAAACAAATCACAAAGGTTTAACATAACACATAATAAATTGACATTGCGAAAACATAAGAGCACAATCATAAAAGCTAGAGAAAGCAAATCAGCCAAAAAATAAATAATAAAAATAAAAAACAAAACAATTGCAAACAGGTAAAATCAGCAGCTATTTACATGGCACATAATATTGTGGCTTGAATGTCAGACTACTGACGTGTCTGTATTGGTCGAGGCACGTTTCAGTTTGGCAAATGCAGGGAATGCTTGACATTGGCGATAATACACCAGAGGCGGTTTGCCTGATGTTAGGCCATTTGGGTAAGTGATCTTTATACGGAGCTTTTATATCGGTGTACCAGGTGCTACGATAGCTCACGGTTAGAAGAGGTCTCACTCCGTAGGTGGGAGGTCGTTGGTCCGAACTCCGACCGGGTTCTAACGAAGACCTAAAAAAAGGTAGCGACTGTTCCGAAGTTTCGCAAAGCACTCGACATTTAGAAATGAAAGTCATGTGGTACTTCGGAAGAGACCTTAAATCCGATGGCTCGGCAGGCCGTGCCATGTAAAATAACCTTTCCTACTCATTGCCCTTGGCGAAATGCAAAGGTCAAAATTTTTGCCACTTCATAAATATTTTTAATATTTTTATTTGCTTTATATTGATGTGCTTTATGTACTTTTAGTGCTTTATGTCGATATTCCATTATATGGTTCTGTTTCTGCATGCATTTTATTTAGATGTGTTCTGTTTTCTTTTAGTTGCTTAATTGTGTAAATTCGTTTTATTTTGTTTTCTTTTTTACTTTGCATGTCTCTATATGTTTCTCCTTCTATGAAACATTTTGAGCAATTGTATGTTATAGTGTTATAAATAATAATTGACGTCATCATGCAAATATGTCATTTACTTGTTTAAGGCCCTCAAAACGTTTTATGGCCGTCATCACAGTATTGTTGATAAGTTTGATGTCTCTGTGTCCAGGATTGTCCTGGATATATTTGACGTCTCATAGTTCCATGTTCCTTTCACACAATTTTGATTATACACGTGGCGGGTGTAGCTAGCTAAACAGGAGGTGCTTACCCTTCCGGAGCACCCGGCCTAACTTCCCTGGTGGAAGTTCACGTGTCTAACCTAACTTGTCAGTTCCAAAGTTTTTACTTTGCTTCTGGATTGTGATTCGGATATGGATTAGTATGTTTGTTTTTGATTACGTCAAACCACGGCGTTTGAATACACTACCACAAATGCACAAATGAACCACAAATGCCGTCTGACGTTCCGTTTTTACGGTTAAATACAACAAATGGATGTTATTATATGCAACAGTTAATCATCTTATATAGTGTGCTTTTGATTTAATATAAAATTGTAATTTTGTCAAAACTTGAATAGTAATGGTGAGTGGAAGAACTGTTTTTGTTATGGTGCGTGGAAGACTATTTTTTGTTATCGTTTATCAATGTGGATGGTGCCATTTTTCCGACGGTGGGTGTCAAGGCAGAATTAGAATTAAATGTTTCAAACTACACACAAAATATTGCGTATTTTGCTTTTTTTAAATTGAAGATTGTAAATATAAGAAATGACATTCTTTTTTCGTTATCGATGCAAGTATGAATAACAATGGCCAGTCCATATATTCGCCGTCATGCAATTTGGGCTGGTCATTGTTATTGATAACGAAAAAAACAATGTCATTCCTTAAATAATGTAACCATGTCTATTTTTACTAGTAAATCATTATAGTCAGCAACTTGTAATTAAATTTTATCTTTGTGGTTTTTATTCTGTGTATGTATGTTTACACTGTGATGTTGTGTTTTTATTTTGTTTCTGCTATATATATTTGTTTTGTCGATTTACAAGCTCTACAGAGCTTATGTTATTTGTAATTACATTCGACACGAAATAAAGCTTCTTGTATCTTGTAACGTTAACGTGTATTCATGTTATATTTAAGTGTCATCTGTTAGCAAAACCTATAAGACACTGTTTCTCGACAGAGAAGCATTGGGGATTAAAAACTTTATTAACTTAACAGTCTGATATCTTATTCTGTATATCTGTAGGCTGAAAACTACTCCGATACTTACTGGTACGGTGCTCTTACATGTACGGGTGCGCCAATAATAGGAAGGAAGGATATCAAGGCTGTAAGAAAACGTTTTTGTGACTATTATCCTAGTTTCGCTTTCTTGACGAAACTTGTTTACATGTTGTGAAATAGATTTTTTATATGCAGTGTCAGCATGTATATCTAATTATAATACTTATGCATTGCTGAGCACTAAGAACAAGTCGTTTTGGTAAGTTATAGCGAAACTGTTTACTTTATAGCAGAATACGCCAGGTAGGTAAGTGATAAATTATTTTGACCTGTTAGTGACCACCCAACGCCCCACTGACAGACCGAGTCTACATAGTTATGACAATTATTTTATGTTAGAGAATACTTAATTCAGCTCCTACTTTCTTCTGCTTCTACTGCCCCAATGTGACTCAGGAAACAAAATGTTCGACTGCTTCAAAGAAACACATGGTCCGACTAGGGTTCGAACCCAGGAGCGCCTGTATAATAGATCTTGTTCAATGTTCAATTGAGGCACCCAGATAATGCCAACTAATGTGCTATCTTTGAGTTTTCACGGTGATGTATATTGAGTCTGACTAATCAGAGCACTAAACCCCCATGTATTTCAACTGATATCAATGGATTTTAATTAAAAGTCAAGCACGGATCGGTAGAATAATGTTTTAGGAAATGTTCCATGTGTCTAATAAGAGCGAGGTAAGGAAATACTGGAAGCTATCAACGAATGTTTTCATTTCTGCTGTTTTCCCCAGAAATTTCAAGAATTCAATAATGGAAGCTGTCATATACCACAAACTCCTAAGTCAAAAATTAAAGTGGGGATTTAATGGGCTGATATATATGACTGATGGTGTGACCGTTAATATAAGAAAGTGCAGCAGACAATTATGACAAAAGTTTTTTTTCTATTTTTAGCATAGACCAAATGCAAATGCAGATTATGTATTAAGTCAAACCTTTCAAAACTCTAATCTACTCTTCTATATTTCTTAAGAAATATCCCTAAATCATTAAAAAAATTTTAGTTACTGACAGTATACGCATATTCTGTTTTTACACTGCTAAAAGTGGTGCGCCAGATAGTGGCAGGATCTCCGAAAAGAAAGAATGATCTTGAGCTATCCCAATTCCGTTTCAGTTTCAAAATGGTGACATAATTCATGTGAATTTGACACAAATTTTTCAACTCACCAGTATATAGATTGTTATGTTTGATTAATGGAGTTTTGTAGTTTGATTGATTTAAGAGTTACACTTGTTGTCTATAGTGAAAGCTTTGCTTTCGTGGCCAAACTACACTTTCTGTGATGAATACTTCACTGAGTTAGGATGTAGTTTAGTATGGCCGTATTTATCATGGATTCCATACCTTTCAAGGGCCACACTTGGCAGCATGCAAACTGTACATAACAAATTTGAACCAGAAACTTCACTGTACTTGAATCTAAATAATTAACAGCTCCTACTCTGCTCAGTTTTATTATACAGTAAAGAGAATACAGGGTCACACTATGATATATTTCAGTTTACAAATGGAACTTGTGATAACCAAACCTTTGGTAAACCAAAAACATTTCTAAATTAATCCTGGGTAAACTGGAAACCTGTATTTAAACTTAAATTTTTAAGAATTGCCTATTTTTATTTATGTGTTAATAAACACATTTAAATCAATTAATAAAAGAAATGGTTCTCAACACTAGATGAACAGTGGTGGTAAGACTTTTATTAGTCTACATGTTTCAGCAGCTATGCTGCCGTCATCGTCCTGATGGCTGTTCATCTAGTGTTGAGAACCATTTCTTTTATTAATTGATTACTACTATGGAACTCTGTTGAATACCGCATAGGTATCTACTAGACTGAACATTACCACAAATTATACCTTATGGGTGTTGGTATTCTTTTTTTTATTAATACATTTAAATCAAATACATGTGTGTGTAGCTGTCTAATCAGAACAAATCCATCAACTGAAAGGTGGTTTGTCATTGGTACTACCTCTATAGTGAATTTTAGAGTGAATGAATACTAGTATATGTTTTTCAAAAATAGTGTTTAGAGTGCTATTTCAATGTGTAACTGAACCCCAAACACCCCCTCAAAAAAACAAAAACAAAAACAAACAAAAAACAAATTTCTAGATTTCTAGATACTTATATCACATAAAGACATTAGCATCACTAGGTTTCCATAAATTTAAAATAATTAGTAGCCAAATTTCCAAAATTTGTGAAAATGTAGTCCTTTTTAAAGTAATTTTTCACAAATTTGCAAAAATAGGTTACTTTTTGAAAGAATTCCTCAGAAATTAGTAGCCAATGGCGATTTTGGCTACTAGGAATGGAAACATAGGCATCAGTATCATTAGCATGAAAATTTGCAAGTATGCACGTCATCATGGTAACATAATGTCCCACAGACAAAAGGGTTCTGACAATGTATCAGTTTAATTGTTTTATCATATATGTATTATAACATTCAGTTGGTTACCTTCTGTTTTATATTAAATGATTTCTTTTAACTATTTCAGTGTCTGTGAGTACAGAACAAACCATGTCTACAGATAGAGATCAACTCCTATCTGGGAGTTCTTTATTGTCCAAATGGTCAGTAACATCAAGTCCACTTGGTAAGTAAAGTATTTCACTAATGTTCTTAGTTTTATATCATTGATTTTGTTTCCCTAAAATTACTACTGAATAAAGGTATTTTTCCCTAGTGAAAATTACTATATTTCCAAATTCATCATTGAAATTCCCAAAACAACAGTGATATACTTGCAAATTAAATCTAGCTGCCCTTACCCACAGAATGTTAGATAACATCTTTGCAATGAGGATACCAAGCTATTGCAACCATAATATTTTTGTGTTTTAGAACTTCAAATTTTCCCAATTTCAAAGGCAGAGGGTAGTTTTTTTTAAAATGTAACAAAATCACTGTAGTTTGAATAGGTTGTTCATATCTCTGTCAGCATAACCATTTCATTTAAGAAATGACATTCTGATCATTGTATTTCAAGGGGTAATGAAAGATAGTGTGGCGCATGCCAAATTGAAAATGAAGGGCTTTGCCCTTCATCGAATTTGGCACACGCCACACTATCTTTCATTACCCCTTGAAATACCATGAGCAGAAATGTCATTTCTTATATTTACAATTCTTTCTTTTAATAAATATTTTGTACCTTGGCGCTATGTTTTCCATATTTGCTCGTGTGATATAGCGTTTTTAGCCATGCAAGATCGGCGTGTCTCACATGACCACGCGACCCCCTGTGTAGGACATGACGTAATATTGCGGGAAAATTGATACACATCAAAGGTCATGACCCCCATTATCTTTCATTGGGAATTGCAATACAATTGCTTCTGTATGTTTCATCGAAGACAGGTACAGTCATATTGTAAATATTAGAGAATATTTCAAGAATTATATCAACACAGTTGTTCCCTTTGTAATCATCATGAAAAAGCAGAAAATATCTGAAAGGTATAAGGTTTTATACAGCATGATTGTCAAGATGGGATTTTCAAAGTTAATTTTACCACATTTTACAGAACATTGTAATTTGTCATTATTTTTGGAAACGGGCATTGTTTGAGTGGGTCTACATATGGTGATTATAACACTTATAATTATATGATACAAGGCATTAGAGAAATGAATTTAACTTCATTAACAGAAATAAAATGCAAGAAAAATGTGCAAAACACCAGCTTACCTAATAGTAATTTCAAAAGCACCTGTCATGTAAAGTGGAACAGCCACAAATCATCATTTAGTTTTTTTTTTGTTTTTTTTTTTCAAATAATGTAAATGTTTTATGTTTTCCATATAGGCCTAAAAACTGACCTTGGAGGAGACCATAAATCTTCCAAGCTATCTTCCAGTAGAGGAGTTACCATGGATACATCAGTTGGAGGCAGCAGCCTGCTACAGTCTTCATTGTTGGCTACCAAACCAACGACAGGATTCTTGGGTAAACATAAACCATCTGTACCAAAACAAACAGATGGAATTGGCAAAGAGAAGAAGAAAAAGAAAGGATATGAGAATACATTATTACAAAGTAGTTTAACAGGTCCTTCCTTACTCTCCGGTCCATCACTCTCTGGTTCATCTGTCTCTGGTTCATCACGCTTGGGGTCGTCGCTGTCTTCAAATTTACAAGGTTCCTCTTTGTCCTCAAATTTACAAAGTTCACTGATAAAACCATCCTTGACATCTTCATTGGGGCAGTCAAGTTTAATGCCTCCAAAATCAACAAATTTCGGTCAGTCAACACTTTCAGGAACTACCATGAAACAGGAAAGTAGTATGTCAACATTTGGAAAAGTCAGTTTTGAAAGCAGTTCCCATCTTGGACAATCTAGTTTAGGGAACCAGTCTAGTTTGACAGGTACCATGAAATATGGTGGGATGAGTGGATTAGGTGGAATGAGTGGCCTAGGTGGAATGAGCGGCCTAGGTGGAAGATCACTGTTAGGCTCAAATACTGGAGCTATGAAGGATGATGGAAAGGTAAAGCGAAAAATAAGTAAGAAAAAGTCAGAAAAGGAGAAGATCATGGATACAAAGTATGATATAGCAGTGAGATGTTACCAGGTGGAGACACCAGATTATGACCTGTCGTCAGGGATACCAGTAGATGCTGATGTTAAGATTCCAGATTTTATATCACCAGATAAAGATCCAATGCTTGTTAAAAGTATTGTTCCTGTACATGATGTGAATGGTATTAAGGTATGATAATGATGTTACTTACTTTTTCCATTAGAATTCTGATAACTTTGGTACTTTTCATATGAATTCTGATGAATTCTGATAACTTTAGTACTTTTCATATGAAATCTGATAACTTTGGTACTTTTCATATAAATTCTGATAACTTTGGTACTTTTCATATGAATTCTGATAACTTTGGTACTTTTCATATGAATTCTGATAATTTGGTACTTTTCATATGAATTCTGATGAATTCTGATAACTTTGGTACTTTTCATATGAGTTCTGATAACTTTGGTACTTTTCATATGAATTCTGATAACTTTGGTACTTTTCTGATGAATTCTGATAACTTTGGTACCTTTCATATGAATTCTGATAACTTTGGTACTTTTCATATGAATTCTGATAACTTTGGTACTTTTCATATGAATTCTAATAACTTTGGTACCTTTCATATGAATTCTGATAACTTTGGTACTTTTCATATGAATTCTGATAACTTTGGTACCTTTCATATGAAATCTGAATCTTTGGTACTTTTCATATAAATTCTGATAACTTTGGTACTTTTCATATAAATTCTGATAACTTTGGTACTTTTCATATAATTTCTGATGAATTCGGATAACTTTGGTACTTTTCATATGAGTTCTGATAACTTTGGTACTTTTCATATGAATTCTGATAACTTTGGTACTTTTCTGATGAATTCTAATAACTTTGGTACCTTTCATATGAATTCTGATAACTTTGGTACTTTTCATATGAATTCTGATAACTTTGGTACTTTTCATATGAATTCTGATAACTTTGGTACTTTTCATATGAATTCTGGTAACTTTGGTACTTTTCATATGAATTCTGATAACTTTGGTACTTTTCATATGAATTCTGATAACTTTGGTACTTTTCATATGAATTCTGATGAATTCTGATAACTTTGGTACCTTTCATATGAATTCTGATAACTTTGGTACTTTTCATATGAATTCTGATAACTTTGGTACTTTTCATATGAATTCTAATAACTTTGGTACCTTTCATATGAATTCTGATAACTTTGGTACTTTTCATATGAATTCTGATAACTTTGGTACTTTTCATATGAATTCTGATAACTTTGGTACTTTTCATATGAATTCTGATAACTTTGGTACCTTTCATATGAATTCTAATAACTTTGGTACCTTTCATATGAATTCTGATAACTTTGGTACTTTTCATATGAATTCTGATAACTTTGGTACTTTTCATATGAATTCTGATAATTTTGGTACTTTTCATATGAATTCTGATGAATTCTGATAACTTTGGTACTTTTCATATGAGTTCTGATAACTTTGGTACTTTTCATATGAATTCTGATAACTTTGGTACTTTTCTGATGAATTCTGATAACTTTGGTACCTTTCATATGAATTCTGATAACTTTGGTACTTTTCATATGAATTCTGATAACTTTGGTACTTTTCATATGAATTCTAATAACTTTGGTACCTTTCATATGAATTCTGATAACTTTGGTACTTTTCATATGAATTCTGATAACTTTGGTACCTTTCATATGAAATCTGATAACTTTGGTACTTTTCATATAAATTCTGATAACTTTGGTACTTTTCATATAAATTCTGATAACTTTGGTACTTTTCATATAATTTCTGATGAATTCGGATAACTTTGGTACTTTTCATATGAGTTCTGATAACTTTGGTACTTTTCATATGAATTCTGATAACTTTGGTACTTTTCTGATGAATTCTAATAACTTTGGTACCTTTCATATGAATTCTGATAACTTTGGTACTTTTCATATGAATTCTGATAACTTTGGTACTTTTCATATGAATTCTGATAACTTTGGTACTTTTCATATGAATTCTGGTAACTTTGGTACTTTTCATATGAATTCTGATAACTTTGGTACTTTTCATATGAATTCTGATAACTTTGGTACTTTTCATATGAATTCTGATGAATTCTGATAACTTTGGTACCTTTCATATGAATTCTGATAACTTTGGTACTTTTCATATGAATTCTGATAACTTTGGTACTTTTCATATGAATTCTAATAACTTTGGTACCTTTCATATGAATTCTGATAACTTTGGTACTTTTCATATGAATTCTGATAACTTTGGTACTTTTCATATGAATTCTGATAACTTTGGTACTTTTCATATGAATTCTGATAACTTTGGTACCTTTCATATGAATTCTAATAACTTTGGTACCTTTCATATGAATTCTGATAACTTTGGTACTTTTCATATGAATTCTGATAACTTTGGTACTTTTCATATGAATTCTGATAACTTTGGTACTTTTCATATGAATTCTGGTAACTTTGGTACTTTTCATATGAATTCTGATAACTTTGGTACTTTTCATATGAATTCTAATAACTTTGGTACCTTTCATATAAATTCTGATAATTTTAGTACTTTTCATATGAATTCTGATAACTTTGGTACTTTTCATATGAATTCTAATAACTTTGGTACCTTTCATATGAATTCTGATAACTTTGGTACTTTTCATATGAATTCTAATAACTTTGGTACCTTTCATATGAATTCTGATAACTTAGGTACTTTTCATATGAATTCTGATAACTTTGGTACTTTTCATATGAATTCTGATAACTTTGGTACTTTTCATATGAATTCTGATAACTTTGGTACTTTTCATATGAATACTGATAACTTTGGTACTTTTTATATGAATTCTGATAACTTTGGTACTTTTCATATGGATTCTGGTGAATTCTGATAACTTTGGTACTTTTCATTCAAGAGTTTTTGTTATATCACATACTGATGCGTACATAGTGCATAACATTGGCTGCTTTCTCAAGATGTCAGACTTTTAAACCACAGTATCTCACTGTTTTAATTTTAGCTATAATCACGCACATGTAAAAAAGGGAAATTTTCTTGTCTTGAAACTTTACTGGTTTATTCTGTGGTAATATAAAGGCTTGAAAGATCTACATAGTTAATTTGGGACATTGTTGGCCAGTATGCTAGCACTCTGAAACGAAAAGTATAATATTTGAAAATGAAGTAATGCATAAATGGCGGCATCCATGTTAAACATATTTTACAAGTCATAAAGACAATGGGAAATAACTTAATTTCTTGTATTTATGATATTTTTAACAAATATTTCTAACTTCAGGTATTTGTTAAAATCCACAATATGGACTTTTCTTGAAATTGATTTTATACAAATTTGAAATTTAATTCTCTGACCACGCATAGCTTTAAAATTGCTGATGCACCTTAAATAATATGTAATGTACTAATGACTTATTCATGTACAGTATAAGAAGAAACATTGGCGGGGAAGCAATATTAGCAATCTTCGCGGTGGCACTCGTACCACGAATATATCTTCCCGGTGAAATTTCCTTCCCCTCGGTACACTTTCCCTACAGGCAGAACCATGAAAATTTTTTACCGCAAAATAGTTAGGAAGATCAATACCGTGAAGTTTCCTGCCGCTAATGTTTCTTTTATACTGTATGTATCTGTCATAATTTTGAGTTTGTTTAATTTACAGCATGCCTTTATCAACGCTGTCAGTGGATCACTTATATGTAGACCAGACTTCAAAGACTCTACAGATTTTACTCGTGTCAGTTTGACGGTCATGGCAGAGAGAGTTATCTTTTATGATCCAGAATTTGTGCTTAAGGTAGGCAGAAAACTATCCAAAGACCTCGCTTTTATATTAGTAAATATAGGCAAACAAACATTGACCAGTCTGCTTGACCTTTCATTAGGAATTCAGTAAAACAGGAATATAATGAACATGCTTACAATGAATACATGGATAGTACAGAGTCAAATATAGGGCCAGACTGCTCATCAAATACATGTCTATTTATAACAATATAATAAAGTCGCTTTATAATGAAGCTAAAAAAATAGAGTCCACAGGGCTTCTTTATAAACATGTTTTACTGTATTCACATAGGAACATGAGTATAGTTAGGAATCACAGTGTTATTACATACACACATGTTTACACTTTGAAATTATGTAGATGACAAAAACACTTGTGGTCCCTAATTATAAATGTAATTGACCATAATGAATATTTAAATTAAAGTGCAAGTTGACAGGTCAATGTTGTTTGTCTATACATGTATATATTGACTTTTGATGAATTTGGGTTTGTTTTACCCCCAACATTCTAGACTCGCACCTTTGATAACACAATTTACATATACTGAAAACACTGTCAACAATTTGGCGACAAATTCTGATAGACTGGAATGGTTCTTTATAGATTATTAAAGAGAAATATTAAAGTATTACAAACACTGAGAGTTATAGATTTTGTGATTTCAACTGGCTTTATTTTACTGTACCTGTAGGTCTTTTATTTGTTCATCTGAATCTTATTTCTCCAGAAATTTTTCCCTAAAAAATTCCCCAGATTTTTGTCAATTTTTGAAATCATGGTCGTAGGACTAAAACACACTTCCACAAATTTTATTTTTAGTGCAAAACCCATAACATTTGTAAAAATAATAATAAAATTAAGTTTTGTTCAGTAACCATGACCTGCATGTGAGTATATACATTTGTACTGTATCTGATCTTTGATCCTTTTTCCAGGTTGCCCTTTACACCAGAAAGCAGCTAAACATAAGAACAACAGCAAATTTCCTGCTGGCTTTAGCTTCAAACATCCAGCCATGTAGACCATACCTGAAGAAATATTACTGTGCATCTATAAATCTGCCCTCTGATTGGATAGAAGTCGCTGAAATATACCAGGTATTTTAGTTTGTGTATTGTGTTATTGTTGTATAAGGAGTGGAGCAATGTTGTTTTACACCCCAATCAATATTTTTAACTTATCCATGCATCATGGTGGTTAGCTCTGGGATGGAGAAAATCGGATTGCCTATAGAGACAATTGCTAACATTTTCCAAGCAAATGGACAAACTTTTTCACTCTAAAATTTGCCAGAGTGGGGTTCAAATCTAGGTGGTCACCGGAGAGAGGTGCTTTGAATTGTAATAATTCACAGTGCTAACAAGTTCATACATAATATGGCCGAAATAAAAAAAAGTACTTCATGTAATTTTTTTTGGTGGTTGATATATTTGTAATATCAAAATTATACTTAAACCATAATCCTTATTAATAACAGATTTGTGAAGCTTTTAATGTTGAAATCAGGAAACTTTTCAGACATAACAACAATTTTCATGTTGGATTAATTTTTGCAGTAGATTAGCTTCTACAAAAATATAAAACACAGTGAATATTTCTACAAATTCATGTACAGTGTTTTTACTTTTAATTTTATTTTAACAATGTTTTATTGTCTATTAAAACACATCTCTCTATTAGTTTTGTTTTAAATTAACATTTCCATTTTATTTTTCAGGCATTTCATGACAAGAATCTGAATTTTGGAGCTCTGCCATCAGCACTAAGAAAAGTGATGATCAGTAAATTTCCTGACTTTGACAAGTACCAGCTAGGTTAGACCATGTTATTACTTGTATAAAAAGTGTGCCAGTTTATTTTTCATAAGAAGCTACATTTCATCACATTTGCATTTAAATGTTTTGGATTGTTTTATTTTCATCACTTTTAAGTGAAGATAAAACAAAATGTTAAAATTTCCCAAGTTTGCAGTAGTTCTTAACAGTCAATATGTACAGTAGAACTTCGATTATTGGAACTTTGATTTTGAATACCTTAGGTTATTTGAAGTTCTCGGCAGGTCCCGACCATCCTGCACTATAATTCTTATTAAAAAACTTCTTTTATTCAAACTCCGTATTCGGAATACTGGCGATTATTCAAATCTAATCTTGAGTCCATAAAGTTTTCAGTAAAAATAAACCCCCAAAAATTTGAAGTTGACATTTTTATTTATTAAACTCCCCATATACCTTAGGGAGTATGGCTTCACCTTTACCTTAAATTGTTACCCAAGCATATTATTATTTTCTTCCTTACTTTCTATATTGATTTTGCAATAACAAAATCATGTTTGCTTATATATTTTAGCAAAGTACAACAAAGACTCATCGAAGAAAAAGAAGAAGAAACAGCCGAAACAAACAGATGAAGATGTAACTATGACTGACTCTTCCAGAGGACGGGGAAGAGGTGGACCTGTCAGAGGGAGAGGAGCTCTCACAAGAGGTAGAGGTGCTCCAGCCAGGGGAAGAGGTGCTCCAGGGAGGGGAAGAGGTGCAGCTTCCACCGGTGGATCAGACAGGGATCAAGCAAGAAAACGAAGACGGGTTCTAGATTCTGACACTGATGATTCTGATTCGGGTGATGAAGACAATTTACAGAGACAGGTATATTTATTCTTATCTTTTATATCAAATATTTGATGAGTCTGTTGTTCCAGTGACAAGGGAGGTAACTCAGATGATATTGTTGAGTGATTTTCTATTGTAAGACCATTTCACCTACAAAATATACTTGTGGCTACAAGTTTACAAGAGCTTTGTCAGGAATAGAAAAATTAGGTTAATGTGACCTACATTTTCAAGGTTCAGTGTAAATGTTAATTATTTGATGATATTGATTGAAAGATGTGCTTGTGAAAATTTAGATTTGTATAGCTCATATGTCGGAAATCAGTTTAAAGATTTTATTATAAATACTGCTTATTGAATAGAGATTCATATTCCTCCAAGTTTTAAGGCCTAAACCCAACTTATTAATATTTTCTTTGTTTTTACAGAAAAGTGTTGTATATGATGATGAAGAGTCACCAGAAAAGTTAGAACAGTTGAAATTTACACTGAAACAGCTGATTCGTAAATTACACATCACTGAACCTGTGGAACATGTCATGTGTCTCATAGGCAAGAAGTATGTATAAATATGTAATATTTAAATATAATCATAATTATTTAGATGATGTGTCTTTTTCCATTTTAAGTTATCACTTGGTGAGCAAGAAACTTTTGGAATCTAGTTACCAGCATTCATTCTAGGATTTTTTAGATGAGGTCATTTTCAAAAACTTTCTCTAAAACACCATAACATCAATATTTTGTGTTTATGTAATGTTAAATATGCCCCGTAAGGCCTTAGCGATGGGATCATTTGGCAAATTAAAGGACCAATGACCCCATTACCCCCATCTAGAATGGACACTAAGTTCCAGACTGAATAAAGATAAGACCATGCAAACCTTCATTATCATTCATGGGAAAACCATGCGTTCATTACTTGACCATTACAGCTTTTGCACTTACCAAATGATAATAATTTTGATTTTAGCTAAGATAAAAGTGTTTATGTGTAGTTAGCTTAAAAGTTGGATGTTTGAAATAAAAGGAAAAATTTAATTAATAAAAGTAACTTTATTCTGACAGGGGGGGGGGGATTTATTCAGTATATCCTCCATTCAGTTACAGTAAAATCTAGGTTAAATACTAGTATTAGATCAGTTAGATTTTGGCAATATGAAGGGGTTTGGCAATATGAAGGGGTTTGGCAATATGAAGGGGTTTGGCAATATGAAGGGGTTTGGCAATATGAAGGGGTTTGGCAATATGAAGGGGTTTGGCAATATGAAGGGGTTTGGCAATATGAGGGGTTTGGCATTATGAAGGGGTTTGGCAATATGAAGGGGTTTGGCAATATGAAGGGGTTTGGCATTATGAAGGGGTTTGGCATTATGAAGGGGTTTGGCATTATGAGGGGTTTGGCATTATGAAGGGGTTTGGCAATATGAGGGGTTTGGCATTATGAAGGGGTTTGGCATTATGAAGGGGTTTGGCAATATGAGGGGTTTGGCATTATGAAGGGGTTTGGCAATAAATCAATGGAGACATATAAAAGAAAACATAAAATACATAGACTTTAGGGCTTCAAAATACTGCGTTGATAAGTGAGATGGCATTGTCATCAAGGGGTAGTGTAATGTGGTTTTACTTAGTAGACCCAAACAGATGAAACAAGAAATGTATAAAAGTATTGAACATGTAAAAGAAGTTGGTGATTTTTCATACTGTAATCAATCACCATTTTTCTATTTCTAGATACCCGGATTCATTAGATGAGTTTTACAAAGCTAAGTTACCTGGGACATGGGAGGAAGAGAGGTCTGGTAAGAGGATGAAGTTACCTGTACCTGAGACCTGGGAAACACAGGTATCCCTCAAAGGTAACAAGGCCAGCACATGGGAAGCTTTAATAGGTGAGTTCAGAATTTAATTTTAGTTCAGATTTTAATTTCACTCTTAAATGTAAATGTAATTGTTGAATCCAAGTGAAGAGTATTTAGTTATGTTGGTTTTACTATAATTAAGTTCCGCAATACCATGTGATCAGTTCTCTGTTACTTTTGTTAAGAATGATATGGAATGTACATATATTTACATCACATATTACAGGTACTATATTCCCTTTTTACAAGCAAATGTCATTTTATACATGATAATTGTCAGAGTTTAAGTCTACATTTGGCTTGTTGGCAATGTGCAGACCATCATTTCCATATCCTATATAAATAATAGTTCTGTAGAATCACCAATGGGTACACTGGTGACCCCAGTTACCAGAAATGTTTGATTATTCTTATAATATGAAATTCCATTTTCCTAGTCTTTTAGTCAACCTTTACTTGTTTCACCATTTATTTCTTAAACTTTCAAAAACCAAAGTCCTGACAAGTTTAAAAGGTCTATTGTGATTTCCAGGTTCTACTAAGTGGATTCATTAGATTTGTTTATTAATAATTTTAAATCAATATTATTTTTCAGATCATAAAAAATTACCATTTATGGCCATGTTGAGAAATCTAAGGAACTTAATAAAAGCTGGGATTTCTAGTAAACATCATAATATGATAATAAGAAGACTGACAGATGAGGTGAGTAACTTACATATACTATTACAGTGTACTGATGTTAAATTGATATACTATAGGCATGATAGGGTACTGTATACATAGAAATACTCACTTACTACAGTGTTCTGGTGTTTAACACCTATATAGATAGCACTGTGTAAACGGAAATACTTACAACTTACAGAGAGAATTAATTTCAAATAGAAAATTAATTTGCAGAACTATAATTCTCTTGCTTTTACAGCCCACTCTCTATGTTTTAAGCTGGAGAACTTTAAAATACTTTCAACGATTTGACATTTGCTTTCAGTAGAACATTGTCATTGCTGGACATTACCTTTTCTACTAAACATGCCCATCAATGTCCTTCATTTGTTTTCTAAAATTTTAAATTATATCAAGTGAAACTGAACCCACTTCCCAATATCCCTGCCCCTCCATCACTTCACCATTTTTCCAAATGTACTATATATCTTTGATGCATCCATACAGACAAGTTATCATGGGGGTTGGTGTTATCCTGATCTTGAAAAGGCAATCGGAAGCTGAAAATTCATAATTTGTGAAGTGTTCAGGGAGTGAGGTTTATATATTTTGCAGCAGACTATACATTTTAATTTTAATTTTAATTTTCAGTATAATCCTCAATCTAGTTAGACTACTTTTCTTTCATATTATCTATAACTATTCAATTTGGTCCTTAATCAATAATATACCACATGCACATTAAGGCCCATGGGCCTCTTGCTTTGATATACCAGAAAAAAATTATTTTTATCCTTAATTACCCAAATCATGAAATGTTGATTTTGAATATTGTAGAGACAAGTTGTCAACAGCAAACAGTTCCCCTTCCAATTTTTCTCTGCATATGAAGTGCTGGGTCAGCTTCAAAAGGATTATGAAAATAGCCGTAAGTTCACTACATATACACGTTTATTACAATTTAGTAGTGTTTTTATAGATGTTTTTAAATTATTTCAGGATGCCATAACTTCTGTAACCAGGGGTCCTCAGTGGCCAAGTTAATCAATCACTGATAGATATCAGCTCCTCTCATCCCCTAGGTTAAAATCTCACTGGGGCAGATCCTAGTGTGAAAAGATGGGTCAGTTCACTTGCCAAAGGTCTTCAGTTTTCTCTTTTTGTTCCCACTTCTTCCACCATCCAAGAAATGCCCACTTTGTTATAAGTAAAAGAATTTTGACCAGATTTAGCAGTTTAATTAGAATGGGAAATGTAAACTGAAAAAATAATCTACTTGAAACAATAAAATTATTGGGTTGTTTCAAGTAGGTTAGGATGAGTGGCTGAGTGCTTTATCTGAGGTCTGTAAAACTCTGTATATAAGCCATTCAACGATAATGAAACCTGTCAAAACACTGTCTATTAAGACTACTAAAAGTAATGGAACCTGTCAAAAGGCAAGGTCTCTATTATCACATGGCCGATAAACATGTATATAGAATTGGGTCATTAAGATTAGTTTGACTTGTAAAAAAATTAATTTCAGAAAATGCAATCATCAAAGAAGCAGAAATACAAGCAGCTACAGGAATGTCATCCCTCAGTGTTAATACCCGGGGGAGGGGACGAGGAGGTAGAGGGAGAGGGAGAGGAAGAGGTCGTGGTGGTGCCAGTGGTGATGGCGAGGTTAAGTGGTGGCTAGAGAAGAAGAGAAAGAAACTAGAGGACAAAAACAAACCAAAGTATGTTTAAAATCTTAAGTAAGACTTATATTTATACAGTCAGCACTCTTTATAACGGCCATCTCCGTGATCAGCAGTTTTGCCGTTGTAAAGAATATGCTGTTGTAATGAATTTAGCATGATTTTGTAAGAGTTATGTCCCCTGATTCAAGTTATGTACATACACCAGACATGACGGTTGTAGTAGATAGCCAATGTACAAGACAACGTATTGCAATATAGACACAACAGAAAATGATTTAATTCCTTTAGAATATGAACAAATTATCACTAATTTAATTTTAATAAAGTTTAATAAATTCTACCTGATCGTTTTTGTCTTATTTACTGGTAGATGAAATTTCAAACAGTGTGTAGGTGGGCTTTTTTACAGACCATCGCTATTAGGTTCGTTCTAGTGTTTGTATGCAACTGGAACTTTTGTTGTTGATGCCTATTATTCATTAGACTGTTGTTTATTATATGCAACATTCCCGTTTTGAATTTATTTGCTTCCAAATCGTCATGCAATTTCCCGTGAATTTGCACACGACACTGTACTGTTTATCTCCCTTTCAGGAAAAGAGAAAGTAAAAAAATGAAAGAAGTCTTGTTAACTTGAAATAAATAACAACGCACATCATACCGTTATTTAATGCAGATTTCATTCACCTGACATCGTTATTTATTTAATAAAAAGTTATAATTTTACGGTAATTATGAATTAAAGAGGACACAAAATTGTGGGAATTCCCGTTGTAATGTGTATCACCACATGTCTAATCCAATGAAATTCATTGATAACGTCACTTCCTAAATTCCAAGGGACATCCTGAAAAATGTCTTTGATGCTAAATCTGTATGCGGACAGAACATGTTACAACCGATTTTTCTCAGCTTAGATGTTTAATTTAACCAACTTTCGCTTTCAAAGAAAATTAAAGTACTTATTTGAGGTATGGTTTTATTGAGTTTACTTGAAAATTGTGATTTATACGCGTACTCAAAAGTTTTGCTCACTAGCCGGTATATCTCATTCGAGTGATAATCATCCCGATAATTACCGTCAGGTAAATTTAATTATGGGTACCTATTAATTACTGACCACGACGCATGCAGGTGTTCTATCGGCAATCAGTGTCACTGTCACCTGTATAAACAATCGGTGAAGCCGTGTAGTCGTGTGCAGCGATGCCTGAAGGCATGGTGTGTTTGATACGGTCTGATCTTCTGCCGGTTAGCAGTGCCGTTATAACGAACAAAATTAGTGTTAATTTTGTACATTCGTTCCCGACTTTTCATTGCCGGAGCCGGTAGCCGAATATGCCGTTATAAAGTGTTATAATAACGCTGCGATGGATTTGTTTCCAACAATTTTTTGTCGTTAACTGAGTATGCCGTTATAAAGGGTGCCGTTGTAAAGAGAGTTGACTGTAATAACATTTTACCAGTTTTAATTTTACATCACTAGGTGGCCATTAAGTATCTACCTGTAGTGGTTAATCTGATAGTAAAATGTATATAATCTCAAACAGTGTACATTGTAGGTGATGTACCATTTCTGTTAGTACCTCACCAGAATATGATTCAAGATTTATACCTTCCTTCAGAGCACCTGTTTGATGCAGGCATACCTCTGATTATAAACTGATCAATGGTATACAGTCACACCTGCCTTAAAGGCCACCTCTATATAAGGACCGCCTGCTTTTAAAAGGCCAATAAAATTTTATTAAGGTTATTTGCACCTGTTTATAAAGGCCACCTGCCCACAAAGACAGTTTTCACAAGTTCCCTTGAAAGGCCTTTACAGGTTTGACAGTCCTTCAGGAACCATTCGTGATAATACAGGATAGTGGTTTTAATACTTTATTTGAGTCTGGACTGGCTTGTCATGTTTGAAATTGTTGTATTTTAGCATAGTCTGGATTAGTGACAGATTAGCATTTTAAAGCTGAGGTTATGCAATTTTGATGGTTTTACTATGAAATTCATATTATCTTATATTCAAAATTCTATCTAGTTATAGGATTCACAGAATATTTATATTTGTGTTTATATGTGAATAGGTATATAGACTTGACTGTATCAGTCAGATTTAGTAGGTGTTCTGAAATAGTACATCCAAATATGTGATATGTAATGCTCTATTTAAGGTCAACACATTTTGTTTGGTTTTGATATTCCCATGTATAAAAGAAGATGGAAAATTTGATAACAAACTTTTATGAGGAATAAAATCTGTAGAACAAATGTTAATATTTAATCGAAAATGACTGTCTAGTGCTGAAAAATGAACACTGGTATAATATGTAATTGAAATGTACAATGTACACATATTTTTATTGACAGGGAAACACCTTTTGATACAGCCCTCATTACCAGGTACAGAAAGGCCTTGGATACTGCTGTCAAGATAGCAACCGTTTATAATGTACAGCCAATCAGAGGGAAGACTATTGTACTGTGTGATGTTGGTCCGAGTATGGAAGTACCGTGTACAGCAGCTAGAGGTCTCGGCAAACCAAGAACGGTAAATACACAGCGATTTTGTTTGCTTAAAATTACTACCAAATAATGGTAGTTTCCCCCTAAGGGAAAATCAGTAAAAATATTTCCAATTTGTCCACAGAAATTCCCCAAAACAACAGTGATATACTAAAAATTTAAATGTACTGTATATTTGTAGTTGTCCTTACTCACAAAATATCAGATAGTACTACAATTTATATTATAAGTGTCTTTGCAATAAACACTTGTAGCTTTCCCAAGCATATATACCATTAAGCAGCTTGTTATATTAGATCACAAAATTTTAATTTTCCCAATCTTAAAGGCAGAAGGTAGTTTTTAAAAAATGTAACAAAATCATTGATACATACCCGGTATATGTTTACTTGAAAATACATACAAAAATATAAGATGGTATACATCACTATAAGATTGAACATGTATGTTTAAGCATCATTTTGACTACATTTGGCACAATTTTACTTTAATTTTAGCTCATTTGACCTACTGCATTTGTTAACCGCTTGTGCACTTAACATATTCTGTGATATACATGTATAAACTTTTGGGTGGACATTTTGTTTAAATATACAAATCACAATTGAAGGGGTTATGTACCCAGTGGGCCTATTAAAGAGTTAGTGGGAAACAGTGAAAAATCTTACAAACTCTCCTAGTTAAAAATTGTTAGTGGGAAACAGTGAAAAATCTTACAAACTCTCCTAGTTAAAAATTTAAAGCATGCTTTTAGCTTATATTAATTCACTTAATGAATATTTATTGACTATTTATTTCTGTGTTATTTTAGATGAAGGAGGTATCACTTTTGTTGGGACTGATGTGTAAATATTCGTGTGAAAACTGTGATATGATCCTGTTTGACCAGAACCAGTATACAAATGCCGAGCTAGACAAAGGGACAATACTGGACAACCTAGAGAGACTTCTTAACCCAGCTGTAGTATGTAGCTTTAAGGGTTTAGTGTGCTTTGCCTGGTTTTGTAGTAGAATGTTATATTATGTGAAACATTTTAAGAATTCTTCTTGAATTTACCATTAATATGTTGATTTTATAAAAATAAAAAAAGAAATGAGAATATGTGTCTGTTAATTTTCAAGAAATCTACAATCATATTTACATATTTGCATTGCATGATTTTTTTACCTTTAATAAATTGTCTAGTGACATCAAATTCAATATGAAGGACTATGATTTAGGTTGATTAATATGTCTAGACTTGTTGGAATCATCATTTATTTTTTGTTAGAATATATTTATGGTTTTTGGGATTTTTTTTTTGTTTATTTTGTTTTTTTTACATCTATCAAAGAAATGTAATATTGTAATAGTGTCCATTTGTACAAAGATTGCTTCAGGACAAGACACAAGTCTGTCGAACCCTGCTGTGTATCTTTTAGATTGGTAGTCTACTTGTAATGATATTTCAATTTTATATTATTGTTTTAGGGGGAATTACAACAGAAGAAATATAACACAAAATTTGCACTACCAAATGAGATCTTACAGGATGCATTGAGGGACAGAGTTCAAGTAAGTAATAAATCAGCATTTTACTGTAAAACAAATTTATTATAGTCCAACTTGCCTTAAAGGCCAACTTTATATAAGGGTCACCTGCTTAAAAAGGCCAGTAGAATTGTATCCCAATTGTTGTTTAATCATATTACTTGAACCTGTAATTAAAGGCCAACTGCCCATTAATGCCAATTTTATTTGTTCCCTTGGGTGGCTTTTATAGACAGGTTTGGCTGTACATGTATAACCCCCAAATAAATGGGGGACAATTTTGAAATGGCATCCTATTTGAGATATAACAGTGTACATGCTTAGGGCTGAAGACGGTTGGGGTTCTTTTGGTTGTACAATTTTGAAATGGCATCCTATTTGAGATATAACAGTGTACATGCTTAGGGCTGAAGACGGTTAAGGTTCTTTTGGTTGTACAATTTTGAAATGGCATCCTATTTGAGATATAACAGTGTACATGCTTAGGGCTGAAGCCGGTTGGGGTTCTTTTGGTTGTACAATTTTGAAATGGCATCCTGTTAGAGATATAACAGTGTACATGCTTAGGGCTGAAGCCGGTTGGGGTTCGTTTGGTTGTACAATTTTGAAATGGCATCCTATTTGAGATATAACTTAATTATGTATACAAAATCTTACTGATGTACAACTTTCTGATTTCCTGTTTGTAGTATTTTGAGATTGATACTTTAGATTACTTTTTGTCATAAAAGATTTATTAAGACATAATTTCACGAGGACTCTCAGTCATGAATTCATATATCACATGAATGTTCCAAGAATTGCAAAAAATTGAAAAGCCAAACTGCAAAAGATACCAGCAATCGACTATGACTGTGGAAGTTACAAATAATACAACAAAACATCTTAGCAAAAGGAGATAATTGTCTGTCTATCACAAATTTTAATATTTACATGGATTGTGGTCACAAATTTATTTTTGCAAAATAAAGCTTAGGGTTCAGTATGCAAAATGTTATACTCGTGAATTCAAAGTAATATACAGTAATATAGTGTTTCTACCTATTTTAGGTTGATAATATAGTGTTCCTGAGTGGTGGTGCTTCCACGCCATTACAGAACTCTTATCTGTCTCCATTCTTAAAGAAGTACAGACTGATAGTTAATCCAAATCTGCTATATGTAAATATATCCTTCGCTGGTAAATCATGTGGGTAAGTAGTCGGATATAAACGTCAGTTTGTTATAACCCCACACAATAAAACTTTAGGGTGATATAAAGGAATCACCCTGTCCTTCTTTGTGGATGGATTTTGGAATAAGTATAAACCAACATGAAATGATGTGCCACATATCAAATTTTAGGTGCATAGGTCAAAGTCACAAGGTCAAATCTTAGAAATAACAAACATGGCAATGTTTTGGATTGGGTATTTGTCTCTCAAGGGACTTAAGTTTATCCTTGTCTCTGTATTAATGGATTAATAATCTTGCTCAAATGTAAATTACAAGATCACAACTTATTTATTTATTTATTTATTTATTTATTTATTTATTTATTTATTTATTCTTGAGATAATTTGTTTGTCTACAATTACATTAAGCATAAACATTAAAATTATCTCTTTTATGGTTTCATTTTGACCACTTTTGTGGCAATACAAATACATTGTATTAAACTTTATACATAAATAAAAGTCTTCTAAATAACCATTATTTATTATTTGTTCATTATTTCAGATTTGCAGATAATATACAACCAGAACATGACAATGATATTTATATATCTGGATTCAGTGATCAGATCCTCAGGTAAGTCATTTAGTAACCATGTAAACAACAGCTCTAAACTTTCTCTCACCATATGACCATCTGTTTGATAATTATATGTCATTTAGTAACCATGTAAACAACAGCTCTAAACTTTCTCTCACCATATGACCATATGTTTGTTAATTATATGTCATTTAGTAGCCATGTAAACAACAGCTCCAAACTTACTGTTACCATTATACCATCTCATAATTATTTGTCATTAAGCTGCTGTGTAAACATTATCTCTAAACTCTCCTCATAAGACCATTTTTTCTCATATTTTTTCCTGAAAATTAGAAACAAGATCATGCAAGTTGCCATAACATGATAAATGGTGTTTAGAACCCTCTTGTACATTCAATACTATAAAAACACCACTAGGTATTTACTAAATGTGCATCCAAAGTTGGGGGGTTTTATTATCAGTCGCGTGTTTGTCCTTTCTTATCATGTTTAGCCCTTTCTATCATTTACTTGCATTGTATTCTATTCTTGGTTGCATAGGCATTTGACAAGCACATGTACTTGTTTTTGTCAGATACTAAGTTCTTCTATTTTTTGTCATTTATGACACTTACTTTAGTGATAGTTGTATGAAATTTATATTACCTGAAACAACAACAAATACAACAGTTGTCACTCAATCAATACATATACACATATACCATATAAGTTTTTGTTAAACAATTGTGGCACAATACACATTTTTGCCACAGCAGTACTTTAAGTCTTCTTCACAGTGTAAACTTTTAAACCTTTACCACCGTAAAAACTTTCAAACTTTCTCCACAGAAGTAATTTCAAGCCTTCTCCATAGTATAAATGCTTTACTTTAATTTGTTTTACAAATTTATTCTTTTCCACAGTGAAAACTTCAAGCTTTCTCCCCAGTAAAAACTTTCAAACTTTCTCCACAGAAGTAATTTCAAGCCTTCTCCATAGTATAACTGCTTTACTTTAATTTGTTTTACAAATTTATTCTTTTCCAAAGAGATAATTTCAAGCTTTCTCCCCAGTAAAAACTTTCAAACTTTCTCCACAGAAGTAATTTCAAGCCTTCTCCATAGTATAACTGCTTTACTTTAATTTGTTTTACAAATTTATTCTTTTCCACAGAGATAATTTCAAGCTTTCTCCCCAGTAAAAACTTTCAAACTTTCTCCACAGAAGTAATTTCAAGCCTTCTCCATAGTATAACTGCTTTACTTTAATTTGTTTTACAAATTCATTCTTTTCCACAGTGAAAACTTCAAGCTTTCTCCACAGTAAAAACTTTCAAACTTTCTCCACAGAAGTAATTTCAAGCTTTCTCCTCAGTATAACTGGTATACATTGATTTGTTTTACAGGTTTATAGCAGAGAGAGGTGATGGTGGACAGTTAATGCATGTAGAGAAGATAGATGAACTATTTAATCTGAAAACTTTACCAACTGTAGCTGTAGAGAGAACAAATAAACCCAAACCACCTAAACTTTCACCAGAGGCACCGTTACCGCTAGTCTCTAATACACCAAGGTAGGTTGTATTTTTTATTTTTGTTCATTAAGGAAGAAATAGACCAACAGACACATGAACATTGACAATTGAAAAAAGACAAAAAATCAGGCACTACAAAGATAGGGTTCCAAGATTCAATTATTTGTGAACACAGTAGGCCCTGTTATATGCATTGTTTGGGACTTTTGCCTATGAAATATATGTTTACAGATGACATGGATTTAGATCTTACTTTGGTCGATCCTAGTGTAAGAATGTTTGTCAGTTCACTCAACATAGATCAATGGTTTTTTCAAGACACTTTGGTTTCCTCCATAATCTCAGAACTGACTGCCTTTATACAAGTTAAAGAAATCTTGACATTAACTTAGAACACCATTAATCCACTCCAGCCCATTCTATTTTTATATGATTCTTTTCAATAGATCCTTCTGTTTATAAAAAGTGCAATTTTTATGTTGATTTTGTACAGCAAAAATAAAATGTTTTGTGAAGAAACCTCATAAGACAGGGTCCAGTAGATTTTTCTAATACATTTTATATCTACCTACCTAAAGTTTAATTCATGTTCGTCAGAGCACATGTTTTTCAAGCTTTAAGATATGAAAATCAATAAATTTTCTATCATGTCATATACCGTTGTGAAGTATGTATTTTGTCGTAATAAATGAGCACCAAGGTACATACCATCTCATTCAGAAAATAAAACGCAAAACTTTTTTAAAATCCTTTATTGATTTTCTTATCTAAAAGCTTGAAAAACATGTGCTCTGCCAGACATGAATTACCACCGTAAATCGGGAAATTTTGGCGTCGGGATAATTTGGCGGTTTTCTCCCAAAATGTGGATGTTTAATTTTGGTGTGTTTAAATTTGGCACTTCACTGAATAAGGCGTTTTATTTTTGGCACTTCATTGAATAAGATGTTAACAAACAGCCACAAGACGAACGGATTATGCTGATTGAAAACCGGAAGTGTTGTAATTTATAAATTAGAAAATGAAATGGAATGCACAATTAAGCCTTCCGGGTTTCATAAAATAACGATAATTCAAATTGAAATACCGATTTATCGGTATATACTATATATGCAAGTTAAAGACAAAAGAACTGTATAAGGGGACAGTTCATTAATAATGAAACAAATTACGAAGCGCGTAGTAGTTAATTTTCAACACCCTGCGTGGAACCTTATCACCCTTGACCGACACTCGTTATGGCTTCCGTAATCAACACATTTTACAATTAAACAAACACACGTTTAAAGAAAGTTATGATGATTCTAACTGGGAAACAAAAGAAATAGACACGCGACTTCTTAAATCCATAAGTATTTACTGATTAAAAAACAATCACCTGATTAGATGACAGGTAAAAATGCGGTAAGGACAATATCGTAGGATATACTTAGTGAAGTCGGGTAGGGTTCAGACAGACTAGCGCTAGTTTACTTTTGTCGGACCGAAAACTGATTAGTCCGTTTATATTCCTGTTGTAAAATTGAAAATGTCCTAAAACAAAACATGTCCGACTGGTGATTTTTCACGTCGGTCAAAATAATTTTTTATCGGACAAGTCCGGCAAATATTACCGTTTTCCGGCAGGTTAAGATGAAAGTACTCTATTGCGGAACATCGATTTTCAGGTAAATATTGGCATTTCTTTTTTTTTAGAATATGTATTATTTTGGTGTGTTTAATTTTGGCACTTTAAGTTGGGTGCCAAATAAACCAAAATTAAACTACAGCCAAAATTTCCCGATTTACGGTAAACAGTAGTCCTTGTAATGCCCGGGGACATATAGGGCAAGGACTAGAGTTTTCCACTTGTCTCAATCTTGTACCATCTTCTCCAGTTCTATCAAGTTAGTTGATGTTCTTTCATTTCTTTCTCCACAATACATTGTATACATATAGAAAACATTACAGTTTTACTGTCAAAAGGTGCACTTTCCATTGTTTTAATTATCCCTTTTGTGTAAAACAGATTATTATGAACTTCTATGACACTAAAACATTGGGGATTTTTACTACAATAATTCAACAGTCATTAACCATTTACTTTTTTTTTTGTATAGATGGAGAACAGCTCGTGTATTTATATCCTCAACTTTCCGTGACATGCATGGTGAGAGAGATCTTCTAACCAGGTTTGTGTTTCCTGAGTTGAGAGCTTTAGGAAAGAAACATTATATCAACATTTACGAGGTGGACCTACGATGGGGAGTTACAGAGGAAGATACAAGAAGTCACAAGTAAGTCTTCATGATCTTGTAGTTGGAATTGACCTTTCTCTAGATAAAAAAATGTTTTTTGTTTTTGCTGGTATACAAATGTATATGAATACAGGTTGGGTTATGACTGCTAATAACTGTTAGTTCTCTAATTAGTCCACAGAATATCATACATTGATTGATTTGTCAGCATTCTAACTAAACAGATGTTTCTATCCTTATTTGGAAAAAGGCTGTTTCATTCATCCCATGTTTGTCAGAATCTTGGATAAAAAAAGTGATAACTTTTAATTTTTGTCATATAAACAATATGATTGTAAATATGCATTCAGTCATGTTCAGTATTATGAATTAAAGTAAGGAATCACAAATTTAACTTGAACTGCTACACAAGTTTGAATTTTTCTAAAATGTAAAGACCCATATACCACAGTGGCGGATTTAAGGGGGTGTGCGGGTGTTGCAAACCCCCTTTGAAAAATTTAAAAGAGAGAGAGAGCTTTGGACTGATGTGACCCCATATGTTAATGTAACAACCCATTTCTGTATACATTTTGTTCCGGATCACATTTACTAGACCCCACGTCTCTGGAAGCTCGGCATCGAGCCTTCAGCGCTAGCACCTAGCATTGATATACTAGTAATTCTCAACCCTCCCTTTCAAAAAATCCTGGATCCGCCCCAGTACCAGTAGGTTATTAAAATCATCTGGTTTGACAAAGGAATAGTTGTTAGAAGGCAATCTAGGCGAGACTCCTAGTTTCACAATAGTAGCCATTAGGGAAATGTACACATGAAATTGTCACATGAATTTGCAGATGGGCAAGATGAGCCCACAGGGTGACAACAACAGCTCTCAAACTTTTTTTTCGTCAACTATGGTTATATACTTTTTGGATTAAACTTGTATTAATCTTATGTTGTATCTGCATTTGTTTTTTCTATGACAGGACCTTAGAGCTATGCTTAACAGAAATATCCAAATGTCAGTTCTTTGTTGGACTGTTGGGTGAGAGATACGGATGGACCCCAGACAAGTATGTGGTGCCTGATACAGACATGTATGACTGGGTCAGAGAGTACCCACCTGGAGCCTCAGTTACAGAGTTAGAGATGCACTATGCTGCTTTATCTAAAGCCAATAAAGTCAAACAAAAGGCTTTCTTCTATCTCAGAGATTCTAATTTTGAAAAGTAAGTTGTTTTTATTTATAACTTATAACTACATAGTATTTATAACATGAAATACTGCAACATTTATGGTCTTTGTAATGTAACTATATATTGTAAATAAGGAATTTTTTGTGAACATTTTATTTAAAATTCATAAGTTGAAATAAAACTATGATGACTGATACTTAAATTAAAGATAAATTCATCATGTTCATTGATGTAGTAGCTATGGTGTTTGGAAAATTTATATAAAGATGTACTAGTAATAGTATATTAATTTATTTTCAGTCAAAGTTTAAGATTTATTGCTTTTGGTTTCATTAATATACTTGAAAATTGGTCATTGTCAATTCATCAGAATCTTGAATACCGTAGTTACAAAATATACATTTTACTTCTGCAATATACATTTATTGTATACTGGAAACATAGTCTAAACTTCTACAGTGATAGAAACAAAATCTGAAATTTTGTCTTAAACCAGCTTTATAAGTTTTATATAACACCAGTTAAAGTAACATTAGTCAGAACGATTTTAAATGCAGTTTATAAAAAGGTCTGACCCATCACACAGGTGTTTTGGTAGTTACATCATCACAATATTGTGATTTACTTAAGAGTATGTTATTGTTCTTTTTCAGGGATATACCCAAAGAATTCCATATAGACTTTTTATCAGAGAATGATAGATCTAAAGAAAAGATAAATAAACTGAAGAACAGAATAAGAACCAGTGGCTTAGAAGTCTTTGATGGGTAAGTACACTAAGTCTATACTAGATGTTATTTCAATTCCTGAAGATCTACATGTTCTAAACTTGGGAATTTAACGGTACGTTAAATAAGGGCAAAGGTTGGTGATACATGTATCTTTGACTTGTTTTCAAAACACTTCTCACTAAACTGCCAAAAAAGCAAAGTTCTAGAATTGGATAATTTGTTTCAAGCACTACTGATGCGGATTTATATTCCTAAATGGCTGTCTATCGCTGTAAAATTAATACTACTGTGAAATCATTAATTTTCGTTGGGGATCAATTTTCGTGGTTTTAGTGGACAGCCTGAACCACGAATTTACGACCACCACAAAATATTAACCTCAAGTAAAAAGACAAGATATATGATAACTAATGGACATGCATATATGTACCATATTTTTTTGCTCTAGCGTAACTTACTCACACATAAACACAAACTTTTCACAAGGTAAAGATGCGTGGATGTTTGATTTAATTATGAAAATTATTTAAGTACATATATTATGTTTAATAAATTCTTCATTAATTTTTTAAATGTTTGTTTTCAATTAGGAACTGGTCGGGACGATAGGGACAGACAGGTTTCTAACCGTAACTTTCATCATCAATTATGACCCGTCTCATTTAAATTCCAATCAGATTACATATTAATTAAATAAACATTTTAACAATCTCTATAAACCTGTTTTATATTTATTATTACTAAGTCAGCTGTTTGATTTCTAAAAAACGAAACTTCATTCGAATCGGTAAGAGCCGCCATTGTTACTCTCGTAAACAGCTGATTAGGTCATCAGAGGTCAATAATTAGAATTTTTATAAAGTTGCCGATGTCACAGAAAAACATTCAGTTTCGTGTAAAGTGATTATAAAACACGTTGTGATTGATGTTCTATGCATAAACTTTTAAATCTAAATTAATAACCGCTTATTTGTACAACGTAACAGGTAGATCTACTCAGGCCAGGTGTCACATCGCTTGTGTAGTTATAATGATTACAGGTAATTAGCGCCTATCCGAGACTTAGTCATTAATCCGCGTCTCTGTCACAGTTTATTGCTTTCCTATTTCAACAAATAACTTTTTCTATAGGTGCCGATAAACAAACAAAGCATGACTTCCTACCCGTTATCAAGGCTCAAAGGACAAACTACATTTTTGACATAACAGTGAAACCACGAATTTACGTCCCAACGAAATGTTATTTTTTACCGATTCCACGAAAATTGGACCCAACGAAAATTAATGATTTCACAGTAATATAATATGTGATTTCACCCTCAGTAGTGTGTTATATTTTCTATCAGAGACAAAATTATTTCATATTTGGTTGAATTATAGTCCATGTTGAATATTGTGATTTTGTATGTTATTCAGGTACTCCTGTAGGTGGGGAGGAGTAGTAGATTCTAAACCTATAGCAGCTGGTCTAGAACAGTTTGGTTTACGAGTTTTAAACAACTTATGGAATGGTATCAAGAAAGTCTATCCTGATGAGGTATGTACTACTGATGTCACTTATATAGAAATACTGTATAATCCAACGTCTAGTTTAACCCTAATGTTATAGTCTGAGTTATCTGCCAATGGTAGTCAGCTTTCAAGCTATCAAAGTTTGACTGAAAAAAAGTGTCAACTATGAGACTCTATATTCTGTTACATTCAATTATACATGTAAAAGCCATATTCTAGCTATATTCTAAAGGATTTCTATATTCTTAAGCAATACAAGTATTTGTTCTGGTTCAGAGTTTTGATTGAATTTGGTTCAGAGACTTTGCAGGTGCTTGTTCTGGAATTCAGCGTACATTTAGTTCAAAGTTAATCCTTTATTTCAAGCAATTTTCAGTGAATGTTATGTGCCTTAATTTCAATTCCAAATTTGAAATGTTTTAGGATGCATTGCTGGACGAGACAACTCACGTTACAAAACAACATTCAGCCATGTTAGAGAATCTCCAGTCGAGTTTTACTGGTCGTCAGAAGATGATGAAGGAATGTATCCGACAGATAACAGAAGTAAACAGCGGAATATTAACCCTAGCTGGAAAACCAGGCACAGGAAAATCAGCATTTATGGTAAGTTTTAGATAGAGACTTTATAATGATACAGATGTCTTCACTTGAATCATTGTAGTTATACATTGCTATCCATAAGTAGTCATGCTAATTTATATTTACCATAGGTTTAATGTTATAATCATCACGTCACATTTCATGCATAAAATTGAATTGTTGAAGTTACTGTTGTATTTGAAAGTAAATTTATAATCTAAAAGTATGCAGAACAATTCTTGAATTTTAAATAAAATGTGGCAAAATATATTTTTTCAGTATTTGAATAAAATATCTTAAATAAATGGTCTAAGTATATGCAAAACAGTCAAGATGGCAAGAGTGAAAAATATTTTTACAGTAAAATCTGTTTAAACCTGAAAAAGGAAATATTATAAAATTTATATATGCAAACAACCTATTTTATACATAAAAATTGACTCCTTTCTTCCAACTTTTACAAGAGTAACAGTGAAAAATTTTAATTTCAATGAAAACAATTTGATATGATATACAATGTATAATGGTGTAGTTGTATATTATATACCATGTATATTTGTAGGCCTCTTTAATACATAATTATGTAGAATCAAAATTCTGTGACAGTTCCAATAATGTATTGGTCCATATAGTCGGTGCAGCTCCTGGGTCCACAAACATCCTGGCAACTCTAAGAAGACTCTGCTTTGAGTTAAGACGACAGCATGGAATACAGACAGAAATTCCAGAAGATTTCAAGTAAGAATGATCAACTATTTCTCATGTTTCTTGTGCTCTATATGATAGTGAAAATTAGGATAAATTGAGTAGATAAAAGTTGAGTTGAGTAATGGTATATTTCACTAATATCCAGACATCCCAAGCTATATGCAAAGTTACAGAAAGTTTGCTTGTGCGTTGTGCTGATGGCATTATACAGCAGGGTTCTTTATTGTGCCTACCGTGACATTGGACCTCATTTATTTTAAGTTTCCATCCAAAAGAACAATGACTTTCATTTCGTAATGCCGAGTGTTTGACGAAAGAATAGTCACTATCCACTTTCAAGTCTTGGGTCAGTCCCGATCAGGTTTCATGACCTCCAACCTTATAGCGAGCACTCTACCAATTGAGCTACTGCATGGGTGAACTAGATTAGAAATATAAGGCATTTACCTTTATTTTACTGATTTATGTATGGTGCAGCACATAGTGGAGACTTTACATTGCTGTCACTAAATTTTTGCTGAAACTCCACCTCACTTCGAAATAGGTGTGTATCAAATATAGTGAGCCCTGGAAATGAACGTGAATGGAATATGAATATATCTATTCTATTGTGAAATACACATGTATGTGTCATCAGATAGTAACGAATCTGTTTGAATGTAGACTTTGTTGGGGAATGAAATACTGCAGGATCCTTTAACATGTAGCAGGATACATTAATATAACCAGTACAATCTGATTTTATGGACCATGCTCTAAAATTATATCATCCCTAACAGTTTACAAGGCATTTTTGTTTATAAATTCAAATTATTTTGTCTTTATAATTAAAGTTTAAAGTTTAAAGTAAAATTTAATTTATAAATTTAGGAATTTTTAAAATATTTTTTTACAGAAATATTGTTCAGAAGTTTAGTGAGTTATTGTCAGAAGCAGCCTCAGCTTGCAGTTCACCATTGGTGGTGTTTATGGATGGTGTAGATATGATGGAGAATACACATCAACCACACAACATGGAATGGTTACCAGCCGTCATTCCACAGGTATGTTTTATAATTTGTATGTACAGTCAAACGTCTATAAAAGCCACACAAGGGAAACAATAAAAAATTTATATTCTAAAATTTGCCAGTCAAAACTGTCTATAAAGACCACCCAAGAGAAGCAATAAAAGGGGTCTTTATGGACAGGTGCCCCTTGTAAAGACATCCAAATAGCATGCATAAAGAGAAATTGAAAAAAATTAATGGTCTTTTAAAGAAGGTGGCTCTTATATCTAGATTAAAAAAGGTGGCTCTTATATATAGAGATGGTCATAGTCATTAACAATCTGAGCAAGTTTTATACAGTTGAACCTGCCTTAAAGGTCACCTCTATATAAGGGCCACCTGCTTTAAAGGCCAGTAAGATTTTATCCTATTTATCCTTTATTCCTCTTCATTAGTGTTATTTGAACCTCTATATAAGGGCCATATGCCCGTAATGACCACTTTTGCTGGCTCTCTTGGGTGGCCATTATAGACAGGTTTGACGATATATATATTATAATTTATTATATCTCATTTTGAAATACTTGAATATGATTAGCTATTTGTAAATAAAACAAACTGTCAAATATAACTGTATATACAGTAATGAGTTTGTAGAAATTAACATTGTAAATTATCAGCTGCTCAGAAACATAAGCACACAGTTTGTTTACAAACTAGTCATATTTGTTGTTAGAATCGTTCTAAAATAATTGAATTTCATTTTTAAAAAGGACCATTTTAAAATGCAATAACCAAATTTACTATTGACTTGAACTCATTTGATGGTGAAAATATTTAGAGTGATAATATGCCCTGTCAAACTCAACTGAATATAAAATTTTATATTTATGTAATCCTGGTTTTAGATTACATACATGCTTTAGATACATACATGTAGATTTCTTGTTTAATTTATAATATGCATGTTTTTTGTTTTGTAGAATGTGTGTTTGTATTCACGGCTTTAGATAATGTAAATGTCACAAGTCTCTCCAGCGAAAAAGACGAGAGAGTTTACTGTGGTTGGGTTAGATATGTTTGATAAAGCTGATGTTGTCAGAAATAACTTAGCTGTACACGAAAACAGTTGGATGAATCTCCATTCAATAATCAGGTTTGTATTGTAAACTTTATAACCTGTCGAAAATATCATCATACTTATAATTTTATATATTTAAACTTATTGGGTATAATATTTAATTATGATATCTTTTGGTTACTGCATCAGACTCGAGTTTTTTTTTATATATCAGATTTAAAAACAAAATCAAAACATTTGTAAAAAAAATTACTTTGAAGTCACCAATAATAATGAATAATCTTCATGGTCCAAATATGTGTCATGACCTTGAACCAAGGTCATAACAGAAAGTTCAAGGTTGCAGGAAAACTTTAAATGTTGATGGGGAAGGTTTTTGACTCTCAAGAGACAGTTCTAGTTATTTTTGTCATATTTTATGCTGAAACAAGAATTGAGAATTGTGGACTGACAATGTGCTTAAGTTTTACTACAGCAGTAATAGGGAAAATGTACAGTGAATACAGATATTATTGTTGATAAAGTACATGTAGTTATTTTCTTGATAGAAATTTCCATTTGGATAAATCTACACTGAACATCTATACAGAAAGTATTTACATATTCTGATTTCTTGTTACAGCTGAAGTTACTGTTGTCTAAAAAAGAAGCCAGTAACCCATTGTTCCTGAAACTTGCTTGTGAAGAACTCAGAGTTTTTGGTGTATTTGAGAAGGTAGGTTTTACATGTATCATGTGTATTCTAACCATCCCTTTAAGTTATATAAGTCTCAGAGGCTGTCATCTAAAGTGCCTACTTATTGGCCATAGAGCTTTTCATTCTAAAGTATGAATCACACCTGGGGTACATCCTAGCTTGAGAAAGTTTGTCAATTTGCTTGCTAAAAGACGGTGCCTTTTACAAGCATTCTGGTCTCCTTCACCATCCCTGACTTGACTGCTAAACAAAATTGAAAGAATGTTAACTGGAGCATAAACACCATTTCTCCACTTACGACTCCTCTTTTAACTTTTATCCATTCTTGCTTCATGTGAAATGCAATACATGTTGTATCTCAGTATAAGAATAGACACCCAGTAATAATGAATCGGATGTCAGTAAGAAAGTTAATAACATCAATTTTTTTTACCAGAAAAACAATTGTTTCTACATGCTTCTTAAATAAAAAAAACCTATATTATATAGATGTCAATATATTTATATTTTTCGCAGATAACCAACAAACTGAAGTCTATGCCACACACTGTACCTACACTGCTACAGGAAATGATGGCACGGTTAGAATCAGACCTGGGAAGAGATTTAATGAGTAGTGCTGCATTTCTTCTGGTGTGCTCTAGGGATGGTAAGAATAATTTATACATGTATTATGACTGTTAAGTGTGACAAATAGGATTTTCCATAAGAATATGTGAAAGGTTTATTATGCCACAACAAAACTTTATGCCACAACAAACATTTGCAGTAGACATGGTGTTTGTCTTGTCTGTTTGTAATACATTGGTTTGCACATAATAGCATCGGTTTATTTAAATGGAATTCCATCAAACCTCATACTGTGACATGTATTCTTGAAAGGAAGAAGCATAATGATTTTGGAGTTCATAGGTCAAAGGCCACTGTTACTATGAATAGATTTATGAGATTCTGTGCAATGTTTTAACTTTGCTTTAAAACTATACTTTTGAAATAGAGAAAAGTATTCAGTTTAGAGGTCAATTAAAGCTCAAGGTCACTTACTTTAAATGTTAAAGCCAATGTTGCTATTAATAGATTCAATGTTCCCATTTTATGATACATTTAGGTGTGATGGCAAACATTTCTCTAGTAAGTTGACCTTATCCTGGTTTTTTGGCAACTAAGATGAAAAACTTAAAATAACACACTGACAAATTTATAATGAAACTTAAAATTTTTTTTTGTTATATTTGTAGGTTTAGATGCTGGAGAGTTACATGACCTTTTAAGTATCAACAATCTGCTAGGCAATACCAAAGTGACAGTGCAAGATATAAGAAATATAAGTATGACTCCTGACAAGATGTTACCAGCAGCCGCATTTTCATATCTCAGAAGGTCACTGCAGACATTCCTCAATCCAGCGGATTCTTGGTAAGTTTCATTGATTTGATAAGTTTTATGGCAGTTTAAATTTTAACAAGGGAAAATTTGGAGGAGATCCATTAGAATTTGTTTTTAATTAAAAAGGGACATTGAATTTTCATGATGCGTTTTTTATGCAAATACATTCAAAAATGTTATTGCTTGACTGCAAAAAGTGCAAAAGAGCTATTGTCATACTGTAGAATTGTTCAAGGTATCCATAGTTATGTGTATGGGGTAACCTAGCTTCATAAAATGATGCATTCATTAAGGTGAGTTTTTTAGTGGCATTTGCAGCCTTCTAGTTTATGAACTTCAGTACCCTGTGACATTGCTTCTTATTTCATCGGTTTTCAGCACTTTCAGTACTTTGATTGTATTCTGGTATTTTATTACAGGAATAGTCGTTTAAGCCTGTCAAATGCTGAGATAGAGGCTGCTGTAAGATTAAGATACATGAAGGGAGCTGCAGCTGACCAAGAACAAAGATTTCACAGATTACTAGCAGGTATTACTACCATGATTTGTTTGATTCTTTATGATGGATATTTAGCTTGCTTCCATGAAATTCAGAAGAGCCAATATGTTTCTAATGTAATTTTTTTACAAAAATAAAATTCAAAATCATAAAATATACAAACATTTTGTGTATAGCAAGGAAATAATGTCAGTCCCACTCAGAGTTTGTCCTTTGTACACTAGATTCTAAGTACCTGACCAAATACTTAAGATGGGCTGTTCCATTGTTCTGTCATCTACTTTATGTCACTCTGAGTAAACTTTTTACTTTTTTTAGCTCACCTGGCCTAAAAGGCCATGTGAGCTTTTGCCATCACTTGGCGTCCATCGTCCGTCATTAAAGATCAACTCATCAGAAACCGCTGGGCCATTTGCAACCAAACTTTGTCACAAAAGTCCTTGGGTGGTCTACTTTAAAAATTATGTCCAACATGTCTGCACCTAATCTAAGATGGCCGCCAGCGGGGACCATACATTGACATTGGACCCTATGGGAAAATATGTTCAAAAATATTTTTTTCTGAAACTACTGAGCCAATTGGAACCAAACTTGGTGTCAGTAATCCTTAGATGGTACCTTCTGAAACCGGTGTTTTTTAAGCCTCCACTAATCCAAGATGGTGGCCAGCGGGGAACATAGGTTAACATTGGACCCTATGGGAACAATATCAAAGATCTTTTTCTCTAAAACCCTTTAGCCAATGGGAACCAAACTTGGCCACAATAGTCTTTGAATGGCCCCCTTCAACATTGGGGTTTTTGAGGGCCGCACCAAATCCAAGATGGCTGCCAGCGGAGAACATATTTTAACATTGGACCTTATGGGAAAATATGTTCAAAGATATTTTTTTGAAAGGAAATAATATTGAAATTTTGTGATAGAAATAAATATTGTGTAATAAATTTCAAGCATTTATTTAAACATTAGACAATCTGTTGATTTTCATTCTGCAACAACTCTACCTAGGTGATCTATACAGGCTCCTGGGATCCTCTAGTATAAATGACTTCTTCCCCAGCAGTGATAAACCATTAACAAGAACACTTCACAGGAAAAATTCCCAGAACCCAAACTTTTTCAAGTTTGAAAAGCTGGTTGACTTTGACTGTCATTTTCAAGGTCATGGTAAGATAACAAGTGTTGTATCAGTTTTGTCAAATGTTCTTTGTAGTTTTCATTTGATGTCTACCAAGAAAATGATTGAATGGGTGCCATACATACAATATGCAACAAACTACAGAAAAGTATGGCTGTAAAATATCAAGATGATGATTGTGAAAAATATTATACACTTGTGTCATTATAGGATACTTCTATCAACAAGCTGATCCAGATAAAGATAACAGTTTCCATGGTAACAGTGACAGAGCTGTTAGTCTGCTTCCATATCATTTGGTAAGACTTATTTTATTTAAACTATAAGTGTTAATACACAGTTTATTAATGTAAACACTAGCTGTCATGGCAGGTTTACAACCTTGTTTCCCAAAAAGGTAATTAATTCCTTAAAAGGAATATCGAGTAATTCTTGAGCTATAAACCTAATTTCTCAAAACATGATGTCAGGAAAGTACATTGGTGACACAGTTAAACCTGTGAAAATTGAACTCTTTAAAAAACGGTAAACCTTTCTAAACTGAAATACTGGTAGTATTTAGTATATATACTGTGCCATTAATATTGTTTGTCCAATTAACCTTTGTAAACCGAATACCTGTCTAAACAGAACAAAATCTTTGATCATGAGGCTGTTTGGTAGAAACCGGTTTACTGTATATACAAGCAAACCATTGTAAGTCAGATCTTCTTCATCTGTTATAGTACCTGGTAAATTTTAATTATCAGCACTAGGTATGTTTTAGCTATATTTTACATTTTCCTTATTTTTAGTCACTTGGTGGTGAATTCAAAGAGCTAGAACATGTTTTATGTTGCTTGACATTTATACACAAAAAATGTCAGTTAGGAGTTGGAGCATTACTAATGGAGGATTATCAGGAAAAAGGTACATTTAATATCACATGATCATGTTGCATGGATTCATGCATTGTTTTATCATATAATGTAATGTTCTTTATTCAAATAAGGATTTTGAGCTCAAGGCCCATGCATTTGCAAGATGGTAGACTGTTCAATTAATGTCATATTTACACAAACTTTAAGCTTGTGTTATCAGTCATATGAAGGAGCTTTTATGCTAAGTTTCTGATATCCATGTATTTTTCTCTTGGAAAAATGACAAATCTATACATGTATTGTAAATGAAAGACATATCAGCTGCATTGTTGTGTTTTTGTGTGTATTGGACTATTTACTGCAGTTAATTACATTGGACTTGTATAATATAAAGAAAATTGTCATTTCTTACAAAAATTACAGTGTATAAGGACTGCAGTATGTCACATATATCAATGAGACACCATCAACAGCCTTGCATGAAGAAATTTTGCTGAAGATGTCCCAACGTGGAGTACATATTAACCTGTTTTCAGTGTAGCTTAAGAAAGTTTTGTTAATGTTGAATAGAGTTTAACTGTAATTTTCATACATATATTTTTAGTGTTAAGCAATAAGGGTATGGAAAAAGAACAGCACAAAATGTTGTCATTACCATGTGTACAACAGTATAAAAACTTTGTATCCAAGCACCTCCATATTATAAACAGGTAGGATTTTGTTTTAGTCTTCAGATCACCTGTAAAAGAAGTACATATACAGAAAAGCCAGTCTGATAGACAGATAAACTATTGATATTAGCATACAAATATTTTTCTTTTGTATGGTCATTACTATATCATAACATTCAGATATTTAAAACTTATACTGTGGTAACCGATCGGAAACCAATTGAACTGATTTTACCTGTATATTGCTATACCGTTACACCTCTAATGAGGTTGTTCATCAACTTTTGAGTCCATTGTTAACGTTTATGGATAGATAAATGCAAGAGGTTTATATAAACAAACTGGATTAGAATGTTTAAACATATGCTTACTAGTGAAATGTTTCAGTGAACTCAGTTTTGTAATGATATTCTAGAAATATTCATTCAATCAAAATTGTTAAGTGTGTAACAGGAAGGAGAACAAATACAGGGTCTGACCAGATGTCTAATCAGGACCTCCCGCACTATAGGTGATCAAGTACTCTACTAACTGAGCTACCTAGACCAATATTAGTTATTTGTACATGTGTGGTGAGATTTAGAAATCAATTCTTAGACATATAATATTTTAAAAACTAATATTTCAAAATATTTACCTGAACAAAGTAAATCTTGTAAACACAAAATTATTATCTTTAATTTAGATTCCCAGCTTTGACATGGCAACAGGCCCTAAATGAGCCTTCAGATTCCCCAATATCCCAGGAAGTGATCAGAACTGGACAGAACAAACAGGAGTATATGGAATGGAATAACAAACCATCGACCTCTGACCCCTGTTATCTGACTGTTAGCAGCTTGTCTCAGGTAATCTGTAATATTTAATTCATGCCTAATCAAACAGTAGTTTTACTAGTAATCAATCCAATAAGATGTCAGGAACAATATATTTACTGTAAAATTCTTACAAAGTTTTGGTTGTTAGGTACCCTAAATCTGAGAGTATGCTGTATGAACCATGCAGATTGGAAGACTGCATGAATGAACCAACAGTTTTTATTTTGCATACAGGGTAGATCTAAATCATCTGACATAAAGGAGACTATTAGTTTATTCCTTTATTCCCAGCAAATATACATATGGCTAGAAAGACAAAACCAGGAATTACTTACCCTAACCTTCAATTTTCAGCCAAAACAAATGTAACATCCCTATTTACATGATTTAATTAAGAATAAATCATTGAGTGTGAGTTTAAACTCAGTTTTTAAATTGTCAGATCAGCATTCCACATTTAATTTGATGCTAAAAATCTGAATTTTGTTTTAATTGACAAAAGTTGTGTTTTTTTTTTTTTTTTTTTTTTTTTTTTTTTTTGTAATTTTTTTATAGATAAATAAGTTACACTGTTTCTCTGACATCTTTTGTAACAAAGTTTGTTGTTTTCTGATTTTAGCCAGTTACATGTGTTGCTATATCCCCAGACAGTAAATATTTTGCCTGTGGAGGTACAGACTGTTTTATCCGTCTGTATGATCTACAAACTGGCCAGGTATGTTTTTTTATATGTAATGAATGAATTGATTATATTTTTTACCCACATTCTCAAGTAATCTAAAATGATACTGTAAAGAAATTAGTTTCAAATAAATGAGTTTTGAAAAATAAGTTTTATAAAAAAAAATAATATTGTACAATATAGTCGGGACCAGACAGAAACTTCAAATAGCCATAGGTATTCAAAAAATCTAAATTTTGAATACTAGTAACCGAAGTTAGTTAAATTGTACATGTATCTCACTCTGATTTTATTGTCAATAAATTCACATTGAGTGTTTCTGTGAATATTAACAGTGATTAAACTGCTGCATAATATATTCTTTATATACAAATAAAACATTCTAAAAATAAAACAACACAAATACATTGACCATTATACTGCCAAAATAAAGCATTATACAGTACCCATGTGGAGTAGTTTAATGGCTGCTGAATTTAGTTAAATTTATTCCTACAAGTTCAGAAATCTGTATGTGTCTAACTTTTGTTTACTTCCCTTGTGTTGTATTCTTGGTTATTCAGTCTGGGCACTGCCATGTACATGTTATTCTGACAACTAATATTTCTGTCTTTGTTTACAGGAGATCCGTACATACAGAGGACATGCTGATGCTATATCTGACGTATGTTTTGCTGGTAAAGATTTACTATGCAGTGCCTCACTAGACAACACACTCAGTATATGGCATGTTGAAGATGGCCACAGGTAGAAACTTAAACTTCATGAAATCATTGCAGTATGAGGTCGATTTTTATTCATGGTTTACTGCATAGTATGACTGAATATGACTGAATAAATAATAGAAAAAAACTTTGATTCATTACCACGATATGTACAGGCAGATTTTGGCAGGGAAACTTATAAGGAAGTTGATTTTTTAACTTCAAAATACTTGTAGTAATGTGGTGATAAATGAGATCCAAAAGTTATCAACTGACATTAAAACAATGCTTTCTTTTGAAGAGTCAGAGTCACCTTGATATAGATACCTACTTCTTTGTTTGAAATCCTCTTAATTCAGATTTCCATTTGACTGACCTTTTCTAAGCATTTGTGACCACTGCTGTAGCTTAGTTAGTAGAGTGTTCGCTCCGCAAGTGAGAGGTTGTGGGTTCGACCACCAGCTGGGTCTGACCTAAGACTTGAAATTAGTTAGTGGCTGTTCTTTTGCCAAGCACTCGGCAGTACAAAATGAAAGTCACAGTTCATTTGGATGTGAACTTAAAATAAATAAGGTTCCATGTCACAGCAGGCATGGCACGATAAAGGACCCTGCTGTATAATGCCATCAGCACAACGCATAGGCAAAACTTCTACACCTTCACCTACAGCTGGTGACATCTGGATATAAGTGAAATATTCTTGACTGGGATTTTAAACACCATTACTTAACTCAACTTGAAGCATTTGCCATACATGATAAACTAGATGTACATGTGAACAACACTGTTTGTTCAATATCAGGTCACAAGATCACATGGTTTTTTTACTGCACCACAAGTTAACAACTAACAATGAGACTTATATTTTTGTTTAAGGATGCATTTATTTAAAGACCATACAAGAAGAATTAAATCATGTTCTGCAGATTCCTCAGGTAAACTTCTGGCTTCAGCATCCTGGGATTGTACTGTCAAAGTATGGAATACAGCCAAAGGTCAAAGAGAATGTGATCTGAAAGTTGGAAGGTAGGTTTATAAAGTGTATAAACCTGTCTATAAAGGCCACCCAAGGTAACCGTTAAAGTGGCCCTTATGGGCAGGTGACCTTTATATACAGGTACAAATAATATGAATAAAGGCTGCTTGTGATAAAATTCTACTGGTCTTTATAAGCAGGTGGTCCTTTTATAGATGTGGTCTTTAAGGTAGGTTAGACTGTTCATGTTTAAATGGATACAAGAAATGAAGTTCATAATGTAGCCTTGTTGGCTGAGTGGTATAAAGCATGCATTTCAGATCACTGTGTCTCACCACCTAGGTTCGAATCCCACTCTGGTAGATCCTTGTGCCAGATTTTGTTAGTTCACTTGCCCAAAATCAGTGATTTTCTCCTGGTACTCTGGTGTCCTCCACCATTCCAGAATTGACTTGCTTGATATAAGTAGAATAATTTTCACTTGGATGTAAAACACCATAAGTCAACACTTATACTGTATACAGATTTGAAATACATTTTATCTTGTTTTAGAGATTTAGGGTTTCATTTGAAAAATGAAAATATTTTCAACTTTATATAGGTAAACTTAAATATATTTATATTTATTTCACAGCCCAGTGAATGCTGTAGCATTTCACCCTGAAGGTCAGCTGATTGTTACAGGGTGTTGGGATTCTACACTGAAGATATGGGATGTGTTCCATAAATCAAGGAAAGCAGTAAGTAATTTTGGTTTGGTATTGTTTTGGTCAGGTCAAATAAAAAAATAATAGTAAAAAAATAAGTCAGGTTTGTGATGGCATTCAGTCTAAACAAAGATGTTTTGCTGTCAACAAACGAATTCAAAAATAGTAACAGGATAAAAAGTTTGGCAAGCTTTGATCTAAAAAGTTAAAAAAAATTACCAAGCACATAAAAAGATGACCAGATGGATAACAGACACTTGATATTTTAGGATTTAATAAATACATTACTATACACATTGGTCATTCTAGAAGGGGTCTTGGGGTCATTGACCCCTTATTTTGCCAAATGATCAAATTCTAAGAACTTGGTGCACCATATTTAACATTGCATGAATGCAAAATTATTGATGTTATGGTGTTTTAGACAAAGGTTTTAACAGTTGTTCCTCGGAAAAAAACCCCACTATGTATATAAGAAACAATATGTGGAAATGGTTTATTAATTTAGATATGATTAAGATATGCAAACATTTGTTACATATTCTGATATTCATGTTTCTTGTTTTATCATTATTCAGGTTTTAAGAGGACATGAGACTTCTGTTAGAGATGTGGCATATTCACCATCAGGTAGACATATAGCCTCAGCAGCCCTTGATGGAGATGTGAAAATATGGGCAGCACAAAATGGCACACCTGTAAGTAATATTATATTATGGATGTAGTAATTACTCGTCTATGACTTATGAGGGTTCACAACATAAATACAGAGCTGGTCAAAATCAAAAGTAGACCTATTTCACTTGTTTTCCTGTAAAGATTTGTGTTATATACTTCAAAATCATTAATTATACCCCAGCTTCAAAGAAGAGGAGGGGTATACTGGTTTACCTCTGTCCGAAACAAAAAAAAATCATAACAGTTTTCTCAGCTACTACTAAACACAGCCACTTGAAATTTTGTATGCAAGTTCAGCATGAGGTCCCATAAGGCAAGTACCAATTTTAACTCTGCCACACATCTACTTCCTGTTTACCGACTTACCGGTAGTTTATTTTTTTTACATTTACGGTCAATGGTTGAAGTTAAAAGCAGGGTTTAAGCAGTGGAGACAAGATTACTTTGGTCTTGTTCTCGAATCATTTTCATTATGTGTATTTATATTATTGTATTTTGTGAAGAAATCATTGTTTAAACTAATAGCAGGGGTATACTAATTGAAAATATTTATTGTTTTCATGGTCTCCTAATTTTTGTTGTTTTCCTGGACATCCTTGCTCACAAATTTAGGTATCAATGAAATTAGCAAAATAAAGCATTCTTTAATCATGTTATACCAACTTGAAAAATGTTTATACCGGCAAAATAACTTTTTGTTATACACTGCATTAAAATGAAACTTCCACCATGTAAGGCATTTTAGGCTACGGAATTGACTTCAACTTGTCAAGGTGTGTTTTTGCCAAAGTCTAAGAATAACAATGGGGACAAAAGTTTTGAGTTGTGCACAGAATTTTGAAAAAAGATTATATTTAACAGTTTATGTTTAGTTCCAAAATTTATAGAAACTTAAAAAATTTTATAATACTTGCATATTTAATTTTCCAGGTTGGCTACATCAGAGGGCACAGCTTACCAATTAACAAGTTAATATTTACACCAACAGGGAAAGAACTGGTCACTGTCAGTGATGATCATAAAGTCAAGGTAAAGTATACTGTTAACATATTAAGTTTAGTGATTTTTGTAGTGATACAGTGGTGCTAATTTAAACTTATTGCCAAATTAAATATGATTACAGTGCACATGGTGATTTATGAGATTTATGCTAATTCAAATGCACATGACTTTACCTGAATTATAATTTGCGCTAAAATTTGTGCACAGTAAAATTAATAATAAAATACCCGTATATTTGAGAGAATACTTTTTGATGCTAACACATAACTTTATGCATATATGCATTTTCATGTGATACATCACTTGCTTTTTAAGCTTTTTTGCTGGGTGCTGGATTTTTTTCCACTATCCTAGAATTAGCAAACTGAATACAAGTGGAAAAAACTACTGGCATAAAACACACCATTAATCTTTGACTAGCCTAACATAATATGAGCTTTAGATCTGCAGTCCTCATATCTTTGTAATATTCTTCTCATGTTGTAGATGAAATGGTTAATCTCTCTGTTTCTCTGTGGGCCATATCTCATAGCTGTTTTAGTGGACTGTCATAAAACTTCACATGAATAATCTCCATTGTCCAAAGGTGTGTCAAGACCTTAAACCAATGTCATATGGGAAAGGTCAAGGTCGTAGGAAATCATTAAATGTTGGGAGTGGGGGGTCTTCGACTCTTAAGAAACAGTTCTATTTGACATTGTTTATCTGTCTTCCTTATATGCACTTATAATTAAGTGATGAATCATATTCCAAATAAAATAGGTATGGTCAGGTCACCTTGGTAAGCCTGTATATTGTATGGGAGAAGAAAGTCATGGTGCTGCTGTGTCTGTAGCCTTGTCACCAGAGGGCGATAGTGTAGCTGTTGGTTATCATGAAGGACAGATCAGAGTATTTGATGTTTTATCAGGTATGTCATGTAATACTAAATCATAGTGTTACTTCATGAGTAAGATTTGTGTAGAACAATTACCTGTTTGGGGATAGAAAGATACTGTTTGTTTTCTGGTCATAAAAGTAGTATAAAGGTGAATAAGATGCAAGAGTCACAGAAAACACAGCAAAACAGATATGAAAATTATTTAAAAAAAAAAAAAATCGGATGTATATATTTTTCTACATGTACATAATTATGATGACTGATAAAAAAACCCAAAAAAAAACCAACTACCACAATATCTTGTTTGACTGATATCCCTTACTGGATACATTTGCCTTTTTTACAAAAGAGGAGAATATGAAATTCGAGTTTTCGTCTGTCCTTCTGTTCCAAATTCTTGTCTGCACAAATTCTTCTAAACTATTAAGCATGAAACTTGGTGCACAGCATCAACATTGATAGGAGATGCGTATATCGTTAACCTGAGTTGGTTTGCTTATTTTCATTGGAGTTATTGCTCTTTGAATATATAAGTGCTAATCACAAAAAAACCTGCTGGTAGGGGATCTTAATTCACTGAATTTACTTACGACATCTTATTTTTGTTTTCACATTTTTTAATTTCATTCACATTATTGGAGTATCAGTCATTTGACCTTGAACTTTACTGATAACTTTACAGGAAGAATGGTACATGAATCAACTCCCCACACAGCCTCGGTTAGATGTATAGCGTACAGTGTAGATGGCAAAAACATCATATCTGGATCAGACGATTGTAAAGTTTTTGTAAGTTTATATACTTGACTAAGTAATCAGAATCATTTATAGTTTTACACCAGAGTCTGTTGGCTGTTTTACTGGTTAAGACTTCTCTGCTTTCGACACTCCATTCGGAGTTAAAAATGTGTGTATTTGAATGTTAATTTGGTAGAGAATTTCATTTTCAACTAACCCCTGACCACAAAAATTATGACATCATTCTCCACATATACTATCAGTACAGTACACTGTTTTGTGACAACTACATGTATAAACTAGTAAAGCTGAAAATAGAAGGACCATTAATAATAATAATAATATCTTTGTTGCTCGAACTCAATTACAATAATTGGTTATGGCAAGTAATTCAATAAACATGAAACATAATGAACAAGAAATCATAAAAAACGTAACTGACAAATGTATACATATATAACAAATGAATATTTTACAGATAATGAGATGTAATACTGCAATATAAACATTATGTGTAGTTAAATGTGTTTAATAATTTGATCCTTTAGATTGAACTTTTGAACTATCCAATGAAATCCTATTGTTAAAAAAATGAATCCAGCGTCCAGAAAATATTGTTTCTAAATATTTACCTAACTGAATTGAATGGTTGGAACATTATTTTGTTGGTCTGTCTGGGATATTTCTGTGACAGGACACACCTTGGTTTTCAGTTCTTGCTTAAAAGCATCTGTTGTGTTGGACATTTTATGAGTTTAATAATGTTCTTAAGGCAATATTTATATGTATTATTGGTTCCAAATTTTCATGGCACTGCTTTTACCTGAGTTAATTTGCCTAATAAATTATGTTTACAGATATTTGACTCGGCAATGAGGAAGATGGCTAGTCTTATGGACCACCCTAAGGCGGTCACATGTTTGACAGTTGTAGCTAACTACATAGCTACTGGTTGTGATGATTTTGCTTGCCGTATATTCCCAATAGTGAAATCTTACACAACACAAAGGTATTCATTCATTCATTCATTTGATTGAGATTTACATGTAAATGTAGTATCGCAAAAAGTCTTCCCGTTTTATTTTCAAGTGACTCATCTACTATGGTACTACCACCTCTATATAATATAAAGACATCTTTTTCTTTAAATAGTTGTTTTAATGTCTATCTATCTCATCTACGTCAGGGACCATAGATCAAGTACATTATTTTTGGTGGTCTTACTGAATTTTATTTGACTTCTAAGGTGAATAACTTTTTATCTTTTTATCATCAGACTGAGGATCATTGTATGGCGTTTCACGTTAGTTATATCGGTTATATTCTGTCTTGCCACAACACCATTTTCCCAACTACATCGGCAGTGCTATGTTTTTTCTTTACAGGAAAAAAAGTAATCTTGTGTGATAATATCATATAGATTGTAGTTTTGAATTTGCTTATAAAAATTTAAAAATAATTTATTTTCTTCAAACTGTTTACTTGTTTACTTATTTACAAAAGCATGATAAAGTTTTTCATAAAAAAGCAAATTATGAAACCATCTTTTCAAGGCACTATTTATTGATAGTCAATTGATGGATATAATTTGTTTTTTCTACCTACCATATATCAAAACATTGGTCATGATGATATGAAAAATTATGATTTTTCAAGTTTACATGAAATGATTAATATAAACATGTATATTTTGTTTATTTCAACAGAAAAGGTCCAGTGAAGCCACTGTGTACTATGACTAGTCATGTAGCACCACTTACTAGCTGTACATTTAGTCCAGATCTGTCCAAACTAGCCACAGCTAGCAGAGATGCTGTAAGTTGTTTAGAATGATATCATCATACTTTAATTTACAGTTTTAGTTGTTGTTTTGCAATGTTCATACATATTATAGCATGTGTGCCAATACAAATATATGCAATCAGTGTTAAATATCCTTCATCATCATCATTATCATCATGCTCATCATTATCGTCATCATCATCATCATCATCATCATTTATACCATCATCACGGTTATATTTATGTATTAATCTTTTTCAGTCTGTGGTTATCTGGGATGTAAGGATGAACATTTTGGACTCGGACTGTGAACCAATAAAAACTATCCATGCCTGCCATTCTGATTGGATAACAGATTGTAAATGGTCAAATACTGGAGATTATATTGTAAGTTTTTCTTTGGTTTTATTCTAATGGTTTCAGCACATATAAATTGTCTCAGTTTTTACTGTGATGCCTTGGGTGTGGTTGTATACTGTGTAGCCCTATTTTTATACCCCTGCCAAACTAGTTCATCTGTCTGTCTGTGTAAAATCTTGTATGAGCCATATCTCATAATTGATTTGGACAACTGTCATAAAACTTCACATGAATAACCTTTATGGTCCAAAGGTGTGTCATGACCTTGCACCAAGGTCATATCAGAAAGGTGAAGGTAGTGGAAAACCATTAAATGTTGGGGGCCGGGGAGGTATTTGGCTCCCAAGAGACAGTTCTAGTTATGCTACTTGTACAATAAAGAAAGTTTAGGGGGGTAAATAGGAATTAATCTATCTGTCTGTTCATTTGTCCATTTATCTGTCCTTGCAGATGTGATGTCTGCTTCATACCTTACAACTTAATGGACTTCAAAATCAGTCAAGAATTACTTAAACACAAAACATATGAACACATTAGTCAGGTTCTAAAAGGATTCCAATCATCTCAATCGTCCACCTTGCACATGCATCACATTGTCAATATCATTTCACCCCAAGTACCTTTTGTTCTGTTGTCAATTAACACCAATTATCTTTTATTCCAAAGCCCATTTTACTTTGCAATATGATGAGAAGACTTCAAGAAATTGTTCACAAACACTAATAGTTGTTCAAAAAGCAAAGACATTGAACTGCAAACATATCTGCAAATTGAAGACCTCAAAACCCCAATATCAGCGATATCACAATTTTGTCTGTTGTCCCTGATAATATTATTGCTGAATTTGTTACAGAGCCTGTAATGTACATTTACATACTAGTATCCTGTGATTGGTCAGATTGATCTCAATATCAATTTTAGTAATTTACAAATGAGTTTCAAGTAATTATCTGCTTTATTTTCTACTTTTCAGGTGACTTCATCTAATGATTTTAATTTGAAAATTTGGGACTGGGTAAATGGCAGGGAGAAATTCAAGTTGACAGGACACATGGCATCAATTAATTCTGTAGCCTTTAGTGTAAGTTATGAAATGTCTCTGTTTATATCAATTAATTCTGTAGCCTTTAGTGTAAGTTATGAAATGTCTCTGTTTATATCAATTAATTCTGTAGCCTTTAGTGTAAGTTATGAAATGTCTCTGTTTATATCAGGAATTCATAGGGATCAATGTGCACTATGCCAAAATAGCACACATTTTGGACATTTTTTACATGAACTAAAAAATCATTCAAATATGAGTGGATACTAATTTTTCACATATTCACAAACTCCTGTATAGGTCCTGCCTAGTTTGATGAAGAAACTTTTTTGATATGCCCACTATTTTTAATAAATTTGGGGCAAAGTGGTTTCCAGAAGATAACTTTGTATATGGATACATTGTGAAAAGATCTTGTTTGGAAAAAGCATTGTGTGAAAAGTCCCATAAGTCTTTGTGCATGCATATAGCTGTCTAGTATGTTTTTGTCTTAATTATCTCCAAAAATTGTGGAAAAATTACATGTACATTATATCACAAATTTAAACTTGGGTTTTTCCAATGTATAGACTTACATGGCTCTAAAACAATTTTTTTTAAATTGTTCACAAAAGATTGATAATCTTCTGTACAGAAGCTTTATGTCTACCAACCATTATAAACTGACTAATTCAGATGATTATCATATTTCAGTATGGTTGTATAGTGTCCAGTTGTAGTGATGGGTCTGTTAAAGTATGGTCACACAAAGGTACAGAGATTACAACTTTGTATGGTCACACACAGAGAGCTAACTCATGTGACTTGTTAGTCAGAGTTTCACAGGGACAAGAAGTTAAAGGTAAGAGAATTTTGTTTGTTGCCATGTTATATATTGTTACTAAATCAGGGATTCAGAAACAACATACATGTAGTTTTTTAAGCAAAAATGCCAGTTGTACCTGTCAATATTGCTGGAGCTTTGTACTAAAACATTTTGTTTGTTGTCATGGTTATATATTGCTACTAAAACAGGGGTCCAGAAACAGCAGTTTGAATGAAAATAAAGTTATTTGTACATGTTGGTGTTTCTTACGAAAGCCTATTAAGCTCATGAATAAAAAAAAATTAAAAGGCGTAATAACGCGAAATAAAGGCGTTATAATGCGAAAAAAGGCGTTATAACGCCTTTAGAAAGGCGTAATAACGCGAATTAAAAGGCGTTATAACGCGCAATAAAGGCGTAATAACGCGAAATAAAGGCGTAATAACGCAAATTGAAAGGCGTTATAACGCGAAATAAAGGCGTAATAACGCGAATTGAAAGGCGTTATAACGCCTTTAAAAAGGCGTAATAACGCGAATCGAAAGGCATTATAACACGAATTAAAAGGCGTAATAACGCCTTTTTTTCTTCTAGTATATATAGAGCAGTCACTTCCCTGAAGAATGTTAACAACCCTCACCACAAACAGATTGGTTTTAGTTTGAATAGCTTAAGGCAACTGTAGATCTATTCATACTAAGATGTCACAGGTGTCATTTAATCATTGTTAAAAGTTAGCGATTGACAATTGGACAGGAACTTTTTAATAAATAGCCATGTGTACATTGCCAATGTTTATCAATGTTTATATTTCAGATTACTTAAAAGATTTCCATCCCCATATATAAAATGATACTCTTTATGAAAAAACAACACTTTAACATTGAAAAGAAACCTTTCTTTCTGTTTTACTGAAATAGTATGTTCATTTCAGCGCAGGATCGGATGATGTGCAGTTTTTTTTTATTTTCATAAAATAAATACATATAAAACAGCTTATTACATTACATATAGTTGTGCAGTGCAGGAAACACACACACACACACACACACACAACACACACACACACAACACACACTTTTAATATGTATGTAAAGTGGGGGGTGGGGTGGGGGTAGAGATTATTATCATCATTATGGAAGGCATCTTAACTTCGCGTTATAACGCCTTTCAATTTGCGTTATTCCGCCTTTATTTCGCGTTATAACGCCTTTTAATTCGCGTTATAACGCCTTTCAATTCGCGTTATTACGCCTTTATTTCGCATTATAACGCCTTTCAATTCGCGTTATTACGCCATTATTTCGCGTTATTACGCCTTTATTTCGCGTTATAACGCCTTTCAATTCGCGTTATTACGCCTTTCTAAAGGCGTTATAACGCCTTTTTTCGCATTATAACGCCTTTATTTCGCGTTATTACGCCTTTTAATTTTTTTTATTCATGAGCTTAATAGGCTTTCGTAGTTTCTGGAGCTATGTACTAAAAAATTTTGTTTGATATTTTGGTGATATATTGCTGCTTAACAAGGAGTCCAGAAACAGCAGTTGTAAAGCAAAAAAAAGCTAATTGGAATAAAAATTGCCAGTTGTAGCTTTCAGTATTTCTGGAACCTTGTACTAAAACATTTTGTTAAATTCTAGACATAACATTGAGCACATATATTTATATATTAATATATCCTGCCATGTGAGTTGGATAAAATGAAGACAGGACATTTTATATGTTCATGTTTCACTATGATATTGGGTGTTTGTGTAGGAGAAGGTTAATAAGCAAGATATGTGTGCCTATAAATAAACCGTAAGGTATTGGCTAATTAACTACAGAATAGAATGATCTGGCCCCCTGAACTACACTTGGTATTTGTGATTCAAAGGTATTGCTTTTCTGGTATACAATACAAGTGAGTTGTTGTTTTTTCTGATATGCATTGAACATGTATTATTGGATTTTCTTTTTGCCACAGAGGTGGATATCTCGGACTGGAGCATGGAAGTTGATGAAGCGGAAAATGAAGCTACAGCTAAGAAAGTCAAGAAACCAAATATAAAGATAGAAGAAGTTCTTGTAGCTACATGTGGAGATGACGGTACAGTCAGGCTGTGGAAACCTCTCGAGGTACATAATTGTTTTAAAAATATAACAGAAACAGTTGTGTTAAGATTACCTGGTACTTTGATATAGGTTTATGTTGTTTATTAGTTGTTTACTTAAAGCAGTGCTTTTCACATTACCTGCTTTATACCATTAAAACAAAAACAAACATACTTGTCCATGTTCAAATTACTTGAATTACAATCCAAAAAAACAACAAAGTAAAAACTTTGAAAATCTGATTATTTGACAGTTAAAGATGTTCTAAGTGATACGTTCTTTTTGACTTGGACTTTAAACTTCAATTTACACCTTGCCTATCTTATGGTAATTTAAAATCCATTTTAAATCTATTCAGATTACTTGTATATGGGGATAAAACTAAGATACATTCAAAACAGAAAATTTTGAATACATAAAAAATATATTGGCAACTTTAAATTAAGAATGGAACAGAGTACTGGTGTTTTATGACCAATCAAGGATTCAATTATCACTTATATTGAGGTGATTACTGCAGTCTTGGGATTGTGGAGGAAACATGAGTGCCCTGGAGAAAATTACAGAGCTTTAAAGAATCTTAATTTGGGTTGTAAAACATCATTGCTCCATTCCATTTGTATTTGATAAAAAGATATTAGATTACAAGAGTTTTATTTTCTGTGTTGTGATTTATTCCACATATCATGCCAATGATTTATTTTATTTTAAACAGGCCAATGAAATAGCTAACTTACAAGGTCATGCAGACAAGGTCATAAGTGTTGCCTCGGACAGTGCTGGTCAAGTGTGTTCTTCATCACTGGACAAGTCGGTCAAACTGTGGCGTCCAGAGCTAACTACAGCTACCTCAGAGAGTGGTCACAATGGAGAGGTGACTTTCACTGTTTGCTCTCCAGATGATAGCATCATTCTAACTGGCAGCAGGTAAATCTTTGTACATGTTACATAATGATTTAATGATTTGTGTCTGTAATGTATATGCTACATCAATGCATGGTGACACTGAATTAAGATACAGAGAATATTTTTGGGGAATAGATATTTACTATTTTGATTTTGCTATAAACTTTACCATAAATATAACTTCCTAGTGAATATTTCTTGAGTGATTGACACATTTAGTTGTCTTTTTGTTCTCTAAATAGTGTAGTACAGCAGATTACTGATATCAAGGAAAAAATAAACAGCTCCATATGAAGGGATTAATTTTGAAGCACCATTACAACATGAGTTTTATTACTTGTTTTTGGTGAAAAAATTTCTAATCATCTTAATAAAGCCCTCACAAAATTCAGTCAACTTTGATAATTGAAATACACATGCCAGATACAATGTATGATAACAGGACTGTCAAATTTATACTAGTCAAAACTGTAAATTATCATGTTTTAAAATGACCCCTATCCAATTTGTATGTAGTGCGAGTTGTCGCCCTTGGTTGGTGATGTCATGTAACATGTTTGAGAGTTGGACATAATAAATGGCTGCACATGATGCGTTTCAGTAGTGATTTATTATCATTTATATGCGGGCGATACTGTATACATATATTGCCGTCTAAGCAAGTTGGGACATTAATATAACATCTGACATTACAAAAACTATTGAAGTTTAAAAAACTGTATTCCATGTATAAACCTTAAACACATTGCACTTTTTATTATTTTCAGAGATGGAACTATGAAAGTTTGGAGGAAAACAAGTTTGGATATACCAGAATGTGTTTTTACTCTGAAGGTAAGTTTATGTCATATATATTCATATATACAAAAATAATGGATGTAGTTGATACTCAAAAATTTTTTATTTATTTTCAAGTGTGGCAAAATAATTTTTTCAGAATTGTATAATGGTAATAATTAGACTTTGCATAAAACATGATAGATTTTTATATTCCAAGGATTCGCCTGCTTGCTCATTTACTGTAGTAATCATTTTATGCCATGTATATAAAAAAATCTAACAAGGCTCACTGATAGATATCATTGCTTAGACTCATTTGATAAAATCTTTATAATGTACCAATATACATATATATATATATATATATGGCAGGGTTTTACGGGACGCACAATTCTGTGTTTTTTACGCAAAATAAATTATGTTGGACGCAAACAAAATTATCATATGCGTCCAGAAGGACGCAAAAAATCTGGAAAACAATTTAAATTGAATTGGAAAACGTGTTTTAAATTTCTGTTAATATGGACAAGGATTTTTCGAAAACCCTCTGAATGTTGGATTTTCCGCATACTAAAAATACATTGGTGTGTAAAAATAGCACTCGTAAATTTCCGGCAAAGTTTTGATTGGCCCAAAGTGGAATTCGCTTTGGATCGGTTAGACACCTTGACATCAGTAGCCTGCATGAACAAACGGCAAATTAATATTGGCGATTTTCTAAGTGTACACCAAAAGAAAAAGAATCAAAGATACCCGATTCAGAACCTGTGCAGTCGGGCTCATCTGACTTGACATTTAAAAGAGAACAAGGGTTTTTTCAGTATGGTTAACGTGGTATCTATGTGTAAAAAAACATTGCAAAAAAGGTGTTGGCTTGTGATTTACGCATCCTGCATCGAAAAACAATGCATTCACAGTCGGTTGTAACAATTTTTAAAATTCAACATTATCACGACACCAGGACTATATATAATCATAACTATACAATTAATACTTTTAATTTAATTCAGTTTTAGGACCCACATTTGAAAGTTTGGACCCCATTTATTTTTTTATTGGAGTCCCAAAAACCCACATTTTTGAAAAGTTGTGTAAAACCCTGATATGGAATTAGATTTGCTGTATAATACTTCATTACCTCTCTGCAAAAACAAGCTGAAAAACCAGACTTTTCCTAAAATATAATATGGAATTATATAGACATACATGGCATAGCTTCATAACTATACTCTTTACAATATTACTTTATTTTTGTGTCCTTATTTTCAGGCACATACAAAGTCAGTAAATGCAGCTACCTTTCTGTCTCAAGATGGACGTAAGTTTGTTACTGCTGGAGATGATACCAACATCATTGTATGGAATTTATTGCAATCTGGAAATGCTTTAAGGTATGATGAATTAATTGCAATATTTTACAGTATTTTTAATTCTATGATCCAAAACAAATATTTGTATGTTCAAATCACAATAACTAGAAATACTGTGAATAAAACTCACAAATTATACCCCCACCACGGATTCATGCCCAGACCATAACTTTTTTATTCTATGCTCTTTCTATAAACAAAATTACCAAAGGGTTCATTTGCATATGGTAGATTTAAAATACAAATATTTTTTACTATAAGGCTTTAGTATATTTTTGTATTTTTAGCTCACCTGGCCTAAAGGCCATGTGAGCTTTTGCCATCACTCGGCGTCCGTCGTCCGTCAGTCCGTCAGTCTGTCTGTAAACTTTTCACATTTTAACTATCTCCTCTGAAACCCCTGAACCAATTTTAACCAAACTTTACAGGAATGATGTATAGAAGGTCCTTTACTAAGATTGCCGAAATTATTTTGATCTGCCAAAAAACATGGCTGCCAGCGCAGAAGATAGTTTAACATGGGACCCTATGGGAAAAATGCATTTTTGACTGACTAGAGCAAATTTAACCAAACTTTACAGGAATGGTGTAAGGAAGGTCCTTTACTTAGATTGCCAAAATTTTTCTGATCCGTCAAAAAACATGGCCGCCAGCACAGAGGATAGTTTAACATTAGACCCTATGGGAAAAGCATATATTTGCTATCTTCTTTGAAACCACTGAGCCAATTTAAACCAAACTTTACACAAATAATGTATGTAAGGTCATTTACTAAGATTGCCCAAAGTTTTCTGATCCGCCAAAAAAAATGGCTGCCAGGGCCAAACAAAGTTTAACATTGGGCCCTATGGGAAAACGTACATTTTGGCTATCTCCTCTGAAACGACTGAAGCCAATTCAATTAAACTTTACAGGAATGATGTATGGAAGGTCTTTTGCAAAGATTGCCAAAATTTTTCTGATTCGTCAAAAAACATGGCCGCCAGCACAGAAGATAGTTTAACATTAGACCCTATGGGAAAAGCATATATTTGCTATCTTCTTTGAAACCACTGAGCCAATTTAAACCAAACTTTACACGAATAATGTATGTAAGGTCATTTACTAAGATTGCCCAAATTTTTCTGATCCATAAAAAAAAATGACCGCCAGGGCCAAACAAAGTTTAACATTGGGCCCTATGGGAAAATGCACATTTTGGCTATCTCCTGTGAAACGACTGAAGCCAATTCAATTAAACTTTACAGGAATGATGTATGGAAGGTCTTTTGCAAAGATTGCCGAAAATTTTCTGATCCGCCTAAAAACATGGCTGCCAGCAGGGAACATAGTTTAACATTGGACCCTATGGGAAAAACACATTTTGGATATCTCCTCTGAAACTACTGAAGCAAACTTAACCAAACTTTACAGGAATGATGTATAGAAGGTTCTTTACTTAGATTGCTGAAATTTTTTTGATCCGCCAAAAAACATGGCTGCCAGCGCAGAAGATAGTTTAACATGGGACCCTATGGTAAAAATGCATTTTTGACTATTTTCTCAGAAGTGACTAGAGCAAATTTAACCAAACTTTACAGGAATGGTGTAAGGAAGGTCCTTTACTTAGATTGCCAAAATTTTTCTGATCCGTCAAAAAACATGGCCGCCAGCACAGAAGATAGTTTAACATTAGACCCTATGGGAAAAGCATATATTTGCTATCTTCTTTGAAACCACTGAGCCAATTTAAACCAAACTTTACACAAATAATGTATGTAAGGTCATTTACTAAGATTGCCCAAATTTTTCTGATCCGCCAAAAAACATGGCCGCCAGGGCCAAACAAAGTTTAACATTGGGCCCTATGGGAAAACGTACATTTTGGCTATCTCCTCTGAAACGACTAAAGCCAATTCAATTAAACTTTACAGGAACAATGTATGGAAGGTCTTTTGCAAAGATTGCTGAAATTTTTCTGATCCGCCTAAAAACATGGCTGCCAGCAGGGAACATAGTTTAACATTGGACCCTATGGGAAAAACACATTTTGGATATCTCCTCTGAAACTACTGAAGCAAACTTAACCAAACTTTACAGGAATGATGTATAGAAGTTTCTTTACTTAGATTGCCGAAATTTTTTTGATCCGCCAAAAAACATGGCTGCCAGCGCAGAAGATAGTTTAACATGGGACCCTATGGGAAAAATGCATTTTTGACTATTTTCTCAGAAGTGACTAGAGCAAATGTAACCAAACTTTACAGGAATGGTGTAAGGAAGGTCCTTTACTTAGATTGCCAAAATTTTTCTGATTCGTCAAAAAACATGGCCACCAGTACAGAAGATAGTTTAACATTAGACCCTATGGGAAAAGCATATATTTGCTATCTTCTTTGAAACCACTGAGCCAATTTAAACCAAACTTTACACGAATAATGTATGTAAGGTCATTTACTAAGATTGCCCAAATTTTTCTGATCCATAAATAAAAATGACCGCCAGGGCCAAACAAAGTTTTACATTGGGCCCTATGGGAAAACGCACATTTTGGCTATCTCCTCTGAAACGACTGAAGCCAATTCAATTAAACTTTACAGGAATGATGTATGGAAGGTCTTTTGCAAAGATTGCCGAAATTTTTCTGATCCGCCTAAAAACATGGCTGCCAGCAGAGAACATAGTTTAACATTGGACCCTATGGGAAAAACACATTTTGACTATGTCCTCAGAAATGACTGAAGCAAATTGAACCAAACTTTACAGGAATAAAGTATAGAAGGTCCTTTACATAGATTGCCAAAATTTTTCTGATCTGCCATAAAACATGGCTGCCAGCAGAGAACATTGTTTCACATTGGACCCTATGGGAAAAGCATATATACAAATTTGCTTTAAAAGCAGGTGAGCGATACAGGCTCAGCCACACTGAGCCTCTGGTTTTTTTTTTTTTTTGTCTTATTCTGTGTCTAAAATTTATATTTATTGTTTTTGTATCTGTGTCAATTGACAATTGACATATTAATTTGTTTGTGCAAAGAGTTATTTCCCTTTATCATTGTTGTCTAAGAGTATAACAATGTCAAAACTTTGACAAATAAGTTAAACACATATATTTGAGGCTAGTTATCTGGATCCTGATCCATCGGTTTTGTCTTATTGATTCATTAATTTGACATTAATTCAGTGATGGAAGGATTTGAACAATTTATTAAAACCTACAATCATTTACAAAAAATAAAACTTGATTCTCTCCATCTATGTTAAATTCTTCCAACCACAACATATAATAGCTTATGATGATTAAGATATATAGTTCAGTTACTATGGTAACACAAAATGCTGTATAAAACATGTAATATGAAATATTGCAGTGAGGTGGAGAAGTCTGTGTTTTGTGATATAGTTTATATAAGGTGAGACAGTTTTGGGTTGGTTGGTGAGTTGGTGATTACCACAGACCTTCAACATGCTCAAGACATTGGAGAAATTTTCTCACACTAGAATGTATCAGAGAGAGATTTGATCCTAGGTGGTGATATTCCTGTGATCTTTAAGCCATTGCTTTATGACCACAAGGCCACCAAACCCCTAAAATACATGTTTGGAGTATTATATAACTACAGAAAATGTTAGATTACTGAAATGAGATTTCAATAGGTATATATACATGTGATAATGTTAGAACAGTCAAAAAGGTCAACTTTATATAAGGGGCACCTGTCAGTTAAATTTTACTCCAGTTGCTCTTTATTCATGTTATTTGAAATTGTATATGAGCCACCCGCCAATAAAGACAAGTTTACTGGTTTTCATATGTGGCCTTTATAGACAGGTTTGACTGTATACTGTATAAGTTACTTTATGTGTCAGGAAAATGCAGTAACATTTTTAGCTCATGGGAACACAAAGTCACTAGGCCAAATCGTAGAAAAACCTAGTTAATACTCTTGAGGCTCAGTTTTAGTCCAAACTTTATCAAACTTGCTAAGAATGATCCTCTTGACAAAATAAAGGTCAAATTTGTATATGGACCATGTAGGGTCAATAAGTAGGTCACTAAGTAAAATCATAGAAAAACCTTGTTAACGCTCTTGAAACCAAAGTTTTAGACTAAACTTCATCAAATTTTCTCAGAATAGTCCTCTTGTTATTTTGATAGTATTAAGAAGATGAAGGTTTTTAAAGCAGACAGTCCAGTGACATCACTTCTGTGGAGTGAACATTTACGAGCTAGGTCTGGTCAAGTGTTCTTCTCATCAAGTTGGAAAGGTAAAATTAGTGTATGGAATACAGATAATGCAGCAGCAGTAGCTGAAGGGTAAGTGTTACTTGTATAATGTGTTGGTCATCATTTAAATTCATTTTATTGGTTAAATATAAAACCTCCACCTGTGGGGACTATAGTTTCCGTCACCATTTCTCTGTCCACAGACCATGCACTTTTTCGGAGTGTTTTAAGACATGGCATTCAATTTTGGTGCATAGCTTTATGTAATAGAGTTACAGTATCAGTTTAAGTTTTAAGTAATTTATGGAGTTATGGCCCTTTTAACTTAGAAATTTTGCCCATTTAACAGTTTACCACACTTTTTTGGCACATAGCTTTATCTGATGTACTTACCAGTGTAACTTTGAGTAATTTACGTCAATTGTTTATGAAATTAAGGCCATTTTAACTTAGACATTTAGAGATTAGTGCTTAGCTTTATTTAATAGAGTGGAGTGAATTGCTTTCAACAGGTGTCTGAGTTTCGCCCTTTACACTTACTTCTCCCATGTTACATTTTCTAATATGTTTTTGTGGCCAAGGTTTATAAAATTATAAAATTAGAAGTTCTGTAAAATTTAAATTAACTAATTTCTAGTCATGATTATTTATAAACACTACAATGCCATAGTTTGTCAAGTTTGACCTGGCTGCTTGACCTTTAATTTGAATATTAGATTGGTCTAATAAGACTGTGTGATTTAGGTAAGACTGCATGATTCTTTACAATAAACACACTGTACACAGTATTACTTTCATTTATCCTTATATATTAACTTCATATAGTCCCTAAATTACTCAATGGGTATGTTGGTTTGAATATTCAAATTTAAGGTCAAACCATCAGGTCAAACTTGACACACTATAATTAATATTGGTAAAACTACATGTACATTGACAGTTCATTTAAGAGTTCATAGAAACCAACAAGATGAACAGCTGCAATAAAACCTCAATAAAGCTTCAATTGGTAGTCTTTCTGATAACTTGATGTGCATGGTTCTCCATCATTCACTATTCAGAACTCCTTTTTATTTATATTTTTCAGTGTACCTGCATCACAGTCAGACTGGATATTGAAGCTTAGATTCTGCAATGGATCTCTATGCTCTACTACAGCTAATGGTAGTGTCATGCTATGGGATATAGCACCTGTTTTTGAGGTAATTATGTACTTCAAAAAAAGGAGCCTGGCAACAGTTGTAAAATCAATCACAATTATACTGATCCATGTCCTAATCACAATCCCAAAAGCAAAGTAAAAACTTTGAAAACTTGTAAATTAAATAAATTTATGTGAATTTCCACCAGCGAATAGAGTCTTCATGGGACTGGGTGCTTCATTAGGGTAAGTACTTCCATTTAGAGCAACATCTGCCAAATGTGAAATTGGATATCATTAATTAAGATTTTATTTAAGAATCGGATGAGCAATTACAATTTTAGTCAAGATTCTATTAAGGTGATTATACAAAAACCTTGACAGATCATGAAATATTGATTTTCTGATTTCACTTTGTACACTTTTAGTACTGTCAAAATTGTTAAAAATTCCTACCCCGAAATATTTTAGAAGATCAAAACCCGCGAAAGTTTTCTACTGCTAATGTTTATTCTTATACAGTATGTGTTATCTATGTCCCAGTTTGATTACTGTCAATTATTTAAATTCACATCAGTTATTGAAGAATTAGTAACAATGTTGATGCTATTTTGTGACATGAAATTTTCTGGATACCTAATCTTTGATGATTGATCTGGCATTTACTACAATATTTTGACCATTTTCTCACTTACTATTTAATTTACAAATTAATACTCAAAGGAAAAGTGATTTACATTAGGCCAATTCAACTTAATTGTTAGATTTTATCCAGGTTTGACAAAAATATGAAAACTATGCAATTCTGAATTGCAGAGTAAATATTGTTTTAATTCAAACATTTTCAGGGTAAGGGCATAGGTAAGCCAAAATTCTACAAAGTAACTAAAGTATCAGCTGATGCAGTAGACAAAGACATATCCCCACCAAAAAGAGCACCAACATTTGTACTGGATGTAGCAGGATGTGGTAAAAAATGTTACACTGTTGATTCTAAAGGGCAGATAACTCAGTACAATACTCTTATGACATTGGAGCTAACAAGGAAGGTATGTTGTTTTATTTGTTGTTTATTTACCTGTTGACATAGTAACCTGTTTACATGGTAAAATGTTAGGATTCTTCCTTATCAGGGTTTTTCGGTGGAACTGGTGCTGTATTACCGGTACTTGTTTATTTCACCTTTTTACATGGTAAAGTACTTAAGTGGAACTGTTGGTTGTCATAGAATTTTTTTATTCGCGAAAGATCTTGATCTTTCTCGAATGTAGCTGTTACATGCAGATTTCTCAACCCGAATATTCTTCCGTTACAGAAAATCAACTCTCTCTCATATGTAGGTCGAAGTTGAATAAAGGGTGATAATTCAAATTTCAATAACTTTTGTATTCTATGGATTTGATGGGTAAATTGTCATGTAAATGGGGTTTATTTATTGAGTAATATTGATTTAGTAAGAAATTGATACGAGATTGAAAAGAGCACGCTGCATTTTGTTGTATTTGAGGATAGAATATGTTGATGACGTCACGCGGATCCCCCCCTCCCGGTCAACAGATTTTTTTTCCTTGTATATATTATAATCTGAAATCTGATTGGTTGAGATCGTCTTCTTGACCCAGATGTCAGCTATTTTTAGCAGTAATTAACTTTTAATGGTTTTATCGTACCTGCCAACCCTCCCGATCAGGGATTGAGATTAACGGGCGCCCAGTTTTTCGCTCTGGGCGATAAATGTGTCATACACAGGTCGCCCAGGGCTGCCAGGTGGCGATTAGAATTTTAAGTTCAGTGTATTTGACATTCCGATCCGTTTACCGATTTCCTGTTTATTTCTGACTGGCGACAATAATAGTGAAATTGAAAAATGGGTATCATATAGTTAGCAAGTGTAAATGGACCGGTGTTCCGACCGGAATTCAAATACGGTGCCATTTCGTTTCCTTTTCTGATATTTATGTATAAAATGATACTTCCGGCTCTCTGCCATGTGGAAATTTTTAGGAGCATCGACTCCAAAGGCTAAATAAGGACCTGCGGAAAAACGAAAGTACTATCAAGAGAATGATAAGGCCAAACGCATCGGAGCATATAGAAAGTCATGGGAAGATGGCAGGCCTTGGTTGTTTGATACGCAGGACGGAATTAGGTGTGCCGTTTGTGTAGAGTTCGACAGGAAAAAATCTGTATTTACCGAGGGTTGCACTAGTTATAAACTTGACAGTGTAAATAAACATGAAATTTCTGAATCTCACAAACAGGCCCAAGCCTTAAGTAATGCAAAACAAGTTCCTGCTCATAAATCAAAAGCTGCCAAAATTATACAGTAATTGACATTGGTAGTACCTATAGATCAACATTTTCTGCAAAACCATTCGTCAATGTAATTGCAGATGTTGAATATCGAAAAGTAAAGCAAGGGATAGAATAATCCAAATGTATATGCCTGATATATTCAGATCAACCATCACTCTTGACAGTTCATTGTATGGCTCATCGAAAAGTTAAGCTCAATCCCTGCTGATGTGAGGAGTCTCCCCATATTAAGACAAAAATTTTGGAATTTCGTGCTATCATACTGCTTTTCCCGTTTTTCAAAGCCTTCCGTGAAGTCATCCTTAAAAAATTATGAATTGATTAGAGTGAAATCTGGGATAGCGATCACCTTCGTAGAGTGGTCATCTGTCAACTACATTTTTATCATGTACAGAACCTTTGTAGAGGGGTCACCTGTCAAACCCAGTCAGCGGGGATCCTAACAGCCACCCGATTGAAAAAATTGTTGTTTACAAGATTTACTAAAATTATGCTGGTCTCGGGAATAAAAAGTCTTCCAAAAATTATCGAATTCTTAAAACACAACTCTGGTGATATAAATAATAATAAAATAATTGTTAATTTTTTCAAGTTATTAATTTATTTAAAAAATATCCTCAATTATGACATGAAAGATATCAGAAGCTTATTAGCTCACCTGAGCCAAAGGCTCAGATGAACAATTGTCATCTATCTTCATCCGTCTTGTATAAACTTTTTAGCTCACCTGAGCCACAGGCTCAGATGTGCAATTGCCATCTATCTTCGTCCGATGTGCGTCATGTGTAAACTTTTCACATCTTTTATCAATTCCTCCAAAACTACAGAGCTAAATTGGATGATATTTGACAGTAATGGTTAAGTAAGGGGTTTTCAGATTTGCACAAATGCAAGGATTATGTCCCCTTGGGGCCCCATAAAGGGGAAATTTGTGAAAATCTTTAAAATCATCTGCTCTGAACCTACAAGAGATATAACTTAGATATTTCATGTAAAACACTATGGGCACCTAGTTTTAGATTTGCACATATTGTAGCTTTAGGGGGCCAAATTGAGATAATGGCAAGGTACTCGAGGGGGAAAATTGCTAAATTAATGTATTTGTCAATATATTTGAAAACTATAAGCTTTTAGTATGGGCATCATCATCATGTGTATTGGAATACTGTAGGCATTTGCACAACGGTCATTTTGATATATGAATAGAGGTCATAAGTTCAAAGGTCAAGGTCATAGATGTAAACGAATACTGAAATGGTTAATTATCTCAAAAACTATGAACTTTTTGTGTAGGCATGTATATTAGAATATTGTAGGCATTTGCCTTACGGTCATTTCCATATATGAACGAAGGTCATAGGTTCAAAGGTCAAGGTCATAGATGCAAACAAATACTGAAATGGTTAATTATCTCAAAAATTATAAACTTTCTCTATAGGCATGTATATCAGAATGTTATAGGCATTTACACAATGTTCATTTTGATATATGAATGTAGGTCATAGGTCTAATGGTCAAGGTTATAGATGAAAATGAATACTGAAATGGTTAATTATCTTAAAAACTATAAACTTTTTGTATAGGCATATATGTTAGAATATTGTAGGTATTGGCCTAACGATCATTTTGATATATGAATGAAGGACATGAGTTTAAAAGTCAAGGTCACTGATGCAAACAAATACTGACATGGTTAATTATCTCAAAAACTATAAACTTTTTGTATAGGCTTCTAAATTGTAGGTATTGCCCTAATATTCATTGCGATATTTAGATTAAGGTCATGGGTTCAAATTTTTCTTTACCTTTTTAGTTGTTTATAAACAATATATTGTAGCTAGATTTCAGATATGTTATATGTAGCATTCTAATGACTAGTTATGTTATAATAAATTTGCAAAAAATCCTTACATATAATTGGCCCTTACTGCTTAAAATTTATTTGGACATTCTCTTTGATTAATGTCAATGACCATTGAACCTCTGCGTGAGATATGTACTCATCTGCATGTGAGCATTAAGGCTCATGGACCTCTTGTTTAATATTAGGGTCTCCATGATGATGGAAGTAACTTTGACCATCCTTGATGGTTCCATACATGCATTTATTCGGATTGAACTATTGCCTACATGAATCCTTAATATTGGTCCAATGTGTGAATATTAAAACAGCCCCATGCTCATAGTCTGCACATTGCACACTACATGAACTAGCTATGTTGTCTTGGGAGCAATGCAAGGTGAACATAACAACCTCCTTTCAGTTACCTGACAACTTCATATACCTGACACTACATTGATGGAGACACTGAACTCCTTGTCTTTCTAATCTTTCGCGAATTTTAGTACTTTCAGTACTTTGATTTATTTTATGGAATACAGTGAAACCAGTCTACAACAAACACTTTCCACACCTTTGTTTAAAACTGACTTTTGTCCTGTGTATTATTCAACAACATACCATGGGTAAATGTTGAGGATTATTTCTTAAACAATTTTAAATTTACTGTTTAAATTCTTATCATCAACATCCATGAGCATTATGATTTATTTGAGAAAAAGACATTTATTTTTCATACTCAGTACTTATGTTCAGTTATAGAATTCTTACCATTTCTAGTTGTCATGATGATTGTTTAAAAAATATAATACGGTATTCTATTTGAGTTTAGTCATTCATAATATCGAATGAATACACTCCGACAGAACATTGAATCTTATATTTAAAATCTTAAAAAATATTGTTACCGTGACATAATTGTAAAATTATTGGTACTATCATTTATTTTGTCCAAGTTTCCAACAAAGATATGTGATTGACGGAACAGCCTTTTCCTGATAAGGGTAAAAAAGTCAGATTAGGTTGAAATGCTGACCAATCAAAGAATGCATGACATAATTGGATAACAGTCCACAACATCATCTGATAGTTAAATATTACGTAATCAGAGGTCATGATCCACACCATATTCATGAGCAATTGAACGTCAGCAAAAACAAATAGGTTCTATTGTAAATATTGTTTACTGTTTCAGATACATGCAGGCCCAGTATCATGTATACAGGCTACAGGAAGCTTGATATTTACAGGATCACATGACCAGACAATTAAAGTTTGGGACAACAACCTTAAACAGGTAGGAAAGTCATTTTTGTTGTATGTAGTGAATAATACCAATACTGGAGAAGAAGACATTTTTATACCCCCCCCCCCCCAATCCAATAGGGAGGACTGTGAATAGTTTTCCTTCTGGTGTCCTTTTTTCTCTTAAGTTCTCTATGTCTTTCTGTCCATTTATTCAATATGTCCCATAAACTTGTAACCACCTCTCTGACTCAGTGGAACAGCATCAATCTCAAGAGCAGAAGGTCATGGGTTTGAAACTCAACCAGCTTGTTCATAAGACTTAGAGATGCTGCTTTCTAACTTGATGCTTGGTATTAAGAAGAAAGATTATGGATTTGGTATCAATATTATATGCTTGTTTTTCAAGTATAATAAAGGTTAAACATCATTTCATTTTAAATATAGTGACTGGTATTCATTAATCACATCACGGCAAGAGATTAAACAACTTTTCATCATAAAATATTGCATATAGTAGATTTATTAACATCTATACCTATATCAATATATAGAATTAAGGTTCTATGAACATTACCATAGTCCATATTGCAGGCTTATATGAGATAGATATACAGAACATAGTCATATATCAGGTAAACCGTGTGTGGGTTGTCAGTGTTCCAACCCAAGCAGGAGTCAGATCAAGACTTGAAAAATTGGTTATGACCGTTCTTTAGCCAAACACTCAGCATTTAGAAAAGATAGTGCTTGTAAAGTTTAAAAATTCTACCACTTAACCTATAGTTGATGATGTCTCGATAAAAGTAAATGTTCTTGACTTTGACTGGGCACTTTGGAAGAGATCTTCAAAACTGATGCCCCATGTCCAGTAGATGTGAAATCGCTAAAAAAAACCTTCAAAATTCCCAGAGTGCACTAAAAAGGTAAAAATTTCTACTTCACCAATATCTGGTGACATCTTGATATAAATGAAATATTCTTGACTGGGACATAAAACTAAAATCAATGTATCCAGTAAACTTAGGACTAGACAAAATCCTGCATCCTGTCATTATTGTTTGAGTTTTTTAAAGACCCAAGTCAAACCCATACCGTAAATCGGGAAATTTTGGCTGTAGTTTAATTTTGGTTTATTTGGCACCCAACTTAAAATTGCCAAAATTAAACACACCAAAATAATGCATATTCTAAAAAAAAATGACAATATTTATCTGAAAATCGATGTTCCGTAATAGAGCAATTTTATCTTAACTTGCCGGAAAACGGTCATATTTGCCGGACTTGTCCGATAAAAATTTATTTTGACCAACGTGAAAAATCATCAGTCGGACATTTTCAATTTTACAACAGAAATATAAACGGACTAATCAGTTTTCGGTCCGACATAACGAGTGTCGGTCAAGGGTGAGGTTTGTTATTACAGAGGTTCCACGTGGGGTGTTGAAAATTAACTACTACGCGCTTCGTAATTGTTTCATTATTATGAAATGTCCCCTTATACAGTACTTTTGTCTTTAGCTTGCATATATTGTATATACCGATATATCGGTATGTTAATTTGTATTATCGTTATTATCGTTATTTTATGAAACCCGGAAGGCTTAATAGTGCATTCCATTTCATTTTCTAATTTATAAATTACAACACTTCCGGTTTTCAATCAGCATAATCCGTTCGTCTTGTGGCTGTTTGTGAACATCTTATTCAGTGAAGTGCTAAAAAATAAAATGCCTTATTCAGTGAAGTTCCAAATTTAAACACATCAAAATTAAACATCCACATTTTGGGAGAAAACCGCCAAATTATCCTGACGCCGAAATTTCCCGATTTACGGTAATTTGTTGTGAAGTACCAGAGAGAATTTGAATTTTCTCATCATGGATTAAGCATTTTTACCATAGCTTGATTATTTCATCCATAGATTGAGCATTTCAACCATAGATTGAGCATTCCATTCATAAAGTGAGCATTTTAACCATAGATTGAGCATTTTATCCATAAAGTGAGCATTTTAACCATAGATTGAACATTTCATCCATAGATTGAATATTTTAACCATAATTGAACATGTTACCATATATTAGCATTTTTAACCAAAATATGAACATTACAATCATAGATTAAGCATTTTAACCAAAGTTTGAACATTTCAACCAAAGTTTGAACATTTCAATCAAAGTTTGAGCATTTCAATCATAGATGGAGTATTCCATCCATAAAGTGAGAATATTTATCCATAGATTGAGCATTTAAACCACAGATTGAGCATTTAAACCATAGATTGAGCATTTAAACCATAGATTACTATTTAAACCATAGATTGGGCATTTAAACCACAGGTTGAGCATTTAAACCATAGATTGAGCATTTAAACCATAGATTGAGCATTTAAACCATAGATTACTATTTAAACCATAGATTGAGCATTTAAACTAAAAAGTGAGCATTTAAACCATACACTGAGCATTTAAACCATAAACTGAGCATTTAAACCATAGACTAAGCATTTCAACAAACAAGATTTAGTATTTGAATGCTTTTTCCATTTGTCTTTGGACATGAAATTGGATATTTTCACATATTGTAGGATAATGCTTTTACTACAACAGCATCTATAAAAGTCATATTTCATGTTCAATCTATAGTTTACTGTCATGTCAGAATTCCAATTTTCATTGTTTTTATGGATCTAAACATCATTTTATGTTTAAGATATTTTCTGACATGATAGTAATTCCCACTCATACAGGCAATCGGCATTACGAAATAAAGTCAGTTCTTTCAGATGGGAACTTAAAATGAGCGAGGTCCTTTGTCACAGTGGGCTTGGCACGATAAAGAACCCTGCTGTATAATGCCATCAACGCAATGCATAGACAAAATTTCTGCACCTTCGCCTTTAGCTGGAGACGTCTCGATATATGTGAAATATTCTTGAATGGGACATTAAACACCATTACTCAACTCATACAAGAAATAAAAACTATAAAACTATATATGTGTTAGTAGATATATCATCAATATAATCTGTGTCATGCTTCCTTATATAGATCTGATCAAAACACTTCCTTGTCACAAATGTTAACCCTGACACTTAATTCAAAATCATTAAAATGTGACTTTGCATCATATATTATTTCATCATGGTGTGTATATACATGCATTAACACTGCAAATCACATGATATGTGCACCAAGCAAACCATTAAAGCACATAAACAAGGTGAAATCACTTCTAAACATGTGATTTACTACATTGAACTTACTAATGCCTGAACAACTTTGTCATCACAGTCAGGCATGGTTCAGTTTCTATATGTTCTAATATAACAAAACAACTGGTCATAGTATTAATAATGTCTGCTCAGACTTAGTCTTGTACTTTGGGTTGTCTCCCTTAGGACTCAAATGCAAATTTAAGTTGCCTCATGAATTCTGTCCAGTAACTGGGACAGTGAGATTTGGCTGTTCTATGGTTCTATTGTTGATCTGTATATAGGATTAGGTTACATGGGTGACCGGTCAGAATAATATATATTGGTACTTCTGTTGCCTTAAGTAACCTTATACTTTTAAATTAAAATACATTGTATTTAGTACCTGGTCAACCCATCAAACCAACCTAATCATCAGTCACTTTCCAGGTTTTGGCAAGCTTGCCAAATGCAATTGCAAAGGAAAGTTGCAACAACCGACACCCAAACAAGGAACCTAGGTGTTTTACTAACTCAGCTACCTACCTGGTACATTATCTATAGCCTTGTCTGTCTCACATTATTTAAGATAATTTAAATTTTAACTTCTTTTTCTAGGTTGGTCTTTTCTTCTGTCCAGCACCAGTGATGTCATTAACAATATCAGCAACAACCACTGACCAAGATGGACGTCCAGTTGTTTCACTAGTGTGTGGAGATCAGTTGGGTAATATTCACTTTTTAACATGGAAAGACTCGCTAGTGAAAACCAAAGGTATTGATTGGTCATAAAACCTGTACCATTAAGTATGACAGACCTTGTCCAAAAAGACTTACAAAATCAGAGTGCAATATGGAGTTTAATATTGTGATATATGAACGTGATAATATTTGTTAAAATGACAAATATATAGGAAAATATGCTGCTTTCTTTGACATGGAATTGTCTTTATCAAGATACATGTATATAGGAAAATACTATGACCTAGAATTGTCGTTCCATACTATAGACACATTGAACCATGTATTCATAGATATTTAGTCTTTTCTTATGGAATATATATAAATTAATAATCATTTCGTTGTCTTACTGAACTTTCAAAGTACTGGTATTTAAAAAAATTGTGTTTATTGTATTGCAAACTCAAAAACGGATGTCATCTTAGTTGTCATTCAAATAGGCAACCCCTTTGTATTTGACATTATGAAGGTGAATCAGTGGTGTCTTAATGCTTTATTGAAACAAAAACTGTACTATTCAACTTATACAATTTGTTTTAAACAACATTTTGATTTCATAAAATCTTAAATGCTTTTGTTAAACATTATTTCATTTGAATCTTGGGTTTTTTTTTTTTTGTCACACTAACTTAAGGAAATTTGAAGACAGATTTAAATAATTTTTCTTTTATTCTTGTAATATCCAGATTCTCTTTTTGGTTTATATCTCCTATGATATGTCAGAATAAAAACTAAGTCACATACACCAGTCAATTGTGTGTTCTTGCTATTTAATCCAAGTCCATCCACACCCTATTAACATTGGCCACAAGGATTGGATAAATATTATTTAATATTGGTTTAACACACCCAACTGCAATAGATGTATCAAGTGTAGGTCATATTCAGCATGCTAAAAGACATGTGAAAATTGTTGTCACAGAAAATTTACTCATCACCTAAATGCTGATAGTCATGTCATTTACGTCATAATTATGTGAAACCGACAGGTATTACCTACTCTATCCCCAAAGTGTAAATTACTGTTAGAATATTCTCATTTTTTTCAACAACATGTGTCACATCATGCTGTGAGGACATGATGTATAAAACCAGATAAAACAGAATTAAATCAATAGGATTATCTCCTCTCTTACCCCCACCTGCCTACCTCCCTCCCCTCAAAATGAATACCAAAGTGCAAACAAACCTGAATGCTGTTTTGACATTAAACTTTGTATATTTTTAAAACTTTTATTTATAAAGGACTTAAGTGTTAAATGTTAGATGTAATGTTAAAAAAATCATTAAATGTCACTTGTAACATCTGGTCACAATTTATTAATTCTTCAGTTATTTATTTATTATTGTATATTTTATATCCCTTTTGTGTTTTAATTGTGTGTGTTATAACATATGGTATATATATTTATTTGTGTGTGGGTGTTAGATAAATAACAGTTTATTTTTACCCACATTTTACATATAGTTTACTACAATTCCATACATCAAACTATTTGTTTATTTGTTCAACATATTTGCAACTTATTTTTACACACACATGCACACACTACTTTTACACACACACACACACACACACACACACACACTATATATGTATAAGTTAATAGTAATTAATGTGTCTCATCTACAAAAAATCATGATAATCTATTCAATGATAATATGTATTAACATGTATGTTTTATGACTTTTGGCACCTTATTAAATCAAATTTTCATAAATATATTGAAAATTTAATTAGTACCTTTAGCTCACCTGGTTATTAAAGTGTATAGCTATTCCTGTTGATAGTGTTTTTTTTTGTAAAATACATGATTGTATAGAAAATCATGAATTCCTATTTAATTGTATATACATATTTTCTAAGAATTAAAACAATCAATCATGATATATATTTGTAAATATATTATTTGTTGACCAGTAGATGCATGCATGTACATGTATATCATAAACTCTCAAAGACAAAAATACTCAGATTTTCATACTAGACAATAAAATATATATATATATATGTACATTAGCACTGTCCTCATACCCACCTTCCTCCATCATAGAAAGTCACTTTTCTACAATGGTTTTGTAGCTTACAAATCCATTTTATGTACCTACTTATAAGAATTACAGTGTGTACTTAAAATGTAATTTGATTTGAGAATGTTGTGGCTGCTTTAAGCAATCTTGTGAGCAATTCTGATCTTGTGAGAATTTCAGAGAGACAGATCACATGGATCAGGCTTCTGTAAATAGAGCCATCTATCAGATAATCATATGAACTTGAGGTTGATGAAAATTAATTTGTATATCTTTATTGTTTTGTCTTGTTTGTATGCTGTAAAACATGAATTTATTGCTGCATTCTGAAATAAGATCAGAATTGTTGTACAATACATACTGGTAATACATGGAATTGCAGCAATAGTCGATTCCCAAAGATTAACTAGTGTGTTTTATTGTGAGTTAGGAGCTCAATAATTAAATTACCATTATTTATTGTTAAAAAGCATTGGAAATTGAACAGTAGCTCATGTAATACAGTTAGTAGATTCAATGCATTCAGAAAATTCAGCACATTTCTCAAAATACTGTTCCTCTTATATGTTGCTTTCCGTCATCTCCCTCCCCTCCCTTTCTCTTTCTTTCTCTCTTTGTAAACAACCTGTTACTAATTAACACATACCATTTTCTTAAACAGAGAGCTAGATATTATCCTCAGAATGTTAATTTTCTTGTTTGTCAGTTCTTGGGTGTTTTTTCTTCTTAATTGCACATGTTAATGTAATAACCGTATATATAGGATATATTATTGCGTATGTGATATAACTTTGTGTTTTGTAAACCAGTGCATAATCAATTAACTCTATATACAAGTTGTAGTTATTCATTGTACAGGTATGCCCTTCTCCCTCTCCATTTTATCAAGAATTTGTATTTTGAATCTGCTGGTTGTTTTTGAATGTACCAAGTATATGTCTTTTTAGTTGTTATATGTAACCCAGTAAATGTATAAACTGTTTATTCAATGTATGTCCTTCTCCCTCTACCGTTTATTGAGAAATTGTATTTTGAATCTGTTGGTTGTTATTGAATGTACCAAGTATATGTTTTTTTAGTTGTTATATGTAACCCAGTGAATGTATAAACTGTTTATTCATTGTATGTCCTTCTCCCTCTCCCTTTTATCGAGAATTTGCATTTTGAATCTGCTGTTTGTCTGTGTTTGTTATTGATATGGTTTTGTTGTTGTTGTTTTGTAAACCAGTGCAGTATCAACTGTTCATTCAATGTATATGTCCTTCTCCCCTCTCCATTTTAATAAGAATTTGCATTTTGAATCTACTGGTTGTTATTATATGTACCTGGGATATATGTCGTTTTTGTTGTATTTTATAAACCAATGCAATATCAACTGTTTATTCAATATGTATTTCATTCTTTCTCCCCCTTATATTCAAGATTTGTATTTTGAATCTGTTGGTTATTGAATATATAACCTTTTTGTTATTTTTAGAGATTCTTCAGTTAGGTATATATTAAGTGTATAGAGAGATATAAATATATCCTCAAGGTTATTGTCTAGTCGAAGATCTCTTGATGAAAAACTGTATACATCAATGTATCTATTTATTCTTTATGACAAGTTTTCATGTTATTGTGCTAGTGTAATATTGATAAGAACAATAGTCTGGACGTGGTCAGGATTGACTTCTATATCCTTAGCTTATATTTGTCTTAGTTTAGAATTAGAATAGCTGTTTTAATTCCTGGCCCGACTGACTCCCTTATTAGCTCACCTGACCAAAGGTCATGTGAGCTTATGGTATGGTGCAGCATGTGTATGTGCGTGCGTGCGTGCGTGCGTCGTTAACACACATTTTCGACTTCTCCTCTGAAAGTACTCGGTAGATTTCAACGAGACTTGGTCATAAGCATGTCTGGGTCGGTGCAATTCAGATTTGTTCGTGGCGTTGCCATGGCTACCATAACTAGGTCAAGGTGACCTAGGGGTGCAAAAATCTTAAAAAATCTTCTTCTCCGAAAGTATTGCTTGGAGAAAAAATCTGATGTGTTATTTGGCTTCTCTAGGGTCTTAAGCCTATAGTTTGTTCATTTTGTGAAATTCGGTCGAAATATGGGTTACGCGTTTTTGCGTTTTATTTTGAAAAAATCGTAAAATAGCTTCAAATTGTTATAACTTGACTACTTGACCAGATAATGACATGGGGTTTTTAGTTTTGACATCTTATTGTTAGTATCTTCAAAATGAGGTCAAGGTAAATTGTAAAGGTCGTGACCTAATTTTTTTTACCTCTGATTATAATTATTATCTCGAAAACTATAAACTTTTTGTATAGGCATTTATATGAGAATGTTGTAGATATTGATACAACGATCATTTTCATGTATAGAAAAAGGTCATGGGTTCAAAGGTCAAGGTCACAGATGCGAAACAATACCCAAATGGTTAATTATCTCGAAAACTATAAAATTTTTGTATAGGCATATATAATAGAATGTTGTAGGTATTGATACAACAATCATTTTGATGTATAGAAAAAGGTCATGGGTTGAAAGGTCAAGGTCAGAGATGCGAAACAACACCTAAATGGTTAATTATCTCGAAAACTATAAACTTTTTGTATAGGCATGTATATTAGAATGTTGTAGGTATTGATACGACGATCATTTTGATGTATAGAAAAAGGTCATGGGTTCAAAGGTCAAGGTCACAGATGCGAAACAACACCTAAATGGTTAATTATCTCGAAAACTATAAACTTTTTGCATAGGCATGTATATTAGAATGTTGTAGGTATTGATACGACGATCATTTTGATGTATAGAAAAAGGTCATGGGTTCAAAGGTCAAGGTCACAGATGCGAATCAATACTGAAATGGTTAATTATCTCGAAAACTATAAACTTTTTGTATAGGCATGTATATTAGAATGTTGTAGGTATTGATACAACAATCATTTTGATGTATAGAAAAAGGTCATGGGTTCAAAGGTCAAGGTCCCAGATGCGAAACAATACCGAAATGGTTAATAATCTCGAAAACTATAAACTTTTTGTATAGGCATTTATATTAGAATGTTGTAGATATTGATACAACGATCATTTTGATGTATAGAAAAAGGTCATTGGTTCAAAGGTCAAGGTCACAGATGCGAAACAACACCAAAATGGTTAATTATCTCGAAAACTATAAACATTTTGTATAGGCATGTATATTAGAATGTTGTAGGTATTGATACAACGATGATTTTGATTTATAGAAAAAGGTCATGGGTTTAAAGGTCAAGGTCACAGATGCGAAACAATACAGAAATGGTTAATTATCTCGAAAACTATCAACGTTTTGTATAGGCATGTATATAAGACTATTTAGGTATTATCCTAATGATCATTTTGATATATGAATGAAGGTCATGGGTTCAAAGGTCAAGGTCACAGATGCGAATCATTACTGAAATGGTTAATCATCTCGAAAACTATAAACTTTTTGTATAGGCATGTATATTAGAATGTTGTAGGTATTGATACAACGATCATTTTGATGTATAGAAAAAGGTCATGGGTTCAAAGGTCAAGGTCACAGATGCGAAACAATACCGAAATGGGTAATTATCTCGAAAACTATAAACTTTTTGTATAGGCATTTATGTTAGAATGTTGTAGGTATTGATACAACGATCATTTTGATGTATAGACAAAGGTCATGGGTTTAAAAGTCAAGGTCACAGATGTGAAACAATACCGAAATGGTTAATTATCTCGAAAACTATAAACTTTTTGTATTGGCATTTATATTAGAATGTTGTAGATATTGATACAACGATCATTTTGATGTATAGAAAAAGGTCATGGGTTCAAAGGTCAAGGTCACAGATGCGAAACAATACCGAAATGGTTAATTATCTCGAAAACTATAAAATTTTTGTATAGGCATTTATGTTAGAATGTTGTAGGTATTGATACAACGATCATTTTGATGTATAGAAAAAGGTCATGGGTTTAAAGGTCAAGGTCACATATGTAAAACAATACTGAAATTGTTAATTATCTTGAAAACTATAAACGTTTTGCATAGGCATTTATATTAGAATGTTGTAGGTATTGATACAATGATCATTTTGATGTAAAGAAAAAAGTCATTAGGGTTTAGTATTTACGTTTACTTTAAATCTATTAGCTAGCCATTAGTTATCAGGTGAGCGTATAAGGCCCATGGGCCTCTTGTTACTGTTTACAGTGGTGTCATGATGTTGTTATATCATAGTAAGTCAATTGATACATGCCATGAAATGTCAAAACCACTGGAGACGTTTTCTTTTTAAGAGCCCTTACTAAATAACCAGTCTGTTTTTGTTGAAATATCTTAAATACATTTTGTTTTTCTTATGTCCCTTCCCCAAGGTGCCTTTTAGGGTAAAAATAAAAATCCCCACATAGATTTAAAGTTTGGAGTAGTATTTCCAACAACCAGGCTAGAGACATAAAACTGACCAGGCCTAATTGTTTTATGATGAACTAAAATGACATAACATGATTAATTCATGTATATAACCATTACACAAATAATTATAGGTGTACTATAATCTGAATATATGTTATTGTACTCGGCAAAATTCCTTCAGTTTATACCTAGGAACAATACTTGGCTAATCTCACTCTCTCACCCAATAAGGTTGTATAGTGTAATAAAAGTAAAGTTATTGATTGGCCTTTATTGATTGTCTTGGAATATTTTAGGTTATTTATTCATGAATGTATATATATGATCTATGTGATATATAGAGAGAGGCACCAGATAAGTTATATTGCTTCTATCTCGTATACACTGTCTATATAGCACCTACACACACAACATTCACTTACTGCAAACATGCATACCCAACAAGGTTACATCCCACACATATCACACAAGAGTACAATGCACACATACACACATGCACACACACACACAGCCTCTTACACATACACATAAACAAAAGGTCAAGATTTAGGTCATATTTTTATTCCAGACGTATTTTGACATAGATTTTGGATATCCTGCTAGTACATTCCCTGGTGGATATAAATATAAACAAACATGACCTACTTAATGTTATAAGACATGTTGTAGTTTTCCCTTATTAATTATTTAGCCGCTCTACTGTAAAAATCTATATATTTACCGGTAATTACTTTGAAGTGGATTACCATGGTACTTTGTTTTATGATGAGAAATCTACCTACCACTCCAAGATATTTTTTTTAAGTAGATTATCATATATCACATCAGGGTATTAAAATGAATTAAAGACTAGCATAATTCTCCATTCTTCCTTTCTTCTCATTTTTTGCAAGGATTAAGTTTACTTTCTTAAAGAGTAAAGTCATGTTTAATGTTTTCTAATATTGAATCAGTGCCTGTACTATTATTTTTTCAACTCAAATACAAACTTTGTAATATCCAGTTATTACAGTAACATTTAGAATTTCTTTATACTTTTTGAAAAGGTATTCTTAATTTGAGAGGTGTGTGTATTGTGAAGTATGTATGTTGGACAATTTTTTTAAAAAGGTGTGAATGTGTGTATTTAAGTATGCTGTGATATTTATCTGTGATGAGAATGAGTGCAAATTTACAAATCTACTGTTTGGAACATTTTGTTTTATTTTAGCATCAACAATTTTGGTAATTTTTTTCACTTTATATTATTGCAATCTAAAATTTGTGGACTGAGGCAATCTTCTTTGATACAGAAGCTACACAGGTCACAATAGTAATAATTTGTTTGTTATAATTCATAATTTAAGAGAATAAATTTGTTATATTGTTATAAATAAGAATTTTGTGTCTTTATTGAAATATAACTGGCACTGGACCTAGCCTTACCAGGTATCTATTGAGTACTCATCACCATACGTTTTGTGTACAATCACAATTTTGCAAAAGCATTGGTTTTGAATTCTAAAATAATGGATTAAAATCAAATAAAGTGAAATAACTCATCTATGTAGGAAAGCACAACAGAGATTAGAGGTTAGTGGCAACAATAGATACCCAACAAGAATTAGACAAAATCAGTACATCATGAATTTGAAACTTTTATCACAAGTATGAAATGCATTTTCAATAGAGCAGCCATAGGAATTTGAACCCAATCAAGCCTAGTAATTTGTGAATTCTATATTTATGATAAAGTTTCAGATTCATTTACCTGTTACCTATCCTCCTTGCCTACACTCGTTTCAGAAACCTGCAGTCAATATGCACATGCTGTAATTGTAAGCCATAGGGATTTGAACCCAATCAAGACTGGGTAGGTATTTTGTGAATTTCATATTTGTGACTAAGCTTCAAGCTCATATGAATCAATATGTTTACCTGTTACTTATGCTCCTTGCTCACACACCTGGTTTCAAAAACCACTTAACCAGCTGTCTGTTGTAACTGATAAGAACCTAAGTGTTTCCTCATACCAACTGAGAAATGAAGTTTTACAAATATTTACCAAGAGCTGAAAAACGGAAATTACAATTGACTAAGTGCATTAGTTGTTTAATTATTCATCATTGTCATGGTGATTATAACTGCATGTTCTGCATTTAAATGGAGTCAGTTTCAAGAAGACAAATTGATTTTAATTCACATTCAGATGCAAGGTTGTTTAATTTCTTTAGAAAAAACAAGAGTTGTTGTTGAAGAACAAACATATGCTCATTGTGTTCTTCTAACCAAAACAATGTAATGGGTATAACATGAAACCATAACTTAATTTGATTTCTCAACAAGCTGTAACCTTTCTTGGATTCATTTCCTTGTATGTCTGTCTTCTATTTTCCTCATGAAACAGATGTTTTCGGTTACTGTTGAACACCTTTACCAGGGCCTCCTTACATTATTGTCCTCCCTATACAGTTCAGCTAATGAACAGGAAGACTGCTATTCTTCACCAACATTTACAAATACCTTAGGATCTGATTTCTCTGAAAATAAAATAAAAAATATTCTTTGTGGATCAAGAAGTGCATGATCATCAAGTAATTATAAATAACGAAACACATTTGGTTTTTTTAATTGAAGCAAAATTATAGACTTGTGGTTGTAAAATAATTAATGATTCAACAAAAGTACTACATAGTGGTTAGGGTTCTACAAAAACACTGTGAAACACAAAACTGAACATAATGTTGTATCATCCTGAGCAGTGTCTTCCAAAGTCATGAGATTTATAATCCTGCTCCCAATATGTAAACCATCGTACTTCGTATTTCCTGTCTTGTTCGTTTGTTGTAGCATCTGTCTATTGCCAGTGTTCAGTATCTGCAACTTTCTATATTTTATTATATAGGAATCACCGTGTCTGTCTGTCCGTCCGTATGTCCGAGTAAAATTATGTCTGGGACTTAATTACTTTGGACGACTGTCATAAAAACTTCGCATGAATAATCTTCATGATCTAAAGGTGTGTCATATCGAAAAATCCAAGGTCGCGAGAAAACATTAAATGTTGGGGCGAAGGCAGCGGTATTCAGCTCTCAAGAGATAGTTGTAGTATACGTCTAGTTATTGGAGTTTACATCTAACATAATTTTCAAGAAGGTATTTGCTTTTTTGGACATGGATGGGTATGTTTGTGTATGATAACCACTGTTTACTGTTTACTTATGACAATAATAAAACAAGCACACATATGGAATGTTACGTCACTTTCCAGGTAATCTTGGATGGCTTAGGTGTTGATAAAAATCTAACTCTTTCTACCTAAAACCCATCCAAAACAACGATTTCCAATAAAATATATTTTCAATCAGTCTAAATCATCCCAAACTTCACAGAATTCACCAACAACACCAACATGCTTGATGAAAGCAGACTGTCAGGCCAACCACACCTAGAGTACAACCACAAGTACCACAGAAAACCAAACATAACAAATGCAGCCCGAAACAACTTGAAGTACCAACAGCTGACACCATGATTATATCGGCGTATATAAGTACCTGGAAGCACCAATGATTTGTATGGTCAGTAACAAAGAACGCTAACATTTATAACACCCTTGTCTTGTAACACAGAAACGTACAAAACAAGCGCAAAAACACCCGTGACATAGAAAACAAACTGGATATACATGTTACGATGATAAAATGACAAAATAGTATAGCTCAAGTGCTTTTGTAATCTTGTATTACCTCGACATGCAATTTGCAAACGGGGAAGGGTGCAAAAAGCTTTAAGAATCGTGTTTTTTTTTTTCAATGTACCAATCCATTCATGCCAAGATGCCATTTAACGAACTTAATCGAAGTATGTCATGTCCTAAACCAGCCACCATGGGCCCTCCCATGTCTCATGTATTCTATGTGTAAAGGGCTCAAGAACAACACCCGTCTACATGTTTGTAATAGGTATCAATGTGATACACCCTACCAATATGTTTGTTAGGACAAAAGAAATAGGAATGACCATTGCCATCTGCATAATTTGATTTGAAATGCCTGACTCAAAATAGCACCCACACAATTACTTGAGTGTAGCAGATTCTACAATGATTATGTCTCTGTCTGATATCTTCAGTTGCTTTGTATTTTCATTAAAACCCACCTTCCGAATAATTATGAACGGAATGTACATGTATAATGGGTTGTTATTTATTTTAACGTTATAGTTATAATTATACATTTGTAGATGCAACATACATAAACAATAAGTGGAAAAACTGCTTTATCAAGGAAAAACCATAATGCATGATGTATAGTCAAACATCTAAAAAGCTAAATAAAATCCAATACAGTGCCCATTCTTCTTTATCACAGACATGAAAGGGGAGTAAATATCAATTACCCAAAGGATTGGTTCATCAGCTTCTGCATTATAAGATATTCCAAGAATCATTTTCCAACAAAGAATACATACACTGATAATAGTATACTTAAATGACAATAAAGCAAGCTGGAAGTTGCTGGAAGAAACTAGTGTTTTCCTCATCAATAATGCTCTGTAGGAAACGATGTTTTAATAAGCAGACGCTTCGATCTTTGGTCAATTATTTATAAGTAAATCAGTGATTATCTTGAAGTAAGAAAATGTAAAGTATCTATGTTGTACATGTTTAGTATGTCTTAGGTAGCTAATTGATTGTTGTGTACTGTATGTTTTATATTTATATCTATTGCTTTGACCTTTGTTGTATAAGCAAAAGTGTATTATAATTACTGTTTGGCAGCGTAACAAGGAGGATAAAAAAAATTTCAACATATGATACAAAACACATGACGGCACATTACAGCGAGGACTTAAAACAAATCCAACGTCTCACTTAGAACAATGCTGTCTGAAAGGCAATTAAGAGTTAATTGATATAACCACATCTCTGGACATCATTTTCTGACTGGTATCTTATTTTGTTCGTTTTTCTGAGACGTGGTTTAGATCTATAGCTGTTTTCAAATAAATGTTATTCAGCTACAGATTCATTTTCACTTTACATGTATTTAATTTCAGAATTTAGTATGCACAGATACGGAATTCTCTGTAAGTCAATATATTTGTAAACTTGAGTTTTTGACAATGATTTGTTACATGGAGTTTTGGTGATATTCAATTAGACAACAGGTCATTTTTTCAACTCACAGTAGAATCTTCAACGGAACATATGAATGCATTTAAAATCCGGTCTCTCATTCCGCCTTGATATGAGATAAATGATATGAACGGACGTTAAACACAGTTTCGTATACGCACCTTTCGGCGTACGTTTGCAAACAAACAAACTTGGAAATAATAGTTTCAAACAATGTGGTTTTTTTTAAACATATCCTACACATGTAAGGTTCTAATGTCTTAAATTCTTCAAACCTTGTCAGTTTTACCAAAACAAATTTATATTCTATAAGTTTGTATATCTGCCTTCCTTTTTCACTTACTGTAAATCTTTTCTTTTCTTTCCCTGATCATCTTGAGTTCATTCCCCATTTTAAGTATGGTTCCAATAACTTGGAGGTTCACCTGAAGAAAAGACAAAATAAAACTATCATCAATAGTAAAAGTATTTATGATTACATTTACCGGTTCTTTGTTCCTCTTAGTTACTGCATGTAATATATCTTGTGTTTATTACGGCCCTGGCAAATGTACATGTTATTGTTGTGGCTCTGATCATTGCTCTGCACGTGTATAGATCTGATCATTGCTCTGCACGTGTATAGATCTGATCATTGCTCTGCACGTGTATACATGTGCTCAGTACATGTTGTTGTGCCCATTGCTTAATAAAAGTATACGTGTTATTGTTGTAGCTGTGGCAATTGCTACTAAGTAAGTGTGTACGTGTAATTGTCGTAGTCATGACCACTGTTGAGTGGTGGTCTTGTATTGACATTATGCTCCCGCGAAGAAAATTCGTACGATAGATGTGGTCACTGTCATGTTATTTGTTATTGCTATGATCATTGTTCAGTACGCGTATACATGTTGTTGAATTTTTCTATAAATATATACGAGATACTTTCATCAAGTTTGGAATATATGCAATATGAATTTAAATTCTGACACATTAAATAAACTCAATATATCACTGCATTTATAAGATGAACCGTAAAGGCTTTCTCGTGATAGGAACAGCGATACTTAAGATGTGATCAAAACACAAACCATCCCCTAAAGTAAACCTGTAATTACACGTTGTGTCAATGTCCGGAGTTAGCCACGACACAGATTTAATCGGTGTTTTTGTTGCTCTGGTTACAAACATGAAAATAAAAACATATTAAAATTAACACTGCTTTAGTTATATTGGTGTTTAATTTTTCGCACTATTACATGGTTCATACATTTTAAGTACAGACCACCAGAAATCGATAAATTCCTGATGGGTGGGTGATTTGACTTCAAGAATTCCATATTCAATGTCTGGTGACAGATTAAAATCAATTCAGTTGACATTAATTCTCTTCTAACCGACTGCTTTCTATAAATTTTTTTAGCAAGTTGTTGGCGATAATTTGATTAAGTCAGGGAAAAAAGCTGTTCGTAAAAATCTTTCCACATTTTATATAAGTTATTGTTTGTTTGCATGTCTTCACCACATAATATATGCGCTGTAATTAAGAATAAGAATAATATTTCTGAGAAAATATATTTTTCTTTAAATAAGATTATCTATGTAGAAAATTTTGAACACGCGATGATTTTTGAGACAGGGGAATTTTACAACACGGTGATTCTGTTAATAAGAGATAACCTGGTTATTCCATGGGCTGATTTATTGTTTCAATCAGGTCAACTATTTTTTACTGTCATGCATTGCTTCATCATGATTTAAAGCACGTATACCATTATTATACAAGTAGTTGTATCATTAGATTAACTGCCTGAGATTTTCTCTAGCCAAATACCATGCTCGTCATTTTCCAATATCGGCCCACGTAATCTTTTTATTACCTTATTCCAACTTCTTATTAATATCAAACAAGAAAAGCATTACTACCGTCATTGGCTCGAAGCCTATAGATAAATCAAGTAAAAGATAGGTTTAATATACCACATCAAACAAAGAAGGAAGCAATATGAAAATTATGTTATAAACTGATGCGGTTATATTTAAAGCTGTATCTCTGCTTTCAGCACGTCTGAACCGTGACAGATAAACATTATACAAAAGCCTTTAAAGCATATGTCCAGTGCTATACGGGTAATAACGTGTTTCCATACTTTTGCGTTTAATCGTGAAATTATAATAAATGTAATAACGTGTTTCCATACTTTTACGTTTATTCGTGAAATTATAATAAATGTAATAACGTGTTTCCATAATTTTGCGTTTATTCGTGAAATTATAATAAATGTAATAACGTGTTTCCATACTTTTGCGTTTATTCGTGAAATTATAATAAATGTAATAACGTGTTTCCATAATTTTGCGTTTAATCGTGAAATTATAATAAATGTAATAACGTGTTTCCATACTTTTACGTTTATTCGTGAAATTATAATAAATGTAATAACGTGTTTCCATACTTTTGCGTTTATTCGTGAAATTATAATAAATGTAATAACGTGTTTCCATACTTTTGCGTTTATTCGTGAAATTATAATAAATGTAATAACGTGTTTCCATACTTTTACGTTTATTCGTGAAATTATAATAAATGTAATAACGTGTTTCCATAATTTTGCGTTTAATCGTGAAATTATAATAAATGTAATATAACGTGTTTCCATACTTTTGCGTTTATTTGTGAAATTATAATAAATGTAATAACGTGTTTCCATAATTTTACGTTTTATTTGTGAAATTATAATAAATGTAATATAACGTGTTTCCATACTTTTGCGTTTATTTGTGAAATTATAATAAATGTAATAACGTGTTTCCATAATTTTACGTTTATTTGTGAAATTATAATAAATGTAATAACGTGTTTCCATACTTTTACGTTTATTCGTGAAATTATAATAAATGTAATATAACGTGTTTCCATACTTTTGCGTTTATTTGTGAAATTATAAAAAATGTAATAACGTGTTTCCATACTTTTACGTTTATTCGTGAAATTATAATAAATGTAATAACGTGTTTCCATACTTTTGCGTTTATTCGTGAAATTATAATAAATGTAATAACGTGTTTCCATACTTTTGCGTTTATTCGTGAAATTATAATAAATGTAATATAACGTGTTTCCATACTTTTACGTTTATTCGTGAAATTATAATAAATGTAATAACGTGTTTCCATACTTTTGCGTTTATTCGTGAAATTATAATAAATGTAATGACATGTTTTCAAACAGTTTCATTTGATACATTTCTGTTAGTTTGTTAAATAATCCGCTGAATAACAATTTGGGGGTCTAGTGCAAAGGACTCTGCATGACTTTTACTTCCATTTTTATAAGCAGCGATAGCAAGCGCTAAAGAACAAAACGCTTAAAACTCAAGAAATTGCAAAGTTGTTTAGTTCATCGGTAGTCATAAGATATATCAAAATTAGAAAAAGCCATTTGGCCGAAGGCTCCTTGAGCTATTTAAATCTCCACTTGTTTTCACACAAGTTTATGGACTTATTGGACTGAAAAATGACATACCCTGAGGTGTGTTTTTCTTTTTCTATTTTAAGTATTTCTATCAGACAAAGTTTATGCAACAGGAGAAAATTACTATGCCCCAGAGACTGATTTTGATCTAATAAAATCCTATCTTTAGCTTACATGGTTTAATAAACTTCGAGCTTTAATATACAATATTGATGGGGCATCACTCGCCAATCATGTATTGTAATTTGTAATCATTTAATCTAAAATAATACAAAATGGTAACACCTGCAGACCTTGATAGCTCGACAATGGTTGTAACGAAGTGCTCAGTGACGCTCCAGGAGACGTTGAACACACCATTTCCAATGTGTTAGTTGAACAATGAAACTCGATTACCTTTATTTACAAACAAAATTATAGAATTAGGACCAGAGGCATCCATCAAATGTTGTTGAATCAGGGACGCATTTAATAAAAAAACAAATACACTTATCTATGTTCGAATCACAATCCAGAAACAAAGTAAAAACTTTGGAGCTGACAAGTCAGGTTAAACACGTGGACTTTCACCAGGAAAGTGAGGTCGGGTGTTCTACGTCCCTGATTGATTGATGTTGTAATTAAATGTAAAATCATAGATCTATTCAATGCACCAGTAACGTAGCCGTTCGTCAGTTATTAAAAATTGTCAATTTAAATCTGAGATGTAAAGCATCATACGGCTCATATATATAGTAACTAGTATCAGCGAAACTCCCCAATGTTTTTGGTTACAGTCTAATGTTTAAACATCAATCCTCAATCCGATGTACCCGTAACTGTTCGATCGTCAAGACGGGGTGTACAAGTCTTTCTAACTTTTACATTACAGAAAACCATATAAAGAAGATCAAATGCTTTTGTATGGTACTAGTATTAGAGTAATTACAACATATTCATCTTAAAAAAACCTTTGCCTGATACAAGGAGAATAATATTTCGCAAATGTCTTAAAAACAACGAATGCTTTGTATCCTTTGCAAGGTAGTACATGTAACTTTGATTTAACTTCGACATAGTAAAAACCATTGAAAAACAAAAAAGCTTGGTTAAGTTTTTGGTCGAACAAACAAATATATATATAAAGTTACCATGCATGCCATAAACAAGGAATAACAGAGCATGGTACTCACGGAGATACATTTATTATGTGCTACAAATAAACACTATACATTTGAAATACAAAAACCAACGTGCAAAGAACTAAGTAAGATGAACAAAATGTGGAAAAAACAAGTACCTAAATATGAAGTTCTATATAAATGCAAAACAAATCGAGCACAAATCAAAGCAATGAAAGTAAAATGTATTTGGAAGAAATAAAATACGGGTACATGTAGTACTATAAATTACAATGATATTAAAGTAATAAAAATCGACCGACATTCAGAATGAAGCACATTATACCAATATTATATGTGTAGTACTACTAATTACAATAATATTCCAAGTACATGTACATAAAAATCGAGTGACACCTTGAATGAACCATGTGTTACCAATATCCATTTATAATTTATGTCTCAAGTGCCCATTAACATGGTTCGTCTGATAATGGAAAATATCTGTAGACTGGATGTTGTTGTGCATTTGTTTTTTGTTTTTTAATCATTCATATACCATTTTGTCACTATATTCAGTGTTTGTCCAAAGTCAGGAGTGACCAGTCTCCAGACATCTTATATGCCATTTTGTCATTATATTCAATGCTCGTCCAAAGTCAGGAGTGACCAGTCTCCAGATATCTTTATATGCCATTTTGTCATTATATTCAATGCTCGTCCAAAGTTAGGAGTGACCAGTCTCCAGACATCTTATATGCCATTTTGTCATTATATTCAATGCTCGTCCAAAGTCAGGAGTGACCAGTCTCCAGACATCTTTATATGCCATTTTGTCATTATATTCAATGCTCGTCCAGAGTCAGGCGTGACCAGTTTCCAGACATCTTTATATGCCATTTTGTCACTATATTCAGTGTTTGTCCAAAGTCAGGCGTGACCAGTTTCCAGACATCTTTATATGCCATTTTGTCCTTATATTCAATGCTCGTCCAAAGTCAGGCGTGACCAGTCTCCAGACATCTTTATATGCCATTTTGTCACTATATTCAGTGTTTGTCCAAAGTCAGGCGTGACCAGTCTCCAGACATCTTTATATGCCATTTTGTCACTATATTCAGTGTTTGTCCAAAGTCAGGCGTGACCAGTCTCCAGACATCTTTATATGCCATTTTGTCCTTATATTCAATGCTCGTCCAAAGTCAGGCGTGACCAGTCTCCAGACATCTTTATATGCACCATTTTGTCATTGTCATTACATGTACAGTAAAACCTCGTTATAATGCCCCTTGATAACTTTGCCACCTCGCTTATCGCCACACTATTTTGAAGTCCCAAAATCCATTTTGTTTATGTTTTTCTTTATGAGCCTCCCTCGATTTATTGCCAAACCCCTTTATAATGCCAAAATTTGACTGAACAAATGGTGGCGATGAATCGAGGTTTTACTGTATATTCAATGCTCGTCCAAAGTCAGGAGTGACCAGTCTCCAGACATGTTTATATGCACCATTTTGTCACTATATTCAATGCTCGTCCAAAGTCAGGCGTGACCAGTCTCCAGATGTTTATTTTGTCCTATATTTTGTTAATTCGTTCGGTTTTTTTGTTTTAATGAACGTTCGAGGGTAGTAGTTGTGCGTTCTTAAGTACCAATTTAACAAGGTTAACAGTCTCTCGGATGATTTTACAATCCGGTATAAAAATGTAACAGATAAAGAAAAGAATCCACCTTTCTAATTACGTGCGTTTTGTCACTAAAGATTTCAGCATTACACATATAGTTACTCAAACTTACCTTTTTTCTTTGCAGTGATTTATTACACATCGGTGTATTCACCTGTCTTGATGATCTGTGTACGTCTTGTTTACCTCCCTTCTGTATACGTATTTTATCATTTGTATTTCGCTTTCTGTTCTCAATATTTCCATCACCTTTTATTTCATTTACAGGTAAAAGAAAACTATCGCTCAAAAAGTCGCTGTTTGTAACATTCTGTTGTGTGTATACTGTTTTTTTGTTGGTTTTCTTTTCAGGTGTTCATCTAAAACTTACTGAGTTGGTGTCTATTTTTATCCATGATTTATAATCAGGTTTTACTATACGGGTATTTTTGGTAGTATGTTAATTTCACTTTTGTTAGAACTTCTGGAGACATCAGATAGAAATGGCGTTGCGAATGAAACTTTCCTCTTAGGAGTACAAGTGGCCATCCTGAAACCTAAAATCAAAACTAATTTATGATAGATTACATCGTCACTGATTAATAACGTTCTCATTCGGTTATTAATTAATACCAATGTGTCATCATACCCAGACCTTGTGTTTATCCAGCATCGCGGTTGCTCTGCTATTGCCCAGAGTATGTGAGCAACTTTTTATATTATACATTAAATATATCCAACTATTTTATTGATATATTAAACAGAAGTTCTGTTCAATTTCGGGGTCTTCATCTGAAATTTCAAGTATGATAAGCATTTGGTTTATACAACGACAATATTGCAAATAGCCAAAGCATCAAAGAACACCAAAACGAAAAGAAATAACAAAACAACGCCACTCATTATGAAAATCACTTTTTGGGCAAGACAAAATCGTAAAAATCTCAATTCCCCAATGTTAATTCCGTGAATTCATTTGAATGAATGGTTAAATCTAATTTGAGGATGCGAGATATATATTGGTGACCCAAAAACTGTGTCGATATTTTGCTTGCAATACTGCCCAAATTGCAAAGTTTAGGATGTCAAATCGCTTGCTAAATAGGGATGAAATTAAGATTTCATAGTGACCGACTAGCTATGGTTTTGGTGGTCTCGCCAATTTGACAATTTTATTTATTTAATATACTTTTTGGACAATCTGGCTTACAATTACATAGGACTTTATACTCTAAATTCCGTTGTGGCTTGTCAGAAGAAAACCTCCAGTCAACACAAAAAATATGCCATTTAAAATTTTAATTTCAAGGGTTTCTTGAATTAGCTTTATCTACTCTAATATATACAAACATTGTTATTAAAACAGTAGTCTGTTGTAATGTACACATAAACAATCTGAATGTCACTTGACTTGCAATAAAGGTACATTGTACTTTACATAATGATTTTCTACATATACCGGCGTACCAGTAAGAGTATAAAATAGCTCTTCTTATCTGACCAACGGAGATACAAATTGTCAAAGCAAATTAAATATTTAAAACAAACATACTTGACGTTGTTTGAGATTCTAGCTATTTTCAAGTAGTTTCCTGCATTTTAAAAAGGGCTTGTTTCCCTTTAATTATCTAAGAAACATCCGCCAAAGTGTCAACTCAATTCCGTAATCTTCTTATTTTAATTATCTTACATCCATGTTATTGGGACATGTTCTAGTTGTAAATTACATGGGATGGTTAGGATCCTACAAAAGTACTTTAACGAAACAGATGGAAACCTGATCAACTATGATACACTTTTTTCAAGATATCTAGCTATTCTTAATTAGCATCATATATTGATTCGTTCAATGTCGAAGGGTATTTGCCAAATTGTTGGCTTTTTAACAAAGCTTCTGTAATCGGCTTATTTCTATATCATCCAACGTAATTGTTGTTGGACCACCGACTATATGAAATAAAATACAAAGGATATAAACACTTTAACCACACTACATGACACTCGACCCTTTGTCATTATACCCGGTGCCTATCAAAAGTAGAATTTCATATTAACTGTATCGATATGTTTGCCGTATACATGTATATCCTTTGTGTAACTTCTCCAGATTTGATTCTTGTGTATTTTATTTAGCTGCATTAACAATAGATTATTAGTATATTATATAATTTGATTGAATTCTTATTTTGTTGGCTACAATGCTGTATAATTTGTAAGACTAGTGGCGTCGATGTTTGCTATCGTGCAACCAGTTATGTTCCAAGTGACCTATCGTAATACAGACTCGTTGTGTTCCAATTGCCCTATCGTACAAACCAGTTATGTTCCAAGTGACCTATCGTAATACAGACTCGTTGTGGTCCAGTTGCCCTATCGTACAAACCAGTTATGTTCCAAGTGACCTCGTAATATAGACCCGTTGTGTTCCAGTTGCCCTATCGTACAAACAGTTATGTTCAAGTTACCTATCGTAATACAGACCGTTATGTCCAGTTGCCCTATCGTACAAACCAGTTTGTTTCAAGTGACCTATCGTAATACAGACTCGTTGTGTTCCAGTTGACCTATCGTAATACAGACTCGTTGTGTTCCAAGTGACCTATCGTAATACAGACTCGTTGTGTTCTAGTTGCCATTTCGTACAAACCAGTTCGTTGTGTTCCAGTGACCTATCGTAATACAGACTCGTTGTGTTCCAGTTTGCCCTATCGTACAAACCAGACTCGTTGTGTTCCAAGAGTTATGTCCCAAGTGACCTATCGTAATACAGACTCGTCGTGTTCTAGTTGCCCTATCGTACAAACCAGTTATGTTTCAAGTGACCTATCGTAATACAGACTCGTTGTGTTCCAGTTGCTCCTATCGTACAAACCAGACTCGTTGTGTTCCAAGAGTTATTCCCAAGTGACCTATCGTAATACAGACTCGTCGTGTTCTAGTTGCCCTATCGTACAAACCAGTTATGTTTCAAGTGACCTATCGTAATACAGACTCGTCGTGTTCTAGTTGCCCTATCGTACAAACCAGTTATGTTTCAAGTGACCTATATCGTAATACAGACTCGTCGTGTTCTAGTTGCCCTATCGTACAAACCAGTTATGTTTCAAGTGACCTATCGTAATACAGACTCGTTGTGTTCCAGTTGCCCTATCGTACAAACCAGACTCGTTGTGTTCCAAGAGTTATGTCCCAAGTGACCTATCGTAATACAGACTCGTCGTGTTCTAGTTGCCCTATCGTACAAACCAGTTATGTTTCAAGTGACCTATCGTAATACAGACTCGTTGTGTTCCAGTTGACCTATCGTACAACCCAGTTATGTTTCAAGTGACCTATCGTAATACAGACTCGTTGTGTTCCAAGTGACCTATCGTAATACAGACTCGTTGTGTTCTAGTTGTCCTATCGTACAAACCAGTTGTGTTCCAAGTGACCTATCGTAATACAGACTCGTTGTGTTCCAAGTGACCTATCGTAATACAGACTCGTTGTGTTCCAAGTGACCTATGGTAATACAGACTCGTTGTGTTCTAGTTGTCCTATCGTACAAACCAGTTGTGTTCCAAGTGACCTATCGTAATACAGACTCGTTGTGTTTCAAATGACCTATATCGTAATACAGACTCGTTGTGTTCCAGTTGACCTATCGTACAAACCAGTTGTTTCAAGTGACCTATCGTAATACAGACTCGTTGTGTTCCAAGTGACCTATCGTAATACAGACTCGTTGTGTTCTAGTTGTCCTATCGTACAAACCAGGTTCGTTGTGTTCCAAGTGACCTATCGTAATACAGACTCGTTGTGTTCCAGTTGCCCTATCGTACAGACCAGTTATGTTTCAAGTGACCTATCGTAATACAGACTCGTTGTGTTCCAAGTGACCTATCGTAATACAGACTCGTTGTGTTCCAGTTGCCCTATCGTACAAACCAGTTGTTTCAAGTGACCTATCGTAATACAGACTCGTTGTGTTCCAAGTGACCTATCGTAATACAGACTCGTTGTGTTCCAGTTGACCTATCGTAATACAGACTCGTTGTGTTCCAAGTGACCTATCGTAATACAGACTCGTTGTGTTCTAGTTGCCCTATCGTACAAACCAGACTCGTTGTGTTCCAAGTGACCTATCGTAATACAGACTCGTTGTGTTCCAGTTGCCCTATCGTACAAACCAGACTCGTTGTGTTCCAAGTGACCTATCGTAATACAGTTGCCCTATCGTACAGACCAGTTATGTTTCAAGTGACCTATCGTAATACAGACCCGTTATGTTCCAGTTGTCCTTTCCACAAACCAGTTATGTTTCAAGTGACCTATCGTAATACAGACTCGTCGTGTTCTAGTTGCCCTATCGTACAAACCAGTTATGTTTCAAGTGACCTATCGTAATACAGACTCGTTGTGTTCCAGTTGCCCTATCGTACAAACCAGACTCGTTGTGTTCCAAGAGTTATGTCCCAAGTGACCTATCGTAATACAGACTCGTTGTGTTCCAGTTGACCTATCGTACAAACCAGTTGTGTTTCAAGTGACTTATAATTGTAACACAGACTCGTTGTGTTCCAGTTGCCCTTCCGTAAATACAGACCCATTTGTTCCAACTGGTCTATCGTAATACAGACCGTTATGTTCAATAACTTACCAGTACAAGCCAGTTATATTCAATAACTAGTACAGACCGGTTGTGTTCGGTAATACTAATATGTAAATGTATGGTCCAATTTCAGAATTGGTGATCTCTTATCCTTACAACAAAATCAATAATTATTATCGTTAATATTTATTCAAAGGAAATTTCTAACTATTTGTTTTAAGTGATGTATAGTGCAGTAAACTTTATCGTTTTCACTTAGAAGTACTTCATCGTCTGGTCCATCTGTCTATGCAGTTCGCCATGTGGAATCATTGTACTTTATTGGTGTCATAAAGGCGTTTCTGTATGTTAAAGTTCAATGCACATCCAATGTATTTGTTATCGCGCGACATCCATTTTAAACTCTTTTGCTTTTTAGTGTTAAACGATACAAAATAATGCAATTACAGGTCTTTTTACAAGATTTTTCTGACATATCTTTAGACGTATCGCGGCCTTTTCCATATAATAGAGCATTCGACGTTACCGTTACAATACGCTGTCGACGTTCAAAAGTTGAACCCCTATATATTTTTGCTTGTTTTATTCAGGTCGATTTATAAAAACATCTAAAAAATTATAAGATGTTTGAATGAATATTAATTAATGACTGGGGAGTGGTATGGTATGCTTGTGTGCCGGTGTACTGACTCTGTGAGCTAGCACCTCAAAGACGCCCTTTGAATGTCTAACCAGGCCAACTGCTTTCTAGGTGGAAAACACGGCACCTATAGAGAGACAGACAGATTTAAATGTCATGTAATGTTTGTGTTTTTTATTAGAAAAAATGCGTTTCATTATACTGTATACATGACATGAAAGCACGCCACGGGACACTGGTTTAAATAAATCAATAAAAATTAAAAAAATCATATGATGATATACGTGGTCAAAATGCTGCAAAAGTCGGGCCTTAATGATAACAATAAGAAAAAAAAAAGACTCATAATAATGCGTAAACTCAATAAATTCAGTTATGACCAAATACACAACAAACAAAAAAGTATATAATTACATTTTAGAAAATAAAAATGAAGATATTACTAAGTTTTGATTTAAATTCTCGTATATCACCGTGATCGATAAATCATTCGACGATCACATTCTAAATACACAAATAATGGTCAGGTTAATTAAAACCCAGTCGCAGAGATGGGTCGTAAAAAAAAACAACTTGGATACTTGATGAAGAAGGTCGACACAAATGTATGTATACTGGATTCAACAGGTTACAAAAAGGAGGCTTTTTAAACTTTACTTATTTGCAATCCATTGCAAAAACACATGATGAAATCGATACATGCGACAATGTCTCGATGATTACTTTCAAATCGCCATGATTTTTTTTTTAAAAAAGATGAAAAAATCCCGTGACAAAAGACCCAATAAATGTTATTAATATACATCATAGCATATTTGCCTAGTGCCTACATGGAGTGCGCGCACCTGTATACCAATTAGTACAATAAGTTCGTGACATCACAATATTTAGCGATTGTCTCGCATCATTTCGTAGACGTTATCAACCGCATCTTCACTCCGAGAGAGGCCTGACAATAAATGCTGTGGCACTTTTGAAAAATGGGTTCAGTTGTAGTTTACTCATGATTTTGAAAATCTTAATTTAAAAAAGAATTCTTAAGTAGATCTAGTCTTTGATATCATATAGCCATTAATTTATTGGAAAAAATGATGTGAAAGTTTTACGTCAGTGACGCCTCAAGTAACCATCGTCCGTTATTGAAATCAAGTTGACGTCATGGAAACAGATCATGATTGTCGGATCGATAAATCGACCGTGACATATTGAATCGTGTTGTTGTTGGGCCGATCATCCACAGAAATGATTAAAAACATTATTCGTGTGATATAAATATTAAGAAATTATAAAGGAAATTTTTTAATCTGTCCAGTTAATTTTATAATTCAATATTTAGTAACTTGTCTCGTATTTCCTGTTTCGGTCTATCCAAGTTGTCAAAAAAGTTATTATTGTTATCATTGGCATTGCTGCATCAGTTACTGTTGTCTGAAAGTTAATCTAACTTTAATAAAACTTTGAATGACGTTTTTTAGGGGATCGACATTTACAAGTACGTCACTGATGCGGGGAATTTGGCCGTTAGGAAAAATTAAAAGTAGTCACCTAGAAATGAACCTTTAGATTGATTTGTTTATTATTATTATTATTATTATTAAAAACTGTTGTTGTCTAGATCTAGTAAATAAATATGACTGAGGCGTTTTGAACAATGTTATTTGAAAAAAAGGACTATGCAGGTAATCTTATTGACCTGTTGACAATGGTATTTACGCATATCATCGATATTCAAATTTGTTGACTTTTAAAGTGTAATAAGTACAGCTTGGCCACTCCTCCTGCACTGTAGTCTTGACGATACTATTTATAGATTAGCAGACGATACTCATCCTCACTGTGCCTCTCGACACAAGTAGAATTCAAATGTTGCATAATATTGTAGACGTTGCTTAGAGGGTAAATTTTGCATGCGTGATTACCTTGGTTTAGCGTTAGATAGATATTCTTACCTATTTCTGGGGGAATGTTTATGTAAACAGTGGAGAAATCATTGTATTGCATTTGACCTTTGATCCTTGACCTTTGAATACATCACTAAACGTCATCAAAATATGCGTGAACGCGTTTAGGGAAACCGAACTAAGGCACGTAAATGATATGAGATGTTTCTAAACTCTAAATCAGACCTGTGTTTTGAAACTTGAAAATCATGTGTCATACGGAAACAAAGAAAGAACAGTTTCATACTTTTTTATGACAAGAACTTATACATAATTCATAGAATATCAGTGAACGAGTATCAGTGTAAATCAGCTGTTGGTTGTTTTTGGGTTATGGAGTCTAAACAGAACGGACCACTATGTTTGAAAAATGAACCGAAAATTGTCATTATTGGGGCAGGGATAGCAGGCCTTGCCGCCGCAGAACACTTGGCCAAAAGTGGATATAATGATTTTGTGATTTTGGAAGCCAGTGGTCGAACAGGAGGCAGGATCTATACTGTCGAACTGGGTGAGTTTTTCCGTTGAACAGTCATGTTAGAAGTACGTGACTGGCTTAGTTCTGTCTTACATAATCAGAGGTGGTAAAGTGTGTCTTTTATTTAGAGAAATTAAAAGTAAACTTTTATTAATGACTGAAAGTAATGTATTTTATCGGTGATCAACATTATACGAAAGTATTTTTCATGAAAAATATTTCCGAACATTTCGACATATACGTAAATATTTTTTTGTGAATGGCTGAATCGATCTGCTCAATGTGAAGGTTAGCCAAGGACAGACGTAATGAACGTTTGTGACGTTGACTATCATAGATGTCTACAGTCTAGCCAATCGGTATTTGAGTATTTTTAGCTATAATATAAACATAGGAACAATGTTGGGTTTGTAAAACCTAGACTTGAGAAACAAAAATTCATGGTGGGTCTATCTGCAGGTTTGACATCCAACTCCCCATAGCTAGTATTTTTCCAGGTCATAACCCCATTCTTGACCTAGTCCACTTGTCTGTCGTTCTTAAAGGATCATGATAAAAGTTAAAAGGTATAACCACCTAATTATAAGGACCAAGCACTATAAGGAAACTTTCAGACATAGGACACAAAACTCCAAATGACTAGAAACTGCTGAAACCATAACCTCAAGTATGACTTATCCGCTACTAAGATACCCAAAAGGCTAAGACTGATTTGTCTGAAAATGACCAAAGTCACACCATTCATTGATTCAACAGGTACATGTACAAAAGAAAATTGACTAAACACTATTCTCAGAACAAGTAACACTAACAGTTGTTTAAATTATTATTGGTTTACTTTATAAAAAAGTTTTTAAAAAGTCGCAAGCATATTTCAAGATGTAGATCTATATGTCTAATACAGAAATCCATGCCTGAGACTTTTCTTAGTGCAAATTAGAAGTGCAATTACAGTTTATTGTAATACATGCCTAAGCTGAACTGCAGTACCCTATATATGTATTGACTACTAATGGTACTGGTATCCAGGACCTCCTGCACAGTCGCATTTGGGAAATTGCATCCATATTTTCTGGGATAGACTTTTTACATGGTACATAATTGCCTTTCCACCACTTTCGATGGTCACACTAGCCACCAAACAGGAAGGAGAATCGGACAGGGTTTTGAACTTAAACCTCCAACACTTGTCCAGTTCATTACCAACTGAGATACCCAGACTTGCTTATAACTATAGTTGTCAACTTGATTATGTGTGTATGACTATAGATAGTTCCCATGTGACATCACACTGTCAACTCTACAGGTAAACTAGCCGCCATTTTTGTAGGCATTAGTAATTGACTCTCTTCTTATTCTTTCTAAAATAGGGTGTATAAAACTTATTATCACATCGTTCTTATTGGGACAAAAATCTTATAAAATATACCAAATCAAAGTAAAAACATTGGCAATTTTAAAAAAACTAAAAACTGTATTGATATCCGGATTACTTTTTGAAAAACAATAATTCAAAAATTTACATATTTGGTTAAAATAGATAGATAAATGGCATAGATTGCCTAATAAAATGGCGACCACTCTACTGAAAAATTTGTCTGCTAGAGGTCCATGGGAACTCTTTATACTGAAATAATGTATATGCCGCTAAACTGACGCCACATTGTTGAAATATATCTGCCATGGTCAACCTCCAGTGTTGTCGGAGTAATGCACCTCAAGCTTTTTATAAACATTGTGGTATGTCTTGCTGGACTTGACTTCTGCCATTGTGATATATCTGCCATAATAAGGAGTAAACACTTTTTTTAACTTGACAACTAGCTTAAAACTATCAGTTCCACATTCTACAAATTTTACAGTTGTATTGATTAATAAGTTCTGTTATTGTTAATAATAAAAGGGTACCATTACCCCTGAGTATAAATTTTGGTGGTGAGTCTAATTGGTCTTGCAAGGTACATGTATTCAGTCGTCTCTGAGTTCCATGATCAATCTCTCTCTCTCTCTCTCTCCATTTTATTAACCTAGAAAAAAATTAATTTAGGTTTGGAAAAAAACCTTTCTTAATGTGGACACTGGACAGCCGTCACTCACTCAGAAGCTGAATGACATAAACTTTTTAATAGATTTATATAGTTCACTTTTAAGTATAAATTTTGTAGCTGTTGTAAATATTCAAGTTTATGTTTAATTTCAACTGAAATGCTTTTTATAAATTGATTTAATAATATTCAATATTTTTGTGTTTTAGGCCCTGATAATGGACAAAAAATTGAGATGGGAGCTAACTGGATTCATGGAGTTGAAAGAAATCCCATATTTCAGATTGCTGAGGAGAATAACCTGTTGCAATTACGTCATGGAGACAAAGGTCTTAGACACCGTAACGTATATGTCACAGAATCGGGTGACGAAGCCAATGACAGAATAGTGAATCAAGTAAACTTGATCTACGGACAGCTAATTATAAATGCTGAAGATTACTTTCAGAGTGGTATCCCAACACTAGAGGAAAATGATAGTGTTGGTGCATATCTTGAAAGAGAATTTGAGGAGAGAATGGAAAGATACAAAAATGGTGATAAACATATTAGAGAATTAATATTCAATCAACGCAAACTGTTAGAGTGTTGTATATCCGGGTGTGACACATTAGATGATGTATCACTTAGTGAATTTGGTGGATATGAAGAGCTACCAGGTGTTCATTATACAATACCTCCCGGTTTTAGTGCAGTCCTAGAAATTATCAAGAAAAAAATACCAAAAGGCAGCATTAAACTGAATCAAGCTGTCAGGAGTGTAAACTGGAACAGAAAACATTCTGGAGACAACCAGTATGAGATAAGTGTTCAGTGTGAAAATGGTGAGATTTTCTATGCAAACCATGTGATATGCACTGTTTCTTTAGGAGTTTTAAAAGCTGCATGTGATAGAATGTTTAATCCTTCGTTACCCACACAAAAACTACAAGCCATTGACAGAATTGGTTTTGGCATAGTGGACAAAGTGATTCTACACTTTGAAGAGGCCATCACGGAACCAGATGTGTTCCGACTGGAGTTGTTATGGGACTCTGATAATATTCAGATCAACGATCTCAGACATACATGGTATCGCAAGATTTACTCTTTTGAAATTATATATGATAATGTTCTTGTTGGTAAGTAAAATTTCTATAATATGTTTTGTAAATATTGTTTTTCTGAATATCACATTTCTGTCCACATTGGCACATACTAGAAAATCTGTTAACCAATGGCGAAGACAAAATTTGCGAATTGCCAATGAGTAAAATTTATATATATTAAAAACATTCATTCTCAAATCATTCTGAAACATGAATCAAATTGGGTCACATTTACTCAAATATCACATTCACTTCAAGTTAGAGAAGACACTCTCTGATCTGAATATAAAATTAAAACTTAGTTTTTGTTAGATATTTAAAAAATTGTATACAGAAAGTCATCATATAGTGATTAAGTGTCTGATATCCAACAGATTTGTAGGTTGTGTATGCATCTTCCTTTGTCCATAATGTCACATATTACAGTGCTTTCATACCCTTGATTGGGATTAAAAAGTTCCCACAACAGTTTTGCAAACTTGCAAGTTAAGAGTAGGCAAGTGAAAGTGAAGAGTTACCACATATAATGACATATCAAGACATACTTGAGCATCTAACCAGCATTTTATTGTACAATAAAAAGGTAGACAAACCATATTGTTTCTATTTACATTTACAGTAAACAGATCTACACAGTACACATTGTCTATTTGATATGGTTCATAAATCTCTTCTCCCTTGAGTACCTTTTTTAACAAACTTTATGTAAATATATTCTATTTATGTATATGTCATAAATTATGTAGAATTATAAATACTTTTAAGTTTTATAAATGCTCTCAGATCTATGTTTGCTGATGCTGTAATTGTCACATTTTGTTGTTAGAATGTTAGGTTTTATGACTTGTCAGAGTTGTAGAGCCTTGTCAGAATGATACATGTAAGAACTACTAGCCTGGATGGATATAAAGGCCTCTCCTGGTTTTGCACAAACAATTTTCTTGATCTCTATTTCTAGATCTCGGTCACAAATGACCATAAAATTATTAAAGGGTTTACCGGTAGTGTCAATTTTGGCAGATATATAACTCAAAATCTTGAAACTTTCTTTTACAAAACAGTTTGTCATCACAATAATAATATAAATGATTTTAGTATGTCATTAATAAAAACTTGAACAGGTATTTCAAGGATAAGAGTCAGTCGCCTGTAGCACAGTAGAGACTCTTTTACTAGAGTACACATAGTTATAAAATTCTCAAACCATCAACTGATGTTGTGTAGCAGTCTATCTGGGTAGCTCACTAAGTGGTAGAACTTTTGCGTATAAAGGGATGAAGATTAGCAGTTGCCCAGTAGCCAATGGCTCCTAAAAATCAGTCTTGGTCCCTAAATTTTTACACATTTTACCTATTTATTACTATTATATCTTCTTTTCTGAAGGTAACTGGGCCCCTAACTCATAATAGTTAAGCTTCCACCCTGGTAGGCTGGTATAGTGTGGAAGGTCCTGGTTCATGTTATATCAATATTTAAAAATTCATACTTTGCCCCAGCATTCCAAATTCTAAGTATGTGTACTTTTATTATAAAGTTATAAACTTTAGCAGTATTATATTGTAAATTGGTCTATGTTTAATATAGCATGGCTGAGTGGTAAAGAAGCTTTGTATATGGAATCCTTAACAGAAGAACAAGTGGGACAGGATCTAGTCGAAGTTCTAAAGAAAATTCTGAGAAAGAAAGACATTCCACAGCCTTCAAAGGTCACACGGTAAGCTATCTTACTCTTCATCAGGGGTTCATAATTATGTTTTGTAATGGAAGGTCCAGGACCTTTTGCCTTTATTTTTGGCAGGTCCCACATAAAGTTTTGAAAGTCCAATATCAACATTGAAAGATCCATGTGCAATTATGTAATTATATTGAAAAAGTAGAATTATTCTGGTAAAAATGGCAGGTTCAGCGGACTTTTACAATTTAAATATTAATGGTCCCAAGGTAAAATCAATAGGTCCCGGACCTCGGACCCAGGGAATTTTGAACCCCTGCTTCATGTGTCACTATTAGATCTATTGCAATACATATTGTATTGTATTGCACAATTTAAAAGAAAGAAAAGTTTCACCTCTGCCCTACAAATTTTACATATTGCTACATTTGGAATGATCTATGATGACCCCGTTTTCTTTTCAGTAAAAAATTCACCCAGAATTTGCTATTGGCTGAAGTGAATGGGAATACACTCGTATTCATAATACGATTCTTATGCATGCCACAATGCCTTGTAGGTTGCAGTGTGTGCCAAACTTTCAAAATGATTATTGGACATTCGGTCTGGTAAACCTAGAAACTTTACCAGACCGTAAAGTTTTTTACTGGACCAAAAATTTCTTCAATAAAAAGAAAACAATTATTCGGTTTTGTAAATATTTACTTATTTTCTCCTTTAAAACGGAAAGCTACGGGAGGCACAAATTATGAAGAAAACTTGAAAGAAAATTTAAGAAACATTGGATGGAGGGGCGACCATGGTTGCAATTTGACAAGGAGAAACGAGTCGGGTCAGGTCGAGTTAGGGAGGCGTAGCACACAATAATAATTTAAAAGGTCAGAATACATTTATTTATGGAAGTACAAATAAATGTATTCTGGCCTTTTAAATTATTATTGTGTGCTGCGCCTCCCGACCCGTAAAATTCAAAGCAGTGTGTGCATTTCATTACGCATTTCTCCTCGTCAAATTGCAACCATGGTCGCCCCTCCATCCAATGCTGCTTAAATTTTCTTTCACGTTTTCTTCATAATTTGCGCCTCCCATAGCATTCCGTTTTATTGGTTTCCCTGGGATAGCTCCTGGAACGTACATTTTTGTAATAACGGAAGTCGGATGGCAATAATAAAATTCGAATTGGATCGGAAGTATAAATCAGGATTTTTGGCGCTCTCTATTTTCCGAACTGGTTACCGGACATACGGTCCGGAAAAATCTGATTTTTTATCGGACCAGCGGTAATTTTATCGGACTTGTCCGGCGGTCCGACGAAGTTTGGCACACACTGAGGTTGTTTAGGCATCTGTATTATATAAAAGTTTGACAGTGCACATCACATCAACATACAACTTTCAAACATTTCGCTGACAGAGACCAATACTGTTAAATCAGAAAACATTCAGAACCTGTATTTTCCGGAATTTGTATAAATGGCTCTTGGAACCGGTTTTATCGGTATACTGATATATTGTTGCAGCTCTAATTAGATCACTATAGTGGTACTTCAGGTTTCAATTTCAGTTTTAGAAATGTCAGAAGGTTATCATATTGTAATAACTGTAGGTATGGAACAAAGAAACATTCAAAGATGCCAATATACAATGGATACTGCTATATATGTTACATAACCTTAAGTGATATTAGGTTCTTTACTGCTAATGGAGAGTATACATTGTTCTATGCTTTTTCTGCCTAGTGTGAATTTGGATGCATTATTCCAGATTCTTTGAAAATCTTATCTTATGAAACCCATGGACCAAAACAGGAGTTACACCAGGATACATTAACAATATAAAACATGTGCATATGTCCATACATAAAAAGTTTTTAAATTTCCAAACATTTTAAAACTTACATCATAGCAGAATTTAATATAAAACCATGTTTCATATCTAACAATGAAACAAATCTATTTGGGCATCTTGTTGGGACAATTTCAATGAAAAAAAAAACCAACTTGTCATTTGTCTTACAGACATAGTTATCCACTTATTGTATGTTATCCTTATGTTCCTGCTGGCACATGTGTCCATCTAGTTTCAAAATATGTTTTAGCGCTCTTGCAGAAAATACAGAAAGGTTAAATACCTATCCACATGCCTGAAAGTTAACTTTGGCATCTAATTAAGCTTCTAGATAAACTAGATGGACATTTGTGTCAGTTCTGGTTTTAATTTTTCATAATGTTTTAGCATTTAAAGTCATTCTGGTAGTACATGTACATGTATTCATAGTGTACCAGGGTTAAAACTTCACATTTCCATAAATTTAGTTGATTTACTGTATAAATATTTCACCTTTAGGCTGCTGTATCACATATATCATGTGTGACTCCACACATATGTGATCTTATAAATTTTAGTAAGAGGTAACTGTTACATTGACAGATATTAATAAATTTGTAATTAGGTGGACCCTGGTTCTAATAGAGAATATTAACTGCTCATTAAATCTCATTAAATTAATTATTGGTAAGTGTCATTAAGACCAAGACAATTTGTAGCAGATGAGCTTGATTACTGGTAATGTCAGTAACAGTTATACATTATGACCTTGTGCAGTACTCATGAAGCAGGTGTTATTGTCTATTTATGTTTATAAACTATGGTGATATTTAGTGTTTTGGATGAAAACTGCTGTTCTAAGCAATTGATAGTTTTAGTAGAACAGATGTAGTTATTAATTTGAACTTTACAGGAAGATTGTGTCATATCATATATAATACAGGGTTTTCTGAAAACATGTACCCATTTTTAATAAACTATGGATATGCAGTCAAGCTTGTCCATAAAGGCCATCCAAGGGCACCAGTGAAAGTGGACTTTAGTTTACAGGCATGTGGCCCTTATGTACCGGTTCAATTTACCATTCAAATAACATGAATAAGGAGCAGTTTGGATAAAATTTTACTGGCCTTTAAAAGCACTGCCCGCTGCAGGTGACTCTTAATATAGAGGTGGCCTTTATTATGGCAAGTTCGAGTGTATGTCATGTATATATGACTTTGGTAAACAATGAGATTATTGTGAAAGACATGACACTTTAGTTTTTACACACATACTAGTATGTGCCACATTGTTAAAATAGGGATTTGATCAACTCATGTTATACATCAATACAATGATACAGTTATGCCCTTTCTAAGGACACATGTTTTATCTTCAAGTGTATGTTTCTATCAGTTTATTGAAGACTCAATGTCTGGAACATATTTTCTGGAATGCCACACCACATATGTAGTACATCATGAGGATGAAGAACCACAGTGTATAGATGTTGTTAAAAATGGTGACATGTCAACACTTTTTGAAGTGAAGAGATGATAAATAAGAATAGGATTTACACTCTCTATTTTCTTGTCCTATGTCAAACATTAAAAGAAACCAAGAACCTTGAAACTTTATAATTTTATGGCAGGCTAGTGTAGATTTATTAACCATGGGCCTACCTATCTGTATTTGATTGAAGATGACCTAAACCTGTCTATGTCCTCAAGGCTTTTTAGTACAATTGTACTATAAATATTTTAACTATCATGAATATTCACATGTCAGAAGTCCAAGAAGCATGAATAAAAACCTTGATATGATAGTCTTTATTAATCTTATCAAGATTATATCTGACATATGTTGAATATTTTGTTTACTTTTACATGTATGATGATAAAACACACAGTGCATTCTTTATTTTAAAGCCAGATTTATGTTCAAGGTTAATAACGCATTGGCAGTGGTTGACATATGACCAAAATTTGAAAAGCCAGAATTGTTTTTTTTAATGACCACTATGACATTAGCACATGGCTGATGAATGGAAAAATGAATTATAAAAAACGCAGTGGCCCCAAAGGAAAATTATAAAACTAGACTGTGAAAACATGGTCAGTTAAGGTAGTAAGTAATACACTATCAAAAAATTGCTCAAAATCTTTGAGCAAAGACAAGTTACTTTGAAGGTTGTGTAGACAAAAGCTTAAATTGTAATAATTGACTAAAGTTTTGAAGAAATTTGATCAAATAGAACTCAGTCCCATATAAAAATTAATGTGATTTTTACTAGTTTACATTTTTTACAGAAATAGTCAAACCTTCAAGTGACATGCTTGTGAGGAAACACTAATGTTAAAGATTGTGAGTTAGTTTCTAGCTACTCCATTGAAACATGTATGGTAAAGAAAAATCATGATTTTATAAGACTGTTAATGTTAATTTATTTCTAACTGCTCTTAGATGTGCCCTGTATGCTTTAATTAAAATTTGGATAACTAAGCATTAACTTTGATCAGAGTCTTAATATATCATAGATTTTGATCAAAGGTTTTGAAAACTTTGTGTAAACCTAGCTTTAATGGATAATATGTTCAGAGTGTTGTTGACAGTCTACATTGGAACACTCCTGCAGAGCTTATATTACCTTATGTCTTGCTGTATGATACTATCACCTTTGAGGAAGGGCAGTTAAAAAGTTTAAAATGCCATCGTACTTGTATATGTATGTACCTGGTAAATATTTTATTCATGAAATTTCCTTTAATAAAAATTAAAGATTGTGATTTTATGGTAGGTTAATGTGTAAATAAATTGTCTAAAATTTAGTCATAATTGCACTTTAGGAATCTTCAAATTTATGTTCAAGTATGTACATGTGTACATATGCACTGGTAATGTGTCTGATAATGATATAAAGGCTTCACCAAATATGATGTCCATACGATTCTAACTCTCACCGGTATATATATTGGTAAAATATACTTAAAATATTTGAAATTTTGATGTTGTCTTATGGGCCAGGTCACCCATTCAAGTAGAAAATAAAAAAGAATATGTCCTTGAAAAACTCATTTTTTTAAAAAAATAACCCCAGTAATTCACCTTCCTTTCATTGAAAGAGCCAAAAAGAGGAAGTGGACTATATTTACCCATTTATTTGAAAATATTACATAGCCCACCTACGGTCTAAAACACTATGATTTCTTATCTCTTTGTCTGAAAATGTTAGAATCATTAAAAAAAAATACTCTGCCAAGTTGAGTCACATTAGGATTGGTAGACTGAATCAGATCACTAATACTGAATCACAAATCCACTTTTATGTGTTTTAAGTCATATATTCTAATGAAGTTTATTGTTGTTATCTGGGTGTGAATTTTCAATATTTTCTGTAGTCAGTACCTACCGGTATATACCAGTATAAATTATTATACTAAGTTCACTGAGTTTCTTATTGAATGTTTATATATGATATATAACATTTGTTCTAGAACAGTTCTCCAGGTCAGTTTATTGACCTCTACATGTGTCGTATTCTCTCACCAGTTCACTATAGCTACTGTACATAATGTACCATGATAAAAAAAAATCCACCTTAATCCAACCAGCCAGTCGGGTCATTGACCAGTGAATGAACTCCTCACATCAAAGCTGACCTCAGTTTACTGTTCAACGTACTGCATCTTTACTGCACATCTTTAATTAAGGCTTCTCTTAGTAACTGACTACTTTACTTTGTTTATAAGTGTTTATGTATCATTCTCTATAAATTCAAATGTTTATCATCAAAACAATAAATATTTGAAATTTTATATCTTAAGTTTTTTTGTCTTGCATGAAAAATTGGCAGCTATAAACAGAAATGTATTACCGTGAGATCGTTAGTAGATTGAACTTGCCTAGAGTATTTAAATTTTTATTATGTTATAAGCTATAAAAGGTCTTAAGTTTTTAATTCATTACAGATAATCAATAATTTTGAGATTATAATTTCAATTTACCTACAAAGTATTTATATTAAAGGTACTTCAACTGGTACACAGAGAGAGTTAGCAGTTCTATGACCTCAAGTTGAACTTTTGTGTTATTACAACAAGATAGATGTGTGTATTGAAATAGATTTTATGGCCAAAATTAATTTATTTTTAGAAAGTCTTTTTATGCATGGATATGTGAAATTCATATTTTGTAGAGACAATATAACAGACAGCACCACAAAATTGTCATGCAGTACATTGTTTGTGCTAGTTACAGCATGTCAATCTGGGTTCCCTGCACATGCTTCTGCTAAATAATGTATTGATTGGGGAGTGGGTAGATGCATGGAAATTAACTCTTTCCATGCTAAGCAAACATATTTGTTGCTCTAATTACAAAAATAATTTAAAGGCAAGACAATGGATGAATATGCTTTGATCAACAATAAAAAAAAATTAATAATTCAGTGAAGGTCATGGTGTAAATATCAGTGACCAAGCTCTTCATGTAAAATAAATATTTGTTATAAAAATGCTGGTCATTTCCATACCTGTTAAGCAAGTTTTAGGTCAAGTATTAGGTCAGTAATGTACTTAGTTACTATGCACATGCTTCTACAAAATATTTACAATAATGGCTGTTAAGTTAATAAGGTTATCTAAACTTAGTACAAGTTTCAAGTCATTGTGTTGTTCCTATACATGTACCAAATGCAAAAATACTAAAATTCCCAGGCCTAGAGCTTTTAACAGGGGTCTGTAGTTTATCTAGACTTAGTACAAGTTTACAAGTCATTGTGTTGTCCCCATACTGGTACCAAACTCAAAAATATGAAACCTGGTCGGGCCTAGACCACTTAACAATGGGCCTGAAGGTTATACAGACTTTGTACAAGCTTTGACCAATCATTGAACTCTCCCCTACAAGATACAAACTTTTCAGAACTGGTATCAAAAAGGAGTTCTGAAAATCAGATATCTTCTATTTGGGTTGCCTTAAATGTGAATTATGAAGTTAAAGCAGATGCTTAGGTCCATGTCTGTTAATACTTATTTATTATAATACAGTACTACCGGATATATTGAAGTTGATGGGACTGGGGAAATAATTCAATATATCCAAAATTCAATATATCAGGGTACAAGCCTAAAAGACAATTTCTAATACAAATTTCATTTATTTACAAAAATACACAATGATATCTATATAATCTAATACATAGTTAATTCACATTATGACATAAAGAAGTCGGTCATTTTTGATTGTTTTTGTTTTTTTCTACCGACTTTTGAAATATATTCTTCTAAAATATTTAGAGAATTAAAAGTTTTGTATCAGAGTCAGACTGTCGCTGTACAAAGCACTTTAATTTATCAACATTCCTCGATTTCATATAATTTCCAGATCTAAACGTTTACGTTTCGGGAATAATCTCCAGATTCATGCGCCAGAATAATTGCATCTTTCTGCTTGTAAATCATGGATAAAGTACTAGGTTTAATCCCAAAATCTTTGCGATTTCACCTTCGGTTTCAACTTTTTGTCAATTTGATTAATCAGCTCATATTTCGTATCCAAGACAACGTTTTTCTTTTCTGTGGCGTGGATGCCATTTCCTTATTAAACTAAATAAAAACAACTATCAACTGAATATAATTCATATATTTATTTATTTACCTTGAAAACTACTCACTGTAAATATTAAAATTCAGTTACCGTGGCCTCGTCGATCTGACAAAGAATAACCCGAGTGAAGTAGGCTAAATGATCACACTTCTGTTTAAAATGGCTTCAGTTTATCCGGGGAGAAATCAAGGTATTTGTACTTGGGGACCATAAAAGTCTTCATATAACCGGGAATTCAATATAGCGAGTTCAATATAAGCGGGTAGTTTTAAGTCATAAAAAGAAGACGTTTTTGCAGGGGATTTTTTTGCATTTCAATTTAAGCGGGGCTTCATTATATGCGAGTTCAAAATATCCGGGACATACTGTATGTATATCTTATATTTTAGAACAAGATGGGGAAATAACCCAAATACAAGAGGATCCTACAGCTTTATCCAAGTAGGGCCACAGTCCAAGATGTTGAAGTATTAGCTGAGCCTGTTGTAGGATCAGAATCCGACAAGGTTTGTTGTTAAAATATATATTTCTCTGAAGTCTGCCCAAAATTTTGGAAATACAAACATGTAACATCTCTATCTCTCCCTCTCTCTCTTTCTCTCTCTGTCTTTCTCTTTCTCTCTCTCTCTCTCTCTCACACACACACACACAACCACACACAGAGTTTAAATTTAAACAACTTAATTTCTATTGGTTTTTGATATTTCCCTGTTTACCAGATTAATGTAAAATAGTGCTCTTGACATACAGACAGACACTTTGACTTGCAAATGTATACAGGTTTCCTTGAATTTATTAGTGAAAGAAAAACCACAGTGTTAAATATACTTTGTTTTAAAACAACAGTGACAGTTTGAAAGCATGATTATGACATTCATTATCAAAGCTTAAGTTAAGGCAATGCTAAGTGGAACTGTTAAATCTGGTTGTCTGTACTAAGTTACCTCAGATAGAAGATGATACACTAGACTATATGACATTCCTACATACATAATCATATCTAAATTTAAACTTTAACTGTCTTAATATTTAAGATACAAAATGTCAGTTATTAATCTTGTCATTTTGTAAACTGACTATATTTTGACTTGATTGTAATGAGATACAACATTTTAATAGGCCAATGTCACAAAGTAAGAACCAAATATTTGCAAGCTCCTCAACTTGAGGAGATTTAAATGTTCAGGGACCAGAAACTATCAGCAGTATAACCTAGTACCCAGTATAACCTAGTACCCAGTACCGTGTTTACAAATACTGTATATGAGAAAACATTCGCAAAGAAGAAATATTCATGATTTTCACAGTAACACTTAGACCGTGCATATATTTTCTCAAGGAAAATTATTTATTTCCCTTGGTTCATTTTCCATACAGTGGGAACCATGAAATACCGGTAGTTAGAAAGGCCAAAACGGCAAAAGTTTCCTTCCCTGCTAATATTTCTTCTTAACATTAGGTTTTCTGATTGTTGTATACCTTTCTGTTTCCAAAATTCAAACCCTGTCACATACACTTAGATAATTTGAAGCATGGGTTGGATATCTGGTATGTCATGGGGCTTTTATTTGTCTTTGAGATGTCTAGGATGGTGCCACAGTCACACATAACTTATAATTAGGTTCTCACCATTGTGGGTTTTGACCCTGGTAAACCACAAGTGTGAAAAGGTCTCTACATTGCCATAGGCCTAAACTGGTTGATTATTTACCATTAAAATGGACTCGGTAGTCTGTAATGTTCATCTGTAACACACTCTAAAGGTTGCCATAACAACTAGTACAAAGCAAATCAAAAACACTTGCACAAAACTCACGGACTACTTTAACTTTTGTTAAGATTATTCTTTAAGGCTAATGAGGAAAAATATCTCATTTTGAATATTTAGCTGAAAAAATAGTGTTTCGTGGCCGTACCACGTTATCAATACCACTTAATGTTTGTGTGGAATGTTTTGGAAAATGTAAATGTTGTAAATTGCTGGAATAACATTGTTTTACTGGAAAACATTATCTGTGTTCTGCACAAACATTAGGCGGTACCACATGGTACAGCGGTCAACTCCATTACTAATGCAACATAAAAACAACATTCACGAACCAAGCATCAAGATATCTTTGAGTTCAAATTCAAATTTAAAATGAAAAATATTTTCATTCCTATTACCTTTGTAGTAGATTGTAAGTATTATTAGACCATAATTGCTATGTAACATGCAGCTGGCAATACATCAGTCGCCCTATCTCATAGCAACAATTTGTCATGTGATAACATATTTAGCAACTTTGTAAACAACATGGCTGTTACATCTAATGACATCACATAATTTGCCAAATTGCTTGTATAAGGAGGTAATTTGAAAAAGAGCACGATCATCTGATTTAGAATCAATAGTTATAAACATTTAACACCTATTATTTAGTTTACCTGGAATATAGGACCATGATTATAGTACCAAATCTCAACAGTTCAATGCTTAATTAAGTATTCCTCTGACTTTAGTGATCCATTGTACTGTAAAAGACAATGTTAAGTTGTCAAAGTTCCAATACTAGTTCTTCTAGTAGTGTTTAGGTTTATGGTTTACATAGAAATGTCGGCATCTTTATGTTTGATTTTGAAAATTGATGTTTAAAAGATCCCAGCCACTTCCATTTCTAAATGCTGTATATTGGACAAAGAGTGTCATTACCGACTAAACTCTATATATTTGTACTTTTATTTATGAAGCATATTTAAAATGTTTGTCCATTTTCTCAAAGGAAAAGCTAAGTTTATTACGAATTTGATTTAAGATTCAATGATCCCAATCAATGGGAAACAAAAGAAGAAAATTACCTCCTACAAATTTTACTGAATGTTTGTATTTGTTAGTGATTTTAAATTAAGTCAAAATTTTAGAAGTTTAAGGAAAGTGTCTACCTTTTATATGGCAATCATGAAATTTGACAGAAAAATGAGAAAGAGAGATTGAGTGATGTTAATGGTCATTTGTTATAGATAAGGCAGGTGAGGTAAAGGAAATTGAAATGCCCACAGTAAAACCACAACCAGATTAGAATATTTGTCATGTAACAAAAGTGCTTGTGGGTGTGGACATGATATGTACTACAGATTAATCTTTAACTGTAGTAGATCTATGACATATTTGTCACTTGTTCATTCCAGTTTGTACATGATCAGTCATGTGTTCTTGACTGCACAATAAGAAACCTTTTGTTGAGTTTGATGATATCACATCCTGAGAATGTACATATATTAATCAAAGATGTATATATATAAACTACACCATCGATCATCCGTCATCTTTTTAATCTGGTTTTACCTGGAGGCTGTGTACAACACACCTGAAAATAGATAATTTGATGGCCATTACTGATGTGTAGTGACATAGCAAATTTTTAACTGTAATCAGCACTTTTATTAATGTATATCTAATCCTATGACTAAGATCTTTGTAAACAAGTTGTCTTTGTTAGTGTTGCCATGGTAACTATGTTGTCAGTACATGTTTCTCCTTGATCTAATGATGTCAGTGACTTGTTTCTTCAATCAATACATTAATCAGAGTTATGTAATCTTCTCATTATTTCTGAGTATTTTATTTGTATTTTATTTGATAATTACGTTCTACACAATACGTTTAAGTCTGTTTATAATCACATGTATTTGTATGATTAGATTTAAATATTAATTAATTCTCTCATTAACATGACCTTTTACACTGTTACCGTAAGAAGCTACTTGCTTCATAGAATTATTAATGCATGTTTCTTTCAATGTCTTTTTATAAGATGATTGATTCCATTCATTAAACACTACTACCCTATTCACACACACACACACACACACACACACACACACACACACACACACACACACACACACACATCTCATGGTCGGTATAATAGTTACAGGTAGAATATCTTGCTATAAATACACAATTAAAAAAAAACAGATTTTAGAGATACAGGGTTTTAGAACATTCATGAACATTATAAAATGGCCAAGACATCCAACGAATTAAATAACAATGCACTTCTAAAATAAAGCGGTTTCGATAACATTTCATTATGTCTCGTGTGATATTTGCATGCATTGTTTGAATGACATATGCTAAAGTGACTACAGATTTAGATTTCCAAGGCCAAGGTCGCAACTGGAGAGTTGTATGCATTAAGAGGTCAAGGTCACAGATTGGCTTTCTTGTGTCAGGTTATTAGTTTCATTTAAGAAATATTTTTCATTACAGCATAATCATGCAGTTGTATAATTTTAAAAAAAACTTGTATTTTGTAGCCACAAGTCCTGTTTGCTGGAGAAGCAACCCACCTGTCCATGTATTCAACAACTCATGGGGCCTTACTTACAGGATACAGAGAAGCAAAGAGAATTGTAGATATGTACTCTCATTAAGGATGATGACCTTAGAGAAGGAAACTGTGTGATTCTGTAGCAGCCAATAATATGTTATATCATCATTATCTTCATCGTCATCATCTCACTTAGCTTTATGTTGGATCAGAGGGGTCTACGTACAATATGGACAAGTGTTATCTTCGAATTGCTAGATATTTTCGTTGTTCAAGAGATTATTATTGATTACAAGGCAAGAAACCACTTACTGTACACAAGTATTGGAGAAGATAGATTTCTTTTCGTTTTTCATCTTTTATGAAATATTGATGTTTTTTTTTAATTTTTGATCATGTGAATGTATGTGTTGGGTATGATTAATGGTGAGGATGCCTTAGTTGGCATATACTGGTATATGTTAATATGCAAATAGAGATATAGTATCTACAGCCTTTATAATATCCAAATAAAGATATGGTATCACCAGGCATCACCATAAAAAATTCATATTGATAAAGCAAGTAGCTGACATATTGTATATATATGATAACACACACACACACACACACACACACACACACACACACACACACACACTAATCAATTAGGTAGTTGTAACTAGCTAGTACAACTTTACAATTCATATGTCATAAATACATAAAAACATAGGGATTGAACAGTTTAGGTTTCAAAATTATTTCCATATTATTAAGTTTAAAATGATAACAGAACACTAAATTAGAGCAGTTTTGTTTTTTTTTGAAAGGATCAAATTAATTTATGAGCAGCACCCAAGTTGAAAATTAAAGGGGAGACAGGAACACCAAGATATTGAATGTTAAATCTACTACTAAGCATAGTCACTTGACTAATAAAATGACAACCAGCTATATTGCGCAATTTTAAAGAATTTTTATTTAACTTAAACATGGAAATTGATTTTTCTTAAACCTTATGGTATCAAATATACATTTGTGCAATATGTTTCACTAACCCTAACCACCACTGATATCAACCTCATTACTGAGGAAATTGTTGAATACTGATATTGATGTTGTTTGTTTTTATTTGTCTGACCTGTATGATAACAATCCCTGTCATTGTTTTATGTATACATTTGTGTTGATTTTAAAACAATATTTCAACAGTTCTGTAATACAATATGACACCAGATGGGATATAAACATTGATAAAGATTACAAGCATCCTAATTATCAAATGGTATCAATGGTAAGTTGATGAACATTTTGTTTTAATGTCACAAAAAAACAAACTCAAAGTTAAGCTATTGGATATTGGGTACATGGGTTTGAGTGATGTCCGAGGGTGTATCCTCGGAGACCATTACTTATAAACAACAATTCTGTCAGCATGTATTTTGTTTTATCTTTGAATGAGTTTAACTCTGGCATTACATAAAGAGGGAATGTTTTAAAATAATTTCAATTATTACATATTGGCTAAAATAAATAACTGAAACATGTTGTTATAAACTTAATTGTCTAATGTCACAAAAGTTGATTTCTGTCACTGACTTGAAAATTATAATTAAATAAACTGAAATTTTTTTATACTATAGGCTGAGAAACAAAATTTAATGCGGATATTATTAACTTTTTATGAAAATCTGAGTGTTATGATCAATTTGTAAGGTACCAGTACCTTAATTATAGTTCTAGTTAAAGATTCTTTTATGTTTTTTTTATCTACATTGGTGTTCCCCTCTCTAGAAGTTTTGACAATAATAGTCCTATATGTCCTGAACATCGTTTTACAATACTAGTGCTTAATTTCATGGGCCCATTTTTGTCATCACAGGTTTTGCTCATAAAATGAAACTTTAAATGTCTGATTTTTAGCTCACCAAAGGCTCAGATGAGCTATTGCAATCTATCACCGTCTGTCATCCGTCGTGCGTCGTGTGTAAACTTTACATTTTAATCTTCTCCTCCAAAACTACTGGGCCAAATTTGATGAAACTAGGCGATTATCATGCCTGGGTAACAGCCTTTCAAAATTGTGTTCGGGGTTTGGCCATGCCCAACAAGATGGCCACCGTTACTAAAAATAACAAAAAGACAAAAAAAATCTTCTCTGAAACCAAAAGGTGCAGGCAAATTTTGATTGGATATTTAGATTCAGCATACCAAGGAACATTAAAATTGTGTTTTTCATGAAAATTGAGCGAAAAATAGGTTACACGTTTTTTGCGTAAAATTATGTAATTTTGAAAATGAGACATTTATTGTTATAACTCAATAATGGCTGAAGATAATTGTATGGAGTTTTCACTGTTGATCTTGTCTTGCTATTTTCTTCCAAAAGATGTCAAAGGTCAAGGTCATGTCCCTGTTTTTGACCTTTGATAAAAAATGCTATTTTTTAAACATTTTAGATGATAATGGCATGGGATTTTCAGCTAATTGTAGGTATTGACATGACACTCATTTTGATACATAGATCAAGGTCATGAGTTCAAAGGTCAAGGTCAAGGATGCACAACTAATACCATTATAGTTGATTATCTGCAAAACTAGTAACTTTTTGTATAGGCATACATTAGAATATTGTAGGTAATGGGACAATGATAATTTTGATATATAGATTAAGGTCATGGGTTCAAAGGTCAAGGTCACAGATGCAAATCAATACCAAAATGGTTAATTATCTCGAAAACTATTAACTTTTTGTATAGATATGTATATTAGAGTATTGTAGGTTTTGATTTAACAATCATTTTGATTTATAGATTAATGCCATGGGTTCAAAGGTCAAGGTCACAGATGCGAAAGATTACCGAAATGGTTAATTATCTCGAAAACTATAAACTTTTTTGTATAAACATGTATACTAGAATATTGTAGGTTTTGATTTCACAATCATTTTGATATATAGATTAATGTCATGCGTTCAAAGGTCAAGGTCACAGATGCGAAAGAATACTGAAATGGTTAATTATCTCAAAAACTATAAACGTTTTTGTATAAACATGTATATTAGAATATTGTAGGAGTTGATTTAACAATCATTTTGATATATAGATTAAGGTCATGGATTCAAAGGTCAAGGTCACAGATGTGAAAGAATACCAAAATGGTTAATTATCTCAGAAACTATAAAAAATTTTGTATAAACATGTATATTAGAATATTGTAGGAGTTGATTTAACAATCATTTTGATATATAGATTAAGGTCATGGGTTTAAAGGTCAAGGTTACAGATGGGAAAGGATACTGAAATGGTTAATTATCTCGAAAACTATTAACTTTTTGTATAGGCATGTATATTCGAATATTGTAGGTAATGGCCTAGATAAAGGTCATAGTTTTATACTTTTGTTTTTACTTTTTTAGCTGTTATAAATAATGTATTGTAGCTAGACTATATATATATTATATGTAGCATTCTCGGGACAAGGAATGATTAATTTGCAAAAATCTTTGCATTTAATTCTGCCTTACTGCTGAAAATAAGGAGTTCTCTTTAATAAATGTTATTGACCATTGAACCTCTGCATGAGATATGTACTTAGCCTCAGGTGAGCGTTAAGGCCCATGGGCCTCTTGTTTTAAGTTCCTTTATGATTGTTCCCCCCTAAAACTTACAATACCATACATACATATAGAACTGTGATACCAAGATACTTACCAACCTGTACATGATAATGGGGACAATTTTAGCATGAACATATATATGTGAAAACCAACATTATAATGGAAATGGCATGATGTTGACTTAATACTAGTATCATTACTATGTTTTTGAAAACACAGTAAGAAATACTCTAAAATTACTACCAAGAATCACATGGTTTTATATACAAATACCAGTAGTCCCTATGATGTATATGCCATCTAAACCGAACATCTCTTTTGACTTTATAAAATCATCCTGCATATGAATTTCAACTGTATGCAGCTTTTGTAAATTATCTTTATATATAAGTTAACTGCAATATCATTGTTCCATGGTATAGTTTTATGTTCAAGGTTTTTGCCTCCTCACCAGATAACATCATACCACTTGGCATGAGTGTCCTATGTTGAATTTTATTACTGTTATAGTTTTTATATGTTGAAGTTTTTTGATTGTCAGTTGTGCAGCAGGCTAGCTAGCATTGCTTCTTCCTGGCAGATTTAGTATGATGATGACAACAACAACACAGACTTTAAAATTCATGTTTTATATGATATAAATTTGTGATTTTGATCAATACAGACGCATGATTATTATATATATGAAAAAGTGTTGCAAATGAAGTTATTTCAAAATTAATGCAGTGAAGTTTCTGTCAAAAATGTTAACATTGTATGCTTTTATAAAATTTTACAAGAAGTTTTTCTAGTGAAAATTAAAAGTTTGGGGTTAAATGTTTTGTAGGGTGGGAGATATTGCGTTTATTTGGAGATGGGGCAGGACGGTTTTCATTACTATAAAAAGGAACTTCACATTTTAATTTTGGAATTTCTTTTAAATGTTTTAATTGAATTTTGATGGTCGTTGAGTACAGGTATGTTGTTAAAGTTTATATGTAAGTAGGTGTATGTATGATGACTACTATATTGTAGGTAAGGTTTTTTTTTATGTATGAAGTAAGTCAGCTGCTATATATAGCTAGCTAGTTCCATCATTTTATTCAAGTCTTTCATTATAGATTAGTATGTAATTGAGCTGAAAATATGATATAGATATTATTATATATAGACTCTGTATTTATGTATATGTATATGGATGTGAGTAAGATCATTAGATGTTACTGTAGTCTGACAGACAGATGACACACACATATATATATATATTTATTCATATCAAGCATGTTATGTAGATGGTTACATGTTATATAATGATAAATTGGTAGTGTTCCTCCGTTTATCTCTTCATACTATTCCAAATCTATTCATGTATAACCATATTAAAATATTTTGACACTGTTCGTTATATATGCTGTATTCAACCATGTTTCAGCAGGGGAAATAAGCTGTCTGTATTAATGTTGAGGTCTTTTCAAAATGTATATTTTGCCAGTGTATCACATTATCAATACCTCTTAAAGTTGTGTGGAAATGTTTTGGAAAATGGTAAGGTCAAAATTCTTGTAATATTGTTGTGTCTACGGGAAACCGTCAACTTGTGCGATTGCATATCCAATGGAAACAATAGTTCCACACAAATGTTAGGGCGTCATCATCATGTGGTTCGCTGGTGAAATCCATTCAATGCATTTCATTTACTATCATTTGTTTGGGTATTATAATTATTAATATTCCATTTTATGGTGCTGATTGAAGAGTGTTCTGCAATAATTCAATAAAATAACACCTGACTGAAATTGAATTCATTCTTCATGCCATGATATTTATTTACCGGGTAGTTCTGTCTGATCATTAAGACTGACAGCACACATGGGGATATTCAAGCTTCAGATATGCTTTTATATATCCCAATGTTGAGGAAAAGTGTTTTACAATGCTTCAAATTAAAATTTTGTTGTTTAATATATATACATATAGATATAATAAATGTACTCAGGAAAAAAATAAAGTTTAATATATAAATACCGGTACATGTATATTACTGACTGATTGAATCTTATTGATTATCCATGACAACAATCTGCCTGCTTAGTCTGTTCTTAAATACTGTCATCAAAGGAAGGGTGGAAGGGGTAATACTGAAAACTAACATGATGGTAATATGAGTTCATCGCTGTACATATGATCAATATCTTAACGTTTGTGCAGAACATTAATGTTGCAAGTTCCCTTTACGGGTAAGTGTCGTGCAATTCCATATCCATTGGAAATAAGTGTTCCAGGCAATCACTAGGAGGTATCATGCAGTAGAGTGGTGAACCCCATTAGAGATACTATATCCTCCTTAATAAATACAAATACATATACTTGTAGAGATTTCTAGATGGACGTAGTTACAAAAATGTGTCAAAAAGGCACCACCCTACTCTTAGTGATATTTGTTTTTTGTTACATGATATAACATAGTTTTATAAGTAGAAATAAGTTGTGTTGTGATACTGTTCAGAATATACTAGTATTGTACTTAACCTTCTGCTCACCTGGATATAACAATGATGGTATCCAATGTGGAAAATGTCTATATCTATAACAGTTTTCTTAAGAGTTCCAAACTTGTTTTGGATTCGTTTTCACTTTACTGCAACAGTATTTTTCTTCAATTCAATAGGGGTCTTAAATGTTTGAGACTCTTTAGATCTTTGGGTTAATGATTCCTTTCTTGACAAACATGGATTCTTTTTGGAGTGTGAAAAAGATTTATTTGCATCAATTGGAACTTACCCTAATCTTTAGCTTTCTTGTATTGCCATGGTAATTGACCATATTGCAGAGTGTAAGCCACAATTATTTTGCATCTCTCATGATGTAACTATTGACTTTACATGTATTTATTTGTTGAATCACAAAATCTGTGTTCAGTCTATTCTATCCTAGTCATTTCTGTTTTAAATAATATTCTGTGAATTGATTTAGATAATTTGTATATTGTATAAAATGAATTTTTCCCCTGCTGTTTACAAAATTACACTCAAGAAATCTTTTGCTTCTTGCATTAAAAAAATTTCACACTTTCCCATAGGTGTTACTTCATCACCAATGGCAACTGCAGTTGCTGTCATGGTGAAACACAACCATTTTGTTGGTTTGATAGATGATGAAATAGAAGAGGTTCAAATTTAACTTAAAGTAGTGAAGGAAAACATTTATATATACATAATTTGTTTAAGACAACATTCAGATCTTTTACTATCACAAGTAGACTAAATCCCCAGGACGTCTTTAAACAATAGATAAACATCTCATGGAGTAAGGGAGACAATTCTTTTTGTCTTGTATATTACACTTCTTCTCTTGTGTCAAATCGGTCTATATCCTTACAATCACTAGAAAAACATTTGTAGGAACAAATTATGAGGTCATTTTTAGGTCAGATTTTTTATATGCTGTTAAACTGTAAAAAATGTTTTAAGTTGAGAAATATTAAGTTATATGGTACTTCAGCATGGTATACTATGCATACAACTTTCAGTGCTGTCAATAAATGGTATACTGCAGGCCATTAATCAACAGAAAATTAAGTAATGCACACTGAATATGTTATACCGTCATAACTGATAGCATAGTACAAAAAGTATACATGTGTTTAATAAATAGGATTTCCAATTGCATCAATTGGAAATTGAAGACGGGTTTACTGTTGTTCAGAAGAACAAATGATTCAGTATTTTTGTTTTACATTGTACATTGATCACCAAGAACTCCATCTCAGATTTACAAAATGGCCACTGATGTTGTTGTTATCTTGCTTTTAAATTTAGATGCATTCATTTACAAGTACATCCTATGTATATGTTAAAATGTTTAAATTTATTCCTAGAAAATGTATTTGCAATATTGGTACAACCCTGATCTACTAAATTTAACTTATGTAAACATACATATATAATAAAATTAAGAATTGACTGAGTATAAAATTTAGAATTGACTGAAAAAATAATTGAGTGTTTTTTTTTTTTTTTTTTTACTGATTTGTAACACTTTAACCAGTACCAAAAAGTATAAGCAGACCTCATTGACCTTTCCGTTTGACCTTTCATTAGGAGGATCCACCCAATAAATGGGTAGTACCGGTAGTAGGATTCACTGTTAATAGAATGTACTCAAGGTACATGATTAGTGTTGGCATAATGTAGACAAAATTATCCCACATGATTCCTAATATAAATGCACTCGTCCACAATAAAAATTGAAACTAAAGGTCAAGCAGACGGGGCAAAGTTGTTTACCTATAATTTTGGTTCCATACATATACATTGTGTATGTGTCAAAACTGGCGCTTTACATACTATAAATTAATATACTGTAATTCTTTTTGATTGGGTCAGTGTTTTCATTACATTTGTTATAATCAGTGGATGTATATGGTTAAATCATTTTAATGCGATAATAGAATTATTGTTCTTTTGTTTTCTGTATTTATAACTTGCCATTGAAGCATATGAAATGTCCATTTACAATTTTAAAGTATTAAATAAAGGAAATAAAATACGCATACTGAAGTATTGGGTTTTATTGGAACTCGTGTTGTACCACTGATACGGATGTCAACATCCAGTTATACCTCTAGTAGGATTGCCACCATCCGGTAATATGACTGTTGACATCTAGACTGATGCCGTGCCTCGGGTACAAATGTTGACATCATATTTATGTTGAACCTCTGCAAGTTTGGTGGCATCAGCTTACAGATATATTCCATCTTGCAGAATAGGCTTGAACCCCATCTTCCCAATCTTAGTGTTAGAAAGTTTGTCAATTTGCTCACAAAATCAGTGGTTTTCTCAAGACATGAACTGACAGCCTCAATACAAGTGACCAGGCATAAAATCATATTACTCATCTCCAGCATTGTGATCAATAGCAAGCAGAGTAGCTTCAAAATTTTGGTAATTTGGCCTTGACCATCCAGAAGAGTACCGGTGCTGACTTTGTGGGCCATATCCAAGATTCGGAGAATCGTAAGTAAAAGGTATCGAGGTATACCCAGCAATTTAATATGACTACAGTATAGTTTGCTCTCTTAATTGACATCGGTGACCTAAAACGTGTGCTTAAAGACCACAGGGCCTAGGTTCAAATCCCACTTGTGCATATTCTATTGCAATAAAGCTTGTTTACCGAAGGTTGTGGCTTACTTTAGCTCTCTCCACAATACTAGGACTGATTGCCTCTGTATAAGGAAGAAATCTTGATTGGGGTATAAAACATAGTAACTGCACTGCACTCGTATATCCTGAAAATGTTATAACCACAGAATATACATGTTAATGTATTTTCTTCATGGTATGTGTTATCACAACTGCAGTAGTTCAGTTTGTAGAGTGCTCGCTCCGTAAGTGGGAGGTCGAGGGTTTGAACCCCGACCGGGTCTGACCCAAGACTTGAAAGTGGGTAGTGACTGTTCTTTCGCCAAGCACTCGGCATTGAAAGTCATGGTTCTTTCATGGGAACTTAAAATAAAGGAGGTCCCGTGTCACGGTAGGCGTGGCATGATAAAGAATCCTGGTGTGTAATTCTGTTGGCACAATTTCTGCACCTACACCTATTGCTGGCGACTTCTCGATACAAGTGAAATATTCTTGACGTTAAACACCATTACTCAAATCACTCATGGTATGTGCTGTTAAAAAAAACAGTCCTTGCATATGTATTATTGTCTTTTCTTACTTGGTGATGTCTGGCTCAGATTGGGATGAAAATCCTTATTCAGTCAATCTTGTTGATTTCACCTATGTAAAATTGTTCTTAGCTGAAATCAACAATTCATGTAGCATGTGAAATACATATCAACATCTTAATTCATCTATTGTTGATTTCAACTGAAGTAAGTGGGGCAGGACCACTTGAACTGAAATTTCAAGTGTTACAAAGGTCGTAGGTTTTAACCCCGACTGCATATGACCCAAGACTTGAAAGTGGGTAGTGACTGTTCTTTTGCCAAACACTCAGCATTACGAAATGAAAGTCATGGTTCTTTCAGATGGAAACTAATAATAAACAAGGTCCCGTGTCATGGTTGGCTTGGCACGATAAAGAACCCTGCTGTATAATGCCATCAGCACAACACACAGGCAAAATTTCAGCATCTTCGCCTATTGCTGGTGACATCACAATATAAGTGAAATATTCTTGACTGGGACGTTAAACACCATTACTCAACTCGAGTCTTACAGAATTTATTTAGATGATTTTGCCTATCCTGCTCAACCATCTAAGATACATTACAAGATATTGTGTACAGTGATACTAGAGACAAGTAATTTTGTGCTGGATAAGTTATTGGTTATCAATAAAAACAAAAAGACTGCTGATATTCTGACTTCTGATTTTTTTTTAATTTGCAAATGCTTTTTTTCTCTTTACTGCAATTTGAAGAACTTTTATTTTTAAAATTTCTTAAAATACTGGTACTTTATCTAAAAACACTTAAGGGTATAATTTATTGATATGAGCAAGATCAATGAAAGCACAATACCGTTAAGTACATCCTTCAAATCATTTTTGGCTTTTAACACAGTTGATGGATTGCCAGCCACGCCCACAATGTTCCGACAAAACCATGGCATGCTTGAATTAGACGCAAAAGGAATGAAAACTTGCCCCGAGTTGTGCCGTTTAATGACGTCACTGACACTAGTACGTCAATAGTTGCTGTGACGCTGCTTTGGTACCGTGATGGTGACCAGTGTCGGAACATAAAAGGCTCGGCCAGCGATACGTCAATTATATATAATGCTTCAGAATTCAATGTACTTTATTTTTTGGCTCTATCACTAGATCTTTATAATGAGTGCTGATGTTATTTGTACACAAGTTTTATGTCGCCATTATTTTCTTATAACAAGTTTGTATAATACATCTAAAATGTTAAAAAAAGAATAATAATAATAATAAAAAAAAATCATGGTGGGAAACCAATTAATTTTTGCGCTTTAAAAGCTAATTCAAATGGAATTTTCATATGATTGATAGCTTATCATTTAACCCAATTAAGCTTCTGTTCCATCAAATTTGGGTAAACAATTTTAAATTTTGGTTTCTAAAAAGACCTAAAAAAATTCTGGATAGGCAACAGTTAACAAAATTTACATGCGTATAAAAATCAAAAACATCATTGGTATAAACAGTGACATTTAATATATTTAAATAAATTAAATGCCACTGGTTTTATATAAAATAGTAAAAAGTTTTCAATATAACACAACAAGTGTAATCAATCAGCAGTTAAAGTCCATCACAACTATATGTATATATATATCACAGCTTGTGGGTAAAGATCAATGATCGATTATATAAAACATAACAAATCTAATGACAATTTAAGATAAAAATACTGTGGTTCTTATCACTACTTATAAATTAATCTAATTGTACAAACTAAATTATTGCAACTTGTCAAATAATACCATCAAAGGGAGATAATCAACTTAAAACCACCAAGAAGACAGTTTACACACTAATAGGATAATAATCTGTTATTGTTAAAGGTGAATAAATATAGCTCAAACCAGCAATGTGATGAGTGTCAATACCATGTAAGAAAAATTATTTAAGAAAATTAAAAAAAAAAACTTGCTGGAAATAGAATACTATTAAAGGGAGACAACTGGTCATTAAAGAAAATCAAACACCGGTACCAAAACTTAAATTTTATATTTAATATGTTAAGTGCTAATAAGACATTAAAGATAAAACATGTGTTAAGAAAACTCATACTTATAAAATAATTATAAAATTAGAATTAATAAAATAAGTTTTAACAGGAAAGGCATCGCAATAGCACTTTAACAAAGGTGGAAAAATATTCTTAATGAAGGTAGTTTCTAGATAATACTTGGCAAGCCTCTAAATGACTAAGGTAATAGTTTATAATTACAACCTTCAATAGCTGCTGATATGAGCTTATCTCAGTATAATATTTCAGGTTGGATTGACTACAACAATAAGATAATACAGTAAAGGTAGGCATCTTTGGTATGACTCAAATTTCAACAAAGACTAATAAAACGAACTAGAATATTGATTATTATAAAAAATGTACTTATACACCTATCAAAACTGAAACAATTAGGTGTAAATGAATAGTAAATGCAACTACATCAGGTATATACAGTTTTATCTACTGATTACTGGTTCTAATTTTTTGCATTGTCGCATGTAACAAATATAAAATTCAATCTGATCCCTTCCCAAAACAGAAATATGATTATTACATTAAAACCACCAAACTTAATACAGAACATTAAACTTGGGTGAAATGGTGTCTTTCTTTTTTAAATCAAACAAATTTAAAGATAATTCAATCTTTGTCCAAATACAGCAGTGTTTTAAAATAAATCTTAAAATAAGTTCTCTATATTTCATACTTCTCTGATTGTTACATTTTCCTTAAAACAGAAAACATAACGAGGCATTTCTAAAATTCTTTTAGATTAACATACATAAAGAATAATTAGGTTTGGCAAACATTACTTCATTCTAATACCTGATATAAAACACATGTAAATAAAGGCACTAAAAATAAATACTAGAATTAACATTTGATGATTGGCTACCTAATTAAACTTGTCTTTGGCCCAAATTGGGAAATATAATGCATTTCAATTAATGCTTTAAGCATAGTTTAAAAACAATTATACTGACCAATAAATCAAAAATAAGCCATCTAATACAAAATCTTTGTCTTGTACAAAAAAGATATAGAATAATTATAAAAAAAATAATATCAAAAACTGAATAAATTATTAGAATCTTTTACTTAAAGAATACTGAGTTCCTTAAATTGAATGGTTTTCATTTTAATCAGTTGATCAGAGCCATTATGTTTTGTAAAAACCAGGTACAATGTATGTCAAAGGAGGACTCAGAACAAAAACAGAAATAAATCAGTTCTGTAATTTAAAATATTTAACAACAATTTGGCGTTTCTTATTCATACTGGTAGTAATTTCTGATAATTGCATGTAAAACTACAGGACATAACGCACCATTTACAAATGCAAACAAAAGCATATGCTATAATATCCCAAGTTTAAAAACATTGATTTTATGTTTATTTGAATCTTCTCCTGCATGAAATGGTCAAATCTTCAGAATTGATTTCTGTATAAAATTCTGGAAAACCTCATCTTCATCAATGTGGATGTTCACTCGTACCATATCTTCAACAGCTGATCCAGTGTACAATCTAAACATCAGTGAAACTTGATTGGCAAAGTGTTTCATAAATACATGAGTGATTTCAAAAGATGATCTGGATAAATACATTGGCTATATAACACCATGCTGTGTCAGTCCCTGTAATCTTGCACACATATCTGGATCGTATTGATATGCCTGAAAATAGAATGAAAAAGTAGAGTTCATTTCCATTTGATGTACGTCAAATGTGCAAAATATAAACAACACTTTCATACTTGTAATGAATGAGTTTCACCTTTGGGGTGAAAAGGACTAATAAATTTGTACCCTATTAAAAGGAATCATTATGGGGTTGGCTGCTGTACCATGTGATACCCTCAAACGTTTGTGCAGAACACTTATTTCCAATGGATATGGAATCGCATAAAATGATGTTTTCCAGTAACTACGACATTATTCCAGAAGTTTGTGAAGTTAACCTTTTCCAAAACATCGCACACAAAAGTTAAGAGGGACAGCGGCGAACCCAATTCTGTGAACCTTTGCTTAAAGGGGCATAACTCTTTCTACAACATTTGAATTCAATCTTGATTTTGTTATGGTTGCCATATATTCTAGAAAAATGTGCTTGTAACTCCTTGATAAGGATATATAGTATTATATGAATCTATACAATGCCACTATATTTTATATGGCACAAGACACTGAACCTATGGTACCTATTTCTCAACAAAATACAACAAATTTGACCATGTTTAAATTTTTTATCAGAACTCATGTCTGGAAAAAGTTGATCTATAAGGCAAAAGACATGCCATACCATAATTCACAGAAGTTAAAAGAAATATTCCTTGGCATAAAAAAATTCAACTGTGAATTACTGTATTTATTTTCGTGGTGTAATAAATTTTGCTTGTTGGACATTTGTTTTGCACAAAAATTAATACAGAGTGAAAATTCCATTATACTAATTGTGTTGTAGTGCACATTTTAAAATGTGAAAATTTAACTACGTAGAGATGTCTAAATTTTAATATACTTTGTAAATAAATACATACAAAATTAAATATGTTTACAGTATAGAAATTTTCTTTTACCTTAGAGTAAAATTTCTTGGCTTCTTCTTTATTCTGTTTAACTCCATGGCCTTCATGTAGACACCGAGCATAGTAGAAACATCCCATACCAATTCCTTTACAGATATAACCAGGGAGACACTCTGTCTGTGATGCTAATACATTCACATCATTAAATGAGATATTCTACAAAAAACAAAATAGAAAGCGTTTGTATGAAGGATGTTCTACTGATCAGAACCCTACAGATAATTGTTTAACAATGTAATCTTAACTTAACATCAAAGGTCATGATTCCTGCTTGGAATCGTCATAGCTGAGTCAACTTCTTGTGGATTTTTTATTTGGTTGTCAGGTTTTCAATACAACCCTCAAAGTGGGTTTCAAAACCAAGTGTCCAGTTGGCAACAAATTCAAATTTTCAGGTGGCCAGTAGAAATTCCAAGTGGCCAGGCAATTTTTTCTTGCAAAGGGAGGAAAATTAAGACATCTTTTAGGTATGGAAAACAAAAGTGTACTTTTTTTAAAACTGACTTACAATCACTTACATACATCAGTGTTATTAATAACAACAATGATGATGTGTCCATTATATTGCCTGAATTGGTAACAGTATCATGAAAATTTTGTGATGCAGAAATAATATCTGTTCACAAAAGTTCAAATTTAAAGTGGACAAGCTGGCCACTATTTACAAATTTTAGGTCGCCAGACACAATTCCAGGTCGATTTGGATAAAATTGAGGGCTGCAATATGCACAAAGACCTCAGAAAGGTTGACATCTAGTTCAATGAGAAAGAATATAGTGTATAACTGGTTGATAAATCATTGTTAATAATATTTATTTAAAATATTTTTGTAGAATACTGGCAGTGAGATCTTACTTTGAAGCCAGATCAGCAGCTTTGGTATAAAGTTTTCGTCTGTAGTAATGTGCCACTAAATTTCCCATTGCATATACATTGCCTCTATCAGAAGATTCTTTGAGACAGACATAAGCCGAATCCAAATCTCGCTGGACTCCAATACCATACTCATACATAACACCTAATGCTCCTGAAATAAATATACAGTCGTATATAAAAGTAATTCAAACTTTATAAAACTTCAGCTCAATAATGTTTGCCCATCATATCAACCAATGTCTGCATGAAAAGACTTTCCTGAAAAAAATGTCATTTTTCTTTCTTGGGAGCCAAATACCCACTGTCCCCAGCATTGCCAAGTTGTTATATCTTAGATTTGATCTTGTGACCTTAACCCTTGACCTATGCATCTACATTTTGTATGTGACACAATGTCACATGTTTGGTTTACAAATGTACTAAGTTGGATCAAAATCTATTCATAGACATAGAAGATATGAAGCAGATATGAATTTGGTTCAGATTGGCAGACGGATGGGTGGACAGGTGGATAGCCAGACAGATGGGCAGGGTGATTATTTACCCCACTAAACATCAATTGAGGGGTGGGTGGGGGTATAAATATCAAACTATGCATAATTTTTAATCCATGAAAATAGTAATTTCTCTCAAACATTATTGGATTTCATTTGGTAGATACATGAATATGCAGTCTTGTGTTTAAATAAATATTGTGTTAAAAATTGTGAGCAATAAAACCAGAGAAATATCTGAATGCAGAATCTTTTACCAATAGGCACCAGGGCAAGTTGCTTAAAATATATCCAAGGTCTGCATTTGCCAGAAGGAAGAGGTTACGGTAATTAATGATTGAGTGCTAATCTGTATACTGGAATCCCAAACCTTTCATACCTACCTTGTGATTCTACACTGCCATTACCACAAGCCTCTGAGTGCCAGAAAAATGCTTTTTGTAAATCCATACTATCTTCTCTGGAGTAAAACATACCCAGGACTGTCTGCGCCATCACACTAGCTTTGGGATTTCCATCATCTGCTGCTAATAACCACCATCTGCAATTATGCAAGGGTTAGTAAATAAATTTGTGCAAGTTATCGAAATGTGATGAATAATTAAATAGCTCAGAGTAATAATGTAGCATCACTGAGCACAATATACTCTGCTTGAGTTTTGAAAATACTCCAGAACTACTGTAGAACTACTACATCTATAAATGGAATAGCAAAATTAAGGACAATCCAACACTGATAGTATGAAAATGATGGACAAAACAGATTTTAGAAAAATTATGCTATATTTGTACCTGTCTTTTTATGAGATGGCCTTGTTATCATTCAGATGGCCACCTTTTATTGTTATTTTTTAACAGAGTTTGTTTCATTACATCATAGTGCTGGTAATACACAAATGTATATATAGGAAATAACTATAAATAAAGTACTGGTATATAAATTTATTCTCCTCCCTCACCTTTCAGCTTCCTTGTCTGATTGTCTCCCGACTCCATATCCCTGGAAATACGCCCGACCAATATTATACTGTGCTGCGTGTATGATGTGTTTGACTTTATTACTATCAGACATAGCTATTTTCTTTAAATACTCTACAGCTAATGTCTAAATAAAATAAATATAAATGTAAATATTATATGGATAATACAGGAAATCAACAATATTAATATATCCAATACAGATAATCGGACAATATTCTGAATCCAACAAAATAGGGTTATTGATCTGATATTATGAAATAATTAATGTCCCGAGCTGACTTGACATTTGCACGAGTCTGTAAATTACATCAAGGAATATATATATAGTATACATGTATATAGTGTTAACACCTGGTTTATCATTTAATTTCTATACACAACATATATTGCTAAGTAAAATATAAAAAATTATGGTATATAATTATTATTTATGATTATTTAAAGTTTAACAGGTGCTGCAGTTATACAGATGGTTGGTTGTTTGACCACTGTGGTAGCTCAATTGGTAGTGTGCTTGCTCCAAAAGTGGGAAGTCGTGGGTTCAAACCCTGGCAGGGTCTGACCCAAGACTTGAAATTGGGTAGTGACTGTTCTTTCATCAAGCATTGGATTTACAAAATGAAATCACAGTCATTGGGATGGGAACTTAAAATAAACGAGGTCCCGTGTCACTGAAGGCGTGGCATGATAAAGAACCCTGTTGTATAATGCCATCAGCACAACATACAGGCAAAATTTCTGCACCTTTGCCTTAAGCTGGTGAGGTCTCAGTATAAGTGAAATATTCTTGACTGGGATGTTAAACACCATTCTCAACTCAGCTCTATACTGATGGTTGATTGGATAAATGATACAAATATTTCATTAATCTTTTTTTCTAATGTTAATACATGTATATTGAAAAAATATAAATGGTTGACAATGAGGTAAAACCAATAGAGCACACTTGGAAACTTTATACAATGTTCATAATTAATTTACATTTTTACTGGTATGAGGTTATTATTTAAAACTCAGAATGATCAGTAGAGTCAAGGATCAGGTACCAGACAATATTTTATTTGTCCTGTATATTTCCTATTTCTTGTAGTTTGAGAGGAATGACATTTATAATTGTAGTTACAAATGCCATTGATCACATATAATTCCATATATGAAAAACTGTTCTTTCTATGACACTACTTGTTATAAGTCACACATTTGAATGAACAAAAAAAAAAAAAAAACAATTTACACAATTTATGACAGAGAATATGAATGGTAGGTGAGCAAATTGCTGCTAAGTGTGGTGAAAATTAATGTTATGGGGAAAAAAAAAACCTCTAAAATATTCAATATTTGTATAAATATATCAGTTACCAATATATGTTTTAATTATTTTCAATAATAAAAAAAAACTTATGGAAAACATGTGTTGTTTTTGGTAAAATTTTCTGCAAATTATAACTTCTACAATGTACAAATTTTTATTTGTTTAACTGCAAGAGTTGAACCTGATATAATTGGGAACTCAGAATTTCTCAAAATTTTGTGTTCCACATACATATATTATTCTATGTTATATGATATATTAACTATCCAAAATAAGTATCTATTTATCAGTTAGTGATCAACTTTTATAAGTTAAAATACATGTATTATTAAACAACAGTAAATGACAATTCTAACATGACCCACATTTATCTTCATATGGAACATGAAGAGAGCCAGCCATGGTATAACAAACGATATACCCATCGCTTTTCGGAGTTAATGACATACTCCCTTACTCATCTTATGACATAATGCTATGTTCCGTGAACAATGGTTGTGACAGAATTTTCATTTACAAAAACATTGATTTCTATGGAGGTAATCTCAACAGCTGAATTGTTTCAATGGACCTTTTTGCAAAAAGATAGTAAAATGTACTTCCGAAGAAAGAGTTTGCAATGTTTATTTAAATCTTTTTTACCTAAGTCATGTTAGAATTAAAATGATCAACATTTACTTGTGGTATATCGTCAAATAATACATGGGCCATCGTTAACATGCAGTGAATATATCCACTTTGTGATATATTTTTCTGAATGTGCACTCCGGCCCGTGTATTATTCGACGATATACCACAGGTAAATGTTGAGTATTTCTTAAACTTTGACCAACAATAAACATTGATTATCAGCTAGTGTTAAAACATGTAAGCAAAGTAAAAATAAAGTTAATAAAGAAGAAAAAAAGCTAATAAAGCCAACATGTGACAAAACGGCAATCAAACATCTTTGTATCTGTAGTGTTTATGGTACAGCACCCCAGGTCTAGAAGCTGGTGTATAACCAAACAGAGTTACAACTAAATAATTGTAATTTTGTACCTTAAAGCTCTTCCCATCTGCTTGCTAAAATTAAAACACTATAACTATACATGCTATTTTTTAATTATAATTAAATAAATTTAGTCCTTGTCTTGTTTCAAAAAAGCTTAATGTTTTATGAAAAAAGCATCACTTTCACTAAGCATTCAACATACCCGTATCACTAAAAAGTTTTGGTCATCCAATATTATATAGAATTGCTGTAATTAGACACTAACTTTATATAACATTATTAGTTACTGAGCGTTAGTGGGTTCTGTTTTCTTCGCACTGAAACATTTGTCTACTTGATTAAAATGCTCAAAGCATTATTTATGTATAAAACACTGTAGCCTGACACATACATGTAAGTCAATGGTAAGCACAGTTACTAGTATGCTGAGTTCAATGCACATACCATGCACCAGTCACTGACTCAACACAGCTAGTACATTATGGTTCATGATAACTTGTGTTGTGTTTTAAACTTACTTGTTCAGAGTTACAACCTAAACCATCGTACAACATGGTGGCTAACATAAATAAAGCTTGGTAATCATAATCTTTGGCTCGGTCAAAATAAATCCTGGCTTTGTCATATATCTCCTGAAAAAATAACACATAAGACACATATATACAGTGAAACTTGAGAAAATAGAAAACTTGTCTAAAGAGTAAATAAATTATTTATTATTATAGAAATAAAATTAATTTTTCTTTTTGTTATAAAAATATAAAGGAATTGGACATTTTGCACACTGAATAATCAACACTTTAAACAACAATATAGCTGTAGCAAGTAAAAAATCATTATTTATTAGGTTTCTTAATTAACATATAGGTTGTAAACTAAATCTTTTTTTTTTTTTTGTTAAAATAAACATAACATACGATGGGTGAGACACTGAGACTTTGATAACTTAAGTGCATAACACTATACAGTTTAGATTTAATTACCCATTACATTACAAGGAGAGCACAAGACATATTTAAAGATCAGGCATCAGCTTCTCAACATTTCTATTTTCCAGACACTTTCATCAGATTTTCAGACAGACACCAAATTTCAAAATATTTTATTTCAAATTTCTCAATACCTGAACATTGAAAACGGAGTTATTAAAATCCATTTAAATTTCTTGAAGGGATACTGTGCCTTTTTAGTTTGATTCAGAAAAGCGAATGTTTTGATCACTGGTGGACATCTTATTACGATATAAAACAAACATGTTTACAAAATATCACCAGGTATGTTAAATACAATTTATTACCTGTTCATAGTAAAATAATCCAAGTTGAAAATTTGCCCTTCTTTCTCCAGTTTTAATTCTTTCTAGAAGTATATTTTCGACTTTTTCCATCAATTCATCTTGAGATAATTTGGATAATCCTGGTTCATTCTGTGTCTCCTGAGCAATGTCATTCAGGATACTTTTTTCTTTAAGCTCACTAAGTGTGCTCTTCTCTTCTAAAAGTGGTAATTTTTCTGCTGAAATCTCTCTGATGATGGACTCATCCATGTTGGTATCTTTATTAATTCCTGCAAGAAAGGAAATTGTAATTTATTAAACTATCAAGTGAAACATTCCCTTCATTATCACTGGAATGTAAACAAATCTTGTTCTTCCCAACAAACTAATTTTCTACATGCGCATACAGGTAAGCTCCAGGGGAGGATGATTAAGCTGTCATAACTCACTGCACACCAAAATACATGTATTTGAAGCAACAAAAATAAATACTAATTAAATTGTTAAAATCAAAATGAAAAAAAAAATGTAGTACAGTTATTGTATATTTTAGCTCATCTGTATTGCACACATTATTCTCGCACAGTTCTAACACACTATCTAGTTGCCTCAGTTCTGGCATACTTTAACTATAACTTTTGTGGCACACAAAAGAGTTTATTTTTAAAAGAACAATTTAAACAATGTCAACAAAAAACGATTAAAATTATTTGGTTTGATTAAGGCTTATGTTGCTCAGTCTATTTAAAACACTTCTAATTGTAAGTGTCCTCTATAGCTGCAGTGGCCTACTCTTTTTCAAACTCTACAAAGGTGTCTTTAATGTGCACCGAGACATGAGACCTCGGTTTTGAGTCTCGTTCGAAATATTACTCAGTAACAAACTTTTACGACTCTTGTATGGACAGGAGATAGAATTTATCTCACTCAGTAAATTTCCCAGGTGAGGTTCGAACCCATAACCCTTGCGTTCCAAAGCCAGTGACAGTACTACTGTCCATTAAAATAACCCATAAAACTAAACGTTTTATAATAATTGTCATATTTGAGAATTTCCCCGACACACACAACGACACTTCCTTGATGCCCAGTTTCATTTTACACACACTGACATTGGTCTAACTAAAAGGCATTATTGGGCAATTTCCTAAAACTGAATCAAATTTTAAACTTTTATGCTTGCATTTATTTCTACCTGTACTTATGAATGCAATGTCATCTATATATTCCCATCATAAAAACTATATTGTTACATAATGAAACCATTCATCATTTTCAGGGCTAAAGAGTCCTATCTGTCATGACGACAACCTCTTTGCATCTCCGCAGTAAATACAATTTTGCTCTGTCAGATGGGCAATCAATTTTAGAATTGTTGTAGAAATTATTTTGGATTATGAAACGATAAAAAAGCTCAAAATAATTTGTGATTTCTGTGAAAAGATATTTTAAATTTCCAAAGGTAAAAACAAGTACATAATTTCGGGGTCCCCGACAGGAAACACGTGTTTTTAAAACGGAATTAATTGATGTTAAAATTAATTGGTTGGTCTAGAAATCATGTTTGCTGTATAATTTATATATGGAATAGTTATTAGCTTACTTCGTCATAAATTAATTCTGTTTACTTGTAAATATTCAAGGCATCGGATTTCGAGGTACGAAGTCAAACACGGAAATTATAATGTACCAAAATTCACTGCGGTAAAACCGGAACTATTGAAAATGTCTGTACACATTGCCAACTGGGTGGAAGAAATTCTTATGTCAAAGTAATTACCAACTGTTGAAGTAACAGGTCTTTTACCCTTATGTAAGAAATTATAGTTCAACAAGTTAATACGTTCACCTTTCTTTGCATCAGAACCGCAGTGAACACACAAAGTTTCACCAAAAAAAACACATCCCTACTGACACTGCACTTGATTGATGGATCCAGAAATTAACCCATCTATAGCAGGCCAAAGATGGTTCTGTAACAGGAAAGGAAAAAATGCAACAGCCAAAACAGGACTCAAACCTGCTTTTTTCCCCAAACTAGCATGATGCTCTACATATTGAGCTACCGGGCCTCCTAGCGAGCGTGGTCTACCTCACAATTTCTTTCAACTCCCTTGAAAAACGAGTTAAACATTTATGTCTGTATTTCACCAATATTTGCATTACATTTGGCCTAGCAGACTTTCCTCGTAATGTTAGGCACTGTCTATGCAGGGTTCAACATAATATTTTTAAAGACAAGACCAGTTGGACTAATTCTGAGAATTTTTACTAGCCCTAACTAAATTAGTAATAATAAATGTGTTTTATCTCATCATTGTCCATATTTCAATGATTCAATTGTTGGCATTGTAGCTAGCTACACAGGAAGTACTTACCCTTCTGGAGTACCAGGCCTCACTTCCCTGGTGAAAGTTTGTGTTTAAGCTAATTTGCTAATTTTAAAGGTTTTACTGTAAGGAGACGCAAAACATGACATCCTGCCTATGTCACGCTCAACCCACCTTCAACCATCTATCCATTTCCCATATAACCATTGCGGTAGCTCAGTTGGTAGAGTGCTCGCTCCGTAAGTGGGAGGTCATGGGTTTGAACCCGGCCGGGTCTGACTCAAGACTTGAAAGTGGGTAGTGACTGTTCTTTCGCCAGGCACTCAGCATTAAGAAATGAAAGTCACGGTTCTTTCGGATGGGAACTTAAAATAAACGAGGTTCCGTGTCATGGTGGGCTTGGCACGCTAAAGAACCCTGCTGTATAATGCCACCAGCGCAACGCACAGGCAAAATTTCTGCACCTTCGCCTATAGCTGGCGACGTCTCGATATAAGTGAAATATTCTTGACTGGGACGTTAAACACCATTACTCAACTAATCCATTTCTCATAAAATTTTTGCTGTCTCTTTTCATTTTCATACTTCTTTTTAGTTTCTTCTTTACCCTTTCCTTGCGGTTTTTCTTTGTCTAGACCGGTAAAACCAAAATAATTGAAGAGCGACATAATCGATGTTGCTAATGTTAATACTGGGAAGCATGTGTTTGCATCTTAACTTATAGTATGGGCATTTGAGTAGATTATCAATTTAAGTATGTAGCACCAAAATAACTCTTTTTTTTTGCTTGACTTCCTGTATTACGCTGTTTTTATTAAGGTAAAGATGACACAAATTTTATTCAGAAATTACAAAAATGATGTGAAATTAATTACCTAATCCCAGATATTACACGACCAGTCAGGCTAGTCAGCAAAATTTTTTCACATACGGGCCAAGATTTTACTAGACAATTTCAGTCCGATGTGGGTTAATGTTGAACCCTGCTATGAGTATGACCAACAAAGTTTAATTTTGGCTACCAAAAATATAAAATAAAGGCTTTGAACTGAGTGTACTGGTCAGGGGTTGAAAATTCTTCCAAGTCCAAAGCCTTTTTTTGTAGAAACCTAGCAAAGTCCAGAACTGAAAAAATTATTATCAAAACTACTTATACAAGGGACTCAACATTTTCAGTGCTGCATTATATGAATTTCTTTTTGTATGAAGGTTTTTCATCTTTAAGAAATCCTGTAAAAATAATGAATTATTTTGTTACAGAAAATCATGATGCAAGAAGTACAGCAGGAAAAACGAGCACATCCTATTCTTTTAAGGAAGAGTTCATCTAGTAAAATGGCATTAAAAGAAAAAATTGTACAGATATATGAAGCTTTTTTTCAGGTAAGTTAAATCAGGAATAAAGCTGGTTAGTATATAGCTGAAGATTTAGTAATTCACATAAAACATCCAGGTAAGTTAAATCAGGAATAAAGCTGGTTAGTATATAGCTGAAGATTTAGTAATTCACATAAAACATTCAGGTAAGTTAAATCAGGAATAAAGCTGGTTAGTATATAGCTGAAGATTTAGTAATTCACATAAAACATTCAGGTAAGTTAAATCAGGAATAAAACTGGTTAGTATATAGCTGAAGATTTAGTAATTCACATAAAACATTCAGGTAAGTTAAATCAGGAATAAAGCTGGTTAGTATATAGCTGAAGATTTAGTAATTCACATAAAACATCCAGGTAAGTTAAATCAGGAATAAAGCTGGTTAGTATAAAGCTGAAGATTTAGTAATTCACATAAAACATTCAGGTAAGTTAAATCAGGAATAAAGCTGGTTAGTATATAGCTGAAGATTTAGTAATTCACATAAAACATTCAGGTAAGTTAAATCAGGAATAAAGCTGGTTAGTATATAGCTGAAGATTTAGTAATTCACATAAAACATTCAGGTAAGTTAAATCAGGAATAAAGCTGGTTAGTATAAAGCTGAAGATTTAGTAATTCACATAAAACATTCAGGTAAGTTAAATCAGGAATAAAACTGGTTAGTATATAGCTGAAGATTTAGTAATTCACATAAAACATTCAGGTAAGTTAAATCAGGAATAAAGCTGGTTAGTATATAGCTGAAGATTTAGTAATTCACATAAAACATCCAGGTAAGTTAAATCAGGAATAAAGCTGGTTAGTATAAAGCTGAAGATTTAGTAATTCACATAAAACATCCAGGTAAGTTAAATCAGGAATAAAGCTGGTTAGTATATAGCTGAAGATTTAGTAATTCACATAAAACATTCAGGTAAGTTAAATCAGGAATAAAGCTGGTTAGTATATAGCTGAAGATTTAGTAATTCACATAAAACATCCAGGTAAGTTAAATCAGGAATAAAGCTGGTTAGTATATAGCTGAAGATTTAGTAATTCACATAAAACATTCAGGTAAGTTAAATCAGGAATAAAGCTGGTTAGTATATAGCTGAAGATTTAGTAATTCACATAAAACATTCAGGTAAGTTAAATCAGGAATAAAGCTGGTTAGTATATAGCTGAAGATTTAGTAATTCACATAAAACATCCAGGTAAGTTAAATCAGGAATAAAGCTGGTTAGTATATAGCTGAAGATTTAGTAATTCACATAAAACATCCAGGTAAGTTAAATCAGGAATAAAGCTGGTTAGTATATAGCTGAAGATTTAGTAATTCACATAAAACATCCAGGTAAGTTAAATCAGGAATAAAGCTGGTTAGTATAAAGCTGAAGATTTAGTAATTCACATAAAACATCCAGGTAAGTTAAATCAGGAATAAAGCTGGTTAGTATATAGCTGAAGATTTAGTAATTCACATAAAACATCCAGGTAAGTTAAATCAGGAATAAAGCTGGTTAGTATAAAGCTGAAGATTAAGTAATTCACATAAAACATTCAAGTTTCATTGTTTAATTGTCATGCTGATTTGGTAAATTGAGACTTTTTCAATGTTATTTGAAGGGTACCGTACACTGGTAGATTTGATCCCATGCAGGAACAGACTAGAGATTTAAATATCATATAATAATTATCTCATGAACGGGATGGTATCATAATATTGCAGGTCTTTGAAATGAATCCTTAACAAGTTTGTCCATTATTATGGTAGAGATTTCAATATGATGCATTGGTTTATATTCATATGTTATAAGTACATGTCTAACATTTGGAGGTATTAAGTTATCCTTATTTTTTCATTATATACATATATTATTGTTCTGTTTTTATTTTCATTTTAGGGTGATGACCCTTCCCTTGGAAATGCAAATTTCTGGGATGAATTTTTCCTTTTGAAGGTAATACTGTGTATTTTATCTGTTGACTAAAAAGTTAGAACTGTATATAACTTGATTTATATCTGTTGAACTTCATTTTGAATATATTTTGTAGTCTCACAGTATTGTCATGTGACCAGCCTGGATTTACAAATGACGGATCGCCGGCCGCACCTACAATGTTCCGACAAAGGACTGGCATGCTTGAATTACACACATAAAAAATGAAAACTGGGTCTGAATTGTGCCAGTTAATGACGTCACTGCTACTTTGGTACCATGATGGCGGCCAGTGTCGGAACATAATAGGCATGGCTGGTGATACATCAATTGTTAGGTGACACAACATTTCCATAGATTTGCAATACTAATATCTAGATTTCCATAAATTTTAAATAATTAGTAGCCAAATTTTCAAAATTTGTGAAAATATAGTCCTTTTTAAAGTATTTTTCCACAAATTTGTTAAAATAGGTTACTTTTTGAAAGAATTCTTCAGAAATTAGTAGCCAATGGCGATTTTGGCTACCAGGAATGGAAACATAGAATATAAATTGTGTTACTTGAAATTACAGAACAATTGATAAACTGGTTACCGGGTATATAATAAATGTAATTAACAGTATCATTAATTATCTTACATAATGATGGGAACATTATAATATCCAGTACATAGTCAAAAGATTTCAGATAAGATCAATGCTATAGAATCCATTTGTAGATGCTTTATGATTGGTCTTAATTTTTATTTCTGTAAACAGAACACATATGTTATATTTATAGAGAAATATTTTAATAATCGACTAAACTTTCATGTTTCTTTGGTGCCCTTTACACAAGATTGATGAAATATTAAATTATTATTATTTCAGGTTAATATGGTATTTATAGAGAATGAATTTGACAAGTTAAGTGGTGAATCATTACTCATGTTAAAGGTTTGTAAAACAATATATTAGCTATCATATTACTATATCCTCATTATTTTATTTCAGTTGTATTTGAGTATATTTACATTTATGGTGTTTGATTGTATTAAACTCTGTTTTAGACCAAATGAAGTTATAGGACTATAATTACATTTGCTAATGTGACGTCATTCATTTCTTGCTGACACCTATGCCCGTGACGTCATTGATAGGCTGTTCCAGGAATTGAAATTGCATGTCCTACACAATATTTTGAAGTTATTTCAGGATTCAAAAACAAAAATAAGATTTTCAAAAAATACGAAATGTAAATATAACCATTGAACTGTCTAGAATTGGCGTTTATAGTGCTATAACTTCCATTACCGTGCAAAGCAAACTAGTCATAACGCGCTAGTGCGCGTTATTCGGTTTGGTTTGCACGGCAATAGAAGTTATAGCACTACAAACGCCTTTTCTAGACAGTTTAATGGTTAATTATTCTTGAGTATGAAACTTGATGTATCAGTTTCCAGTCTGACCTAGATACATGTACATTCAGATTTCCGCCAAAACAGAAATGTTTGTTATCTAATAAAGTCTTTACTCCCAAGCAAAGTCTTTATTTACAGCAACTAGTAACAAGTTTATGAAATGATTGTGTTTTATTTTCATTGAGTTGAGTTGAGTAATGGTGTTAAACATCCAAGTCAAGAATATTTCACTTATGTCGAGAGGTCGCCAGCTGTAGTCGAAGGTGCAGAAATTGCCTGTGTGTTGCCCTGATGGCATTATACAGCTGGGTTCTTTAGTCTGCCAAGCCCACCGTTGAGTAATGGTGTTTAATGTCCCAGTCAAGATTATTTTACTTATATCAAGACGTTGCCAGCTATAGACAGAGGGGCAGAAATTTTGCCTGTGTGTTGCCCTGATGGCAATATACAGCTTGATTCTTTAGCGTGCCAAGTCCACCGTGACACAGGACCTTGTTTATTTTAAGTTCCCATCTGAAAGAACCCTGACTTTCATTTTGTACTGCCGAGTGCTTGGGCAAAGAACAGTCACTACCCAATTTCAAGTCTTTTGTCAGACCCGTCCGGGGATCAAACCCACAACCTCCCACTCTATCAACTGAGCTATGGCAGTGGTTTTTATTTTCATTGAAGTTCATTGACTAAAAATAGTTATTTTGAAAATTTACAAAATGAAATTTGTTTATTTTTGACATCTATTTTGATATTATTGAATCATTTGTTAAAGTTTCCAATATTTCTTTGACAAAGATAATTGGATGAGTAGTTTAAAGTGACAGCTTATGGATTACATAGATTCTGATCTCACTTGGTCAAAATTTTGCCAATTCAATTAATTCATATGATAGTTTTCTCTAGATAATCAGGTTTCTTCCACCATTTCAGAACGGAAGTTAAAGAATCTTGATTAGTGTTTAATATACCATTACTCCATTCCACTCTATTTCTTTCACTAATAAAAGAACTGTTAGTATATTCAGTCGTTTCTTTGTTTTGTAGGACAACTTCAATATGCTATTTTATAAAGCTGTGGAAAGTCTCAAAGAAGAAAATCACATCAGAGTGACAAATGCTCTCTACGTAAGTTGTTCATGTAGATTTAAATACAGTATTTTTTATTCACATAGATACTTAAAAGGAATACAGTGATAAAAAAACAAAAAGTCATATTTGCATATTCTATATTTAGCCGCATTGGAGACTTTCTTAATGAATTAGCATTCCTAACTATAATTATCTCAAAAAATGTCCAAGTAGCACTTGGATTTTGATTCACAACTTTTGACTTGGGGTGGGGGGGGGGGGGGATTCAGTATCAGTATAAACCTCATTTTAGGCCTTGATAAGCTTTTTTACAAAAACATTAAATTTTTTGGTATTTACTTACCCACAAAAATAGCAAAATTTAATATCCCCCTCCCTCCCTTGAACATTTGTGATTTTATAGTATTTGAAATTTTTGTCCTATATGCCAACGCCACGATAAGCAGTAATTTAAAAACAATATATCAAAATCATGGTTTATGCTAAATTTGATACAAAATTGTTTGTGTATTACAGACATTATGTGCATTGATAAGAGGAATGTTTAAGAAGAATTTAGGAGATTTTGGATTTGATGTGATAAATTTACTGATTGGCTTTGATTCAGCTGAATCTGTCATGCAGGTAAGTATTGTATAAAAAAAATTAAGTAGTTTTTTTCATGAGAAAAATCTCGACATACTTATGTTTTTATATCATTGGGTTTAGCACTTGATTACAGTATAGCCTATGAATAAAACAACCAATTTACAATAAGTGATAAATGATCAATGAAATTAAATGAATTAATGAATAAATATTTTGTTGAAAGATGTAAAGACAAGCTACTGTTTTTGTAGAACTAAATAAAAAATTGCATGTTAAGGAATGAGTGACTTGTAGCAAGTTTTGAAAAAGAAGTACATGTACATTTCACTTAAATGGAAATGACAGGATCTTTTAAAAAGTTAAACTTTGACATGGGTTGAATCTGTACTCATGGAAGTAGTGTAACCACACTGACAGTGTCCTATTTTATTTTTTATAACTCACCAAACAAAAGCTCATCTTCCTCAGGTGCCATCCATCTTGCAGATCCATCTTGTACATCCCCTTCATTTTTATCATATGTACAATATGTACCCGGTACAATGAATATTGTTTATGGTACATGTACTTATATTCCTGTGAGTTATTATTATCAAGTGACATATGTTCTATTTTGACAACACTTGTCATGAGTTTTGTTGTGACACATTCTTAGTGACTCTAATATTACTTTGTTTTCAGTCAATGGTAGAAAGTTTGAACAACATACTCACAGGAGAATTTTCTACGAGTTTGAAAAAATTAGTCCTCATGTTTTTTATGATATTAGCAACAGTAAGTAAGAAAATGATATATGCAATAGAAATAATATTTATAAATTTTAGGGCTTTGTATTTTCAACAGAAATAGTGTTAATAAATTTTAATGCTTTTGTAATCTTTGTAGGGATTTTCATAATAATCGGCCAGTGCCAGTTTTAGGCCAATTTATTTAAGGTTCTGAACCAATCAGTATCAGCATTGATTTATTTAAGAATTCCCTCCTCACCTGAGAAATAAAGAAAATATATCTCTTTGTATTGAAAACTTGCTCCATCTTCATTGTAGTATGTCTTCCTCAGATTAGATATAAAGCATTTTAGTAATATGATAAACAGGGATAGAGATTAGCCCAGTAGCCCATGGCCCCCAAAAATTTGTTGGGGCCCCCATGTATTGCTATTGCAACTTCTCTTCAAAAGTGAGTTAGGGCCCCTAGCTCAAAATAGTTAATATTTATCCCTGGATAAAGAAAATATTTGTTATGTTAAAGTTTTAGTTAGATTTATAAAAAATTATATATATATAAATGTTAGTATTACATCTATTTGATATGGCATACTAGCCCAAGAGCTAGTGGGGTTTGAAATATGTGTCAATGGCCAAAAGCTTTGAAGGTTGTTTCTGATAGAAAAATGTCTGTAGTTTTCGAATTTGGGCGTCTTGTGAATGAACTCGTTTCCGATTTTTTTTCAGACGCGAGTTTTTACACTAGAATCGCATTTTTCAGCCGGTTTTTCGGTAATTTGATAATTCTGCATTATGGACGCGATATGGCCTTAAAATGTCTTATTACTGATGCGGTTATCAAGAATTATGATCATTGTTGACATTTAAGTTAAAAACTTCTTGATACATTTCAGATTTTTTTTTAAAATAACTATTTTAGGAAAAAAATAGACCAAAAATTTTGCGTTTTTAATATTTTGCCCTCTTTTATGTCTTATAAAAAAATAATAAAAGCATTTAAGTGAAATGTTTTACCATATTGTCACAGCCTAATGTGTTTTGCATTCAATAAAAGTAGCTGCATATCATTTGGTAGGAAATTGCGGCACCCACAGTGGAAAAACTTTCCCCTACCCCAAAAATTGCAAATTTCTCAAAAAATCGATCTTTACTACAAATTTTGCTATTAGTTGCCATACTGATTGTTATACCGTGTAAGCTTTAATACTTGGGTGACAACATTGAAGACCTCTAACTAAAAACTTCTTGTTAAGCATTCAATCTCAATTTTGTGGCCAATTTTAAACAACCGAGTTTTGCGTTTTTACTTAATCTTTATTCGTTAAAGTCTTGTAGCGCATTCAAAAAAAGCCTGATTATCAATATACTATTTTATTTAGAATCCCTGATGTGTGTGCTTTATTGTGCAAGTATAATGTGTAACAAAATCGTCACATTAACCCATTACCCACGATTTATTCTTCCCCTACCCCAATATGCTAACGATATGCGAATTCACGGGATATACTGTGTTAGTGCTCTTAGACAGGCTGGTTCAAAATAACTCGTATTCATTCAGAATTATAATTTCATTCATCATCAGTGTCTTCACTATCACTACTGTCGGATTCACGTACATCCTCATCTTCTCCCATGTCATCCTCTGTAAAAGTTGTACTGTCCATCTTCAGTCTTATATCTTTCGGAATCTGTTCACCTTCAAACCAGTGAATCGCATACTTGTTATTTTCTTTTTTCCATCCATTTTCTTGTGGAGTATTTAATGTAGGACAACTGCAATTGGCATGTTTCCAAAAATATGCAACATATTCTGTTCGGAGGATTTTCTGAACAAGAACACTTTTACAAGGAGGTAGTGAACTCGGATCGGCTCCTTTGAGCTTTTCTAATGGGTCAGTTTGATTTGTTGGAGCGTATTTCTCTCTGAAAATGGCAAATCGTGCCTCATTTACTGTTTTAATGTTTTTTTTGCCATACATTTCACAGACAAAAGATTCCATTACCTTCATATCTCTTTCATTAACTCTTTGATTTGTTCCAATATTTGAGAAAACGCTTCTGAAAGTTGCACTTTTTTCAACGATATTATAAGGCCTAATTTTACCTTTTCTAAGAAATGCTGCAGTATAATCACATCCAGTGAAAGCATGGATAGCTGGAAGAACTTGGCACATTTCGATCCCAATTTCATTGGACAGTTTTGTTAGATCAATAAATCGCCTAGTATTGGTGCCGTCAGTGCCTGAATCCATCCATATGTTTGCATGTATTTGGTGACAATGATACAATAAAATAACCATTACATCCGTGTCATTTGCTCTAACCACTACGTTAGGAGAATCGGACCTTGAGGCAATGTATTGCACATGTAAGGTGATCCTGGTATCTGCCTCCTCGTGGGTACAGGCAAGATTGGACACTTCACTGCACACTACTGTTGCATCATTTTCGCAATAGAATTGATGGCAGTGGTCCTCTGTTGCATAATATAATGTATGGCCTGCAAGAATGTCAGCATAGTTATCATTCTTCCATTCTTGTAGCAAAAACGATAGTAATGACCTCTTGAAATTAGCAGATTTCAAAGCTGAACGGAAATCATGAGGTCGCTTTTGTTTTGGGCCCATTACTACAATATCTGGTCCACTGCTCTCTCCTCGCATATCTCTTTCAATATCTTTGATGGATGGATGGACATATGTGTCACAAACAAAGTGTATTTCTTTTGCCAGTTTACATAATAGCTTGAGAATGGTTTTGGCTACACCTTCAAAAGTATCTGGTAGGTTTGACAGCAACTGTATAAGGAACATGGCATCAACGACATAAGCATCAATTTGATTTGCAGCTGGAGGATCAGAATGAGCCTTGCTCTCTAACATTTTCATAAGTATTGATTTGTCGGTTTTATTCATATTCCCGTCAATTTGTGCAAGAGCTGGCGGCACGGGAGTGAGAGGATATTCAAAAACTTTCTGCAAGTTTATATCTGTTGTCGTTGCCAAAAACAAAAGCCTACCAAATAGATCACGTGAACACTGTAGCTGTATGATTTTCTTTGCTTTCACCTCAACCCGAACCTTAAGTGCCAAAGATGCAAAAGTGCGCAATTTGTTTCTTGTAATAGGTTTTTCAAATCTAGAGGGATCTGCAAAACAGCCATTTCTAAAGTCGTGAAAAGATTGCTCGCCATATTTTACACAACTAAGTATCTCATTTTTCACATCATCTTTGACTCTGTTACCAGTTGATATGCACAGGAGATCCTCATTTCTTATCTCTGTATCAAACGGATTCTTAGTTGCTTTAATACAGTCGATCAAACTACTTACATCTTTATTATCTCTCTGAATTCGCGACGGCTTGAGCTCTTGATTCACATCCCCCTTTTTCCGGATTCCAGTTTTTGAGAGAAGAGCACCAACGATAGCACTGCGGACACTTCGTGTAATCATCCATCTTCGCCTGGCCGTATATGACTGGCTGAATGCAGAAATGCCAGTTAGACGAGATGCAGCATCAGCATTGATTGTCTGCTCAAGTGTCATGTCCACTGGAATTCTGGAAAATGATTTATTCGAGCGTCTTATAGACAAACCACCATTCTCAAGCATTGCTCTTGCTTGTGGATGACTTATATCAATGTTAAGTAAATTTAAGTGATAGCGTGTCATCCATCTTGCATAGTTTGGTCTATTAGCTGCAAAAAATACTGGACACATTTTTCCTAAGCAGTAAGTAAATAAAGGTAGATCGTTAGTTCGACAAGATCTACTGAAAAGTAACAGAAGTTCAACTAATTCAATATACATAAACCAATACTGTGCTGTTGATCCATGGTTTCCAGTTCTTGTGTCATTGGAAAAGGCTTCATACATATCAAAAATAGATTTTAAATTTTCTTGCTCTAGAACGTTTTGCATTTCTTCTGAAGAAGTATTTGTAATGAATTGTTCTAACTGCTCGTATAAAGATTCAGATATCTGACCATGCTCTTCCAGAAAAGACCGAAAATGGAGAATACGGAAAGAAAGAGATAATATAGTATGCATTCTCTGACATCTGTTATAATGCTTCCCTTTTATGAACCCATTTAGAGACCCTTCTGCCAGAACTTTGGTCTCGGTTAGCACATATGGTCCGCCAGAGCCCTCAATTAAGTGACCAAGAGCGCCAAAATATGCCAACATTATATGGAAAGGACCAAAACATATGAAAATATTGTCGTACTTTGGTGATTCTTCCGATTGTATCTGCATCGCTGGTTTAGCTATGGCAAGATCATAGTGGACAATTGCTGTGTTATCAGAACATTCCCGTGCCACAATCTGCGATCGACGTAATGTTTCCGACACCACATCTAATCGGGTCGGTGGCAAACTTATATTGTCCATATAGCCTATCACTTGCTCTGGTAGATGATCTACTGTGATTAGAGAATTCCATCCTGACCACATGGGTATATTAGAAAATAAATGGTGACAAATCACCCATGTTAAATCCCTTTTTCTGGTCTCATTTAAATTAGAGGGGTCCGAAATTGCTTTTACGGGATATTGAAATTTTGTTATTTTTGGACGCTTTCTGTAAGATTCTAAAATAGGGTCCTCAATATCTAAAGAGCGTTTACGTTTCAATGACTTTGTTTGTGTAGTGGATACTTGTGGAATTCCTAGAGAGTCCCCCATTGAATGTTGTTCGTCGGGAGTGTTCTGGTAACATATTCCAACTGTGTCGTGCAAAGTTCCGCTTCCAGACAAAGTCTCGGTGTTTTCATCATAATTATCCCAAGCCGTTCCGGTTGACAAGTTTGGAATTTTCAGTAATCCATCAGGAGTTAGCTGATTCCTGTCTGATATTGTCATTGCAAGTTCAGTTTCAAGTGTCTCCGCAACATGGTAACTTATTGAGTGCCCTAAATGATTTAGTACTTCAATAATTTTCCTACTACCAGTCATACTTTTAAAACCCAGTCCAAGACATAAATGTTTTGATGGCTTTATTTCGCCATTGGTTACAGCAAACAAAGCATCATCTGCTGCTGAACTGATGCATCTATTCATTCTTTCAGAAGGTTCTTTTGTTGAAGACCCTGTATATAGAGTTTTAAAAAACTGCATAAGTATGTCTGGGGGGTTAGCTTGGCCTTTCTGTATTTCATTTACAGTCAATGGGTTCTGTAATTGGGGACATGTCTTTGACATTTCTAATATTGTATTTCGCAACTGGTATGCAGCTTCAGTGACTTTGGAATTTAATAAAAACGTATTATGGAAACCTATAATCTGATCTGTATCTAGAAAGCTTGGATATAATATTTTGCCTTGTCGTTTACCTATTTTACTCATGCAAATATCATCTTTGAAGTGATTTAGAAGTTTTACTTCTAAAGTCTGGATGGTATATGAGGAGCAATCAAGACCAATGTCCATCAGCATTGTAGTGTAATATTCATACAAGGAGGCAATTGTTACAGCTTGACCTTGTGCTATAACGTTTTTATTTATGTATTCGGTCAACCATTTAAATGCTTTTTCGTGTCCTAGCCTAATGTTGCCATATTCTGTCTTAGCAGACCCGGGTATACACCTCTCAGAAAGATTTAAGTAATGTTTTCGGCAGCTATGGTGATATTTAACCTCTTTAGCAACAAAATCTATATCACAAACTCTGGCAATCATATCTGTATCACCCAGAACCATTGCAGCATTTTTTATTTTTTCTCCCGCTTCCAAACTTTCACAATTGCCTAACTGTTCCCTTTTCTTACCCTTCGTCAGGAGGCCACAAAACAAACATACGGGAAGAAAAATACCGGAGGAGGAAGTTTCGTCCGATAAATGTTCAGTGTGGGATCTTAAAGTGTAAGAAACTTCTTCTACTTCTACAGTGGAAAAAGACTCTAGTTCTTTTTTTGAGACAGCAGTGAAGTTCTTGTAACACATTCTGTGATAACCATTGGTTTTAGGATCAAAGTTTTGAGGAAGATCTTGACAAATTTGTTTATATTTGTGGGATTTTGTTTTCGAAAGACGATATTCAGCAACTTTTGCCACTTTACTCCATGTTGTTTCATCAAAAGGTTTAATTTCTATATCTTGGAAACGTTTATCGCATGAAGGCAACAACAAGATTTGTTTCATCTGTGCTATCGCCCTGTAATATCTGTTTCCCCTTAGATGTATCCAGCCGTGTGCTTGCCATTTTGCAACACTTCTAATTGAAATGACAATGATTATCACAAACAAATCGCAAATATTATTTACAGTGATTTTATTCAGTCACGAATCAAATAGAATTAACAAACAGATTACTTATCTGCGTCAAAATCATTGATTCTATTGTGAACACGGTTCTTTTAAAACAAATATTAATAAATCAACTTGTTCACACGAAATATAAACGGTAACAAACAATAAAAAAAGGGGTGAATAGTTTTTTCTTACTTATCATAAACAACAACCATATGAAAGTATCTATAATTGCAACCACGTGTGATTTGCATGACAGAAACGTAACACAAACGCTTTGCGCAGCGCCATCTGCCGAGTCATACAAAAGGGCGTGGCACTATCATTGCTTAATAATACAAAAAATCAAAGCATTGAATAAACAAGCTAACAGCGTAATTTACTATATGTTTCAAGTACAAATTTACGTTATAACACACTCTACCGTGTTTAAAATCTCACTGCCTGAGAACGCACAAGTGTAAAATCAATATCTCGAACTCGCTTATTTATTGCATATGGGGTAGGGGGAAGAATAATTGTGGTGAAAGGGTTTGTGTGACGATTGTGTTATACATTATACTTGCACAATAAAGCACAAACATCAGGGATTCTAAATAAAATAGTATATTGATAATCAGGCTTTTTTTGAATGCGCTACAAGACTTTAACGAATAAAGATTAAGTAAAAACGCAAAACTCGGTTGTTTAAATGGCCACAAAATTGAGATTGAATGCTTAACAAGAAGTTTTTAGTTAGAGGTCTTCAATGTTGTCACCCAAGTATTAAAGCTTACACGGTATAACAATCAGTATGGCAACTAATAGCAAATTTGTAGTAAGATCGATTTTTTGAGAAATTTGCAATTTTTGGGTAGGGGAAAGTTTTTCCACTGTGGGTGCCGCAATTTCCTACCAAATGATATGCAGCTACTTTTATTGAATGCAAACACATTAGGCTGTGACAATATGGTAAAACATTTCACTTAAATGCTTTTATTATTTTTTTATAAGACATAAAAGAGGGCAAAATATTAAAAACGCAAATTTTTGGTCTATTTTTTTCTAAAATAGTTATTTTAAAAAAAAATCTGAAATGTATCAAATTTTTTAACTTAAATGTCAACATGATCATAATTCTTGATAACCGCATCAGTAATAAGACATTTTAAGGCCATATCGCGTCCATAATGCAGAATTATCAATTACCGAAAAACCGGCTGAAAATGCGATTCTAGTGTAAAAACTCGCGTCTGAAAAAAAATCGGAAACGAGTTCATTCACAAGACGCCCAAATTCGAAAACTACAGACATTTTTCTATCAGAAACAACCTTCAAAGCTTTTGGCCATTGACACATATTTCAAACCCCACTAGCTCTTGGGCTATACATACCTATATATATAACTATGAGTGACTGTGTTTGACATTTCAGGCTACAGATAATATTAGTCAGAATACACTACTGGAATACATTCTGATAAACAGTGTTTTTGAATCCCTAATACAGGTGAGTATGAAGATACAAAGATCAAATTATGTACTGTTAAACCTCATTATAATGTCCCTTAATACAGGTGAGTATGAAGATACAAAGATCAAATCACGTGGCACGATAAAGAACCCTGCTGTATAATGCCATTAGCACAAGGCACAGGCTAAATTTCTGGTCCTTTGCCTGGTGACATCTCGATGTAAGTGAAATATTCTTGACTGGGATTACTTCACTCAAGTCATTATAATGCCCCTCAATAACTTTGGTGGCATTGGATTGATGTTTTACTGTAAGTGTACATACACATTGCTTTTAGCTTCAATGAGTTTGGGACAGGAATCAATGTCAATTTTAATTTGCTCTTAAGAGAAAAGCCAATTTTGGAAATACATACAGTGACACTTTGGTAACTGAGCATGCATGTGACTTCAGGTTTGACTTTGGGTAATTTGAATTACAAAGAAAATTAAAATGGACCAAATATTATTTTCCAGTTATCCATGGTATTTCAAAAAACCACATTTGAGTTTTCAGAAGTGATAGTGATATCCACAGATAAGAAATTACCAGTTTTAGACCTCAATTATTTTTAATTCCGCTAGGTGGATACATTTCACTACATAAAGCGTGTTATTTATCTTAGTCACCTAGCGAAGTTTAGAAAAACTAGTAGGGAGATACTAAAATCTTATCAGACATGCAGACTGGTAATATAGAATTTTTCATCGGACTTCCATGCTTTCTTACCAGACATGTCCGATTTCCAGCAGCGTTTTGGAATGACTGCTGTATGATAACATTATTTCTTGATTGATGGTATTTATAATTCTTTTTATTTGTTTTAGATATTAAGCAATGCTGTGTCCAGACAGTCTATTGGTCAAGATGCTGTTTTAGTTCTTACTCTTTTTGTGCAATATAGAAAATATGAGGTAAATATGCTTTAGTTTACACTTTGGGAAAAAGTCTGGTTTTCTCGCATAGAACTACATAATTTTAAATTTGTAAAATTTAAATAAATTTTTGTACCATAGTATATTAACCAAATAACCTAAAATACATGTATCAATAATTCTCATAAGTAATGTTAACTAGAGATAAATTTTTTCAATGAAAATGCAAAAAATTTATTAAACAGATGTAGTATTCAGCTGGTACATTAAAGTATGCGTACAAATGTTCATATACTCGTATAAATTATTTCATTATGGTTTCCTTTCCAATGCTCTAACAATTTTATAACAGAATTTGATACAAGGATTAAGTGTAGTTGTTCAATTTTGTAATCCACATTGCCTTATGTACAAAGTTATTTCCTTTTGTTTATTTCTCTCAATTTTTTTGGCTTTTTTTGTCAGCCTGAATTCACTTCTTGATAAATTATGTTTCATGCAGTTATATCTATTATACCTACCCAGTGTGAGGGAATTTGTATCACTTGTGGTGCCTTGTTTCTGTAAGATTTTTTTTTATATTTGCTTTTCATCATTTATTTCATATTTTATCTTTCATTTCAGTCTGCCAATCCATACATAGTTAAATTGTCAATACTAGATGATGAATTAGCTTTAACAGTAAGTGCTGAAAAATCTCTTATATTCATTTTTACCACTATGACAGCTCAGTAGCTAGTGGTAGTAATGGGAGGGTGGGCTTAAAACCCTGGTATGTCTAACCAAGAATAGAAAATATGTACCACCTGTTCTTTTGCCAAACACTCATTATTTAGGAATGAAAGTCACCGTGACCTTTGAAAGAGACCTTAAAAACCTCTGCACATTGTCCTGAGCACACTGCATGTGTCAAAATTTCTGCCACTTCATCTATAGCTGGTGATGTCTCTATATAAGTGAAATATTCTTGACAGTGACATATAAAAGCATCTAATCAATCAGCGTTATATTCATTCACCTTTTCTTTATCAACTGGGTTGATAAAAACATTAATTACTTAAGATTGTTAGATTGGACATCAACCATGACCAGAGAAATTCATATGTACTTTAACTGAGTTAACACTGTTAATTGTGATTAAAGAAGTTACATGTATTTACTGCTTACTTAACAGTACTAGTACAAATTCTAGTATAGAAACTGGAACAAGTTCCTGCGTATGAGTTTCCTGATCATAATCTGAAGCAAGATGTTTTCTCATGGTTCTGACAAGTGAAATTTTTTGCCTGGTCATTTGACAAATTCTGGGATGTAACCCACCAGATTCATGTCTTCTGACCTGTATGTATCTGATTGAACTACCATGGTTTGATACAGTTCTCTTGATTTCTCTTAGTTGTGTAATATATCTTTGTACAAAGTTTTGTGATGTCTTAAAAAAATTTATTACAAAAATCTTTTTTAGGGATATGCACAAGTTGTGTCAAATTCACTGTCAGAATTTAATAGGTGAGTGCTTTTATATTTAAAAAAAAAAAGATCTCTCTCTCTCTCTCTCTCTCATAATTTTACAGTTGATGTGATAGTTTGATGTCAGGATTATAGGCAAAAGATACATTTCAACTATGCATTAAATTAATTTCTATAATATAAAGTAAAATTATGATTTTCTAGAACAAAAATAATGCTAAATTTTTCTTTTGATTTCATTAACTTTCACTGGAAGACAAAATTCATTTCATATTTAAATGGAATATGATCTGTTTATTCCAGGGAATATCAGAACAGAAATGCTGATCCTCAGAGCAGTTGGTTTTCAACTCTTGCTAGTATGGTATGTATTATTATATAGTTATACACACCCTCCTTCCTTCCCTCAGTCCTTCTGTTAGTCAATCCAAAATTTTTGTCTATGCGAATACTCCAAAACTATGATGCACTATTTCATGAAACTTGGGGCAAAGCATCAACATTGATAGAAAATACACATATCATTAACCAAAGTTGATTTTCTGAATTTTCCTGGGAGTTATTGCCCTTTGAAAAGAAGTGGAAATCTCAAAAAAGAACCTGATGGAGGACACTAATTCACTGAATTTATTTGTTATGATAAGTTTAGTAGCTCTTGTTGTAAATCAGATATGGTTTATCTATTCTTATATCTGTAATTTTAGGTAGGAAACATGTTTGTTGCTGAAGAGAAGCAAGTTGCTGCAGTCAGGTAATAACACTAAACGAACTGTTGTTTGGAATTTGATGCAGTTAAAATGAACATTGCACAAATCAACTTAGTTAACAATAATGAATATACTCTAGATCAAATTTATTTCCTATAATGCTGTCAATAGATGCTATATTGAATTCAAATCTCTTCTGAAATATTTTAAGCAGTAGATATGTTTAGTTATGGCAAATACTTAATACATTATGCTTTGAAGATGCTCATAAATCAGTGAACCACTGAGGTAGCTCAGTTGGTAGAATGCTAGCTCCATAAATGGGAGGTTGTGGGTTTGAACCCAGACCAGGTCTGGCCCAAGACTTGAAAAGTGGGTGGTGACTGTTCTTTTGCCAAACATTCAGCATTAGGAAATGAAAGTCATGGTTCTTTTGGATGGGAACTTAAAATAAAGGAGGCCCTGTGTCACAGTAGGCGTGGCACAATAAATACCCTGCTGTATCATGCATTAGCACAACGCACAGACAAAATTCCTGCGCCTTCGCCTAAAGCTGGCGATGTCTCGATATGAAAGAAATATTCTTGACTGGGACGTAAAAGACCAATACACAAATCAACTCATAAATCAGTGCATTATTTAATGAATTATTGTATTATTTGTTCCAGGGCAAATGACTCTATCCTGTTAGCATTGTATGAAGCAATTCATCTTAATAGAAATTTTATTACTGCTTTAACACATGTAAGTGCTCTTCTATACATTTTATTTTCACATTGACTATCAAGTTTCTTTTGATATGAAGGCTGAGGCATAATAGTCATGTCTTTGTGTTGGTGTTAAGGGTGAATTTTGATAAAAAAATTTATTGTTAACACTTTTCAGGAAAGGCGTGTGATCTGCTTATCAAATCAAAGTAATTCATCAAGGCTATTAAGTCAAATTTCAACATGCCTCTATTATAGCCTATTTCATATTAATTTGCCTTAAAATGTAGAAAATACAGTTGATTCGGCTTAATTGCAAAAACCTGTTTGTCAGTAAATTTTATGCAATTATTATTAACCAGTCTATGCATATAACCGAAAATCCCCCGGGGGATGGGTTCGATCAGTGCATAAGTTGGACGGATGCTTTTTTTGGTAAAGAAACAATGTACCAAACCATGTAGTGCAATGTAAAAACTTTATTATACAGTTGTTTTATTATTAGAAATATGAACATTTTTGTTTAACATTTATTTACAATGAACTATCAGACTTATATTTATTTCAGGCACATACTCCATCATCAACAGTAACTCCTCCGTCTTCCCCAGTCACAGTGACTCCCCCTGATCCACAAAGTAAGTCAAACTAAAAACTGTTGTTCATAATTATATTTGAAATGGTTATCTATTAAGATCATGAAATATATCAGGATTTGACCTTATTTGAACCCTGTAGGAAAGGTTTTATCAAGTGTACATTTTATTGAGATGGAATATTCTTTGAAATATCACAGTTTTACCATGATAAGTATATATAATCCTGCTTTAAGTAGTCAGTAAATTGTAATATCATTTAAATTACTTCAATGAAATAAAAAAAATATCACAGTGTGAAGAATTTGAAGATGTTTATAGGTTTACAGGTGTCAGGGATTCAAAACTCCCCATGTCAGAGGTCCGGGACCTATTGATTTTACATTGGGACCCTTGATATTTAAACAGTAAAAGTCTGATGGACCTGCAGTTTTTACCAGAATAATAGATTTTTTCTACATAATAACATAATTGCTCATAAACATTTGATATTGGACTTTAAACACTTTATGTGGGACCTGCCAAAAACAAAGGCAAACGGTCCCAGACCTTCCATTACTAAACATAATTTTGAACCCCTGAGGTATACATTCTCGTCATTTACTTTCAGGTACACAAGCAGGTGTATTAGAACCTACTAGTCATCCAACAAATCTTCTTGTTACATTTCTAGAATACAGTTCTATTGTTATGCAAGACACAAAAGGTGAGAATTTCTATTACATTCCACTGTGGTAGCTTAGTTAGTTGAGTGATAGCCCTGCAAGTGGGAGGGTAGGGTTCTATTTTGAACAGAGCTAGACATACCTTCCACATTGAATATGGACAATGGTTGTGTCAAGGTAGGTATGTCAAGGAAACAAAATCTCACTGCTCACTGTCTTATGTATATTATGTAGATATGAATTTCTGCAACCAATATTGGTGACATCTTGATATAATTGGAATTATCTTGAATGAAAGTAAACTCTTATTCGCTTAATCATATAATCCAGAGAATAAAATTTTTCCATAAACATATTACTCGTAGGTGTGATTAATTGATAAGGGTCTTGCTGGCAAACCCCTATTTCAATAAAGATTTTGGTAAATACATTATAATGCTATTGTAAAAAAAAGTCACACATTCAAGTAACATGACCCCAATAAATATTACCATTCTTTTGGGGTTTTTTAACAGCGCTACTTAAAGTAGCTATCTAAGTTTAGAAAAAAAAATAGAATAAAATTTTAAGATTACGAAAATGTTGTAGTTTGCTCAGCATTCATTTCCATACCGGTAATTTATTTCTTTTTTCAGATGACACAAGATATAGTAATGCCAAACTTTGTTTAATTATTCTTAATTGTATTGCTGAGGTAAGTTTTTAGGTTTTAATTACTTTTGATCAGTCTTCTTATATTACAACAATTTGTTAGTGACTTTGACAGTTATAATCTCTATAACCTCTTTGATAGTGCATTGCTATTCTCAGTCCCTTAACCCCAAAATCACCATTGACCACACAGGGTCAAGTGGGACTTTCACTGCCTTTTACAATTTAGGTTCTTGTGTTGTAACCTTACATAATGCCTTATCTCGGATTACCTTATGTCTAAGTTTTGACTACATTAAATTCTAGTACAATAAAACACGAAGCCCTGGGGACTCTATTTTTAACTTTGTTATATTGTTATAAATAGACATATATTGAGAAGGTTTTAGGCCCAATTTTTTACTTTGTACTAACCATTTATTTGTTGTAAGTGTGTTTGTTGTATTGAGTTTTACTGTAGTAATTTCAGTTCTTTCTCTATATTATTCATTTGTAAATTTTTCACTTACAGAAATCACTAATAGTTATATGCACATTAAAAAGGTATTGAAATTTACACCAGTCTGTCAGCCCGAGATCTGGCTAATATTTATTGTAAATTGTCTTATACATAATCTTAAACTGTAAAACATTGAATTTTGAGATTTTTGAGAGTTTACGATATTTTTGTATACAATCTATGTTTGTTAATTTTGTTTGTAGGACCAGTATGCTAATTCTATGATGCATGATGTAAACATGAACTTTAGGGTAAAACTACACCAAGCAGTAAGTAGATATATATATACAGTATAGATTTGAGCAGTGCTCCAGATAATTTTTGAGGCATAATTCTTCATGAAGCACAGATTTTTGTTGCAATGCTTAATAAGGTTAAATCAATTCTTGAAAATCGGCAATATTTTTCCCCATAGACGGAATGCGTTAACTAGCAGTTTGATGTGCTTTGCTATGCATCATTTGCTCCACGGCAAAACAGGAGACCTATTACTAATTATCTCCCCTTTACACACTTTAAACTAGTTATTCAGTTTATCCATATCATTGACTGATTTTTCGGGTTTCATATATAATATTTGAGTTGCCTCGCTTGTCTATCAGAACGGTTTACCGTGAATATGCACGAAAACGGCATTTTATTCTTAACCAGCTTTTAGTTTTGCGTTCTAAAACGCATGGATTTTTTATTTAATACTTTGTTGTCCAAAAAATTTGCGTAATTACGCATTCTATCTGGAGTACTGTTTGAGGGTAAGAGTTCTTGTTAACCCCCCCCCTCCTTATTTTCTATGTAAAATTTTTGAAAAATCATTTTTACAGAAATGATCAAAATGAATCTGTCATTTTTAGACTTTTTCAGTAAAAATTGATAAAAAGTGATTAAAGAGTTGAAAGTCACAGAAGTACATTTTAAGAGTTTTTAAGAGTTAATGAATGGAGCTTGGATATACATGTATGTGTCATATTGTGACAGTCATTTTATTCTGGTTTTATTTTGTTAACCATAAAAGAATAAGTTATGTATTTTTAATATAAACACTATAATTATATATACACAAATTTATGTATGTAAACATATGTAAATTATTCTCTTTCTTTTGTCTTGTTGTATTTATATGACTGTTATTTTCCTATTTTATCTTTAGCCAATGAGACACCGGAAGAACAAAGCAGAAAAGAGTGAAATATCAAGACCATTAGTGTGTGCACTTTTGGGTAAGTAATGAGAAAATTAGTTTTTTACACTCAAAATAAAATGCAATCGAATTAAAATGGGGTGACTATTAAACTCCAAATGAGCTCAGAAATGTTATATAAATATATGAAAACAATTATGATTGATTAATTCCGGTGCCTTTTGATCAAATAGCTTATAGCAAAAATATACGAGAATGAGACTAAAAATCTACCTGTTTTACAAGAGTTATCTCCCTTTGTAGAAAACGCCATAAGAAATTAAAACTCCTCAAAAACTGCTTTCCCCTTATCAGAATTTGGTAGATGTTTTACCATAATCATATTATGTATTTAAGAGTATATTAGTAACAAAATATATTCTGTTGCAATCAGTTTGAGGTCAAACTGTGGATGACTGGACTATATATTTTTTTTTCAGATTTGATGGTGGAGTTTATAATGAGTCATATGATGAAAAACATTCCATTAGAACTTTATCTGTAAGTTTTTAGCCAGTGATTTTTTGTTATTAATGTCAAATGTCTGGAATTGTCTGTGTATTATATTTTTCTAAAATTTGTATAATGATGTGGGGATTGTAAAAAATATGGTTTTTAGTTCACTCTGTTCTATATGATAGCATTTTGTGGAACTAATAATTCTATGGAGTATTGAACTGCAAGATTTGACATTTTCCTGAAATAACAGTAATATTACAGTAGAAGTTCTATGACTTAAACTCCATGGGATTTCAACCAAATGTTCGAGGCATCAGGGGTTCGAGTGACCGAACATTGAGATGCGATCTGAGGTTCAGACTCCCGTTTAAATCGATTATCAAAATACACAAATGTACAGTGGAAAATTATAATATTGAAAAATGTCATAGAAAATGAATGCCCCTTTAAAAATTACTAAATTCATAATGATATCTGGATGTTTTCAAACTTTAATTTCATAATAATAAAACTTTGAACTACATATATATTATACTGTATGATATATTTTATGGTGGACAGGCTAGCTAGAACAAGTTTCTAACCTCTGTAACTAATAGTTATATAATCTGTATAAAATCTAATATTATTTCAGGCGATGTTTAGGAATTACACATAGAGTACTGTGTTACCAGAAAAAATGTAGAGTTAGATTAAATTATCCATGGAAAATATTGTGGACAGGTAAGTTTGCAGAAAATATCAGAATTCACTATGAAAAAAATGATATAAATTTTGATAATAAGTTAATAAGTTGTCAGTATATGTACAAAGTTAAAATTAATGTTAAGCAAGAAAAGCTGTGAAAAGATGGAAAAAGATTTAAATAATTGTGCCATCATACAGAAGTTGATATTAAGATTGAAGTCCACTGCCATTTTTATAAAGCAAGAATGAGCTGTCTCAGTTACAGAAATAAATATATTTGTCTGATCCTATAATTGCAAAATTTCAAATTATTACAGATTTTTTTTTTGTCAGAACTGATTTTTTTCTTTTGTACCATACTAATGTGTTAGCGCATTATGATTAGTTTGCTTTGCACGGCAATGGCAGTTATATTTACATTTCCCATTTCTTGAAAATCTTATTTTGATATTTAAATCCTAAAAAAAAATTTAAAACACTGTTGTGTATGACATGTATTTCCAATTGCTGGAACAGCCAAATAATGATGTCACACGTACAGCTGCAAGGAAGAGATGAGTGACATCACACTAGCAATGGCATTTATACTCCTATAACTGCCATCCGTTCTTAAACAAAGTTTAATACATTAAAACATCACAAATGTAAATATTTGGTTCTTAATTCAATATATTTTGAAATATATTTCAGATAACATACAAATTTACAATATCATTATAAAAATCTGCTAATAATTTAACATGACTTGTACTTGACTGATGTTTATTTCAGCTTTAATAAACCTGTTAAAGTTTGTACTGTCCCATGAATCTCACCTGGTGAAGAAACACAACATATTCCATTTATCTTCAAAGGTTGGTAACTTTATTAGCTGGTCTGTAGAAAGTGTGAGAGAGCTTATTTGTTTAATACCTACTAGGTGTGGGTGTGTCTAATAGTAAAGTTTTGAGATATTTTGGTTGACTTACTGTGCTGTTCCTCTTTGATCAGTCTCCTAATGTTTGGTTCTTGAGTAAGAATCAATCCACAAAACAAGCATGTCAATGAGGAGGACACAATATTAGCATACAGTAATTATTATAGGAATGAAATAAATTTTTCTTTTTGTTTTGGAAGTATGAAAGAATTGGACATTTTGCACATGGAATAATTCGCATAGCGAATTATTTTACATGTGCAAATTGTCCAATTCTTTCATACATCTATAACAAAATGAAAAATTAATTTCATTTCTTATAATTTAATTTTAAGAATTTTTTCAACAACAAACCAACAATTTAACAATTTAAATAACAATATAGCTGTAGTAAGTAAACAATAGTAATGTTTTGGCATAGGAATTAGTCAAAGACCTCTGTACTTCATTCATAATGAGATGACATCACCGAGCTCTGTACTTTATTCATAATGAGATGACATCACCGAGCTCTGTACTTTATTCATAATGAGATGACATCACCGAGCTCTGTACTTTATTCATAATGAGATGACATCACCGAGCTCTGTACTTTATTCATAATGAGATGACATCACCGAGCTCTGTACTTTATTCATAATGAGATGACGTCAGCGAGAGCCAATCCATTCATGCAAACGTAACAGAAAAATCTCACCAATCAAAATGCTTTTAACAAATGAAAATTGAATGATAAAAAAGATTCCAACAACACTGCAACAAAGTTTTATTTTTTGGGAAACAATTACCCCCGACATACAGAGAGAGAGAGTTGCTAACTTATAACAGTTTAAAATCTTTTTAAACCTCAACAAATTTTAACTACAAAGCTACAATAACTACATTAAACTGTAACAGAAACAGACATTTGACATCTTTATTTGTATTTGTAAATGAAAAGTACCTGTTGTTTTTAATTTTTCAGATTGTAAATATTTTCAATTTATTCATCACATATGGTGATACATTCTTACCAAATCCAAACAGTTACGATGAGCTGTATTATGAAATAATAAGAATGCATCAAGTTTTTGATAACGTCTACTCCATGGGTAAGTTAATATAAATATCAATGTTCATCATACACATGTATACAGAGTTTAACTGAAAAATTTAAGAAATAACACAGTGCTCCAGTTTTTGAGGCATAATTCTTCATGGAGCACAGATTTCTGTGGCAATGCTTAATAAGGTTAAATCATTTCTTGAAAATCAGCAATATTTATTTTAAATTAGAATTATGCTTGGTTTCAAACTGCGATTCATTACTTATACTTTTCTAATAATAACTCATTTATACTTTACTTGGTACTGTTGAATGCACAACAAATCAATAAAATTTGTGAAATATTCAATATATTGTTATTATTTATTTCAATTGATTCATTCTGCAAGAATAAACCATTAAAGTACTTTTTCTAATTCAAATGAGAGTGATTTTTTGGTAATGAACACAATGATCCTGTTTGGGGTTTTGTTAAGTAATGCTATGTTACATAATTGACAAACTTGAACATCGATAACTGATGTTCATCTTCTTTAAATTTCGCATTTTTTGCTCCGCGGCCCACGTTGATAAGTCAATTTTCCCCATAGACGGAATGCGTTGACTAGTGTGTCAGTTTGATGTGCTTTGCTATGCATCATTTGCTCTACAGCAAAACAGGAGACCTGTTACTAATTATCTCCCCTTTACACACTTTAAACTAGTTATTCAGTTTATCAATATCATTAACTGACTTCTCTGGTTTCATATATATATTTGAGTTGCCTCGCTTGTCTATCAGAACGGTTTACCGTGAATACGCACGAAAGCGGCATTTTATTCTTAACCAGCTTTTAGTTTTGCGTTCTAAAACGCATGGATTTTTTATTTAATACTTTGTTGTCCAAACAATTTGTGCAGTTACATGCTGGAGCACTGATAACATTCTATTTGAGCATATTGGGCCTTATCTGATATATGCATCGGATAAAACGTTTATGAAATACCATTCTATTTGAGAGTATTCATTAAGTATTATGAATGAGATTCACGGAAAGCATATAGAATGAACTGCATCACAGTTCATGTTAAATATGCTGTTCCTGACTCATTCATAATACCAAATGAATACACTCAAATAGAATGTTATTACTTATATTTACAATCGTAAAAAAAATCTTGGCATGACAGAAATGTAAAAATATTGCTACAGTAATTAACTTTGTCCAAAATACCAACAAAGATATGGTATTGGTGGAACAGCCTTTTCCAAATAAGGATAGAAACTTTGGGACTAGGTTGGAATCCTGACCAATCAAACAATGCATAGCATAATTTAGGATGACATTCTATGGCATATTCATGAGCCATAGAATGCCATCAAAAACAAATAGGTTCATGTAAAGAAGGTCAATTCTTATTGTTAATATATAATACAGTCAAACTTGTCTGTAAAGGCCACTTGAGGGAACCAGTAAAAGTGGCCTTTATGGGGATGTGGTGTTTATATACAGGTTCAAATAATATTAATAAAGAACAACTGGGATACAATTCTACTGGTCTTTATAAGCAGGTGGTTCTTACATAGAGGTTGAGTTTAACGCAGGTTAGACTGTAGTTATCTTGTTATACAATAATTGAATAACCTATTTGCCAGTATTTTTTATTTAATGAGCAAAAACCAAAATTGCCCACAATCAATGCATGCATCTAATAGAGCCCAATTTTTAATACAGAACCACTGCATAAGATATCATATTGCAATTTAGAGACAAATTTAGTCATTCCATTAAAATACAAAGAAAAGATAACCAGTACGGTAATTCAATATTAGTAAAGTTTTATAAATTGCACCTTCTTAACAAAACTGTTATTGTCTTCTTATACAAATGTATTATTATTATATTATATTCTGTTATTATTTAAATCAACATATTATTATTTTATTTGAGTAGCATTAAGGTATACTGCAAATGATGGAAGCCACAAAGATTCTGCTGCTAGACTCACTAATCATCTTGTAAATATACGGTAAGAATGCTAGGAAAAAAGTAAATTCTGTTAAAAAAACAACAACAAAAAAAGACACCATACATCCATAATCTTATCAATGTTGTTAAATGTTGCATTTTTGCCATCCAGGGAAATTTTTAGTCTATTTACAAAATTTCAAGGTTAAAAATGTTTAGTCACAATTATAAAAGGTGTGAAATTATAGCTTGAAGTGAGCATAAAGTTAGAAAGGCGTTAATGATGATAATGATGATGATGATCTGACACTGATGATGATGATGATGAAATGAAGTCTAGTAGATTTGTTAAAAAAGCAATATAAAAAATCATCAATGTGATGACTAACTGTAGACTTACTTTATTGAATTTTACATTGTAGAGCTATTGTTAACCATTTCACACCAAAAGTTGACGCATGGGCTGCAGCAAGTCAGTTGTCATCTCTAACAGAAGAACAGGTAAAATTTGTCACCATCCGGAATGGTCATTTATGTGAGAGTGATTCTGCTGGTGTTGAGGAGTGAATCCCTGAAAAAATGATCATTCAAAAAGGAAAGGGAGACAACTCATGCAAGAATTCAGTCATAAAAAAGAACAATAAGAATTTGAAAACTTCCTATAAAATTAATGAGAAATATTGATTCCAATAAGGTTGATGACTAAAACAATACTTAAAAATTAACACTTGTCCTTATGTTGTCCAAGACAACATACTGTTGAAACAAACCTTGAAACTCAAAAAATGAACTACAAAATAATGAGTTGAGTTGAGTATAATTAGTGTTTAAAGTCCTAATCAAGAATATTTCACTTATATCAAGACATCACCAGCTATAGGCAAAGGTGCAGAAACTTTGCTTGTGTGTTGTACTGATGACATTATACAATAGGGTTCTTTATCGTGCCTTGCCTATCGTGACACGGGACCATTTCATTTTAAGTTCCCATCCGAAAGAACCATGACTTTCATTTTGTAATGACAAGTGCTTGGCAAAAGAACAGTCACTACCCACTTTCAATTATTGTGTCTGGCCTGACCAGGGATGGAACCCACAACCTTCCATTTATAGAACAAGAACTTAACTAACTGGGCTACCACAGTGGTTGTCTTGACTACAAGATATAATAGCACTTTTTTACTTATGTTTATGAAAGTTTTTTGTAACATGTTCTGTCATATATAATAAGGTGGTAATATAAACTCAGATTAGCAGTAAAATATTGATTTAAGTCGCTATTTCCATGTATTTTAGGTATTGGATGTTGTTAAAGCAAACTATGATACCCTGACACTGAAGTTACAGGACAGCTTGGATCAGTTCGAAAGATATTCAGAGAAACCAAGAGAAACAGCTTTCTTCACTCAGCTGGTTAGTAACCATAAAACAAAATACAACTTCCAGGGACCTAGTGTTCATTAGAGAAAGGGCTAAAGGGCCATTGATCCCTTATTTTATCAGATGACCCAATTTTTAAGACCTTAGTGTACATATTTAATATTACAAGAATGCAAAAATAATTATATCAGTTGTGATGTATTAAATAGAAATTCTTGAAAATGTGACATTTTGAAAAATCCTAGATTGAACACTTGTTTAAAGTTGTTTCTTTTTGATGAAAGCTTTAGTCATTTAGCACTCACATTTTACTCTACTGTTTGAGATTGAGGAAATCTAAATCCCCTCTTTTTAAACTAACAGATCATCTTTTTTACATGTAGATAGCAAAATTATTGAACATATCAGCAGATCATGTGCTTTTGACTGAAATGCCATAGGGACTTGTTCCCATGGAAATGATACTTAATAGAATGACAACTTCTAGATACATCATCTCATGAAAAGCATATCATTAAACAAAATTATAAGTTTTTACCACAAACTAGTGATGCTTTACTAAGTAGGAAATGATTTTTGGGAAATAAGTCATGTGCTGATAACTGACAAAGAATAAAAGGTTAAAACCATCAAATCACGAAAAATAGACTCTGTTTTTCATGTTATATATAGAATCTGTGAACTAATTAGTCTTTTTATATTAAAACTACATTCCCGCAAAACAATAGTGACTTACACATGTTGTAGATATACAGTAGTTGATAACAGTATGTACTTTATTAACAACCTTTTTACCTTTTCTAGGTACGGTCGATAGTGTTCAATGTTAGAAAATGTGCAGATTTGTTATCACAACAACAGCATGATATACTACATGATGTAACTGCTGTCAGCTGAGTGAGACATCATAAAATATACAGAATAGTATCAGTATTGAATTATCTCCCTTTTCACACAGGCAATTTGACCGTTTTACCTCTGTGTGCCACTTACTATATGTGATCTGTAGTTGTCTATTGTAGAGACTACAGGTAGGGACTGTAAAGATTGTTTTGGGTACAACGAGACAACAGACCTTGATATTGAGTCTCATCCAAAAGCTTACTGTAAATGTATTTAATTTCACATGTATTTATTTTCGAGGTTTTTGAAATTTCTGGCAAAACAAACGACCAATGAAATAAGTGAAATTTAGTACACTGCACACAAAAATGAATATGTTTACAGTATTCTAGTATCAGTGTTTACAATTCTATTGTGTACAAGAGATGAAGATCATCTAAAACAAATCCTTGTTATACAATCAAATCTGTATATAGTGCTGTGATCAAATCCATGTTATACAGCTTATTTCACCCATGATCAGGCTGACCAATTTGACAGATTTATCCATTTTCGACGGATTTGTACCATAAAAACTGATAAAAGAAAGGATAAAATGAAGATCTCATTAGGCAGAATTTTTCCATTTTGACGGGTTGTTTAATTAAAAGTACTAAAATTTCAGACTTTTTGTATGGAAATTGTACCAAAATGAAAAACTTAACAATAAAAAAGTACTGAAATGGCAACCTTGCGCACTTAAGATGTACCGATCTAGACAAATTAATTAATTTGATTGGTCAGCCTGCATGATTATGGAAAGAAGACTTTTGTTATAATGTACACTAAATATTACATTTTTGTTTTACAACTTAGAAACCAGAAATGTGGCATATACTTGTATAAAAATTTAAATCAACAATCAGTATACATGTACCTGTATATTTATCTATAGCTTATTGTAACCATGGTTACTGTACAGTAGTACCAGTATAAATATTCTGTATGTCTACATATTGTATATCTAGTCAGTTTAAGATATGTTTTGTCAGAGCAACTAGTCTAGTGTATATTTCTACAATATGTTGTTTAGTAGTTGGCTTGTTCTCCTGATATTTTATTTTATCATATCCCATTTCTTAAAAATTCTCTGCTAATTTTGTGCAAAAAAAATACACTTTGCAGTGTAGATCATTTAATGGCCTATAAGATACTTTAAGATGCTTTAGTTATAGAGAACTTTCCTCTAGTGGTGCTTTAATAATTTATAAAAATGATAAATCATAAATTTTTTATATTTTGAAACTGAGCATTTAACAAAAATGTTTTACTGCCATCAGTAATATAGTTATATGATTGTTTACTTTAATATAACACATGCACATGTATAATTTTATCACCTGTTGCTTTATTCGATGGGATATTTTCTTTACTATGTTTAAAATATTTGAAAGATACAACTGTTTACTTTTTGCATTTTAAGAGTAAAATATAACCAACTAAAATAATCATTAATGTTATAAAGTTAAATCAAAATGATAACAGATTATTACCGGTATGTATAATGTATATATTAATATAATCCATTTTAAAATATATTGCAATATTATTAATTGAACAGGAAAGTGTGTGTTTACTGGAAATTTGGTGCAACGAAGTAGAATAAAATTGAGAAACTTAAACAAATATTATTTACAAGAGGCATTATAAGGGGGGTTTTAAACTGCAGTTGTTTTTTTTTTTCTTTTTTGTGGGAGAAGAGCGTCATTTAAATTTCCTTCTTGACATCATTATCAGACTCAACATTTTTTAAGTGGATTATAATTCATGCTTTACATTATTTTCTGTGTTGTTATATCTGGCAATATACTGTTCAGTCATTGGTGATGTACACAAGATTTTTTTGAATTTATAGTTATTCATGGGAGTTTTTCATAACCGTCATTTGATCAATACTTTTTATTTTCAATTTTTTTTCTTAGATATGTTTACTGGCATAAATTTGCAAACTGCAATTAGCTTTTATTTGTTAGAAGCTTTTTTTGCAATAACTTAAATTAAAATTTTATTTGAAAAATGTTATAAAACATAATTTCAGTTTAGAAACAAACACAAAGCAAATACAAATTTTGTTATTATTACTGCAAAATTACAGTGTTATGAAAATAACCAAATCTACAATATGTTTTTCTTGCACCACAGACAAGGGAAGATAATTCATTAAGACAGTGGTGATACAATATCTGTCTGGAACATCCAATGTAAAATATGCTGCATGCTGATTTTTTCTACGAAATTGATAAAATCAGAGGCATCTTGGTGTACAAGTGCTATATTATATGACATTTAAAATTACTTTTATAATGACACTATTTGGTGCAAAAATTGCTTATATTGCAAGGGTTTCTACTCTAAAAATGCTTATAGTTTTGCTCAATGTTACATATTTTTGGTGCAAGTGAAAACTTACATGTACTACTTTGAATGCTTTTCACTAGATATAGTTGATTGCTAGTTGGAGGTCATTCCAGTATATTTACAAAATACATTTACAAATATGTTAGAACTTTGGTTGAGATTTCCCTATCAGGAACTGCAAATAGTGTTAGATTCTATAGTCAGTCAGCGATATTGTGGCAGAGTGATTATAAATATTGGCCAGATTATTCTAGACAAGTTGGTATTATTAGTCCCCTACCGGCGAAAGCCGAAGGGGACTTTAAGTTTGCACTCTGTCTGTCTGTCCGTCTGTCCGTCCGTCCGTCTGTCCTTCCGTCCGTCTGTCACACCTCAGTTTTCCACACTTTTATTCTAAACTCTTGTAGATAATGTTTTGGTATATGAGTCTACCATGATGAGTTGCAGATCAAGTTGGCGTTTCATTCTGGTCCGCAAATTTTTACGAGTTATGGCCCTTTGAACTTTGAAAATTCACTGAAATTTCAGTTTTCCGCACTTTTTAGCTCACCTGAGCCAAAGGCTCAGATGAGCTATTGCAATCTATCACCGTCCGTCCGTCGTGCGTCGTCCGTCGTCCGTCGTCCGTCGTGTGTAAACTTTACATTTTAATCTTCTCCTCCAAAACTACTGGGCCATATTTGATGAAACTTAGTGATTATCATGCCTGGGTAGCAGCCTTTCAAAATTGTGTTCGGGGTTTGGCCACGCCCAACAAGATGGCCGCTGTTACTAAAAATAGCAAAAAGACAAAAAAATCTTCTTCTCTGAAACCAAAAGGTGCAGGCAAATTTTGATTGGATATTTGGATTCAGCATACCTGGGAACATTAAAATTGTGTTTTTCATGAACATTAGACGTAAAATAGGTTACGCGTTTTTTGCGTAAAATTACGTAATTTTTAAAATGAGACATTTATTGTTATAACTTCATAACGGCTGAAGATAATTGTATGGAGTTTTCACTGTTGATCTTGTCTTGCAATTTTCTTCCAATTGATGTCAAGGTCGAAGGTCAAGGTCATGTCCCAGTTTTTGACCTTTGATAAAAAATGCTATTTTTTTAACATTTCTCGTGAAAATGGCGTAGGATTTTCAGTTATTTGTAGGTATTAACATGACGATCATTTTGATACATAGATCAGGATCATGGGTTCAAAGGTCAAGGTCACAGATGTCCAAGAATACCAAAATAGTTAATTATCTCAAAAACTATTAACTTTTTGTATAGGCATGTATATTGGAATATTGTAGGTATTGGCCTAACGATAATTTTGATATATAGATAAAGGTCATAGGTTCAAAGGTCAAGGTCATAGACGCGAACGAATACTTAAATGGTTAATTATCTCAAAAACTATAAACTTTTTGTATAGGCATGTATATTGGAATATTGTAGGTATTGGCCTAATGATCATTTTGATATATGAATGAAGGTCATAGGTTCAAAGGTCAAGGTCATAGAATTGAACGAATACTTAAATGGTTAATTATCTCAAAAACTATAAACTTTTTGTATAGGCATGTATATTGGAATATTGTAGTTATTGGTCTAATGATCATTTTGATAAATGAATGAAGGTCATAGGTTCAAAGGTCAAGGTCATAGCTGCGAACGAATATTTAAATGGTTAATTATCTCAAAAACTATAAACTTTTTGTATAGGCATGTATATTAGAATATTGTAGGCATTTGCACAACAATCATTTTGATATATGAATGAAGGTCATAGGTTTAAAGGTTAAGGTCATAGATGCAAACGAATACTTAAATGGTTAATTACCTCAAAAACTATAAACTCTTTGTATAGGCATGTATATTGGAATACTGTAGGTATTGGCCTAATGCACATTTTAATATACAGATGTTTTAGCTGTTTATAAATAATATATTGTAGCTAGACTTAAATATGTTATATATAGCATACTTATATAATAATTATTATAATTAATTTGCAAAAATACTTGCATATTATTAGCCCTTATTGCTGAAAATTTTGATATTCTCTATACCTCTGCATAAGATATGTACTCTTCTTCAGGTGAGCGTTAAGGCCCATGGGCCTCTTGTTTTCTAACTGCTTTTAGATAATGAACTGATTTTTGGTATATGAGTCTACCATGATGAGTTACAGATCAAGTTTACATTTCGTTTCCATCTGCTAATTTTTACTTGAGTTATGGCCCTTTGAACTTTAAAAATTCACAGAAATTTTAGTTTTCCTCACTTTTTTTCTAAAGCTTTTAGATAATGAACTGATTTTTGATATATGAGTCTACTATGATGAGTTACAGATCAAGATTACGTTTCGTTTCCATCTGCTAATTTTTACCGGAGTTATGGCCTTTTGATCTTTGAAAATTCAGAGAAATTTTAGTTTTCCACACTTTTTTTCTACACGCTTGCAGAAATGGAACTAATGTTTGGTATGTGACTCTACCATGATGAGTTACAGATCAAGTTTATGTTTCGTTTACATCTGCTAATTTTTACTGGAGTTATGGCCCTTTGGACTTTGAAAATTCACTGAAATTTCAGTTTTCCGCTCTTTTTTTCTAAATGGTTTTAGATAATGAACTGATTTTTGGTATATGAGTCTACCATGATGAGTTACAGATCAAGTTTACGTTCCGTTTCCATCTGCTAATTTTTACCGGAGTAATGGCCCTTTGAACTTTGAAAATTCACAGAAATTTTAGTTTTCCGCACTTTTTTTCTAAATGCTTTTAGATAATAAACTGATTTTTGGTATATGAGTCTACCATGATGAGTTACAGATCAAGTTTATGTTTCGTTTCCATCTGCTAATTTTTATCAGAGTTATGGCCCTTTGATCTTTGAAAATTCACAGAAATTTCAGTTTTCTGCTCTTTTTTTCTACACGCTTGCAGTTAATGAATTGTTTTTTGGTATGCAGGTCAACCATGATGAGTTACAGATCAAGTTAATGTTTCGTTTCATTCCACTAGTTTTTATGGGAGTTATGGCCCTTTGAACTTTGAAAATTCAATGAAATTTCAGTGTTTTGCACTTTTTTCTACATGCTTGCAGATAATGATTTTTTGAGGACTCCATTGCTGGTTTTTGATTTTACTATGATCAAATTTTGCTTTCATCTTGATTCTTGAACAACACGTATAATTTATAACTATAAATCTTTGTACCATATAATAATGTACATTTTACCTAAAACTTTGGGATTAGTGAAATATGCGACAGGTAGGGGACTATGTATTGTTTTGCAATACTCTCAGAATGCTTGTTTTTATAATACTGTGTTATCGTATACGTATATTCACACCTTCTTGCGTTCATTTGTCCAAAAAAAAAAACAACAACACCTTAATATATGAACCCTATACTCATTTTATAGACCTGTCCATGTTTATAAACACTCTGCAAAAATATCACTGACAGACTATATTATTTCAAACTTATTTATATAAAAGTATACATACACCAACTAGAAGTCAACACCATATATGAACAAGATATAGGCAAACATTGACCTGTCGACTTGACCTTTCATTGGGAATATTCAAATACAGTGATCCACAATTGGGTAAGTGTTAGATTTCACAGTTAATATATAAAAAATCCACTTTTACTATGATGTATAGGGAAAAAAAACCTGTGTTCCCTATAAATAAATGTTCTGGTCAAATATAAATACATGTATTTAAAATAAAGGTTAAGCGGACAGGCCAGTGTTGTTCTCAATAATTACGAGGTATACTATATGTACACGATGCAATGAAATACTGGTAAATAAATAATCAGAAACTTCAATTTTTTGGGGGAGGGGAGGGGAGGCCTCAAAGGCACTTTACCATATATAATCCTTTTTGAGTAAAATTCATATACATGTACATATTTTGTCATTTGGTATCTATATATGTCTGTACTATTTAAGAAGAGGTGTTTCACTTGTATGTGTATAGTGCATTATTCCTGCAATATAATTTATTTTAGACTTTCAGAAGGAACAGTTAGGTTTTGATTTCTGTCTAGAAAGCCTAATAAAAACAATATTTTTATAATTTTTTGTTCCTGTTGTTTTATGATTTTATATAATACTGCTAGGTTGTATTGGCCATCTAATGGCAATGTATAGTCACACAACTTTGACCTTTCATTAGGAATATTCATATAGATGAGTCCATCCTGTACATAGGCAGTAGTAGGAGTCACAGTTTATAATGTACACAAGTTAAGTGATTAGTGTTCTCGTTATGTAAACAAAATAAACCTGTGATTCTTATATATAAATGCAGTTGGCCATAATAGATATTTAAATTAAAGGTAAGTGGACAGGTCAATGTTGTTTAAGAAATAATCAACATTTACCCGTGGTATATCGTCTAATAATACACGGACCGGAGTTCACATGCCACCGAGTGATATATTCACCGCATGTTAACAACGGCCCGTGTATTATTTGACGATATACCACGGGTAAACAACCTCTTTCTTCAGAAGTACATTTTACTATCTATTTGCAAAAAGGGCCATTGAAACAATCGGCTGTTGAAATTACCGCCATTTAAATAAATGATTTTATGAATGAAAATTACGTCGCAACCATTGTTCGCGGAACATAACATGACGTCATAAGATAAGCAAGGGAGTATGTCATTAAAACAGAACAGCGATGGGTATATTGTTTGTTATACCACGACTGGCTCTCTTCATGTTTCATTTGAAGGAAAACGCAAGTCGTGTTAGAATTACCTATATAAAACATTTAGTCTATTTTGATATCAGGATTGTTTGACACTTTTATAAAAATCACAAATGCAATACACTTTTATTACCATTTTAGGTGAGATAGACTCTTCCCCCAACGTCAGATCATGAATGACTTAAGGTATAGGTAAACAACATTGACCTGTCCAATTGACCTTTCATTAAGAATATTCATATACCTGGTAGAAAGATCCACCCAATACATAGGTAGCATTAGGATTTGCAGTTAATACATATACACATTGCCAATGATTAGTGTTCACATCATATCGACGAAATATACATTCGCAATCCCTATTACTGAAATTTACCTGTCCATAATGAATATTTAAATCAAAGGTAAAGCAGACAGGTCATTGTTGTTTACCTATAGACGCTAGTTGGTACACTGTTTATAAACACTAGCCAGTCCTTAACATATACAGGTTTATTATATAGGCAAACAACTTTGACCTGTCCGCTTGACCTTTCATTTAAATATTTATCATGGACCAAATACATCTGTGTATAGGGAACACATGTGTTTAATCTGTATAGATCATGAGGTATACCCTACACTACATATATAACAAAACATAAAACGCAAATATTCATTTGCCGACTAGCCCGCCGTAGACGATAGCCATGGATTTATTACAAGTTATACAAATATATAATTACGTGTTCAACAGATGCACCAAACATTAACATTATACCAATATCCAATGACAATAATCAGATTATACACCTCAGTCTTCGACAATCAGCCGTCCAGAAAAAACTCAAACTTTTTTTTATGTTTTTGTTTTTTTTTAAACCGAAAAGAGAAATCTGTGTTCGAAAGACATGCACATATTGTCTCATGAGGTGATGCTCGGACCTGCACAATAATATCGGACTATTAAAAAATATTAGTGAAATTAATCAATATATAAAATTTAATTTGAGTTGTTATCCCGAACACGGGCGGTTAGAGAATGAACAGCAGGCCTACCTGCTCCACGTTTTAAAACACGTGACCATATACTACACTGCTATTGGTCCTTTCAATGGCATCACCCTGTTACCGTACCGTGTATACATTATTTTCCCGCTATTTGATAAAATGCTGGAAAAAACATATATACCTCATAGAGTAGACGTGTGTATTGTGTATGTATTAACTTGGATCTTAACACTACCCATTTATTGGGTGGACCTTCTATATGAATATTCCTAATGAAGGGTAAAACGGACAAGTCAATGTTGTTTACCTATAACAAAGTGCGAGGCGCGATTGTATACAAATACTGGCATGCTGTTATTACATGTACAGGTAAACAACAATGACCTATCCGCTTGACCTTTGATTTGAATATTCATTAAGGACGAGTTAATTTCAGTTATAGGGATAACGTGTGCATATTTCTTCTATGTTATGTGAACACTAATCATGGGCAATGTGTATATGTATTAACTGAGAATCTTATCCCTACCCATGTATTGGATGGAACTTCCTATATGCATATTCCTAATGAAAGGTCAAACGGACAGGTCAATGTTGTTTGCCTAACTGTATACATGTAGGTTGTTTAACTCACTTGGGTTTATAAACAGTGCACCACTATATATTTTTACCTATATATCACAGAACAATCTATTTAAAGTGCAAGTATGGAATCATTTGAGGTGAATAACCACTTCAGAATCCTGTAACACAACTAGAACAAGAGGACTATGGACCTTAAACCACTCACCATAGGGCATTACAGAAATCAAAGTAATAATAAAATTACTTTACGAGCTCATTTATATTCCGTCTTAAATCTGATGGCAGTGTTTATAAATGTGGACATCTTAAAAAACACATATAGGTGCAAGGAGCATATCACAGTATGTGTATAATTGAGTCAGTGCATGCTGTATTCCTTAATTTACCCCAATATGAAAATAGACTCGCTGTATACTTTGCCATCAGATCGTGGACGACCTATAGCTTCTGATACTTCATGAAGATGCTATTTATGAAGATATATGTTTCCAGGCTTTTCTATTGATGACAAGATGTTTTAAAACTATTGAAGAATGTTTGAATTATAGTGGCATGTAATTCAGAATTCTAAAAAGGTTTACCATGTCTAGTTTTATTTAAGTGGAGTAATTATATTTTAGCCCCAGTCAAGAATATTCCATTTACATCGAGGCTGTCATTTCAAGTATGGTTGAGGAAACTGGAGTGCCCAGAGAAAACCATTGACCTTTTCCAAGCGAACTTACTCACACTAAGATCTGTCCGAGTGGGATTCAAACCTAGGTGAAGAGGTGCTTTAATCCATAGCTGTTAAGACTACTCGACCACTGTGGTCGCTCAGTTGGTAGAGTGCTCGCTTCGTAAGTGGGAGGTCGTGGGTTCGAACCCCGACTGAATCTAACCCAAGACTTAAAATTGGGTAGTGACTTCTTTCGCCAAGCACTTGGCATCACGAAATGGAAGTCACGGTTCTTTCGGATAGGAACTTAAATTAAACGAGGTCCTGTGTTACAGTGGACTTGGCACGATAAAGAACCCTGCTGTATAATGCCATCAGTGCAACACACAGGCAAAATTTCTGCACTTAGCATCTCGATATAAGTGAGTTATTCTTGACTGGGACGTTAAACACCATAACTCAAATCAACACTTCAATCAGTCAGTATGAAATCTTCAATGCACATCAAGTGTAAAAGATAAAACAAAACTAATTTTAAGAATTTAACAAATATTTAATCAACTAAAAATTTGAATATTGTATATTTAATTAAATATGAAAAATATTTAATAGAACATTTTTAGCTCGAGCTTGATATATAAAGAAATATATGAATAATTAAGAATTTGATGATTCGTGTTTTAGTATTGTTGGATACGCCTATGGCGTGGACCATTCAAATCACAGTAATCAGGAAGTCTTTGTCGCTTGGCAATAAGCGTTTCATTGTAGATGGACTTTGTGGTGAAATATTCCAAGCAGGTCGTCAAACCAGACTCAAAGTTTGGTTCCTTTGCTTTAGGTTTGTTCATCAGCAAGTTAAAATTATAGAACCGATTCTTCTGATCTTTCAAAATTCTATGTTCAAAGGATCCTCTATCAACTGTCTGATGAACAGCAAGAACGGTTGACGTGGCATCTATAGCCCAGTACTTTTTCATCCGAGCGTTATAGGACATCCAATTATCATAATACTGACGACCAATCACAAGTTCTGGTATACGATCCCATGGAAACTTCTTATCTGTAATGAAGTAATCTTCTGCAAATGGTATATGCAACTCTCCTCTTTTCTCAGCTTGTTTTAGTTTTGAAAATGATAAGGCTTCATCTCTAGTGACATTTTTCACATCTGACCTTCGACCTGTGATGTAGACATGTCCAGAAAGGTTGTGTGAACCAATGGCTTCTAAAGTCTCACTAAGACCATCAGTATATATAATATCAGCATTTGAAAACGCATAAAATTCTGCTTTAATTTTTTGTGTAGCAAATATATACATGCTTTTTAATACTGGAATGCCATATTTTGAAACTTTAGGCACTGAGTAAACAGTCCATCCAGCCATTTTGAATTCGTTACGCAAAGATTTGTCATCTGTAAAGAGAACTGGTTTCACCTGCTTCCCTAGTGCTAGCCAATTGTACTTAGTATTGTTATACACAGTTGTACGAACCTTCTTTCTAACCAAGGTCGTAAATATTGTTAATAAGTATCCATCTGGTTTAAATTTCTTTGCCTTCCCAGGTTGTGTGTTACCATGGTTACTTAGTACATCATTGTTACTGTTTTTGTTCAGTGATATAACTGGACATTCTTTGTTAACAGGCTGTGTCTGTGTTGTCACAATGTTTTGTAGTTGTCTTTGTACTACCATATGCTGAGCTTGTTCTTGTGGCTGTGGCTGTTGTGGCATTTGTTCTCTTCCTACTCTGGAAACAATATTCTTGTATTCTGACTGTAGGTTGGTGTTCATGTGTATTTTTAACAAGGCTTCCATTACCAGTAAACTGACTACAACAGCTGTTACTGTGGATACCAGTTTGACTACTGTTATACATGTCCTAGTGCACTTCCTGATACACAACATCATAACCTGAAATGATAAAATATATATTGTGACATAACTTGTGACTAGGGGGAAATGCAGTCATCAAAATATGAGTTCAGCCCAGGATCTTCTCATACTGGTGGAACGCTCTACAAACTAAACTTTCTAGGGTCATACATAAAATCTGATCCACCACATCATGTAAAGATGTCTGATATATACAAAAATCTCATTTACAGTAGAACTTCAAAAACTTGAATGTTTTTCCCCAAATACTATATGGATTATTTAAAGTCAGGGTTGGGATGAACCTCAGTATTGTAAAGTTGTTCAAAACTTTTTCTAAGGTTGTACACAATGTAGGAAGCATCCATCTGGTTTAAATTTCTTTTGATTTGTAATTTTCATTCCTCGATGTTAAAATCAAAGTTAGTCATTTCCGCTGTACCCTGTCACAGATTTATGTTAATATCACCAGATTCAACATCTGTACAATAATTAATTTTATTATACAATGTAGCACTAGGTTTTTTTTTAATTTATTATTTTTTCTTGCGGTTGAGGCCGCTGGATGCCCATGTTGGGCACTAACAGGAAAGTTTTACAATAAAATATTTATATTGTTAACTCTGCTGAAATTTAACAAGAGACCCATGGGCCTTAACGCTCACCTGAGGATTTGCCCCATTACTCAAGTTCAATTTCAATTACATTAATTACAGATAACATCTAAATTTTTAGCAGTTAGGGGTCAAATGCAAGGGTATTTGCAAATTACAATGCAATTATTACTTGTGCTAGGAATGCAACATCTAAAATATCTAAGGTCTATCTAGTATTTCAACAGTTTGAAAAAAGTATGGATAAAGTTGTTTTGAAACAAAGCAAAACTGGTGAGAAATGGGGTATAGGCACAAAAATCACAAATTACCCTATACAACTATGATATTGTTGATTCCAATAGCATGTGGTTTGTTGTGAAATCATTTGCTTGGAATTTGGAGTGAGTGAATAGGTATTATTTACCCCTGGAATCAAGTAATATATTTTATTGTGACCAAAACACTACTTTTATGTTGTAAAAGAGGTGTGCATCATTATAACAGGCCTACTCTTACCAATTGGCACCACCATATGGAATCAAAATTACTGTTGTCTTCACGTATAGCTGTGTACATCAGAATATCATTCTAGGTTTTCAGAGGAGACCATTTTCAAAAACTTTCCTCTAAAACACCATAGTATCAATATTTTCTGCATTTATTATAAGTTATTCAATAGAGTATTTATATTATTATAAATCCAATTTTCAAATTTGCACAAAGCCAAGTTGTGGGGATCAAAATGGGGAAATGACAATCTACTTGAGGGGGAAGTTGTTGAAATTAATATTTTTGTTAATATCTTTGGAAAAATATAAATGTTTGTACATCCATGTATAAAATTTGTATGTATTGATATAATGAAAGGTCAAGGTCACATGTTCAAAGGTCAAGGTCGGTGTAAGAATATTGAAATGGTTAGTTATTAGGGATTATTACATGGTAGTTTCAGATTAAATTGTCTTTAAAATGGGGTTGAGTTCAGAGCTGAGATAGTGACCAGTGCTTTTGTGGATTTTGAAATTTCTATGCAGATTTTATACATTTAATCACTCTTTTTCTGCATAAAAGCAAGGTCAAGGTCATGAGTAAGCTTTAAATTGTGATACATTGACTACATATAAACATTTTGAATTTTATTTAATTGTTTTCCTTTTTGGGATGGTTCTTCTATTTAAGCTATTTTGACAATATTTCAATGCAAGATTTCCTTCATTGATGCTTTGAATTACCAATGAAACCAAGATCAAAGGTCAGTGTATAAATAAATATAATAATTGTTTTGTAATAATCAGATAACTGTCCCTCCCTGTTGCAAATGCACACAAAGGTGAATAAAAATAATGTTTTCTACACAAATTGCAATCATTGTAAAAACAGCATTGCCTGTCTTAGACAAGGAAAAGAAAAGTGATGGTTACTTTGATTCAGTTGCAGATGGAAAACAAAACAATGCATGCCTTAAAAGATGCTCTGTTATATTTTTTGTCAGTGGTTCATGATTCCAAGCCTCCATTTTGACTTCAATTTCCAGCTTTTTAAAAGGGAGCTCTAGATTTTCTGGTTACTATCACAAAATCAAAATACAGTTAACTAATGATATTGTACATGTATGACAAAATATATTGCAAATTCAAATTATGATATCATAAGTTAAATTTGTGACAAAATCATAATATCATTTTGTGATATCATATATTTGTGCAAAGACATATGGGTTTTATATGTCTCTGATTTGTAATATAAAATGACTTTGTGTCTCAAATTAAAATTGGTATATAATTTTTTTTTTAATTTTATAATGAATCTGGTCCCTGTGGTTTATCAAAGGTCGTGTGATTACACGGGTACCCGGGGAATGGATTTTAAGCATTTAATAAAAAAGACGTATCACATATATAAAAAAAAGTATATGTGATACGCTATTTTTTATAAAATGCTTAAAATCCATTCCCCGAGTACCGGTACCTGTGTGTGATTATTCCCAACCTGCATAACATCTTTTTCTCCATATCAAATCTCTAGGTCTTTTGTCTGAGATATTTGAGTTGAGGATTTCATCCATTTTAAGTTATTTCTCAATAATATTCTCCGTTTTCATTTAAAATATCAAACATCTACTTACTTTTGCTGTACTTGCTGACAACAGTCAGATCCGTGGCTGTGAATCGTTAGTTGACGACCGGCTATTTTTTCACGATGATAAACCTGTTATCCAGAGAGTTGAAAACCTCGTGCAGATTCAAGCGGCTGACTAAATGCAAAAAACGAAAAACGGTAGTCCTGTCGGATTGAGTTCAGTCTCGCTCTGCAGCTCTGCGAGTTTATGGCGTGAATGCCCATTAGCCAATCAAAACCTACAGAGACGTGCAAGAAAAATTGAGACACTGTAAAATCCTTCTTTGTTTCATATAAAACCATATATTTTTTTAAAATTCTCAAAAATTTATTTCTTGGTCAATTTCAATTAATTTTTCACTGTCAAATGTAAAATTTGTTGAAGTTTATTCTTAAAAATAATTAGAACAGAAAATTTTGTCGTTTTTAATAGATAAACATTTCAAATTCAACGAAAAATTTCTATAATTAAAATCTACTATATAATCATTTATGTACAATGTTATTCAGCTTATGCCGTTTTCTTGAATTACAGTGGCGGATTTAGGGGAGGGGTTGCGGGGGTTGCAACCCCCCCTTTGAAAAATTTAAAGAGAGAGAGAGAGCGAGATATTGACTGATTAAAATTTTTTCTTGGCCCCCATCGGGGCTCTGCCCTAGACCTATCGTCTCTGGAAGCTCGCGCCTTCGGCGCTCGCATCTAGCATTGATATAATTCTCGCCCCCCCCTTTAAAAAATCCTGTATAGATCTCAACCCCCCTTTCAAAAAATCCTGGATAGTTCTCAACCCCCCCTTTCAAAAAATCCTGTATCCGCCCCTGAATTATATATAAGACGGACAATTATTTTGAAAATTATTGGAAGAAACAGAGACATATATATATATTATATCTTATACAATTATACTGCTTTGCAATTCCTTGGACATAAGTTTTGACTGAAAAGAATGATTTAACAATGTGGATAGAAAAATAGTATACTTAAATCAAATTAAAACAAGACTATAAAAAGAACCGGTATTTACTTCTCAAACAACTTCATTATTTTTCGTATTATAAGAGGTATAAATTATATAATTAAAAGCAAACATTTGAAAAAAGACATGGAGAACAATGAAGTGGACGTGTATAATACATGTAAAGATTGTGTATAAGTGTAAGGGGGCACTTGTTTGTAAAGGGAGACAATTCGACCACTTAGCAACATGTAAACTATTGATGTCGAATAACATTGCGGATTAATATTGTATAAATTCCTTTTGGTCTTTTCAGTACCGTTTATATATATTTGATACAAACATGGGATATTAAATGATTATATATAATTTCAGATTTGATTGTTAAATTCATTATGTTATTTTTAATTTAAAAGTGGCGTCACCTCACGAACTATTTCTTTCGCGGAGTAAATAGATAAACAACAAGATCCATCATGGCGGCTAGTGCTAAAATGACATTTAACTATTATCAGAACGGAAAATATGGTACACTGCCGTCAAATCCAACTGCAGACATGGAGGTCACACAAGATATGCATCTTAAGATGTCAAAGAAAATTGCACAACTTACAAAGGTTCGAGATTACACCAATCTATGAGATATTTACTCTTGAAGTACAGACCCATTTCAGATTTTCGTTCAATCGCTTTCATATGCATTACATTTTAGGTATCGCGTTATTTTAGTAATTTCACATTTTGGTACCCCTTTTTGATTTGAAATGATCACATATATACCGAAATATATAACTGTTTGTTTTATATTGTCATTGAATGGAGACACTAGAACTAAAAGTTAAAATTCCATTGAAACCGTGCTGGTGATGTGACGTCTAACATTTACTGATTTAGAACTACCATAACAATGTCCAACAAGTAGTTTATAGCAAATCATAAACCTTATACACATGCTAGTATTTATAATGTAAATACACATTTAAAAGTATCTTTAGTTGGTAGAGTTTCCTCTTTGTGGAATATGTTGTGGTTTCAAACCCAGCCAGGGTACGTCAGACCAATACTTAAAAATAGGTAGTGACTGTTCTTTTTGCCAAGCACTGTGCAATGAAGGTCATTTAACCCTTGGGAACAGACCTTAAAAACAGATGTGGCATGTCAAAGAACCCACCCTGCACATTGCCCTGGGCACGTTTTGAACGCATTTCAAAGGTTAAAATTTCTGCCATTTCACCTACAGCTGATGGTGTCTTGATATAAGCAAAATATCCTTGCCTGGAATGTAAAACCCCATTCTGTTCTAATGCCTCCATATTCATGATAGATAATTAAAGTTTTAAAAATATTTTCAATATATTTGTAGGTTATTTATGCACTGAATACAAAAAATGATGAACATGATGCAGTATTACAGGGACTTAAAGAACAACATGAGGAAGAAATCCAACAAATTCTCGCTGAAACCAAAGAAAAAATTGCATTTTACAAAAAGAAAATTGAGGAAGAAACAGACTATAGACAAAAAGTTACAAAATTGGAAAAGACTATAGCAGATCACGAAAAACACAAAAGTGAAGCATTTGCACAATTTGAACATTTTAAAAGACGGGTAGAGGAAAGAGAATGTATTTTGAAAACAGAACATTCACAGAAATTAATAGAAATTTCACAAGAAGTTTTAATTTCAAAAAGGGATTTTGAGGAGAGGTTAGAAAAATTCAATGAATGGAGAGATAGAGTTGATTCAGAAAGGGAACAAGCATTAGAGGACTTGAAACGTGCACATCAGAAAGAATTAGAGGACATCAGAAATCTTCATGAAAACAAGAGCTCAGATTTATCCGGTGAAATTCAAAAAATAGAATCTCGATACAAAGAGGAGATTGAACACTTAAAAAATGATTGTGAGACTTTGAAAGGTGAAAAATGTAAACTGACTGATGACTATGAGTTAAAACTCAACAAAGCTCAGGCATTTTATGAAAATGAACTTGAGGCATTACGGAAGGAAAAGTCAAGCACAGAAAATGAAATTCTGAATTCCCTTCGAGAAGAAAAAGAGAAACTAGTGAAAGATTTTGCTTTGAGAGAGTCTGAATTGAAGAAAAGGTTAGACAGTCTAGTCAATCAGTTGTCTGAAAGTGAAGAAAATGTAGAGAAATATAAACATGAGCTTGAACAGCTGAGGAATAGTCTGGTAGATAAAGAAACAAGCTCCTCTGTAATTAACAAACAAGTAAGTATATATTGATAATTAACTTTGACTTTATGAAAATTAGGTCCATTTTTAAGTTTGTTGGTGTTTCTAATGTGTTATGTTGACTCAGATTCATCTAGAAATGGATGGGTCATTTTTTGAAAGCTAAAAAAACCTGAGAACATTTATGAGTTCAATTAAAACAGTCTCTGATGACTGAAACATAAAATAGACATATATAAGTTAATAATTCACCATTCAGTGATTTTGTTTGCCTAAATTTACTACTGAATCTCTGAATAAAGGTAGTTTTCCCCAGGGAAAAATGACTCAAAACTCCTAATTTGACCACTAAATTTCCCCTTAAAAACAGTGATGCATCAACAAATTAAAACCTTGTCCCAATGCCCATCAGATTTTAGATATCATCAAAATAAAAAATCTTTGCAGTGGGGAACCTAGCTATTGTTGGCAGGTCATAATGCAGTTTGCTGTATTTCAGAACTTCAAATTTTCTTAATTTAAAAGGCAGAAGGTAGTTTTTAAAACCTGTAACAAAATCACTGTCATTCTTTCACAAGAATAGGTCAAACTTCAAATATTTTATCACAACATATATTACCAGAAACCAATTGGCTTTGTCACCAGATTGTATATATATTCTAATGCTAATATCATTCCATTCATATTGTTATATATATTCACACAAAATTGACAAAATTCCAGGAGCAAATTTTTGTAGAGTTGAGTGAGTAATGGTGTATAACATCCCAGTCAAGAATATTTCACTTATATGGAAACATCACCAGCTATAGGCAAAGGTGCAGAAAATTTACCTGTGTGTTGCCACCATTCAAAAAATAAACCTCAACTGGCCACATTGGCAAAGCTAAGCAGAGCTCAACCTGTTTATAATATTTTATTTTTTAACTAAATAATTTGTTTAGTAATATTAACTTACCGGAAGTATGCTATTTGTAAGTTTATTTTTCTGTATGTATACACATAGCCACACACAGTATATAAATATTTAATTATCATTGGACATTATTGTAATAATAATGGTATGGAAATCAAAATTTATGTTTTAGAGGTACCATACCTGCCATTGGATTAAATTTTTTTAATGTTTTTGAAAATATTTTCATAGCTTCAAGAAGCCAGAGATGAAGCCTCATCAGCACTTAAGCGTGTTAAGGAACTGGAATCAGAGCTTTATGTCACACAGGAAAGATGTAAAGCACAAGCTGAAGACCTGCTTAAAAAGTCAAGTAAGTTTTAAAAGTAGATAGTAAATATAAAATGGTATGCAATCAGCGAGAAGTGAAAACTTTGTATTCCTGAAATGATATAAGAACCAAAATCCCTATGTTATGGTAGTCCTTGAGGAAAATTGATACACAAAACAACCCTTAAGGTAAATTGATACACATGTACTCTGTTATGAATTTGCCCACACTGCTTGGTGCATACAGTGAGGATAGCGACCAGGATGATACAAATAAGAGCTTGAGACCACTGGGTCACTGAGGTACCCATTTCTCTTGGAGAAATACAGGATCAGATATGAGACCTGGATGTTATTTTGTCAGGTTGTCAGTAGTATTCAGCAATATCATCAGATAGAATAAAATAAGTTTTACATTTTGTTTTCGAATTTTTTCCGAACTTTTCTGGTCAGGTCTGTGAAGCATATACCAACCAATTTTTTTAATGATTTAGTTGTTCCATACATTGTATATAATAATATTTGTTTTGTTTCTGAATTAAAGCCCAGATAGGTCAGTTAGAGGCAACAAAACTTCAGCAAGAATCTACAATAAAGGACCTAAAGTCAGAAATACAAAAATTAAAGGATAGATTGTCATGGCTCGAGTCCGAGAGGAAGAATCTTGAAAGTCAGAAACATTCCATGTCAGAGGAACAACAATCTCAACTTAAATCACTAGAACAGGTATAGATTTACAAATGTATATTGTTATCAGTAGGACTTCAGTTAAACCTTGAGTTTACAGGAAAAATTGCCTTTTTCAAAATATAAAGAGTTAAGATATAGCTGTTCCTTTTCTGAAAGTCAGCAGTTTGATTCAACTTTCCAGATGTCAGTTACATCTTAAGGGCCAAATTAGTAAATTGTTACACACAACAGAACTGTTTAAATTTAAAAGACCCTCTGTAATTTGTTTTACAAGCACAATAGTAAAAACTAAGTAGAAATCATTCAGTTCAATTAGTATAACATATTGAACAGTATTTAACTTATATGAAATAAAACATTCTAAACAAACATGTAACTTTGATATTTTTTATTTTATTTTTTTAAGTATATTTGCAAAAGACTTAATGTTTTACATCCACAAATTTGAATCCTGATTTCTTGTGTAACGTAAAATACATATTCAATTTGACATCTACTTTATGCTATTTCAGTCCCTTGAAGATCTTTCTATTGAGAAGCAGAAAATGAAAGAAAGATATGAAAGGGAGATAACCAGTATGCAAGAAAAATTCTCACAGAAGGAAAAATCAGTGTCTTCACAACACGCTAACGAAATTGCAGAAATGATAAAATCACATAGGAGTGAAATAGAGACACAGAAACAAACAGCAGAAACATTACTGGAAGATACAAAACAGGTTTGTATCATGTTTAAGCTGTTCTACAAAGTACATTGGAACCTGAAAAAAAAACCTGGTTCTTGAGTAAATTGAACAAAAATATTGACTCTCCATGTGTTGCTCCATGGAAGGAGTGAGGTTGAAGGTTATTGAGGTGTTACTTGTAGTATTCAGGGTTTTTTGTTGACAAAATGTTATATTTTATTGAGGTTTCCATTAGTATATATATATGAGTTTGATCTTGTTTGGGCTATATCATATTATTTCATTACATTATCTTCATGTTGGGATCAACAAGGCACATAATTATCATTTACATGTATTGTTAACTCTTGAAATTATAAACCCTGAATTTACAATTCTTGCGGGCTACACAAATTAGTAACAAACATGGAAAATTGACAGTAGACAGAAAGACTTGCACAGCATACATGTATACAGTCACAAGTTGAGTTGAGTCAAGTAATAGTGTTTAAAATCTCAGTCAAGAATATTTCACTTATATCGAGATGTTGCGAGCTATAGGTAAAAGCATAGAAATTTTGTCTGTATGCGCTGATGGCATTATGCAGCAGTGTTCTTTATTGTGTCGTGCCTACCGTAAAACGTGACCTTGTTTATGTAAAGTTCCCATTTAAAAGAACCCTAAATTTCATTTCATAATGCCGAGTGCTTGATGAAAGAACAATCACTACCCATTTTCAAATCCACGGTCTCGGACATGGTCAGGGTTCAAACCCACTACCCCTGTCTTACGGAGCAAGCATTCTACCAAGCTACCACAGTTATGAGACTTGTACAAAATGTGTATACTTCATCTTTGTGATTATTTGGTTTAATGTGCTTAACAAAGTCAGTTAAATATTGTTATATTAATTTATTTTAGTCACTGATAAAACAGCGTAATGACGATGTGGACAAATTAAACAGAGAAAAGGCACAGTTAGATGAAGAATATCAGAAACTTAAAGCTGAGTTAAATCAGAAACTATCAACAGCTGAAGAAGAGGTAATATACTGAAATTATAAAAAATACTAGTGGACTTCTTATTGTCTGAAACGACTATTCAGTTTTAATAAAGTTTAGATCTGTACAAATTATCTAATACAACTTTTCAATGTGCAAATTTAATTATGATTCTATAAGTATCCTTTGTTTTAGTATGACAAATTAAATGATTGGAACAGAATTTTAGGTTTTTCATTGAATAGACCTTTTAAAATCAAATTATAATTGCATGAAATATGATATAAAAATAGAAAAATAAGCTTTTTCTATTTAAGATTTTTAAAATCAAATCAACATTGCATAAAATATAATACATGTAATATTTTTAACAAAAATAAGAAAAATATAGCTATTTTTATTTAATTACTTGATTAATTTACGAAGTATGCAGTTATTGATAAATGAAATTAGGAGTTTATATTTTTATGCTTTATGATTGTTATATGACTATGACAAAATATATTCTTTGCTTAAATATTTTCCAATTAATATCTTACAGATCAGAAGACTGGAGAAAATAGTCAAAGAGAGTGAGTCTGGATTAGGTTCAGCATCAAGTCAGCTAACTAGCTTAAAGGAAATGGCTAACAGACTGAAATCTGAGTTAGATAAATCCAGGGAGGAACACAGATCAGCCAAAATGAATGCAGCAACTCTACAAGTAAGTTAGGTTTTAAACATTTCCAAGGGAGGAAAACAAACCAGCCAAAACAACTGCTTCTTAAGAACAGATGAATTATGTTCATCTATTCTACACATATCATGTATAAACAATTCATTTCATTCATCTCAGATAAGGTGATTTATCTAACATTAGACTAGTTTTTCTATCTGATTTGAGGAAATACAAGTTTTATTGAACACACACGATACAGAATCTTGTATCACCACAAAATTGGAGGTAAAGTACACATGCACTTTTAGTCGGATTTCTCATTGTGACGTCATTGGGGAATCTCCGATTTGTCAAATGTAAATAATGACGTCATTGCTACAAAACATATGTCATAACATAGAACAGTGGTTTTCTGTGGTAAAATATAATTTTTTCACATCGTGTTGATTTTTATTATTTTAAATAAACTAATTGGAAATGTTAGGTAAAAATATCATATACACAGTGTGTATGTACAACCCTGCGTATCAGGTCTCTCCTTTTTTCGTAGCTGTATCACTATTCGTGGCGCAAGCGCGACTCGTAGTGACACGACTATGAAAAAAAAACTCGACCTATACTGTGTATATAATATGTGTGTATTATTTTTTGTCCCAAACTGGGTTCTTGATTTCTGTAAAGCACAAGAAAACCTCTGTATTGCTACAGGAAAATTTCTGATACTGTTGAGAAACGCAAGTTGTTTGCTTACACATATGTAATTTAAACAGACCTATCACAGATTCTATAAAATACTGCTGCAAACAGAGTACAAGGGATGTTTGAATTGTCTCCCTTCTGCAACATTGAAATTTACATTTAATAATGTCAAACGTCAAACTTACAGTGAGAGTCATAAACAACCATGTTTGATTAAATACCTTGTTATTATGATGCTATGTAAGGATAAACACTTTGTAATTATGGAAATGTTTTGCATTTTAGGCTGAACTAGACAAGCTGAGGTTGCTTCATGAGAGCAAGATGAAAGAAGCTGAGGTAAACCTTAAGACAAAATTAAGTCAGCTATCTGAAGAATTAGACAACAAATGGACAACAACACTGAAGTAAGTCAAAATTTATTTCAGTCAAACGTATGAAGACATTCGTTGAAAATAACTTAATTGAATGGTTTGTAAATCCTAAAACATTTAAATGATACTATGATGTATAAAAAGTTTTCTATGTATAAAATGTTTATTGACAACAGAAGTAGTTGACATCACAACTGCAAAAGTAAAAACTCCTTTATTTTTAGCTTGCCTACACAAAGTGCAGAAAAGGTTTATTTTGTAACCTTTGCTATGGTTTCAGTATTCATGGTATTGGTGTATAAGATTTTTTCTTCAACTTTTGATGGGCTGTATGTACAGCCTGGCATGCTATGTTTTTTATTTCTCTTTTAATGTGGCATATTTTATTTTTTACGTAAACATCTGCTAACACAAATAAATACCTTCAGAACTACAGTTTCCACCATTTGTTTCATTTTGTTTTAATACATTTTAATCTATAATTGTATTTCAGGAGTGAGACTACAAAGTTAAGAGAAAGTATCACTAGACAGAAGGACGACGAACTAAAGGCAGCTCTACAACAATTATCTAAACTTAAAGATGAAGAAATCAGTGCTGTTAAAAATGGCTGGGAAGTCAAAGTTAATGAACTACTTAAACAGGTAGATATAAGATGTGTAACATGCAGTTAAAAAATTTGTCATGAATTTGGTTGTAATAGTATGGTCTTAAGTTGACTTTTATAGACCAAATTTCTCTCCCTTTTGTTGTTAAAAGTGGAGCTAAACATTGTAGACATCAAATACAACTTTCACGTTCCACTTGCTTTAAAATGTTATTAATGATTAATATTGAAATTATTCCATGTTGTGATGTATCTTTTCTTAGTAGTTTTTTCCAGCAGCTTAAAGATGTCATCAATACAGTGATACTATGAGAAGTGTAGTTGTTGCTATTTTAACATGTTTAATACAAAAAAAAGTGATATTCTACCCTTTAGTCATGTGATATACCGGTACTAAACTTATTATTGTCTTTGTTAGATGAGTTTGAAAAAATAGACACTTAAACATAAGATAATTTCTAAAATTCATTCAAGTGGTCTGATACTTATGGCCAAGTAAACTATATAAATTTTTGCAATACCATGTGTAGCTGAAAACATAAACTTGACGGCATTGTAAATTACCGTAGATTTCATCCGATCACTATTGCATGTAATCATGTAAATGATATGTACTTTATTTCAGATTTCATCTCTAAAACTAGCTATATCTAACAGTGAGTCACAGTCAGCCGAGGAGGTAGACAAACTTAGACTGGAGTTTGAAGCTGAGAAGAAACGACTGGAAAACAAAATACAAGATACTATATCAGATTACACAACAAAGATAACAGCATTAGAAAGCGAACACAAGGAAAAAGAAAGTAAACTGAAAACACAGATGTTAGAGGAAAAACAAGTATGTGTATTTATGATTGATACTGTTACTTTAAAGCATTACTGTATAAAAAGAAACATTCACATGGAATACATATTTTGGATTTTCACGGTGACTTTTCTAATGCGAATATATCTCATTCCTTTATACACATTCCCTACAGTCGGAACTGTGAAAATTTCTTACCACTAAATAGTTAGGAAGATCAAAATCGCAAAAGATTCCTACCGCTAATGTTTCTTCTTATACAGTAAAGATACATGTACATACTTTATAAATGTTTGGTTTATTGATGAAAAAAATTCTTTCTACATGTTTGGAAAATATATGTGATCAGATGTAAATATAGGTTTCTGTCAATTTTTGCAAGTAACAGTACTTGCAGATTCATATATTATAATTTTCAAACCACTTTGATGCTACTAAAAATGCCTTTGTTGTTGGAATTTGAAAATACACCTATATCCGAGAGTTCGTTTTTACCCAGGAATAAGTTATATGGAAAATATAAATGATAAGGCCCTAGACACTTACAGAATTGATATATATAATTAGAATACAGCATGCCTGATTAAACATGTAATGATTTAATCTGTGTTTCTCCATCCAATGCTAAACATAAACTTTTTTTTGCCCAGGAATTGGAGCAATCAATCAAATCCAAGCATGTAGAAGAGATGAAAGTACAGCTTATAGCCCACAAGGCTGCTGTGAAAGTGCCAAAAATGATGCTGAAAAACAGAGATTAACTGATATAAGTAACCTGAAATCTACACATCAGGAGGAAATAGGTAAGACTGGATTATTACAAATACAAATGTAAATACACATTACAAAACTTTAGAAAGAGTTAACTTTGTGGATTCATGACTCAAGTGGTTTTGGGTTCAATCCCCATGCAGCCTAGCCAGGTTGTGTGGTGTTTTCTTAAATTATCTTCTTCAATTATTTTAACATTACTCCAGTCCGCATGGCTCATAGCTAAATAATAATAGCTTAAATATGGGTTAGATTTGTGATGGACTGACATTCATCTTTTCATATAACCAATGGTTATCTGTAATCAGCAATAAATCTTCATTGCATATAACTGAAACATTTCTTAATTTTAACTAAGAAAGATGCATTTTATTGGTACTGCTTGGAAATAACATTTCATTTTTTTGGATAATTTCAAACAGAAACTTTGAAGCAGGACCTTTACCAAAGACAAGCTGGAGAAATAGAACAGATAACAGCTATACATGATGCTCAGTTACAAGCTGCTAGGTTAGAACTAGACAGAGCTGTAGAGATATCCAGACAAAAAGTAAGTTGTTGTAATTATAACCCCCTCCCGCAAACTAGTTTAAGAGGGGCATATAGGAATCGCCATGCCTGTCTGTTCGTATAAAATTGTTTCCAGGCCATATCTCATAGTTGCTTTGGACGACTGTCGTAAAACTTTACATGATTAATCTACATGGTTCAAAAGTGTGGTATGACCTTGAACCAAGGTCATATTTTAAAGGTTAAGGTCGCAGGAAAATATGTTGGGGGTGGCAGGGGTATTTGGCTCTCAAGAGACAGTTCTAGTTATATTTTGTAATTATTTTTAGCTTCCCCTTCTTAAAGTTCAGCAGAGTTTTATGTAAATTTTCCCAGACCGAATCTTGATTGTCAATGTGAAATTTCTGATGTGTAAAATCTTGATAGAAAGTTTTTTCTTTTGAAGTTTTTTTTTTCATCGGATTGTCATAAAAAATTATAAACATGTTTATTAAGACGTAAGAATGAATTTCTAATTACAAAGACTGGTAGAAATAGATTCACCCGAGAGGAATCTTATATCAGCCATTATAGAATGTAATAAGGTTTTTCATGAAGCATTATGATGATAGTTACATAACTACAAGTACTATCATCCATAAGATTTTTTTGAGTATACTTTTAAATGCCACCTGTCTGAAGCAGCCACTTGTGTTCAGTACCATCAGTGGCCTTTTGAAACAGTTTTTTACGTACTTTTAAAACCTATTTTATCTATAATTCTAATTTTAGGATAAGGATCACAGTATGAGAATGGAGGAGTTACAAGGGGAGATAAGTCACAGAGATCGCCATATACATAATTTGGAAGAAGAAATCCGAGGTCTTCAGAGCAGTATAGACAGACTTACTAAAGAGATAGAAACTAAAGGCAAAGAAATACTTAAAATAAGAAGTGATGCAAACTTACATTTAAAGTAAGATTTATTTAAACACTAAACATTTTCTGTAATTATTACTCCTATGGTAATATTATTCAATGTCCTGATGTTTAGTTTTTCATATTCAAAAATAAATTTAGGGGGTGATACAAGACATAGTTAATACATAATTTGCAAGTTTGACATAATCATTTAAGTAAAAGTTTTTACAAAGTTTTCAAATTTTTAGCTCACCTGAGCCAAAGGCTCAGATGAGCTATTGCAATCTATCACCGTCCGTCGTCCGTCGTCCGTCGTGCGTCGTGCGTCGTGCGTCGTCCGTCGTGCGTAAACTTTACATTTTAATCTTCTCCTCCAAAACTACTGGGCCATATTTGATGAAACTTGGGGATTATCATGCCTGGGTAACAGCCTTTCAAAATTGTGTTCGGGGTTTGGCCACGCCCAACAAGATGGCCGCTGTTACTAAAAATAGCAAAAAGACAAAAAAATCTTCTTCTCTGAAACCAAAAGGTGCAGGCAAATGCTGATTGGATATTTGGATTCAGCATACCTGGGAACATAAAAATTGTGTTTTTCATGAAAATTAGACGAAAAATAGGTTACGCGTTTTTTGCGTAAAATTACATAATTTTTAAAATGAGACATTTATTGTTACAACTTCATAACAGCTGAAGATAATTGTATGGAGTTTTCACTGTTGATCTTGTCTTGCAATTTTCTTCCAATTAATGTCAAGGTCGAAGGTCAAGGTCATGTCCCAGTTTTTGACCTTTGATAAAAAATGCTATTTTTTTTAACATTTCTTGTGATAATGGCATAGGATTTTCAGTTATTTGTAGGTATTGACATGACGATCATTTTGATACATAGATCAGGGTCATGGGTTCAAAGGTCAAGGTCACAGATGTCCAAGAATACCAAAATAGTTAATTATCTGCAAAACTATGAATTTTTTGTATAGGCATGTATATTAGAATATTGTAGGTAATGGCACAATGGTCATTTTGATATATGAATAAAGGTCATGGGTTCAAAGGTCAAGGTCATAGACTCGAACGAATACTTAAATGGTTAATTATCTCAAAAACTATAAACTTTTTGTATAGGCATGTATATTGGAATATTGTAGGTATTGGTCTAACGGTCATTTTTGTATATGATGAAGGTCATGGGTTCAAAGGTCAAGGTCATAGAATTCAACAAATACTTAAATGGTTAAATATCTCAAAAACTATAAACTTTTTGTATAGGCATGTATATTGGAATATTGTAGGTATTGGCCTAATGATCATTTTGACATATGAATGAAGGTCATAGGTTCAAAGGTCAAGGTCATAGCTGCAAACGAATATTTAAATGGTTAATTATCTCAAAAACTATAAACTTTTTGTATAGGCATGTATATTAGAATATTGTAGGCATTTGCACAACAATCATTTTGATATATGAATGAAGTTCATAGGTTCAAAGGTCAAGGTCATAGATGCAAACTAATACTTAAATGGTTAATTATCTCAGAAACTATAAACTTTTTGTATAGGCATGTATATTAGAATATTGTAGGTATTGGCCTATCGATCATTTTGACATATGAATGAAGGTCATAGGTTCAAAGGTCAAGGTCATTGATGCCAATGAAAATTTAAATGGTTAATTATCTCAAAAACTATAAACTTTTTGTATAGGCATGTATATTGGAATATTGTAGGCATTTGCACAACAATTATTTTGATATATGAATGAAGTTCATAGGTTCAAAGGTCAAGGTCATAGATGCAAACTAATACTTAAATGGTTAATTATCTCAGAAACTATAAACTTTTTGTATAGGCATGTATATTAGAATATTGTAGGTATTGGCCTAACGATCATTTTGATATATGAATGAAGGTCATAGGTTCAAAGGTTAAGGTCATAGACGCGAACGAATACTTGAATTGGTTAATTATCTTAAAAACTATAAACTTTTGTATAGGCATGTATATTGGAATATTGTAGGCATTTGCACAACAATTATTTTGATATATGAATAAAGGTCATAGGTTCAAAGGTCATGGTCATAGATGCAAATGAATACTTAAATGGTTGATTATCTCAAAAACTATAAACTCTTTGTATAGGCATGTATATTGGAATATTGTAGGTATTGGCCTAATGCACATTTTAATATACAGATGTTTTAGCTGTTTATAAATAATATATTGTAGCTAGACTTTAAATATGTTTATATAGCATACTTATATAATAATTATTATATTTAATTTGCAAAAATACTTGCATATTATTGGCCCTTACTGCTGAAAATTTTGATATTCTCTTTTATTAATGTCATTGACCATTGAACCTCTGCATAAGATAATGTACTCTTCCTCAGGTGAGCGTTAAGGCCCATGGGCCTCTTGTTAAAGTACCTCGGGATCACAGGATTACCAGACATGTAATTATAAGTAAATATGTTTTCCATTGATAAAGAAACAAATTTGGTTGTGAATAAAAATATAAGAAAAACAATTACAACTAAAAAAACTTGTACTTGACAGCAGCCAACACAATCAAGAAAATGGTTCAATACAAGTTAATGTTAGAAATAACCAAGACAAGACGAGCTCATTTTAGGAGCACTGATTATAAAACTCTGACTTTAAACAGACACACAAGTGAATATCTAGTCCTTTTACATGCTATTCCTCTTATTTTATAACCAGTGATATGACATATTGTCATGGTATAGTTTGTGGAACAAAGCAACCAGATATGACTTGTACACACAAAATCGCCTTGTGAAATCTAGATATATCTTGATTTTACATGACATTAAGTGTGATAAAAATAAGTGTAATAAATTACACATATATAATTTATGTTTTAGGAAAAAGGAGGAAGTTTTGAAACAGAAATTCCAACAAGAAGTAGAAATATTAAATCAAGATCACGAACGAGATAGACAAGAAATGATAGATGAATTCTCAGAGGCACAAGAAATATTGAAAGACAAGATCTCTGAAACCCAAATATTGTAAGTTATGAATGTAATTTTTTTCAAGTCATTATTACATGTTCACTTGTAAAGTATGTGTGTTACATAGAACCTTGTAAAGTATGTGTGTTACATAGAACCTTGTAAAGTATGTGTGTTACATAGAACCTTCTAAACGATATACAGTGCAGGCCTGTTAAGCTAACTAATTAGTGTGGAATCTCATGCTATATATTGACAGCTTTTAGGCATCTGCTGTCTATCTCTCCACAGCTTTTTGGTCACCCATATATTGGCTTTGACTCCTTTTCTTAAGATGTGTTAAACTTTCGACAGGTCTGTATTATACAGCCCTCAATTTTGTCTACTAAAATGGTGGCCAAATGGACCTAGAATTGTGTCTGGCGACCTAAAATTTCTTAAGTTGTGTTAAACTTTCGACAGGTCTGTATTATACAGCCCTCAATTTTGTCTACTATTCTAAAATGGTGGCCAAATGGACCTAGAATTGTGTTTGGCGACCTAAAATTTGTAAATGGTGACCAGCTTGTCCACTTCAAATTTAAACTTTTGTGACCAGAGAACAGATATTATTTCTGTATTACAGAATTTTCATGATAACTGTTGCCTTGCCATCATCACTATTAATAACACTGATGTATGTATGTGATTGTAAGTCAGTTTTAAAAATGTGCATTTTAGTTCTCCATACCTAAAAGATGCTTTAATTTTCCTTCATTTTAAAGAAAAGGTTGCCTGGCTACTTGGAATTTCCACTGGCCACCTGAAAATTTAAATTGGTGGCCAGCTGGTCACTTAGTTTTGAAACCCACTTTGAGGGTTGTTATACATGTACATATGTATCTTCGCCTACGGTAAAACTGACCTTAAAACTAACAATTATATTTACTGTAATCAGATTTTACTAATGAACTCAGTGGTGCAGAAGGAAAATAACTTCTTCATAATTAGCACATTGTAAGAAAAACAATAAAAAATTATTTTTCTACTTGCCAGTTATAGTTTTAAATTAATTTCATTCAATTTGTTCATGAATTAAAAATCTTAAATTTTCTTTTGAATTGGAAATCTTTATTGACAAGGACCTATAACTTTTGTCATATGAATCTATATATTTTTTTTGTCATTTTAAATTCAGATTGAAAGAAGCAGAGGATAGATACCTACAGAGAGATTCCAGACCTGAAGATCTAGAGCTTATAGAACAACTAAGAGAATCTATAAAGGAGAGAGAAGTCAGAGTCAAACAGCTGATAGTAAGTATACACTTCTTACCAATCATATAGAAATTTTATTCAGAGTCAAACAACTTATTGTGAGTATACGCTTTTTGTCACAGAAAATTCACTGTTAAGTGTTTATTAATTTTATTTCCTAATTGTTCCATAATTGGATTGATTAAATGTATAAAAACTCTAGGTTGTATAAAATCTGATTTTTAACTTAGTCAAGATATTTCTCAGAATTAACCTGGTAATACATTGAACATCATGATCAGTCACATTGATGGCACATATAGCTGGTAAGCTACTAGATATACAAGGTCACAGTCTTTAGATATACAAAGTCACAGTCTTTAGATATACAAGGTCACTGCCCAGTGTTGCAATGTTCCTCTGGTGTATTTATCAGTCTGAGAATATAAAAAGTAAAACCTCAATTCATCGTCATCATTTGTTCAGTCAAATTATAAAGGGGTTTGACAAAAATTTCGGGGGCGGTGGATAAAGCAATTCATCGCCATCATTTTTTCAGTCAAATTATAAAGGGGTTTGACAAAAATTTCGGGGTAGGTGGATAAAGCAATTCATCGCCATCATTTTTTCAGTCAAATTATAAAGGGGTTTGACAAAAATTTCGGGGTAGGTGGATAAAGCAATTCATCGCCATCATGTTTTCAGTCAAATTATAAAGGGGTTTGACAAAAATTTCGGGGGAGGTGGATGAAGAAAAACATAAACATAAAATGGATTTTGGGACTTCAAATTAGTGTGGCGATAAGCGAGGTGGCAAAGTTATCGAGAGGCATTATAATGAGGTTTTATTGTACAGTAACTCCTTCTGGGATTTCCTGTGTGCTTTTATGTATCATAGGTCATTATACAGATATGATATCCATGTATTTTTTTTCCAATAAAAATGTGGTGTCAAAGAAATAGATCCTGTGTCACATTTATCATCGTTTTACTTTGTTATATATGGGTGTGAGAGCAATTTTCTTGATTATAGTGTTTTGTCACCCTTTAAAGAAATCTTTCATAGTGATTGGTTAACTACTCAGAATACATGAAACTATGTTCTTAAATCTGCTAGGGTACATAAATGTTTGTGTGGCCCTTAGCTATAAAAGGGAAGTTACTTTAAGTTCCAGGTATGGCAAACAAACATGGTGACAGGATACCCAAGTCACACAGAATACGACATTGGATCTGTGGCTCAGGGTACTTAAATCTTTAACAGGTTACTTTGGGCTATGTATCTCTGCCAATTTAATCACCCTGCTTTACCATAAAAGGTTATACAAACTGACTGATCATTAGATGTAACTGACTAATATGTAATGACATTTTTATCAACATTTATTATTTTAGGAGGAAAAACGTTATTACCAGATGGAACTTGTAAACAGAGAAACAAACTTTAACAAAGTGTTCAACAATAACGGACCAAATGTCGGAGTACTCAATCCTCTACAAAAGGTATGGTAACATAAATGTGATAATTTAGTTCATGAAAATGACTTGATATTAGGTGATTTACCATATAACTGAATCATTTTTAGGACAACAGGGGGCATATAACAGTAGAACTTCGATGGCTTGAATGTTGATACCTCGAATACCCCGGACAACTCGAGGTCATCTGCCAATCCCGACCAAATCCCTATTTGCTCCTATGTAAATAAACCTTGATCACTCGAACTATGATAGCCAGAATACCCCAGCTCGTTTGAACAATAAATATGTCTCAAGGTATCTTGTGACTGTTAATTACAAGGGAGCCTGAACCCTAGATCTAATGAAGATTGTCTCTCGATGTTGGGTTGTTCGAATTTTTTGCCTAAGTCCCATCGACAGTGTCATGGGTTTTGATCATCTACTTAATTTATTACCAGATACAAAAGTTAATATGTAGACAATTATCCTTAAACATCTACTGAATACTGCATATCTGTTTGTTTGTCTTAAGTCACATTATTGTAAACAAAAATTCATGAAATTTTATTGGAGTATAAAAATAATATTTAAATTTAAAGTAACTAGTATGGTAAGAAATTGAAATACTGTAGTAAGACACTAAATTCTTGGAAAGTTTGAATATACTTTGCACTTTATTCAGCTGTGGCATTCATATTGACTATGAAAAGTTCAATTGTTAAATATATATACATATAAAAAAGTCAGAATTTGTTTCAAAATGCTTTTTTATGACTCATTTATTGTAGTAACTATCAAAATATATTGAAATATTCCTTATTGATTTGACAAAAATGTAAAGCAAATATTTATATCAAGGTCTAAACATGAGCTTTCTTTTTTTTCAGAAACCAAAGAAAGGGGAGCGACCATCGAAGAATTCCAGTGCTCCATCACTGAATGGAAGTCATCGTTTAGATCCACTCCCAAACTCCCCTGTACACAGTGAAAATCTAAATCCTTCAAAACCCTTGCCAGCATTCACTAAAAAGTTTGTTAAATGAACTACTTAGTTAGATGTACATCTTTATATTGTTTTATACTGGAGTTTTATGTTTCATTTAAACCATAGGATGCTTAACCAGGCTGATTTGACATACTAGCATGTTCATCTATATAGAATATCAGAAAAATTGTGTTTTGTTACAAAAATATTTTTAATTCAAAATTACCAAACATACGGGATATGGAAGTCAGTATGAATCTTACAGTCAGTCTATCAAACTCAAGGAAATTAACATAGTGGACTCCATAAATAGCTTACAGAGTTAGTCTGTAAACCACATGTGACATCTTTGGTAAATGGACACCTAACACCAAATGTTAACATTTATTATGTACATTGATAATTGCTTCTTGGAAGTCATTAAACATGATTATTTAAAACTGATTATTCTTGTATCTGGTAATTGGAAAATTAATAGTGGTCATATAACTTGCAAAACTTTCAACCAGGTAGTGAAGTGAGGATATTTTTAGTTTTGTATGAGTGAGGGAGAGTGATAGGAATAATTTAGATTTTTTGGGGAAAAGTGAGGAATCTGTCCATTTATAACGAATCATTTGTTTTTAACATTGTTAGTATTTTAGTGTTTTTGTACTGTTTTTTAATATTTACAATTTTTACCATTTTCAGTAAATCAGTAATTAACCAAGATAAATAAATACCGATGACTGTATTTATATACAGTCTGAATATACAGTCTGCAGGTACTTCATGTGATATAAGTTTTATTAAGGAACCAAAATTGTAGTATTACCAGTTTTTTCATATCTGGGAACAAACATGTTTATAATGAAAACTCACATGATAATAAATATGGTGGCTTGCCTTGACAACGAGTATTGTATCTTGACAACACTAAAATTTTTGCCAAGCCTTTCCCCATGTTCTGTCATGTTTTATACCTACTACATTAAGTGTTATATTTTATTTCTAGACTTTTGTATAATTCATCTGTGATGTCATCTGATGCAATTTGAATTCTGCTGATTAATAACAATTTTAATTTTAAATTACATTGTAAATGCAAGATCATGCTGGTCACATGATAAGGTCATGTGATAAGACTAGTGGGCCTTAGTTAAGGTCATGTGATAAAACTAGGGACATTTGTAATGTATCTAATATTTTTGTGTTGTTTTTTTAAGACAGAAATTTGACATGGACAAATGAACACAGTGTCAAATCAGATTTAAAAAACAGTGCTTTTCATACATATTGGTATGAAGTATTGAAAAAAATGTGATAAAACTAGATTTTTATGGATATACTTTAAAATCAAAAAATTTTATTTGGGATTTGAAATTTCACCTCTTTCGATATGACAAGTTATGTATTTCGATAAAGCAGTACTTGTAAGAGGTTAGGTCATTATTTTTCTATAGAATAACTGTCCAGACAATACCTTACTGGTGCATGTATAATTCATAGATTGGGAAATTATATCCAGATGACATTTTGTGATTTAAAAGTATATCTGATTTGTTATTTGTTTTTGTTGTTAATTAAATATTTATATTTTTGTGATATTATTTATGTGTATTCTACATGTACACTGAGACTTGTGAATACCTACAAGTAAACAAGAGTTGTATCAAACTATTTGTGGTTTTTATACAACTATGAACATTAAACCCTTTCATATATACATGTAGATGTGGTAAAGAAAATATCAACTTTGTTGGATAGGGGAAGCAAAGTCAAACCTGTTTATAAAGGCCACTGAAGGGAAACAGTAAAAGTGGCCTTTATGGGCAGGTGCCCATTATATACAGGTTCAAAAAATATGAATAAAGAACAATTGGGATACAATTCTACTGGTTTTTATAAGCAGGTGGTCCTTATATAGAGGTGGCCTTTAAGACAGGTTGAGCTGTAACTTTGAATTAAGAGGTTGAAATGGTCTTAACATCTACTGAAGTTCTAAAAGAGTTTAAAATTTTGTTTGTTGACTGTGTTGACTTGGTAGAAAGAGTTGAGCATGAACTATGTACATTTTATCTTCTACATCTACTCATCTTAGTTTATTATTGGCCCCATCACTATTGACAATTTTACAATGTGTGGTGCTGGTCATAGGAGTAGGAGAGAAAAAATAGGAAAGTGAGAAACCGGTTTAAAGAAGAAAAGAGAAATTCTAGCTGTGTTTTAACCCCCACAACCCAAACCTCACTGTTTATGGTGACTACAGCCGATACAGCCTTTAGACTTATAAGTTTTAGATTAATATACAGTCAACAAAATGATGCCACTCCAAAGTTCCACCTTTTGTCTCTAAAATCAACAGGACAGACAACTCTCTCATGATTTATGTTTTTTATTTCTTTTTCTTTTCCTTTTTGTATTCATCGTTATGAATATGCCATTCTCTTCTTAGCTAGACAGATTGACCACTTCACCACTCCATCTTATTCTGATACTAAATATTTGTTAGTTATTGTTTGAATATTTACAAAATATTTTAATAGCCAAATAAGAACATGGCCATATTTATTCCTTTGACAAGAACCCTACCTCTTACATTCTGAAGTTGTACCATTATGATTGGTAGCTTAGGTTTCAGTAATAATTGACGAATAGCAAGCCAAGCCCACAATGTTCCGACAAAGGCCTGGCATGCTTGAATAAGATGCGAAAAGAATGAAAACTCAGCCTGAATTGTGCTGTTTAATGACGTCACTGACACTAGTATGTCATTAGTTGCCGTGAAGCTACTTTGGTACCGTGATGGCGGCCAGTGTCGGAATATAAACAGCATGGCCAGCTAAACGTCAATTTGGTAGAGGTAGAGAGATAAGTGCTGTTAGTTACTGTTTATTGCTGCATCAGGATTTCTGCAGGTATTTGAGGTTTCATTATGGTAGTGGTATCCACAAGTTTCATCGTGTATCTAGTTTATTTATGTTTCTTTTTGGCTTTCTATAAAAGTTACATATAACATCAAAATCACACAATAGTAAACATCTATACTATACAACAGCATGTTCCATTTTGTCTGGTTACTATAGAAACTACATTTCCCTGTAATACTTCAAGTTGAACATACAAAATGAGGGGAGGGAACTTAAAACATTGTGTTGGGTTTTGGACATTTTAGTCAAAGGTTTTGGCATTTTGTTTTGAAAAAAACCATTGTTATTATTACATAAAAAAAATATAACAGAAAAAACTAAACATTTTTGATAATTAAGAATTAAGGATTATTATTAATAAGAAGGAAAATATCATCTCTTCTTGGGAAATGTGCTTTGTTTCCATGGTGATCAGCCATTTGCAGATGATATACAGACTTGCTGTTGTTTTGTGTCAAATGGCTTTATTTTTTTACAGTGTTTGAGTGTCAAACTTTTGCTAGTTAATTTGGATACTCATTATATATATCAAACATAATAAATTATCTAAGTTATGTATAAGCTTTTAGCGTTTTGTTGAATTTGCCACATGTTGTTCAAAACAAGAACCGAAAATTTAATCTGCAAGATATCTAACTTTGTGTACAACAATTTTATAAGAACCAACAGTAGTTGTGCAAATAACATTGAGAGAAAATAAAAATATATTTATTTATTTATTTATTTTATCTTAGAGTTTTATTTCAATCTTTCATTCTTTATAGAAAAGCCTGTCATATCAACAGATTTGAGTGTCACTGATCATGGTCAAAGATTAAAGTGAAATGTCTTTCATGGACTTGGTATATGGACAAACAGCACTGTTCTTTAAAAACCTGAACACCTGTCTACTATACTAGATATACAAATTAAATTATTAGGCTGAATTTATTCTGTCATATCTTTAAATTGAGTCAACAGTCTGGATATATGCGCTGTTCTGTTAAGTCAACTAAATATCATGTTAATTTTTTCAAGATATGTAGATGTCCTGTTGTACATGTATTTAATTGTAGATATCCTGTTCTGCTTGACTGACTAGATATATATATATATATCTTGTTCTGTTTGACTGACTAGATATAAAGATATCCTGTTCTGTTTGACTAGATATATGGCTATTATGTTCTGTTTGACTAACTAGATATATAGATATCCTGTTCTGTTTGACTGATAGATATCCTGTTCTGTTTGACTGACTAGATATATAGATATCCTGTTCTATTTGACTGACTAGATATCTAGGTATCCTGTTCTGTTTGACTGACTAGATATATAGATATCCTGTTCTTTTTGACTAGATATAGATATCCTGTTCTGTTTGACTGGATATATAGATATCCTGTTCTATTTGACTGACTAGATATATAGATATCCTGTTCTGTTTGACTAGATATATAGATATCCTGTTCTGTTTGACTGACTAGATATATAGATATCATGTTCTGTTTGACTGACTAGATATGTAGATATCCTGTTCTGTTTGACTAGATATATAGATATCCTGTTCTGTTTGACTGACTAGATATATAGATATCCTGTTCTGTTTGAGTGACTAGATATATAGATATCCTGTTCTGTTTGACTGACTAGATATATAGATATCATGTTCTGTTTGACTAGATATATAGATATCCTGTTCTATTTGACTGACTAGATATATAGATATCCTGTTCTATTTGACTGACTAGATATATAGATATCCTGTTCTGTTTGACTGGATATATAGATATCCTGTTCTATTTGACTGACTAGATATGTAGATATCCTGTTCTGTTTGACTAGATATATAGATATCCTGTTCTATTTGACTAGATATATAGATATCCTGTTCTATTTGACTAGATATATAGAGATATCCTGTTCTGTTTGACTGACTCGATATATAGATATTCTGTTCTGTTTGACTGACTAGATATCTAGGTATCCTGTTCTGTTTGACTGACTAGATATATAGATATCCTGTTCTATTTGACTAGATATATAGGTATCCTGTTCTGTTTGACTGACTCGATATGTAGATATTCTGTTCTGTTTGACTAGATATATAGATATCCTGTTCTATTTGATTGACTAGATATATATAGATATCCTGTTCTGTTTGACTGACTCGATATGTAGATATTCTGTTCTGTTTGACTAGATATATAGATATCCTGTTCTATTTGACTGACTAGATATATAGATATCCTGTTCTGTTTGACTGACTAGATATATAGATATCCTGTTCTGTTTGACTAGATATATGGCTATTATATGTTCTGTTTGACTGACTAGAGATATCCTGTTCTGTGTGACTATATATTATATTGATATGCTGATCTATTTGACTGGATATACCGGTATATAGTTACCCTGTACTTTTAGTCCTTGGTTTTGTCACGTGGTGTATCATTAACCGCCCTATCAATATCTATTAACCTTTTACTCAATCATCTTCAATTCAAACCAAACAGACATTCTCCCTTGACTAATCCTATTTAAGCTATAAAACAGTTTACTGAAGTCCCAGGAGATCAAAGTTACATACACAAGTAAATGATTTGAAATGCTTTTAAGCTGGTCTTAAACATCTGTTGGTCTTGAGTTTTATCCAAGATGAACAATCATTCAAAAATGTAAAATGTGTTAACGTAAATCTACTGTTTAAGGGGTAATTTGTTTTTACAATGAATCTTATACCCCTCCTCAACAATCTTTTACTTTCTACAGAAAGCAGGAATGTCGATCTGTTTAATTTGTGACCGAAAATTAAACCCTGTATTTTTCTCTGAATATCCCCGATCATAAACTTGTATACATTGTATTTTTATTTTATATTCAATATTAGAATTAATTAAATACAAATTTGTAACTTCAACAATTCTACTTTGTATTTTTATTATAAATTACACAAACCAATGCTTATTTTGCCAATGCCAAGGGTCCACCCATTGCATAAAAGGGCTATATACCCAATCATAAACTTGTATACTTTTTGGTAATTATCTCTTTGAATTAATTAAATACTTTGTAGCTTGAACAATTCTACCATGTATTTCATATTATAAATTGCATGAACCAATGCTTATTTTCCCAATGCCAAGGGTCCACACATTGCTTAAAAGGGCTATACTAAATATATCTTTGAATTAATTAAACACTTCGTAGCTTGAACAATTCTACTATGTATTTCATATTATAAATTGCATGAACCAATGCTTATTTTCCCAATGCCAAGGGTCCACACATTGCATAAAAGGGCTATACTAAATATATCTTTGAATTAAACACTTCGTAGCTTGAACAATTCTACCATGTATTTCATATTATAAATTGCATGAACCAATGCTTATTTTTCCCGATGCCAAGGGCCCTCTCACCCATTGCCAATTGGGGATGTCGTACAGTACAGACCTGTCGAAAGTATAACACTAAGCTAATCAATCGACGACTCTAGTTACTTTAGCTCGATAGTTTTGTGGCAGTTATTATCTATCTGTAGGCAGCTTTAGCTCGATAGTTTTGTGGCAGTTATTATCTATCTGTAGGCAGCTTTAGCTCGATAGTTTTGTGGCAGTTATTATCTATCTGTAGGCAGCTTTAGCTCGATAGTTTTGTGGCAGTTATTATCTATCTGTAGGCAGCTTTAGCTCGATAGTTTTGTGGCAGTTATTATCTATCTGTAGGCAGCTTTAGCTCGATAGTTTTGTGGCAGTTATTATCTATCTGTAGGCAGCTTTAGCTCGATAGTTTTGTGGCAGTTATTATCTATCTGTAGGCAGCTTTAGCTCGATAGTTTTGTGGCAGTTATTATCTATCTGTAGGCAGCTTTAGCTCGATAGTTTTGTGGCAGTTATTATCAATCTGTAGGCAGCTTTAGCTCGATAGTTTTGTGGCAGTTATTATCTATCTGTAGGCAGCTTTAGCTCGATAGTTTTGTGGCAGTTATTATCTATCTGTAGGAAACTTTAGCTCGATAGTTTTGTGGCTGTTATTATATATCTGTTGGCAGCTTTTCGGGACACTAGCTATCCATATTTTGGCCACGCGGAAGTCGAATTTCGACTCCTTTTCGTTTCTTAATGTTAAACTTCCGACAGACCTCTACTGTAACTGCTCAATAATTTTGAAATACGATATAAGTGGTAAGAAGAATCGTTGATAGTTTGTGTAAATGTTGTTGAAGCTGTTTTTTGACAGATAATGAGTACAACTAAGGCTGAGATAAATTACACAAGATAATAAATTGAATTACTGATTCTTTAGCTCTAGTTAACTAAGTTACTATCCGTTATTGCTCAATTTATACTTTCCCTTATTGTTTATTGAACTATATCCATTATATTTTGATTGTTTTTTTTTTAAAAAATTAAGTTAGAAAACTAAAAAAAAATGTAAAAACCATGATACATGATAGTGAGTCGAAAAAAAAATATTTTGAATTTTTGCGATCTCTATATAGGTGTCGTAGTAATTTTGTTTTTGTTTGCGTGATTTAAGCATGGAATTAAGTTAATGCCTTCACCATTCATTAGGACGTATGACAATCAAGAGGAGTAATCACTGTGAACTAATTGTCAAGTCGACATAAGTTACCTCGATACGGACAACTCAGCAACACGTTTTATTTTGTTTATTGGTTTGCACTTTTTGAACGTTCAAATATTGTTATTTTAAAAATGGTTCTACAACTCATTGTGTGCTGATAACAAAAACATAAGGATCTAGACAATGTAGTGCCGGTTTCTGTCTTTTTGCTTGTAATGTATGTGGCGCCCGTGGATTTGACTGCCAAGGCCCTTAATTTTGTTATGGCCTTCGTCAAAATATTGTTGAATATGATGTCTCTGTATCCAAAATTACCCTGGATACATTTGACGTATCATAGTTCCAGGTTCCCTTCATTCTTAATTTCGATTTTTACACGTGCCACGGGTGAAGCTAGCTAAACAGGAGGTGTTAATCCGAGCACCCGGCCTCATTTCCCTGATGGAAGTTCATATGTTTAGCTTTATTTCAAAGTTTTTATTTTGCTATTGGGATTGACATGGATTGGCATGTTTGTTTAATTTGTCATATACCACTTTTTGAATGTATTTTATGATTGAATTCAAAAAGTGCTATATGCTAGATTTGTAGGTTATTGAAACAATGAATTTAATAGTTTTACCTTGCCTAAGCCAATGAAACCAAAAAATAACAATCCATATGCAAAAATGCCCCTTTGGTCGAAAATTGGGATTTCCACTTTTTGTTTTATTTTTGAAGCATGCAAAAATGATAATAAAGGTGAAATCACCCCTGTAGTTGTGGAGAAATTGTCAAAAACACAAAACAATGTTTTTTTTACAGACTATTTTTATGTATGATAAGATTGTTCTTTTCGCTTACAGAATGCCAGATAAAGAGCGAACGACCGATCTATCGATACAAAAAAGGTAAAAAAAATCAGATGAACCACTGGCCCAGGTTTCACAATCATTCCTTAGGTAAGTTTTTCCTTAACTTAAATCTTGCAAAATTTCAATCTTTTATAATTTTGTTAATTATCAAGATATTGAGGAATTTAAGGTGTCATTTTTAAGATCACTACTAGATTAAAACATCTGCATTTAAATTTGACAAAACTATTCACCAGTGGTTCCAAAAAGAGATTACAAAAATTTGCTAGATTAAAGTTAAGGAAAATTTTAGCTAAGGAATGGTTGTGAAACCGGGGCCAGGTATAATTATAGTGCTTAGTACAAAATATCTAACTTTTCTTGCAACAGTTGTGTACATGTCTAAGTCTACGTCGACAATATTCGTGAACCCGGTTTCACAATCATTCCTTAATTAAAATTTTCCTTATATTAAATTAGGCAAATTTTGGTAATCTCGTTTTGAAACTTCTGGTGAATATTTTTGCCAAAGGTAAATGCAGATATCTAATCTATACTGGAAGTGATCTTAAAAATGGCACCTTAAATTCCCGAATGTCTTAAAAATTAGCAAAATTATAAGGAATTGAAAATTTACCAGATTTAAGTTAAGGAAAATCTTAGCTAAGGAATGATTGTGAAACCGGATCTGGTCTTTTCCAAAACACAATACATTTACAGCGTATGTCGCCATGTGCAGTTATAAAAAAATTCCAATTTTATAAAAGTTCACTTTAACTTAAGCTGTATTGTCGAGTTTGTTGAGACGTCACAGCGGGATGACATCTTATTCTGAAAGTCAATGACGAATTTCTTTAAAACTGTCTAAAGCACTCAAATTACCATTTTGTTCGTAATTCAGTTGAGGATTCTGATAGCAGCTTTATTACTGTCGATTGTATCCCTTTACTTTTATACGATAGCTTATTCGTGCCACTTTGTATTCAAAATCGTAGGTGGAACTTACAAACTAAAAATTGAACATACAAATTGAAAAAATAAGACTACAAAATGGAACGAACAAGCTTTCGTACTTTTAAATGGAACGTTTCTTGTAAAGAGATAGGACAACTAAATGGCAACTTAGGACAGCCCAATGAATTCCGAATGCTTGTCATCTTTAATTTTATTTGAAATGTCGAAGTAGACAATTAAGGGAGGGATTCATAATATTTTTTGGTTAAAATGAATCGATTTCGGTTAATTTACAATAACGGATTATTATCATATTTCTTCCTATGGATATACACCTAAGCTTGAATATACATATAGTAAAATTCTCCTGTAAAGATGTTAACAAAAGATTAAAAATTTACACTTTGACATTTAACTGATCATTTTATTTGGCATTTACACTTCGTTTCCAACATTTAACTGACCATTTTATTTGGCATTTACACTTCGTTTCCAACATTTGACTGGCCTTTTTTGGCATTTACGCTTCGTTTCCAACATTTGACTGACCATTTTATTTGGCATTTACACTTCGTTTCCAACATTTGACTGACCATTGTATTTGGCATTTACACTTCGTTTCCAACATTTGACTGACCATTGCATTTGGCATTTACACTTCGTTTCCAACATTTGACTGGCCTTTTTATTTGGCATTTACACTTCGTCTCCAACATTTGACTGACCATTTTATTTGGCATTTACATTTCGTTTCCAACATTTGACTGACCATTGTATTTGGCATTTACACTTCGTTTCCAACATTTGACTGGCCTTTTTATTTGGCATTTACACTTCGTTTCCAACATTTGACTGACCATTTTATTTGGCATTTACACTTCGTTTCCAACATTTGACTGACCATTGTATTTGGCATTTACACTTCGTTTCCAACATTTGACTGACCATTGTATTTGGCATTTACACTTCGTTTCCAACATTTGACTGGCCTTTTTATTTGGCATTTACACTTCGTTTCCAACATTTGACTGACCATTTTATTTGGCATTTACACTTCGTTTCCAACATTTGACTGACCATTGCATTTGGCATTTACACTTCGTTTCCAACATTTGACTGACCATTGTATTTGGCATTTACACTTCGTTTCCAACATTTGACTGGCCCTTTTATTTGGCATTTACACTTCGTTTCCAACATTTGACTGACCATTGTATTTGGCATTTACACTTCGTTTCCAACATTTGACTGGCCCTTTTTTTGGCATTTACACTTCGTTTCCAACATTTGACTGACCATTGCATTTGGCATTTACACTTCGTTTCCAACATTTGACTGACCATTGTATTTGGCATTTACACTTCGTTTCCAACATTTGACTGACCATTGTATTTGGCATTTACACTTCGTTTCCAACATTTGACTGGCCCTTTTATTTGGCATTTACACTTCGTTTCCAACATTTGACTGACCATTGCATTTGGCATTTACACTTCGTTTCCAACATTTGACTGACCATTGTATTTGGCATTTACACTTCGTTTCCAACATTTGACTGGCCCTTTTATTTGGCATTTACACTTCGTTTCCAACATTTGACTGCCATTTTATTTGGCATTTACACTTCGTTTCCAACATTTGACTGACCATTTTATTTGGCATTTACACTTCGTTTCCAACATTTGACTGACAATTGTATTTGGCATTTACACTTCGTTTCCAACATTTGACTGACCATTTTATTTGGCATTTACACTTAGTTTCCAACATTTGACTGGCCATTTTATTTAGCATTTTCTGTATTGATGTATTTTTACAGTTACGGATTAGATGAGCATTTCCAATAAAACCAGAGATGGTAAGCTAAATACTATTATAAGAATTACATAGTATTTGTGAATTTAATGGTTCTGATTCATGACACATGAAACGCTGTGGTAGCTCCGTTGGTAGAGTGTTTGCTCTGTAAGTTAGAGGTTGTGGGTTCGAATCCCGACAGGGTCTGAACCATCACTTTAAAATGGGTAGTGACTGTTCTTTCGCCAATCACTTGGCATTACGAAATGAAAGTCAATGTTCTTTCGAATGGGAACTTAAAATAAACGTGTCACGGTAGGCGTGGCACCATAAAGAACCCTGCTGTATAATGTCATCAGCACAACGCACATGCAAAACTTCTGCACCTTCGCCTACAGCTGGCGACGTCACGATATAAGTGAAATATTCTTGACTGGGACTTAAACACCATTACTCAACTCAACTCTAATTCATGACACATTTTTTCTGAATTTGCTTAATTTCAATATTTGACAAGTCGGGTCTTGATTGTATCAACTCTAATGATAAAAAACATTATGTTCTATATATATACGTGTTCTATATTAGCTTCTTACAATAATACAAACTAATCATTAAAACAGTTTTCAGTAAGTCTTTTGAGAGTTCTGTGTATAAAACGTCACCATATATAAGTGTATGACCCGTGTCTGGTGCATTCAAATTCACTGGGGTAATGATTAATAGATTAATTAGATTAATAAAAATTAATCCATATTTGAACATGTTAACGCTAGTCGCTACTTAGCTACTACATGGTGCTGACATTAAACTTATTAAAATGATAGTAATTGAAGCAAGTGCGCCTATAGTAAATAATCTATAAAGCACTTTACACATAACTGTAAACCTCAATTATGTCAAAGAAGTAAAAACGGTAAAAAAAGAACAAGTTTTGAATGAGAGCTTGTTTATAACGAGTTTATGTAGTTTCAGTTTTGGGGTAAAAGCAATAAGAAGACGAGGACTTGCAGTACAGGTTTGTCGAAAGTTTAACATTGAGCTAACGAAAAAGGGGCCGTAGCTCGGCTGTCAAGTAGCTGCCGATATACAGATAAGTAGTGGCAGAAAAGCTGCCAAAAGAGAGCTAGCAGCTGTCGATATATACAACTAACATGGGGCAGATATGAGCTGACAATTAGGCACTAGTTAGTTAAAGTTAAACTTTCGACGGGTCTGTAATGTATAAAAGTAATTAAATCTTTAATTGGCAGTTGTACGGAGATTGATTGCTGATGTATAGCGGGTTTTTAACGTCGGTACTAATATAACCAACCCAGCTTTTGACAATAAATTATTTACTTCCCAATCATTGCTTAATTCTGTAAGTTAGATCTCTGTTTGCCAATTTTGCATCAGCATCAGCAGTATCAGAAGCAGCACATCAGCAGCGTCAGTAGCCAGCCAGCCATCTCTGTGATAATCTTGACTTGTTCATCAGACACTATACAGTTTATGATTAGCTTCTCCACTGTTTCAATAACTGTAACATTGCTCAGATTATTGACAGGTTTGTTTTTGTAGGCAATGTTAACGTGTACATGTATGCAGAACATATATACTTCAAACAGAGTTAGGAAGTCTAGTTGACACGCTGATTTTACATAAAGCAATATAATATATAGTATATTGTCTATAACACTATAACACTGTTAGTTTCGTGACATTTTCAATAAATAATTTTTGCTGGATTAAACTTTTTCTGGATTATATCTCGTTAAACGATGATGAATTTTTTACCAGCGGCTGCAGGTAAGTAAATAACAATTTACTTTGTATTGAATCTTACAATTTGTAAATATCAGTTTTGATAAATTGATTAGGCTGTTTAGCTTTGTTGATTTTTAATGATATCTCTAGGCTCCCAGATTTGTTAAGTTTTAGGATAGCTCAAGGCTTCCACTTTTGTTTAGTTTTAGGATAGCTCAAGGGTTTCTTTTTTCAAAATTAATACATTTTTTATTAAGTTTTATCTTTCTCATTTTTAATGCTTCATTAGCGAGTGGTGGAGTAAATGTTTAGAACTAATTAAAGCATTGTTAGAATTATTCATCTACGAGGGGGTAAAAGAGAAAATGGCATCGATAAAACCACAGGACATAAATAATACATATAGGACAATATATAGAAATAGTAGCATGACTTTATATGTGGATATTGCATATTAAGCATTTTACAAATATACATGTCGATGTTTTTAATACAATTTATAGGTTTTCATGAATTGGGGAAAATCCAAATTCTTCATGCAGGTTTTATTGATGTTTATACTATAAAGAGAGTCAATAAAATGTTTTATTGCATGGGAAAATCAAAGATTTACTGCAGCTTCGATTTCTACTGCTCCTATACTGCTTCGTGTTTTTAGAGTTACAGAGTAGAGTAAAGTAAAAAAGATCTCTGCTGAAATTCTGCCTTAACATCTGACGAAAACTGCTATGTATATAAACAGTAAATGGACAGAATACGGCGAACCATTTTCAGCATAATTAGTTATTTGCGCAAAGTATGGCATTGAGGACTTTATCAGGATTTACCAAATGAAACAACTTAGTGACACGACTTGAAGGCACAACATACCTGATGACTGTATTGCTAAGCCATGAACAGACATGGTGACGCATTGCTTAGCCATGGTCACACTTGGTGACGATTCGCTAAGCCATGAACACACTTGGTGACCCATTGCTAAACTGTGAGCTTACTGGATGACGCATTGTTAAGCATTAAAACACTTGATGACATACTGCTAAGCCATAAGCACACTTTGTGACGCATTGCTAAACCAAGGACACATTTAATGACAATACACAAGGTATGAACACATTTGGTGACGCACTTGGTTACTGTACTCTTAGAAGCTATGAATGTACTGCTGAGCTATGAACACATTTTGTGACTATTACGTTTTACCCTTTTTAGATTTTTTTTTGCGTATTTTATGGGTGCATTGGAAGGGTAATAGTCAGACAGTAGCATTATGTATATTTTCTATCCAGTGCCCACCCACAATCGGGGAGTTTGAAATCACTGGTCTATAGCTATGCTTGTCTTATGTTTTTGGTTTATTTGTTTACTTTTTATTCTTGGTTACATTGAGAATAGGCAAATACAAACATGTTCATGGTCTACAACTTATTGTATTTCATTATACATATAACAACCTTACCCAATTGTCTATTATGATATTCATAACGAGTGAATTTCATTCGCAACATCTAGTGTTATATTGTAAAGTTTCATTTGTCAGCTAATACATCATCGCACATGACTTTTAAACTTCTTGAAAACTGATCCATCACCAGCAATACAGGGCCAGGGCAGAATTGTGTGATTATCTAGACAATGCCGACAAACTGTGATCACAGTAATTGATGTAGCATCCTTATCTTAAACTTTCAGTATCGGTCACGTTAATGTGTAGTGGTTAATATCTCATTTACAATTTATCCAATAATTTGCTTAATATAATATCGGAGATTTCCACCGCTAACCACATGCAAGTCAAAAGGTGTCTTAACAGGAGGATTAACATGACATATCTAAATCTACTGGTCAAAGGTACATTGTGTATCTTAACAGTTGGATTAACAGGACATATCTAAATCTACTGGTCAAAGGTACATTGTGTATCTTAACAGTAGGATTAACAGGACATATCTAAATCTACTGGTCAAAGGTACATTGTGTATCTTAACAGTTGGATTAACAGGACATATCTAAATCTACTGGTCAAAGGTACATTGTGTATCTTAACAGTTGGATTAACAGGACATATCTAAATCTACTGGTCAAAGGTACATTGTGTATCTTAACAGTTGGATTAACAGGACATATCTAAATCTACTGGTCAAAGGTACATTGTGTATCTTAACAGTAGGATTAACAGGACATATCTAAATCTACTGGTCAAAGGTACATTGTGTATCTAAACAGTAGGATTAACAGGACATATCTAAATCTACTGGTCAAAGGTACATTGTGTATCTTAACAGTTGGATTAACAGGACATATCTAAATCTACTGGTCAAAGGTACATTGTGTATCTTAATAGTTGGATTAACAGGACATATCTAAATCTACTGGTCAAAGGTACATTGTGTATCTTAACAGTAGGATTAACAGGACATATCTAAATTTACTGGTCAAAGGTACATTGTGTATCTTAACAGTTGGATTAACAGGACATATCTAAATCTACTGGTCAAGGTACATTGTGTATCTTAACAGTAGGATTAACATGACATATCTAAATCTACTGGTCAAAGGTACATTGTGTATCTTAACAGTAGGATTAACAGGACATATCTAAATCTACTGGTCAAAGGTACATTGTGTATCTTAACAGTAGGATTAACAGGACATATCTAAATCTACTGGCCAAAGGTACATTGTGTATCTTAATAGTTGGATTAACAGGACATATCTAAATCTACTGGTCAAAGGTACATTGTGTATCTTAACAGTAGGATTAACAGGACATATCTAAATCTACTGGTCAAAGGTGCATTGTGTATCTTAACAGTAGGATTAACAGTACATATCTAAATCTACTGGTCAAAGGTACACTGTGTATCTTAACAGTTGGATTAAACAGGACATATCTAAATCTACTGGTCAAAGGTACATTGTGTATCTTAACAGTAGGATTAACAGGACATATCTAAATCTACTGGTCAAAGGTACATTGTGTATCTTAACAGTAGGATTAACAGGACATATCTAAATCTACTGGTCAAAGGTACATTGTGTATCTTAACAGTAGGATTAACAGGACATATCTAAATCTACTGGTCAAAGGTACACTGTGTATCTTAACAGTAGGATTAACATGACATATCTAAATCTACTGGTCAAAGGTACATTGTGTATCTTAACAGTTGGATTAACAGAACATATCTAAATCTACTGGCCAAAGGTACATTGTGTATCTTAACAGTAGGATTAACAGGACATATCTAAATCTACTGGTCAAAGGTACACTGTGTATCTTAACAGTAGGATTAACAGGACATATCTAAATCTACTGGTCAAAGGTACACTGTGTATCTTAACAGTTGGATTAACAGGACATATCTAAATCTACTGGTCAAAGGTACACTGTGTATCTTAACAGTTGGATTAACAGGACATATCTAAATCTACTGGCCAAAGGTACATTGTGTATCTTAACAGTAGGATTAACAGGACATATCTAAATCTACTGGTCAAAGGTACATTGTGTATCTTAACAGTAGGATTAACAGGACATATCTAAATCTACTGGTCAAAGGTACATTGTGTATCTTAACAGTAGGATTAACAGGACATATCTAAATCTACTGGTCAAAGGTACATTGTGTATCTTAACAGTAGGATTAACAGGACATATCTAAATCTACTGGTCAAAGGTACATTGTGTATCTTAACAGTAGGATTAACAGGACATATCTAAATCTACTGGTCAAAGGTACATTGTGTATCTTAACAGTAGGATTAACAGGACATATCTAAATCTACTGGTCAAAGGTACATTGTGTATCTTAACAGTAGGATTAACAGGACATATCTAAATCTACTGGTCAAAGGTACATTGTGTATCTTAACAGTTGGATTAACAGGACATATCTAAATCTACTGGTCAAAGATACATTGTGTATCTTAACAGTTGGATTAACAGGACATATCTAAATCTACTGGTCAAAGGTACATTGTGTATCTTAACAGTAGGATTATCATTACATATCTAAATCTACTGGTCAAAGGTACATTGTGTATCTTAACAGTTGGATTAACAGGACATATCTAAATCTACTGGTCAAAGGTACATTGTGTATCTAAACAGTAGGATTAACAGGACATATCTAAATCTACTGGTCAAAGGTACATTGTGTATCTTAACAGTTGGATTAACAGGACATATCTAAATCTACTGGTCAAAGGTACATTGTGTATCTTAATAGTTGGATTAACAGGACATATCTAAATCTACTGGTCAAAGGTACATTGTGTATCTTAACAGTAGGATTAACAGGACATATCTAAATTTACTGGTCAAAGGTACATTGTGTATCTTAACAGTTGGATTAACAGGACATATCTAAATCTACTGGTCAAAGGTACATTGTGTATCTTAACAGTAGGATTAACATGACATATCTAAATCTACTGGTCAAAGGTACATTGTGTATCTTAACAGTAGGATTACAGGACATATCTAAATCTACTGGTCAAAGGTACATGTGTATCTTAACAGTAGGATTAACAGGACATATCTAAATCTACTGGCCAAGGTACATTGTGTATCTTAATAGTTGGATTAACAGGACATATCTAAATCTACTGGTCAAAGGTACATTGTGTATCTTAACAGTAGGATTAACAGGACATATCTAAATCTACTGGTCAAAGGTGCATTGTGTATCTTAACAGTAGGATTAACAGTACATATCTAAATCTACTGGTCAAAGGTACACTGTGTATCTTAACAGTTGGATTAACAGGACATATCTAAATCTACTGGTCAAAGGTACATTGTGTATCTTAACAGTAGGATTAACAGGACATATCTAAATCTACTGGTCAAAGGTACATTGTGTATCTTAACAGTAGGATTAACAGGACATATCTAAATCTACTGGTCAAAGGTACATTGTGTATCTTAACAGTAGGATTAACAGGACATATCTAAATCTACTGGTCAAAGGTACACTGTGTATCTTAACAGTAGGATTAACATGACATATCTAAATCTACTGGTCAAAGGTACATTGTGTATCTTAACAGTTGGATTAACAGAACATATCTAAATCTACTGGCCAAAGGTACATTGTGTATCTTAACAGTAGGATTAACAGGACATATCTAAATCTACTGGTCAAAGGTACACTGTGTATCTTAACAGTAGGATTAACAGGACATATCTAAATCTACTGGTCAAAGGTACACTGTGTATCTTAACAGTTGGATTAACAGGACATATCTAAATCTACTGGTCAAAGGTACACTGTGTATCTTAACAGTTGGATTAACAGGACATATCTAAATCTACTGGCCAAAGGTACATTGTGTATCTTAACAGTAGGATTAACAGGACATATCTAAATCTACTGGTCAAAGGTACATTGTGTATCTTAACAGTAGGATTAACAGGACATATCTAAATCTACTGGTCAAAGGTACATTGTGTATCTTAACAGTAGGATTAACAGGACATATCTAAATCTACTGGTCAAAGGTACATTGTGTATCTTAACAGTAGGATTAACAGGACATATCTAAATCTACTGGTCAAAGGTACATTGTGTATCTTAACAGTAGGATTAACAGGACATATCTAAATCTACTGGTCAAAGGTACATTGTGTATCTTAACAGTAGGATTAACAGGACATATCTAAATCTACTGGTCAAAGGTACATTGTGTATCTTAACAGTAGGATTAACAGGACATATCTAAATCTACTGGTCAAAGGTACATTGTGTATCTTAACAGTTGGATTAACAGGACATATCTAAATCTACTGGTCAAAGATACATTGTGTATCTTAACAGTTGGATTAACAGGACATATCTAAATCTACTGGTCAAAGGTACATTGTGTATCTTAACAGTAGGATTATCATTACATATCTAAATCTACTGGTCAAAGGTACATTGTGTATCTTAACAGTTGGATTAACAGGACATATCTAAATCTATGGTCAAAGGTACATTGTGTATCTTAACAGTAGGATTAACAGGACATATCTAAATCTACTGGCCAAAGGTACATTGTGTATCTTAATAGTTGGATTAACAGGACATATCTAAATCTACTGGTCAAAGGTACATTGTGTATCTTAACAGTAGGATTAACAGGACATATCTAAATCTACTGGTCAAAGGTACATTGTGTATCTTAACAGTAGGATTAACAGGACATATCTAAATCTACTGGTCAAAGGTACATTGTGTATCTTAACAGTTGGATTAACAGGACATATCTAAATCTACTGGTCAAAGGTACACTGTGTATCTTAACAGTAGGATTAACAGTACATATCTAAATCTACTGGTCAAAGGTACATTGTGTATCTTAACAGTAGGATTAACAGGACATATCTAAATCTACTGGTCAAAGGTACATTGTGTATCTTAACAGTTGGATTAACAGGACATATCTAAATCTACTGGTCAAAGGTACATTGTGTATCTTAACAGTTGGATTAACAGGACATATCTAAATCTACTGGTCAAAGGTACATTGTGTATCTTAACAGTAGGATTATCATTGCATATCTAAATCTACTGGTCAAAGGTACATTGTGTATCTTAACAGTTGGATTAACAGGACATATCTAAATCTACTGGTCAAAGGTACATTGTGTATCTTAACAGTAGGATTAACAGGACATATCTAAATCTACTGGTCAAAGGTACATTGTGTATCTTAACAGTTGGATTAACAGGACATATCTAAATCTACTGGTCAAAGGTACATTGTGTATCTTAACAGTTGGATTAACAGGACATATCTAAATCTACTGGTAAAAGGTACATTGTGTATCTTAACAGTAGGATTAACAGGACATATCTAAATCTACTGGTCAAAGGTACATTGTGTATCTTAACAGTTGGATTAACAGGACATATCTAAATCTACTGGTCAAAGGTACATTGCGTATCTTAATAGTTGGATTAACAGGACATATCTAAATCTACTGGTCAAAGGTACATTGTGTATCTTAACAGTAGGATTAACAGGACATATCTAAATCTACTGGTCAAAGGTACATTGTGTATCTTAACAGTTGGATTAACAGGACATATCTAAATCTACTGGTCAAAGGTACATTGTGTATCTTAACAGTAGGATTAACATGACATATCTAAATCTACTGGTCAAAGGTACATTGTGTATCTTAACAGTAGGATTAACAGGACATATCTAAATCTACTGGTCAAAGGTACATTGTGTATCTTAACAGTAGGATTAACAGGACATATCTAAATCTACTGGCCAAAGGTACATTGTGTATCTTAACAGTAGAATTAACAGGACATATCTAAATCTACTGGCCAAAGGTACATTGTGTATCTTAATAGTTGGATTAACAGGACATATCTAAATCTACTGGTCAAAGGTACACTGTGTATCTTAACAGTAGGATTAACAGTACATATCTAAATCTACTGGTCAAAGGTACATTGTGTATCTTAACAGTAGGATTAACAGGACATATCTAAATCTACTGGTCAAAGGTGCATTGTGTATCTTAACAGTAGGATTAACAGTACATATCTAAATCTACTGGTCAAAGGTACACTGTGTATCTTAACAGTTGGATTAACAGGACATATCTAAATCTACTGGTCAAAGGTACATTGTGTATCTTAACAGTAGGATTAACAGGACATATCTAAATCTACTGGTCAAAGGTACATTGTGTATCTTAACAGTAGGATTAACAGGACATATCTAAATCTACTGGTCAAAGGTACATTGTGTATCTTAACAGTAGGATTAACAGGACATATCTAAATCTACTGGTCAAAGGTACATTGTGTATCTTAACAGTTGGATTAACAGAACATATCTAAATCTACTGGCCAAAGGTACATTGTGTATCTTAACAGTAGGATTAACAGGACATATCTAAATCTGCTGGTCAAAGGTACACTGTGTATCTTAACAGTAGGATTAACAGGACATATCTAAATCTACTGGTCAAAGGTACACTGTGTATCTTAACAGTTGGATTAACAGGACATATCTGAATCTACTGGTCAAAGGTACACTGTGTATCTTAACAGTTGGATTAACAGGACATATCTAAATCTACTGGCCAAAGGTACAATGTGTATCTTAACAGTAGGATTAACAGGACATATCTAAATCTACTGGTCAAAGGTACATTGTGTATCTTAACAGTAGGATTAACAGGACATATCTAAATCTACTGGTCAAAGGTACATTGTGTATCTTAACAGTAGGATTAACAGGACATATCTAAATCTACTGGTCAAAGGTACATTGTGTATCGTAACAGTAGGATTAACAGGACATATCTAAATCTACTGGTCAAAGGTACATTGTGTATCTTAACAGTAGGATTAACAGGACATATCTAAATCTACTGGTCAAAGGTACATTGTGTATCTTAACAGTAGGATTAACAGGACATATCTAAATCTACTGGTCAAAGGTACATTGTGTATCTTAACAGTTGGATTAACAGGACATATCTAAATCTACTGGTCAAAGGTACATTGTGTATCTTAACAGTTGGATTAACAGGACATATCTAAATCTACTGGTCAAAGGTACATTGTGTATCTTAACAGTAGGATTATCATTACATATCTAAATCTACTGGTCAAAGGTACATTGTGTATCTTAACAGTTGGATTAACAGGACATATCTAAATCTACTGGTCAAAGGTACATTGTGTATCTTAACAGTAGGATTAACAGGACATATCTAAATCTACTGGCCAAAGGTACATTGTGTATCTTAATAGTTGGATTAACAGGACATATCTAAATCTACTGGTCAAAGGTACATTGTGTATCTTAACAGTAGGATTAACAGGACATATCTAAATCTACTGGTCAAAGGTACATTGTGTATCTTAACAGTAGGATTAACAGGACATATCTAAATCTACTGGTCAAAGGTACATTGTGTATCTTAACAGTTGGATTAACAGGACATATCTAAATCTACTGGTCAAAGGTACACTGTGTATCTTAACAGTAGGATTAACAGTACATATCTAAATCTACTGGTCAAAGGTACATTGTGTATCTTAACAGTAGGATTAACAGGACATATCTAAATCTACTGGTCAAAGGTGCATTGTGTATCTTAACAGTAGGATTAACATGACATATCTAAATCTACTGGTCAAAGGTACATTGTGTATCTTAACAGTAGGATTAACAGGACATATCTAAATCTACTGGTCAAAGGTACATTGTGTATCTTAACAGTAGGATTAACAGGACATATCTAAATCTACTGGTCAAAGGTACACTGTGTATCTTAACAGTTGGATTAACAGGACATATCTAAATCTACTGGTCAAAGGTACATTGTGTATCTTAACAGTAGGATTAACAGGACATATCTAAATCTACTGGTCAAAGGTACATTGTGTATCTTAACAGTAGGATTAACAGGACATATCTAAATCTACTGGTCAAAGGTACATTGTGTATCTTAACAGTAGGATTAACAGGACATATCTAAATCTATGGTCAAAGGTACACTGTGTATCTTAACAGTAGGATTAACATGACATATCTAAATCTACTGGTCAAAGGTACATTGTGTATCTTAACAGTTGGATTAACAGAACATATCTAAATCTACTGGCCAAAGGTACATTGTGTATCTTAACAGTAGGATTAACAGGACATATCTAAATCTACTGGTCAAAGGTACACTGTGTATCTTAACAGTAGGATTAACAGGACATATCTAAATCTACTGGTCAAAGGTACACTGTGTATCTTAACAGTTGGATTAACAGGACATATCTAAATCTACTGGTCAAAGGTACACTGTGTATCTTAACAGTTGGATTAACAGGACATATCTAAATCTACTGGCCAAAGGTACATTGTGTATCTTAACAGTAGGATTAACAGGACATATCTAAATCTACTGGTCAAAGGTACATTGTGTATCTTAACAGTAGGATTAACAGGACATATCTAAATCTACTGGTCAAAGGTACATTGAGTATCTTAACAAATGGATTATCATTACATATTTATGGGAAGCAGGTATATTAATGTAGCACGAAGTATCGCATAATCTAAACTGTTTTACACACTGTATGCATCCTTCTAAAGTACCCAATTCCAAGTTAAAACTAGAGGACTGTATTACATGTACTTATAGACAAATAAATCCACAAATCTACAATAAAGTTAATATTTTTCTTCAAAATAATTCAAATTATTTTATGTTTTTTTCCAAACAATCCCTTTTCAAATTATTTTTGTTCCTGTATTTCTTTATTTGAGAATTAATTTAACATGCATTGTGAAATATGACAATGTTTAACTCGTGACTTATTGCTATTTAAGTGATGAAAATATCTTCAATAGTTATATGCGTTAAAATGTATGGCGCCTGTCGGAACTGCTATTTGGCACCATCTGTCTTCAACAAACATAATATATTTCCGAGATATAAATTTTGTATTTAGACATTTTAGCATATCGGTATTCTAGGATTTCTAGGATAGGTCACGGATTCCAGAAAATAAATATTGAATGTTGAAAACGTGAAGTCTCAACTTTAAATTAATAGATCACATGTTAAACATATTTGTATATGCTGTTGTTAAAAAAAAAGTGGCAAGAAAATACTTTTGATAAATGGTGTCTACTTATCATTTAAATTATCAATTTTGATAGTGGATAGTGATTCTGCTAAAGAGGAGGTACTTACCCTTTGGGAGCAACCGGTCTCGCTTAGCTAGCCTGGTTGAAGTTCACGTGTACAACTTAAATTGTCCATTTCAAATTTTCGCTTTGCACTTTTGGGATTATAATTTGAACATAGATTGGTATGATTGCTTTTGATTAAGAATCTTGTTTGTTTTCAATAAAAAAGAAAATGTATGACCGTATTAAAAAAGCTTTGAAATAAAATAAAAATACAGGAAACCAAGTTCAGTATACGATCACATTTAGGTGGAACATATTCAAAAGAAATATTTTACAACTTGTAGATAGTGTAGAATAATTTGTTATTTACATGTACACGTATATATATTTCCATACACCAAAAGCAAAATTTGACTGAGACATTGTAGTGTAGAATTTGTTCTGTTCTTTACATGTATATATTTCCATACACCAAAAGTCAATTTTTAGCAAACGAACGTATATATGACAAAATAATTATTCACCGGGAAAAAACTATATGTGTTGATTATTTTGATTGATATGCTACATGTAAGTGCGTCGCCATTATCATTAATCAAGCAATTCCTATAGGCTTCATCACATTTGTTCTATGAGTTGTCAGTAGGTACCGACTACAGCCAAAGAAGACAGCACATTATCTGGTTATTTCATGAGGTATGTTGCCTTTGAGGCAGCGAGATATCAATAGAAAAAATAATCTTTTCTGAGGATAAATGATTGTTTCCTCTCATCAAACCTATCTTCAAAAACAAGTCAAAACTATTGACAAACATGTCTATTCAATTTTCCCAAACTATTAATTTTTACGAAAAGCGTGTAATTGAAAACTTTGCATTTGACAGCGTCTGTTTTTTTCTTAAGCTTATTGAAGCATGATAAATGATATGTCGTAGTCAGAAATGAGAAGAACAATTTACTGGAGAGAAAAAAAGACAAAATTCTATAGAGAGTTTATCCCATATACGTCAAGGAGTAGTCTGTGTGTTGTAGAACTTGAAGATCAATGGCACTTGTTTACTACAGTGAGTTATCTATTTCTGAACTAGTCGCTCGTTCTATATATACAGTGTTACGTAAGTCTATTGACTTTTGTCAGACATAACTGATTCAAACTTCTTCTGATTTAATATAGCTTCAGGAGTTTTGGTTTTTGTAATCATAAATCGTTTTGGATATAAAAAAGTTTTCTTTAAATCTAAACTTATCATTATTTCCATGCCAGTATAGAATAATTAGTATAGTTCTACACGTTTGACGTGAATCTGTTTTTTCTGTTAATGTTTGTGATTCTCTACTTTCGGCTGTTTTTCTTGATTACGTTTTTTGATTCTATGCTTTCGTCGTGATAATCTGCGATTCCTGTTAATTTTCAACATTAACAGGAATCGCAGATTATCACGACAAAAACTTTTGATTCGGTGCTTTCAGGAGCGAATATGATTTTTTTCTGTTAATGTTTGTGATTCTCTACTTTCGGCGTGAATCTGTTTTTCTTGCTAACGTTTTTGATTTTATACTTTCGCGTTTTCTGTTACTGGTTGATTCGATGCTTTCGACGAGACTGTGTTTCGTGTCACTGTTTGTTAAACTGCAGTTTGGCGTGAATCTGTGTTTTGTTTTAATAATGTTTTTGATTCTTTTCTTATTGTAACAACATGCAGCAAAACTGTAAATATAACTGTCATGACGTATATACCACCTGAAAACACATTACTATTAAACGAAAGGTGGCACAACAAGACACAAACCAACTGTAAATTATACATGTACAACTACTTACCCTTCCGGAGCACCCGGCCTCACTTTCCTGGTGGAAGTTCACGTGTTTAATCTAACTTGTCAGTTTCGAAGTTTTTACTTTGCTTCTGGATTGTGATTCGGACATGGTTTAGTTTTTTTTTATCATAGTATAAACATAAATATATACCAACACAATGGGGATTGTAAGAAGACATCTGAACAAAAGCCATTTGTATATGTAATCACTGTGTATCTTTTTTCCGATAAACAAAATGTGTGACCTACTTCAAGTACAATGGCTTTACATACTATTTGAAATGATTTGGATCTGAACGGATATTTTATGAACCAGTTTAGAAAATGAATCACCTGCGTGTCAAATGATATCACTGCTACGTGAAAAGAAAACAAAATGCTACACCACGGATTTATTTAATAAAACTGCAGTCTCTCACATAACATTGAGCGTGGATATGTTTTGTATCTGAACGGGAATTTCATCAACTAATGTAGATAATGATTCACCAGCGTGTGTGTCATGATATAGGTAAACAACTTTGACCTGTCCGCTTGACCTTTTATTTAAATATTTATCACGGCCCAATTACATCTATGTATAGGGAGCACAGGTGTTTATTTTGAACACATCATGATATATACTCACCACATAGAGTAAACATTTGTATCGTGTATGTATTAACTTGGATCTTAACGCTACCCATTTGTTGGTTGGATCCTCCTATATGAATATTCCTATTGAAAGGTCAAACGGACAGGTCAGTGTTGTTTGCCTATACCACGGTTACGTGAAAAGATAAAAAATAACAATGCTACACCTTGGACTTGTATAGAAAAAACCGGTCACTCACATATGTTAAAGTACATAACAATGAGCATGGATACTATTGTCACATTGTTCGTATGGTTGTAATAGGCAAACAACTTTGACCTGTCCGCTTGACCATTTATCACGGATCAAGTACATCCATGTATAGGGAAAACAGGTGTTTATATGATATACTCACCTTATAGAGTCCACCTTTGCACCGTGCAAGTATTAACTTAAATCTTGACACTACCCATGTATTGGTTGGACCCTCCTATATGAATATTCCTAATGAAAGGTGAAACGGACAGGTCAAAGTTGTTTACCTATACCAAGTTATTCAAAATATAGCATAAGCCTGGGGCCTTAAACTGGGATGACAATTAATAATCAGATATCTCACCCTTTTTGTCATTTTCTGCATCAAACTGTTTTATCTGCGATTGACATTTATTGTACACCATAGACCGATCTGTCATACCTGCTACATGATGGCTTACATCAGTGATGGTCTATATGGATTATGAATGTTCTGTTTGAATCAGGAAAATTTTATGGTTTAATTAATTTATATTTTGTATTATTTTTGTAAATTTAATTAAAAATATTTCAGTAACTGAAGGGACCATTTGTACACATTTCGATGTAAAACTGGACGTGTGTTGAATTTTCCCAGGACAACTCTACTATAGTTATGTATTGGTAAAATATAGCTATTTTATTGTATTTTGTAGACATCTGTATGCCGATAATGTTTACTTAGTACTTTGAGAAAATTAAAATCTTAGCATGGATAATTTATATTCTGTATATGTTTTGGTTCACCAAGTAAATATCGAACATAACATAAAATATAAATAATCAGGTAGCCTACCATATCCTCACCTGTCACACAAGTTATACACAGAAAAAGTCTCTTTATACCCTCCACAAACGAAGTTTAGGGGGATATATAGGAATCGTCTGGTTGTCTGTTCCAATATGGCGTCCGCTCCATATCTTTTATGTCTATGGATGGATTTTGATCAATATTAGCACAAATGTAAACCAACATAAGACAATGTGTCACATACCAAATTTATGTGCATAAGTCAAAGGTCAAGGTCAGGAGGTCAATATTATATTAGGGCGGGGTATATTTGGCTCTCAACAGAAGTTCTAGTTCGCTCTTCCTCTTTCTCTCTCTCTATGTGTGTATGTGTTCGTGCTGTCCAGTCTATTCGCCACTAATTTAGATTTTTGCATACTATTCTTTTCATTTGATTTGTCATGAATTATGCATTCCTGTCTGTGAATTCAAACCGTCACGTCTTGTTACATTTTAAAGACCAATCAACAATACTTAGGCAATTGGGTCCTGTCATTTTACCGTCTGTTCTGTAATTTTTCAGGATTGGACAATTTAGAAATACGAAAAATACTCGTATATAAAGATTAGGGCATCATCAGCTTATTTAAGTAAACGTAAAATTATATGGGCAAGTAATACTTGTCCACCACAGAAATAGTTTCAAACACATAGTGCTTTCTAAAACGCCCTCTACTGACCAGTCGAAATGCTAGTCCACCTAAAACACATAGTGCTTTCTGGAACGTCCTCTACTGACCAGTCGAAATACTATACCACCACAGAAATAACCTCTAACACATACATAGTGCATTCTAAAACGCCCTCTACTGACAAGTCGTAATACTATACCAACACAGAAATAACCTCTAACACATACATAGTGCATTCTGAAACGCCCTCTACTGACAAGTCGTAATACTATACCAACACAGAAATAACCTCTAACACATACATAGTGCATTCTAAAACGCCCTCTACTGACAAGTCGTAATACTATACCAACACAGAAATAACCTCTAACACATACATAGTGCATTCTAAAACGCCCTCTACTGACAAGTCGTAATACTATACCAACACAGAAATAACCTCTAACACATACATAGTGCATTCTGAAACGTCCTCTACTGACAAGTCGTAATACTATACCACCACAGAAATAACCTCTAACACATACATAGTGCATTCTGAAACGCCCTCTACTGACAAGTCGTAATACTGTACCACCACAGACATAACCTCTAACACATACATAGTGCATTCTGAAACGCCCTCTACTGACAAGTCGTAATACTATACCACCACAGACATAACCTCTAACACATACATAGTGCATTCTAAAACGCCCTCTACTGACAAGTCGTAATACTATACCAACACAGAAATAACCTCTAACACATACATAGTGCATTCTGAAACGTCCTCTACTGACAAGTCGTAATACTATACCACCACAGAAATAACCTCTAACACATACATAGTGCATTCTGAAACGCCCCCTAGTGACAAGTCGTAATACTATACCACCACAGACATACACAGTGCATTCTGAAACGCCCTCTAGTGACAAGTCGTAATACTATACCACCACAGACATACACAGTGCATTCTAAAACGCCCTCTAGTGACAAGTCGTAATACTATACCACCACAGAAATAACCTCGAACACATACATAGTGCATTCTAAAACGTCCTCTACTGATAAGTCGTAATACTATACCGCCACAGACATACACAGTGCATTCTAAAACGCCCTCTAGTGACAAGTCGTAATACTATACCACCACAGAAATAACCTCGAACACATACATAGTGCATTTTAAAACGCCCTCTACTGACAAGTCGTAATACTATACCGCCACAGACATACACAGTGCATTCTAAAACGCCCTCTAGTGACAAGTCGTAATACTATACCACCACAGAAATAACCTCGAACACATACACAGTGCATTCTGAAACGCCCTCTACTGACAAGTCGTAATACTATACCACCACAGACATACACAGTGCATTCTGAAACGACCTCCACTGACAAGTCGTAATACTATACCACCACAGACATACACAGTGCATTCTGAAACGCCCTCTACTGACAAGTCGTATTACTATACCGCCACAGACATAACCTCTAACACATACACAGTGCATTCTAAAACGCCCTCTAGTGACAAGTCGTAATACTATACCACCACAGAAATAACCTCGAACACATACACAGTGCATTCTGAAACGCCCTCTACTGACAAGTCGTAATACTATACCACCACAGACATACACAGTGCATTCTGAAACGACCTCCACTGACAAGTCGTAATACTATACCACCACAGACATACACAGTGCATTCTGAAACGCCCTCTACTGACAAGTCGTAATACTATACCACCACAGACATACACAGTGCATTCTGAAACGCCCTCTACTGACAAGTCGTATTACTATACCGCCACAGACATACACAGTGCATTCTAAAACGCCCTCTAGTGACAAGTCGTAATACTATACCACCACAGAAATAACCTCGAACACATACATAGTGCATTCTAAAACGCCCTCTACTGACAAGTCGTAATACTATACCACCACAGACATACACAGTGCATTCTGAAACGCCCTCTACTAACAAGTCGAAATACTATACCACCACAGAAATAACCTCTAACACATACACAGTGCATTCTGAAACGCCCTCTACTGACAAGTCGAAATACTATACCACCACAGAAATAACCTCTACCACATACACAGTGCATTCTGAAACGCCCTCCACTGACAAGTCGTAATACTATACGACCACAGAAATAACCTCTAACACATACACAGTGCATTCTGAAACGCCCTCTACTGACAAGTCGTAATACTATACCACCACAGAAATAACCTCTAACACATACATAGTGCATTCTGAAACGCCCTCTACTGACAAGTCGTAATACTATACCACCACAGAAATAACCTCTAACACATACACAGTGCATTCTGAAACGCCCTCTACTGACAAGTCGTAATACTATACCACCACAGACATAACCTCTAACACATACACAGTGCATTCTGAAACGCCCTCTACTGACAAGTCGAAATACTATACCACCACAGAAATAACCCCTAACACATTCATAGTGCTTTCTGAAATGCCCTCTACTGACAAGTCGTAATACTATACCACCACAGAAATAACCTCTAACACATACATAGTGCTTTCTGAAACGCCCTCTACTGACAAGTCGTAATACTATACCACCACAGAAATAACCTCTAACACATACACAGTGCATTCTGAAATGCCCTCTACTGACAAGTCGTAATACTATACCACCACAGACATAACATCTAACACATACATAGTGCTTTCTGAAATGCCCTCTACTGACAAGTCGTAATACTATACCACCACAGACATAACATCTAACACATACACAGTGCATTCTGAAATGCCCTGTACTGACAAGTCGTAATACTATACCACCACAGACAATACACAGTGCATTCTGAAACGACCTCTACTGACAAGTCGAAGTGCTAGGTCACCATAGAAATAGCCTCAACATATCAAACATATAGTGCATTCAAAGACGCCCTCTACTGACAAGTCGTTATACTAGTCCACAATAGAAATTGTGCATTCAAAGACGCCCTCTACTGACAAGTCGTTATACTAGTCCACAATAGAAATTGTGCATTCAAAGACGCCCTCTACTGACAAGTGTACTACTTGTCTGCCACAGAAATTGTGCTTCTAGTGACATGTCATAATACTAGTCCACCACAGAAATAGTCTCTAACACATGGTGTATTCTTAAACACCATCTACTGGTAAATTGTAATATTAGAGAACCAAAGACATGCAAGGCGATAGGCGAGGTTATAAATCAGAAGTTTGATTTTATTAAAGAAACTCTTTTTACACACATGACTGTTAATATAATAAAATTTAGAACATTTGAATCCATTTTTAACATAATTAATATCGATTTTTCTTCCAATTTTCTCCTCTAATCCTTTAGGGATATATAAACTTTAACAAGAAGATACAATCTGATATTTACGTTTAAGATTCAAACTATTTAAATTACAATAAATTAACAAAGATAGGGGAAATTGAGCAAGAAATGTCAATTAAGAATCCCAAAAGGAAACATGATGTTTAGTTGATGTGTAAAAAATTAACCTTTTGAATTGATGTAGTTAATGCGGTCATTTTAAACGGTTTTAACGATGATTTGAAAACCCATATAAAATATTTCTGAAATGATAAATAATTAATTTTAAGAAAGATAAAATAAATTTTACTATAATTATGATTAATTTCTCTGTAAAGGTAAGATACATGTTTTTTTTATTGAAAATTATCATTCATCTGAAATCATAAGCCGCATTTTTTAAATGTAATTTGCTTTGAGTTTTAGACCCAATTAATATAGGAGTTTCAAAAAAGCGTCAGAATTTTCACAAACATAAAGAACTTTATAAAAACAGAGGACATTTTTTTCTCTCTAAATTTTGTAATAATAAAAAATAACACGTAGTGGGTGTAGCTAGCTAAACGGGAGATGCTTACTCTTCTGGAGCACCCGGCCTCACATCCCTGTTAGAATTTCACGTGTTTAACATAATTTGCCAGCTTCAAAGTTTTTATTTGGTTAGGGATTGTCGTTTGTACATGTATTTTTGTTTGTTTTTGATTTCCTAGAAACAGTTTTATATCTAATTTAACTAAAAATATTAATCTGGTGTCATCACAATTCAAATAGGGGTATGTCATTTTCTTTCTGGTAACACTTGCGAGATTTTTACGTTATAATGTGTGCTCATCCTGTTATAATTGATGTATTTAGTTTGAAAAATAGATGTTCCTGCATATTGCCCAAATCATAAAATAAAAACACGATGTACAAATGTTATAGGAACAAACAGGCGGAAAACAAATACGTCGGTGTAGAATGATATATATGACAAAGCCAGAAATAACAATAACACCAAACATTAATGTAATAAACATAACGAAAGCATGGTAATTACATATTATACCAGTTTTAATTTTACAGCACTAAACGGTCGTTTCGGAATGCAATTCCTCATCAGTAATTCTTGGACCAAAATTATGAAACCAAAAGCACATTTAAGAACAACGGGTATCTATTGGGACTGGTGATATAGAGCTTAAACAATCAACAATCCAGAACCAAAAATCAAAATAAGATAAATATATATTGTGACTAATGATAATAATGCTTTGAACTTAAAACGGATAAAATAAACTGACCGAATAAAAAAGCAAAATAAAATGGCATCCAGTGTGGTTATATTGTGGAATCATGGCTGTTGAAGACATGTGTTGAATCCTAAAATGAATAGGGTAAATGTAAGAATCTACAACTTTAAATTTAACAACGTTATACTTATACAAACATTAAAATAAGCAAATAAGCAACATTTTACAGTATGTAAACCTCCTAATTTAGCGTACAGGTCCCCGTATATGTAATGCAGACTTCGTTTACATATTTATATTTTTGTTTTATACAATGGACTTTTCATTTACTACAAGCGTATTGATTTATTCACTTTGCTTGAAAATGTACATTTTTTCACGTCTTTTTATCTGTCAGATACTACTTATAAATAACAAGATACATGTGTCATATCTATATATTTGGTTCTAGTGCATAAAACATTTTTCAATACATTTCTTAACATTATTTGAAGCGTTCAAATGTCTTGTTGTGATTAAGGGTTGAAGCAACGTATTCTCAATTTTTGAAACAACATTTCTATCATTTCTATGAGAACCCACTTCTTGGCAACATGTCGTTCAAATGTTTTCATTTTATGTGCAAATACAATACTGAAAATGGAAACTTAAGACAAATAATAAAAAAACAACATATAGAGCGTACAGTTGATCCTTGCACACTGGCTTTACTTTACTTAGTCATTTACACATTAGTTATTAAGATACATTATAAATATTTAATATCATATTGCCAATACATCATTTAATAGATAATTTTAATGGACGAATCATTAGTACAAAAAAGCTTTTCTGGATCTTAGTAAACTTAATCATCAGTGTCACTAATATTTGCAATAAGCAAGGTTATTAAAATATTGCTAGAAAAATATTTGGCGTTTCGTAATAAATAAACGGTTTAATCATAACCATTCCTTCTTCCTCAAGACCGACTTGTAGGCAGTTAATAATACGAACATTTTAGGATAAACAAAAACGTCTTGAATACTTCAATTGTGTATACAGGATTTGCAACGACTGGACTATTGGACTTTGATAATGCTTTAGCTTTAAACTAGAAGAACTATACCAATAAGTTGAGTAATGGTGTTTAACGTCCCAGTCAAGAATATTTCACTTGTATCGTGACGTTGCCAGCTATAGATGAAGGTGCAGAATTTTGCCTGTGCGTTGAGCAGATGACATTATACAGCAGGGTTCTTTATAGTGTCAATCCTACCATGACACGGGACCTCGTTTATTTTAAGTTCCTATCCGAAAGAACTGTGACTTTCATTTCGTAATGCCGAGTGCTTGGCGAAAGAACAGTCAAGTCTTGGGTCAGACCCAGCCGGGGATCGAACCCAACCTCCCGCTTACGGAGCGGGCACATTACCAACTGAGCTACCGCAGTGGTTCAAGAACAGAGATGGTAAGCTAATTAAACTACATGGCTACTTAAATGTTTCAGGTCCACACGACTTTTTTACTACCTTATTGAAGATAGAAATATTTGCAGCACACATGATATACAGCGGTACTTTTATTTTTAAGTTTCTGAAATCAATTCAGCAGCCTGTGTATTTGCTTTAACTTTCTAGTATTTGAACAAATGAACTGTTTTTGTCTTTGCAACCATAAGGATTCTTGGCTTAACTTTTTGGTATTTGAACAAAATACATGATGACGTTTTGAAGTGAACAGCTTTGTCTTAAGCTTCCCAACGATCATGATAATTTCAATGTCTCTGAAACTTTCTTTGTGTTATTCCGAAATCTATTGACATGGATCATCCTGTATTATGATCTGAGAAAATCAAGATATATCATTCTAATTGACCGCCTAAAGACCATATTTTGGTAATAAAATCCAAATTAACTGGAAAAATCACTTCTACATTAGGTATTCCTGATTTTATGATGATTATTTTCTTGTTCAAGTGGGAAAATGGTTAGTTTCTCACTTTACCATTAATTTTCTAATCCAATTTCGGATTTTTTATGACAATTTTTTGCTTTCTGTTTACACATTACCATGAATTACACCTACTGAAGAAAAACACGCATTTATGTACTGGATAAGGATTGTACGTTCACACATTACCACGAATTGCACCTACTGAAGAAAAACACGCATTTATGTACTGAATAAGGATTGTACGTTCACACATTACCACGAATTGCACCTACTGAAGAAAAACACGCATTTATGTACTGAATAAGGATTGTACGAGACCAGTTGCTCGAAGCTTGATTAGTTCAATACAAATTTAAAATATCAATTAAAATCAACATATCATTATTAATTTTATATTTTCATAACAATTTGCTTTAATTTTTTATAAGTCTATCTATTTTTAAATTTTCAGCTTTAATATCACAACATAATTGAAAAGAATGCAAGATTTAAATTTTGACTAATCAACTGATTAAACTTATCAAGCTTTGAAGATTCAAGATTTTTTATTAAACTCTGTACCACAGAGGTGGTATTGGAAGGTAAACTGTACAATATATATCTATATACAATGGCAGTACACATATTACAAAATTATATTACAACAAAATATTATTTTACATGTTATAAATAGAAAAAATGAAATAAAGTTGATATTTAAGTATAATATTTTAAAACTTCTTTTAGAAATTTGCATAAATTTAATAGTTCTACTTAATTTGTACTAGTCGTTAACATGTGTAATTTGAGAATATTAGGTCTGATATAATATTTTTTTCTTATATATTATTATTACATCTATCATATGACATATGAAGAGTAGCTGGGGTGAAACATTTTTTTGTATTTTAACTTTTCACCTTATTTCTGGTTGATATTGCGAGAAATACCTTTGCAACACAAAAGCAATGCAAATATTATAGTCCATATCTTTCACTTCTGTAGCTTATGTTCAACTACAATGCCTTCCACAACTCCGTTAGTTTTACATCAAACCATTTTCAAATATCATGCAAAAAGTGTTTCCACTTGTACACTTGGTCACATATTAGACAAGCAAAATTGTTTTGTACGGCATTTATGCGTGTGCATTTGTTGAATATTTTTAAAACTTCAAAAGGATAATACGGATGGTTGCAGTTGTGTTTCTGGTACATTTGTAACCATTTTGAAACCCTTAATGAACCTTAATAAGTTTTGTTTATGGAACATAGCAATTAATTCTATCACAATTATCTATTTGTTCGTATTCGCACGTGTGGTTAACTTTTAATAATACATATATTTTATTTTTTTTATAGTGTTAATTCCATGTTTGCTCAGGGTTTAACAAAATAAGTATGCTCGATCCTGGATACAGTGATTACGGCAGTAGCGGATCATTAGTGCAATATTCACTGCTCCCCGAAAAAATCATCGCAGCCGATTGTAATTTTTTGGTACTAGCAATTGACATTTCCCCACTGTTTCAAATTATCATTAGATGATAAAAATCGTCCGACTATAAGTATGGGCAATCCACCCGTTTTGTATCCCATGTATTTACGTCAGTAACGAATCAATTTGTGAGTAGCGGATCACGCCACCTAGTGTCAAGAAAACGATAGGGAATCAACTCAAAACATGATTAGTTTGAGTTTTTATCATTCAATTGCAAAAAATACAAATTATGAAACAATATAAAAAATTTAACCGTAATATATCAACAAATAACATGATTTAAATAAATAAAAAAAAACCAAATCATCAACAGGTTTCTGATATAAATGTAATAATAAATTAAGTCAATTAACATTGTCTTGAATACTGAAATTTATTATATAATCTACTCAATAATCCATGTAATACGGTCATACAATAAAAATCGTATTGAATGAGTATGACGTCATAAAAGCGTAAAAGGCATGATCATTCCAGAGTGACGTCACATAATTGACCTAGTTCACAATTGTTTGTTTCATTTCACACTGTTTGTTGATTCTAATTAAGCTGATACTTTTCTTCTAAAAAGAAGATACATTGTATTTAAATTGAAAATGTTTGTTTTGTTTTTGTATCTTGCGGACAGACTATTGTTTACTTTTAATATTTCAGCAGATGTACTTTTGGCGCATGTACACAGTTACGTGAAATTGTTGTGTTTCGGTCAATCAGCTGTTTTCTTATAATGAGAAGACAAGTTTTAAATCTACGAAAAACCCGTTTTTATGGGATTATATAATAAATAGAATCTTGCATTCGTGTTTATGCAATATTGAATTTATTAAACTCGTTGAATAATGTTTTATGCAACTCGCCAAGGCTCGTTGCATAAAAAATTATTCAACTCGTTTAATAAATTCAATATTACATAAACACTCATGCAAGATCCTCTATATAAAAGCAAAGATTGGTGAAGAAAATAAAATAATATTGTGCCTTATGTTTTATGACATACTGTTGTCCATGAAGATTTTATTTTAACAAGAACAGTGTATACAAACAACGATACATATTGGGAGTGTACAATGTGCATCATATGTCCAAAATTGTTACCAGACAAAAATATAGAATGAAATAAAACTTTCATGGTCTTAATCATAAAAGTATAAAGAATGGATTGGATATTAATTAATGTATAATTTCTATATATTCGAATCTTATATTGATTATCCTTCAAGCATGATAATTATGGTTTCTTTAAAACGCCCATTGATCTGGTATTATCATGATAAATAAGATAGCGGCATAGCATGACAATGGACCCATCTTTCTCATGGGGTCAAGGAGGGAAGCTAGGCCTGGTTCTCCAATGGTCTCTGCATTGTTTATTTACAATTTACTACAACATATATATATATATATATACATCAGGCGCAAAATTAATTTTTTTCTTAAGAAATATTACGAATCCCCATTTTCATTAGCCTTTTGAGAGGCCCCCTGTTTACAGTGCTCAGCTGATCCGTTATTGCCGTACTTGCACCCTTCGGAAAACGGGTTTATTTTTTATTGTCAAGAACTGTAAAGCTCAATAAAAGTTTATGTCTTGAAAGAAGATATATTAACGGTTGTAAATAGCTATTGCAATCATTTCAAATTACCTTTGAAAGTATTGAACACGTCGTCCGAATCGAAAGTAAGTGTTTGGAAAACACATCCGTGTCGTTGAGACGCTTATGACATTCGCATGAAAAAGCCAAGAATTAAAATAATAGGACGTTTATTAACATAAATGATATGTAGAATGAAGTAAATTTATCAGTATTACAGAAATATATCCGAACTTTATTGGTTTCTCGTAATGATAGGGAAAAAATCAACTTTATTTTAAAAAATGATCCGCTACTGACTGAGATCCGCTACTGCCGTAAGCACTGTATTATTTTGTCTTTAAATATCTCCGACAAACGGACGGACAGGCAGACGCTTATCTGAAGCTATATAAACAATGTGTTGTTGTCCGCCCTGTATCGTATTACATACGTTTTGTGTTGTAGCCCTCTTTAGTTACTTTCTGGCTATTGTCAAACATGTGCTATTTAGTCGTATCATGTCTTTTTGTATTCCATATATATCCTGATGTTGTCAGACATGGCTGGACCATAAACAATTCTTTTTTATCTTTTCTTTAACATTTTTCAATGGGACACCATCTGTTGCCGGCTCATGTTGATAATTCTAATTGTTATGTATGTAATACATATCATACTTTGTTGACATATTTTGTGAAGTAAAAACTTTAAAGCTTAAAAAGATAAATCACAAGGATGGTTAATACTGCCTTCAATACACCTTATTTAATTTGAGTCTACACAAAACACAGCTAAAATGTCTTCAGATGATGACGTCATGAACTGTTATGAGTTCAATAGTGAGTATATTTTAAGTAATTAATTATCCAACAGACCCACAATTATCGAGATCCTGTGCATTTTCAAGCTTGACTTATATTCTTCTTGAGTAACATGTGTAATGGCCGATCCAAACTGCTTTGGTGTCGAATTATGCGAAATGTTATTGAAATTAATGCAGTTTTTATTTGAACGTTTTAGCACTGACAAGACCTTTAAAGTTTCATAATTCATGACACCAAGACATATATTTGGTAAGATATAATTTGGTTCCTTTGAGTATCTTTTTTACATCGTGAAAAAATTTGGTTTCACAATTTTGGTCCAAGCACTACTGATTAGGAATTGTATTTCGAAACGACCGTCTAGTGCTGTAAAATTATCACTGGCATAATAGATAATTTGCTCATAATTTTCATAGGAGGATGAACAGTGTTAATTGTTTATTTTAAATCTGTTCCAAATTCCACGAATTCATTGATATATGCAATTAGTTACATCGTAGGTTCATGAGGGTAATGAGGTCATCCTTTTGTTGAAACATGTAATGATGTCATATTTTGTGTATACACAATTATTCAATTCAATATTACCAGAAGTCAAAAGCAAAACCTTTCATTACTTTTTACACAATGACATCAACTTCATCTCCTAGTCTAATTTATTTTTTAGAAAACTTTATGTTTATTGATGTATTGGGGCTTTATTTGGACTGGCCATAACAAATCTTAAAACCATTTTGAAATGAGCGAATTTTCCTATGTGTAACCGGCTGTGGTTCGATGTAAACAAAACACTACATCCGTTTAAAATGTTTATTGAAGAAACTTCGATGTTAAATTATATTTTACAATTCTTCAACGAGTAGATCACAAACCCTGTAATTAAATAAACAAAAACATCTTACAACCTGTTTCCCCTATTTCAAACATATTACATTTACGATCATCACGTGATCAGTTAACATCACGTGACCGGCATAAAAAAATGGGCGCGACAACAATAACACGCTTATACTATGCAAAAATATATGGTCACCTTTATCCGTAATTTACACCATTATATTAAATGAAAGAGATCAATCTTATTACATCAAAATGATCAAAAATATATTTACTTTCAAACCTTTAACATTATAAAAGTTTATATAAATGTATTAATGAAAAATATTTATCTGGAAATGTGGTAACTATTATGATAGACAGATCGTAAAAATAACGTACCACAAAGCTTTGAAAAATATGTACTTTACAAAATTATTACTATATAACCAGAATATAAAAATAACGTTAATGCATACCCTCAATATGGTTTAGAGGTTCTCCGTGACCTTTACATGGCATTCATAATGTTCTCACTATAACCTGTATACAAAAATACACTGGTAAGTACAGATACACACTGTACACTGTATATATTATTCACATACTGGAATATATCCACAATTTATGGGATTTCAACAGAATTACCGATATTACAGGTTCTCTTATCCAATTACAGATTGGGTATTTTTTTACTATTAAATTATTGTTATAAAATTCTCTCATCCTTGCTTGAAATGTTAAAAGTGCAGTGCATAAAATAAATGATAATGAAAACTAGAATATGTAATATAAAATGTTTAAGACCAAGAAATTATCGAATATGCCAAAATCATATGAAATGGCTAAACCAAGAAATGAACCAATATTTAAGTGTATAGAAAACAACAGAAAGAGATAATAGTTGTAAAGATGTACTTACAACTTAGGAACAAACTCTAAACTTGAAATACTTTGAGATGACAAAGAAACTACATCTTGCCAATGCAAAAATCTCCACCCAAGTGTCAGAAAACCAACCCAACAAGTTTTTCAGAACAATGAATCAATGACCCATAACTCATTAGCATATGTACATGCAGAATAAGGTTAATAAAGAAAGAAATCAAGTATTAGCTTTTACAAAAGACATCACACAACATGACAATGTAATACATAGTTATAGACAAACACAAACAAGACAAATTGCATTATTATGACTATAAACACCTACAAAACAATATAAACATATTTGATTAGTTCAGCTAATACCTACAAAGAAAAATATCAGCTAATACCTACAAAGAAAAATAAAATATTAAAATTAATGAAATAAGTAAAATAGAAAATGACATAAAAACCCACACTGTCACATATGCAAGATAAGTTAGTGTGTCAGCTTGTTCTTTATTTCTTGTATCAGTGGAAAATACATGTCATACAATATTTCTATGAAATAATGTGGTATTGTTAAATGTATTTGTTGTATTTTTGTTTTCTCTGGAACGGACAAATGTGGATTTGTAGATATATATGAGAGTAAACTGTATTAAGATACATGTCATGTCAACAAAAGGTGTCAGGATTTCCAGATTTACACAGTATCTGCAATTATCCGACTGTGTTTACAGAACTTAATGCATGATAGCTCATAAGAGATTTACCACAGTAAGAAAAAAAGTTTGAATAAAAGCGACACAAATAACTGAAACGTATGAAAGGCACACAGTCTAACCTGTTTGTAAAGGTCACGAAAGGGAACCAGTAAAAGTGTCCTTTATAGACAGATGGTCCTTGTCCTTTTACCGGCCTTTTTAAGCAGGTGGCCCTTAACACACGTTTGTCTATTTAAGGTAGTTCCATACCATGGTGACGTCGTCGTTTTGTGCGTACGGTCGAAATGTCTGATTTGACGTCTTTTTTATCTATGACGTCACGAATGTGTGGTCTTCGGCGCCTACAGAATTATTGCGGGAACGCTGTTATGCTATCATTCAGTAGAATAATTTTCTGCATTCACAAAAGATTAGAATTCACAATATCAATTCTGTGCACTATTTTAAGAAGAAAATGTATATTGTACATAACGGAAAGTAGGTAGATCTACATTGTTGAGAGTACTATTCTAAATAATTGTAAGATTTGAGTACACATTTAATTTTTGAAGACGGTATTTTAATTGCCGCTTTATTTTTGTTTTTTCGGAGAGTAGGACACAAACTGACGATTCTCCAATAAAAATACTGTATGATAATTTTTCTCGGTGTCAAATTTTAGCAGTTTGACTATGCTCTTGTATTTGCGTTTCATTCAGCGGCCTAGAATCAAGAACGCTTCATCAGTGTATACGAGTTCCCTTTCCACTTTTAACTGATCTGTGTTGGGTAACGGTTGCTATGGGTTTCTATGGGTGACAGACCATATTATATTTAAATTGATTTTGTTTTACACAACCAAATAGCTCACAATCAGTGGGTTTTTTTTTATTTGTTAATACCGAACGAAAAACATTGAGTTCATAATAGTATCCTAGGACAATATTGGTAACTTCTTAAGTAAGGAATTAGGCTTTTTTCTTGTTTCAGGATTTTGACGCAATTTTATGAAAAAAGTAGCTTGACGACCCCCTAATTTTTGTTTCCGAATATCAAACTTATATAGTCATTTGCAATATATGTGAAAATCAGGGGTAGTATTCGACTTAGTTTTTTAAAAATCTACAAATTAACGAAAGGGTGTTACTTTCAGTTTTCCGGAAATGAATTGTTCTCTCTTGATAGGTGGCGCTGTAGAAAAATACCACGTGACCGGAAGTAAAATTTCATTGGTCCAAATAATCTTTGTGACATAATGGTTAATTTAAATGCAAGAGACTTTTGGTTTCTAAGCATGACAAAAAATTATTAAAGCTTATTTGTTGATAACAGTAGTTATTACTTTGATCATTTATGTCGTGAAAATGACCACCAAGTGGCGCTTCAGAACTTCTCAAGCAAGTCGAATACCTACCCTGAAATTTTGGCATGCTGAATGGTTTATGCCCATGTACAACATATCAAAATTGCAATATGTGTTTTCAGGCGATTTGTAAAGTATGGAACTACCTTAAGTTTGTATAGATTTTTTGAAGATTTTGGCGTTATTTGCAAAACTCATTTATAGCTAAATCCTTAAAAATCCTTAGTTCAACGTAACTTTTAAATATAGTCATTTGGGGCTGGAGATAATGTACTTGATGCATTTATAGTATAGAAACAACGGCATAAAACGTGGAGAATAAGAATACATGTTGTGTAAAACAAATTATTATACCTCATGTAAATGTCTTCAACTATTATTTATAATCAGGCGTTAATTAACAACGTTAGAACAGCTGATCAACATTTTCATGTAACATTGCCATATTCACAAGAAAACCTAGTATTTTGTTTCTCAAGAAAATTCCAGAAATAGCTGTAACCAAGGCGTTTAGTCTAGACTATACATTCTAAACTATTGTTGTCAGGGGCGGTAATGTACTTCACGCCACGGAATGGAAGGTAGTAATCGTAGAAGTTTTTGAACAAGATGAACGAAATGATAAAACAAATAATGTTCTCATTGCCTGTCACCCAGGGTGCATATAATCGTCCCCGGGGAGACAATCCTCAATATTAATTTAAACAACTACTGATTCATATAACAACACACATTTACTGATTGTAAACTTTCCTACTGTGGGCATCACAAAACTATTTTAAAGCACCACCAATGTATGTGCCGTTTTATCAAATGTGAATGAAGTTTTAATCGAAAAAAACTCAAAACTCGACCATGGCAGCAGTTTTAACTCAATTAAGATAAGATGAAGTTAGATTAGACGAGCACGGTATAACTATTTTCCAAAATTATGAGAAAATCTTTGACCTCTTAAATCATGCTAAAGAAAATATGAGATTTATATGTGTATATATTACCACATGAAAGCTTTATATTCGGGTCAATCAAAATTACTTAATCCATTTACCATAGTTATTGAATAATAAAAACGGTTGTTTTATAGTAGTTTCCATCGATACTAACATTTATAGGTTAAAGCTCAAATACATCAGTATTCCAATGAATAGACTTTGGCAAAACACCGTAGAAGTTTGGACTAATGACGCAGTTCACATTAATTATAATAATTTTATTGAGACTTTGGTATCGTGTTCGGTAAAATTACCAATGCCCGGAAATGGTATATATGACCTTTACATGTATGTGGCTGTAGTATCGTGTTGGAAGAATTATATGAAAACTACTGAACTCTATAAGGAAATAAAGAAATGGAGTTAATGCTTACCAAAGAAATGTTTTATATTCAATTTGGATAAACAAGATTTCCTTATCTATTTATAAATGAAACGGAAGTAGAATCAAGGCAAACAGTTTCGATAAGGGTTTTGAGCAAGCCTACGTATAATTCAGAACGAACTTTAGAATGTCTTAGAAATAAAAAAAAATGTATACTTGTTATGTCAAACAACTAAAAGTTTAGATTGTTTGGATAATAAAGGCATATTTGGAGAAATGTTTTAGATAAAAGCTTTCATTGAAGAATAAAAAGGATGTGAAAAATATTTTATGTAAGATTATTGGTTCTCTGGGGCTTGCAACATTTGATAAAACTATTTTACTATATGCACAATATATTTAGCCGATACAATACACCATGTAATACACTAAAATAAGAATGATTTATGAGCATTTATGGAAAAGGGTACTACGGTATTTGAATTGCTTTATTAATGGAAGACCTCAGACTCTACCTCACTCCAGTGAAAATTAAATTCTATCAATATTAATACATAGTAAATAAATGCACCCGTTAAGTTTAAAATACCTTAATGTTTAAATTAAGGGGTGTGGTATTTTCGGTCATATTGAAATGGTATGTTTTCCGAATATAAAAATCAAATTGCATAAGTTTAATGTTTAAATGAATGTTAGGATATAAGTATCTCAAATATATAATTCTAAATACAAATTTTAAGAATAGAAATGTAGATTTTCATTATGGCATGTTGAAGCATGCTTGCTTTTGTCTTAATATAAAATAATATTTTCTGCAGAAAATGTAAAACATTTAAAACATCATCGCTTCAAATAATCTTAAATAACTTTCTTACTAAATAGTTGGTTATTTTTACGTAACATTTTCTGGCGTAAAATGTCGAGTAACAATTTGAAATCGGGATCAAATCGAATACCGGCGAAAAATGTTTATGTTTTAATGTTTGTGGTGCCAGGTCTGAGTATATTAATATCTCCTATATATTTTATGTAATGTCATATTTTTTGCATAAACAATTATTCAATTTAATATTTCCAGAACTCGAATGCAAAGTCCCTTATAATAAATTACAAACTAATATATTTCATATCCTAGTCTGATATTTTAGAAAAGCGTTATGTTAATTGATATATCGGGTCTTGCGATAGACTAAAACAAATCTAATTTGTAAGATAATTTAATGTGTCACCTTGTCCTTTTTTTCTAGTATCAGTGGACAATACATGTCATACAATATTTCTATGGAATAATGTGGTATTATCAAATGTATCTGTTGTATTTATGTTTTCTCTCTAGAACGGGCAAATGTGGATTAATATAAAAGATTACAATGTATTAAGATACATGTCATGACAACAAAAGGTGTCTGGATTTCTTTAATACACAGTATCTGCACTTGTCTGACAATGTTTGGAAAAATGAATGATAGCTCATAAGAGACTATAACAATAAGAAACAATTGAATAAATGCAACACAAATAAATGAAACATATAAAAGATATATTTGTTTGTATTGGGGTTTTAAAGGTTTTGGCATTAAATACAAAAAACCCTCTTGTATATCTAAAATATATTAAAATCATTGTTTGTTCCTAACTTACATTTTAACATATATAGGCGGCAGTTGGAGCTGAAGACATTTTACTCGACAGTTTTATAGTAAAGAACCAACGGCATAAAACCTTGAGAATAAGATTAAAACAAATTATTATACCCCACATGTATTTACACACATTTCATTGGATGTTTTTCACTTGTAAATGAAAAATCTTCTGAATGTGTAAATGCTAGTGTCTTTGAAAACGATAACATGTTTGATATTGAAGGTGATAGTTATTTATCAGATGTACAAATTAGTGAAATCATCTATGGCAATAATATTGATCTTCCGGTATCTAAAGAGTCACAAAATGTAACTTTACCTCCTGAACAAATACTATCTAGTCATAACAACACTGTTAATGTCTTGAAGCAAATTGAAAATGTATCAAATTGTCCAGCAGTAAATATTACTGGCTCTGTAGTTAATTTTACAGTAAATATTAATATGTGAAAAATTAAAAACCGGCTTTTTTGCTTAATTTGAGTAAAATCAATTTTATTCTTAATATAAATATTGTCTGTGTTTTTTCCACATGATAAGTTTTGTTTCGGTATAATAAAATAATAATATCCCTCTAGATATGTAGGCATCATGTTATTTTACCTCATGAAAATGTCTTCATCTATGATTAGTTAATTTATAATCACGCGTTAATTAACAGCATTGGAACTGCCTAACAACATTGTCATCTAACATTTCCATATTCACAAAAAACAAGTATTTTGCTTGTCAAGGAAATTCCAGAGTAGCTTTAGCCAAGGCGTTTAGTCTATACTATTCACTCTAAACTATTGTTGTCAGGGGCGGTAATGTACTTCACGCAACAAAATGGACGATAGTAATAAAAGTTTTTGAACAAGATGAACGAAATGATAAAGTAAATAATGTTATCATTGCCTGTAACCCAGGGTGGGATCGTCCCCAGAGATACAATTCTCAATATTAATTTAAACAATTACTGATTTATATTATAGCACACATTCACTGATTGTAAACTTTCTTACTTTCGGCATCACAAAAGTGTATTTTAAAGCACCACAAATGTATATGTCGTTTTACAAAATGCGAATGAAATTTTGTCGGAAAAAGAAACTCAAAACTTGATCATAGTAACAGTTTTAACTCAATTCAGATAAAATGATGTTAGGTTAGACGAAGACGGTATAACTATTGTCCAAAATTATGAGAAAATCTTTGACTTCCAAAAACATGCTAAATACAATATTAGATAAACTGTATATATATGCGTATATATTGCCACATGAATGCTTTATATTCGGATCAATCAAATGTACTTAAGCCATTAATCATAGGTATCGAATTATATAAAAACGTTTGTTACTTCTTACAGTAGGCGTTTTTCATAGTAATTCCCCTTGATACTTACAGATATAGGCCAAACCCACCTCAAAGACACTAGCTTTTCAGTGAATAGACTCTGGAAAAATATCGTAGAATTGTTTGGATGAATGACGCAGTTCACATTAATTATAATTTTATTGAGACTGTGATGTTGTGTCGGGGAAAATTACCAAAAAGAAATTTTATGCCTGGAAACGGTATATATATGATCAAAAACATACTAATCTATGTCCGAATCATAATCCAGAAGCAAAGTAAAAACTTTGGAACTGACAAGTTAGGTTAGACACGTGACTTCCACCAGGGAAGTGAGGCCGGGTGCTCCGAAAGGGTAAGCATCTCCTGTTTAGCTAGCTACATCCGCCACGTGTGTAATCAAAATTGTGTGAAAGGAACATGGAACTATGAGATAAGATATCCAGGGCAATCCATGACCTATATATTATGCGACTGTGGTATAGCGTTGCCCAGAGTAATAGGAAAACTATTGATCTCTATAAGGAAATAAAGAAACAGGGTTTATGCTTACCAAAGAAACGTTTTATATTCACTTTGGATGAATTAGATTGCCTTAAGTCGTTAAACATATCTACTAACGAGAAAGTAGAATCAAGACAAAGAGTTTCGATAAGGGTTTTAGCAAGCCTCTATATCTGTTATAACGAACTTTCGGGTGCTGTTTGGATAATAAAGGCATATTTGGAGAAAAGTTTTATTCAAAAGTTTCCATTGAAGAATAAAATGGATATATATATATATATTGTTTCTAATACTATGTATAAGATTAATGGTTCTCTGGGGCTGGTTACATTTGATAAAACCATTTTACTATATGTGCAATATACTCGGCGGATACAATGCACTATATATTTGTAATGCACTGAAATAAGAATGATTTATGACCATTTATAGAAAAGCGTACTACCGTATTCGAATTGCTTTATTAATAGCAGACCCCTGTCTCTATCTCCATTGAAAAATAAATTCTATCAATATTAATACATAGTAAATAAATGCACTCGTTAAGTTTAAATGCATGTATGTTAAAATATTGAGTGTGGTGTTTTCGATTATATTATAATTTTATTCATGGAATTAGTTACATCGTAGGTTCATGAGGGTAATGAGGTCGTCCTTTTGTTGAAACATGTAATGATGTCATATTTTGTGTATACACAATTATTCAATTCAATATTACCAGAAGTCAAAAGCAAAACCTTTTATTACTTATAACACAATGACATCAACTTCATCTCCTAGTCTAGTTTATTTTTTAGAAAACTTTATGTTTATTGATGTATTGGGGCTTTATTTGGACTGGCCATAACAAATCTTAAAACCATTTTGAAATGATGAGCGAATTTCCCTATGCAAGATAAGTAAGTGTGTCAGCTTGTTCTTTATTTCTTGTATCAGTGGAAAATACATGTCATACAATATTTCTATGGAATAATGTGGTATTGTTAAATGTATCTGTTGTATTTATGTTTTCTCTAGAACGGACAAATGTGGATTTGTAGATATATATGAGAGTAAAATGTATTAAGATACATGTCATGTCAACAAAAGGTGTCTGGATTTCCAGATTTACACAGTATCTGCAATTGTCCGACTGTGTTCAGGGAACATAATGCATGATAGCTCATAAGAGATTTACCACAGTAAGAAAAAAAGTTTGAATAAAAGCGACACATATAACTGAAACGTATAAAAGGCACACAGTCTAACCTGTTTGTAAAGGTCACGAAAGGGAACCAGTAAAAGTGTCCTTTATAGACAGATGGTCCTTGTATAAATATAGAGCAGTTGGGATAAAATTTTACCGGCCTTTTTAAGCAGATGGCCCTTATATAGAGGTGGTCTTTAACACACGTTTGTCTATTTAAGTTTGTATAGATTTTTTGAAGATTTTGGCGTTATTTGCAAAACTCATTTATATCTAAATCCTTAAAAATCTTTAGTTCAACGTAACTTTTAAATATAGTCATTTGGGGCTGGAGATAATGTACTTGATGCATTTATAGTATAGAAACAACGGCATAAAACGTAGAGAATAAGAATAAAACAAATTATTATACCTCATGTAAATGTCTTCAACTATTATTTATAATCAGGCGTTAATTAACAACGTTAGAACAGCTGATCAACATTTTCATGTAACATTGCCATATTCACAAGAAAACCTAGTATTTTGTTTCTCAAGAAAATTCCAGAAATAGCTGTAACCAAGGCGTTAAGTCTAGACTAAACATTCTAAACTATTGTTGTCAGGGGCGGTAATGTACTTCACGCCACGGAATGGAAGGTAGTAATCGTAGAAGTTTTTGAACAAGATGAACGAAATGATAAAACAAATATTGTTCTCATTGCCTGTCACCCAGGGTGCATATAATCGTCCCCGGGGAGACAATCCTCAATAATAATTTAAACAACTACTGATTCATATAACAACACACATTTACTGATTGTAAACTTTCCTACTGTGGGCATCACAAAACTATTTTAAAGCACCACTAATGTATGTGCCGTTTTATCAAATGTGAATGAAGTTTTAATCGAAAAAAAAAAAACCTCAAAACTCGACCATGGCAGCAGTTTTAACTCAATTGAGATAAGATGAAGTTAGATTAGACGAGCACGGTATAACTATTTTCCAAAATTATGAGAAAATCTTTGACCTCTTAAATCATGCTAAAGAAAATATGAGATTTATATGTGTATATATTACCACATGAAAGCTTTATATTCGGGTCAATCAAAATTACTTAATCCATTTACCATAGTTATTGAATGATAAAAACGGTTGTTTTATAGTAATTTCCATCGATACTAACATTTATAGGTTAAAGCTCAAAGACATCAGTATTCCAATGAATAGACTCTGGCAAAAACACCGTAGAAGTTTGGACAAATGACGCAGTTCACATTAATTATAATTTTATTGAGACTTTGGTATCGTGTTCGGTAAAATTACCAATGCCCGGAAATGGATATATGACCTTTACATGTATGTGGCTGTAGTATCGTGTTGGAAGAATTATATGAAAACTACTGAACTCTATAAGGAAATAAAGAAATGGAGTTAATGCTTACCAAAGAAATGTTTTATATTCAATTTGGATAAACAAGATTTCCTTATCTATTTATAAATGAAACGGAAGTAGAATCAAGGCAAACAGTTTCGATAAGGGTTTTGAGCAAGCCTACGTATAATTCAGAACGAACTTGAAATAAAAAAATGTATACTTGTTATGTCAAACAACTAAAAGTTTAGATTGTTTGGATAATAAAGGCATATTTGGAGAAATGTTTTAGATAAAAGCTTTCATTGAAGAATAAAAAGGATGTGAAAAATATTTTATGTAAGATTATTGGTTCTCTGGGGCTTGCAACATTTGATAAAACTATTTTACTATATGCACAATATATTTAGCCGATACAATACACCATGTAATACACTAAAATAGAATGATTTATGAGCATTTATGGAAAAGGGTACTACGGTATTTGAATTGCTTTATTAATGGAAGACCTCAGACTTTACCTCACTCCAGTGAAAATTAAATTCTATCAATATTAATACATAGTAAATAAATGCACTCGTTAAGTTTAAAATACCTTAATGTTTAAATTAAGGGGTGTGGTATTTTCGAGCATATTGAAATGGTATGTTTTCCGAATATAAAAATCAAATTGCATAAGTTTAATGTTTAAATGAATGTTAGGATATAAGTATCTCAATATAATTCTAAATACAAATTTTAAGAATAGAAATGTAGATTTTCATTAGGCATGTTGAAGCATGCTTGCTTTTGTCTTACTATAGAATAATATTTTCTGCAGAAAATGTAAAACATTTAAAACATCATCGCTTCAAATAATTTTAAAAAACTTTGTTACTGAATAGTTGGTTATTTTACGTAACATTTTCTGGCGTAAAATGTCGAGTAACAATTTGAAATCGGGATCAAATCGAATACCGGCAAAAAAAATATGTTTTAATGTTTGTGGTGCCAGATCTGAGTATATTAATATCTCCTGTCATATTTTTTGCATAAACAATTATTCAATTTAATATTTCCAGAACTCGAATGCAAAGTCCCTTATAATAAATTACAAACTAATATATTTCATATCCTAGTCTGATATTTTAGAAAAGCGTTATGTTAATTGATATATCGGGTCTTGATTTGCGATAGACCAAAACAAATCTAATTTGTAAGATAATTTAATGTGTCACCTTGTCCTTTTTTTCTAGTATCAGTGGACAATACATGTCATACAATATTTCTATGGAATAATGTGGTATTATCAAATGTATCTGTTTTATTTATGTTTTCTCTCTAGAACGGGCAAATGTGGATTAATATAAAAGATTACAATGTATTAAGATACATGTCATGACAACAAAAGGTGTCTGGATTTCTTTAGTACACAGTATCTGCACTTGTCTGACAATGTTTGGAAAAATGAATGATAGCTCATAAGAGACTATAACAATAAGAAACAATAGAATAAATGCAACACAAATAAATGAAACATATAAAAGATATATTTGTTTGTATTGTGGTTTTAAATGTTTTGGCATTAAATACAAAAAACCCTCTTGTATATCTAAAATATATTAAAATCATTGTTTGTTCCTAACTTACATTTTAACATATATAGGCGACAGTTTGAGCTGAAAACAATTTACTCGACAGTTTTATAGTAAAGAACCAACGGCATAAAACGTAGAGAATAAGATAAAAACAAATTATTATACCCCACATGTATTTACACGCATTTCATTGGATGTTTTTCTGATATCTAAAGAGTCACAAAATGTAACTTTACCTCCTGAACAAATACTATCTAGTCATGACAACACTGTTAATGACTTGAAGCAAATTGAAAATTATCAAATTGTCCAGCAGCAAATATTACTGGTTCTGTAGTTAATTTTACCTTAAATATTAATATGTGAAAAATTAAAAACCGGCTTTTTTGCTTAATTTGAGTAAAATCAATTTTATTCTAAATATAAATATTGTCTGTGTTTTTTCCAAGTGATAAGTTTTGTTTCGGTATAATAAAATAATAATATCCCTCTAGATATGTAGGCATCATGTTATTTTACCTCATGAAAATGTCTTCATCTATGATTAGTTAATTTATAATCACGCGTTAATTAACAGCATTAGAACTGCCGATCAACATTGTCATCTAACATTTCCATATTCACAAAAAACAAGTATTTTGCTTGTCAAGGAAATTACAGAATAGCTTTAGCCAAGGCGTTTAGTCTATACTATTCACTCTAAGCTATTGTTGTCAGGGGCGGTAATGTACTTCACGCCACAAAATGGACGATAGTAATAGATGTTTTTGAACTAGATGATCGAAATGATAAAGTAAATAATGTTATCATTGCCTGTAACCCAGGGTGGGATCGTCCCCGGAGATACAATCCTCAATATTAATTTAAACAATTACTGATTTATATTATAGCACACATTCACTGATTGTAAACTTTTTTACTTTCGGCATCACAAAAGTGTATTTTAAAGCACCACAAATGTATATGTCGTTTTACAAAATGCGAATGAAATTTTGGTCGGAAATGAAACTCAAAACTTGATCATAGTAACAGTTTTAACTCAATTCAGATAAAATGATGTTAGGTTAGACGAACACGGTATAACTATTGTCCAAAATTATGAGAAAATCTTTGACTTCCAAAAACATGCTAAATACAATATTAGATAAACTGTATATATGCGTATATATTGCCACATGAATGCTTTATATTCGGGTCAATCAAATTTACTTAAGCCATTAATCATAGGTATCGAATTATATAAAAAAACGTTTGTTACTTCTTAAAGTAGGCGTTTCATAGTAATTTCCCTTGATACTTACAGATATAGGCCAAACCTCAAAGACACCAGCTTTTCAGTGAATAGACTCTGGAAAAATATCGTAGAAGTTTGGATGAATGACGCAGTTCACATTAATTACAATTTTATTGAGACTGTGATGTCGTGTTGGGTAAAATTACCAAAAAGAATTTTTATGCCTGGAAACGGTATATATATGATCAAAAACAAACATACTAATCCATGTCCGAATCATAATCCAGAAGCAAACTAAAAACTTTGGAACTGACAAGTTAGGTTAGACACGTGAACTTTCACCAGGGAAGTGAGGCCGGGTGCTCCAGAAGAGTAAGCACCTCCTGTTTAGCTAGCTACACCCGCCACGTGTTGAATCAAAATTGTGTGAAAGGAACATGGAACTATGAGACATCAAATATATCCAGGGCAATCCATGACCTATATATTATGTGACTGTGATTGCCCAGAGTAATAGGAAAACTATTGATCTCTATAAGGAAATAAAGAAACAGGATTTATGCTTACCAAAGAAACGTTTTATATTCACTTTGGATGAATTAGATTTCCTTAAGTCGTTAAACATATCTACTACATATTTACAAATAACGAGGAAGTAGAATCAAGACAAACAGTTTCGATAAGGGTTTTTAGCAAGCCCTCTATATCATGTATAACTTTCGGATGCTGTTTGGATAATAAAGGCATATTTGGAGAAAAGTTTTATACAAAAGTTTTCATTGAAGGATAAAATGGATTTTTATATATACATTTTGTATATATATACGATTAATGGTTCTCTGGGGCTGGTAACATTTGATAAAACCATTTTACTATATGTACAATATACTCGTCGGATACAATGCACTATATATTTGTAATGCACTGAAATAAGAATGATTTATGACCATTTATAGAAAAGCGTACTACCGTATTCGAATTGCTTTATTAATAGCAGACCCCTGTCTCTATCTCCATTGAGAAATAAATTCTATCAATATTAATACATAGTAAATAAATGCACTCGTTAAGTTTAAAATGCATTTATGTTAAAATACTGAGTATGGTGTTTTCGATTATATTATAATTTTATTGTTTCTGAATATAAAAATGAAATTAAAGGAGTTAAAATGAATTTTAGGATATGAGTATCTCAAATGTATAATTCTGAATACTAATTTTGAGAATACAAATGTAGACATATCATTATGGCGTGGTTAAGCACGCAAAAACTAGCATGACCTGCCAACTTCTCCTTAAGTCTGATTTTGGTTTGCGTTCTTTATTTTAACGTCCACGAAGACGCGAAATTATGAAATAGCGTCAAAGAAGGCGGGGTCAATTGCTCTGCAAGGATGAAAATTGTTGTTCCATTCACTGACAAAACCAGCGGATAAGAAATAAAAACCAATATTTTGTAATATTAAAAGATTACTCTTTTGCAAAGTCTAAGCAGAAATGTCAACAATTAATATTGTAAATATAAGAAATGAGTTTCATTTGTTGTGGTTTATGGGATATAAACAAGATTTTGGAAGTGGAAATTCTCATTCAATTAAGAAGCACTTTATGATAGAATTGCCAATTCCAAAATCTTGCTTATATCCCGTTATTTCAAAAATAACGTCGTTACTTAATAAATGATTAATTTACTTAACAGATGTCAAAGATTGCTTTCTGATGTAAGATTTTGTTTACACTTTGAAATTGGGATCAAATCGAATGACCCCGGCAGAAAAACTTTTCATATTTTAATGTTTGTGGTGCCAGACCTGAGTCTTATTATATTAATACCTCTTATATTTATACTTAGAAAATGTCACCAATCAGTCAACACCAAAGTCAAAATTTCGACATGTATCAATGTGCTTCCCTCGTAACACTTTTAATTAGACTGGAATTAAATGTAAAATGTTCTAAGTAACAGAAAATGCAATTAGAAAAATGTACAACATATATAAGCATGACTCGATTATTGACATGCCTTGATTACAGCGCAGTGCAATACTCGAGTTAATCATTAAGAAAACCCTTGATCTTGATAATGAATATATGATTTCAAATTTGATATGATTTCAAAGATTTTTTGTCCTTCATTAATTCAGTAAGTTGAGACATGTCTCTTTAGAACACGAGAACAAATATATGGTACTCTGCCTAATGCCCGAAATTCTAGCGTTTTGAAATTTGATATTATTTTCTTTTACTTTGGTACAATCAACACCTAGCATTATCAATTTTTATTTTGTTTTGTATTTGGTACAATCAACGTAGGGTAATTCCTATGTCACACACATTTTCTACGTGACAAGATGTGGTGAGTATTTTTCCACAGACACATATGTCTGTTTAACTTTATGTGTATTTTTATTGCTCTCGTCTGAAAGGGCAATGGTATTTTATACACACATTACAATCAGTACAGAGATGTGTGGGATACATTGCGTAGATATAAGGATATCGTATTCTGTTTTTAAATTCCAGATAACCAAAGTAAACACCAACACCATAATGTTACCTGTCAAAGTTAGAATGTATTATCTTATATCATTGTAGGATGACCAAAAACAAACATACCAATCAATGTCCAAATCAGAATCCCCAGACCAAAAACAAACATACCAATCAATGTCCAAATCACAATTCCCAAAACCAAAAATAAACATACCAAGTGAGGTCCAAATCACAATCCCAAAACCAAAAACAAACATAACAATCAATTTCCAAACCGCAATTCCAAAACCAAAAATAAACATAACAATCAATGTCAAAATCACAATTCCAAAATCAAAAACAAATATAACAATCAATGTCCAAATCACAATTCCCAAACCAAAAACAAACATACCAATTAATGTCCAAACCACGATTCCAAAACCAAAAAAAAAAAAAACAACAAAAAAACAAACATACCAATCAATGTCCAAACCAAAAAACAGACATACCAATCAATGTCCAAATCACAATTCCAACATACCAAATCAGAATCCCAAAAACATAATCAAACATACCAATCAATGTCCAAATCACAATTCCAAAATCAAAAACAAACATACAAATCAATGCCCAAATCAGAATCTTAAAACCAAAAACAAACATACCAATCAATGTCCAAATCACAATTCCAAAATCAAAAACAAACATAACAATCAATGCCCAAATCAGAATCTTAAAACCAAAAACAAACATACCAATCAATGTCCAAATCACAATTCCAAAATCAAAAACAAACATACAAATCAATGTCCAAATCACAATTCCAAAACCAAAAACAAACATAACAATCAATGTCCAAATCACAATTCCAAAACCAAAAACAAAGATACCAATCAATGTTCATATCACAATTTCAAAACCAAAAACAAACATATCAATCAATGTCCAAATCACAATCCCAAAACCAAAAAAACAAACAAAACAATCAGTGTACAAATCACAATTCGAAAAAAAACAAACATACCAATCCATGTCCAAACCACAACCCCAAAACCAAAATCAAACATACCAATCAATGTCCAAATCATAATCCCAAAACCAAACACAAACATACTAATCAATGTCCAAAATAACAATCCCAAAACCAAAACCAAACATACCAATCCATGTAAAAATGACAATAAAAAAAAAACAAAAAAAAAAACAAACAAACATAACAATCAATGTCCAAATCAGAATCCCAAAACCAAAAATCAAACATAAAAATCAATGTCCAAATCACGATCCCAAAACAAAAAATCAAACGTAACAATCAATGTCCAAATCACAATCGCAAAAACCAAAAACAAACATACCAATCAATGTCCAAATCACAATCGCAAAAACCAAAAACAAACATACCAATCAATGTCCAAATCATAATCCCAAAACCAAAAACAAACATACCAATCAATGTCCAAATCACAATTCTAAAATCAAAAACAAACATACCAATCAATGTCCAAATCAGAATTCCAAAACCAAAAACAAACATACCAATCAATGTCCAAATCACAATTCTAAAATCAGAAACAAACATACCAATCAATGTCCAAATCAGAATCCCAAAACAAAAAATCAAACATAACAATCAATGTCCAAATCACAATCCCAAAAACCAAAAAACAAACATACCAATCAATGTCAAAATCACAATCCCAAAACCAAAAATCAAACATACCGATCAATGTCCAAATCACAATCCCAAAACCAAATCAAACATACCGATCAATGTCCAAATCAGAATTCTAAAATCAAAATCAAACATACCAATCGATGTCCAAATCACAATTCTAAAATCAAAATCAAACATAACAATCAATGTCCAAATCACAATTCTAAAATCAAAATCAAACATACCGATCAATGTCCAAATCACAATCCCAAAAACCACAAAACAAACATACCAATCAATGTCAAAATCACAATCCCAAAACCAAAAATCAAACATACCGATCAATGTCCAAATCACAATTCTAAAATCAAAATCAAACATACCGATCAATGTCCAAATCAGAATCCCAAAATCAAAATCAAACATACCGATCAATGTCCAAATCAGAATCCCAAAACCAAAAACAAACATAACAATCAATGTCCAAATCAGAATCCCCAGACCAAAAACAAACATACCAATCAATGTCCAAAGCACAATTCTAAAATCAAAAACAAACATACCAATCAATGTCCAAATCACAATTCTAAAATAAAAAACAAACATACTAATCAATGTCCAAATCAGAATCCCCAGACCAAAAACAAACATACCAATCAATGTCCAAATCACAATTCTAAAATCAAAAACAAACATAACAATCAATGTCCAAATCAGAATCCCCAGACCAAAAACAAACATACCAATCAATGTCCAAATCACAATTCTAAAACCAAAAACAAACATACCAATCAATGTCCAAATCACAATTCTAAAATCAAAAACAAACATACCAATCAATGTCCAAATCACAATTCCCAAACCAAAAACAAACATACCAATCAATGTCCAAATCAGAATCCCCAAACCAAAAACAAACATACCAATCAATGTCCAAATCACAATTCTAAAATCAAAAACAAACATAACAATCAATGTCCAAATCAGAATCCCAAAACGAAAAATCAAACATACCAATCAATGTCCAAATCACAATTCTAAAATCAAAAACAAACATAACAATCAATGTCCAAATCACAATTCTAAAATCAAAAACAAACATACCAATCAATGTCCAAATCAGAATCCCCAAACCAAAAACAAACATACCAATCAATGTCCAAATCACAATTCTAAAATCAAAAACAAACATAACAATCAATGTCCAAATCACAATTCTAAAATCAAAAACAAACATACCAATCAATGTCCAAATCAGAATCCCCAAACCAAAAACAAACATACCAATCAATGTCCAAATCACAATTCTAAAATCAAAAACAAACATACCAATCAATGTCCAAATCACAATTCTAAAATCAAAAACAAACATAACAATCAATGTCCAAATCACAATTCTAAAATCAAAAACAAACATAACAATCAATGTCCAAATCAGAATCCTAAAACAAAGAATAAGCTGGCAAAATTAAGATAAACACGTTAACGTCCATCAGGGAAGTCAGAGCAGATGCCCCGGAAGGGTAATTTTATACCACCTGTTTAGTGATTAGGTAGCTACGTCCGCCAGTTATGCACTCAAATTGTATATACACTATTGTCTTAATTTGCTGCTAGTCAAAAATGTGAAATAATTCCTCGGAACCCAAGATATACTCCCTCATGAAAAGTTTTTCCTCGGCTAAATTTGTTAAATAGATTTTGGTGTTTTGTGTATACTTTCAACATCTTGAAAATGATTTTGGATTTCATAATTTTGGTCCAAGCACTACTGATGAGGAATTGTATTCCGAAACGACCGTCTAGTGCTGTAAAATTAAAACTGGTATAATATAGAATACATAGAGTTATATGTAATCAAAAACAAACATACTAATCCATGTTCGAATCACAATCCAGAAGCAAAGTAAAAACTTTGGAACTGACTAGTTAGGTTAGACACGTTAACTTCCACCAGGGAAGTGAGGCCGGGTGCTCCGGAAGGGTAAGCACCTCCTGTTTAGCTAGCTACACCCGCCACGTGTGTAATCAAAATGGTGTGAAAGGGACATGGAACTATGAGACGTCAAATATATCCACGGCAATCTTGGACACAGAGACATCAAACTTATCAACAATACTGTGATGACGGCCATAAAACTTTTTGAGGGCCTTGATAAGCCTAGGCTTGCAATGTCCCTGAGTCAACAATTTATTTGCAAGCAGCCCACTTCGTTGTACAATGTCTCCATAGTGGGAACAAGCTCTACCATATTAATTGGGAAACAAATACACCATAAGCAGGAGAAACAGGCATATTGCTGCATAAAAAGGAAACTTGACAATGGAAAAATTGAAGTCATCACGTTTGTCATAAAGTTTCAAATACAGCCTTTCGTATGCGTTATAATTCAGGTATAAGTCTAAATATGAAGCAGAACTCAAGGAATCAGTCGTGTCTTTTATTTCAAGCTCATTGGGATAGATGACATTTATATAGTCTCCAAATTTAGGATTGTTAAGAGACAGAACGTCATCTATATATCTGTATGTTGAGTTGAATGATTCGGCGACAGTCTTCTCTCCAGATTTAACAAGGTTCTGCATAAATTCTGCTTCATAAGAATAAAGAAACAAATCAGCAAGCAATGGTGCACAGTTTGTATCCTTTGGTATACCGATTGTTTGCTAAAAAACTACATTACCAAACACAACAAATATGTTATCTATCAAAAACTTTAACATTTTGTTGATGGTATCTTCAGTATATTTTTGTTTGGAATCCGTATGATGCTTGACAAAATAACCAGAATCCCTGTTCAGCACCAGATATTTGTATCTCGGCTTACGGTTTTTGTAAAAGAAAGACAAGTGAATAATTTCTTTAAGACGTGCTTTCAATTTAGAATGAGGAATAGTGGTGTATAGTGTAGAAAAATCAAATGTTTTTATACTTTTTACATGAGATAAAGTATTAGAAGCAAGATGTTCAAGTAATTTTTTAGAATTTTTGAGAATCCACATTTGGTTGATTCCAGATGTAGAATATACTTTTTCTGAATAAGACCATCTTTGACGATTGTCAAAATTTGTGTTAGAGTTACCGATAATGGTTTAGTAGTACATTTAGATGAACCTGCTATATATCTTTCCTTGTATGGTTTTTTATGGAGTTTAGGATTCCAATACAAGTAAGGAAAATCAAGATCTTCCTCTTTAAGATTGATACCAAAAGACTTGAGAACTCCCCTATGGTTGGAAAGAACTTCATCCTTGGTAAAATTAGTTCTGGTATATGAAGGGTTATTTGATATACTGTCTAAAGCAAGCTCCTTAATAAGACATTCAAGGTAGAATCTCTTACAAACGAGAACAATGTTGTTGGAAGCCTTATCAGCTGGGACAACAACATATTTGTTGTGTATGTCTGTTAGAATTGCCTTGATTTCTGGATCCTTGAGTACTGAAGACGGTTTAGTACTCATGGACCCTTTAAGTTTGGCAATCCTAGTTTTAACGAAAGATCTCACAACCTTTATCCAGTCGGATAAAGTATCAAGCTTAACATATTCTAATTTAGCCCAACGTCTGGCGTACTCTTCAACAGAATCCATGACAAGTCTGAAATTATGTCCCCAAGTAAAAGGTTGAGCTTCTCTATATTTAGGACCTTTTGAAAGTAAATATATTAATTTAGTGTTCTCGATTACATTGAGATCACCAGTTATTACATGTCCAGCTGGTCCATAAATATAGGGAGAAGACGAGCAAGAGATTTCTAATTCTGCAATAAAATGTACAATTTATTCTAAAGAGAAATGTATATCACGTTTAAAGTATCCAGTAGACTAGAAATAAATTCTAAAAAAAGATCAATTAATAGATGAAAAAATATAATTTAAAGAATTATGTTTGATTAATTATTATTGTACATGGGAATATATCTACCATTACATGTACTAGTTTATTTTTAAAACTGAAATTTTCTTCACCTCACTGCTTTTAACGGAGTAAGTAATACATTTAAAATTAGACTGCTTCCACACACAAGCCATTTGAAGGCTTAATTTAGTTTTATCGGAGATGTGATTGATTAAATCCCATCAACTGTTGTCAAAGTTATTAGAAATATATAACGTTATTCAATTCGATCAAAGTTCCTCAAAACTTGGTTAATGTTTTCATAGTCTGAGAATAAGAAAAATATAATAAACAGAAATGGATACGTACACAACTGCCGGAATGAATTCCCTTTATGAAGAAATATTACATCATTTATTTAAAATAGAAAAACTGAAAATTGTTTGTTAATGTTAGAAATTAAGAAATCAATTGATATATATTACATACTTAAGACAACGGTTATGTCCCTTTAGGGAACAAGTGCATTGGCATCACAGACACAATGTCAAATATGAACTCGATGAAAAACAGACATTTCTCCCGTGGGACTCATAAAGTCTAAAAGGAAGTGCGAGTGTTTTAAATTGTATTTATTCTGATGGGAAAACATGTGTCACGTGTAAAACTTTAACCATTTGTTATTTCCTGATAGTATATACAATCATGGCTTTCTATACGATTAATATTGGGTATTTATTGGATAAATCTTTGATCAAATTTCTAATGCCGATCATAAATCATATGTTCAGGTTTTACGAGGTTCAAGTAGTGAAATTTGGCCATATTAGGTCAATAAACAATTTGTGATACAAACAATATTGCCATCTAGGGAGATCTCATTTGCAGTTTTTTAACCTCGTGACGTTGATAAATTATGTTTTCTGTAGGTAATCTTATCTCAGCCATTTAAGGTAAAGCCATGTCACATTGTATTTCTTTTAAACATATAAGAAATTGTTTACTGTATTTAATGAATTATTTCCAGTTGTATTTATGTTGAAAGGCCATATTTAGTGTTCTTTACCGCGCTACCATTTTGGCAGTTTTGTCAAATTTATAGTTTTGTTAAGGGTCGGGTTTCACATTAGAACTTCATTCCAGAAGTATTGCAGAGTTCACTGACACAAGGCTCATGTTGCTCAGTGTTGAACGTTTCGCAGGTAGTGTGCCTTACTGGTGAACGTTTAATGTATATCCATCAATAATACTTCAACATAACTGGTTTTGTATTGGCTTTATATTCACTAGCGCTTTCATACATTAATAGTTGAGCTATGAAGTGTTACTATGACGTCATAATAGATTGAGTAGATGACGTCATTAAACATAAAGAAGATAATAATTAATGTTAATGAAATTTATATACAGCGCTAGTGAAGATGAATTTAATACAAAACCAGTCATGTTGAAGTATTATTGATGGATTTATTTTCTGTACACAAAATTAACTAATTGTAAACTCTCTCTCTCTCTCTCTCTCTCTCTCTCCTCTCTCTCTCTCTCTCTCTATATATATATATATATATATATATATATATATATATATATATATCAATAAAAAATCCACACGATCAGTCAATTTAAGGAATCACAATTTTAAATATTCATTAGAGCTTTCATGCTTGCTGGCAATCATCAGGTGAATGATTAACGTTACTATACTCCGTTAAACAATGGCAATGAATTGTTTATTACCGAAAAATAATCGCCATAATCAGAAAGACAGTTAATAGAAACGTGTCCCAATTCTTACAAAAATATTAAAAATAAAACTGTCTGGAGGTCTTTCTTCAAATCATTGCTTTTTCTCCTATCGGAACTCATCGGCAGCAAACGCTGGAAAGGTGTGACCGAGTCTCCATTGATGACGTCATACCAATTGTCACGTTATAGTGTTTTTCTAATATGGGGTATTTTACAGGGGAACATGATATCTCTCCTAGTCATGTGAGTGTGTTCATCGTCAATCTTTCTCATTATTCAATAATATTGAAGATCGATTGGATGAGCGAGCACATGGCCGGGATAAAAAAAATCAAATTTCCCTCAGGCGATCGAGTTTCCCTGTAATACTTTCCTGATTCGGATCACGCCATAACGTCACAATGATATGACGTCAACGATAGAGAATCAGTCACGACTTACTAGCGCTTACCTTTGATGAGTTCTGATAGGAGAAAAATGATTTTGAGACCGATTAATGGTTGGTCCAAACGGTGACAAAATCAACTTTCTTTTTTATTATCATGAATATCTTTCATTTCAGTATAATAAACAATTTATTGCCTTTGAGTGAGGGAGATATGACATTCTAATGCAAAGATTTTGTAAACAGGGTTTTGATTGGACCCCGACCGCAGTAAAACCTACGTTTTACGGTCGGAGTTATGTCGTCGCGTGCTGTCTAGGCTACTATAACGTCATGTATTCCTACACGCCGGTAGACATGCTTTTGTTTACAAACGTGATGACATAATTCATTCTTGTAAACAAAGATTTTGTTATATTTAAACAGCGATATTTATTTAGCAATTTTGTATTTCGAGGAATAAAATTATTATACATGTACCTATGGATATCACTGCTTTGGTGATAGAACTATGTGTTGTGGCGTAACGATACAGGTCTACATTGATGCGTCTGTAAGTGTAGCAACGGGAATCTTCATTTATTAAATTAATTTGAGCATTATTTTTTTGATTTGCATTAGAATGGAGATAACTATGTTACATTTGAAGAGTTCCAACTGTAAAACGTGGATTTTACTGTCGCAAATACCGTTTATATTACCTGGCTCCGCAAGCGTCGCCAGGTAGAACTCATTTTGCGACAGTAAAATCCACGTTTTACGGTCGGAACTCTTCAAATGTAACATAGTTATCTCCTAATTTGTTCACCCGCAACAAGTCACGTTTCTCGAGACGTCATATCATTGTGTCGTTATGCTGTGTTTCAAAAAATAGATATATATTACAGGGAATCTCGATCGCATGAGGTAAATATCCTGGTATGTGACTGTGCTCATCCAATCAATCTTAAGTATTTATGAATGAGGTATAATAAAGTTTTGTATACTGGTCCTATTATTCAATCGATCACTGATTGGGTAACATGTACAAGCCAATACTAGTGTCAAAGTGAGCAAAAGCACAGTAGCTCTCAACGCCTTGGGCATATCCTAGAAAACTGAGTATACCAGTTTGCTTGTAGGTTTTCTCCACCCCAGAAACCAAATCTCGACTGCATGAAACTTTCTTCATTTACTAATATATGAATACATATATCCAGTTTTGGATTATATTTTAGCGGCGTGTTCTTAATAACACTGCACTGGTTACTATTAAGAACAAAATGATTTTAAATTAAGAATTAAATCCTTTGAATGCATAAAAAGAATTACAGTATAACCTGCCTTAATGGCCGGGCTAGTTACATAAGGACCACCTGCTTATAAAGGCTAGTAGAATTGTATATCAATTATTCTTTATTCGTATTATTTGAACCTGTATATAAAGGTCACCTGCCCATAAAGACAACCTTTACTGGTTCCCTTTGGTGGCCTTTATAGATAGGTTCAAATAATACGAATAAAAAATAATTGGTATACAATTCTACTAGCCTTTATAACCAGGTATGACTGTTATGGTACTTCGGGTAAATCGAATTCAATATCGAATGTAATATGTCAGAAAGTGGTGTAAGTTTTTATTTTTTGGGTGTTTTTAAATATGCATTTTACGGTATATGTGTGTTTTATACTATTTTTCTAAATTTGCTGGTAGTTAAAATTTGAAATTCCTCAAAAACTAAGGTTTACTCCCTCATATAAAGTATTTCCTCAGCTTTTGCTAAAATATATTTTGGTCCTTTGGGTATTTTTTTGACATCTTGAAAACAATTTTGGTTTCACAATTTTGGTCCGATCACTACTGATGAGGAATTGTATTCCGAAACGACCGTCTAGTGCTGTAAAATTAAAACTGGTATAATATAGAATACAGAGTTATAGCAGCGATTGATCAAAGAACGGTAAATCTTCCAGAAATTAGAAAATAAACGCACTACGCATTATGAACCATGGGGAATAACTTCTATAGGAATATTGTATTTGCTGACTAAATCGTGTATCGATTTCCAACTGTATTAAACATCACACAATGTTCCTAAATATTAATTATCTTTGTTAAAAGCGTAGTTATTGTTGTGATCTGTTTTGTTTGTTGTCTAAAACATAATGCCTTCTATGATAAAACAAGAGACGTCTCTGATAACAAAAACAATAATAGATCTATAGTTTTTTCATCTTTATGATTAACAAATTGAATTGTTGTATACATTTTAATTCAGAGTTTATAGTTTAGTTTTTTTGTTATTAATGTCAGTACAAAGATAAAGTTTAACCATATCCTATTCCTAGTAAATAGTAAGAACGCGGGCTACAATATAACATCATCCAGTGTTCGTCATCAGTAAGAGTTCCGTAATAAAATGCTATCCAATTTTCATCAAAAGTACGGACATTGAATAAAATGTTAAAAATCAAAATTTAAAGTTTTTAAAAGGACTATTGTGTATTTATTTGTATTTTTAGATGTTTTTCAATATGCTATTTACGGTATATATATATTTGAATTAGTATTTTAGTGTCTCATAAGACACTAATGGCCGGGTATCAATCTTTTTTCGCCAGTATTAATATTTTATGTTATATTTAAATCAATGTATCTATTAATATGTGATTGTTATGTGACACGATAATATACAATTATTATTATCATAAGTTATAAAATCCAGTTTTTGTCCAATGTAGAGATACTAGATATAATGCTATCGTACCCAGTCTACTTCCAAAGTAAGAACTCATGATATAAATGCTATAACATCCGATGTTTGTCCAAAGTAGGACTCTGGATAAATGTTTATCGTATGCAGTGTTAGTTCAAAGTAGGGCTTGCTCCGTAAGTTGGAGGTTGTGGGTTCGAACCCCGACCGGGTCTGTCCCAAGACTTGAAAGTGGATAGTGGCTGTTTCGCCAAGCACTCAGCATTCCCAAACTAAAGTCACGGTTCTTTCGGATGGGAACTTAAAATAAACGAAATCCCGTGTCACGGTCAGCTTAATCTTGGCACGATACAAACCCTGCAGCGCAAAGCACAGGTAAAATTTCGGCACCTTCGCAAAAAGCCGGCGACGTCTAGATATAAGTGAAGTATTCTTGACTTTGACGTTTAACACCAATTTTCAACTCAACTCTTTCCTACTAGACACATGTATTGCTATTAAGGTTTGCCTCTTAAGAACTAAGCATTACGTAAACATTCTATTGATCTTTTCCTTAGATTGACTTAGTATGCAGATTAATTAAAAAATAAAACAAGTATCTGATCCACAAAATATATATATCATCTTATTTTATATATTTACCGTATAGAAATTGTGACAGAAAAAAACCATTCGCAAATTGAAGATTTTTCTACCAGACGACAATGTATGGTTTGAGGGAAAATGATTATAAATAGATAAGGAATACGGAGTCTAACAAACTCTTACTATTAGAAAAAAATCTATAATCCATTCTCCGGGTTATATCGAAACCGATAAACGATTACAAAGATGTGCTATCCAGTAAACATATACTGATAAAGGCCAACCTGCCTTAAAGGCTATCTCTATATAAGCGCTACATGCTCATAAAGGCCAGTAGAATTGTATTTAAATTGTTCTTTATTCATATTATTTGAACCTGTATATAACGACCACTTTTACTGGTTCCCTTGGGTTGCCTTTATAGACAGGTTTCACTGTATGTAGCTTACTGTATGTAATGTCCGTGTGTTTGACGGTCTTGTCTTGTTGGATGTAAAATAATTATAAAAAAGTGTGATGACCAAGGCCCTACAGAAGCAGTTAAAACACTACCGGATTGGTTGTATTCTTATTTTAAAATTTGTGTTTGATGGATCATTTATTGTGAACCAAGTAGGACAAAAGCACTTTGTGTAGTGTTATTTATCGTTTTATTAATCAGAGGTGTTTCTTCTTCATGGTTTTTATTGTTTATGCCAAAGTATAGTTTTTGAGAAACAAAATACTTAATTTCATTTGCACCTCACCATTTAATAACCCTAAAGTTTGACTTGATTACTTCCTGTTGCAGACGGATATCATAGTCGGGAGTTTTATATAATGGGTATCGATGATATTTCGCGCTGTACAACTGTAGGAAAACAACTTTGACCTGTCCGTTTGACCTTTGAATTCAATATTTATTACCGATATAAAAGAGAGCACAGGTGTTTATTTTATATACATTATGACATATACTCACCTCATAGAGTAAACCTATGCACTGTGTACGTATTAACTTGGACATTAACACTACCCATGTATTGGGTGAACCCTTCTATTTGAATATTCCTAATGAAAGGTCAAACGGACAGGTCACTGTTGTTTGCCTATACAAGTACATATGTATTACGTCATTAGCCTGTTTTATAGAACATACGACATTGCTGATTGGATTCTGTTAGATATACGTCATTTACGTTAACACACGTAAGGTTGACATCTAGGTAAACTAAGGTGCCATGTGCAAAATTTTAAAATATTTACTAAAAAGTAATATTTTACTTGTCCTGTGTCGAATTTGTTATTAATGCCAATTCTGCACATATATCTCACTGCGATTAGATAGAGACGTCACACAGAACATAGGATTACATAATGGCTTCCATTTTACCATAAACGTAAAAGGCACTCCTAATCTGGAAATTCATAGTGGTAACATAATGTTACATAATGGCGTCAATTTTACCATCAACGTAAAAGGCATTCCTAATCTGGAAATTTCGTATTGTCCTCCATTCCAAGCCGATTGGCGACAGTCAACTTATCAATAATCTGACATACAAAAAATTGAATGTTATATTAAACAGGTCAAAGTATAATAAACAATTTTGAGTGGATTGACACTTAACACCCTATAAACACTTTTTATAATTAAATTAACATCGGATTGCGTTTAACTTCTTATTACAATAAGGCTTTGAATGTTTTCCTTGATTAATTGATTAACCACTGGTTGTACAATAAGTCCATAGTCAAGGCAACATAGAACAGAAGTATATATATATACTTGCAGTACTTTAATAACGTCATTGGATACTATTTTACTATTGCTTTTCTATATATAATAGTCGGTAGAGTGCTCGCTCCGTCTCACCCAAGACTTGAAAGTGGGTAGTGATTGTTCTTTCGCCAATCACTCGGCATTACGAATTGAAAGTCACAGTTCTATAAAATAAACGAGGTCCCGTGGCACGATAAAGAACCCTGCTGTATAATGCCATTAGCGCAACGCACAGGTAAAATATCTGCAACTTCGTCTATAGATAGAGACGTCTCAATATAAGTGAAATATTCTTGACTGGGACGTTAAACACCATTTTTCAACTCTGTATTACACATTGTACTCCAATTCCACTCATTATGAGTTGATCTGGCTACACGATACAACAATGAGCGAACTATACCAAAAAAGAAGATAGTAAAAGTTAAATTTGAAGCTATTCCGTGTGGTTTCAGATGTTGTTCACTCAGCAAATATAGAATCTTCATTGTCCTGAAATATATTAAGTTAAGCTGTATTATAATAAAACAGGAAAAGGATAGATCACTGCAAGAAGAAACATTGCACCGACATCGGTACATTTCTTCAAGCAACAGTGTCTATATATTCCATCAAGTCCAAATAACAGGAACTGACACGTATCAATGGCACACCAATTTCACAAAATTTTGAGAAACATTATCTCGACGAGAAACCTAGTTTCTCGTGCGATAAACCATGTTTCTCGTCGGGAAACACAGTTACTCGACGAGATTCACTTTGTCAATTAAGGCGAGAATCAAATCACGATTGGGAAACTAGGTTTCGCGTCGAGAAACTAAGTTTTCCGTTTTAATTAGTCAAACCAGATCGTGAAACCTAGCATCTCGCACGGGAAAGCTAGTATCTCGCAGGGAAACATAGGTTCTAGCAATTGAATCTTGACTTCTCGCCGAGAGTCACATTTTCTAGGCACACCAATTTCACAAAAAATACGAGATACTGGGTTTCTTGTTCGTGTTACTGTGTTTCCCGACGAGAAACCTTGTTTCTCGCACGGGAAACTATGTTTTTCGAAATTTTGTGAAATTGGCATGTCAAACGTATCGCTGAAACCGATTAATAAACCCTCTAGAGTTCAGGCCGTAAGGTCATCTAAGGTCAAAGCCAGGACAGGTTAAACTAGTTAACCTACGTGTAGAGTAATATGTATAAGTAATGAATATTGACATTGTAATAATGAAGAGGGGCATATCATACATATATTGTTAGATCGTGTGCCTTATAGAACAAGATGTGGCGTTATTGACGGAAAAAACGCACATAAAATTAATACATATTGGTAACATATGTGAAATGGTTTACGTCTCATATAGATGTTAATTGAATTGCTAGATAATCTTATTTGATAGTAAAACTGGTGATAAAAAAGGGGGAAAGTACAGAAAGTACAGAAAGGTAAACATAAAAACAACAGAGTTTGTGTGGGTGTATAGTTCAATAGAGTAAAACGCCTATTAAAATACAAAATTGAATTGGTCAAAACTCCATGTACTTTTCCGACACCACGATAATTTGATGTGAAAATGTTTTCTGTGTCGCTTAGCAGATTAACAGAGATATTTGTACATGGAAAACTAATGTGCATTTTATCAATTTATCATTATTATCACTATCCCCTAAAATTCTGATTTATGTTAGCACGTGAGCAAGGTACTGCATAAAGTTTATTGATGTCGATGAACATATAAATCAGCAAGCAATGGTTCACAGTTTGTGCCCATTGGTATACGATAGTTTTTTGGAATAATTATTATACCAAACACAACAATTATGTTATCTTTCAAAGAGCTCTAAAATCTTACTAATGGGTTCTTCAGTATATCTTTTTTTTCAGTCAATATGGTGCTTAACAAAATAACTACATATAGAATCCATGTTCAGCACCAGATATATCTTGGCCTATCGAATCACAATCCAGTAACAAAGTCAAAACTTTAAAACTGACAAGTCAGGATAAACACGTGAACTTCCACCAGCGAAGTGAGGACAGGTGCTACGGAAGGGTAAGCACCTCCTGTTTAGCTAGCTACGTGTGTAATCATAATTGTGTGAAAGAAACATGGAACTATGGGACTTCAAATATATCCAGGGCAATCTTGGACATAGAGACATCAAACTTATCAATAATACTGTGATGACGGATATAAAACTTTTTGAGGGCCTTGATAAACCTAGGCTTGCAATATCCCTGAGTCAACAATTTATTTGTAAGCAGCCTGCTTCATTGTACAAGTAAATGATTTGATTTATTATCAAGAACGAGAGAAGGTCAATGATCCCCGAGATGGTATTAGAATTATGTTTTATTATATAGTTTCTCCGAATTTAATACAAAATAATAGCAAATCAAATAATACATTATGTGCTACTGCATGCCCTAACAACATGGCCCGCCTCTGCAGCTGACGTGTAACATGATTTCTAATTGATAACATTATCAACTGAAAAGAGAAGTTTTTTTTGTTTAATTATTTCCTACTATCACTTAAATCATGATTTCATCATATCTTTTTGAGACATCATGTGATAAGAGTGGATTTTAATGTAGCAGATGGCAAAAACATAAACAGTTTATAATTGTATTAATAACGTAATGATGTTGTTAAAACATGCACGCAATATTTCATTATCGAGTTAATTCTGGTATAATTATCCAACATTTTATATCTATTTAACAAACTTTTTCCTTTAAAGTTTTTAAATTAATTAAACTTCATTTAGCAGTTTAGTGTTGGAACTTTTTTTTTTACATTATTACTTATGATTTGACAGTGTTTTCTGAAACACACATGAAGTTTACTCGTAATCGCTTAATTGATTGCAATATACATGTGTACAGTACAGACTTGTTGAAAGTTTAACACTGAGCTAACGAAAATGGGGAATCAAGCTAGGCTGCCTAGTGGCGGCCGTTTCGAAAAAAAACGACTCAGGCCAAAATTTATGGAACTCCAAATATTTTAAAAATGTGGAAATGAGAAAAATAGACGGACCAAAATTTATGCCACCAACGACCAATTGTGAATCAAAATACTGAAGGTGCTGGAAACAGTGAGACTTGCCCTAAATCAGTCGCGTTAACATACGAAGCTTTTGTAAAGAGATCGATTTGTACACATGTAGTTGAATGGTGATATACCACAGCTTTTTTGTGTAAAATATAAAGGAGAATAAATGTTCTAAAATATTATTCTGTTGACATAAACCCAAGAAATAGTATTGATTTTTAATGTGTGGGTACATCAATAAAATATGAAGGAACCTGCTGTTAGTTATTTTTCTATACAATAACTGGTACTAATCGCTGACATTTATGATATTTTTAAGACAGTTTAAGTGTTACATCCAGGTTGGGCTAAAGAAAACATTGTTAGACGACCATGATTCGTAGTCCCGTCTAAATAGATAGCGTAATATTCAACACTATAAAACACACGTAGTAAAACATGCTGTAATTATGGTGGAGTTTTTGTGGCTTTTTATGTTAGAATCAGCCACAAGAATTAATGCAACAATATCAGAAGCTTGCTAAAATTAATTTTGCAATAATACAAATGGTTATCAAAACAGATATAGTTAAATCGTTGTTATCTCGAACACTACGGAAGCGTATTAGGGTCACGACGATTTTTTTTAAAATTTGATATGTCGACTTAGTTTCTCGATAAATCGACTTAACTATGTCGATAAATCGACTTATTATCTCGATAAATCGACTTAGTATCTCAATAAATCGACAAAGTAATCTCAAAGTATCTCGATAAATCGACTTAGTTTCTCGATAAATCGACTTCCCATCAAGATTAATGAGACATTGCTTGCGAGTCCCCCTCCCCCACGCATCTAGCAAAATTGTCATTCCTCTTGTTACGACATTCGATTAATATGCAACATGTAAGTAAAGTTTTTGAATTTTATTAGTTTTTTACATTAAATAATATCACCGGAAAAATGATATTAAACAATAGACTTGTAACAGGAGGAAGAAGAGCGAGGGTCGGACCGGGGATCGAACCCGATACCTCTGGTACTGCAGGCGGATGCTCTACCACCGAGCTTCCCAACCGCTACAGACGAATGGAAGCAAACGTAAAATTACCGTTAATGTATATTTATAATAATATATACATATCTTATTATTTCTGTTTATAATGCTTCCTCTGAATAATATTTGAGTATACAGTAAAACCTGTCTATAAATTTATAAAGGACATCAAAGGGACAAATAATAAGTGGACTTTATGGGGAGGTGGCCTTTATATACCCCCATCGGCGATTCGCGCCTAGGGAAGGATGTGCTTCAGCCAAGGGGCGGATCCAGGATTTAAGTTTAGAGGGTGCGCAGAAAACATATTTAAGGAAGATCACGCGCCGAAGGCATGCTAGGGGGTCCGGGGCATGCTCCCCCGAAAACATACATATATATTCGGACTATTGGGCCTTCGGAATATCAAGCATTCGGGCTATATGGCCGTCGGACTATAGGGCCTTCGGGCTATAGGGCCTTCGGAATACCAGTGTGTAACCGTCACCAAGACCACGTACGGCTTATGACGTTTTCTTGAGAGTATATTTCTGCCTGTCACTGTGTCAATCAACTACTAGCGTGTTTTTATATAGTAGAGTTACCTTTAACAGTTCATTAGTCGGGTATACCTGTTCATCGGTATTGCAAATTTAAGAAAAAGTAAATGATCTGAAAAATGGACTTGTCAGACCAATCACTAAGTGTGCGCCAAACCTTACCATTTCCGGTTTTATTGGAGATTTTCATCTAGTCAGTCATGGAAAAGACTTCAATGAGGCACTGATGTGCACTTAACCACAAGAGCCCTCTAGCGTTAGCCTAGCCTGGGTCTGTCGGTTTTACTTTTTCCACTCACTTAGATGTACCAACGTATGTTTGACAGTAGCTAAGTAGTCCTATCCGTTTGTTCTCTTTGCTAGAACATCAGGCTATTATTAAAGTATTGGAAGCGGTCATGGGTGATCGGTATGACGTCTGTGTTATGATGTGATTTATGTACATTTGTATATTACCGTATTAATTATACATATACAGATACCTTAATCATCCACCAGCCAGAGAAAAATTGTGAAAAAGTTATGAAAAAATGAGAAAGACTTTAATAGGTGGTACAGGAAAACCTTTTATGATTGTACACTACTTAATTGTAGTATGCATGCTAGAACAAGATTGTAAGCCTGTCTAATGACAAGTTTGATTTCCTGTTATATGAATATCTTGCCAAGGGTGGCACAGGTTTATCGAGATTGTTAAGTCGATTTATCGAGATAGTTAAGTCGATTAATCGAGATCCTAAGTCGATTTATCGAGATACTAAGTCGATTTATCGACATAGTTAAGTCGATTTATCGAGATCCTAAGTCGATTTATCGAGATACTAAGTCGATTTATCGAGAAAATAAGTCGATTTATCGACATAGTTAAGTCGATTTATCGAGAAACTAAGTCGACATATCAAAATTTAAAAAAAAATGTCGTGGCCCTAATACGCTTCCGTAATTTAATGTAAATTTGAATAGAGTAAAATGCAGCTTAGAAGCGGAAACTTGTCCATGGCCAATAATTTCAAGAACACAACGAACTTGAACTTGTCAATAGAGGAAAGCTGTGAATGGTAATGGCAAACTATAAATACTTATCGAACATGATAATAAAAAACAAACTTCATCCATATTATAGATATAATATTGCAAATATATTGATATGCAACTGATACTGAAATATCAACCTGTCATTTGGGAAAAGACAAAACATTAAGTTAAATATCGCCAGATTAAATGAACAACTATATACAGTACATCTCTTGACTAAAGTCGTGAGCACCACAATTATTCAGTGCATTGTTGGCGATAAGTTCGTAGTAAAGCATGGTACCTGGGTTAAGTAACGAACTGCTAAGGATAAGTTCGTAGTGAAGTATATCACCTGGGTTGTATAATGCACTGCTATTTACAAGTTCATATTGAAGTTTAGCAGCTAGGTTAGACTACATGTCAGAATACTAGTTTTACTTCTGTGACAAATGTATATTCACCACCATTAGGATATTTTGTTCATATTCAACATGCAACTTTGGTGCGTATAGCATTTGGTGCTACCACTGTTTAAATCAGCATTAAAAACCGAATGGCTTACAAGTAAGTTAGTTGGTTTGATATATAGCAGAGAATTAATAATGAAGGTGTTACTTTTGTGCATTGTTTTGTGTGCTGAGGACGGGAGGGGGTGTTTAATAAATACACTGTTCAAACCTAAAACCAAATTGTTAAGGGTATTATTGTTGCGGTACTTTTTAACATTGATATTCACTAGTAATAAATCGGTAAGTGTTAAGGACGTATGCAAGTATATCAACATCCAGACGTAAGTCTTGTAAAATATTTCTTTGAAAATAGAAAAAAAAATCCCCGTTAATGGGAAAATTTGACAATCATGCAAAAACATGGACAAGTTAAAATGTTTTAGGAAAGAAAACCAATAATTGGTTTGGTAATTTTGTTTACAGCGGTACTGTAACGATCTGTTAACACAAGATGAAGACATTGAAGTTTTAAGAGATCGTCAAACTTTATGTTTAGACGAAAATAATCAATAACTCAACCTTTTTTTACAACTTTCATCCGAATTAACTTGCTTAAATATTGGGAATAAATGCTTCTTTTTTTTAAAAAAAAAATCTTTCAGATTCATTGATCAGGAATTTCGATATTTATGGAATTACAAGTTTAGACTGTAGATGTTAAGAGTGAGTGACAGAGTGAATGAGTGAATGAATTATTGTTTATAGCCACATAAGCATTATTGCAGCCATTCACTGCTAGAAAATGTAAAAGATACAATAGTATCAATAAAACTAAGTTAATATAAAAAAAATCTAAGTAGAATATAAAGTTATAAAAAATGGTAAAGTAATAAATACCAGTAACACCACCAATTATAGATACATATTGTACATAAAAAACCCACGGATATATGTTTATGATAAAACAATTAGTTTTATTGAACTATTTTATTTCCCTAAGGAGGTTTAAATATGCGTGTTCATGGACATTGCTAAATTGGTCATGCGTTTATGATGATGTGTAAAGCGTATCCTTTGAAGGTGCAAAGGATTATTTGTGCCAGGACAGAGTTGACTCGGTAGTGCAATGCTTCGTTACCGTAACCAGATGGTTTGTGAAACTAATGCAAAAAGTTATTAAAATTAAAAACATTAACTAAAGGTATGCAGTTTGGACTTAGGTCAACTCAGTCCATCAAAATGTACTGGATAGATGGTTGACCTTGGAAAGGGATACCAAGGTTGTTCCCCCTTTTAAATAAAAGAATAAGTGACCTATTCTACAGCGCCTCAGAACAAAACGACACATACACGAACGTTGAATTTGATGTTTTTTTTAAATTTATTAAAACACAAACCATAATATCAAAAAAACTGAATTATCACCCCCCCCCGATTTGTTCAAAACTACTGGATGCTTTTACTGTTATCTTTTTAAATTTATGACTAACGCTGTTTGTTTAATGTAATGGATTTAAAAAAAACTCTTGAAAAAGTAATGGTTTTCATGACCGTTATCACCATTGCATCACAAGAATAACAACAATGTCTATGTATCCAAAATTATTCTGAATATATATGAAGTTTCACGTTACTTTAAATTTTCAATTCTGGTTTCACATATGGTTGGTGTAACTTGTTAAGCAGTTGATGCTTACCTTTCCCAAGCACCCAGCCTCATTTTTCTTGGTGAACGATTACGTGTTTTATTTTATGTGCCTTTTTTTAAAGTTTTTACTTTGCTCGTAGGATTTTGATTTGAACATAGATTGGTATGTTTGTGTTTGATTATCAAGGGAATCAACAGCACGTCAGAAAAATCGAACAAAATACGTACTAGTAAAATAATACACAAGCTGTGTAACATATAGATATATAGTATATAATGTAGTGAAGTCTTATTAATAAACGTGTTATATCAAGATTCTCTTATGTTGATGCCTGGAGAGGTTTCGTTCAGTATTTCCCATACCACCGGATCATTTCGTATGTCAAAGCAATGTTATATCTGACATTATACCGTGCCTTAATTACATCATACTAATAGACATTTAATTGATGATTTAACGGACATTTTCTATTATAGCTATAATCGTCCCAGTATGAGTAGGATCAGTACAAGTATTATATCTCGAAATGGATGTCAAACTGCTGCGGTAGCTCAGTTGGTAGAGTGCTCGCTCCGTCAATGGGAGGTCGTGGATTCGAACTCCGACCGGGTCTGACATAAGACTTGAAAGTTAGTAGTTACTGTTCTTTCGCCAAGCACTCAGCATTACGAAACGAAAGTCACGGTTCTTTTGGATGGGAACTTAAAATAAACGATGTCCTATGTGGCGGTTAGAGAACCCTGCTGTATTATGCCATTAATGCAACGCACAGGGAAAATTTCTGTACCTTCGCCTATAGCTTGCGACGTCTCGATATAAGTGAAATATTCTTGACTCAACTCAACTCGGACTGGGTTTTATATGGCTAAAGTCAGTGTTTATAGGCCTAATCGTCACAACATATTCGAGCGCGGCGTCAATTGAAACAAATGTCATTACATTTACACACGTGGTGGGTGTAGCCTAGTAAACAAGAGCTTACACTTCCGGAGCAACCGGCCTCACTTCACGTGTTTAACTAATTTTGCTAGTTTTCAAAGTTTTTTTTACATTGCTACGCCTAGGGGGTTTGTGATTCGAACATAGACCTGTATGTTTACGTTTGATTAATCACCACATATACAATTGCCAGGTTTTAATTTAATGAACCAAGTTGATGAAAAATCTTACTAATACTTACTAAATTTCATAGAATGTCTTAAAAGGACAATTTAATTGGTTGTGTGTAAGGCAGAGATCATTTCATTGTCTTCATAGATTTTTAGGCACAAAGATTTTTTTAAAGAAAAAATTGTGGATTGCATGTTAAGCTTTAAGAACAAACATTTTAGTGAATGTCCTTTAAAGTCAAAGCTATAGATTGCGTTTTAAGCAAACAAACTGTGGTAGCTGTGTGTGGGGCACAAAAAATTTTGTTAGATACGTTTTAAACTTATTTATAGATTATGTGTTGAATTTTAAGCAATTGTGATGTCTTTAATTTAAAACCATATCCATATAACATAAACATTTTGTTTGTTTTACGAGCATGAAAGGTTTTGGTGGCATCCATAAATTGTGTGTGATAAGCCAAACATTTTGGTAGCTATGTAATTATGTTTCAACCATATATGATCATAGCTTGTTTCACAAGCATGAAGGGGTTTAGTGGCATCCATAGTTTTTGTTATACGCCAAACATTTTGGTAGCTATGTAACTATGTTTCAACCATATTATTAATCAGACCATGATAAATACTGTATGCCCCCAAACTATGGACCTCCTCAATACGATACAAGTTTCTGGTTTTGTTTAGTCTTTTTCTAATTATTGGAAACGGTTTCTCAATTAATATGGTTTAAATGTTTACCCATGAGTATATATAACAGGTTTAGGAGATCAACTGTTTTAATTGTCTAAAAATAGCTACATTTATCGACTTAAGCTGATATAAACGGCCTGAATGCTGTTGTATTAACATCTTTTTGTAATGACATTCTGTGTTGAATAGGAACACAAGTGTCTCTCTAGAGGTTCTCAAAACAAAAAATGAATAGCATTCACCTTTTTCAAAATCGATCCTAAAATGGTGTACACTTCTGAAATACCAGACTTCATCAAACTGTCGCATCGATTTTATGAAAGAGAACTTGGGGAATGAATTCTCTGTTAGTTTAACTCTGTGATAATCCAGAGAAAGGACACGCTTTTGAGACGCACCAATATTCTCTGTAGGAATACGATGCATGTTATGATATTTTTGTAGTACCAAAGTATTCATCCATTAATTAACGGAGGGGTCTTACTGATCTATAGGTAGAATATACAAGTCTTAGTCAAGTGTCTGTTTGACTAAGATACTAACATCTTGTTAATGTTTATCTACCGATCATTGAATATAACTTGGTCTTATTATAGATCTATAGCAAACAGCGAAACGGAAAAAATGTCCAAAATTCAACAAAGTAAGTGTTATTGTTTACATCCGTTACCATGGATATATAGTTTGAATTTTAAATACAAAGTATATAGTTTTAAGACTACTATTTCAATTCTAATTTCCAGTGGGACAGGCGATTAAGAAGTTAAAGTTCCGAAGAGGAAGCAAAAGTTCTGGAAATCAGAAGCAATGGAATCAAAGAAATAGGAAGAGACAGGCTAGTACTTCCGGAGGTGAGTTAAGTTTACGTTTTTAGTTTAAGGTCAAGGAATTGTACAAAAATGTATGAAATCCTTTCTCAGAAAAATGCATGATAAAAAAGTATTGTGTGAAATACATTGAGATGCATATTGATAACAAGTATCGTCTGCATGTTAATTAGCAGACGACATAAACAGTAAAGATATTAAGGTAAAGAGATAAACAGAAGACAAAGTAGATTAGCAGACGACATATTTGTAAAGAAGTAAAGAAGTCAACGCCTGAGCATCAATTAGATTATCTGTGTTGTGTTTTCTATAGTTCGAATCGTTAACAAACTTCTCATTACATCTTTGACATTTAAGAGTGTTAACTGAAGGTGATCTTGGATCTTAATTTTCTTCCTCAACAATTTATGATTTTTTCCAAAGTAACTAACCTCGCTCGCCAAAACGTAAAGCTTACAAATGTGTTAGCAATAAATCATGATTGTAATCTAACATTGAACTGACACAGCTATCCTATATCTTTGTTCCTCTGTAATATTAATTAAAGGTGATAGATAGAAAGGTTACATAGGGCTGGTAGTTTTCAATGAAAGAAATGCCAAAGTTTTATATTATGCATGATACTTCATAATTAGTAATGGGGAATTTCTGAAAAAGATACAAGATGAGCGGATTTCTTATCTAATATTATATTGGCTCTGGGTTTAATAGAAAAGAAGTTTGTTGGTACAATTAAAAGAAATATAGAAGGACCACCATTTGAGCACTTCACTAAAATATTTTAATTCAGCAAGATCCTAAAATGACGGTAAAGAGCCATTTATGAACATTTCTGTGGAAATAATTTTTCATAAAAAAGTTTGCGTGAAATAGCGGTTTATTTGTATCGTGTAAAATATAAATGGTACATGTAATAAGAAATGAGGAGTTTTGACTTATACGGTGTTTTGTTTTTAATATTTTTATTTAACTTATGCATTTAGTATTTTGCCACACACACACACACACACACACACACACACACACACACACAGAGAGAGAGAGAGAGAGAGAGGAGAGGAGAGAGAGAGAGAGAGCATTCTAAATCAAAAACCATGTAGAAATTAACACACTCATACAGAGAAGAGAGAGAAAGAGAGAGAGAGAGAGAGAGAGAGAGAGAGAGAGAGAGAGAGAGAGAGAGAGAGAGAGCAAGCATTCTAAGTACAAAAACCCATGTAGAAATTAACACACACACACACACACACACACACACACACACACACACACACTCACACACACAGAAAGCATGACTGAGAGAGATCTTTACGGTATTGGATTATTCTCAGAACACATTGAGTCTTTAATTGTTCTTTAGACTTGGTGATGATGTAAAACAAGTATAAGTGTGACACTTTGTTGACATGTAACCAATACAACAGGATACATAGATCGAATATTTTGTACAGTATATATGAATTATATAAAAGGAATAATATATCCTTGTGACATACAAAAATATCATTGATTACCTACATGTACGTATCTACGTGTTTATATCGTGTTAACAACACCAGTATAGTGGCTAAACGAATCAATATACACCTAGATGTCATATTTACGAACGTTCACACATCCACCGTACAATATTTCTTATCCTGTAATTCAATTTCAATCGATTAAATTTTCAAAAAATTACTTATAAGGTTTTTTTTGTGTGAAATATTACCAGATAAACATCAATTATTACACAGTGCTCAAACAAAGTCGTATACAAAGAATTTAATTTCGTTTGTGCCATTAAAATGTTTTCAGATAAACAATTGTCCGTGATAAGTTTTAAAACAGCGATCAGATTGATACTTTGACCCTGTTACATACCTGGATATCAATTTGTCATTAAGTCCGTATATTTCGTCTATAGTGCAGATAGCTAAACAGGAGGTGCTTATCCTCCCGATGCACCCGGACTCACTTCCCTCATCTCATGTTGGAAGTTCAGTATTAAACATAATTTGCTTGTTTTAAGTTTTTACTTGCTTTTGTGATTGTGTTTGGGACATGGACTGGTATCTTTGTTTTTGATTGTTTTTAGTTTTGATTTTGGAAATCAGTTGTCAAAAATATATTTCTGTTTAAAAAATTCCTGGTGAAACCCCACTTGTTCAACTTTAATCGTCAACTGTTCTTTTACTTTGCTTTTGTGATTGTATTTTGGACATGTGCTGGTATTTTGTTTTTGGTTATAAATTGTGATTTTAGAAATCAGTTGTGTTTTGATAATCCCTGGTGAAACCCCACTTGTTTAACTGAATTTGCCAATTGTTTGTTTTGCTTTACATTTGTGATTGTGGTTTGGACATGGGCCTGTATGTTTATGTTCGATTGGTATTTAATTCTTATTTCTTCATCATTTTTATAGTGGCTAGCCATTTATTGTTACGTGTTTCAATCACTACATTTCGATTCGACCTTACATGTCATTGATTACTTGAAATTGGCTACAATACAAATTTCCTACTGGGGGGGGGGGGGGTGTCTAGCTGCTAACTCTAGAATACACTTGTTCACATATAATATCGTTAAGAAACACAACACAATTTACTATATCTTAAGTATGTCAGATTCCCTTACAGAGTTTTTATGCCCGGTATCCGTTCAGAGTTTTATAGTATGCCCGGTTCCCGTTCAGAGTTTAGTATGTCCGATGCCCGTTTAGAGTTTATAGTATGCCCGGTACCCGTTCAGAGTTTATTAAGTCTGGTTCCCATTCAGAGTTAAATATGTCTGATGCCGTATGTTCAGTGCCCGTTCAGGGTTTAGTAAGTCTAGTGCCCATTCAGAGTTAAATATGTCTGATGCCGTATGTCCGGTGCCCGTTCAGAGTTTAGTAAGTCTGGTGCCCATTCAGAGTTAAATATGTCTGATGCCCGTTCAGAGTTTAGTATGTCTGGTGCCCGTTCAGAGTTTAGTATGCCCGGTGCCCGTTCAGAGTTTATAGTATGCCCGGTTCCCGTTCAGAGTTTAGTATCTCCGGTGCCCATTCAGAGTTTATAGTATGCCCGGTACCCGTTCAGAGTTTAGTGAATCTGGTGCCCATTCAGAGTTAAATATGTCTGATGCCCGTTCAGAGTTTAGTATGTCTGGTGCCCGTTCAGAGTTTAGTATGTCCGGTGCCCGTTCAGAGTTTATAGTGTGCCCGGTTCCCGTTCAGAGTTTAGTATCTCCGGTGCCCATTCAGAGTTTATAGTATGCCCGGTACCCGTTCAGAGTTTAGTGAATCTGGTGCCCATTCAGAGTTAAATATGTCTGATGCCCATTCAGAGTTTGGTATGTCTGGTCCCCGTTCAGAGTTTAGTAAGTCAGGTGTCCGTTCAGAGTTTAGTATGCCAGGTGTCCGTTCAGAGTTTAGTATGTCCGGTGTTCGTTCAGAGTTCAGAGTCTGTGTTTTGTAATCAGTGGTCCCAGACAGTGTAAATAACCATGTGTGTTGTACATGTTTGTCTGAACATTTCGTTACGTTACGTTGTTAAGTTAATGTTTTTCAGTTGCAACTTGCTAGACCGATCACATTTAAAAAGGATATGCTTCCACGTGTCATGTGCTACTTTTGAATGCATTATTTTACAAAATTCAAAAGTGGCACATGGCATACCTATAACTGACCAATTCGACAGTTTGTGGTACATCGTATCGTTTAGTACTACTTAGTGTGAAAACAAATAAACAAATGGACATATGTAAACAATCGACCATAAAACACATGGTTGTAGACAGACAGAAATGAACGTACACACCACCATCAGACTGTTTACATAAATTATATATAGTCCATAGTACTGACGTATGGAATGTACTATGTATGATTACTATAATTACTGATAATAACGGAATATAGAGAGATTCGTCAATGACTGTTTTTCCAAGTTTATATGACCCCTTTTTATGATCATTTATTGATGAATACGATCCATTGTTTATGTCTGGGAGTTACATAACTTTTAGAAAAAAGGATAATTTGGAATAATTATAATTCCTAGTAATTAAATAAGCCACACTAAGGACTCCTTTTTAAAACCAGCAATTTCATTGCCTGTTTCACTTCAAAGCAATAAGTTTTGTTTGCATATGTAAAATATTTTTATGATAATCGTATAAAAATTTAAGTATTTCCCAACCCCTTTAGTATAATTAGCCTGTTTTTTGCAACTCGTTCGTTTCCGTTAATGCCTGTTTGCATGTAAAACCCTCCTATAAACAGTCAGAAATAAAACAGACCTTAAAAACCTGCCTGTGAGAGATTTGGTTTCGAAGCATCAGCATGTTGTTTCCAATGGTTGAGAGCTGTAGAGTAAGCACACCATCTTCATCAGTCACAATTTTATATTCAATTAATCTCCCATGTTATAACAAGCTTTCCCTTTATTGCTTTCCTATCGTTAAAACATGTTTAGAGCTTCACAAATGGTATCTTGTACTTGACACGCAATCTGGGGCTCTGTTTCTCTTCACCTTATTCCCAAGACCATAATATATGAGAAAATTAGTTAGTTTGGCATTTGGAGATTGTATAACAACCCAAATCTAGTCTTGTTTTTATATTTCTCTGGTGGTTTGACAGGTAGAATTATCTACATGCACGTATGATGAAAAAAAGAAACATATCTTTATTATTTATGACACATTCAAAGAAATCAATTCTGGGAGATATTTGACAAAATAATCTATAGCATGATACTATAAATGACTCGGTGTGAAACAGACGTATAAAGTAACGCATGTATGCGTGAATCTGTCTCCTGGGGATGTGGTTAGCATGCATCTACATTATGATGCATTATGAGCATATTTGAAATATAAAAGTACAATATATAATATATATGATAACAAACAGAATGTAATGACTTTAAAAGTGCTTTAAAGACCATTAGATAATTTCATTGACATATTCACCAATCTCAACTTTATTCGTTATCACGATAACCTTGGTTGGCTCGGTACCAATACAATTGAGCGACTAGTCTGTGATGATTATCTGTGATATTGCGGACGATTGTACTATCACTCTTAAGGCCGTACTAAGTGTCACACTAGTACAAAGCAGACCAGAAATACTTACTGAAATTCACGCACGACACGAACTTCTGATTCATAACGAATAGCTGAAAAATTGTTTATGCACAACATTCAACCAAAATGACCACCTAACCAACCAACAAATTGCTACCATGTTAAATTCCAGGCAAACTAAGGTTATCGATAGATAGATGAAACTGTTATATTTCTGAAAACACGAAATCATGAAAAACAACTATGTTAGGGGTGACTTAATAAGGAGGAATGTGATGCTAAAAATAGTAATGGAGGTTAGATCAAGTACCAACAATAAACCTCCCCTTTTAATGGTGGGTCTAAGATGACCAAATAACGTAAAGAGCTGGTTTACCAAACAAAATGCCTCATACAACCTCCTTAAAATACTTTTTGAAGTTTTTTGTCATGTATCCAAAAGGTAACTACACGTGTTTAACTTAATTGTCTTACTTGTCGGTTTCAAAGGTTTTACTTTGCTTCTGGATAGTGATTATTCAAACATGGCTTAGTATGTTTGTTTTTATTTATAAATATTTTCAAAAATGGACTTTATCAATGATTTACTATGGATAAGGATTTAATTATGAGTATCAGTATCGTGCCTATATTTGTACTATTTATTTTGTGTTATGTAATACATATATATTTATGTAAACTTAGTATTTATACACTTTTCATTATATATTCATAACAAGGGAACAATATTATATACTAACGTAAATAGTACAACCCTAATTAAAGCAGGGTAATCAATTAACCAACAAACAGACGTCAATTTATTACGTCAACGACATAGATCATTTGCATATGTAATTTGCAATTATTTAAACAGCACTTGGATCAGCGTCGTGTCCATACAATCATGTCAAGTTTAACCATTGAACTGTCTAGAAATTGCGTTTATAGTGCTATAACTTTCATTGCCGTGCAAAGCAAACTGAATAACGCGCGTTAGCGCGTTGCGATTAGTTTGCTTTGCACGGCAATGGAAGTTATAACACTATGAATGACCTTTCCAGACGATTCAAAGGGTATACTTACATTTCGCAAATTTTGAAAATCTTATTTTTGTTTTTGAACCCTGAAATAAATCTTAAACACTGTCTTGTACGACATACAATTCCAATTGCTGGAACAGCCAATCAATGACGTCACGGCTATAGGCGTAAGTAAGAGATAAGTGACGTAAAGTTAATTATAGTCCTACTTTATTTGGTCTAGAACGGAGTTTTATACACTCAAACATCATAAATGTAAATACAACAAGTTAAACAACTACTTGCTGTGCTGGATTTCCATTCATTAAATGTACAAAGTTTAAATAAAATGATTTTTCTATTTCAAAATGTTTGGAACCATTTAACTATAAATATAATGAATTCTATATTTTAACTTTTAAAAGTTTACTCAGTTTTTCTGTACATATTATACTATGATTAATATTTTAACTTTGATGACGTTTCCAAAACCAATTGCTTCTCCTCGGGGTATTAAGGGTCAGGGAAGGTCAGTTAGATTTAGATGCAAATGAATGATTGTTTGACAGTATTGCTTGTAATTGAAGTTTGGAAAAACTTTTTCTAAAGATGTTTTTTTTAATTTTTTTTTTTCAAATTGAACATTGAAAATAGTTTTGAGTATTTTGTCTTGATTTTATTGTGAGTTTGTTTTGGAAAGTGCTATTTTATTTTTGGAATTCCGATGTGTAATGAATTCATGAATATACAGCTTGTGATGTGCAACAAAACGTCAATCAACACTGCACGCTTAATCGCTAAATTCCAATTGATGTCATTTAAAATACTCGTTCTTTCAATATTTTATATTAACAATGCTCCGTTAGGTTCGTAGTTATAAAAGACAAAATTTTTAAAATTTTATTATTATTTTTTCTGTTGCTTTTGAATGGTGATATTTTGTAACAATTAAAAAATACCATATGACAATAATGTCAAGTGCAGAAATGTTGACTTTTTACACCAAAACAGTATGACATTAAATCCTACACATGGCAGAAGTCATATAAATGTCTTTTTCTTCGCTTACCGTTTGTTTATCACAAACCATTCCCCATTTATATTGCTCACGTTACGACAATTTAAGTGTTAAAATTGATTAAAATGCAGTTATATTTCCTGGGTTATATAATTGAATTGAAAACTTCTATATTTAGAATTTAACAAAAGATTTGAGTTTATAAACGAGGTGTTTCATCATTTTTACCATTTTAAGTCTAAGAATAGACTGAGGTGAAAACCCTGCATTTAAATTATTGTAAAGTCAATTGTTTCGTACATGGAAATTAATGCTAAACAAATTATTTCTCCATGTATATAAATTTCTACAATTTTTTCCTTACTCTGATTAAGTTTTGCTGATTAAAAAGTGAAAATGGATGATCTTTATAATAAACAGTTACGTGCCTGTACGAGCCTTGAAGCTCGACATTACGTACTTATGCCATGTGCAGAAAATTCAATTAAAATGTGCCAACCTGGCACTTGTCGTGTAACGATAAAATTAAGAAGAGAACATAAAATTCAGCATTTGGGCACATAATGAAATACTTAGCGTCTAGACATACATTTGTTTTTAACATGTACGTGATGAATTATACATGATTTGTTTACGTTTTTCTTAAATTTTCTACATTGTATAGGGCTAAAATAAAACTCTAAAGTCGTTATTATAATAGGTGGTCTCTATATAAGATTGTCATTGGTTTATTTTGTCTTGTTTGATTGTCCAACCATAAACTGTTATTGTTTGCCGTTCTTTGTTGCGTTGGTTTTTGTCAATGTTGTTTTGGCTTACTGGTTGTATTGGTTGTTGCGAGATATAGGGCCCCAGTTTTACAATCATTTCTTAGCTAAGATTACCTTTACTTTAATCGGGCAAATTTTTAATCTTTATAATTTTGTTGGTTTTCAAAATATTCATGAATTTAACGTGTCATTTTGGCGATCAATCCAAGCTTATCATATATATGAGCTTATCTCGTTAAAACTATTTATTTTTAGTATGATAAAAGATTGTCAAAATTTGACAGATTTAAGTAATAGGGAATTATTGTGAAACTTGGAGATGTCTTAATTTCAAATTTTTTTCTTCTATATTGGGAAATTAAATGCCACCTCTCATTTATTCTAAAAAGCTCTAACAAAAGCATATAATTTTCAAGAACAATTTCATTGAAATGCTAGAATCAAATCTCGTTAATGGCGTGACCTTCGAGAATGACGGAGAATATCTCAAAGATAACAAACGCTAGCAAAATGTTGTAATTCAAATTTCAGAGAAAAATGTGTGGAAAAATAATGCAGAGTAAGAACAGCAGTGCCATAAATCTATTAGTTAATAATATAGAGTTGACAAGCGATATCGATTATGTTATCAGAAGTGCATCATATAGTGGTAGAGTTCTCCAGTAATGAAAGAAGTTACAGTCTTAGTAACGTAATATAGCCTCACATTTCTATCTTCTAGTTGGAAGAAGTTGAAGAGTACAAGTGATTTATGACCCATTATATTTACAACATTATCATTATTTTTATTCTGTGAAATTTGTTTCTTGATCATTATTTTCGTATAATTATGACCTTCTGAATCTTGTATTAAAAGGAGATTTGTTATTCACTGTGTTGTATTGAAAATTTAATATCCAGCGACTAGATGAACATCTCAAATCAAATCGGACATGGTAAGCTATTTGTTTTAAACTGTTTGCTGTGGGTAAGGTCTAGACAATTTGGGATGGTAACCTATTTGCTTTATAATAATAGCTATCGATCTGGTCCACCAAATCAGAGGTGGTAACCTATTTTGTTTCAAATAGTAGATATGGGTCTAGTCCATCAAAACAGAGATGGTAAACTAGTTTGTTTACACTATTAACTATGGGCCAGGCCCTTTAAGCCGGAGATGGTTACCTATTTGGTTTACATGGTTGGTGTGTGCCTGTTGCATCAAAATGGAAAGCTATTTGGTTTACATGGTTTACACAATTAGCTATGAGTGACGGATCTGGTAAATCAAAACGGGATTTGGTCCAGTTATTTGTCTAGGCCATCACATCAGAGATAGTAACCTGTTACGTTTACACTATTAGCTAAAAGTTTGGTTCTATCTTAAATAATGTTATAAACAAAAAGTATTTCATTGACTAATTTAACATGAGATACTAAACAAATTATTCCGAAATATCAAGGGGTGACAGATTAAAACGCAATACATTTATTTTTAATTTGAATAATATCTTTTTGGCACTAACAAGGACCGACAAGGATACGACACAGCCAAACGCATGTAAGACATTGGCAACTGTTTTATTATAAAATAGAGACGTGATAACGTATCTATCAATAGATATCAGAATATATGTTTAGTCATAACGTGGTTTCACTGCTTATTATGTATATGTGTGACAGTTAAGACGCTCTGGTACACCTTCATATAACGAGTCAGGCTGACAATACATTTTTGACTTAGGGATATTGAAAGCATAATGTTTATTAAGAGCCACAACAAGTTTTATGTCCTTCATCAGTACATTGTTGATAAGTATGCCATCTATCTAATAAAAAGTTTTGAATATATTTGACGTCCATTATCATTATCAATTTGTATTACACACATGTCTGTTGAAGTTAGCTAGACAGGAAGTGCTTTCCCTTCTGGGGCACCGACTTCATTGTTCTGATGGAACATTCTTTGATAGTTTACTTTGTTGTTGGGATTGTGACTTGAGCATAGCCTGGTATGTGTTTTATTTAGAATATACGAATCGACATTTCAATGTATATCGGAGATGCTGACGTTTCATCATTCACATACATTCTTGGTATATTCCCAGGGATATTTCAAACCTAGACTTATCAGGGTCCTCCAAAAGTTTTATAGCTGTCATCACAGTATTGCTGATAAGTTTGATGTCTCTGTGTCCTGGATATATTTGACCTCTCATGGTTCCATATTCCTTTCACTCAATTTTATTTACACAGATTGCGGGTAAATCTAGCTTAACATGAGGTGCTTACCCTTACGATGCAACCGGCCTCACTTTCCTGGTGAAAATTCGCGTGTAAGTGTAATGTAAGTTTTAAAGGTTTTACTTTGTTTCTGAATTGTAATTCAAATATGGATTAGTATGTTTGTTTTTTATTAATGACAAATAGTATATTTGCATGTTTAAAGTACAAGTCTAACCTGGGTTTGAAGTACAAACATCTGTGATTATGATATGTTTTTAGCTGTTTTGTATTATATTTACGAGAAAACACAAAAATGCACTTCACTTCAAAACACCATTTTTTCATATATTATTACTTAATAGAAAAAGGTCAGCGAAGGCACATACAAGTACCCTATATAATATTAGTCGCCCACAAGCATATTATTTATGACAAATAGTACATTGATTGATAAGTTTCATGAAAACGCTCAATGTACATTTTGTTAATGAGTTTTGGGGCTTATGCAAAAACATATGTTTTTGTAGTTTTTTTCATTTATACATGTGCATTCAGAGGATATATCGATGATATCGCTTGTAGGTAAATGGCACTTAGTGACATTAATGCAATTATGTGTAGCATAATTATTATATGAAACAATGCGTTCAAAACGACAGAAATAAGTATATATTTTCTATTGCATTGTAGTAATAATTGCAGATTGGGAATAGTTATACAAACCTGCCTTTAAGTCTGCCCGTGAATATTTAATAAAAGGTTACTAAATCTTTCTATTTATCTAAATTGATACCCAATTTGGCTTACCATCAAATGTTTGTGGTTATTCTTGGCTTCCCGGTGGCCTAATTGTCTAAAATACTGACCTATATAGCACAGTGCTTTTCATCGTCTTAGTTAGAATCCGACTCCAGTATGAGAATGGTCAATTTGCTTGGCACATGTTGTCAGTTTCTCCGCTCACTTGGGTTCATCGTTTTGGTTAGAATCCGACTCTAGTATGAGAATGGTCAATTTGCTTGGCACATGTTGTCAGTTTCTCCGCTCACTTGGGTTCATCGTTTTGGTTAGAATCCGACTCTAGTATGAGAATGGTCAATTTGCTTGGCACATGTTGTCAGTTCCTCCGCTCTCTTGGGGTTTCATCGTCATCCTTAACTAACTGCCTCACTTAATTTAAGTGAAGAAATCTTGAGTGTAGAATTAAACATCACAATTTAACCGCCTAGATCTTTCTCAGATTTCCGATGTCTTTCTGTTCAATTAACTTAAGTCATGTACTTGATCTAAGTAATTATAATATCTAGCTTTTGCTATAGTTGGAATGTTTAATATACAGTTTTATCTGTGGCACTGAATATTCGTTTAAACTTCAACAATCTTTTATTTATATAATAAAGGAATCTTGATTAGACTGGAATATGTGATTTTATCAATAGATTTGTACATGTATTTTATACCTAGATTAAATGATTATAAACACGTCTTTTCTTGTATTATCACATATGTGTGTCTATACGTATGCGTATTTGAACGTCTTCCAAGTATCGGAGAAAATTGTGACATTGACCCGCAATAAAGAGAGTATAGAAAATGATGTATTAAATGTTTTATAAGATGTAAATAGTACCAAAACTGCATTAATGATAAACCAGAATTTATTACAGAGAAAACGTCGTGGGTTTATTGAAAAAAAGATATACGATCTCTAGAAAGCTGAGTATTAACATCATGTTATAGCAGCATTGATGGCTGCGTGGGAGTGATGCAGAATATGCTTATATCTACATGTTTTTGTTTTTGGACCACTATTTGAAAAATAAGTAAGATATAAGGACGCAAACTTGAGTGTTTATTTATTTTGTGGCTCAAGTGTTACATATGTTCACATACTTATAAATAATATGATGTATATGAAGATACAAAATATAAAATGCATGTATATAAACATAAGTTTATACTTAACATTAATTTAGTAGTATACAGGCCCCAGTTTCGCAATAATTTCTTAACCATTCTAAGCTCACAACACATATATTTGGATTTAATTGAATGTTTATGTTTTTTTTTATTAAATTTGTAGTATCATAAAATGTTGTCGAAATTTGCCTAATGTTTTGGTGTTGCTATTTTACCTTATATGCATTATAATCTGTTGTTTCATGTATTTCGTTGCTTTGGTTATATTGTCATGTCGTACTTTTTCCATTTTCTGAAATTATTATTTGAACACTGACTATATATTGCTAAATACAAGTTTCATTGCTTAATTTGCCATATCATATATCATATAAAATTTTGAATACATTCCATTTTCCTTTGTTTTCAACATTAACATGATGGATTGTAAAACAAATAAGATTTATTTTTTAATTTTTTATATGCATATTAACCAAGAACTACCGATTGTAAAAATAATTTCATTTTTTCCATTCTTTTGGAGTCTTTGTGGTTGTTTTGTTTTGTTTGGTAACAAAATGTTTCTGTATCTAATCTTCTAAATACAAACTTAATGCCAAAACTCGCGTTCTTTTCTATTTCAATTGTTGTTTTTCTTTAAAAATGAACATTTACTATTTTTCTCCTAAGTCTACCTGGGATAATGGGTCATTGGCAAACATTAATCATTCTTATTGGTCAAAAGGATGACCAATGATACTGTGTTCAATGTGCGTCACCAAACCATCCAAAATAATAATTATAATACATCTGTCTATATATTTTAATAATGACATGATGTCATACACACAGACAACATATATCAATTTGACACTTATGAGGATACCCAATGGCGTTCACTAATTCTGTGGCTTTACAATTTACCGTACAATCAACGCCTAAACACAGTGCCGGTTTATAGTGTATTCATAATGTATATTGTAGTGTTTAATGTCACCATTTTCTGTTTTAAAATATTATATTTGAAAAATTCAGGTTAACTAATGTGACCATTTTTCAAATAGAAGGGGAAGTAACCCTTATAAGTTTTTTTGTCAATGCTTCAGTTATATAAGTATTGTCAATGCTATATATTGACAGTAGAATATACAAATTTAATATGAAAATAATTGCCTTTTACGTAATACTATATATATATCATCAATAAGAGAGATATATTAAATTAATTTCACTTGACTTAACAAAGAAAAAATTCCGTAATAAACTGCAATTATTTTTAAAATTAAACTTGTTATCATCCTGAAAGGATTTGACAAAGAGAATTGTGATAATGGTGTCTAGTTCAGCAAAACACAAAAATACGGACGTTGTATTGTGCTTGACTTTGAACATATCAAAAATATTTTTAAAAAATCAAATATCCAGACGACTTTATACTTGGCATTGTAATTGGGCATACTGGAACATATATGTATGTATCGATTGATAGTAGATATACAACAGCAAGGATGTGTGGTATTCAAAATTCCGGAGCACCCGGACCCACTTCTCTGGTGGAAGTTCAGGTACCTAACCTTATTTGTCAATTTATCGAAGTTTTTACTTTGCTTATGGATTGTGATTTGGTCATGGATTAGTATGTTTGTTTTTGATATGTAATCTGACATAATATAAGTCTGAGATGAAATAATTGACGTTACGACTCTGTGACAATAGTGGACTATCAAAAACAAACACATCAAAGACTGCAACAAAATACACCATACTTAGGATAAAAAAAAATAAAACATAAGCGTGGATAACACATATACATAGAGATAAAAGAATAAGCATGCTGACCAGGGAAGAGCAACAGAATGTTTAATGTGAAGAAGAAACATACCAATCCCATGTCCGAATCACAATCCAACACAAAAGATAAAAACTGATAAGTAAGGTTAAACACATGATCTTCCACCAGGGAAGTGAAACATGGTGCTCCGAAAGGGTAAGCACCTCCTATTTAGCAAGCTACATCCGTTACGTGTGTAATCAAAATTGAGTGAAAGGAAAATAGAACTTTGGGACGTCAAATATATCCAGGGCAATTTTGGACACAGAGACATCAAACTTATCAACGACACTATGATGACGACCATAAAGGTTATTGAGGGCCTGATAAGGATAGGGTTGCAATATCCATGATGTCTGCGTGACAATAGTGGCCGACTATCAAATAAATACCGCAACAAAGTACACCATACTAAAGATAAAAAATAAAACATAAGCGTGCATAACACATATACATAGATAAACGAATAAGCAATGCTGACCATAGAAGGGCAACAGAATGCAAAATGTTAATAGCTAGTGACGGAATCCTAGCATGTAGACACATCTTTTCATAACTTGTAAAATGCGTTTTGAAAATAATATGTGAAGCCCATCATTAGCCCTCCAAATTACTACACTAAACAACCTATGGCTATGAAAGCAAAACATTTTACTTTTAAATCCTTGGTAGTATAGTGCTTTCAAAATACTTTTTAACCATGTGTAGTATCATACTATCAAAATACTAGAATATGTTTTATAATCACCTATATGGACTACTGTGCTGATTGAATGCTGAATCTCCCTCTCACTAGCCGTATCGATTAATTGTTAATTAAATGATATGATTATCGATTATATGTCTTACTTGGGCAAACGATCATTAGACAGCACTGTTGACCTCCATTAACTTCATACCAATACTGTAACTTATGTTACAAGATCTGTCTGTGTGGAAAAAAGTACCATGTTTTTTTGCAATCAACTTGAAATTAAAATTATTCTTCCTGGTTCTGGTCCTATTTTCAGAATCATTTCTTTAATCTGATAAAATTTTGCAATTCTTTCTTGTACTTTAAATTAACAATTTCACAATGGACAAAAATGGAATCAGAATGACACAAACTTACAATAATCTACAAAATGACACCTTCAATTCATTAACAGCTTAACAGCTCAATTCTGATTGAAATTCTGGCATATCTAAGTTGAGAAAATCTTGGCTTAAAATGATAAGTAAACCTGGCATGGGAACGAAAATATTTACAAAGAACAAACTGTCTATTTAATTTTTAGTTGCTTTTTCCGTATTAGAGACGGTTTTGATACCAAAGTTTTAAAGTTTGTTTTTCCTTACTTGTATTGGATTCCTAAACTCTATAAGAATCCATATAAGGAAAGATATATAGCAGGCCCATTTTAATGTACTACTAAATTATTATCGGTAACTCTAACACAAATTTTGACAATCATCAAAGATGGGCTTCAGTCTTATTCAGAAAAAGTATATTTTACATCTGGAATCAACCAAATGTGGACTCTCAAAAATTCTAAAGAATTACTTGAACATCTTGCTTCTAATACTTTATCTCATGTGAAAAGTATAAAAACCATTTGATTTTTCTACACTATACACCACTATCCCTCATTCTAAATTGAAAGAACGTCTTAAAGAAATGATTCACTTTTCTTTCTTTTACAAAAACGGTAAGCCAAGATACAAATATCTGGTGCTGAACAGGGATTCTGGTTATTTTGCCAAGCATCATACGGATTTCAAACAAAAATATACTGAAGATACCATCAACAAAATGTTGGAGTTTTTGATAGATAACATATTGTTGTGTTTGGTAATATAGCTTTTCAGCAAACAATCGGTATACAAATGGGTACAAACTGTGCACGATTGCTTGCTGATTTGTTTCTTTATTATTATGAAGCAGAATTTATGCAGAACCTTGTTAAATCTGGAGAGAAGACTGTCGCCAAGTCATTCAACTCAACATACAGATATATAGATGACGTTCTGTTTCTTAACAATCCTAAATTTGGAGACTATATAAATGTCATCTATCCTAGTGAGCTTGAAATAAAAGACACGACTGATTCCTCAAGTTCTGCTTCAGATTTAGACTTATACCTGAATTATGACGCACACGAAAGGCTATATTTGAAACTTTATGACAAACGTAATGACTTCAATTTTTCTATTGTCAATTTTCCTTTTTCATGCAGCAATATACCTGCTTCTCCTGCTTATGGTGTATTTGTTTCCCAATTAATACGCTATGTTAGAGCTTGTTCCCACTACGGGGACTTTGTACACGAAGTAGGCTGCTTGCTAATAAATTGTTGACTCAGGGATATTGCAAACCTAGGCTTATCAAGGTCCTCAAAAAGTTTTATGGTCGACATCACAGTATTGTTGATAGTTTGATGTCTCTGTGTCCAGGATTGCCCTGGATATATTTGACGTCTCATAGTTCATGTTCCTTTCACACAATTTTATTACACACGTGGCGGGTGTAGCTAGCTAAACAGGAGGTGCTTAGCCTTCCGGCATCCGGCCTCACTTCCCTGGTGGAAGTCACGTGTCTAACCTAACTTGTCAGTTCCAAAGTTTTTACTTTGCTTCTGGATTGTGATTCGGGCATGGATTAATATGTTTGTTTTTGATTATACATTAATACTTTGACGTATGTTGTTTAAATGAAAGTTACGACCTTGTAGTCATTGTCACTAAAACTGCAAATAACAGACAAATGAAATATAAAGCATAAAGTACATTTATAATGTTTCGAGTTTCAATGTTAGACAAGCACCTGACCATAATGAAAAAAATGTTTCTTTCAAATGATCCGATTTAGGATGAAAATTTAGACCAAATTGCAAAATGGTCATTTTCCAATGACCCAATTTCGGAAGAGCAATCGTACAAAATGGATTTCGTGTATGATTGCAATGAGTGTTTTTTGTATTCATAGTCCTGATATAGCACAACATTTTGTACTTATTTTGAAAAAGTGGCTTTCATATGACGTAGTTTGCATAATTTAGTTATATACTCGAACTCGTCTACTGAAACATTTTAGTGTGTTTTTATAGTGTTATTGATATGGAAATATGTTTTACATCACGCTCATGGAATCACGAAATCAAACCATACAAAGGTTATACCTTCTTTTGGAATTCTAATATTGTCAATTGGTCTGGTCCATCAAATGTTTTCTAAAATCTCTTTACATTGTATATCTAATATTTATTATTTGATTCGAAGAGAATGAACACATGGAAAATTGGTCCTACAGGTATTATAAAATTTAAAGAATTTGATACCACACATAAAATCTGTAAGAATTTGATTGTCAAAATGAGAAAATATCGTGAAAAAAATCAGAAAAAGAATATAAAAGTATCAATCGTTCCGTGTATACAAATTTAGATAAATGAAAATCAATAAAACATTCCGATGATTAAATTTTCCAAATGCTTCTCTAAAAAGAATGTTATCACTCTCATGTGAATATCTCCTATGCTTAGTTTCATTGTTTATCACAGTGACAATCTTCACTTGTTGTTTTTAATATATCTTCTTTGTTGCTTTTTTCGATCTTATAACTATAACCTTGTTTTATATAACTTTAATTGACTATTGCTGATAACAGACTCCTGTATAATTTGAGTTCAGACTTTGTCTCAGTAAGTAGAGATTCACCTTATTGTTGTTCAGCTAATGATACTTTTTTAAACATACGCCAGTGTACGAGGTATCTGTACTTCAAACAATTTCACAAGCACGTTGGCTCATTTGGTTCATGGTATTCTGGTACTTCTATTTTTCTCATTTTAACTTCTTAAATATTTGGATTTTCACAATTTATTTCCGAGATCTAGAACGACTGACGAGGCAATGTTTTCTGAAACGGCAGGCTATTGTTGTAAAACTACATGTATTCTTACGAAAAGTACTAAAATTCAAGGAAAAAATGTTGATAAACATTTCAAATAGAACTAGAGATGTTACTTGGTTTAAGTAAGCGATATTATTTGTAGTTCTTGTAGAGGGGCCATTCTTCATATACAAGTTCTGTCGTATATATGAAATCATCTCAATTTGATTCTCAGATTGAAGGACGCTAACATTTTCCATACCAGATCTGACAATCATTAAATCAACACGTAAAAATAATGCTGTTTCTACGTATCGCCACGACTTACCAAAATCAATAAGACGTATTATTTTTGTGTTTAATTGAATTTTCAAGTTTTCAAAGATTTTGCTTTGCTTTCAGGCTTGTAATTTTAAAACGGATCATTATTTTTGTGATTGGTTTATGCTTAACTTTTATTTTGGAGCTTTTCGGAATTTTATTGTTTATTCTGAAATTTATTTATATTGTAACCGATTGGAAGAACAACGCCAAAAAACCGTTTAAATGTAGGTTTTGTTTTTATAACATTTATAAAATATATACGTTATCTAATTACTATATGTTTCTCGCCCTTTAATCAATTTAACCCTGTAATCTCAATATTGAACAGTCAGACACTGAAGACTTACTTTACTTATATAAAGCGTTTCTCCAAATCCAGTCAAAACAGAAAAAGTGGAAACAAAATGAACGCTGATTTGGCTAATAATTTGCCTTTGAAAAATAAATTATTTACCATCTCAAGCAGACCATCGATCACTTTGTATTCTTCTTCGGTACCATCATTACAAAACAAAATAAACGAGTAATCTATTGTCTTGTGAAAAATAAGGATCGCTGTTGGACAGCATGGATATTAACCGGTTATTACTGAGTCTTCCAAAGCAATCCGGATTACAGTTGGTGGACGGTATCCTGAAAACTGTTAAAACAAGTCTTATACAACAAAGTTGACACCATGGTTGATTTGTCATTTTCACAAGGTGAGTTTATTTAAAAATTATATATTTTATGTATTTTACGCGAATGGATTCAGATTAAAAAAATATCCATCATTTATGACTTTATATATGTATTGATTTTTGATTGGTAAACTTGTCCTATGTAAAAGTTCAGATTTTTGCAGTGTAAATGGAATTGTATGCACCTTACATCAAACGTTTTTTTTATTATAATATATGTGATATTTTAAAATGTATGATTTAACTTTATGTTTCTTGTAATGGTATATTGTGATGCCGTGCAAATTTGTTTAACCATTTAATCTTTTTTAACACGACACATCAATAAAATGTTATTTAAATGTTTACCAAAAACAATAAGCTAGGCCCTTGTTAGAGATGAAGTGATTTTTTTACATTTTAAAGTTTTGCAAATGCATTTATAGGAAAATACCTATCAAATTTAATATTTATATAAGGAATTATAACAAAAGTTATTTTTAAATGAATTCATTCAATCTTTTTTAAAAAAAATATTTGTTGTTTTTTGCTTATATTTTTTTTTTAAATAAGAATTTGTATAAACAATAAAACGTGTCATGAAACACCTACGCTCAGAGAGAAACAACATTGTTTACATAGAAGTTAACATTTGTGACTTCGTCCATTATGTGTATTTGTTGCTGCAGGACAAGATATAAATCATCAATTATGGCAAAAACATGATTAAAGTATTAACAAATTACGTTGTAAGAGTTTCCCCATGATTATTAGAGTTATGACCTACACTTGAAGTACAAATGAGTCAAACAAAATCGACAAACGGTTAAACAGTAGGTTAACGGCATGAAAAATACTGACCATTACGGGAGAGCTGTAAATTAACGATAGTTTTATTTTGTTTTACATTGCATCATCAATGCTTTTGTTTTTAACCCGTGCTTCATTCGATTAGAGATCATCTTTAAGTGAGACTGATAAATCTACTGTATATATGTACATATACCTGTTCGTTTTCGCTATAATGTTAATAATTTTCACTTTTTATTAATGAGATAAATATCAAATTCTTTTTTTCATTACATGCAGTTCTATCTGAATCAGGCCTTTTTCGTTATATCTTTTTAATGGATTGTTTCTGTGACCCTTTAGAAAGTATTTGCAAAACAATTCAGGAGTTTTAATTTTTTACTGTGAATTTTTAATTTACCTGCAGTATTATCAATGATGCAAAATTTGGAATACATGAAAGAATTTGTAGCAAAACAATTTCTTCCACAGAACAGCTGATATGATTAGGATAACCAACACTTTTTCTTTGTGAGGATACAATAAAAACATGAAACGCAAATCTTACTCACATCAAAATGTCATCATTAACAAGGAAAAAAAAACGAGAGTCCTTGGAACAACTATCAAGCAGCTGCATGTTCTAATGTTTTGCAATATAAAAATCTAAACAGGACCTTAAATTAGTGCGTCATTGAATGCTGTAATAATATGCGTAGCAATAAGATGGTGTTGTACAGGGAAACCAAGATTCTTTTACTTACTTTAAGGTTGCTAGTAGATGAGACCCCATTGCTCAAAGTAACCCATTGGCCTTAGGCAGGCAATCGACACACTTTAAGATGCCCTGCAGTTCGATTCGAATCTAGATAGTGAAAAGCTATGTTATGTGTAAGTCGACACTTATTCTCGACTAAGATCTTTTTCTATAAATAATTTATTGCCCTTTTGGCAGTTGGAGTAACAGTCGTTTAAACACAATCATTTACGGGTATTGTTCAAAGGGCATGTTATTTCTATACAGTCTAACAAAATCCAAAGATATGCAGTATTCAGGCTTCAGTTACACGGTCATTTACAGGTATTGAATTGTTTTAAAGACACGTGCTCTGTACGACGTCAAACAAAATCCAAAGATTCTGTTATACTTGGATTTTATGTTGCTTTAACAAGAAGATAAAATTCTTAAATCGAGCGGTAATTGGTAATATCTTCGCCGTGATATGATTTTATATCCCATGTATATCTGGTCTTCTCACCACCGCCGTCGATAGACATTTATCAATAATAAAATTATATAAACTGGCTTTATATCGCTTTACGCTTGTGTATAAACTGATATTCGTGACATTGATTGGAAAAGTCAGTATGATGGAAAAGTCAAATGTTATACACCCCTTAATCATATAATACAGTGTAATAATCAATGTTACGGGGAATTTATAAAATTATAAAGAGTTAATCTGCCTAGATTGCCTGTATCAATATACACAATTACCAGTTTTAATTCTTGAACACTAGCTACTGAGAATAACTGGTTATAGATATTGTAAAGTAAGACAAATATTAGGTACGTTTCGGATCTTGAAGGCAAGATGCTGGCCATGTAATGATGTATATACTAATATCCTACATTAAATTTTTACCTTATGTTTTGAAGGATATGACTATGAAACCATGATATATGAAAAAGTATATGGTAATACACATTTTTCGCTTTTGCCATTTAAATATACCTCTATTTTGACAATTGTTTATTTTTTACTCAGTTTTTACCCATTGGTGGGGTATTTTCATCTAAGAAATCACAGTTCCTACGTTTAACTTTTTTCATACTTTCCTCTGAGATAGTTCTCATTAGTCTAAATACATATAGACCAAAGTAAATAAGTGATAATATAAGAAAGTATTAATCATTTTTGTTGTTTCTCTTGCTCAAACTAATGAAGAAAACATTAGTTAAAATTTTTCAATGTTTTTCAAACAAAATGGACTTGAATACAACATTTTGCTAGATAAACGATTGTAAAATGCATATCAAAGAATTTTAAAAAGCTAAAGTAGATCTGGGACGTGTATCAATTCTGAAAAGTAAATTTTTGTAGAGCGACCCATTAACTCTATATTTTTGCTGACGCCATTTGTCTATTTCAGTCATAGATGCAATACTTAAAACTACATAAATAAATAAATAATGTCTTTCACACAATTTAATGAAATAAAAAAACTGTAAAATTCATTAACAATTTCTACCAATATTACATATTTTGGAATTTTTTTTTCAAGCACAATTTTAACGAGACTGGACTATCAGAAGCATACATCCTTATGGAGGACTTGACTTTAAAATATTTTTTTAAAATCATGTATATTTAGATAAAGTCTTACTCTACATGTGGCCTCAACCAAATGTGGATCACAAAATCACTTGAACATCTTGCTACTTTATCACTTGTAAAAATATAAGAAGTTTGATTTTTGATTTTTTTGATTTTTTCAACAAAAATGGCAAGTCAAGATACAAAATCTTTAGTGATTAACAGTGATTCTGGTTACTTTGTCAAACACCATACGGGCTCCAACAAAATATACTGAAAATACCATCAACAAAATGTGTGAGTTTTTGATAGACACCATATTTGTTGTGTTTGGTAATATATAATTTTCGAACCAAAATTTGGTATAGATATGGGCACAAATTCTTCACCATTGCTTGCTACTTTGTTTCTTTATCCGTATGAAACAGAATTTATGCAGAATCTTATTAAATATGGAGAGAAATCATTCAAATCATTCAACTCATCATAAATAAATATATAGATGGCGTATTTTCTTTTAAAGATCCTAAATTTGCAGATGTAAATTCCATCTACTTTATATTTAGATTTTTATCTTAATTATGACGATCACAAAAACCTGCATTTGAAACTGTATTTCAATTTTTTCAACTTCCATTTTCGTACAGCCATATTCCTGGTTCTCTTGCTTATGTTGTATCTGTTTCAATAGCAATACGAAATATTTATACAACTTATCCAGCTGCTTTCAAATAAATTGTTGACCCGGGGTTATTGAAAGTCTATGCATATAAGGGCCTCTAAAAAGTTTTATGGCCGCCATCACAATATTGTTGATAAGTATGATGCCTCTGTATTCGGGATTACCCTGGATATATTTGCCATCCAAAAATTCCATGTTTCTTTCATTCAAACGTGGCGGGTGTAGCTAGTTGAAAAGATGGTACTTATCCTTCTAGAGCATCCCAACTGACTTTCCAGGTAGAAGTTACAGATTTGGACGTGGATTAATATCAGTTAATTTTTTATTATAACAACACCAGTGCTAAAATTAAATTTAAATCATTCACAAAACTGCAGAAACCATATTGAATGTCTTCCTGATGAATTTGACCAACTTCGGAAAAAGAACAAAATTTGTTGATGTGGACACTTTCTTGTATTACCGAACATATAGTTGCTTTGGGTTTTATTTATTTATTCTAATATCACCAATCGCAGGTAATGAAAAAAGTTTAATAGTGAGACCGTGATTTCATTTTACGAATTTTTTCCTAAAATTGATAAAAATGGCTGAAAATGAAAAAAATCGAATTCACATGTTCACATGATCCTAAGGAAAAAAGACGTGTGCAATCATATGACTTTTTGTATTAACGTTTGTCATATCCTTCCAAACATTTGTGAAATAAAGGAAATTTTGAGTTTTCCATAACAATACTCCCTAAAATGTAAAAAAAAGTTTAATTTTTGGGAACTATTTAAATCTGTTATATGAAAAAGATTATTATGAAATAATCAAAACGCTTCAATTCTTGAATTTATTTTAAATTTTGTTCGACACTGTTGAAATAGGGTGTAGAAATGTTTTATCTTTGTAAAATATAAATTTTGATATTAAGAAACCTTTTTATTCTTGAAGATTAGTCACATAATTCAATATATTTATTGTTTTCTTGTAGACTAGGCACATTTTCAGAAAATGTGACTTGAACCGGCATTTTTTAGTAAAAGTTGGTAACATCTATTTCTAACCTAATTCGAGAGTGCTGAATTCGAAAATGGCGGATACCAAGCTGAATTTTGAGTTTTTGAACCCATAATTAAAAAAACAAAATGGCGACTAAAATTAATGGTGAATCAATGCAAAAATGATACTTGGGTTGACAAATTTTGGTAAAAGTTGGTAACATGATTTATTTAACATAATTTGAGGATGCTGAATTCAAAAATAAATGGCCGATACAAAGCTCAATTTTGAGTTTTTGAACCCATAATTCCAAAATCAAAATGGCGACTTAAATTTATAGTATACCAATGCAAAATGTTCATTGGGGTGGCAAATTTAGTAAAAGTTGGTAACATGCTTAATTTCACATTATTCGAGTTTTCTGAATTTCAAAAATGACATATTCCAAGCTAAAGTTTTAGTTTCTTAACCCATAATTCCAAAAACAAAATGGCGACTAAAATTGATTGTGTACTGGGTCAACGCAAAATACATGAAATATGTTACTTGGGTTGACAAATTTGGTAAAATTGGTAACATGCTTTATTCAACATAATTCGAAGGTGATGAATGCACAAATGGCGGATACCAAGCTAAATTTTAAGTTTTTGAACCCATAATTCCAAAAACAAAATGGCGACTTAAATCCAGAGTGTACCAATGCAAAAAATGTTACTTTGGGTGGCAAATTGATGACATGCTTTTGAAATATAATTTTGAGAGTACTAAATTCAAAACTTGCAAAAGTCATTCAGAAGGTAAAGCTTATCCCATAATTCCAAAAACAAAATGGCGACTGTTACAATTTATGCATATAATTTCACAGTGTTATTGAAGTTACATGTTTAGCAAAAGATGGTACTTTGTTCTTTTTAACATTTCAGCATAACTTGAGGTTGCTAAATTAAAATGGAAGAGGCTAAACTGAAGTTTAAATGTTTTAACCCAATTTAAAAAACTTCTAAAAATAAATGGAGGTTATAATTAAGTGTTTGTTCTTTATCTGTGCCTTTTGCATATTGCACTGATGAAATCTACATGATTAAATTAAGTTCATGACCAAAACTATACTAAAACACTGCTTTATTCAGATCATGGCGTGAAATTAATAAATTAATTGTCAAAATCGAAACTTGTGTTTGAACTGCAGAAAGAGCCTAATCAAGAACAGTCTTTTATATAGAGTTTACCGCATGTTCTAGCAAAATAGTATGTAGAACCCTTTGTTGTAAATGTCAAAATACCAACTTTGCCGGTAACTATATTTTTCAACATAGTATCAGTCTCTATACAGTTTTGCCAGCGGTGTTTAAGGAACTCAATGTAACTTTTAAAGAATTCATTTTCTTTAAAAGTCAGAACGTCCTCCAATAAATATATATCATCATCATCTGACTAGAAAACTGGGTAAAGTAAATGACCGTTTTCAGTGTTGGAAATAGACGAAAGACTGATGTGCAAGCTTAAGTAATAAACTGGCCACTCAATCAATTTAAAGTCTAAAGCCACAATCGTTAATTGCAGTCAAGGTGAGTAATGGTAGCATTGTGCTAGTGGACCAAGACACCTTTACTGAGTTTTCCACAACACTTGAGTGGAATATTTTTGCGTAACAGCCTCACAAGTAATACAAATAATATGACATTTATTTTTTGTCCATTTTGGAAATAATCTACCACCAGAATATCATCAATATCTAAGTTAACCGTTGTCATAACCTTTCCAGATGATGGAACAGTCTTTCTCTGCCTTAATTGGTGGAGGTGAACCAGGGGGTGTTTCATTGTTTAGACTATTGTTTGGGCTCTGGGATGCTTTACCTCCATAGTAACAAAGCTCGTATGGGAGCTAGCAGTATCTACTACTAAAAATTTTAATTAACACGCGTCAAAGTGCATCTTGTTTGCTTCTGATTAATTGCCAGAAGCCCAACGGGCTCAAAGCTTTCTCATTGCAGGATGTCAGAATGAAGTGTATTTTTTCTTCTTTGTGAAATGCCAACTCATTGCAAAAACAATTTTCTTTTTGAAAGAAAAGGATTTCTCAGAAATAAGCAGCCAATGTTTGTTTTGGCTACCATGAATGAAAACAAAGCTCTATTGACCATTTTTGGGTTGCAACAATGGCATGCCTACCAGGACTGGGGTCATCATTTATGTTCTGCCGTTTATAATCCACCAACCACTTTTTACTATTGCCTATTAAGGGGCATTTTTCCTTGTGCTGCTTTCATATCAGTATGGATAGCCTTAGGTGCTTAACCGTTCTTGTGCAAATATTGAATCCTGCTCTTTCAGAATTTTTTACATTTGCCAAGTCACAAGGCTTATTTACTTTGGAGTAATACCTTGTTGGTATTAACTTACAAAACGACACTGGTCTTCGGATACACAATCAGGAAATAGAGGGGTTGAAAAGGGACATCAACGCTTATCTCCTTTTTAACAGAAGGTTCACGACATATCATTCAACCCGCATACTTCTTACCAGTTTAATAAAACCAAGTGTAGTGTTGCTTTTGCTATAAGTTAAATATCAAACTTTACAACAACATTTTGTAATGCAAGTTCACATTTTTAGCAAAAAGTCAGCTAAGAGTTGCTCGGTGATGACTTAGCACCTCTAAATATGTTTTGAATGCTAGTTCAGTTATATCTACTTGGTTCTTCCTCTGGTAAAAAAATCGTAAGCATTTGGTGCAAACACAGATTTCGGTTTTGTAAGCTATTTCATTCACATTCTGGTCTACATAAATCAGTGTTTCAGCATGCTATGTGTCATACTTAATTCAATTCATTCAATTAAACAGAAACATACAGTCCCATGTTCAAATTACAATCCAAAAACAAAAGCAAAAACTTTGAAAACTAGCTAAAGTTAAATATGTGAACTTTGTCCAGGATATTATAAGTTATGTACAGGGCTTTGGCAGGCTACACGGCCCCATGTAGGGGCCCCGTCAAAGATTATGCGTTATACATTCATTTTTGACGGGGTACATGGGGCCGTGTAACCTGCCGAAAGCCCTGTATAGTGTTTTTGTCACCCTTCAAAGTGATACCAATTGGATCTTTTTGACTTCCACTTCGTATTTTGTATGACTAGATCGTATGTTGTCGCCATGTTTGTTTACCGTAACTAGACGTCAACGATGTACGAGTTATTTCCCTTTAACCGCTAAACGTCGCGTGCGTTCATTTCCGAACATAGTTCTATGTACCCCGACAAGTTAACCAATCAGCTTGCGAGAAATTTCTGTCGGAAGGGTGACAAATATATATATAGCTTTTTTCATAATGATCTTTGTCGCTAGGCCACCTGAAACGAAGGCTGACTAGGACGCCAGATCTTTTGATTTCATAAATATCAAACCATCTTTTTCAGAGTTATTGCCCCTGAAAAATAATATTTCTTTTTGCAAATTTTGCTGGTTTTGTGACTATTTACTTGAAAACTATTAGTGTTCTATAAGCGCAATGCATTAAAAAACACAAACATGCAAGCTAAGTAGCAATGTTTGTAAAAATATGATGATCCATAGAGGAGATGTTACCCCTGGAGTATAATTTTTTGCGAATTTGTTTTTTTACCATATTTGTTTTAAAAAGTATTATAAATAAAAGCACCAAGTTGCAAAAATAATCAACATGCCAAGATCTAACTCCATAGCAAATTTTGTATATGATAATCAACGAAGATGTTGTTGCCTCTAAAATTTCAGTATCTTTTAAATGTTTTCAGGTGAGCAATATGGCCCATGGACCTTTTGTTTAAATTTTCTGCTCATTAACCCCAAGTAAGCCTTGGAATATTACAATATTTGATTAATAGCAGTTTCTTGCTACTAAAACAACTTCTATATCAACTTTTACGCAAACAAAATTTTGATTTTGGCGGCCATTTTGTATTTAAATTTTGACCTACTTAGAGCAATTTTTCAGCTTGGTATCCGCCATTTTCGAACTCAGCACACCCAAATTAGGTAAGAATGATATATGGTTTGCTTTTACTAAAAAATGCCTCTTCCTCTTTAAAACGACGTCTTTTCTGAAAATGTGCCCAGTCTATTGTGCGTTATAGTTTTCAACATTATTTTTCTTTCTATATGCATGTATTTTAAAAGAACCTGATGTTGGTAATAATTAATTACATTTTTGCCTTTGTAAGTGGTAATATAATATATTTTAATACACGGTACTGCGTATAGTCTTGGTTGATGTAAGGTATTTTAAATTTTAAATGTTGCGTAATGGTTTAAATACACTCAGATAACGTCTTTAAAATTTTTTTATATAATAATAAGAAAATATGATATACTAAAATACTAAATTTATATGGCATTAATGGAATCGCTTGTCACTCGTTAGAACGTTCATCAATACTTCATTGCAATTTAGTATTAAGCATTATGTTACTGTAATCGTATCACTCTACCAATATTGGTTGTTACATATTTAAACTTAAACTATTTTAAGTATGAAAATAACTTTTCATCTCATTCAAAATAGTTTTGACAGCAATGTACCATTTTGCGATCATTTTTTTATTTTTGAATACTAAATTTAAATTTATTTTCTTTTGCCATGTCTAAAGGCCATAGATTTAAATTACCAAATTGCTTATATTGTATAAGAAAAGTAGTTTAGGGAAACCATTTGACATTTTTTTTTGTTTCTAAGGCACTCCAGTATGTGTTTAAATATCCATATACACATATTATTTTAAGAATATTTCCTAGTAATAAATATCTTTTGCTGTTATTGTAATTATGCAGAGATTTTTCCATATAGCAATACTTGAACGGTTTTAATAATCCTGAGAGGCGGACATACTTTGATGGTCATTTTAACATACGAACGCCCTAGAACTGTATACGTAAACAGTATGTGTACATTTCTAATTGTAATAGAAGAATATACAACTTTTAAAAGCCGATACATTTTATTCTATAAGGCATTTTGTTTGCATTTAGGTGGGCCAAATTACATAATTGTTTTTTACAATTTCCGATGTTTTTGGTCATAAATTATTGTACTCGTATATTGCACGCCTAAGATTTATTAAGGTCCTTAGAAAATATTGTTGATTATTATGATTCCTCTATATCAAAAATTATCCTGGATTTGACGCCATGTGGTTTCATTAGCCATACAATCTCTTTGATTTTATAAGGATTGGGTGTAGCTAGGTTAACAGGAGGCGCTTACCTTTCCGGGGCAACATGCCTCACATCCCTTGCGGAATTTCACGTCGAAATTACCTTATTAGCTTGTTTTCAAGTTTTTACCTTGCTTTGGGATTGTGTTTTTGACATGGGCTGGTATGTTTGCTTTTGACTCATGAAACTTGTGATGCCATTTCCAATTACATTTTTGGAACATTTATAGGTTTTAACACACCAATTCTACGGGTATTATTGCTTATAACACACCTCAACATAATTATTTTCCTGGACATTCCTCGGGAAAATTGATTGGTACTACTGGATCTGGTAGGGTTGTAACAGTCCGATGTACTGATGTCCTGACATTGATGTATGTTAAGACCGTTTGGCATTTTAGTTTGTTCCAAGATTCGTCAATTAAATCGGTGTCTGTTTAACAATGTATCATTAAAGAGAGAATGAACGAAACAAGTATGGTTGAAGTACAGTAGTGATGACCAATATCCCTAAGGTTATTTACTTAATCTTCTGTCAAAATCAAAATTACCAAAAAAAGCAGAAGGATAGTAATTATAAACTCAGAAGTTAGGGAAGCATATTGAGTTTGTAGTATAATGTATCATTTGATGATAATCGTGTGATAGATATGGTTTACATTTAGTATTTATAATGCAAGAAGAGTAAGTAATCTTTAGAACATATAATCTGGATATCGAAAACCTATACTTGCGATTACTTATAATTGATAGACAGTGATTCTGATGTGTGTTTTAAGTCAGAGGATAATTCTGATGTCGGTTTTGATATAAGTAATGACCTCCTATCTGTATTTGTTCGACAGAAATAGGTAGGTATTGTCGTTATTGATTTATCTTCAGAAAGACATTTAACCAAGGTTGTACTTAAGTCAGTATGCGATATTTTAAACCAATTTGTATGATAAGACTCCTTCATATATGACGTCATAGTAAAGCTTAAGATTCCATCATATATGACGTCATAATAAGCGGTAAACATATAGCTATTGCATAAGCTCTCTTCTGTTTTGTAAAACAATTGGTTCGTTAGCATACCATGTGATCCACGTGAACGTTTGTGATGAAAATTTTGGAAAACAGTTGCGTCGATTTTAATCATAGAAAATAAGGAAAAAACGTCAACTAATGCGATTTGTCATCCAATGAAAATTATTGTTTTGAACAGGCTAAATGGGTATCACGTGGTACGAAGTGCGGAAATTGTAGCAATGTTATATAAAATTGTATCTTGATATAGAAGAGTTAAAGTTCAAGTATGTCTATAGTAGACACGCCTCATTTTATAGTATATGTCACATATCCACTAAAGGTTAACCCTTTATATGTTGCTAGTGATTATTCACATATACGCTGAACGGACTGGGTTGGGGTTGAGGCAAACTGAGCATTGTGGATTTAAATTCTTTTTGAAAATTTGTCAAACTTATATTCGTTAAAACTTCAGATGTTACTTACAACAATGTTTGGAATAGAACACAATTAGATATACATAAAACAATCGTTATCGTGGAAAACTGACAAAATGTTTATAGTTACCATAAAAAACTGAAAAAAAACACCGCTAGAAATAACATTCTTTATTGGCAAGAGTATCAAACTATTTGATTTTCATTATCAGCTTTGGTTCAGGTTTATCACCTTCAGAACATTCTTTCTTTATTTTAACTTATTTGTTCGTCTAAAATCGTCGTTTCAGGTTACCAATTTCATTGTAAATTTTTTTCAGGCTTAGAATTCCATATATTGAAATACTGCGTTTGTATGGCATGCCTGGTTTTGATAAAATGAACAATCACCCTTGTACTTTGAAGGCCTCTTGTCCGACAGCATCAGTGTCAAGAACGGATCTTAATGATATAGAAATATGTACAATAAATTTCTTTATGTTCCATTGTTATCGTTGCTTATTCATTATATTTTTGTCTCACTGTATCACTGCATCTTATTTCACTTAATGTGTTATAAATTTCAAATATTCAAGGTATGAGCTATCGTTTTGTAATGTTGCTTATTGTAATTGTCCGTCAAAACTTAGATTTATCTGTTGGTTAAAAACAAGATAATTAGAATTTCACAGCAGTATGGATCATAAAATTAGAACGGTAATTTGTAAAATTTAATTTGAGTGTTGTTAGATACAGATTATACTGTACAATCATGATTAGATGGAACAATATCACATTTTATGAACATTAGTATATTTGTTTAAGACATTCATATTTTATTATCAATTTATGATTTTAATATTGGAAAATTATATTGTTAATCGATAAGTTTATTAACACAAAAATTCACAGTAGTTTGATTATTTATCGATAAATCGATTATTTTAAAAGTTCAAAACAACGAAGCATAGAGCATGGATGAGTATGACTTGAATCTCCAAAAATGAAGACTGCAATTTTGAACAAAGTACACTGCTTGTATTGACTCGGATGATAATACGTGCCAACAGTGTCTTAATTATCATAGAACGATGTGAAAATAGATGTGCATAAAACAATCGCTTTCGTGGGAAACTGACAAAATGTTTATAGTTAACATAAAAAACTTATATAAGACATCGCCAGAAATAACACTCATTATTTGCAAGACTAATAACTATTTGATTTACATTATTAGCTATGGTTCAGGTTCATCGCCTTCAGAAATTCTTTCTTTAACTAATTTGTTCGTATAGAATCGTAACCAATTGTTTTGTGGACTTAGAAACGAATTAACCATACTGAAATACTACGTTTGTATGGTATGTCTGTTTTGATAAAATAAACAATCACTCTTTTACTTTGAAGGTCCGTCTTCTGACAGAATCTGTGTCAAGAATTTATCTTAGTGATATAGAATTATGTACAATAAATGTCTTTATGTTCCATTGTAATCGTTGCTCATTCATTATATTTTTATATTATATTTATATCCCAAATATTTAAAGTATGGGCTATCGTTTTGGAATGTTGCTTATTGAAACTGTCACTCAAAACTTAGATTTATCTGTTGGTTACAAATAGATAATTAGAATTTCACAGCAGTATGGATCATAAAATTAGATCAGAAATTTTTAAAATTTAATTTGAATGTTGTTATATATAGATTATATTGTTTAATCATGATTTGGTTGAGCAATATCACATCTTTGTGAACATTAGTATATGAACACAGTGTTGTGTTTCAGACATTTATACTTTATCATCAGTTTATGATATTAATAATGGAAAATAATTTTGTTAATTCGATATAAAGTTTATTAACACAAAAATGCGCAGTATTTTGGTTTATTTATCGGTAAATCGATTATTTTAAAAGTTCAAAACAACAAAGTTTAAACCATTAATTAATATGGTTTGAATCTCCAAAAAGACTGCAATTTGAACAAAGAGTACGGCTTATATTTACCTGGATGATAGAAGATGCTAACATTAATTGTCTTAATTATCATAGAACGATGTGTAAATTCCCAGTTTCTAATTAGTTAACAATATGTAGGTAACAGCTAGCTGCCAATCATATCTTGGACCATGTAAACATCTAGGTTAGTTTTGACATAATAAATAAATCTATAACCTGCGGTGTGTATGTATTGGCAGATAATCTTTCAACATCTCAGCAAGTAAGTGAGTTGAGCATATTAACAGGTGGTGGTGTAATTGTTAAAGGTAAACGCGTTGTATGTAGGAAGTATGGTAAAAATGTTATAAGTCGGTCACTGCTATGATTGAAGAAATCAAAGTTACCTTTTTAATTGGCCTTGAGTATCAAAGAGCTTCTTGCCGCCTTGGTTTAAACTCATTGGTACTGATCCTAGTGTGAGAAAATATGACAGGTCGGTCGTTGTTGAAGGTCGATAGTTCCCTTTGGGGTGTTACGGTTCCTTTCCTAATTCAGACTTTGAATTGTTCGAAGTGTTCTTAGGAAGTTGATTTGCTGTTGACTTCGTTTACTGAATCATAGAATAGACATTTTTTATCTGAGAACCATGTACCACCATAGAAACAGCAAAGTAAGACAAAAAAAAAAAAAAAAAAAAAAGAAAGGCAAATGTATAGCCTGGGGCTCACATACTTTTAATAGATTTTCTAGTGATTATAATACTAAGTATATTAAATTTAATTCAAAATGGTGGTGCCCAGGTACAAGTGGTGTTGATGCTTTCATGCATTCTTGGGCCAATGAAATAAATTGGTAAGTGCCACCTAAAGATTATAAAATTCTCGACATCGTGGTTAAATTCGTGTTCAAGTTAGATGTATTTTAGTATTTATCATTTCCCCCTAAATAATCGTTAATATAAACGTATAGATCCTGTTATTTGGTTTCTAAAAACCTTTTGGATGTCTTTAAGGATTTCTGACATATTGACTCTATAAACTGTTTCACTGTCAACGTACATACTTCCATGTATAGTAAAGTTCTTTTTAATTACTCAAAACACACGTTTGAATTCTAATTTAGAACAAAGGCTTTAGGTAGACATTTAAACCGTGTTGACATCGAAGCAGGCATGTAGCGTCTATTTGACATTTATAAAAATCTAACCTTCTAACCCTTGTCCAAATTTGCAATTCGAAGCAAATTAAAAACTCCGAAACTGAAAATAAGGTGAAACACATGAACATCCACCAAGGAAGTGAGATTTGATGCTTAGGTAGGGTAAGTGCCTCCTGTTTAGCTAGATTCACCCTCCACGTGTGTAATCAAATTTGAGAGTGAAAGAAACATGGAATGATGAGACGTCAAATACATCTAGGATAATCTTGGACACAGAGACATTATTAAGTTTTTATTGGATCTTCACAAAATTCATAATAATATACAAATAATGGTTTGTACACTGTGAAACATGCCTTTAAGGGATATCTTTCTTAAGAGGACGCCTATTTATAACAGAATAAGGGATAGAGACTAACGACACATAAACTGCAAATAAGAGGCACCTGTCTATTAGATGATTAACATGTTTTTGAGTTTCCTTTAGGGGAAGCTTTCTTTGTGTACAGAGGTAAATGATACCATACTCTCTAAATCAGTGATTTAAGTAAAAGCATATGAAATGCAACACTAATATTTTGACACATTTTCTAAGAATTAAATATAACATTATAGAGTTATATGTTGGTATGATCAACAGCCCATTTTTAGGGGTAGGCATATGATTAACATCCGTTCCATAATGGAAAATAATTGGTAGTGAGGAATAGGAAGTAATGTTTACTGTAAAAGGTTGTTGATTGTTAACATTAATAGAGAAAATAAGACGACTTTAGTGATGATTAGTTAATAGTTAATTATTTACTATGCTTGATTAGTTAATACTGGAGACCATATTATATTTATAAAGTAATCATATTTTCCCTTTGTACACAAATTAACTCAAACTTCTTTTTAAAAACAATTATTATCTGCAGAACCAATATTATCCAATTAATTTTCATTGCATCTGATACTGTGCATGAATAATTTAGCAACCAATAAACATAAATTAAGTGATATTGGTTTTTTATTTAAACATAAATAATGTCTTCACACTACTGTTTTTCTATATTGACAATGATTCCATCGCAAAAGAAAGAGTCTCAAAAATGCATTCACAATTATAAAACATATGTTCTATTGTATCTATTTACACAGAGACATTATACTTATCAACAATATTGTGGTGACGTCCATAGTATTTAAGGGTTCTGATAAGCCTAGAATTGTTTTAAACCTGAGACTAATTGTCTGTGAGACAATGCAAAATCAAACACAAACATATCGTTCCATGTTCGAATTGTCATTATATAACACAGAACAGAAAAAGAACGTCTGTAATATTTTATGAATATCGATCAAGCTTAATCCTTCCGAAGCAACCGACCTCATTTCTTACATGTTTACCTAATTTGTCATTTTCAACGTTTTCAATTTGATTGGAAATTGTAATTTGGAAATAAATTGATCAGTTTGTTTTGATTATACAATCATTGTATTCAGTGCCTGTCTAGAGTCAAGAATGTTTTATCAATAAATAAGTATGGTCTTTTCTTGATGTTTTTGTTCTATTCTTTGCTTTTTCGCGTTCTTGATAGCAATGAGTAATGACAAGAACATGATTTTTAGACTACAGATACGTTTTCTAATAATAATAATATTATTACCAAAAGTAAAACAAAACAGAAGAAAAGAAAGCAGAAAGTTGAGTAATGGTGTATCACGTCAAGAATATTTTACTTATATCGAAACGTCGTCAGCTGTAATCGAAGTTGCAGAAAATTTGCACATGCGTGTGTTGCGCTGATGGTATTACACAGGGTTCTTTATTGCGCCATGCCTATTGTGACACAGTCCTCGTTTATTTAAAGTTCCAATTCAAAAGAATCGTGACTTTCTTTTCGTAACACCGAGTGCTTGTCATTACCCACTTTCAAATCTTGGGTCAGACCCGGTCAGGGTTCGAACCCACGAGCTCCCACTAATCATAAAATATTGACTTAAAAAAGCTATGAAAATGTACTGAATATGAAGTAAAGTATATCATTCTATGATTAGCCTACTATGTGACAGTTATTTATAATAAAACTAATCTATATAACATTGGATATTGGGAACATTTACGAAATTAATGGAAAGTGATTCTGATACACGTTATAAAGCCGGACACGATATACAAATAATGATTTCTTCCCTTTATCTGTTGGACAGCAAAAGGTTATTGACTTCTTTGATTTAACGTCATGAGGACATTTAGAGTGCAAGTTTTTAACTTTGGGGGTTATTTATATATTTAAAATAAAAAAGGTGCATCTGAATTTGGTAATAGCTAAGCAATTTAGAAATCTAAGTATTTTAGGTGCCATGGAGTTTTTGATCTGAATAAAGTATAAAGGTAAAAAATTGTTACCTGAAAAAAAATCTTATTTTGTGCTAAGATATAATCATAATGGGGATGACAGTTTACAGTGAATGTTTTTCTACAATGTAGTGTCTAGACTAACTCTTGATTTAAATTTGTTTATTGTAACAAATCCACGGATTAATTGTAATTATAGTGCGTCAAGTTTGACATTGCCGTTTTACCGTTAATATGAATGTTCAGACAGTGTTATCCATTGCTTAAATTCGGGGCTTCATAAAACTGATATATACGGATAGGTGATAGTTATACTGGTTACTAGGTGTTTATAGCAATGAATATATTGTCTTGCCTTAATCATATAGTGTATAAGTCCAATATAATATTCAAATTAAAGGTCAAAAGAGCAGATACTATTTGAGGCACTATACAGTGCAATTTCGGGGTTATTTTATTTATATCAGACTGTATATAATTTGTTCATGCTATGACGTATTGAAATTCTACAATTACAATAACACTGATACACTGTCCCAGGGATATTAAAAGCCCAGATTTATCAAGACTCTCAAAAAGTTTTATGACCGCCATTTCAATATTGTTGAGTACGATGTCTCTGTATCCAAAATTACCCTAGGGATATTTGATATCCCATAGTTCCATGCTCCTTACATTCATAAATTCGATTTCACACGTGACTGGTCATGATAGTAATCTCCTACTGGAGCACATGGTCTCGCGTATATGCTGAACGTTCTCGTATTAAACTAATTAACAGTTTCAAAGTTTGTACTTTGCTCTGCGATTGTTGTTTGAAAATGGATCAGTATGTTTGCTTTTCATTATAACAATGACATGAATATACTCTTTAAAAAGACTTCGGTTTTATGCATTTGGGCATAATCTGTTTTATTAGATTTTGCAGCTGCCATTAAGCTTTGTTTTGTCTATATATATATATACAACTTTTATATTTACAAATCAATAAGTTGAAATATATTATAAGTAGCTAATCTAAAATAATTTTGATAGACTTTAAATTCCCGTAAATATGACTTTTTGAATATATTTGTAATAGATAATATGTAGGGTAATTAGAATTTCAAAGCAACATTAACCGGAAAATTAAACGAGTATTTGTTCAAATAAATTCTTATGTTGTTGTCGACCAAAAACGAATAAAACATATAATATCCATGCATATTCATCAGTATCTAATAGAGATTGGCGTCTGTAACAATTAATTTATATTTTTGCTTTTATAATCATCAACATGTCGTTTTTATAATCTTGCCAGGAAAATAAAAAAGTAACTATAAAAGAACGAAAAAATAGTATGAATGGGAAATTATCTTATTATTTTTTTGCATTTTGATCATTAAATCAAATTAAACTTAATCTGACAATGCAAAACATGCTTAAAACCTAAGTACATATAGTCCTATATGTAGTCATGATGGGGTTCTTTTATAACTAGAATTAAGGTTTGAGAGATGATAAACAATGTATACAAATAGTTCGTTGTCTATGTTTTGACTTAGGATTATAATTACATGCCATTGTCAAATGGTATGTGCTGACATTGCATTCCTTAAGTTATAGCTATGACCATGAAGGACATTGTGTCGGGGTTTAATTGAGGACATGTGGGTTTTCATATTCGAATCATTTTCAAAAGTAAACAAATTCCTAATAATTTAATGACGCGTAGTTAATAAGTATCTTAGCAGTGAACAGCTAGTTGTCAATCACTCTTTTGATCCATGTAAACACTAAGGTATTCTGTAAAATGATTTTGACATAATAAGTAAACTATAAGTTTTGGTATGTGTATATTAGCAGGTAATCTATCAACATCTCAGTAAGTAACTAAACAGGTGCGATAAATGTTTAAATGATATTATATACATGTATAATACTCGCTTGTTTACGCTGCAATTGGAAACAAATTTACGCTTGCAAAGGTCATCGCAGAAAAACAATCAATCTGAATGAGCACAGGCGTTAAGCACATAAATCAAGATATTTTACGGCAGAAAAATTAAAAAAAGTTCATAAATATGTTTGGCAGACAATACTTATGCAATTACATATTATAGCAGTGGTAATTTTACAACACTAGACGGCCGATCCAGAATACAATTCCTCATCAGCAGTGCTTTGATCAAAACTGTGAAACCAAAATTTCTTCATTGGGGGTTGAAAAAAATATCAAAAGGAAAACACTTTATTTTACCAAATTAGCGAAGGATATGAGGAAGTATACCTTAGTTTTTCAGGATTTTTTATCAAATCTAGCAGAAAAAGTATATTTTTGATAGATTTGCTTATTGAGTTTGTGATATCTCCGGGGACATCCACCATCAGAGATACCGGCTTAGTAGTTTCAATTACATATTATACCAGTATTAAATTTATTTGCACAATTGCAATTAATTTTTCCATACCCTTACTTTTCTGATTATCTAGTCAGTTGGCCTTCACGAAAACATTTAATGCACATCATAAGAATATTTTACGAAAAGCAACATACGCAGTTGTAAAAACTAGTGCATGCTAATAAGTCGATGGTTTAGAGTTCAAATTTATGGAGTTAGTCTGTATTTAAAAGACTGTTTTGTATTTCTTTATCAAATATGCAAACAGGATTGACTTTTAACTGGTTTTATTTATACAGAGCCTGGTTGAATCTTGAGTTAGGACTGTCGTCATTCCACAGCACATACAGTTCTGTCTTATTTTATCTTACATATGGAGATTGTGTGGATGTGATCTATCCTATTGAGCTTGCAATTTAAGATATGACTGATTATTAAAATTAAATTTTATATTTAGATTATACCTCAATTATGGCACTAACCACCAACTAAAAGTTACATTTGACAATATGAAAAACGTGATTAATGCAATATTTCTAATGAACTTTCCATTTCTATGCAACAATATGCCCGTTTCACTATTAAACGCTAGTTGTGGGGATTCAGGCGATTACACATTAGTAATAGCAGTACGGTAAAATCCAAAGGTTTCCACCACCAACACCAAACAGAAACGTAATAGACGAGAAATAAATTGTTCTTTTTGTTGTTGAAAAAAAAATTAACATGTTACATTATAAATATATAAAGTGTTAAGGAAATAATGTGGCGTGTACAAATTGTCAAGTTCTTTTAATTTTTCATAAAAAACAAAAAATATAAATTTCTTTCTGATAATTTAATTAAAAAAAAAACCCAGAAAAGACCAAGCCAATCAAGTTGCTTTAAACAAAATAGATTTTTATGATGATTATTAATAGTTTTTTGGAAAATTCTTCTGTTTTACATTGAACAAATTCTTTTTAGCTTAACAGGCGGTATACTTTCCCTTCTGGAGGAAAGTTCGTGTGTTTAACTTAATTTCCCAGTTTCAAAGGTTTTATTGTGATTGGACATGGATTGGCATGCTTGATTTTGATAAGATACAATCGTTTAAGAAATAACTTAATGACATTGCTATTACATACCCGCTATTCTATATTACGATAATATATTTACTTATTATAGTAAGTCCTATATAATGTACAACAGTGATCAAAGGGAAATAACAAGAAATGTATTCCCACGTTTCAACTTCAATATATAGTTCCGGCAAGAAAGTGTGAAGCACCCCTTATATACCCTTTGTAAAACGACAAACAGTTTTGACGGTTTACTTTTATATACTTCATAGATTTGTTTTTCAAATCGTATAATTGATAAAAGGTTAAATTTTAGTTTGAGTGAACTGCGGCTGTTAAAACAAATGAAGAGGTTTTGGGGAAAATCCAATTTCTTCAAATATGGACTAAATGAATAGAAAATACAAAACGGGCTATAAAAACTTGATTTCATGTGATTACTAATCATTTTCAAAGGTTAATATGCACTTTTATCAGTTACGATCTATTCTGTATTGAAAATACAAAAATATTTAGAAATAGCGTAGAATTTAATTTTTTATGAGTGTATTTCACGATTACTTATTTTCGTATATCGTCTATTTCCTACGGCAAAAAGATGTTTTTTATAGTATCATTTGACAAAACAGTATTTATCTTTAAAAACATGTGCTTTGTTCTAAGTGTCTGAAATCATTTTTTGCCAATGGGCAACAGATTTTTTTGTCTGAAAATTATAAAAGGGTATGAGGGTATAACGTGTCTTTTTTAATTTCATTGCATCAAATTACATCGGTTTTACCTAGCGGTATTTCACATGTAAGTATTTATTAAACAAATCAGTAATAAAACGTGAATTTTATAGCAAATAAGCTCGTGCCTAATTATAAACCATTTGATGGGGTGCTCCAAACTGGACGGATCTGCATTACAAATACGACATATTGAAAACTATAAGTAACATAGTTCCCTTAACTTATTAATCAAAAACAAACATACTAATCCATGTCCAATTCACAATCCAGGAGCAAAGTAAAAACTGACAAGTTAGGTTAGACACGAGAACTTTCACTAGGGAAGTAAGGCCAGGTGCTCAGGAAGAGTAAGCACCTCCTGTTTAGCTAGCTACATTCGAATGTAATTAATAATTGGTCACATTGTCGATTGCTGATCATTTAAAGAACTGCCCGTGACAAGCTTATGAGGTTGCAATGTAATTCACAGCAGTGGTTAAAGGGAGATAACAAGAACATGACACGTTTCAATTTATAGGACAACTAATGAACTAACATAGATTATTGGTACATGGTCTTAAAAGTTACAGGTAGCAGTAAATTATGTAACTTTGATATATACAACTGAAATAATTCTGTTATTTCATATTAATAATGAAATAAGGGAAAATAAAACCCATATTTTCGATTCACAGCAGTTGAATACATATTTTCATCGGTGAAAATATTTGTATTCATTTCGAATTCCTTCAGAGCTACCCCTATTTCAGAACTTTTTTCCTGTGTTTGTTTATAGTTGTTTTCACAGGACCAACTACCAGCCAGTGTAGCCGTGTGTATTGTCTTGTTGTCTGCTATAAACAAAACATCACTGTCATTCATGGCGGCTTTATTTTTTTTAAAAATCGGTTATCGAAATGTCTGATACACCGATACCTCGCACAATGCTTGATGAAATGCTCACTAAAGATAGACTGGAAGATTGCAATGCGTAGAACTCGTTGATTTTAATCGTGAAGTTAAAAATAAATATAAATATTGATTTTCTAACTTCACTCAACAAAATATAGTTCATATTCATACTTAACGGTTAAATATCCTTTAATTATGCAGTTCATTATATATTGATATACAACAAATTATAGTGTATTTGCTTCACAACTAATACACTATGGTAGAGCTTGTTCACGCTACAGAAAGTTTTAAAAAGGAAGCAGGCTGCTTACAAATAAATTGTTTACGCAGGGAGATTCAAGCCTAGGCTTATCAACGCCTCCAAAAAGTTTTAATGCCGTAATCACGGTATTTTTTATAAGTACGATTCACTGTATCCAAGAATACCTTTGATATTAATGACGTCCCATAGCTCTATGTTCCTTTATTCTCAATTTCGATTTCAAACGTGGCGAGTGTGCATAGCCAGAACAACAGGAGTCACTTACCCTTTCATAGCACCCGACCTTACTTCCCAAGTAGAAATTACGTGTTTAACTTAAGTTTTCATTTTGCTTTTGGATTTGGTTTGTCTATGGATTGGTATGTTTGTTTTTGATTGACTATATCACAAAGAGTTGCCTCGCTTTAATTGAAGCCCAGTTACATTTCAAATACGCACGTTAAGGCATAAGTCAGTGTTCGTTAGTTTGTTTTTGATTTGGATTTGTTATCTGCTTTAAGTTGAAATTTTAAACAATTACCTGCACTGTTCATGCCAACTAGTTAATTGGGGAGCATGTAAAATATTACATCATTTTACATATTCAGACAAATTTGGAGCAGAATTTTACCAAGGTACTCATTGATTTATTCAATCATTGATTTCAAATAAGCAGAGAAAACTGACTGTTGACTAATTGGTTTCTTATTCTTAAAATGAAGTAGAAAACACGCGCGTAACAAAAGTATCCTATAATTTTTTAAACTTCTGAACGAAATATTAACAGTTTCAAAATATGACAGACTTACATATTATAGAGGAAGCAAGAGCGACTCTAAACACAGTACCTGATGTACATATTTCATTATTATTCAACCAGCCAATTGTTCCTTTTTGCAATTACAAAAAGGAGTTTGACATTATGTATACATACTGTATATATGGATACCGTTTTGTATACTGTTTAAGTTTTATAATGCTAATAACAATAGCTTGGCTTTATTTCCTGGTGGTCATCGACAACGATCCATATAGAAATGTCTACTATCAATTAGCATTCTCACAACTTATTCGTTATATACTGTCTTAATATACAGATATTTATACATGGCGAATTCCATATCACATGCAAAAAGAATTTGATAAAGCTTAGAACCCGTCTCAAGTTATTAGAGTTGTTAGTCTAATCAATTACTATGAAAAAGTTATCGTATTTAAGGTTATTTAAGATATAAATTCATTTAGTCGGTCAATATGTAAATCTTGTAGTGTTCAGTTTTATTGGTGAAGTTTATCTAATTGGAATATTAAAATGCTCTGAAGTAAATTCCACAGTCAGCAACTAGACTTGCAAGTTAAACAGTGTTTTATTACAAAAATATAATAAAAATTAACAATACATGTAAATTGTATTGTGATAAACTTTATTTGACACGATTTTATCATTAGAAAGTTTCATTGACCGAGTGGTAAAAATCGCTTGCTCGCAGATCATAAAATCGACTAACTTTAAGTTGATATTCTTATGGGCACATCATGTGCATAAATACAACCTTTGCTATGAAGTATTTATCTCATAATATATGTGTCAAGGATGAGATATTTGGCACAAAATCAATATAGACATTTATATTTTCTTGTTGCATTTTGTTAGCAGATTTTCTTCTAAAAATGACATATTTACAATTATGTTTTATAAAGAAGTGGATTTTATGTTGCTCTTGGGTATTTTATTCTATAATTTATTCAGTTAATGCTTATATATGCCATTCTTCAGGGATTAAACTATAATGTTGTCAACTTTAAATGTCGACCTATATATAATATATAAACGTCTAAAGTTAATGAAAATTGACATTTGATTTGAAGTCTTAAAAATAAAGTAAAAAATAAATATAGTGAAACAAACAAAGATTTAGGTGGCATTACAGGAAGACATCAAGACGAGGACAGCAATCAGATGGTCAAGTAATCATTACGAATTTAATCAATGTGATAAAAACCTATTGCCCACATAGACATTACGTGTTTTGAAAACATTGCAACGTATATATAATGTCATTATAGATAATGACCATGTCAGACAACAGTCCATTTGATGAACACAAATGCCGTCATGCGTAATTTTATGATATATTCGCCGAATGTGAAAGAAGGTCCGTATATTTTGCATCGATATACAACGCTAGATGTCGATTATTTTAATTCTAATATAACCATTAATAAAATCATTGAAATAAACTAATTACTAAAGCTATATTTTAATATATTTTAATTTAGTAATATTTTAGTTCAAAATATAGATCTGTCAATGTGCCCATAGTGTAACTCATCATCAATTGATTAAGTGATTAGGGATATTGTCTCCATCATTGGTTTTTCAATAATATAACTGATCTTAAGCTGAATGCTGCTATTATTAGCTGATCCAGTTGTTCGTGTATAATTGAGTCAAAGATGGTTGGTGTGGTTGGTGATGTGTTGCGCCCCAGTGGCAAATAACTTTCACTCCGTCCAGGAGTGTGCATCATATTAAATAAAAAGAATACAAGAAATAACTGAATAACATTCACTGTGCACCTACTAGACCCACAACGTTCCAACAGTGTAAAATAAACAATAATTAACACAGAACATTATTTATTATAATATGATAAACACATTGAACACCTAATCTGTAATTTGAAATACATTTGTTAGAATTTGCAACTGAGGTGTTCCAAAATTAGAATTTTCTACCTTTGTAAGCCATGTAAGATGTCTTGTTTTTGTGTCGTTTTTATGTTGTGGATATTTTTGCGTTTGCTGTTAGATGGTTTGTAGGAGCTTTTTTACCACAACTTTTTTCTTTATGTACAAATAAAAACTCTAGCAACTTTTTGACAAGTATGGACTATAATTAGAAAATTTTACATTTTAGTTTATCTAATAAAGCCTACTTTATGAAATGATATATAAAATTAATGTAACACATGTTGAGTCAAAAGGATCCTCATAAATTATTTATTACACAATGAAATTATAAGACTTTCAATATTTCAATTGTTTTTCAATTTTATGTGTTATAATGGATTTCATACACCAGAATTTTATTTCAGCGTCAAAATATTGATTTTTATGAGATAAATCAGTCTTCATTATGTTGCAGTTCCATTTACGACGTGCGATACTTTATTCATTAATTTATAAATTTGAAGCCCCTTTGTATTTATAAAAGGAAATTATGAACGTATAAAAGTACATCACTAGAATCATTATATCACAATTAATGCATATGTTACGTACATAATTAATTTTCCATGTAAAACAAGTGCACTATTGAAATTTCACTGATTTACCATAAATAAACTTGTGTATTGGCGTTTAATTGATTGCACGTCATTGGTCTAAAATTTAATTCAGAGATAATTCTAGTTATCCGAATTTGGTGCTATTGTACTGTCTAATGAAAATATAAGTCTAGAATTATTTTAACTGAGAGAAAATTTTAGTTATACATATTTGGTTGAATTGTACTGTCTAATAAAAGACTAGCTGGGGAAGAGTCAATTTGGTCTGAGCAGTGTGCCATTTCTCTGAAAGACCACATACTAGACAATATTACTACCTCTTGTGTTCACGATTTAAGTGGATGATAAACCTATAATGAAACTCCTAATTTTAAGTTTCTAGTTTTATTGGAGCTGTTTATTTATGAAATTCCCGACAAGTGTATTTTATTGCTGATCTATACGCTCCTTTAAATTGGTTAAACATAATAGTAAACATAGATCATAGTACAAGTTGTATCTTGTCTTGATAGAAAATTAGCATAGAACCTCTTTGTTCTTCTCTAAGGTAAAGCTTGTCCCACTACGGGAACCTTATAGAACGAATCAAGCTGCTTACAAATAAATTTTTGACACAGGGATATTGCAAGCCTAGGCTTATCAGGGCCCTCAAAAGGTTTTATGGCCGTCATCATAGTATTGTTTATAAGTTTCATATCTCTGTGTCCAGGATTCCCCCTTGATATCTTTGACGTCTCATAGTTCCATGATCCTTTCACCTAATTTTGATCACACACATGGAGGGTTTAGGTAGCTAAATTGGAAGTAGTAAACATTCCGGAGCACCAGGTGGAACTTCTCTTGTGGATTGTGATTCGGACATGGAGTAGTATAGTAGTTTTCAATTTGCTATTTATGCTATCGTATAACAAATATTTAGATTTTGGTACGAGCACCTCTAATTTGAAATTTTATTCCGAAACGACTGTCTTGTGCTGCAGAATTAAAATGTTTCCATTATAATGGTAATATTATGTTTACATGGCGTAAGAAAAACACACCATGGAATAGAATATACTCCAATTTGATGGGGACACTCATAGAAGTAGAAAAATAATAATGTTTGAACTAATAGTAGTTGCAGATTCTTTCATATACCTGGACATCATTGAAGATAAAAATGTGAGGCATGTAGAGACAGGACAGTCTTCATTTCGCTTAATTTCATATGGATAGATTAAACTTAGACGTTTCAACTTAAAACCTGATGAATCCATTATATCAGTTGTGTCAATAGGTGTTTAATGTTTCCTCTTTGAGTTTATTTATAAATAAGTTTGTTTCTCATTTTAATTTCTCACCTGGCGGCTGTAGCTAGCTTAAGTTCATGTGGTTAATCTTGTTGTCAGTTTCACCGCTTTTATTTACGCTGCTTTCGGATTTGATCCGGACATGGATTAGTATGTTTGATTTTGATTTGTGTGTTATGACTTATTTTCAGATTCGATTTTCCATATTAGCTGCGCTTAAGAGCTTAAGAGATATAAAATTCATGAGGTTTTTCAGATCCCATTTTGACACGGATTTATAAATCATTAATGCTTATCGAACTCTAAATACATAATCAATTATTAAAATCGTTACAATTTTTTCCTTTGTATTGTTTTGACTAGAATAGATACGTTATAAGTTAAATATTTAATTTCCATATTGAAATATGAGACTTGTGGGGGAATTAACAGTACACATCATGCCTATATCTAATGAGTCAGAAGTAATACTTTAATACGTTATTTCTCTATATCTAAGATCAAATTAATTTTGCCTAATATGTTAAAAAGTAAATAACTTGAACTGAAAAGAAATGTATGAAGTATAAAAGAATTGGACGTTTTGCACACTGATAAATTTGCGTAGCAAACAACAAAAAGAAACATTTATTTCATTTCTTTAATTTCAATTTCAAGAAGTTTTTACAACAAATTAATGTGTCATTTATGATTTCAGTTTTTTAATAATAATTCAGAAGCATCACATGACAGTGACCTAGTTTTCGTCACTTATCTAATGTTTGGCGTCAATGTTTTTAAATAATCTGTGGTTTAAATTTAGTGTTCGGGCGTTTCTCTGTTACTTAGTAATGGATTTATGGTATTTGTCAAGTATAATTTTTTAATACTGTCATATACCTTTTTTAAAATCTTTTTTAAAAGTATTATTAAATACATAAAATGGTATATGACAATATAATAAATACATTCATAAAAAGGTATACGACAATACGTTGCAATTTCTAAATGTATATTTTTTTCATTTAAATGATTGTTTGTTGCATTATTGTTCGTCATTTGTTACGCTTGATTTTGTTAAATACAAAGACATTAGTGACTTTCAAAAGAAAAACATCTGTACAGATTCACTAAAAATAAAACTGTTGTATTCGAGCATATTATATTTTGTAATGCTTTAAAATAACAAAATTAATACATGTACAAAACACATCATGCACATGCTTGCCAGTGTTGTCATGTTCTGGTTTTGAATTATTATTTTTAAAAAAGCTTTCAAAATCAGCAAATGACAACTGATTTTGATTGCCTAATTTTAATAAAAATCCAAAATCAGCACATCGCAGTGCTACAGTTTGAAAAAAACCTTTAAGATAAACATGAAGCACTGTATATTGTGCTACATATCTTATTTCATTCGTTATGTTATATGACCTCTTAAACTCTGTTAGGACATAAATAAATGTACTCATTTAAATATGTACCTAGGTAGTTTAGTACTTTTGATGATTATTTCTTTCGTAATGATATATGACCTGTTAATCTAGGTTAGGACATAAATACATGTACCCTTTTAAGTATGTACCTAGTTTTGTATCTTTAATGAATATTATTTGGCAAAAATTTCATTAGACACCAATGTCAACAGATACCATATACAGTAATTTGACAACAAACACCTGCGTTTGATGCATACAAAAAAGGGAAAATATAACACATAGTAATTATTTTGGTATTATCGATTTAAAAAAAAGAAACAAATGACATCAGGATCAATTCTCTCTGCTTAAACTAAGAATGTACCCACTGGACATGAACTTCTAACACATAATGTTCCATAATTTTAACAATTATATTACCTTAAGGTAAAACGTCTTTGTTTTGTTATTTTGCTGAAATGACATTGTACTAATTATTGATGAAATATAATTGGCCAAAGACTTCAAAATACATGACACCAGTCGCATGTTATTAGTATTGAATATGTTAAACAAAACGGTCAACCTGTTTTTCAGTGAAATTGAATTTTCTTCTTCTAATTTTGATTGGATGAAAACGCGGTAGTTTGATGGATCAAGAACACTTAACCCTAAAATAAATTGTACTGAGAATTGTTTTGGTGGAGTTTAAAAGATCACATGGGATATTGGAAATCCAGGATTATAATAAGATTATCGCAATTGTCAGCAATGTCGGCTTTCATTAGTGGCAGTTTTATATTTAATTATAGAATCTCAAAGGGACTAAAAGAATCTGAAACAGGCGTTTTAAAATGAACATAACATTTGATGAAGCTTGGTATAACATTGTTGTCTAGTATTGACCACTCATCAGTTTGATTGAGCTTTGATAGATGCTAGATAAATTAAGTTACAAATAGAAGCAGATATATGAATTCCCTTTGGGATTAGGCGTCAATTTACCCTCTATATTTTTCGTGGTTGAAGATTAATTTATCTTAAAATATATATACCTCTGTTTTATATTATTCAAACTCGGTGATGGAATAAATGATGTTCTTATTAAACACGATACTTGTATAGGCAAACAACTTTGACCTGTCTGCTTGACCTTTGATTTAAATATTTATTATGGACGAGTAAATTTAAGTGTGAAGATTACTTTGTCTATATGATGTGGACACTAATCATGGACAAGTGTACATGTATTAACTGCGAATCCTAACACTACCCGTGTATTAGGTGGACCCTCTTATATGAATATTCGTAATGAAAGGTCAAACGGACAGGTCAATATTGTTTACCTATACTGCCGTTTATGTGTATCTTTACTATCGTGTGACAAGTTTAACACTTCAATGTGACAATTAACAGCATATACATGCTACATGTATGTATATATGTATTGTATCAATCACTGCGTCACCTGTTTAAATGCGATTAACATCATGTAGAAAAGCTATTCTGGTGATTTAAACATCTATTGTTGACTAAATATGTACAGCAGCAGCAAATCAAACATTTAGACAAAATCTTTATTATGTTTGAATAACATTGTCGTCTGGATGTGTCACGATATTGTATCAGGAATAAGTATACCGTGTATCTGAATTCCTCGTTATAAGGATAAGGTGATTGTCATTTACGTTTCATATAACTTGTTGTTTTTTATAATTCCTAAAAATGAAAGGACAATTTAAAACCTTATCAGACAGCATAACGAGGAAAACCCGCCCGGAATATAAAGATGTATTGATATATTGAATTCAAGTGCATTATTATACAAACCATGGAAAGACATATTTGGATACAGAACATCCGGACACCTAGAGAGGAATCATGTTTCGAGAAACTCTTAAATTGCTGTCTGATAGATTGGGTTATTATGTGTTTATGCTTGAAAGGTAAGTAATCATCCTTATATTCTTGTGCATACAAAAGATTGTTTTGTTTTCCCCCTTTCCTCATCGAATTTAGAAGGTAAGGTTCGTTCGACGATTAATATTAAATGTTACCTCTTGATACGATGTATGCTATTTCAAGCGTTTATTAGTTGATCTACTATTTTTAGCAGCAAACACAGTTAAACGTTTTATGGTTTTAATTATGCTAGAAGAGACTATTTTTTGCAAAATGATATTACGGCAGATTTTTGCATCTAAATGTAAAATGTATATGAAGCATAATAATTATATACTCTTGGCTAGGTAATTATACTGCTCGGAAGCTAGTTTGTGTTTTAATCATAAAACAGGTGGGCTAATAATCTTGTGGGTTTACACATCCATCTGGAGTCACAACAGGTGTGTTTTAATCATTTCAGACGCGTATCTGATTCTAAATGTGAGGAAACTAATATACATGCATTACCAATACAGAAACATTCTACTTCTTCACACTCATTGAAAATAATACGATATCTGTAGAAAAGAGAATCGTGATAACGCCCACTTATAATTATTTAAAATTGGAATTCGTTACAACAGAACTGACAAACACGTTATTTTGGAACAACCTACACAATCAAAAGCACGATACAAGATCAGAAATAGTAAAAATATTATAGAATAAGTAAGCAAATATATTGCAAAAAAGGTACGGGGCAATGACAAATGCAAGGAAGAACACATCTAACATAAATGTAGATTACCATAAGAAAGTCAACCAAGACCACTAAATAACAAATACGCGAAAACATGTTCGCTGCAATAATAAACACAACAAAGAACACGAAACAGCAAAAACTCAAAACATTGTTCGTAACAATAAGAAATGCAACCAATACACGAAACAACAAAGACAGAAATACATGTACTAGACAATAACCATTGTAATCAATACAAGAAACAAACGAACGAGTGAAACGAACACACGACATACCAGAGCAACCAGAAACTTAAACAACAAAGACATTTTAAAAAGGTAGTTACTCATACTAAAACCAATTAAGCAAAGGTGGTTGTTGGTTTTTCTTTACGATTTTATTTTAACACAAATATTAATGTCTCATAAAATTTTCAAGTTTTCAATATTACTAAATCGTTAGTACAAAACGGTTGTCCTTGTGGCAATATCATAAATAGTTGACAAAAACATCTTTATATCTTAAAAGTCGCAGCATCAATCATAAAGCCTACTGGTAGTGTATATTTTATGTACAGTTTTGATCGCTAAATATTATCATTTAACTAAACCTGCAAGCAATCAATCATGCAGAGAAGACATTTTAATTCACAGATAACCCGGAAGAAAATTTTCAAAACAATTATGCAGTAGTTTATCAACTGGTTACACGTGTTATTGTCTGACGGAGGACATGCGATATTTGCATATATATAAAATTACAGAAATGTCTGAAAACTAGGCACAATCGTCTTTATGTATTCACATAATATTTTACTAAACCTACTCTTTCATCCCTGGGTTTCTTTAAAATTTCAGAAATTGGTTATTATGAATCAAATGACTTTGCATAACAATTTGCATTGTTTGTCCTTCGACAATGCATTTAATTATTAATTTCAATTGCCCTGTTCAGGTGAAGAAGTTTGCGTAGAAAGACTTGTTGGTGTTATTTTTTACGATGAGTTGCAATTACCGAGGTGTTCTGTTCTCAATCAATTCGCATAACTTGTCGAACCACCGAGCTGAACGCATAGACAAGCGTAGATGTTAACTATAATGTCAATGTACCTGTATTGTTACAGCAATGACATTATTCAACAATTTTGAGTGAAAGAAAAACGAGATTCTAATGACGAACTAAGGATACTGTGTACTAAATGTACTTTATCCAAAAACAGTATTCTCTACTCTTTCGTTTGATGAAGCGTCATTAGGTTATCGAGAAGTTAGAGAAGAATATAATATCATGTCGTAACTTTTTAACATGTCTTATATTTCAAATTTATGATAAAAAGTACACATATTTAACCAATAGGTATCGAAGCTTTGATAAAATTGATAATTCTTTGTTGAGAATTAAAGTCTCTATTTCGGTAACAACATCCATCATATTTAGATCTAACAACAGTATACACACACTTTCAACGCAATATAGTACATTTGCATCGTGTATTGGTTAGATCGTTCTGTCCTTTCTTTATAAATTAAGTACATTGTTCCAACCATTACTTTATATAACAGCTATAATTTCAACAATTTCTTCCAATCTACCTTGATTTTAAATCAAACAGAGATGATAATGGAATTATGTATAGAGAGTGTTATATAAGAATTCGAATTTACTTCAGATGTGTATTGCATTGTCTAATGCTGTCAATTATTCAGACAAATGGTGGATGAAATGACTTGATTTACTGGAATAAATTGAAATATTTATGTAAAGTCAATAATGGCCTAGAGGACTTACAGCAGCAAACAAATATCTTCTACATAGTTCATTAAATTCTTTTGTTCAATTAAAACCATATTAGACAAAGCAGAGCCATAACGACCGATTTCATAGTTAATACTTGTTTTAATGTGTTTCAGGTATCTTTAATAAATATGAATATTTCATAACATGTAATATATATATGAAATATGTAAATGTTTATACCTAATAAACATATAATTACAATAACTACAGTCTATATTCTATTATAAGATATTGGAACTTGCTACTTTAAAAATATTCTTGACAATAGCCTAGGTATAAACATTACGCCACAACACACAAATACATGGGGTATAAGGACCATATATCCAAACAACTCTTGACGAGAACTAATTCAATAACAAAATGGTATCTATTGATCAATTGAACCTTGTTTTATTCTGAAATGTAAAACTTATAACATTAAATCAATTACATGTATTTAAAGAAACTACAAGCTGTATATAGATTTAAATCGTAAAAATGTTCTCATTCGATCCCTATTAGTATCATTCAATTGTTTATTATTTTTAGAAATGTACTACTGTTTAAATTTGCTGCAAGTTAAAATTTAAAATTCCCTAAAAACTAAGGTCTACTCCTTCATGCAAAGTATTTCCTTAGATAAATTTGGTAAAATGTATTTTGGTTCTATATATTGAAAACAATTTTGATTTCATAATTTTGTTCCAAGCACTACTGATGAGGAATTGTATTCTGAAAACGACCGTATAGTGCTGTAAAATAAAAACTGGTATAATATGTAACTATATATCTTATACCGTATAGCGGGTTATTTTCGCGGGGTGTAAATTTTGGCGTATTTTGGCGGTAGCATTAAAATTACCAAAATATTTATCGCCAAAAAATGGAACAGTCAAAATTTATTACCTTAACAATACCTTACACTGTGACAAAGTAAATACAGTAGAAATTCGATCGCTCGAACGACGATGCCCTGAATACCCCGGATAACTCTCGACTCAAGTTATCTGCCGGTCCCTTCCAAATCCCTATTAAATCATATGTAAATAAACCTCGATCGCTCGAACTACGATAGCTCGAATACCCCCGCTCGCTTGAACAATAAATAATACTCAAAGGTGTAAATTTGCTGAAAATTCAACTTCTTTCGCTCGAATACAATTTTATCAGAATGACATGTGGTCAGTCATTGTAAACAAAACACAAGCTGAAGCCATGATACATATTTCACCGAAAGTAATAGAGCGAAACGAAATAACTCGCCTGGAATCGAGTGTTACTCGGGATTAGTAATTAACCATGATCAGTTCAGTAATCTCTTAATCCGATGACAATTCACAGGTGCGTGATCGGTAAAACACCTGAGTCCACGCCAGATGATTAACTTTTTATCTCATCATAAAATATTCATATTCTGTTATTTACATTTCATGGGAATGCGCACGGCAATGTGTATTACCGGCAGTTCCGGTGATTATTAATAACCGGCCATGTGCTCTGTATTATAACGAAAATAAAGTAAGTTTATTTTATATCATCAGTTGTTGTTATTTACTTTCACTTTCAACCAAATTTATTTAATTCAAATTAACTGTCCATATCGATAGATTTGCTGTTCGAAGTTCAACATTTTATTTACAAACGAAGTTTGAAAACTTCGAGATATCATTGTGAATTTAACAGCAGTTTTCTATTGTAATAAAAATCGTCAAAATAAAAACTTGTCATGTTTAAATCGCTAAAATAAATACGCCAAAATTTACAACTGACTTTTTTTGGTCAAAAACGCCAAAATTTAGCCCCGCCAAAATAACCCGCTATACGGTATTTAAAACTAAATTATCATCAAATACTTTTTGAATTTTGAATGTTAATGTTATTATCACTTACACACACACACACACACACACACACACACACACACACACATAATATATATATATATATATATATATATATATATATATATATATATATATATATATATAAAGTCAAACAAGGTTAAATCATGCTTCATTTTCATTATTTCTTTTTAAAGGCTTGTTTGTGGTTTGTAGTCAACGTGTTATACGTCGTATCAGCAATTCTCGACTTGATAATTTTCTTTTAGCTGTAAATCAAATCTAAGTGAAATAGAAATAATGTAAGCTTTTTGTATTTCTGCGCTCCTATGAACACATTAAGACTGCTACAATTTACTGCTGACTCTGGTTTGATGGCTAACGCATGAATTACTTGGTCACTGCCAAACTATCCTTTTGAAATTCAATTTTACAAACTTATCACTAAGTTTAAAGTGTAAGCCATTTCGTCTATACGTTCTAATATTGTTCTGCATGATTTAGAGATTTATATTTAGCACCAAATGTTATCCTTTTAATATTTAGGTTTGTTCTGTCAAAGGAAATTTGTTACATTATTTCGCAGTGCGTATAAATTGATTGGTGTTTACAAACCACACAGCACAATGATACACTAGAGAATTATTGTTAAGATTAATGTTTATTTAGCGATAAAGTATTTGAGAATCCATGTTTACAAAATTACAATGAATAATTAATAACAATGATGACAAAATATATACGTTCTAGCTTCTTAATTTGAGTCCCGGTATCATTATTCATAAATCTTCATAAAGTAAATTCATCATAGACATATCAACATGCATTCCATGTTTTTAATGTATGTATTAATGGGCTACTGTTTTGATATATTGTTGTCATAACAGTACTATAACACCACCACTGGATAGTCACTCTATAAATCTAAATATGAAGCAAAACTTGAAGAATCATTCTATCTTTTATTTCAAGCTCACTAGGATAGATAGCATTCACATAGTCTCCAAATTTAGGATTGTTAAGATACAGGACGTCATTTATGTATCTATATGTTGAGTTGAATGATTTAGCGACAGTTATTTAACTAGTTTCTGCATAAATTCATAAGAATAAATTACATATTAAAGCGGTTTTAATTGATGTTGAATAGATGACCAAAGGACCAATATTTTTTTTCCAAAGTTAGCGAAGGGAATACTTTGCATGAGGGAGTATACTTTGGGTTTTGAGGAAACAAATAATCAAGTTATGTTGCACAGTTTGTGCCCATTGGTATACCGATTGTTTGCTAGAAAATGATATTACCAAATACAACAAAGTTGTTGTTTTTCAAAAACTCATGCATTCTGTTTATGTTATCTTCCGTATATTTGTTTGGAATCCGTATAATAATAATTTTATATATTCTTACTGGTTAAAATCAATTTATTCACCCTTAATAGAAATGAACTTAACTTTCTTTATTGTAATATTGTAATAGAAAACAAAAAACTGGTTACTTAGTACAATAAATGTGTAATAATTCTTTCTTTCAATAACGAAAAGAAAAACAAACTGTTTATTTCTTATAATTCAATTTTTTGAAAGTTTAAAAATCAATGTAAATAATAATTCATTCATATGAAATATAATAATTCTATAGCTTTCTCGTAGAAATTCAAGTATCTCCATAAAACATTACGTTACTTGGAGCCAAGCTATTTATGCAAAAATACCAAAATGTATCACAAGTCAAATGCTTGAAACTAAAGGTAATGTAATAATAAGAAAATAATGGGTTTTAATGTTTTTATCATATGCACAAAAATGTAAAATATCTGATAGTGTACAGGTTAACATCATTTTAGAAATAGTCTACAAATTTTTGTCTCAAGTACAAATCCTAACTTAGTCACAAGGTTATGTTTTATAACATTTCACATCAAATTTTAATCACTTGACAATGTGTGAAATTCGAGTGTTCTGACTTATGCTGAAAACAAAATCTGAAATCTTGTTTGATTATCATCAGCAAAGAATTGTCCTTTGGGGCATTGCCTTAAGCAAACAGATCTGATTGCAATGAGAAAACGTGATACTTTAACATCACACGAGTAGCTTTAATATTTCATAGACTGTTAAACACTGTATGTATGTTTTAAAGTTTTGTTAAATAAAGATATATTTCGGTTGACTCCAGAATAATCGTTTTAGGGACTATTCCTAAAGGTAATATCTTGCATAGTTATTTTTCTGTGCTTTGATTAACGTTATACATTTAAAGTTTAATAACACATGTCTGTATTCCCTAGTTTATATTAACTGAAGATGTTTTAAAATAGTGAATCCATAAAGCTATAATTGTGTACAATGAAATACAGTCTCATTGAAACCTAATAATTTACATCAAACAATGTTTTTCTGCATGAAGTTTTATATAAATATGTGTATTAACGCAATTATATTCTTCCGTCCTTTCAAAATGCCATGGATGCGAATTAATATACATAAAAATAGCAAATTATGATGTCTTTTTTTTGTTCTCATGGATAAGTATGTTTGATTTTGATTTTTATGTTTTTCACTTTGTTCTAATTGTTAAATTGTTGTTGTTGAGGTCCTTTACATTTCGGATTATCTCTATGCTTAAAATAATTAGTCGTCGTTTCTATATATGTGTTCAATCAAAAACAAACATACTTATCCATTTCCGAATCACTATCCAGAAGCAAAGTAAAAACTTTGGAACTGACAAGTTAGGTTAGACACGTGAACTTCCACCAGCAAAGTGAGGCCGGGTGCTCCGGAAGGGTAAGCACCTCCTGTTTAGCTAGCTACACCCGTCACGTGTGTAATCAAAATTGTGTGAAAGGAACATGGAACTATGAGACGTCAAATATATCGAAGGCAATCCTTGACACAGAGACATCAAACTTATCAACAATACTAATGAATTTGGAGTCAACATTAAGTATTGTTTATAACTATACATAAGTATGTTCAGCTATTAAATCTGATATGTTTTGATATGACATTTTTAATATTTACTGACAGAAGTCTTAAGACAGATAAAGTTCATGTAACGTGGGTATCTCTTCTCTTATCTATGTCGTATTCCCTGTTGTTCAATATCTAAAAAGGAAACCCACTGTTTTAAGGGGGTAAGATTTTCCGTCTTACCCTCAAACAGTTTCGCATTTTCGTCTGACCTAAAACTAATGCAGTGCTAATCGCCATAGCAACATAAATCAACCTGCCACTTTTGTGTTTTTTGTTGTAAGTGAATAAAAAACTTATAGAATGAAAGTTTTTATGTAAATGTTTGTAAACTATAGCTACATCTTTTTCGTGACAAGAGCATATTCATCCTACTGTCAAAGCCGGTCTGTTTGTGACAGTAAAATTACGCTTTGTCAATAATAAAAAAATATCAATAAACATTGGTCTTATTCACTTACTTGTGCCTAGTCATAACTGAAAATCTGTATGAACATCCGCAATTGTCATAAAGTATTTTTGAAGAAAGGAACATGTTGGCACTACGGGAAATTTACATGGCGAAAATGGCAATGTTTACACCGGAAGTGATATCCTTAGTGACGTTTTACGTCATATGCGCAACAGGGTCCGCCATTTGCCTGGTTTTAAACATGTTAAATACCCATAGCACCAACGTTTTGCTCTGTGCAAAAATATTCTACGCTAATTGCGGATGCGCATACAGATTTCCTGTTATGACTAGGTACAAATAAGTGAATATTATCAATTATTCAGATTTATTTTTTTCCATGAAAAAAGCAAAACTTCACTGTCACAAAGAGACCGGCTCTGACAGAAATCTGAATTATCTATATCTTACACTGTTGCCGGTGTAAGATTATATTAATCTCATATTACCATGTTACTTCGCGCCATAATCAGAAATCAACCATTTGACGTCACCGTATAGTGAACGTCCAGAACATATGTAGCAATATTTGACGAAGAGAAAGATTTAATTCATTTAGAGAGCACTTACTTTTTTCTTTTTAAAAAAATGAAAAAAAAAAAAAAAAAAAAACCAAAGCATGTGCGTTAATTGCTTGTAGGGAAATAATTGTGATTGGCAATTGTTGTGTCCGAAAAATAAATGTCTGATAGATCTATTGTTTTATTACGTATTAGTAAATACTGATCACCATTGGAAAAATATTTCTCATGGGTTGGACCTGAATAGTTATGATGAAGCCTTCAATGAAGAATATTAGACACTATGGCAAGACTGAAGACTACGTCTGCTGATATAAATACCATCTGTCATAGTGGATTTAAAAGATACACGACTAATTATTAAAGTTCTGCTTCATATTTAGACTTATTCCTCGATTGTGAAGCCAACGTAAATCTGCATTTGGATTTGTATGACATTTTTTTTTGTCTACTTTTCTTTTCTATGCATCAGTATACCTGCTTCTTCCGCGTATGGTACAACTAATACGCTATGGTAGTGCTTGTTTAAAATGCGAGAAGTTAGCTGTTTATATATATATATATTGTTGACCAAGGCCTAAGCTTATCAGGTTCATCAAAAATTATTATGACCGTCATCATAACATTGGTGATAAGTATTAATTCTCTGTGTCCCTTGATAAATTCGACGTTCTACAGTTTTTTGCTCCTTTCTCCCACAATTTAGATTAAACACATGCTGGATATAGCTCGCTAAACAGGAGATTCTTACCCTTTCGGAGCACCCGGTCTCACTTCCTTTGTGGAAATGCGCGCGTTGGACCTTATTTGTCAGTTTCAAAGTTTTACTTTGCTTTTGGATTGTGATTTGGTCATGTTTTTTTATTTTAAGCTTGATTGATAATGGTGTATTTTCTTATCAAACAATCTTTAAACTGTAAAAATGCCTTAAAATGTTAATAGGTAACCATATTGTAATATACATGTACGGTAAAGCGTGTATTGCCATTCATATTCAAGAAAGAAAGAGTAGTTAAAGGGTTGAGACAAAAATTAGTTTATAGCTTAACATGAAATTTAATACATGATCATTTTAGTTTAAGTATATTATGAAATTCATTGCTATTTAGCAGTTATCTCTTAAAATAATTGTTATAGAAACAATTTTTGAAAGCGTTAAATACAATATCGCTTATTTTATACTTTGATTAATGTGAAATAGGAATTTTATGTTTTATATAGCACTGCTGTATTCCCTAGTTACCTGTAGCTGTAATGTTAATAATGGTGCTGTTGTTCTTTTTATTGATTTATTTTAATGTAAAACAAAGCAGTTTAAATTGCAATACAAATATACCAAACAATTATATAGTGCACATTAGTAAATATCAATAAAAACACACAATCCAAAATATGTCCAAATTACAACCGCAAAGTAAAGAAAAAACCCTCGAAACTAGCGAATAAAAGGAAATACGTGAACTTCCACCAGGGAAGTGAAGCCAGGTGTTCCGGAAGGGTAAGCGTTTAAACGTTTGAACAGGTTTAACAAAACACGATATATGCGAGTAAATAAAAATAAAATAAATGTTATAATTAAATTTATCCTAAAATAATAGTTTTAAATGTAGTGTTTAGAGGCAATATCTACTACATCCATCTTTAGTAAGCTTTTATTGATTTGAAATAACAGGGATTATATTTGTTATATCAATGAGCTTTATTGATTGACACATTTTAAAAATGAATCACGTAAATGTATTTCTAAATATATCATGCTAATGCAACAGATTGCAATACCTTAAATTATTTTGTATTATTAGTATAGGAACAATAATTGGAAGCACTATCTAACATATTATTTTAAAACTTTGATTAATGTGAAATGAAAAGTTTTAAGTGCAATATCGCAATGGCATTCCCTGGTTAAGTGTAGATGTACACACTATTGAAAAAAGTTGCTTTTAGACTTTCAACGTATCAATTTCCTTCTTTGATGTTATACAGTGTAATTTTAAGTGATAAAAATTAACCAATATTAACAATTTTGATCTACATACAATTTAATTAGTATGTATTTTAACGCTATGCTGGCTTTTTGTCATATTGGATAGGTTACGACCTATGTGTAATAAAGATTGCAAATAATGCTACAAAATGGCTTTGTCCTCAGCATATTTCCCTGTTGTATCTTTACCCGTCGAGTTATCTCCATGACGCTTTTAAATATTTGCTGGTAATTGCTCCCTAAACCTGCTATATGCTGGTAAAGTTTTGATAGGATTTAGGCAGATTATAATCAACAACTTGTAGCAGTAACAAAATGAATTCAGTATAATATTTTAACTGCCTCTGTGAAAGTTAATCCTAGATGATTGGTTAAATTGTGGCACCTGAAAGAAAACGATAAATTTAATAAATGTCTAAGGACGTATCGATAAAACAAGCAAGATTGTTTACAATAATTGTGTGTAATGAGCAGGGTAATAATTGAAAAACACATTATAATATCCTATTTTATTCAGTATATATATTTGTCTATTATCCCATGGCAATAAAATCGCCATTTATATAATTCCTTTCAGTTTTGATTACATATTATACCAGCACAATATAGTATGCAATAAGTACAGCATTAGACGGCCGTTTCGGAACATAATTCCTTATTGATCGAAGTGTTTTAACAAAAGTTTGATCAATATTCATATGGCCAAAATATATTTAAGCAAATTTAGATAAGGACATACTTTGCATTAGGGAGAATACCTTAGTTTTTGAGGATTTTCAGTTTTTAACTAGTAGAAAATTTAGTTTATTTCTGAAATTCAAAATATTGTTTTTGAGTTTGTGATATCCTTGGGGAAACATCCACCAACAGAAATACCGGCTAAAGGGTTTAACGTACATATTATACCAGGACCAGACCGCCGTTTCGAAATACAATTCCTCATTTATAGTGCTTGGACTAAAGTTGTGAAATCAACATTTTCTTTAAGGGATTGAAAATATATCCAAAGGACCAAAGAATATTTACTAAATTTAGCCAAGGAAATACTTTGTATATGGAAGTATACCTTAGTTTTTGAGAATTTGTTTGGATTTTGGAACAATAATTAACCTGATTGTCTTTAAGAGACAAATTAAGCAATGCAAACAGTTGAACCTACATTATAAACAGTGTGGCTTTCATTTTATTTATCAATTGCAAATGTTTTTAAGCTACGTGTAGTTCTGTTTGTCTGCTTCCTATGTATTCACTGACAGTGTTTTACAATATGTGTAATATTGTTTGTTTTTCTATTTATAGACAGGGTTGTGTCACTACTTTACGTGTATACTAATAGCTCCAACAACATGTCCATAAATAGCTGTATTTGTGGCGATGTACTTTTAGACAGTGATTTTGTTTAAAGAACTACTGTCTGTTTGTGATGTATATCATGTGTTTCATTGAAAGCTATGATTGAATTTATAAAACAGCTGTTACATATATCTATTACATAATTATGTGTTTAAAGGATGATTATAGTGAGCAGTGTACACTACACTATTAGTTCTATTTTATTGTTCATGAATAAACCTGTAATAAGTAAAAAAGACGACAGCATTTTGGGACCACTGATAAAGAAATCCTGAACTTTGTATTAGTCTAGTACATACAATGATGTGTGATTATAGTAGTGTAGTATTGTTTCCATCTTCCTTTATAATATGTGGGTCATTAGACACACATTTAACAAATGGAAAAAAACTTACACGTGCAAGATCATGTGTCTAACCTAATTTGCCAGTTTCAAAATTTTTACTTTGCTTTGGGTTGTGATTTGGACATGGATTGGAATGTTTGTTTTTGATTACCAAACAATGAAGGTTAGATCGCAAAAAAAGAAAATTTTTTAGAAATAAATTAGGGGATGAAACAGATGTATAAAAGTAAATTATGTTGGAAGTGTTATCTAAGTAATTGTTTCAGACGTGTTTTTCCTGTGACCTTTTGTATGATGGCTTTTTTTAGTATTATATATTTATTCAAGCAATTAACTGTGTATGAAGATAGTCAAAGACATGTAAATACGTGTCTGTCTGGATGTTTTAGGCTAAGGACCTCTTCAGTTGTGAGGATAGAACATTTATAGATATCCACTAATGATGTTTATTAACATGTATTTATGTTGACTATTTCCTAAGGTGGCAAGCATTATCTAACATCAGTATTAAAGGGTTAGAGTTATTGATTACAGTTATGTAATTACATAGTTGAACCTAAAGGTTTTTTTAACATCTGTAAACAAACCATATCGAACAGCGTTTCATCGGGTATTAAGTATATATTGAGGTTTACGCCGGTTTTAACGTCGGTGAAAACCATATTGGATGGTAGACTTTTAACGGCGGTTTCATTGGATATTTAATATATTTCGAGGTTTCAATTTGAATGAACACTAATGTTTAACTTCTGAAATCATCAAAGAATTGAATAGAAATGTGCGCCTTTTTTCCAACAACTCTCAAGAATAAGAACTATATTTAACGACATCTGTATATATCAATTACAATATTTCAGTGTAAGGTGTAAAATTGCTATTTCTGTTTTATATCATATTTTTTATTGTGAGATACCACTATTTACACGATAAACTCCATTTTTTGCTTCTGGATTGTGATTTAGACATGGATTAATATGTTTGTTTTTATTTAATATCTCCAAATTCTAAATACAGATTTCTTTTAGCTTGTTCTAAGAAATTTTCGACGATATTTTTCGTAAAAACAAAGTTTGCTCCCATTTCAATTCAAAATGTTTTAAGCATCTGAGATAGAAGATGAATTGTATATTTCTTTTAGTTTAACCATTTTTGAGCAAGTCGGCCAATATTTTAATATTGTTAGAATGTCCAGTTGTGTTTATATGTCCATTGACTTGATTTTAGATTGTAGAATTTATGTTTATTCTTATATTAAACTACTCTGAAACATTTATGTCAAACAATACGATAAGTCAAATAAAAAACCCATACTAATCCATGTCCGAATCACAATCTAGAAGCAAAGTTGAAAGTTTGAGACTTCCAAGTTAGGTCAAAAACGTGAACTTCCACCAAGAAAGTTAGGTCAGGTGCTCCGGAAGGGTAAGCACCTCCTGTTTAGCTAGCTACACCCGCCTCTTATGTAATTAAAATTGAGTAAAAGGAACATGGAGATATGCATTTTTGAGACTCTTCTAATGGGAATTTATTATTCTTTAACGTAATACCATCGATTCAGCACCAGATTCGTAACCTTTACCATATTAAAATTATAAAGATATTCTCTTAAGAATTTTGACACTTAGTGAGAAAAATTAGAATCTACAAAATTTAAAAAATTGCATCGGCTTCTTTACTAACAAGATTACATTTATAACCACAAATGGTAAAATGAAATAAGAATCAACAAAATTAAAAAAAATGCATCTGCTTCTTTACTAACAAGATTACATTTATAATCACAAATAGTAAAATGATTTTTCTAGGAGCAATTATGTTGAAATATAATACAATTCTATTGATAAGTTATTACGAATATGAACACTTTGCTTGAAATGCAATTATAACATGACAATTTACTTTTGTGAAAAATAATAAAAAATATTTTCTCTAACTACCTTTAATTTGACATTTACATTAGACCAAATTGAAAGGGGCGATCAATTATATCTATAAGTTAGTGAAAAATTAAATTAAATTTTTCAAACTCTCAAAAAATATCTTGTACTTTTACACAGTTTTTAGTCGGTTCTTAACATTTAAAATTTAACAAACGTTTATGGGGGCACAACGAAACATGGAAAATATGCAGGATTGGATGAAACGATAACCAAAAAGTATATTAATTCCATTAGTTTGTGATATAAAATAGCGAAAAGTCTTAAAAAGATAGTTGATATGAAATTGAACCTGTTTCAGGTTACGAAAACTATCCTCAGACAGACTAGATTTTCGTGTACGGCGTAGTTTATCAATTTGCAGGTCACAGAGGTGTTTTGCTTTCTTATTGCATAAAACATTACGGCATCTGTATTAATTTTCAGTAGGTAAACTCTTGTAACTGACTGATTTGATTTTATATCAATAACAACCGGGGCTGAAGAAATTTGCTTGATGTTCTTATTGTATTGTAAATGCAAGTAGTTAACTATTATATTGTCCTTGTAATCTCAGCTAGATTTTAAATTAAACACCATTTCATCATATGTTACGATTTCTTCTAAGACTTACAATCTCACTAAATCCCAATTTTATTTTTTATCATGATGTTTTGTGGTCCGACAGGTTCCATCAGTGAAATCTTGAAATTTTCGACGAAGACGGGAAAACCGACAACACACATCGATAGCTTTGAGTATTGTATTATCTTGCTCTTGTTGGCAGATCATGGAGCACATCCTGAATCATTATTTTTACCGATCCATACATGATTTTTAATTACAGTTCATAGATATCAGTAGCAATTCATAGAATTCTGATGTCGTTCTTGATCTCAGTCACTTTTGCAGCGTAAAGACATTATAAATTTGCAATGACAAATCAGATCTAGCATTGCATTCGAACTCATTTTAACGTTCCATTTATAAGAGAAATAAGTACTTCAATTAATTATCATAATTATGATATATGCACATTGTACATGAGGCATTTTCGGAATTGTTTTTTTCGGTGTAATAATTTTTCTGACCCATGCCCAATGAATTGCAATATTTGCACCAATGAATAATTTTTTTGAACATTTTCAACATAGTCATGTGCAAATATACGATGCAGTGACAATTCAAAACCAAAACAAATAGACCTTATGCCTTATCAAAAGTTTCAATTTATATATTTTAAAAGAATGTATACTTTATATTCCTGATGAAATATTACAGTTCTATTAATATGACACTGGCAAGTACAAGTTGTTCAGACATTTGTACATGTCTTAGTTTTCCCGTCACAATATCGTGTCCGCTGAAATCCTTCTTTTATTCTTAATTCTTATTTAATTTTTATTACCACCCACCCACCCGACATAATGGGCATTTTTGACGAAGTGGTGTCATTTTTTATTGTTCCGACACCACTTTTATTCCTGCACTAACTTGTAGGACACAGAAAGATCATATATTCTGCCTGTGCTATACTACAGGACACAGAATAAAATAATAATTGAAACAATTTCTGCCTACACCATGTTGCAGGATACATACACAACATATAAACTGCCTGCACTTAACCGCAGGACACAAAAAGTGTTAGCTATTAATACAATAACTGCCTGCACTAACTTGTAGGACGCAGAAATATCATATATTCTGCCTGTACTATACTACAGGACACAGAATAAAATAATAAATAAAACAATTTCTGCCTACACTATTACAGGACAAAGAGATAATCTACCTACACTATAAAACAGAACACAAAATTAAAATTGTAGCTTCTGTACTAGGTTGCAGGACACAGAATGTAAGCTATTAGTACAATTAATGAATGCACAATGTTGAATAATGACACAGAACAAAGACAAGTTATGAATAAAATAACTAATGTCTGCTCTAAGTTATAACCCAGCAATGGTATTATGCGCTAAGTAAACAACATAAAGTATAAAGTATGAGAAATGAGAAAATTCTTAAATCGCAATAAAATAATTGTCCGCAAGTAAATAACGGACAAAGTAAATAAAACTATTGCGAAAAGCCAGTGATTCTATAAGTGAAACACGAAATACTAAACTGTCAATGAAAATAACTATATAAGATGGAATAGAGGAAAATCTGGACTTTCCTAAAAGGTGCCTAGAAGTAGCATTAACTGTTCGACGTAGTCGAGTAAAATCAAAATGTAAGTTGACCCGGGAGAAAGTACCGGGTAAGTAACACAATATTGTGATACATGCGTTTATGATGATTAAACAAAATGAAACAATACAATGAAATACAAGAAAATAATAAAAGTTAAGAATACAAGAAAGAAATAAAAGAAAATTGGCGAGAAAAACAATAATAGACAATAAAATCCAAGTCAAGTCCAATGGTAACCAAAAGAGCGAATTACGCAGAAGGCTGGTATTCCCGTCAGTGGATAAGGAAGTCCGAATGTAAGGAACGAGGCTTTGTATTACAATATGCCTTAATGGAGCATGATGTTTGAAATCAATCAGTCATAACATTCACACACTGTTTGTTTACCACTCGCTGTGATCTGTCCCATATAAAGTTCACTCTGGCCCGACTTTCAATGATGGAATGTTTGCTCAACACACTGACCCATGGCCATGTCTTATATGTCGGTAGCTAAGTGTATTATGAGATAAGACATCTGTAACGCGATGAAAAAGTTCAAAACACATATAATAATGTCCATAAAAGTCAGTAATTAAACACAGATAAAATAAGGTATAAATATCCACAAAACAAACTGTCAAGACGCATTAACATATCACCATATTATGTATCAATAGATGAGGCTGCTAAATGTCCATAATGATATAATACTCACATAACAAATCCTGGTGATCTTACGCAATAAATATCACCAAAAAGAGGAAAATATTATAAAACAGCTAAAATGAACTAATAAAAATTAAATGTAACACCAAATAAATGAGTAATATAGAAACTAAAAATTCACAGCAGCCGAAAATGAAAAAGTGATAGAAGTGATTATTAGGATCATGTGATTGGTTGTTAGGTGCGACGATAAGAATGTATAGTCTGTATCACAAAACATAAGGACAAGATGATATTATAAGCTGATCCCATAAAGATTCTCATTGAAAATTTCTTTCAATGAGATTTATTTTTGTATCAACACATTACAATATTTAAAACTAATGAATTTTACAAGAGTCATTGCTCTGAAAAACAGTAGCTTGTATTTATGGAATTTGTTGGTCACAATTTCAGACGTCGGGTGTGGGAGGTATTAGTCGCCTTTGAAAGAGCTCTAGTTGTTTTTTTGGAACTAGATAGTTGTTTATTTGGAAAGTGTTCACGTAGTCTATATACATGCACAACATTTATCTAATCGCTATAGTTACTGTCTTAACATATAATGAACGCTGACATTGTAATTGTATCAAGATCGTCTGCCACTCAAGTGCTAGAGATTCTTTTTAATACTTTTTTACAATCGACTGATCCAGACTCTCTTGAGAGTTAGAATTATTTTTAAAAACCTAGTTCTACCATAACTTGCTTTTCGTACCACCACCTTTATCGCCATAAACTTGTTAAAATTATTTAATTACATGAGCAAAGTGGTTTAAATGAACACTTTATTTTATATTTGGAAGATGCACGTTTTTACAGTCAACGTATGTAGGAATAACCAAGCAGAGACTAAGTTGTACTGCTGATGATGAATTGTATTCCGAAACGGCAGTCTAGTGCTGTAAAATCAAAACTGGTATAATATGTAATTTAAACCAATGACCCGATATCTCTGCTGGTGGTTCTTGTCCCGACGATATCACAAACTCAGTAGGCCAATATTGTTTATTATTGTCAGAAACATAATATTGTCTAAATTTGCTGCTGAGTAAATTGACAATCCCCAAAAACTAAGCTATACTCTCTAATGCAAAGTACATCCTTAGCTAAATATATTTTTGTCCTTTGGTTATATTTTCCACATCCTGAAAACAATTTTATTTTCTTAATTTTGGTTTAAGCACTGCTGATGAGGAATGGTATTCCGAATCGACCGTCTAATGCTGTAAAATTAAAACTTTTAACAAAATGTAGCCAAGGAAATACTTTATAATTATATATTATTTTAGTTTTATTTTAGTCTATACTATTTAAACCACATGCTTTTAGTCTATACTGTAACGCATTACCGTGGACGTACTTCTCAAAACAAACATTAATTTTGTCAAACCAAGTTAAAAAGCGTTTGTTGTTATTTCATTTACACGCAATTATACCAATGTGTAATTACAAGAAGAGCTCTTTAAATGACATATGTGTAATTATCTGTCTTCCTGATGGATAATTATGATTTACTGGAAATTTTCAAATTAATTAAGTAAAATAAAATCAAACGGATGAAACGTCAGGTAATTTGAGCATTTATAATAAGAAACCACAGCTATCATGTGAGAAATTATATATATATAATTAGGAAAATGTCTACATGATTAAAACATGTTTTCAATATTTTTACATGCACCAGTCCATATATACCTTGACAAATAGATGGAAACTTATTAAAACATAAAAGGTAATTTTAGGTAATAACATGTGACGTCATGTAGCGTTCAATTATGTTTACTTGTTAGACATTCAAAGAGAATAAAAATGGTTATTTAATGGAACATAATTTAATCGTGTTTATAATTCAATAGATACAATTTATAATCCCCATATGGCAAAAAAACAAAAAAAAAAAACAAAAAAAACCCATAGAACGAAGAGGTCATATAAAATGTGAAGTACATTTTTATGTACTTCGAATAATTAACTAACAACGGAATTGTAAGAAGCAATTTGACTAGTATCTTAAGGCCACTTAATTATATTATTGGTACTTTATGTCCGAAAGTTTCGATGGTAGTCTGCAGTCAGGTCATGTTTTGATGGTCGTCTAAAGTCAGGTTCTTCTTTGATGGCCGTCTGCAGTCAGGTTCTTCTTTGATGGTCGTCTGCAGTCAGGTCAGGTTTACAGTTAGATCAGGTTTTGATAGTCGTCTGCAGTCAGGTAATTCTTTGATGGTCGTCTAAAGTCAGGTTCTTCTTTGATGGCCGTCTGCAGTCAGGTTCTTCTTTGATGGTCGTCTGCAGTCAGATAACACTTTGATGGTCGCCTGAAGTCAGGTCAGGTTTACAGTTAGATCAGGTTTTGATAGTCGTCTGCAGTCAAGTAATTCTTTGATGGTCGTCTAAAGTCAGGTTCTTCTTTGATGGCCGTCTGCAGTCAGGTTCTTCTTTGATGGTCGTTTGCAGTCAGATAACACTTTGATGGTCGCCTGAAGTCAGGTCAGGTTTTGATAGTCGTCTGCAGTCAGGTAATTCTTTGATGGTCGTCTGCAGTCAGGTAATTCTTTGATGGTCCTCTGCAGTCAGTAATTCTTTGATGGTCGCCTGAAGTCAGGTCAGGTTTTGATAGTCGTCTGCAGTCAGGTTTTTCTTTGATGGTCGTCTGCAGTCAGGTTTTTCTTTGATGGTCTTCTGAAGTCAGGTAATTCTTTGATGGTCGTGTGAAGTCAGGTCATGTTTTCACTTGTTATACAACTGTAGTTGCTTTATTTTTTTCATGATTGTCTGCAATAAGGTCATGTTTTGATAGTCCTTTATTAGTCAAGTACAATTTTGATGGTCATCTGCAGTCAGGTCCGGGTTTGATGGTCGTCTGACGTAGGATACAATTATGATGGTCGTCAGGTCAAGATTGGCGGTTGTCTGCAGTCAGGCCAGGTTTTGATGGTCATCTGCAGTCAGGTTTTGATGGTCATCTGCAGTCATGTCAGGTTTTGATGGTCGTCTGCTCTCAGGTCAGGTTTTCATGGTCATCTACAGTCAGGTCAGGTTTTGATGCTCGTTTGCAGTCAGTCAGGTTTTGATGGTCATCTACAGTCAGGTCAGGTTTTGATGGTCGTCAGCGGTCAGGTCAGGTTTTCTACTCTTTATAAAACTGCTGCTGCTGCTTTATTTCCACCGGGTTTGTTGGTCGACTTAGGTCAGACCTGGTTCCCACTCGTTTTTGCATGTTTATTATCATGGATAAGCTTTGATGTACGAGCTAAATATTTTATTGAACATATTATATTTTATCGTCTTGTCTGCTGGCACAACCAGCCTAAATTTGGTATAATTTGGTATTTCCTGGTTTGTTTCAATTCACCATATTTCTCTGTCTGTATTAATCGGATGTCATCTCTTATCGCCATTTTACAGTATATGAATTTATCCAATAATCTCAAAATGGAACATAGCTATATCAAGTAAACAAAAGATTTTTGATGTTGGAGGTTCATTTTTCATTGAGGAAATTGGCTTTCATGTCAAATTTAATTGACTATAAAACACACATCTACTCTTAGAAAGATGAACATTAAAACGTTAACATAATCTTTGCAACAACAATCCCGATAGATAATAAAATAATTTGTGATTGAGAATAATTAGGTGAAATTTTAATTAGTATTATCATTATTATAAAACATGTTTTGATAATACCAATATCTCATGAAATTAACTTTTTTTAATTTTTTTAACAAAAGCTAACATGGTTTATGTATAAAAGAATATATTGAAACTATAAGGCTATATTTTTAGTGCACTTATATAAGTTTCAGTTAGACAAACAATGCAAGGTAAAATTAAATATTAAACAACACACTATGGCATTAATTTCAATACTTGCCATCATTTTTGTTGATAGGATGGCTTTTGAAATGAGTATATGCAGCCATAAAAATGTGATAAACACACTGAAGACGTGCTATCGAATAATAGCTCTTCAACTAATCTACATTTAATCTAGATTACGTAATTGAGACCCTATATATTGATGAATAGATTCGGTTACGAGACCAGCAAATCGAGCCTCATATGCTTAGAGTTTAGATTTGCGGTGTCAATACTATTCACCAATTAAAACATTGCTATGACGTCATGCTTTGTCTTCGTATGTGTATTAACTAGCCTAATCGTCAGTTTTCACCTTTAAGTGTCAAATAAGTTGATACAACTGTACATTAACTAACCGAATGAGCAGTTAGAATGTACAGCTAGATTAAATTATTGGACAGTTAACGCTAACGCGCCTCTATTAATTCTTTCTCTCACAGAATGAACAGTTTTCGTCTTCTCTCTATAACATATGAAACATACTTTGAGTTATAACAATGCGGCTTACAAGTGATCAATTCGGTAATTCGTATTAGATGGATTATAGTATCAACGTTTGTCAGTGCACTTCTCGAAGGTTGTTGTTTTTTCGGGTACCCTTGTTTCTCCACCATCTTAAAACTGGCCGCCTCGATAAAAAAATCTTGACTGAGGTGTTAACAGCATTACTCCACTCCACTTATTAATTTTAGCAATATAGTACTTATATAACTAACTGTTTAAAAAATATATATCGGTCAAATATCGGGTGATGATATCGGCGTTTTATTATTGATATATGATATTGCGTTTCCTATAGAGTGTAATGATCTAAGAATATCTTAATGTCATATATCCTAGTCAGCTTGAAATAAAAGACACGATTGATTCCTCAAGTTCTGCTTCATCCTGAATTATGACGCACACGAAAAGCTACATTTGAAACTTTATGACAAACGTGATGACTTCAATTTTTCTATTGTCAACTTTCCTTTTTTATGCAGCATTATACCTGCTTCTACTGCTTATGGTGTATTTGTTTCCCAATTAATATGCTATGGTAGAGTTTGTTCCCACTACGGGGACTTTGTACAACAAAGTAGACTGCTTGCAAATAAATTGTTGACTCGGGGATATCGCAAGCCTAGGCTTATCAAGGTCCTCAAAAAGTTTTATGGCCGTCATCACAGTATTGTTGATAAGTTTAATGTCTCTGTGTCCAGAATTGCCCTGGATATATTTTACGTCTCATAGTTCCATGTTCCTTTCACACAATTTTGATTACACACGTGGCGGGTGGCCGGCCTCACTTCCCTGGTGGAAGTTCACGTGTCTAACCTAACTTGTCAGTTCCAAAGTTTTTACTTTGCTTCTAGATTGTGATTCGGACATAGATTAGTATGTTTGTTTTTTATTAATAGCGCTTTTTTCCATATATATTTTAAGCGACCTTTTTCATTTTTATTTCATAATCGTCTAATAAGATAAGAGTTCTGTAAAAGTACATGATCCACACCCATGGATGTTATTACACCTTACGTTATCTGTGTGGCTCTTCTTTACATCTACCTTAATTTGAGAGCAATGATATTAAACTATAAATGCCATTGGTTATATCATAATCTGTAAATAAATAAGCTCTATCCATGATGCTACTTGGTAATCAATCGTATTTGGATTTTGTGAAAAATTAATTATTGAAGACATTTATTTCTTTATGTGTTTTGAGCACAAATATAACAATTGAAATGTTTTAAAATAGCGTATCAACGCCACGCCTTTGTACTGCAAACTGATCTGCTGTGCGAAGGTGTGACATTCATTCTGATTAAAAACGTTATAATAAAAGTTCAATCATATAGGTCTGCTGCACGCTAGTACAATGTTTAACAAAGTCATCAGAGAACACTATTTTCTGCAATGGTGAACTTAAACCAATTCCATTTAATAGATGTAAAACCATACAAATGGGCATTTGCTACAATACCTGTCCAAAATCAGAAAATTCATAATCAGTGTTCCTCATATTCATTTGTTATTTTGTCTCGTCTTGTTTGCTTGGTTTGTCATTTGCTTCCATTGTTCCAGATGCATTTTCTATTTGTTACAATTCAAGGACCTTCAAAGCCAAATTTTGTTTCAATTGTAATTTTAGACAAGAAGATTTTTAACAGTTAGACTAAAATACACCTTATATGCACATTGCGTACATATGACACAAATTTAAAATTTAATGGGAAAACTTATACATATACGTTTATTACAAAGAGTTCTGTTTTCTATGTTGAAATTTTGAACGAAATCATTACATAAACAAGGCCGTAATGGCCATTTATAGGTTTTTTGTATTTATAGTAACAATGACCATCTTTGATACACTATCTTTCGCAAACTTAAAATTTTACGGAAAAACTCGGTAAATATGTATAATACCATGGATCTATTTTTCTACGTTTAGAATTTCAACAAAATCGGTAAATAAAAAAAACCCCCTGTAATAGTGTGTAATAGTCTATAATATCAAAGATGACCGACGTTACTAAAATAGTCATTGATAGTTTTTTTTTACTATTTTAAGTACGTCGGCCATCTTTGATATTCTATAAGACTGTCGAGCAATCCCATACCACTCACGACTACAACAAATCAGCTGACCAAGTTTCAGCCCATCAGATGTAGGTTTTCATTCAAATGCACGGAAACCAAATTATCCACGAACACACACACAGGCAGTATTTGAATGTATTATTTCATAAAAATTCAATTAAGGATTGAATGTCACTTTGAATGCTGTCATCGAGGTATGACTGCATCAGCTCACGTTCAAAGTAAATGAATCGCGAAGCGATTCATGTTAACTTTGAACGTGAGCTGATGCAGTCATACCTCGATGACAGCATTCAAAGTGACATTCAATCCTTATGTTTACATTATTTTAACCCACAAAAAGGTATTATTAATTTTCCGAAAGTCAGTGTATTCATGTGGTGGGAACACTTAAAGCGAGACAACTCTTATTGTAGAACCATATAAAGAGAACAGCCATGTTGATTTGTCTCGTTGGTTGGCGATCGTAAAATATAGTTCCGTAAAACACTTTTGAAAATTAAATTATATTTCTCCTTTTTTCACTAAACAATAATCTGTTTGGTAAGATATTACTATGAATATAATTATTTAGTCGAATAATAAACAGTTGTTCATAATTTAAATGTGGTGTCCTCGGACTCACTAATTTTTTCACTTCGTATCTTTATAGGCCATGGGAAATGGTCATTAATCATTAAAAAATTATTTTGATATAAAAAGACAACAAATATTGGTTTTTATTATTCTTTTTTATTTTCAAATCATTTTTAAAATTGTTGCAGTATGACAAATTTCTACGTTTGTTACCGCTCGTAAAGAGCGTCCCTGCAGTCGCCGGATAGATTTATGAATGAACCCGCAGGAAATTATGAATGAATAAGTAGTTCCTTGGTGGTATGTATTCCTCCGCTGTACATCGAAAGCGGATTGGCTGAAGATATTAACTGACGTATCGCTTTACACAGAGCGCGTGACACACTGCTGTCATCGAAAAATTAACGCAATGGTTCCAAAGAGATTCAAATAAGGCAATGCATTTGTAATGTAAACATAAGTAGCACATGGCAGTATTACTATATAACCATCACCACTGGTGGCGGGGCTGTTCATAAACAGGCGAGTTGTAACCTGTTTTTTTATATTTATTGTGACGTTTCACAGGGCTTTTAATGTAATCTGAGCCAAAGCGCTCATGGTGACCTTTAGTCATCCACCTTTGGTCTGTAGTCGTCCATCGTGTGCCTTGCGTTAAATTTAGAGATTTTAATCACCTCCAAAACTTAGTAAAGGTCCTATGTTTTGCACAAAACGGGTCATGTCCCAATTGGGACATATATAGGATAAAAGTGAAAATCTTAAGAAAAATCTTTTTCAAATTAAACTTTCAAACATAATATTTGCCATGATGCCCCAAGTAGAACAATTGCATGGGCAATGATTGAAAAACAGTCTAATAATACATTTCTGCAGATGTTATTTCATAATTTCTGTTTTTGCACTTACTTTGATCACATTTCTGGCTATAATTTTGTTTTATTAGTAAGATCTATGTTGCATTCTGTATTTGTTTTCAGCGGCGAGTCTCTTTTACATTTTGATTATTTCTTCTTATTATCCATATTACGTTATGACATTTATGTGAACACACCTCGTTTTAAATTAAATCTTCTTGTTATAAACCCATATCATTCTTCCTTTATTGCATTGTTATGGCGTGCACACATCAGCCTACAATCTTCAAATACGTAAATGCAACAAGAAAACGGGTTAAAAAACTTAACAACCTTATTTGATTAAAATATGTACGTTTTTTACATTTTGCAATGCAAGATGTTATACGCCCAGTATTGTATATTCTTTAAACTCTCGTCAAATATGTATAATTCTAAAGAGCTTATTAAAATTAAAACTCAACAAAACAAATCAAATTACCCTATGTTACTTTTATTGATGGTTCACTTGGTGAATAATTACAAAAGTGCCTGCTAATAAGCTTATGTTTAGGATTTTAGAAAATATATTTTTTGAAAAAAAATCGCTTTTAATTTTCAATCTTCATATACATGTATGTATTACTATAAAGTTATATTTAAACTTGATTTTGATTAATTCTCTTTTTTTACTCCCTGTGTGTACATTAAATAACACAAAGCAAAAGTCATGTTGCGTACACCTCCCGCATGTATATGCATGTATCTGACTACCTGGCATTAATAAATCCATGTGTTTAAAATTATGTGAGTAAATATTACTGTGCGTTCATACGACATTATAGCAAAATTTGCATACCCAAGTATAAAATACTCACATACTATAGCAAATTTCACTTGGTCCCTACTAGGTGCAAATTTACTTACATGAGTAAAATTTGCGTATATGCAAAGTTGTTCATACGACACAATTTGCATATGTGAGTAAATTTACATATGAGTAAAAAATACTTAGGTATGCAATTCTCGCTGTATAAATGCATACCTAAGTATTTTTACTCATATGTAAATTTACTCACGTAAGCAAAAGTATATTTTGCTTTGCGTTCATACATAATTTATGTACCATAAGCACAGTGTATGAACGGAACTGTACGCAAAAAGGTAGCTATTGTTCGTCGAAACGAGAAGAAGGTGTATCGGGAGACACGAGGTTGTTGATTATCTATCCTTCTAGCTCAATTTTACTGGATTTAGTTTATCCCTTTTATTTAATCCATCTTCACTATATAAAGCTTTAGTGGTAGGCATATGCTCTCAGAAAAGGGTCAACTTATATAATAAATATGATGATGAACATCATCAAACGTCGAGCCGTTGGCTTCTCACTTCTAGTTAAATGATGTAAAATACGTATTATTTCACATTGTATGTTCCATTATCAGTACCTATATGTAGAAAAATATTCTTAGATTCCCTAACCCATGTACAAAATGTTACGAAACTCGTATTTACACTGAAAAGCAAGTTTTCCTTCCGTGGTCGAAAGTTAGAACTGTACCAGTAGTTTTCAACATCTGTATTGTTTCTGTACCGGTAGCTACTTTTCTCTTCCACGCCATCCATGCGAGTTAGATGAAATTTTCAGTTTGATACTAGAAATTTTTGTAATTCAATTACAAATCATGCTTTTCTATTGAAGCAAAATATGCCATGGACAATAATTATTAAAGACCAATAGCTCCTATGTGCGTGAGATTTGCTAGTGTGTTTACTATCAGTCATTAGCAAGGAAGAGGTATGGCGGGTTTGATAGACGCTTTTCACTTGAATGGATGAATGACGTAACGGTGTATTATTAAACACCTGAGGATTTCGCGTTCTATAATTAGACCAGGGCGCTTTGTTTGTGTAAACTTGTTTTTCCTTGAAGAGCCGAAGATATTGAACAAACCTTAACATCCATAATCTTCATTTTTCATCTTTATACAATAAACAGAAACACTTGAACAATAAAGTATTAACTTAATCACGCTTCACGGGTGATATGCGTAGATTTATTGTATAAAATGTAACCTGGCTTGATCTGCTAGTGGTGTTTTTAAAGAAGATAATGCTCATTTTTAAAAACTAATATTTGTAAAGGAAAAATCTAACAATAGTATTTTATAAAGATAAAAATAAAAAAACAAGAAGAAGAATAAATTAAAAGGTATCCGGGTGGGATTTAAACCCATGCCGTACAGGTTGCAAAGCGTCCTCGCTACTGACTGAGCCAACCACAGCAGTAAGTGCCAGCCGAGTTAAAATGCAACATCAGTTATATGTGCAGTGATCAGTTTTAATTTTCCCTAATTTTCAAAAATTGACCATTTTCTCCTAAGAGGACCAATTTTTTGAAAACTCGTAATGATTGCATTTTGAAAATATTTTCAGAAACAATAACATAAAAAATGGTCTTCCGAGGAGAACACTTTGAAAATAATTATCAAAGACGGGAAAACCCCCTCATTTTTCATTTTTTAGCATAATAGAGCACAAAGATGAGTTTATTAAGAAAAATACCAATAAAATATACCTTTGTATGAGGCAAAATCTTAAAGTCCACATAAAATACTGCTGCTTTATAAATTAAGTGCAAGAATATTTAGACTTTTATTTTTCAAAAACCAAAACGGTCCATTTAGGACAAAATCACATCAAACCCGCCATACCTCTTTAGCTGTATGGTTATTGCAAGGATTAAGACAGGAGTGGACAAGAGACTGAGGAAGGAACATGCAGGATTTAGACCAGGGAGAGTAACAACAGAGCATCCTGAGAAAAATACTGGAACAAGCAAATGAATTCAGAACTCCAATATACACATACTTTGTGGACATTGAAAAGGCATTCGACTCGGTGCACAGGAAGAGCCTTTGGACGATAACGAAGAGCTATGGGATTCCAACCAAAATCACTAATGCTATAAGAGGGATGTATGAGTGATTCGAATGTGCTGTCATTTAGAAAATGAAACATCAGAGTGGTTCGCTATTAAAAGTGGTGTAAAACAGGGATGTGTAATGTCAGGGTTTCTTTCTAATAGTTATAGATTGGATGATAAAGAAAACAACAAATAGAGTGAGAAGAGAAATAAGAATTGACTTTACAACATTATTGTTAGGTCTTGGGTTTGCGGAAGATATAGCACTTTTATCCTCCAAATTCTTAGACCTGAATGATAAGACTAGGAAAATGACTGAAGAGGCATCAAGGATATGGCTTAAATTAAATAAAAAAAATAGACTTAGAAGGATTTGGAACACCAAAAATATTGGAAAAAATACAAAGATGCACCTATTTAAGACCTTAGTAGGACCAGTATTGTTTTATGAAAGTAAAACGTGGAAAAGAACGAAGAAAGATTAACACCTCTTACAAACGGCTTCCAAACATATTGCCTCAGAAGGATACTAAGAATAAAATGGCAACAGAAAATACCTAATTAAAAAATATTGACAACAGCTGGACTTAACAACATAACCTATGAGATCAGGAGAAGAAAGTGGAACTGATTCGGACACATACTAAGGAAAGAGGGAACAAATGACTGAAAGACAACACTAGGGTGGCAGCCAGAGAGAAAAAAAGGGAAGACCTAAGTCCACATGGAGGAGAACAACGAAAAAGGAAAGAAACGCTGCTGGATGGAGTAGATAGAACACAGCCAAAGCAGCAACGAAGGACAGACAAAACTGGAAGGATAGCGTTGAGGCCTTATGCGCCTTCTGGCGCAGAGAACATAAAGTTAAGTTTATGGTTTTCATTGTACTAGCGCACAGTTCAAGCTCAATGTCGTAAAAAATAAAAATGTATGAAGACTATTTGCAGTAACAACAAGGGTCAGAAACCATCTGTGTAAATGAAAGTATTTTATTTTACGACAATCTTTTTTGGCCAAAGCAATATCACAAGTTTAAGAGGAGTTGAGTTGAGTAAATGTGTTTTACGTCCCAGTCATGAATATTTCGCTTATTTCAAGAAATCGCTAGCTATAGGTGAAGGTGCATAAATTTTGTCTGTGCGTTGCACTGATGGCAATTTACAGCAGGGTTCTTTATCGCGCCAAGCCTACCATGAGACGGGACCTCGTTTATTTTAAGTTCTCATCCGAAAGAACCGTGACTTTAATTTCGTAATGCCGAGTGCTTGGCGAAAAAATAGTCACTTCTCACTTCCAACTTTTGGATCAGACCTGGTCGGGGTTCGAAGCAACGACCTCCCACTTACAGAGCGAGCACTCTACCAACTAAGCTACCACAGAGGTTATGTTTAAAAGGAAGTGGTGGCTGTAGTACCGTAATACTTATACAACTAATTAGATAAAATCTTATGGTAGCATAATAAGCATAAAAGTAAAAAAATCTCTGACTGGAAAAAGATAAATTTCCCCAGTATCCCAGAGAGACTGAAGTTAAAGTATCACAATAAAAACTACCGGTACAGTGTTTCTGTTACTAGAAACTCACTACCGGTACAGACAAAATATAAACTACCGGTACAGTAACATCTTGTCAGTCATGTCGTTTGAATCAATATTTTGAATGTTTCTGTGCCAACTATATAGACTGATTGAAAAAAATGTTTGTTTTTATCATGTATTTTAAAATTCTCGGATATTTTCGATTAAATGAGCATAAATCTACATTTTAGATAGGTCCAGCGTTGCTCAAATACGTGTTCATGACTGTTCTTAATGGACTATTTAATTTATTTTGAGATTCTAAAACATACAAATACGCCCAAGAAGAAGATAGAGAACAACTGCTTATTTACTGTATTTGATTTCGAGTTGCTATTTACGCAACGAGAAAATAAGAAACAATTTACTCGTTGACCTCATTGTCTCTCGCTTCGCCGAACAGTAGCTACCTTTTTGCGTACAGTTCCGTTCATACACTGTGATATAGAAACCATGAAAACATGAGATAATCAAAAATTAATATAGTCTCATAAAGAATTGTTGGTACAAATGCCATTTTGCAGACAAGACTGATTGGATTCTGTCTAAAACTAATTTAGATTAAATGTGCCACCTGATAATGTCACAAAGCAAAGTAAATGATAAGGGTCAGGCAATTTACACGCCAATCAGCTATGTAAATGTGAAATCGAGTTACCTCGCTTATAGCAGAGGTGAAATTTAAGAGCAACAAAGCTCGAAAACGACATCAGTTAAGACACTGCACTATGGACTTCAAATTGACACAGATTAAACATTGTTTTACAGAGCATATATAGTAGTATAAAGTCATCGTAGGGAACTATATTAATGAACCGTACTCTCAATAATTTCTCGGCTCCTCATTGCAAAGGCTAATATTAGTTTTTTAGTTTGCTACAGAGAACTCCAGTTAGGTCCACAGAGGCGTCCTTTGTATTCTCGTAGTGGGTCAGTTACAAAATACAAAACGTTGATTTGCTACATCGGTTGATTGAATGAGGTTTTACTTACCAGTCAAGAATATTTCACAAGCTATTTTCGCCTTTGTAGTGCGCTCAGGGCAATGTTAAGGATATTTCTTTAAATAAAGTGCTACGCCTGCCATGCCACCAGACATCGGGTTTTAAGGTCTCTTCCGAAGGACCCTTTTGCTACGATGACCATTGTTTTTAGGTTACTGCACACAGTGTAGATCATAAAGTGTACGAAGTCAAGTATTGGTTGCAGACCTCATTGGTGGAACAAGATCCCCAAACAATCCCGAAAAATTCAATAAATCTTTTAAAAATATGAATGGTTTTTACTGGCGCAATTCAGAATTTTACGAGCATCACGTGTATTTCAGAACTGCAATTGTCACTCAAATGCATATCCAAAAAACAAACTGCAGTGCATGTACTAGCAATTGGTCATACAATTAGTAAGTACATGTGCTAGCAATATGTCCTACCAACAATTATAATAGAAATCGGTCACACTACCAGTTAGCGTATAAAACAACCAGTCAAACTAACAGCAAGTACAATGTGCATGCACTTTTAGTAGACCACACGTTCATCATGTACAGGGTTTCCGTCTGTTTAATACACGTGTACTGTTAGACATTGTTTAATGTATATTATATTTCTCTTCAGTGTCTGTTGGATTATTAATTTGTTTGTTATATTTAATTTAATACATTTATATAAACATGCAATGTTATATCGAACATATACATACATCGATATTGATAAAATCTGGTTGTTTCTCAGATATGAATACTTAATCGCTTAAGATTGTTTACAGACCTTTTATTGCAAAGTCTGACTTTTCCTATAGAGAATAGTGCACTGTTTACATTCCTAAGATGACTATAATTGACATGCGGTATTGGTGAAACCCTAAAACGTAAAGAACCATCTAAACAACATTCGTTTATACCTTAATACCATTTTATCTCATAACCATTCAAAGTAAACATGTCATAAGGATTAATTTATTTTTGGGTTTGGTTACACAAAGTGCAAATCCAACCAGCTAAGAGCATGGAGACTTTAGAAAGGGAAGGGGCTAAATGACATAAAGTACTAGAAATTTCATCTTGTGTTTTTATGCGTATAAGATTGGTGCATTGTTATTAATTTATGGAAATTTGTCGGGGCTCGGACTTTGTATTTGATTTACGTTTGTCTTTTGCCTCTATTTAAAGGAAAAAACATATCTTGTGGCATCAACTCTTTCTGTGGTTTTCGACGAACACCCTTCAAACTTCGAATAATGTTTCTATTTAAAATTTATCGAAGATATAACTATAATTACTTTATTGAATTTTAGAAAGGAATTCAACTTTTTTCAGACCTTGGATCTTATGATGGTAAAGAGCAACTGTTTTTATTCAGAGGGATTCCATTGAAGATGTGCACCTTTTTTTATGGAATGGGGATATATCTTTTGTTGTCATTTGTTGGCATTTTCACACATCCATGTTCCTTTGATTTCCTATTTGATTGCTTCGCATGAGGTGCTTACCCTTCCAGAGCACCTGACCTCGCTTACCTGGGAGCTCACGTGTTTGAACTAATTTGACAGTTGCAAAGTTTTTACATCGCTTTAGAATTGTGATTTAGACATGGATTGATATGTTTTACTTCTCTTACGAACCCTTGTTTATATGTTAATAGTCTATATTTTTAAAGTTTGTGGTGTTATCAAAACCCAAAAAGTACAGATGTACTTCAAAAACATCATTGCCTTATATTTTATCTGGCACTCGTCCATTATAGAGAGCGCTTACGTAATGTCTTCATGGTCGTTTGTGTGTCATGTTCTTTGTTGGTTTTTGTATTCCGAGAGATAAAGTCAGGTTATTTTTATTATTATTTTTGTTAAATCTGTAACCTTAACCCTTTGTTGACCAATCGTGCAAAAACGAACGATTTACGTTTTACACACACGCTTCATCTTTCAATCTATGATTTCGAAATCAAAATAATCATAGATTTCAATAAATTTGGTACCACTGGAAAGAAGAATTTAAAATTATTGAAATGTAACAGCACAATGAAAATTTTTGATAGATATTCTTTCAAAAACATGTTGCAGAAAAGAGCGTTTTTGCCGTATCCACGGTCGATTTGATTTTCGTTAAATACTTCGAGATATCTAAATAACGAAAAATCACACTAATATGTATTGTAAAATCTATGTGTTGGGGGCAGAAAATGTGCTAAAAATGCCTGGTCAACAAATTTCACGTGTCGAACCTAAGTTGTCAGTTCCAAAGTTTTACTTCTAGATTGTGATTCTGACATGGATTAGTATGTTTGTTTTTTATTTCAAGCTATTCATGCCTTAAAGTGGTCATTTTGAAGATCAAACCAAGCTTGTTACGCTATATTTGATTTGAGTTGGAACTATAAGTTGTAGTACAATAAAATATCGTCATAAGTTGTCAGATTTAAATCTTAGTGAAGTACTGTTTGTGGAACTGGAACCAGGTGATTTTAGTGTTAACCTAAACGACTATATCAGTGAAAAAGTGTAAATTTCTCAGATATTGGTGGTGTTCTTAAAGCTTGTAAGGGTAATACTATTTTCTTACTATAAAATCAGTATACAAGTGATGACTTTATCGAGCTTTTACAACATGTCGATTTCCCAGATATAATACACTACATACTATTAACACTGTTTACATTACCAATATTAATTCTGCAGTGGTTTACATTACTTTGATAATTATATTGTTCTTTAGAAAGTACATCTCGTAATATTGTTTGTATACCCAAGATATTCGATAATCACATTTACTTCATTTAGGAATCAATTCTGAACAAATATGTGAACCGGTAACCCCTGATCTAGATATCTGATGTACAGTCTCGTTGAACGATTAGATTTCAGATGCAAGTGTTTCGTTAGTGTATACAGATAATTATGTTTTAACACATACCAAAGGCATTATGTTGTTAAAACCCGATCGATGTCTCTTTACAAATGATACTGAAATTATTTCAAGAGATCTAAAGGATCGTTATTTGGGTCAAATATTTGACCTATTTTTTATAATTAGATGTACAAAAAAAATGTCAAAGACTTAATGATTTATTTAGCTCTATATCCGTAAATTATCGGTTATTCAACAATTTAATTATTGAAATTACAGAACAAAAAAATAATAGTAATAAAACATTTTGTGAAACTATAAACAAGAATTTTAATTTATTTTTGGTTTTTTCGCAATTGCGAGTAATATAGCGGTTAACAAGTCTATCTATGTTATAATATCATTAATTCCTAGAAAAAACATTTTGGTATGTTTTTTTGTTTTAAGGAAATGCTTACCCTTCCGCAATACCCGGCCTCACTTCCCTGGTGGATTCTCATGCGTACGTTTAACTTAATTTTGCAAGCTTTCAAAGTTTTAACATTTCTTATAGAATTATCGTTATGATGTGTTTGATATAACAGTATGTTGCACTATTGTAACCCAATTAAAGTACCTCATTGGAAACGCAGGGGCGTAGCTGGGGTGTTTATGATGTGGACGCCTAAAGAGGGCAGGGGTTTTGGGGGCCGCCCTGATGCGAATTTTCGGCCCTCCAGGGCGCTATTTATCAGAATTTTTCTTATAATTTTATGCTATGATGTGGTAGTTTTTGTCGTTCTTTTGAGGACTGGTTCATTCTTAAACCTGAAGACGAGGCAAAAGGGGATCTGATGTTGTATGGCATAAGCACTACGAAAACAACACACTCAATAATTGAGAAAGTTAAGTTAAAATGGGAGTTCAATTAATATAGTGGTGAGGTTAAACGGAGGAGAGGAAATATATTTGTAAATATATTGCGTTAATACATAATAAAACGTGACGAATGGCTGGTAGAAGTTCTTTAATGTAATCAAATCAGATAGTTTCAATTGTTTTGCCATGCCGGCAAAGTCAAGACAACACCGGAACCGCACCTCAGAGGCTATCGAAGTCAGGTATAAACCGAATTCGTATATAACATTTCCGGTAAAGACCAACGGTTTGGTATAAGAAATATATTATATTCTCTCTCTCTCTCTCTCTCTCTTTTTTTTTTTTTTTTTTTTTTTTTTGCGACAACGATGTGGACGTTTTTGCGTACAAACGTACGCCTGGCTACGCCCCTGAAACGGCTCCGTCTTTACCCCTTTTGTTGAATGAATTTCCACTGGGCGTCTTCTTTCAAAGAAGAGTAAGAATATTAAACCTTTTAAAGTATATATGTAGATATCTTTGTGTTGCAATAGCTATGCTAGAAGTCTTAAATATGAGCTTTTGAAAGACACAACCATCGCGAAAAACATGTTTGTCATAGTAACTGCAAGTAACACATCATATAGGAGACAAGTACCCTTGTTTGGGATCAAATGACATGCAAATGAACTCTAGTGGCTTCCATAAAAACAATATGGATACATTATAACATTGATGAGTGAATTGAAAACGTTAAAGTTTATGCTGGTCTGTCAAGAAATGGAACATGAAATAAAGTTTAATATATGAACTCATTTAAATAAACTAAATTAATTTCACTCTGATATATCAACGGCGAGAAAAAATGACTTTAAGAAATATAAAGAAAATGAAATGGGCTGCAAAAGCTTAAGCTCTGGATGCGAATCTTTCATTTTAATTATTCATAATGAATATTGAAAATAACACTAGACAAGTCAAACGTCAATTAAATAATAACTAAGAGAAGGGTTAATTGGTCCGTTATTAAATACAATTTCTAATATGCAGGGTTTGCGCACCACAACAATAAACCTTCTACTCGCGCAATGCACTTTTCCAATTTATATATACATTATCTTTATGGTTTTATGGTGCCGATAGACATAAAGAGAAGTCATAGATTTGATCAACGATCTAACATTAATACCGAGTCTACAGTGATCTATATTAAAATGTCTGTTGTAGTTGGTCCTTCGAGAAATAAACCATCGATGACTTAAAAGATACTGAATCTGAATCTATTTGTTAGATTGGAGTCAAATGTCAATGACAAATTATAGGTACATTGTCATTAGTATTAGTAGTTTACGTCCTTGAAAAACTGTTCAACAAATCCGAGCATCACATGGACTAGTCATTAGAATTGATATCCTATTCGCCGTAATTGGCCAGACAGTTTATCATCATGATATCAACAAAATGCAAATACAATGTATGGGCATTCTATCACATGAAAAGCCAAAGACAGAAACTTATTAACTTAATAAAAAAATAAGACACGAGAACATTGATCTCAGAACGACTTACTTCCTTCAAAAGGATAATGAGCTACAAAGATTGTATTTTGATCCGTTTTTATTGTCTAAAATTTAGAATCGTGACAAATTTTAACTTGATCAATCGATTTTAATAATCTCGAAATATAAAATATTCAAAATAAGCTGGTCACTTGATATTTATAGCACTCCGAATCAATAAGGACAAAGATTAAGTTAACATTTAAATACCTGTTTTTAGATTGCCTAAAGATTAAATGTGTGGAATACGTTCTACAGAAAATGCGTTCTATTATTTTTTTCTTCACCTACAAACCAATTGATCGAAAATATTAGTCATACAATGATTTATCACCTGGCCTTAATGGAATTGATTTTTTTAAACCGGAAAAATCCCGACCAAGGTTCTTCTAGCTTGGTCTTCGTTTCCGGAAAAGATAATCGATAACTCTACATATTGTTCGTCAATGTAACTAGGTCAATTAAATTATGTCATTCTTTGTCATGTTTAGAAATTAAAAAAAATCGAGTGGCTTTTGTACACACCCATATATATATTATATATATGTCACCAAAGACAAAATGACATAGTAAAGGATATGCCTTTTGTGCGACAAAATATTCTTATTCAAAGTGTTATCTGATAAAATATCACCTGTTGATATTTTATTTGAAACTTAGATTAAAATCATTTGGATTTGATCTATACGTATTAATCTGTTTTGAAAACATTTGTATAAAAAAAGCTTCAGTTACTTGACTTCAAGATTTCTGTTTAATGGACAAATTAAAATTAAAAGAATAGAACAGTGGGATTTCAGGCAAATGTTCGGAAAATTTTAAAAACCGTCTTTAGAACTCCATTATGATGTCTCTGTGTCCAGGATTGCCCTGGATATATTTGACGTCTCATAGATCCATGTTCCTTTCATACAATTTTGATTACACACGTTGCGGGTGTAGCTATTAAACAGGAGGTGCTTACCCTTCCGGAGCACCCGGCCTCACGTCCCTGGCGGAAGTTCACGTGTCTTACCTAACTTGTCAGTTCCAAAGTTTTTACTTTGCTTCTGGATTGTGATTCGGACATTGATTAGTATGTTTGTTTTTTTATTATACCAGTAGTTGGCGGTTCATTATCTTGGAAACAGTATTACCAACGTTAGAAGATTTTTTTGCAAAATATTAAGATTATAAATTTGGATAAAAATGTTAATAATATTTTATTTTTCGGCTTAGACTGTATATATGTTTATTGTATTCTAGTTGAATGTACAACTAAAACGCAATACATGTAAATGATTTGAAATTCTGATAAAAGAGCAGAAAGATAAAATAGAAAAAAAATAAAAAATAAAATTACCACAATTCACTCGTTACTATTCATACTCTTGAATTATAAATTGCATTGGTCGTCATCACAATTTTGTTTGTTAGTATCATTCTCTTTCAAAAATTACCACATATATATATTTGACATCACATATAATCGTGATAACGTGATTACACACGTGATGGGTGATGTAAATAGCAATACAGAAGGCGCTTACCCTTCCGGGGCACCCGGCGTTCCTTCTAGGGTTGAAGTTTTCTTATGAAATTTCCCGTTTCAAAGTTTTGCTTTAATTTAGGTTTGTGATGCTATGTTTATTTTAATTGAAAAAAATTCTTTAAATGAATTAATAAAATAACGGATTCTATATCTGTAAAATAATGTTTTCATCCAGTCTCCAGTGTTGCTCGATGTATATGGATTATGCCCTATTACGCTTTTGTCTTATTCTAATTGACTTGCTAGGTTTGACTTGAAAAAAGGCAGTCAACTCTCATTGCTGACACAAAAATTACGCAAAGAACACTGCTATAAATAAAGTCTATAACTTAGCCCTTCAAACCAATTTGACCCATATATAATCAGATTGGGGACAATTGAACAGCGGGTTATATACTTAGTGTTTCTTGGTAAGGCAGTTGGGTTCTTTCATTTTGTATATTAGGTCTGTCCATCGAGACAGAGCTAGTTTTTAAATCAAATTGACTTTAGAAAATAGGGAAGTTAGTGTACAATAATCTGATATTATATTCAAACTTTTCCATCGATAAGGGTATTGTAACTTACATATGACATTATTGTGGTAACTAGGTTAAAGGCAAGACAGTGTATCAGTTTTACAAAAGTTGTTACAACAAACCTTCGTAATAGTTCCGTAAGTTGGTGTTCGGTCTTCGAACCCCAGTCGTCAAGCCCGGCTGAAAATGGATCGTTGCTTATATAAACCATTTTATAACGTTTTTCGAAATATCAAACCTCCTTTATCGCAACACTAAGCTACCTAAAAAAAGGTTTTGGAGTTTTGAAAAATATTCTCTAAAGGTTTAATATTATCACAAGAAAGAATACGTTGACGTTCTCAGAAATTGACCATGACTTGTGTCTGATTACATAGAAAACGTGTCATAAGTTTTAGAATAGAATGGTTGTTAGCTGCTCTCTCATTTATAGAGGTTTGCGTGATCATATATTCTTAATGTTTTTTCTCTATCTATAGTTAATACTTTCGTGTCCATGTTTTTTCAATGATTTATTACTGATTCATTCAGTATAATAAAGTTAACAGACTGTGTATTAGTACATCAGGTGCTCGCAGAGTATGCTTCACTAGTTATTAATTACCATTTTTTAATGTTCAAGGTGTATGAGTGTGTACTTGATTTATTTCGTTCAGACCTCTGTTTGCTTTATTTTAAGGAGATTTTACATAATTGGATATTTCTTATATAAATAATGATATTTCATTTATCTTACATAACTTGTACTTGATTTCCTATAATTCTGATATCAATCAGCAGCAATGATGACAGGTCATGTAATTAAAGTTGTTTAGCATCGCTTGTAAAATTTCAAGTTTTACTACATACTTCACCAGTAAGGCTGGGACGTATCACACATACGAATATTGTTATGTCAGTCATTAGGTATCTAATAAAATCAATGGACAACTTGTGTGCAGTGTAATCTCTCACATACACTCTTGTTTAACTACATTATGTAATGGACATTAGCACATATCAGAGAAATGTGAATTAATAATCAGTCAGTAACCGCACGTCTTTATTGATGATTAATCATGTACATGAATCTGCTATTTACACAGAAGAAATCAGCTCACAAGACTAAATACATAGTACCTGATATGTATATTGAAGGCAGACTACTATGTTAATACATATATTTTGAGTTAGAAATTCATCACAACTTTAAAAATTCTATGACAAAAATTTTACATACGGTCAAGATATAGAAATTTAATTTATTATATAATAAGGTCAGAATCCCGAGCTTTGCTCTTGGCTTCATGTAGAAACATTTAACTACGTTGAAATAGTTTGATTAGTACTTAAAAAGCAGTTCAGCCAAAACAAAAGTTAGGTCAAGATCTTGACTTTATTTCGAAGGTCATCTCAAAAAATGTCAAAATTGAAAATAACATGCCATTACCAGATAGTTAGTTACGAAATTTGAGTCCAAAACACAAAACCCCATTTTCATTTTATAAAAAAACAAACATATGTACCCATGTACACCAAAGCGAATTTAAAACTTTGGAACTGACAAAATATATCTCAGATGAAGCTCCACCAGGTAAATGAGACTGGTTGCTCCGGAAAGGTATTTGCCTCCGATAAGCTAGATACACCAGCCACGTATACGCATTTTATCACAATTGATAGTGAAAGCAACATGGGACTTTGGGGCATCAACTGTCGTATCAGCACGCTTGGATAGATGTCATTCACGTAGTTACCACATTAAGGATTATAAAGCGATGGAGCACCATCTCTATATTTGTGTGTAGAGTTTGAAGAATGATTTGGCGACAGCCTTCTTTTTAGATTAAACAAGGTTCTGCATAAATTCTGCTTCATTGAAAAAAGAACCATATCAGCAAGCAATGTTGCACGCACGCACAAAGTTCGCTATGCTATAAACTCACATGACCTTTGAATTGTACTCGTCAAGACTAGTGAAAGTCATTAAATCCTCCAGAGGTATACTAGTCAAAGCTTATAATATGATATATCACTTTATACTACTGGGATGTTTTGGTTCAGTATACATATACAATTGTATGTTCAATTTCGATGTCTAGTTAGGTTTTAGTCGAGACAACACAATAATTAATTTAATACGGTTCGTCAGCGTATCAGATGACCAATACCCCATAGGGATAGTCCGAAACGATCTGTAGATCAGTTGGTTTACATCGCAAATTTCTGGAGCAACGTACAACGTAAAGACCCTTCACATAATGGGACTCAATATCCAATGGTATATGGTATTTAATGCACCCTGCAAACACATCTAGATAACTGATTATGAACCTAAGATGACGTTTCTTTGATGCTGTGATTCAACCTCTAACCTATTGATCAAGACATTGTTTTTACAAAGATACTATATGATGAACTAGTTATGTGTCGAGTTTCGTTTAGGTTTGCGTATTCATTTTATACAGTTCATGTTTATTTCGACTTTTCTTTAATGAGTAAAATCTGGTGTACTAATCTTATGAGGTTTTTATGATATAAAGTATTTAAAAATTAGCATAAGACAACTACTCTGATTATACAAATATGACATGGTCACCTTTTGAATCATATTGAAAATGATATAGGTATTTACAAAATAAAACTTTTGTTCAGTTCATTTAACGTCACGCTCTTGAAATATATACTGTGCAACAAAATTGTCATTTTTAGAGCGCAAAAAAATCAAAACAAATACATTTAAATGTATGCCTGTTGAATGTTTTCATAGTTACTACGTATAAATGTGGCGTTGTCTTTTGTTCTTACAAAGTACAAATACTCATGTCTTTCAGCTGAATATCGATCAGCCTAAATAGTGCCTATAATTGAAAGAGCTTTATTATATATTTCGTCTTTGGTTTTGTACATCTAAGCTGTGGCTGTTCACACGGTTTTTGATATAATTGCTTTAAGTCATTATAAATTACCTTATGTCATAATGGAATTTTTCTCTTTTTATGTGCCTAATCTCTCACACACAGTCTGAGATATTTACATAATTGAGATATTAACAAGTATTAGAGAAAGATATAAACACTCATAGATAGTAAACTAGTTATTTATGGAGATGGATCAACAACAGTGTTATACGACTTTGTACATTAAAAAATGCCGGTATATGGAAGTAATATTATATGCTTCATTTTACCATACTTTCGGTTTGTGCCGACTTTTATTCTGAGTTATGTGTAAAATATATTCATAATCAATTTCATTAAAATAATCACCACAGTTTCCATTTTCGGATGGAAATGGTCATCTAGACTGGCGTGAAGCAGCAAATAATTTAAGATGAACGTACTCCTAGATAAATAGTTTATTGAATGCAATTTATTTTGATTGTAAACAAACTGTTTGTAATTATATATCCATCTCAGTTACATTAATGACATATTACATAGGAATATTTAATAAGGACTTAATTTTTTCCGTAGAAAGAGACAAGCTTTATTCGACTCACTTCCCTGGTTGAAATTCACGTGTTTAACTTAACTTGTCAATTTCAAGGTTTTTACTTTGCTTGTCATTCGGACATTGATCAGTATGTTTGTTTTTATTAAATATAGGATAAACATTTTAAAAACAAGTATACGATGATATATGATACTAGAACAACTTATTGACTGCCTGTCAATATATAGTTATTCAGCTGGTGTTTTATATGTGTTATTTGAACATGGACCGATACGTTTGTGTTGAATTAGTATGGCTGATTCTGCCATTTAATCATTAAATTAAAACAATTTTCGAGCAAACTTCCTGAAACATGGTGCATCTGTGCTGCTGATACTGCAATATATATGTAGTTTTATATAAAATAAAGAAGGCTTTATATCAATTATTATTGATAACGGATACATTTCGATTGTTAATGCATATTTTATTAGAACAAGCTGCTTGCTTTTTCGTTTTAAAATATATGCCTTCACGAACTTCTAGAGTGATCGTACCATATTCCTATAACATCTCTTAAATCCCATGATTGTTCAATCATTGTGTAGTATTTTTTATTAATTTTTTGGCTCATACCAAATCAGATACATAAAAAACTCTTAGTACATGTCAAAAAAATTCTTATCTAAACAAAACATTTTGAAACTGACAATTACGGTTGAACACTATGACGTCCATCCTGGAAGTTGGGCAGAGTACTCCGGAAGGTTAAGCAACTCCTGTTTAGATAGAACAACCCGATTGTAATAAAATATATTGAGAGTTAAAGGAACAAGAGCCTATTGGGCATCAAATATATCCAGTACAATCCTGAACACAGAGACACCATACGTATCAACAATACTGTGAATACGGACATAAAACATTTTGAGGGTCCTGATAATACTATGTTTGAAATTCTTTGTATAAAAGCAGCTTGTTACGTTGTGTAAAGTTTTCTGCTAGTTGGAACAAGCTATACCATACAGTCACTGTTACTTCTTCTAAATAAGAATAGTTTTTTTCAAAATGGTAATAGTAATCTGAATTTTAATTTCTAAACGTAATGTCTCCTTTTTGTTTGTTTTTCTTTTGTTTATTTTGCTACAATATTAATTCGTTTTGGACATATTTTGATTTTTTTGTATATGTATGTGACAATTCAATAAAGTATTATGCATTATACATGAATTTCGTTGATGTTATCAACAATAATATAATAAGCATTTTGTCAATTGGATGAGTTGTTGAAAGACTCTTCTTAGAATTAAACGGAAATTAGACTAAATCTTATAATGTAAAATACAGGATATTTTTGTTTTGTTGTCATGTTTGCTTTGTTTCAGTGCCATATGTTATTGTCAGATTTTGATAGTTTGTCTTAATTAATTCTGTTAGAGTCTCTGGATCATAGTTGATTAGGATATAGTGATTAAAGAAGATGATGCAAGTAAAATAATATAAAATGTCATTTAAAACAACTAACAAATATGTCTTCTTAATTTTGAAGATATTTTGTAAGCTAAGTAACTTCAATATTTGATTATAGATATAACAGTGGACGCACATAGTTTGTTGGTTAATTAAAGGATGCAACTCTCTGCACCATCGCGGTTTTAAAAGCCACACCAGAATTCTATGACATGTTACACTGCCCTCCATAAATTATCATACATGTTTAAAACTGGCCCTATCATAACAGACTCAAAAACTTTACAAAATTTAATTTTAATTGAAAACAATATCTTGCTAAAGCTGATTGTTTTTCAGCTGAAATAGAGTTTTTATTTTGCAAAATATAATAACAGATTTTTATATTTTTCAGCTATATTTCAGAACATTCCAAGAAAACTGATTTAAAAATAACAAATGTATCACATACATTTAGATCTTAAAATTAAAATAACACTTTAAAAAACAGGAAAATTTCAAATACTCCAATTTTATGAAGAAACTTTGATATGATGATTATAATGTCAGTGTATTAAAAATCATTGTTTGATCATGACTGCATTATCTGGAGGACATGCTGTAAACTATTCTCATATATTGGCTGATTTCAATATGCTGAATCAATTATTCCAGTGAGAATGAATAGCTTATCGGTCACGGTCGGCAACGTACATAGACAAATAATCACCGTGATTGCCTTCATACAGCATAAACGGACTTACATTAAAATCATTGTTTGCCTATACTCTCTTCAAGTATATATTATCCTAAAATACACTATATATCATTTTCAATTTGTACTTCTGATTTTAATTTCCCTGGTGTCACATTTTCGTTTCTATTTGCAGCGCTATGGCTTTTCATAGCTAATGGCGAGTTAGAATCTCTGCGATGGTACCCGTTGATAACCAGCAAGTGAATATTTTAATTTGTTTTTATTTTTGTTTTCAATAATGGCACAAGGATTTTATCATATATTGAAATCGGCATCGCTAAGGTGACTTATGTTATATTTACATCCGTTCTTATTCCAATGTACACTGTTTAATCATAAATGGGTAAAATAATGGATAATACATAAGGAAGAATATTTGTTTTTAAAGTGTCGATTCTATAAAATATTTCAAATTTTAGCTCAAAAATTAAAAAAAAAAAAATTTTAATCAACGAATTAATAAGCAATTAAATGAACAGTTAGTTTTGCATACAAAATATTTAATTATTTTAAATATTTCTCTATCGTCCGTTGTCTTGTAGTGTAACGAGGCATAAATGAAAAATATTTCATATTAAAAGAATATACAGTCCAATAAAGTGTAATTAATTTAGAAAATATAAGAAACCTTCTTTTGAAATTACCTCCATTGAAATAAATGATTTTATGAATGAATTACGTCACATCCATTTTTCGCGGAACATAGCATGACGTAATAGGATAAGCAAGGTAATGCCTCATTAAAATGAAACAGTGATGAGTTTATAGGTTGTTGTACCACGACTGGCTCTCTTCGTGTTTCATATAAAGGAAAACGCATGTCATGTTAGAATAGAAAGAAAAGGCCGAAATTGTGCCTTCACAGAAACAAATCAAAAACAAAGATTTGTTTAGAACGTTAACAAATCAAGCACTAATTTTAACACCTCATTAATTTGTATAGTATTGTTTTTATTGTGAAATCAAATCAAAATTGGTTTTAAAATTAGAATGATTTTGTGAAACAATCGATTATGCACAAAATGAATCAAATCAATGTGTTTAAAAATATTTTGAAAATGTAAGAATAGACCATTTACCTTCAAAATTATTTGAATCCAACTTTGATGAAACTTCTTTTAGAAGCATTATTTATATATGACATTTATTAAGTTAAGATTTTATTTTAATTAGAAACAGAATCACAGTTGACACTATTTCACATGCCTAATTTGTTCCATCACAAAAATAAATTGGTTAGTTTAAAACATTAACATTCGAACGAACCAATCGCTAATGTTAAGAATTGATAATTTAAAATAGTATTGTCTCTAGTTGTTAAATTTAATCTTAATTTTGTTAAAAGATATTTTTAGAATGATTTTGTTAAACTAATTTATTAGTCACAGAATTCATAGCACAATCCTTTAAAAAGAAATGTATCGTTGTCACAATTTACATCCTTTAAAACTCGTATTGTTACATACAAGATGACATTGTTTCTAAACTGATATGTTGGTGATGATATTTTTATCACACTTTATCTTCATTAAAATTGAAACACGCTACAACTTTCGTTTTATTGTTTTAATTCAATATTGAAATGTTACTGAAAGTTAAACAATGGCTAATATTTGCTAGATATGACATAGAAAGCGTTGATTATAGTTTTATTTGGACATTTATATAGCATTTATTCTATAAATAATATCTACTATATCAGGCTACACATGTCAAAATTACAAGTCCTAGCAAATCTATTTAAAACTATAATTAAGTTGAATGTTGAAGTAAAATTTAAACAAGATGGATGAAATCCAGTACCACATTATAGTAAGATAATGTATATACATCTACATGTACATTCATGGCGAGTTACGTGATATGTGTGTTACATGTACCCATCACTTGAACCTTATACAAAATTACATGTACTTCCTCAACTTAAATAAGCAATAAGCAAAGGCTTGCAATATTCTGAGTTAACATGGTTGATCAGCTCGTTTCGTTGTATAAAGTTCCCGTAGTGGAAACAAGCTCCAACAAGGCATTGCAACAGTTAAAAAATACAACAAAAACAGGAGAAGCATATATATTGCTGTTGAGAAAAGGAAAGTTGATAAAAGAAAATTGTCATCACGTTTGTTATATAGCTTTCGTGGTTGTTATTATTCAGAAATCAAAGAATAAGTCATATATCAAAACAAAAACTACTTCATGCCCGAAGTACAATCCAAAAATAAAGCTAAAACTTTGAAACTGACAAACTAGTTTAAACACATTCACTTCCAAACATTCAGTGAGGTCGAATGCTCCGTAAGTGTAAACACCTCAAGTTTAGCTAGCTACACCCGACACGTGTGTTATCAAAATTGAGAGTGAAAGGAAAATGAAACTAAGTTCTTCCTAAATTTGCCTTCCGAAGCACCCGGCCTCACTTCCCTGATGGAAGTTCACGTGTCTAATCTGACTTGTCAGTTACAATCTTTTACTTTGCTTCTGGATTGTTATTCGGACATGGATTAGTTTGTTTGTTTTTATGATTAGGTAATAAATCCAGTACTTATAACAAAATCAGTGTTAAATATTCAATAATCATCCTTAGTGCTGGACGTTATGGCTGTTCTACTAATAATTGCTAAAGAAAAGGTTTATCTGATTTACAATGAAAAAAAGTTGAATAATGTATGCACATTTTATTCTGCCTGCTTTTTGTAGCAAACTATTGCTGTTTACATATTGATTTCAAAATTTTTCAGCAGACGGTAATTGATACTTGCCGTCTGCTGTTACATGTACAGATGAATGACAAATTGCATTTTACCTTAAAGTGTGCACACACGTGATCTAGACTTGTTGTAGACAAAATATTATCTTTTTGAAGTATTTAATAATTAAAACCTTAAAAAATATCAGAGAATTACGTCTGAAGAAAAAGACTATTTTGGTCTGCATCCTTGTTATTTTGACTGATGATGGCTATGTCTATTGCTAACCAGTTTGTTCTAATATTAGTCTGGCTTGCAATGGTTTCTTTCAACTATCATTATAAATAGTGTATACCATCTTTGACTGTTTAGATTATTAGGTTAATATTTATTTATTGCTGAAGATAAGACCACTAAGAAGACGCTTAGAAACATTCTGTTAAAACTTTGAACTAAAGATGGAAAGAAACTATAGAATGTTGCAGCTATATTATCTATATATTATCAATGCCGTACACAGTCTTACGTTTCAAAGTCGATGATATATATAAATATTAAAATAGAGATCTATGTGAAAGAAAGAAACTCAAGCATACAATGTTCAACTCACAATTCCAAAAGCAAACTAAAAATTTAAAAAATTGTCAAATTGACTTCAAGACATAAACATCCATCATGGAAGTGAGGCCGGTATTAGCGGAAAGGTACATGTAACACTAGAAGGGGTTTTACCGGAATAATTGCGAAAATCCGGAATAATCAGACCAAATCCGGAATAAACCAAATAAATCCGGAATAATCAGGTAAAATCCGGAATAAACCGGTAAAATCTGGAATAATCAGGCACAATCCGGAATAATTGGACTATTTTGTTACGGTAAGTTTTCCGTAATCTAAAAATTACGGTAAGTGTCTGATTATTCCGGAAAATGACTGATTATTACCGTAAACGTCTAATTATTCCGGCAAATGTCCAATTATTACGGAAAATATTCTAAAAAAATAAAAAAAATTTCAAAATTTTTACCGTCTTTTACCGGAATAATCAGACAAGTTACCGGAATAATCAGACACTTACCGGAATTTTTAGAATCCGTAAAATTTACCGTAAAAATGTTCTAATTATTCCGGATTTTGACCAATTATTCTGGATTTTGTCTGATTATTTCGGATTTGGTCTAGAAATTTCGGATTTGATCTAAATATTTCGGATTTTCGCAAAGATTACGGAAAGTGTCTAACTATTTCGAAATTTTGCAATTATTCCGTTAAACCCACCTTCTAGTGTAAGCACCTCCTGTCTAGCTTCAACCACCACGTGTGTAATCACAATTGAGAATGATAAGAATATGGAACTGTGAGACTTGAAATATAACCAGTTAAATTGGATATATAATCAAATGGAACTGAGAACACCACTTACAGATGTATACCAGATACAGTGATACAATGTTATGACGTGTCCTGGATCAAGAATTCTGTTTGGCTATATTTACAACAAGTGGTAATTGTTATTCACTTGATCTTAAAACCAAACTTAAACAAAACAAATAAAGTCATTTAAATATAACAAAAACCAAACTAATTTCCATACGACACTGGTTGTTATGTTCGAACCATGTATATAGAAGTAAGACAATCAATTAGGAGTTGACCCCGTTGTGACCTTTAGCGACATTACACCGATATTACGATACTGATACTTACAGTAATTGAGGAAAGCACACTAATATTAGATAATACTAGTTGTAATGGACATTATTGATCAAAATGAACCGTTAAATTAAAACTACCACTAAAACAGAGCTATGAGCTGTAATTGTTATAGCCGTATATATTAAAGGAAAATAAAAAAATAACAAGTAAAACGATATTATTGAATGGCTATGTCAGCATTACAGGAAGGTAATTAAGTTTATAAGTCCCTTGGACAATATTATTCTGAAGTAATTATATTTCCACAGACATTAGGTTTTTATTTTCTTGTTTTATATAACGGTCGGGAGACAAAACTGTTTGATTTACACCAGTATTCAAATTAGGAAGTCTAGATACTGGTACGCCACATCAATTTGGTTCAGCTGGAATCTTCAGTATCATTCAAAATATATGTTTCTGGCTTGCATATGAGTCATATTTTGCGGGTTGTTTTTGGTAATTTATTTAAGATTCAGACGTTTTAACTGACCATATAATCAGGGTTATGAATTGTTTATTGCCGGCATCACAATATTGTTGATAAGCATAATGTATCTGTATCCAGGATTGTCCTGGATATATTTGACGTTCAAAAATGTCATGTTCCTTTAGATTTTAATTTAGGTTACACACATTTTTGGAGAAGTTAGCTAGACTAGTACTGAAGGTGCTTACCTTTTCGGAACACCCGGCCTCACTTCTAAAGAGGAAGCTTACGTGTTTAACCTGATTTGTCAGTTTCTTCTTTGTTTTGATATTGTGATTTAGACTAGTATGTTTGGTTTTGATTAAATTTACATTTTGCCGTTTTTATCTTGAGTAAAGAAGATATTATATTATATAACGATATTTTAATATATCGAATACATTGTCATCAGAGCAATCGATATCATTTGAACTATCACAGGCTATCAATATTTCTAACTTTTTGCATAGTTAGCTATAGGGTGAACATATTGAACAACGATATTAGTGTGGACCCTGTTTCTTGAACGGTTAATATGTAAGAACAGAACTTATATCAACTTACGTTTAGGGGAAAAGTAGTTCTTTCACATCATTGATCAGTTTGCAAGGAAGAGTCTTAAAGAATGTATATTTTTGCAACAATTAATTAAAATTGTATCATACGTTCCATATAAAATTTTGGTTATGTGAAAATTGTCGTTCTATAAAATGTCATATTCATTGTTAAAAAAAACCAATAATAGCAACATTTAATTTGAAATAGAAGCAACTTAATAGAAACTTCTTACAGATTTCAAAATATTGCATATCCATATTAAAATTTAACATTACAGCTTTCTGCCAAAATTAAAAAAATCATAACATTGTAAAAATCTAAAAATAAATTCAAAGCAATTTCTAAGTTATAACCAGATATGATAATATATAATGGGGAAATGCAGAACTCAATTGACGTAGAAGGCAATTCGATATCAAAACTGTCATTATTTTTGCGATCATAATTGGATATTTTAACTGGATATCACTGAGTTGAGCTCCCTATGAAGATATAAGTTGGTCATGTAAAAGCGACTGCAGTCCACTGATGTTGTAGGAGTTTACTAATAAATTGAAGTTGTTGCTCATATATCTGGTGAACCCCGTCATTATCTAAATATGTTTTATGGTGTTTTTTAAAGTCATGTTTTTTTATAATCAGCGTTTCCGACATGTGTTCATTTTGTCGTTTCCTTATTGTTTATTTGTTGTCTTGTATTTTTGAATACATTTAGGTTACATTTCTCTTGCCACTTACTTGTTTGTGTTCAATTTTATAACAAGCAGTGCCAGGGTACATTTGCATGGTATGGTCATTATATGTCTTGAACTTTCCGATAGTCAGATATATAGGTACATTGCTGGGTAAAGCAATGGAAATATAAACAACACTTAAACAGAATCTACTTCATACAAGATCTCTTATTTTACATAGAATATTGTAAAATGTGATACCAAAGAATCTACTTCATACAAGATTCCCTATTTTAGACAGAATATTGTAACATATGGTACCAATAGGTTTTCGAGTTGTTTTACAAATTTAACGGGTGTAGCTAGCTAAATAGGAGGTGCTTATCCTTAAGACGCACTCGGTCTCAATTACCTGGTGGAAGTTCACGTGTTTAATCTAAGTTGTCAGTTTCAAAATTTCTACTTTGCTTCTGGATTGTGATTCGGACATGAATTAGTATGTTGGTTTTTATTTGGTTACTCGACATTTTATTAGGCTTCATTACCCCCGTGATATTTCTCTATCAACATTAGGGCGTGAAACTTTTCCTTTTTTGACGACACAACCATTATCACTTACATCAACTAAATTGATTACGTCATACTATTTTTGCGGACTGTGAACAAGAATTTAAAAACCAAATACGAATGATTATTCTGAACAAGAAAGAAAGAAATCGTAATAACTACGATCTGTAATGTAAAATAGTTGACAATTTCTGATGTGGTGAACAAATAAAAACAATATTTGAACAAAAGTTTAAGGTCTTTTTTGGTTTCAAATTCCTATTCTATTGAGGAAAATTAATTCTTAATTCAGTCAATTTGTGTTAGATCACACGAATGCAATACAATCGTAACATATCTACTATATTGTTAATTTCTATTGTATATATGTTTTCGATACATACTTTTTCAAATATGTGTAATATAAAACTTACCTTATTATTATTATATTTTCATGCACATTTTGGATTCCTGCAGGTAAGTGTTGTTTTAATTTTTTAATGTTTATTTTTAATTATATAAGTAACTGAAATTAGTATAAAAATACATGATAAAAGTTACAACATAACCATAACCATAATTATGTGCAAAATATTAGAAACATAAGTATAAAATGCATGTAAATTTTTCCCTAAGATCCAGAATGTTTCTGTTTTTGTAGATATTTTCTAAATATTTCATTTTAATTTGGTGGCATATATACACAATAAACACTAGAATACACAATAGATTGATTCAAAATATATACATATCAAGTATAAAATTACTTATATACAAGTGAAGTTTCTACATGTTATGAATATTTAGCCAATATGTATAGTATGTATTTTGTTGAATATCGTAATCAGAATCATTCATTATATACATATTAATACGGGGGTATTTTCCAATGTTTGTTTTATCCCTAACATCTGAAATGTTTTGATATAACATTGTTATATAAGAAATCGACTACAATCTATCTATATAAATGTCCCATCACTACTAATATTTCTAGAGGAAAATAAAATACTGGTATGTTTAACCGATTTATTTTTCATCAATTTCTAATACATATCTGAGTGTCGACTACATGCACTTGACTTTTCAGACGAGAAAGTCATTTAGCAGTTGGCTCTTTATACATGTTGATGGTTCATACTTTATGCACCATATAAGTATGGCTGTTGGTAGGAGGCTTCCAATAGTAATCTATTATCTTTATTGCAAAAAAGCAATATGTATCTTGTAGCACGAACCAATGAAGTATTTTACAATGATAGCAGTAGAATACAACAACATAATAATAATAATAATAAATGGCATTAACATAACATTAATTAACAATTAATTGAAATTCACTGGCTAGATATTTTGATAAGCTTTGTTGCTTGTTTTTGGAACATAATAAATTATACAGTTTTTGTAAAGTAGACCAATTGTTGTAATACACTGGAAGATTTTAATTTCTATATGCTGGACAAATAAAAATGAAACTTAAATGATATTCATCTTCCGTGGCATTTAAGTTGCAGTACGAACAGTTTCTTGATTGTCTTGAAATGTTTGTTTGTCGTCCAGTCTTTAAATTCAGTACACTAGCCAGGTGTCAATTAAACCCATCTCGTCTGTAAAAGGATGCTGTATAATAGGTAGTTCAAATATATGATTGCCTTTTTTGCCTTGTTAACCCCTTTCTTTCATATACCTTTATTGTCTATTGTTATTGTCTAGGAACAGCACACTTACATCTATTAAACGCGTGTGAAGTCTGAAGATTAATGTTAATCATAATAAAATACCTCGCATTTTATAAAATATCAATTCAAAAGTAATAATATCATTCTTAATTTAATTTTCAAGGCCAAGCGTAAAATACATGCATTACCAGCAACATTGTTCAAATGAATGTCTTATCGGGGTGATTATTACCTGAATGGATGTTTCAGGTGTAAATTACAAACCTCAGCGATCGATACTAGTTGACGTTTGTTGTCAATGCTTGTCTTTTGCTGATGACCTTGTAAGAGGATATTTATGAAAAGAAAATGAAGATCATATAAAAATATTTGTTGGAATCGATTATAGATGTTACTATCACGAAACTTATTTTTGCTTGTAATATTTATATTATTTTATATTATGATCCCTTTCAGTTACTCAGTTGTATTATACACAAGAAAATCCACATAATCCACGGTTTATTGACAGAAAGATAGCATTTTTCAAATCCACCGATACTCACCACATATTGCATGAAAATCTCTCTATCGTTTACACAAAATACAAGACAACAAGACAAATGACCATATAGAAATGTCGAACACAAAAACCCATCAAATCTCGCTTGCTCGCTCGCTAGCTATTTAAAGACATGCACATGCAAAATTAGTATGCAGTCACACGTGTAATTTGGGACATCTTTTTTCTTTGCTTTGTTTATTTTACATCAGACTTTAATTTACATGCATATTGAAATAATAAAAGCAAATTTAATTAACATACTAGTATTGGAGGAACGATCAACACAGAACTTGTAATTACGTAATACATATATGGTGGGGGCGTTAGTCATTAATCCTGTTTATTCTAGTTTGTTTACAAATTGATTGTGCATGGAAAATCAATGTTTAAGTCTGATTTTATAGAAAAAAAGGTCTAAAGTGCAGCATCGTTTGAGCCTACGCATCTTTGTGTAGATTAGACGATGGTCGGATTGATAACGTTTATGTATTCATCTGTTCATTTATTGAGATTTTATGCACGGAATAATCGAAATGATATAATATGAAACCCCAATACTTGTAACAAATACAACTAGTTTATAATTGGTCATATCTTTGTCTGTAAGTTAAAACTTGAATCTTGTCTTAAAAGATATTAGGAGTTGAAAGATAATTAACAGTTGTAAGGTTTGGTTCTCTTTGATTTTGACATCTACAACGTGATATAGATTTTATACCATTACAATGACAATATGTTTTTGTATTCTGCATTCTTACTTAACGATCCTTGAATAACGGAAGGACAAAAAATGGAAAAACGCGACAAAATAAAACTTGAAGGCAAATGATACGGTAGAAAACTGGCGTTTAAGCGGTGGTTATGTGTTTTTCTTAAAACAACTACGCGATAAAGGTTTTTAAACCATAAATATAATAATATATTCTTGTGCTCTGTACTCTTACTAAACAATACTTGAATAACGAACGAAAAAAAAATCGGAAGACGCGACAAAACAAAACTTGAAGTCAAATAATACGGCAGAAAACTGGCGTTTGGGTGGTGGTTATGTGTTTTTCCCCTAAAATCATACAAACGTTAGCAGTTGCTTCAATATTTTGTTTATTTATTCAGATATTGTTACCACATGGCGTAAACAATCCTTGTATGTGTTGCAAATTCGTTTGTATTTGGGACATCAATTATAAACATAGTCAGGTCTTTTTTGTTTCAGAATTGATTGAGGTTGTTAAGAATATATTTTGATATTATAAAAAATGGATTCCAAGTACATCTTTTAAGTCAGCCCACGCGTCCGTGTGTGATTGTAATATCTACACGTCCGTGTGTTATTGTGATATGACATAAAACGATTGTTTTTACATCTGTTCAGTAGTATGTGTTTGGAATAATCAAAATAATATCTAGATAACTTATAACCAAAATGCCTTAAACATATTAAATCTTCAGTCATTCGGTGTTTTATTTGTTCTACGTGTGTTTGATGTGCAAGATCTTAAGGCGATCGCAAGACGTAAACGTTACTCGCATTTAATTTGATATTGGCTGAAAAACAAAGGTCAAAGGCGTGTTTTGTACAACTGTGACATTTAGCTGGATTTCCCGGGGAGTTTATAATAAGTTTGTAAACCAAGAACAATGGGAAATTTACTTATCAAGTATGCAGTACAACCGGCCGATGGCATAAATGCTTTCACAAGATTCCGATTTTTTTTGGTATTTCGCCCACATAATATTTTTCACTGTTATTATAATGTGTGTTTGTGTTTGTGTGGGTTCAGTTTCTTTTTGTAATGCATATTTCATTTAATGTGTTAATTTAGTGACATTATATTTTCATTTGTAATGGGTGATATGAGTTTGCTTATATAACAAACAAAAAACAAACAAACAAAATTTAAAATAAAAATTCTTTGTGTCTTGTAAACATCTCATGGAATCTCCATATATCTTATATACTGTACCTATTTTCCGGTTACAATTTAACATCGGTCACTTGTCTTTTCTTTTTAATCAAATGATTCTAACAAATTCCTTAAGCAACCTGTGTGTTTTTTAATTCATTCTCTCTCTCTTTGAATTTTAATTCATTTTCTCTGTGATTCTTTATATTAGTTAAAGAAGTTAAACATGCTGTATATCTATCTGTGACGTTTAGTGTGATACTCTAGGCAAGATATCGAATCAAAACTCGTTATAAATATTTCAATGACATCTTAGTTTGAGAAGGTTCTGATTCTGATACGTTTAAAGAAACAAATTTGAAAGAAGTAAATATTTGAAAGAGGTAAATATGTATGTTTAAAAATAACAAACGGTAACCTTGATCTTATTGTTTTTGTATTATTATGTTGAACCATTTCAAGTCATTCTTCGTCTCTCATACCATATGCCTGTGTGTCTACCATATACGGTAAGTGTAGACTACAGACTGTAGGATTTTATTCACACCCTTTAAAATTAAACGTCTTGATGTTAAATCAAAAACAGCATAATGCAATGAGAATGTCTAAAGGCAGTTTAGCTTGACATCAACAGATTTAACTAGATGATCTTAGAATATTGAACTTCTGTTTGTTTGTCTTTGTTTTTTGTTTTTGCCTTACTTTCAAGGACACATGTTGTCAAACATCAAAGATATTGAAAAATATTATTTAAAATACGAGGATATTGTTCACAGAGAAATGTATCGATTGTTATTGAAATGTGAAACGGTTATTGGTAAAGCATAATAAAGGTTGATGATCTTGGTCACAGCGCCTCTTATCGCCTAAGTTAGCATGTCTTTTGAATAGAACCATTATGAACAAAAAATAAAACATGGTAAAAGATTGAAAAGTAAATCTTTGAAGAAGCCAAATTCCGAATTTTATCCAAAGTGTTTGTTTTTTTGTCTGTTTCTTTGGATTGTTTTTTAATAATAGAATGCATTTGAAAACATATATGTTGGATAACAAACAGTAGCACGTTTACAATAATACTTATTCACCTCATAGGAGTGTTAAGAAAAGTACACACTGAACTGATACTTATACTTAGATATTTTGCATTATACAATGTGTAATATATCGAGAATTATCAGAGAAGATGCGTGTAACGCATTATTAACAAAGCTTACATGCCGTGAATTATACGTACTTCCGACTTGAAGTGACAAGTAGAAAACACCTAGCGGTTATCTTTACACAGTCTATTTGAATACATTCAACACAATGAATCAAATCATTTAATTGTTTTGCAGTCAGGCATTTTTCCGATTACAAAATTCCATATTTCACTTGGAGCAAAATATACAATTGTTTCACCAAACATAGTCGAGTTTTTATGTCGGTCATTAAGCATAATATACATGGTTTATTTGTTTGCACAACATGTATTTCATTTATAACTCGTATCAATCAATAGATGTGTGACATTTTGTCTTCTAGCACTTTACAAGGTAACGTTTGGCTTATATTGTCAGGTAACAAAGTAAACAAGGCTATTTTATATGACAATGCATTTCCATGCTACCAAATAACAACTGTTTTTCAGAAACATTTATTAATATTTAACCGTTTTAAAAGAAAAAAACGCAAAAGGTATATTTGCCCCAGATATTTCAATCTTTTCTATTTCTTAGAAGATGTAATTTACAACCACAATACATTAACATGATTTAATGGACGTTGTTACCAACCTAGTATCTGAGTCAACAGGAGGCTGTTATTTTAGTTGATGTTCAGAATAATCATCGTTATCACATTACACCAATACCTTATTATCTTACTGCGACAGTTCTAAAACTTCCGGTACGCCATTTGTAATTCAATATGTAATGGATATTTTCAATTTAGGGTTAATCGTATATAAATTGGTCAATATTTTCTAACATCGATCGATATAACTCCAATTTATGATATAATGCAAGTAATGAATTTTACGTGATAAGATGTCCTTCTATCATTTGCCTGTTTTTACCTTCTAAAATCGTTGTTAGCAGTGTCTTTGAAATTGAAGTAGGAAGTGACATCTTGATATTTTTATTTACCTTTTTTGTTTTCAGCCTGTGGGTTGATTTAAATATTCGTTGTGTACCTTGTGATTCCTTGTCGCTTTCTTTTACTTTGTAAAACCATTGTGTAAACTTTGTAGATGGCTCAATATATGGCTACTTTCTCTTAATAGATAATCATTTGAAAATTTAATATAGGTAATTTGAGGTAACGGTGACCTTGGTGAAACAGCTAAGAAAACGAAACTTGTGTTGTCACGGCCGGAGGGATTGTTTGTGAATATCCGCACAAGTTCTTTTCCGATTAGAAACCTGCGCCGTCATCCATGGGCGCCGCCATTACGCAATGTCATTGAGTCTCCCACGGGGACAACGTCTCATCAGGACGGGAAACAATTTATATAACACTCGGCCCAGAGCTCGGGACTTATATACAATTATATGGCCCGGAGTAGTTACAATGGTTTTCAGTAGACACTTAAGTTTATGGGGTATAATATATACAAATATGCTGTCGTTGTCAAAAAGTAGAAAATTGCAAATATAGTTCTGGTTATCTTTTTGTATTTATTAAAAATCCCCTGACATTATATCAATTTCACTGTTATCCAGGAATATGCTGAATTTATATGCTTAAAACTGACAAAGATTGTGACGTATTATGCTTGGGTGTTGTTATTGGGGTTTTGGTATAAATCTGGATAATGATAAAAGATATCACTATAACAAAATACTCTAAATTAAAAGCAGCCAAATGTCATGGTTACAGTTATATTTTTAAAGTGAAATTGACGTTTGTCGTCATAAATTGAGTCTCAAATGAATTCACGTAAAAAGACCATAAATTCCTTATAAATTACTTGCCACCTATTTGCCCGTAATCAAAAGGGTGAACAGGTGCGATATTTGTACTTTGTTTCCAAAGCATTATTGGTTTCAGTTTTGATATTCAGAAGGTTACATGACATTAGAATTCAAGAGGTTAACGAATTAAAAGAGAAATAGCTACAAAATATATAATGTGCATGGACTTTTGCATTGTGTAATAATTTGATATTGTCTCTTAAGATTGCATCAATAATTTTTCGAAAACAAAGTGATAGAATTACGTAATCGTATTACATCATTTTCTGTTAATGAATATCAATTACACTGATAATATATGATACCCCTCTGTGATATGGTGTAATTCTTTGTTTTGTTCTAACGCGAAATAATATTTCAGGATTTAAAATAATCAGCTTGCTAACAGGGTGTAACTGCCATATTAGATACCACGGATGTACCTGCATTATTTTGAGTACAAAAACATCGATTCACGCGTAGTGAGTATACCTAGTAAAACAGGGGGTGCTTACCCTTCAGGAACACCCAACCACTTTTCCCTGGTGCAAGCTCACGTGTTTAACTGAATTTGCCAGTTGCATTTTTTTTTTATTTTGCTTTGATATTGTGAGTTGGACATAGATTGGTAGGTTTTTATGTTAATACTAGACAAAAAGGGAGGAGAAGAAATATTTGCCTCTAACTATACGATATAAAAACATTTTGACCACAAATTTACTTTCATTATTGAAAATTTTGTCTTATGGGAGAACTTCGTAGAAACAAAGCTTCCCTCTACAGAAAAATTAAGATATTTAAACTTACATAATGTAATAAAAATCCAAAAATATTTAATAATAGGATTGTTGTACAAAAGGGTTAAAAGCTTTGTTCGATGAATGTCAGACCGTTTACCCGATAACGCTAATCCTATCAGTATTGAGACTAGTCCCACGACGCAGGTAGTTTATCATTCTACTGGTATGAATAATGATGCACCAGACAGAACTAGTAGACTAAATCATACAGAAATTAGATCAAACTTGCAGTGTAACCCGAAAAATATTAAATTATGTTCTTGTTTTACTCCAAAATTACATTGTTTATCGTTATAAATAACTCCTAAGCCACTTTGTCACACCTGATGCTAGTTTCATGCTAAATTTGCACTTAAATTTGGTTAGAGGTTCAACAACACTCGAAGTTTATAGGGTATGTAGCTATATATATATAGTAGCAGTACCATGCATTTTCAAAAGTAGCTAAATCAGTAATTGAAAATTAACACATCATTTGTAAGACTGATCGAGTGACACTGCCCTTAACTCAAACTTTGATTTTTCATCATTGCGTTATGGCCAGTAACTTGAAATGTCTCAGGAAAACACACACATATGCCGTGACAATCTTTATACGGAAATAAGTAAATGATATTAAAAATAAACAATGTTTACTGAGACCACTTATGCGAGACAAACAACAAGCAAGACACAACAAAACGAAAGAAAAAATACACGAGATACAACGAAACTAATGAAACAATATACAATATATGACAAAACGAAAGACAAAATACGCAAAACACGACAAAAGGAAATACATAATTCACAAGATACGACAAAACTGAAGAAACGATATGCAAGAAATGACAAAACGAAAGACACAATACGCAAAACACGAAAAAAATGAAAGAATCAATAAGTAAGGCACGACAAACGCAAGGAATGAGAGACACAAGAAACAATAATCAAGAAATGACAAAAACGAAAGACGGAACATACAAAACACGACAAAACGCAAGGAACAATGAGTAAGACACGACAAACGCAAAAAAACAATGAAAAAAAGACAAAGTCGAAAGAGACAATATGCAAAACACGACAAAATCAAAAAGAAAAATAACATATATTGAGCGACAAAACGAAAAAAACCAACAATACGTAAGGTGGAAAATATTGAAATAGATTAAATTATCCCACCATTTGAATGGTAAACAGATAAATATGAGAATGTTGTCCAATAGTGTAAGCGAGCGAGCAAAGCAATGCTTTGTTGATGTTGTATAAGTTTATCTAACCACATAAACATGTATTACAGGCGATTGTGCTTCAGTTTTCTTATATGTTATATATAAAGATGGATTAGTTCGTTATGTAATAGATGAGTCTTATATGAAGCAACTTTACGTCACCGTTATATAATATACAGGTATTTCCGGTAAATCACGTTATATACTATACTCATTTCGTTCATTTAATCCGAAAGGACGATATTTATGAGACACAGAGATCAGTAATAAGTAGTATAAGTAAGGGCAATAACCTTAGATTCGTGTCTGTTATCATTATCTTTAAAGTATGACTAAACCCAAATAAAAAAACAAACATATCAATACATGTATCCAAATTCAAAATGATTAACAGCGATTCTTGCGCAATAATGCAAACAAATTGCTAAAATGTTTCTGAATATATGAATTCATGTAAACAGGAGGTACTTACCCTTCCGGAGCACCCGACCTTACTTCCCAGGTGGATGTTCACGTGTCAGTTCCAAAGTTTTTACTTTGCTTCTGAATTGTGATTCGGACATGGAGTAGTATGTTTGTTTTTGATTATCTGAAATTAAAACAGTTCTTTTCGTATGCAAACTTCGTCAGAACATGTATCGTTTAGGATTTTAAGAGTCATCAGAAGCACGTTTTAACTGCAATAACTCATATTTTATAGTCACTACTTATGTCAGACTGGTATATTTTCACGTCAGACCAAGTTCCCAATACGACAGCAAAGTGTAAACTGATAGTCACATGGTATTTCCACGCAAATGACGTTTTAATTAAGTGATGTCATTTACCCGGAAGGAAAGGTGAAAGTGACATGAAAGCACGTTACCTTTTTGTCCTTTGTATGACCAAAGTGGTTTAAGTTCCTAGATCTAGTTCTGGTCATTACTTTAACCTTGTATTTTGTTTGTTTCCTTAAGAGGAAGTTTGATGCCAATCCTGTGAAAGACTAAATTATTTCAGCGATATTTAATACAGAATCAAATGTCGCTGATCATAGATAGACGTCTTTTGCTAAAGAAAAGTTGGTCCTTGAGACATGATCTTTACAATGGATGTATATGAGACACATTAAAAGTCCCATGATGAATATGACATTCGACACATACTTAGTATTGCATTCGAACGGTATTTATATCGGAAGTTTCCGTTGTAGTAAAAAGATCACATAACTTTTATTCACCTCTGTGTACCAATAGAAGATACACGTGATATACATAATGTAATGCATACATGTATATCATTCTTTAAGGCAGACTTTAATATTTCATTCTGTTACATGTCAATATACATCAGAATCCCATTTGAGTGACGTCAGTTTACCTTTTTACGAACTCAACAAGTAATAGAATAATTGTACAAGTTTAATTAAATAACGTAAAATAGATAACTCATAGATTCAGAAAATGCAACGCCGGCTGTTTTGATGTGTTCCCATTAGTATCTTGGCTAAGGAGAATGTTTCTAAAATTAAGATGTTTTAAACTTGTACCTGAAGCGAACTAAGCCAAATCCAGATAATATTTGGCTTTATTTATATACTAATGGAAGTTATTTTTGTACAGGTTATATATAAGAGGTAGTTATGTGCTGATATGTTAATTAGATTGTGTGTATTTTAAAATGTAAAATTTAAATAAGTAGTATTGATTGGCTTGGATAGTAGTGTGTACATGTATATGTTAAAAAAGAATAACTGTCATCAAAAGTAAAATTTTGAAAGATGTTCTGAGCATTTTAAATTGAAAGCTTGCTTGGCAAAGGTAATTTTTATGGAACATACATAGACCATAATAATGAATTCTGTGCAGAAATATTATATACTCTTAATATTTTAATGTAAATAAACAGTATACCCAGAAATTATCTATGAAAACCCTTTCATACAATTATGTGTCCTATTATTTATAAATCATGTCTTAAGCATAGTATGAATAGACGCGATCAGATTACATGTTAAACCAGTTTTAGTTTTACAGCAATAGACGGTTGTTTCGGAATTCAATTCCTCATCAATAGTGTTTGAACCAAATTTTTTTCAAGGGGTTGAAAAAATATCCAAGGGACCAAAAATGTATTTGACAGAATTTAGCTAAGGAAAACTTTTTATGAGTAAGTAAACCTTATTTATGGAGGATTTTTATATTTTCCAAAATGGCCTGTCATTATCTAGACGTAAAGATTAACGATCATTATTACAATTAAAAATACATGATCACGTGATCTGTTGATATAGCGAATTCAGAACCTGCCTGTGTTAAACTGTAACTAAAGTTAACAGCTTGAGAGAGTGATGTACAGTGTTAGAAAAAGTAATGATGCTGAACATAGCATGTAGCTTTAAATGCCTGTAAAATTATCTCAGTGAGAACAGCTTGGATGGAAAATAGTACAGTTTAAAATTTGATTGCATTTTACAAATAAAAATATGTTTTAAGATGCTAGGTATTAAGCTTTAAAAATAGAATTAACATATATTTTAAAACTAGCTGTCCCTTAAAGTTAATGTTCTAACTTCAGAATGCTCCGAACCATCGTGTGGTACAAGGTTACAGTTCAAATGAAACATTTTTTCATTACAGAAAAACAACAATTTATTTAGATAGTGATTTATTTAAAAACGTAAATGCACAACTAAATCTGTCATTAGAAATTAGCTGGGGTTTTCATCATCAACACGACATATAATTGTAGCGCTCCATCACTTACTCTGCATAACAATCGATGTCGCATTGTTGATGTCACACGAGGGATGTCTTCAAGCTCGTGTGTATTAAATAGTATATAAACATCGAAGAAACATGTGAACCTGCAGAGGTCAGTTTTTACAATCAACTATATTTTTATAATAGAGATGTAATATAACAGTAGCTAAAGCCTCATCAACCACATATATACCAAAATCTTACAACCAGTATATACAGCTACCTGATGGCATAAATATTAATATAATCACTCGACTCTATGGCGATCAGTAAAGTCGAATCAACAAATTTTATTGACTATATGAGATTTATCGGACTACATAATCGTTTTTAATGCGTTAAATTGGTAAATGGTGACAGTCGTTCAATATTGGAAACACCTATATTAGGAGAAACCTTAGACTCATGAAATATTAAAAAGCTGGCATCAATTATAAGAAATCCATCGGATGAATTAAATGTTCCAATCATACGGAATTCAAACAGGACAATGCTACACGTGTATATTTTTATATATTATAAATAATTATAGCTAAGAGTTGTCCATAGTCAGTTCGATATACAAATCACTGATTTTATTGTCTTTCATTACTAAGTATCCAATTTATCAAATGTTGGCAAATAGTGATAAACATCGAGTCGCAAATGATGGATTTACTTATAAATATCGTTGAAATATTTTGTATAATATAAGTGTTGAGAATTATTATTATACGGGTGTTCTTATTTATAAAAGGAATTACATAACCCTAGTGGTTATCCAAGTCAGATCGGCTCTTCCTGGAAGTGGAGACACCATCAGTAAACACTTAACAGCAATTATCAATCGTAGTTAGAGTTTATACTGTTGTCAACAGCAACCGAAGGATTTGCAAACTTACCTTAGAATAAAAAAGTGGCTTGATTTTGTTGGAAGTTATCGTAGATTGATAACATTACTATTAGTAAAGCAAGCCATAGTCTGATAGACAGTCAGACAGTGGAGTTAAGCAGCATAGCAACAGGTTTGATGGCAAGGTAGTATACAATAAATTATATGCTGTTTAGGTATAGACACACCTGAGACGACATCGGTGACTTACAAACAGTGACAGGTAAGAGCGAGTATTGCTGATACAAAGGAGTCGATATAGGCTTTAATCAAGCTGCATCAGTGATAATTATTCATTTACACATAATAACACAGATTTCAATTGCCACATTAAAGGAGGATAGCATTATTGTTATTATACAAGATATCATCGAGGATTTTCTAATGGAAGGTATGCATTTACAGCATTTATTTATGACGTAGTAAAAAAGTCAAGGAGAATATGGATGGAAATTCTTAGAAAATATCTAGTATTGAAAATCAAAGGAAAAACCCATTATCGTTATTTCAAGATAAGGAAACACGTGTAATTTGAAGATGGTTTTATAAATGTCGTTTAAGATTCACTGGCTGATCTAGGCGATCACAAACGTAAACAAAAATACGCGTGTTGATTTGTTTGAAAGTGTGTAGATTAGAAATATCACTAGCATGTTTACAATTTACCGAAGGTGCCTATTTATTTACAAAGCTACACATAGAGGAAATATAAATGTTTTATTCATATATGGATCAAATTATATTATTAATTTCTGATTGTCGTGATTTTTGGATTAAGACCACGCCTTTGAACCAGAGCACTACCTCTGCAGTAGCAGCAACAGTAACGTACAGGGACATGAACCACCTATGTGACATCGTATCACGATTAATCCGAATCATAGATAGATACGTCTTTGATATAGGTAAGAGCCATACTAATATCATTTACTTAGTTAAATCATAAATATTATCGATTCTCATTACAAGGTGTATTTATTGTCAATACGATACATAGTGGCTCAGTACTACTAATTGTATACCAGTTATTAATTAGTATATTTCATAACAACTTAATTTAAAGGGGTTTTTACTACAACGTGGCCAGATGGCACGTTATAGGATGTAAAACATGTTCGTTCAAGCAGTTGGTATATGATCAGTTCGATATATACACCCTCTCTCTCTCTCTCTCTCTCTGTGTATGTGTGTGTGTGTAAGAGAGAGAGATAGAATCTTAGAGGAAAGAAAGAAAGAGATGTGCAATTTGAGAGAGAGAGAGAGAGAGAGAGAGAGAGAGATATTGTGCAATCTTCAGTTGCAAATCTCGATACTCCAACATATTATGTAAGTTAAGTTAGTACATTTTCTATAGCGTAAAGTAACTAAGTAATTTTCAATTCTCCGTTCAGATTTTGACGAGGCATTGATGCCTTAACTACAAAAACTTGTAATTTAAAACACATATTACATTTGTATCACATTATCATCTGTGCTTATCACAACGTTCCATACCAATTAAAATACAAGAGTTAAAGCAATTACAGGTGATTATAAAAGCATGTGTTTATCCTACAGGTATACAATATACGTAACTATATCGTAGTCTAAAAGTTGATAAGGTTCTTTTGGGGATTGGTTTGTGCTCATTGTTGTGGGTTGATGGCGTTTCCAGGATATTTCTTTTGGAAATAAAATGGTATCTATTCCCTAGTCAATAATTTATCATTTATATCGAGACGTCACTAACGATTGGTGGTGTTTTAGTTTTTTAATACATTTGCAATACGTTTGTGTACCATGGAGTTGTATACCTTTAGCAGTAAGGGTTCATTTTGTTACTACTTGACATAACCACTGCGGTAGCTCAGTTGGGGGTGCTCGCTCCATAAGTAGGAGGTCGTGGGTTCGAACCTTGGTCGGGTCTGACCTAACAGTGGGTACTGACTGTTCTTTCGTCAAGCACTCGGCATTACGAAATGAAAGCCACGGTTGTTTCGGATGAGAACTTAAAATAAACGAGGTACCGTGTCCCGGTATAGGTGGCACAATAAAGAATCCTGCTGTATAATGTCATAAGCGCAACGAACAGGCACAATTTCTACTCCTTCGACTAAAGCTGGTGACGTCTAGATATAAGTGAAATATTCTTGACTGGGACATTAAACACCATTACTCAACTCAACTCTTTACTACTTGACACAATACAGGTGTCATACTTTGGCAGATTATTAATAAGATTGGGAATTATCAGTTGTAAAAACCTAATTCTGTTTCAAGTGCGGGTTTAGATCTGCTACCGAATGAATAGCATTAATGACCGAAACGCTGTCGAGAGATAGAAAGTAGCCGCTGAGATATAGCCAATTAAAGGCCGAGATTCGTTTCCAATCCGGCACTTATTCGGTTGCTATGTGTTTAACTTTCGCCTTGTCTGTACGGTACATATAGGGGACACTGTATGTATGTATTTCTACCTGTTGATAGTGAGGCCTAACTGATAAGACGTCAGTCTACAAATCCAGGGTATCTCACCGCTGTGAGTTTGTGTTCCGCTCAGACCACATGTGGGAAAGTGAATTTTCCTTGCCGTTGGCCTTTACGTCAGTATAATGTGACTAGGGCAATAGTACGCTTGTTTGTGGCGTACTGACTTTGTGAGCTAGCACCTTAAAGGAGCCACCTGAGTGCACCCTAGTACAAAGCAGACCATAAAACACACTCGCACTTCACATGCATGCACGAACTTGTTCATAGATTAATCCATAGAGTAAATAATAATTATCGTCGCGAATAACTAAAAATTGCTGATGCGACGTTAAGCAACATTCAACCAACCAGCTATATAATTATGATGTTTTGAACCCGATATTATTGACTGACTTTGGAAGGATTGGTTACCGTTCGTTGTTGTCGCTTGATTTAAATGGATAGCTGATTCTAACTGATGTAAACTGATAAGGTCTCAGAAGGATGGTCTGTTCTAAACTTACATTTTAATCTCCGGCAATACTCAATGGATTACGTATTTTAATTGATTTTTCAACTCGTCATTATCAGTTGATATTTGGTAGATATTGGATATGTGACATATTGGTCATTTATGATACATGTATGTCGTTGTTGGTGTCAGTAAAATCAAATGTTCTACAAAACATATACTTAGCAACAGACAAAGCTAGCAAGAATACGAAACAATACAAGTCAATGCAAAACAGACAAACAAGAGAAGAAAAGTCAAGTCGAAAGTTTAACAGTAAGCTAGCGAATACTTGCCAAATCTGCAGCTTGTCTCGGTTCCTTGTTGTTAGCTATATATCTCGACAACTGCCATATCTATCTATCGACATTTTTTTCAGTTATTATATCTAGTACACACGGTAGCCGAATTTCTCATTCTTATTAGCTCAGTGTTCAACTTTCGACAGGTTTGTACTGTATTAGAACCTTCCCATGTCTGACGGACACTGAATTAAATAGCCTGAGGCGGATTTATAATACTATCGAAGGCCGCTAAACCGTTTCATTATGTTTTACATGGTATCTACCATATAACACCACACACACACACACACACACACACACACATACTTCTTTGATATAAATCGCTATATATTATTACGAAAAGTCTATAAATAGAATGTTGTTTTTCTCACTAATTTGGCGAGTTGACTTGGTATTGTTACATACCCGACGATCTGGTGATGATGATGAGCTTTGCAATAGATAGGAAATCCCCGCAGATTATTATTCATGTACTGCTTAACGTTCAAGGTTACCATTCAAGACTACGACCGTCTAGCTTCTTACTGTTGAATTCACCTAAGTATCCTGGTGAAATAATAAAAACCCGACTAATTAAAATTCTTATATTGGAGGTATATGAAAGCATTAAGTTATATATGTATGCTTTTCGTTCGTCAAAGAATTCCAAAGCCAATATTCATTTAACTAAACATTTTGTCAAGTTAATTAACTTTCTATTTTACATCAAAACCATGTTTACTCAGTTTATTTTATTACATAAAAATGTTTCCATACAAGTTCTTAAAAGGTTTAGCTACTGTCCTTGTCACTACCAATAATGTAAGCGTAACACGTAATAATTGTTCTTAAAGATTCGACTAATCATACCATGTACTCATAACAACGCATTTGTTTTTCATAGAAAAGATATTTTCAAAACTGATCACGCTAAGATATATGCTAATAGATGACCTAGTCCTCACATGGGCCACCGCTGTGAGTTCGAGTCCCGCTCGGACCACATGTGGGAAAGTGAATTTTCCTTGCCGTTGGCCTTTACTGATTCACCTGGTATCAGTATAATGGACTGGGGAGTGGTACGCTTGTCTGCGCCGTACTGACTCTGTGAGCTAGCACGGTAAAGTCGCCCTGAGGGCGCGCTAGTACAAGGCAGACCATACAACACACTCGCACTTCACATGCCTACACAAAAATTGTTCATAGATTAATCTATAGAGATTAATTAAATAGTTCTCGCCACGAATAGCTGAAAAATAGCTGATGCGACGTTAAGCAACATTCAACCAACCAACCTCACATGGGCCTATGCTCAATGTCATTTTTAATCAAGAGCCTAGTTTACGGCTCAATATGTACCTTAAAACAAGGTGTGTCTTGATAAGTTTTAGATGTTTTGTTTTCTGAATAACGTACAGTATGAAAGGATAATCTAATAGATGAGGCATAAAGTGGAGAGAGAGTATAATCTGAAAATCAGAACAACTGTTATAACTAGCAACATATAATGCAGATCGGTCTTATATGTCGCTGTTATAACGTTTCACTATCTTGAGCATATTGGCCGTGAAAGGTTGCTATAGATCTTGATATAATTTATATAATAGCCGAACAACATCTCAATATACGGTGTAATATAGTTTGTGACCTAGTATATTTGACATATGATGACATGATTATATCAAGTACTACAGAACATTATCTATATGCAGAACGTTTGAATATTATATTATGTGGTAAACGTAACAGCCATCATCATCATCCAATGCGAATGTGGTAAACGTAACAGCCATCATCATCATCATCATCATCATCATCATCATCCAATGCGAATGTGGTAAACGTAACAACCATCATCATCATCATCATCCAATGCGAATGTGGTAAACGTAACAGTCATCATCATCATCCAATGCGAATGTGGTAAATGTAACAGCCATCATCATCATCCAATGCGAATGTGGTAAATGTAACAGCCATTATCATCATCCAATGCGAATGTGATAAATGTAACAGCCATTATTGAAGCTGTCAAAATAGATTAAATACGTGAACTTCCAACAGGGAAATGAGGCCGGGTGCTCCGGGGGTTAATGTTAAAACCGTTATAATTTAATGCCTGTGGTAAAGTGACTTGCAGTTCAATTTTCTTCTTGTCCCATGTTGTTTGAAAATTTAATACAGTCAAACCTGTTTATGAATACTATATAAAAGAACCAGTTAAAAGGGACTTTGTGTAAAGAAAAAATGCCATAAAACTTTATATAGAAAATGTCTTAAAGGTAGGTTTTACTCTATAACATTCACCTAATCAGAGATCCCATTTACGTCTGTTTGTGGTCATTTCAGGAGGGTTGGACTGTGCACGCAGTTTGTTTTAATGTCTATCTGTTAAAATAAATATATAATTCGGGAGTCAACGTCAGGTTTCTAGATAAAACCTTTATTTACTATTGACGTAAAGTCATAAATGTGATAAGAATGAATCTGATAACTGCTATTTTTCTATTTACTAATTTACTGTTGAGCTCAAAACAAACGTCAAACATGATTCCTTTGATATTTGAGTATATTTACGTTGTCAATCTTCTCTGTGATAAAAGACTTCGTCTTCTGATGTAGAAAAATATTGATGTGTCATTGATGGTACATTTATGTTATATTTAAAACCCATATAACAAAAACCCTGCAGTAGCTCAGTTGGTAGAGTGCAGCTGGCTCCTTAAAAAGGAGGGCGTAGGTTCGCACCACGACCGGGTCTGACCCAAGACTTGCATTTGGTAGTGACTGTTCAAAGTCACGGTTCTTTTGGATGGGAATTTAAAATAAACGAGGTCTTATGCCAGTGTGGCACGATAAAGAATCCTGCTGCATAATGTCATCAGCGCAACGCGCAGGCACAATTTCTGCACCATCGCTTTTAAGTGAAAGTTGTAAGTGAAATGCTCTTGACTGGGACGTTAAACACCATTACTAAACTCAACCCCATATAAAAAATAAACGAAAATAGCTGAAGTGTCAATAACAAGACTTCATTGAAACCCTATACTTCCAGCCAGCCATGTTATATTTCCTCTGTATTTCTTCATTATTGCGGATTTAAAACAATGTAAACTGCAAATATGTCACTTGCGTGTAGAAAATGTGATTGTTAATCTCTTCTTAAAATTGTCATTTTATGAAATAAAATACCTTAGTGTATAACGCAGTCTTTATGCTGTTCAAAGAAATATCTAGAGTTTTGATGTTAGGCGAATGCAAATGTTACGAATGATCAAGATTCTAATTTAAGAAAGCTGTTAAAAATTTTCAATTTCTGATGCCATTGTTTTCTTAATATGGAATGAGCCCAGACTTGATAATTATATAAAAAAGTCTGTAAACAATCATGTTAAAACACTCGGCATGTAGATTAACAAAATATCTATCGGTGGTAGAGAGGATGCGTTCAAGATTTATCATGATACCATACTGTCCATGACACTGGTGTAGTTCAGTTGTTAGAGTTATCGTCCCGTTTAGTTGTTCCCCTTTTAGGGATGAAGGAACATGGATCCTACAGATGGAATCCTAATAGCCGATGTTCCGTGACATGGTAGGCGTGGTACCCTAAAAACCATTACTGAATTTTGCCCCGAGCTTACTGTAAATTAAAGTTAATTATTTTGCCATTTCACTTATAGCTGGTGACGTTCTGATATGTGTGAAATGAATTTGAGTGGGGAGCAAAATCCCAAAATCAATCAATAGATTTTACTGCCCATGATACAAATAATTTGGTTATGTATTTTGTCATTAGATTCGGAACCCGTAATACAATGTTGGCAAACTTGATGACATAGTACGCTATTATGGTTTAAATAGTTTTAATTTCATAATATAACCAGCTAAACATGACCCTTTATGAATTGAACGGGTAATTTTAGACTGGCCTCTTTATATTTTTTATACACTTTACAATAATTCTCGGTGTTGAGTTCTTTTAACACCTTTTGGTAAACACTTTACACGTGTTTTATTGAAGACTTTTGCTTGGTTGACTACGGAAATACATGTATTTTCAGCAAAACCAAAGGTACTGTTTTAAAAAGCATAAAGTGACCGAACATTTGAATTATTCACCATATTAACTTTCTTGTCTTTGGTATAAATCTTTCTTGGGCTGAACATTCATTCAAGCGCCATCGAAGGATTAAATAAGTCTCGTTGAAACTGAAGGGATAGTTCATAGGATATTAATAAACTGAACCTCCTCCGAGCGAGAATATATTAGTGTTTGGATTTTTTCCATCATTCAGAATTTGTTGTTTTGAAAATGGATACCTAGGTCTTAAAATTATTTCAGATGTAAGTGCTCCATCGAAAAACTGAGTCAAAGTTGAGCCTGCTCCGAGCTTGAATATGTATTTATATTACCCCTCCCCATTCAAAATCTATGTTTATTTTGCATTGTGAAAGCATACCTAGACCATATTTCAGATGCATGTGTTACATCGAAGAATTAAGTACAAAGCTGACTCTACTCCGAGAGAGTATATTTATTTAGATTATACCCCTCCCAAATCAAAATTTCTGTTCAATTTTATTTGTAAAAGCATACTCAGACCCTATCTCAGCTGCAAGTGTTCCATCGAAGAATTAAGTACACAGATGAACCTCACAAGGGCGAGTATATTAATTGCCCGTTCAGAATTTGTTGTTGATTTTAATTTGTAACAGCATACCTAGGCCCTATTTCAGCTGCAGGTGCTCCATTGAGCCCCTTACGGGTGAGTATATTATTTTCCCCCCTTTCAGAATTTGTCAATGATCTTGATTTGAAACTGCATACCTATGCCCTATTTCAGCTGCAGGTGCTCCATTGAGCCCCTTACGGGTGAGTATATTATTTTCCCCCCTTTCAGAATTTGTCAATGATCTTGATTTGTAACAGCATACCTATGCCCTATTTCAGCTGCAGGTGCTCCACTGGCGAGTATATTATTTGCCTGTTCAGAATTTGTTAATGATCTTGATTTGTAACAGCATACCTAGATCTTGTTTCAGCTGCAACATTTAATATTCTACCTATGCTGGTACATATATATTTTATTGCTAATCCATCTGTATAATGACTTCGTATGCGTTATTAATTAAATATTTATTGATAAAACTTGCTTAATATCCAAGTATGATATAAAATAAATTAATAATATAGTGGATGTTATTAAGATCAGGGTTTTTGTAGGAATAATACCACTATTAAAATCATCACGGTTTAACTGATCCAAGAGAGATCAAAGTTAATATCATACAAATAGATAAAAGTTAGTTTATAGTAATATATTGAAAAGAGAGACAAGCCTGTATGTTGGGCATGAAAAACTGATGTAAATTGTACATATGGTAGCGCAATGTTAATACTGATGAAACCACTCTGTTTGTAACAGTAACTTACTTTATAGAAAATCGAATAAATTTGAATAAAGGTTGATATTTTTCACTTACTTGTACCTAGTCGTAACTAAAAATAAGTATGCAATTGCCATTAAGTATTTCTGTTGGCGTTATGGGGATTTTACCTGGCGAAATTGGCGATGTTTACTCCGGAAGTGATGTCCTTGGTGACGTTTTAGGTTATATACGCAACAGAATCCGCCATTTACCTGGTTTTTCAACATGTTAAATCCCATAGCGTCAACGTTTTACCCTGTGCAGATAAATTCTAGGGTTCATCGCGTGTGCGCCTAGAGATTTCCTATCTTTTTCAGGTTATTTGATTTTCTATGGAAATAAAGAATATTTCACTGTCACAAACAGAGTGGTTTCAACAGTAATTTGTAACGCTGTCTACACTTAAACAAATTAATAAAAATCCATTATGGACACAATAAGAAAAAAGATTCTTTATTCGCACCAATGGTGTCTGCTTGCAGTAAAGGTATTAAAATAATTGCATTGCTAAATTTAAAATTTCTCATTCCTTGCGACATGCGTGCTTACAATTTTTCGGACTGAGATGCATGAGATGAGTGAGAGACATGTGATCTATCAGTGTGCTCTTTATATCACGTGGGCGCCAATGCCCTCTTCGTAATTGGAGGCTGCTTCGTAGCTACATGTTGCTTTATGCAAAGTTAATATTGGGACAAATGATTTAAATTGACGTAAATGACTACCGTTTGTCAGTAAACATGTTGTCATTATCACTCAATTAACAAAACTTTGTTAATTTGTGAACAACGATTGATGGAAAAAGTACATGTACCTAAACTTTGCTCTATTTTCAGTCAAATGGCTAATGGTAGAATTGAAATTAAGGACTTACTATAGCACAGATAGTACATAGCAGAGCCAAAAGGCAATTTTTTCTGTTTTTATTGTTTAAAATATTCAAGAGAAAGTCATACAAAACTACATGCTCATACACGACGGAAACATCCAATTAACTGTAGTTACACTAGTACACGACTGAGTAAGATTGGGGTTTTGTTGTACATGTATGTTTATTTTTCAGCCGCACGTACATTTGTATGTATGCTTCCGTCTGTAGATCTGTTTTCATAGTTATGTTAAGATTGTATGTCAGATACCAATTTTTGAATGTATTTTATTACTAATATGAAAAATAGTATATATATGACATATTTAATCATACTTTTGGTTCTTTAGTACTCAAGATTAGCAATTCCTTCAACAAAACTGTAATTTTAACGGATGACATTTTTTTGTTTTGGTGTTTAAAAAGCTACTCACTATGTTTATTTCCTGAAATGACGTATTATATAGACATATACTGTGTAATCACAGATTTTACGGCACTCTCTACATGTATATTGGAGTTTTAATGTTCTGTTATATAAAGTGGTTTTTTTTTTCATTTTGTTGATAATATATTTATTTTTTACGTAAACGTAATAACAATTTTATTGACTTTTAGCAACGGTACCTCTCGGATAATATGGGTTCGTACTCTTTTAAATTGAAAGATGTGATATGCACCCCAAATAGCGCATATAATCTTATTTGACTTGGTTCTTTAGATGCCAAGAATTTCCGCGGTACTTTAAAAAAATCGGCACGATAAAAATTATACATAGATACGACAAATGCAGCATGCTATTTACTGATTTTTTTATCTTTTCATTATAAGATTCTAAAAACGCGAATACGTAAAATAACAATGATATAATACGGTTATTGATGACTTTTCTATCGAATTGGATTGTGGGTTCACAGCCTTGAAAGCTGGTAGTGACTGTTCTTTCGCCTAACATTCGACATTACGAAATGAAAGTCACGGTTGTTTCGGATAGGTACTTTGAACAACGATGTCCTATGTCATGGTAGTCGTGGTACGATAAAGAATCCTGCTATATTATGCCATCAGCGCAACATACAGGTAAAATTTCTGCACCTTCGTCTATAGCTGGCAACGTCTCGATATAAGTGAAATATTCTTGACTGAGACGTTAAAAGCACCATTACTCAGCTCAACTCCAGTTTGATAGTTGTAGATCCGCCTATACATGTACTTGTTTTTTTAAATTTTATTGCCATCAAATATATATAACTTCAGTATTTATTATAAAAACATCACTTTGCAATCATTTTGAAAATAATGTTAATATATATACAATGATGTACTATACAATAAACAAGTAGTTGCTAGATGGTATAAAACTGGTATTTCTCATCTCTACATTTGTTGAAGACCTTTGAAGATAAAGTATCACGCCTGGTTCACGCATTTTAGAAGACAAATACATCACAGGAAAACTCGATTATTAATTACCCATGTCTTAACATCTTTTTAGACTCCACGCACTAGCATTGTTTTGTATTGATTACTTGGTAAACTGAATTTAAATTTATATATAGCCTTTTAAATAAAGGCTATTTTGCAGCGTACGACCTACAATTGTAAATTAAAATTAATTATCACTTTCAAAGTTGCTTATAGATGGTTTCGTTGCAACATGTGGAAAGGTCAGGTAAACGACACATGTATTTGAATTATGTTTATTATACTAGTTCTTTTCTGAAATTATCAATTACAAAATGAGGCTGTTGTTTAATTGGGTGCTGCAAAAACTTCAAAATCCTTTATACTTTTTTTGTATTCTAATACCTGTATATCTTGTGACGGCCATTGCTTATATGCTAATTTTTGGACACAATAGTTCTTCAATTCTTCCTGTCGATTCACCCATATGTACTGATATTGTGTTTAACTTTGCGTTTTACCCCCATGCTGTTAAAATGATTCTATGTAATGGTGTGTCTCTCTAATTTCCTCAATAGGCTTTTAAACTCTATTACTATATGGCAGCAAACCGCGCACCTAGATTTGTGACATCCATATTGATGGTATTATTATTAACTATTTATAGAAATGTAACTGATTTTTATCTTTAAGTATACTGTTTTATCACATGTTTTATAAAGCTTGATATTGTCTAGTGATATGTTTTATTTGGTATGAAATTCCAATTTTCTAAGAAAATATATTTTGTCCAGACAATATAAAGCTTGATATTGTCTAGTCATATGTTTTACTTGGTATGACATTCCATTTTTCTAAGAAAAGATCAATTTTCCAGGCGGTTTTAGTTTTGACAACATAATTGATGCTTAACTATACATGTAGCGTATTTACCATACAACAGATGCTTTTCCGTTACTATAGTGCGTTAAGTGTAACCTGACCGTTTGACCTTTAATTTAAATAGATAGGGCTAAAAGACTGTGTGATTTAGGTAGGACAGCATGTTCCACAAATATAAACTCCTAGTATTTCTATCATCAGTCCCTAATTTACACATTGCATACGCCTGTTAGAATATTCAAAAAATTAAAAGTCAAACTTGAAGCGCTATATTACTACTTGCAAGTGCTTATAGATATATATTAATGACATGTTTGATTTTAGGATTTAAAACTAAAACCATTTTTCTTCATATTTATATATTAATCATATTACACCAAACATCGACTAAGGTACGGAGTTTTTAATGCACGACATTTGGACTTATAACTAGAGTATTGACTGGGTTATGAGATATGTTTTCACCCTTTGCTTGTGTGTATGAAGAACTAATACAGCAAAACAGAACTACATACATGTATTTCACAAATTCCGTTTAAGATAGTTCATTCACATGTATCACACGCTGGTTAAGTCTTTGTAACATTTCAAAAGCGTCTAAAATGTAGAAACACAGCCCAATTAACATCCCATCACAAATCAATTGATTAACACAGATACACTGTATCAATAAGCCGGGGTTCTTAACTGATAATGTTCAGAAATAAAGGTAAACGTTAAAAGAGAACTGGATTGAGAATTAGGATTGGGTAAATAAAAAATAAAGTAATTGTTCCGATAATAAATGGTGACATTTTGATCATCTTTAATACGACAATGTTGTAACTATATCAGTCTTAGTACCGCCTAATGTGTGATTTATGACTTATTATATGTATACAACTTAGTTCTGAAGCAACAATGTTTAACATTGAGTAAAGTCAATTGTCGATTACACAAACGTTAAACCCGCCAATTGATTTAGAATGTTTTGTTTAGGCATTAACTTATATTTGGAATTCTGACTATGTTGTCCTAGAAGTCCGGGTTATAAATATACCAACCATTCTGCACAGGATTAAAACTTTATGCGTTTATTGTGTATAAAGAAAATAGTGTTTATTTTGAAAAATGGCTTAGCCAAGCAAATATATTGAAATCATAGTAAGTTTTCTGATAATGTAGCTGTCTTATATTTGCAAGTAAATAAGGGCATATTTCTAGTAAAACAGTTGATTTACTAAACCGATAATTAAAACTCCCTTAAATTCAGTTTATTGAAATAAATTAGCACTTTTTGAGATTTTTCATTTTTTATTTTCAAAATTCTACCATTGGAAGGTTTGATTGATACATTCATGTGAAAGCTTTTTATTCACCTAAAATGTATCTAGTAGATTTATGTTTTGTCTGTAAAGCCAGTTAACTGTGTAAACTTAGTTATGTTATAACTGATGAGACAAACGATTGAAAAACCAACATGCACGTTTGTCTTGATAAATGATAAAATATTTAAACAGAATTTATCTGTCTGGTTCTTAGAAAACTCGGTAGAATTGTTCTAGAATTAAAACCTTGATGGGTTAAAGCCTTTTATTTCTGTGTGTAATCTATATTTAAAATATCTCAATGATATTACATCAGACCCTTCTTTGTTTTATTGCAGTTGGATTAAATTTTAAATCCCAACAGATCGCTTATATAGATTTTTACGAGTTTATATTCCCAGTTTATGTTCAAGATTTATTTATTACACGAGAACAATAAGAGTGGAATGCACTCTAAGTTATAATGGTCATGAAACAGTTATTTGCAATGCAGTTGTAGAAGCGAGCGATTGATGTTTATAGTTCAGAAACGACTCGTTTTTGTCATATTGCTACATGTATAACATGTTAAATTTCATATTGCTCTTTCAATTCCTTAAAAAGAAGAAGAAAAACCACCTATCATTAATTCATCAAAACATTTGATAAAATACAATTTTGTCATTTTATGTTTTTCATTTCATCATCTTAAAACTATTTCAATTTCCACAATTTACTGATGAGGAATTTATTCCAATAGGCCGCTTAGTGCTGTAAAATTAAAACACGTTATGGTGTTATAAAGACGATTTATTCCCGACATGGTCAAATGATCATGACATGTAAATTAAGAGGGTGTAAAATACTTGCAAACATAACAAGAAACATTTCTAAAATTATTGTAATTATAAGAAATAAAGTTAAAATAAGGCGAAGCCATAAAAGAACATTTGAAACATCCCATAGTTTTATTTCCTTTCGTTGTCAATTAAGATCTAAACAGGAAGCGTTGAAGCACGCGGCATCACTTTCGTGGTGGAAATTCACGTGGTGACTAAATGTGCCAGTTTTTGAAATATTTACGTTGCTTTGGTGTGTGATTTAGACAAAGATTGTTATGTTTGTTTTTGATGGTGACTTTTAAGTTTACAGAAAGAAAGACAATAGAAATGTATTACATATTATACGTGAAACAGACACCGAATCTAATGAAATGATGATATCCAAAAAATTGTGCAATATATAATTGACCTAATACAGGTAACATAATTCACATGTACCCAATTACATTAAGATCAATGACGCTTTATAATACATTAATTTTATGAAATATTTTTACGACCTAAAATGCTAACTATTATATTATGTGAATTATTAGTTTACACATACATGTACATCTGTTACACACGTTATCTGTGTGTAATCTTTATCAACATGTACCAGCAAACTGTAAATTACACAACATATAGCGATATACGAGAGGTATAAATTATCCCATATAAGTAATATGAGTTTTCTGTAAGTACCCGTATCAGTTTAATGTATGTTCAAGCTGCGCAAACTTCATAATGCCATGTGATGCATTAGTTGTAAAAATAAGTGAAGCACCGTAAATTGTTGCTTGTATTTTTAACACCGTTATGGACATCATTCATACTAAAATTTTATCTTTGTATCCCTTCTAACCATGCGCTTTTGAGTCCCCTGTCCTTGACGGTCCTGGTCACAGCCAGGACCAACTTTCTCAAATCATCAACATAACAACATGGTGACAACTGAAATGTATTAGTACACATTTTCGGATATTCTTTCTCATTGGTATTGTTACATTTTGTATAATAAAGAATTTGATAATCTGCATATTCTGATAAACAGTGCACTTCAGGAATAAGTAGTTGTATATACAAATACCAATACATGTCCAAATCGCAAGAGCGAAGACTTGGAAAAATGACAAAAAATCAGGAAGACTTTTACCAGGCGAATGAGGCTGAGTGCTTCTCCGGAATGTTAAGCACCTCCTGTTTAGCCACCTATACTCGCCAAGTGTGAATAACAGGAAGATGGAACTAGGTGAACGACCAAATGAAATGTACAATAGGGCGAATTGTAATACCGGTATACATATCGAAAAAAAAAGAAATTATGTGTCTGGCAAACAGGGACAGAGAATTGAAACATAATTAAAAGAAATAACTTTCAGACAAACAAAAAGTAATTATCTCATTTATGGGTTAAGGTCCCATGTTTGTGATATAATCTGAGTTCGTGGTGTCTCTGGGTAAATATAAGTACTGTAAACAGCTGTATATTGGCGCATACTTATTTTAGCGATTGATGAATAGTAAACATATTAGGACAGTTTAATTTTAGCGTAATCAATCTGTATCCAACCATCAGAATGTAGCCTACAGGTCAATACATATTAGGTTCAATAACATTTCAGGTGTTCATTCTCTTCCGGATATAGCATGTTGTTTGAATCAATATAAACCCAAATCAAATAGAAATCAATCGTGTTGCATGTCTTTAATGTATCGATTGAATGTCACGCAAGTACGGGATACATTACTAGCTTGGTGAAATGATCAAGTAAGATCAGGAAGATCTGAGAGACTTTTATGGAATACCCTGAAAAATAGTATACTTTGCAATGGTCAATGTAACCAAGTTAACACACACACACACACACACACACACACACACACACACACACACACACACCTAGGCTACTGATTTTATGACCAACTACATTTCCTGCGATACTAGTTTTGAAGGCAAAACAGTATGATTTCATTGTTGTTCTTAAAGTATTTCTTCAAGGTTTTCCAAACTAAACTTATACATATGTAGAAAATAATTTAAATTGTATTTTAAACTTACTTAGAAGGGTTAGAATCACCTGTTTGGCTAGCTACACCAATCACATGTGTAATCAAAACTGAGAGAACTATTGGACGTTAAATATATTCAGGATAATTGTGGATACAGATACGTCTTAATTACCAACTGTATTGTGATGACAGGTATAAAACATTATGAGGGCCTTGATAAGCCTAGGCTTTCAGGATTGTCTCGTTGTATGAAGTTCCAATAGTGGGAACAAGCTTTGTTATAGCGTATTTACTGTGACACAAATGCACCATAAGCAGGAGAAGCATGTTTTTTTTATTTTAAAATTATGGTGCTCGGTTGATATTTGTTTATTCTTTTTTTACATGCCTTATTACTATACTTCTTTTATTTTGACATGTGTTGCGGTTGTAATTTCTAGATTTCCATTTGTTCATACAAATAAAGTAATATTAGTTATACAGCTTATCCACGTGTTATGCTTAACGTTACGTTATCTTACCAACTATTATACTATATCCATCGACGTGTTCGTAAGTCTAAGCTTCTGATAACGCATATCTGTCTTTTGTATTGTGTCGGTTGCTTTGTCTACCGGTTATGGATGCTGTTGTTGAAGAGCAATCAGAATTTTACTTGTTTGATATATATTTTTCCAGTCGTTGTTTAATATGCTTTTGAAAGTTTAAAAGTAAACTCTGGGGCAGTGACAGTGGCTATTGATATGTAAGGTAATGTCCTTAATTTACAGAGGAACTTTGGACGTGTTGAACCAACGTCGTTCTCACATACCTAATCTAACACAATGTCAATCTACAATACTACACGATATCGCTGTATTATAGCTAGAAGAAGTAGACTATGTAGTATTACGTCTCCTTAGGGTGCTATACTAAAGGTCAATTTAGAAGTCAAATGTTTTGCAAACCACATCATTCAGACAGTCAATAACTGAAACCATATACATTGTACTTAGATATAGACATTGCAACCAAGTACACAAAATAACAAAAGCATGGGATGGGGAAACGATATATAGCGATGCACTGGGTATATGCTGACAAAATGGTATGTAGTAGCCAAGTATTTGTTTTCAACTTTCCTTATATAATAAATATATACTTGTTAATACATATAAAGCAATAATAGATATGTAGCGTATCCATGTATTATTATTGTGATTTCGTTGATATTTTACAAATTGATAAAGTAGGAAATAATAAACGTGTCCTTGGCTCTTTGCAGAATGACCTCGGTGGTTACGTGATAGAATGACCGCTATGTCCAAGTTATAGTTCTGTCTGCATCAAGCTGATTTCTATATAATAAGTTAGTTTTACATTCCCTCTATATTAACTGTGTTAAATGTTCCATCAAACACCACTATAAGATGTAACTGTTGTTTGTATTGGATGGAGTGACTTATAACTTTACATGCTCTAATTTTAACCTGTCCCCAAAGTATTACCAAAACGTATAATATACAGTAATTACATATATCCGTGAATTTCTGGTCAAGTGCTGAAAACATATGCTAATAAAACGATATACAATACAAAAACCAACAATAAATGGTTTCTCTAAGGACTTGTAGCTATAGTTACCATTATAAACTAATCGTTTTGAAAATTGTTATTTCTATATATGGAAAATCAGAATGGGTTTCATACATTAAACCGTCTACGAGTCACTAACAAGTCTAACAGGTAAATTAATTTGTATGGTATTTTTCCATTTGGGTACTAACTATTTGTAGTTGCGATGATATTTCGAATCTAATCAGGAAATTAATTTTTTCCAGAAATAGTTTTCTTAAATTATAATTAGACAAAAAGCATAACTAACTGCTGTTTAAGGCCCCCTCTTTACCATTTTCATAGATTTTGATTTTATTTTTGAATACGAATTGTTAGCTAAATATGGACTAAAGTTGTAGACAATCGGTCATTATGTTATCACCAAACTTGAAAAAGGTTCTCTTAAGTACTTATTGGGCCAAAACCATAGCTAGTAAGTATATATCATCTCCTATTTGATTGGAAAGGTTCTTCCGGTAAGTCACTTTAAAGGAAACTTACATACACTATATTCAATTAAAAATGAGTGCAAAATGAAAGTATTGCAAGTGAAGTGCTCCTGAACAAATATAAAAAACTAAAAGATCTTTCTTAGCAAAATAAATGATGCCTCAGTAAGTTTGACAGAAGGCGGTCGGTCCTCTTCCTTTCTATAACTTGCATACAACTTTCTTGTTTGGATTATATGTTTATCTAGTGCGTCACTACCACATCTTAATGTTTATCTTTTTTCATAGTCGACTATATTTTCATTGTTGCATATTATTTTTTTTCCCTTTTTAATGAAGGTACATGATGGATAGTATAAGCAAAACAATGGTGAGTCGAAAAGATCTATCACTACAAATGGAAATAATTTTGTAATATATGCTTCGGATCTTTGTTATATTTAAAAACTTCATTGGTATATATATATATATATCTGATATCCATACCAATTATGTGTTGATTCCAAAATCATGTTTTTTCTTCTGCTTGTTATTCGCTCCCTAAACCAATTTTACATCAGATCAGTATTTAGCATTATAACCGTGGTTTAAAACCATTGGTGTTGTTATTTGTTGTGCTCTGTCAGTTGTTCAGTTAATCTTGAAAGTCTGCATAAAGAATCTCCATGGTAAAGTTACATATAAAATGACGTTAAATTGAATTTAGTGGATAGATCATGATATACGATTTATTGGTCTTTTACAATCACCATCAAGTTAACATTACGTAAAAGTAACAGAGATTAAATCAAAGTGCAGCCAAACTTGATTGCTTTTAACAAGGTATATATTTGTTGTACATGGGTCTTCTTTTGTAAACTCTAGAATTTGATTCATCCAGGTTACTTGAAAACTTAATTGAGTTCTCAAAACAAATACCTACTGTCCAATACATTTAAAACTGTAAGAAAAAAGCACCAATAAAATCAAGAAAATTAATTACACAGGTGTTTACTTTGAACGAGCACCTGGGGTAATGAAATTGGACTCAGTGGTGCTATGCGGTTTAAGTAATTTGGAGGGTCGTTATCATCCAAATAAAAGAATCCTAAATATATAACTTTAACGATAAACATTATTTTACGAAGCACCGATTCAAACTTACAACAAACCAAAAAGCAGAAGTGTGGATTAACAATCCTACTTTTAAACTGAAACCTCAGAAAGTACTTGCAAACTCAGCTTTATAATGGTGATGTATTTACAAATGAGATTGCAGACGACCTTCTAGATATCCTATATTAATCTGAAGTTGTGCACCGACCATATAATATGTGCTTAAAGAAGTGAATAATTTAGCTACAGCTGATTTCTTCTTCTACATTCATTAACTGCGTATAATTAGTTATATCAGACATTAATACAGTATGTTAGACGCTGTATTTGAGTCAATCAATAATTCATGACACTCATAACGCCACCAAAGTGTAGACACATTACATAAAATTTACATATAACATCTTGAAAATGGTGTTTACGAACAACTATGAATATGAAAAAAGGAGGAATCGCTATGTTAACAATTCTTACTCGTTAAAGTAAAATCTTAAGCAATACTAGTACATAGGGGTGTCTAGAGTGGCAATTAAGACCCCGTAGAAAAAACAAGAATACGGTACGAGACGGGGATACCTCCAGTTACAGCAGGTACCACAAGTAATAAATTATTACTTTTAGAATTTCTTATTCGGTTAAGTATTTCTTATTTCTCACACCTGTGGCATGGGAATCTCTTGTGGGTTGAGACAGGCTACATGCTACGCCTAGAAGCTTTTAAATGATTTTTAAAGGAATATGGTGCGAAAAAAGAATCAGTTGCTACTGGTCATATGAGATAGGGAAATCTCAACCCTCGGTCTAACTTGGCAAGCCCCGTTCTAGACCTAATATATTAGACCTTAGGTTGAGCTTTCCCATCTTATATGACCAGAAGCGATAGATTCTATTATTCTAGTTTTATAGCCAGCTATATGTCACATTTAGCCTGAAATTGACCGTGTTTCTAGTAACTTGTGGCGAGGAGTGACACTTTGTGACTGACCAGATAAACTCGAATAAAAAACATAAGACCCACATCGTTATTCTGTGTTAAGTTGTGCTAAACAGCTCATATTCAGAAATTTTTCCTTCTTTTTAATTTGCTATTAAGGAAGTTGTAAATTGTTATTATATAACAAAATTGGTTTAATTGACGACTTTACCTTAACCTTTCTCAGTGATCTTTAACAATGCAGCTGTTTTCTGTGAGTGCCCTATTGTGACACCAGTGTACATTAACTGGTAATTGTTTATAGAACCATTTCCTATCTGCATTCTGTATTACATAACTTGTCCCATTACAAAGACGTGAAGTAACATAAAGGAATCAATTCCTATCAGATTAGACACTGCTTGATTACTTATTCTATATTACAACACTTATTATTGATAACTTTCCTTACAGAGTTGTTAGAATCCTGACCTTTTAAGAATCGTGTCTCTATCCATCTTACCGACCTGTCTGTTTCGATAATAAGGCTATCTGTTACATTGGATGCTACTTATTTAAATGGTGTTTGGTGTTTGGAGTTGAAATCAAAGCATATATATGTCTCGAAAACCTAACAAAAGACAAACCGTAAAGTTCACATCATTTACATGTCATTTGTCCATCTAATCATACATTCACTGCGGAAGCTCAGTTGGTAGACTGCTCGCTCTGAAAGTGGGAAGTCGTGGGTTCGAACCCGACCGGGTCTGAGTCAAGACTTGAAAGTGGATAGTTACTGGTTTTTTTCGCCAAGCACTCGACATTACGAAATAAAAGTCACAGTTCCTTCGAATAGGAAGTTAAAATAATCTAGGTTTTGTGTCACGGTAGGCTTGGCACGATAAAGAGACCTGTTGTATAAAGCCATTAGCACAAGGAACAGTGACAATTTCTGCACCTTCGCGTATAGTTTGCGACAGCTTGATATAAATGAAATATTCTTGACTGGGACGTTAAACACCATTACTCAACTAAAATTTAATCATACATTAACATAATACTATACAGCCTGTTTTTGTTACATGCACGTTTTTGCACGGCCCCAAATGTTCGGAAAGATTAGGATTAAATACATTTGATTGGTTTCCTCAAAGAGGTATGGCGGGTTTGATGGGATTTTGTCCTAAATGGACCGTTTTGGTTTTTGAAAAATAAAAGTCTAAACATTCTTGCACTTATATAATAAAGCAACAGTATTCTATGTGGACTTTCAGATTTTGGCTCATGCAAAGGTATAGTTTGCTGGTATTTTTCTTAATAAGCTCATCTGTGTGCTATATTATGCTAAAATATGAAAAATGAGGGGTTTTCCAGTCTTTGATAATAATTTTGAAAGTGTTTTCCTCGGAAGACCAACTTTTACGTTATTGTTTCTGAAAATATTTTCAAAACGCAATCATTACGAGTTTTCAAAAAATTGGTCCTCTTAGGAGAAACTGGTCAATTTTTAAAAAATAGGGAAAATTAAAACTGACCACTGCACATACAATTGATGTTTCATTTTAACACAGCTGCCACTAACTGCTGTGGTTAGCTCAGTGGGTAGCGGGGGCGCTTTGTAACCTGTGCGGCATGGGTTCAAATCCCATCCGGATATCATTTTATTTATTCTTCCTCTTATTTTTTTTATATTTTTATCTTTATAAAATACTATTGTTAATTTTTACCTTTTTAAAACTATAAGTTTTTAAAAAATAAGCATTTTCTTCTTTCAAAACACTACTAGCAGCTCAAGCCAGGTTACTAGTATATTTTCATACAATAAATCTACACACATCACCCGTGAATTCTTAGTGTAGCGTGCTGTAAGTTATAACTTTATTGTTCTAGTTTTTCTGTTTATTGCATAAAGATAAAAATTGAAGATTATGGATGCTAAGGTTTGTTCAATATCTTCGGCTCTTCAAGGAAAAACAAGTTTAGAAAAACGAAGCGATTGTTTTTCCAAGACCTGGTCTAATTATAGAACGCGAAATCCTCAGGTGTTTAAAAATACATCGTTACGTCATTCATCTGTTCAAGCAGGGGACAATGTTTAAAGCGCCTATCAAATCCGCCATACCTCTTTTATTAATTCGGAATAACGATTTTCCTGTTACCGCCTTGATGACTTACCGTGAATCGAAAACTTTTTAAAGCAGGCAAAATATAGTCAAAGCAAATATTTTATTTCACAAATATATGATATCCGCAATACTAATATTTTATTTTGTTAGCAGATGGTTTTGTTTGAACAGAAATTACGCCTACTAAACGTTTGTGTTACGTAAACAAATTAAGAATGGAATACGTGTGACTTGGTTGATGTGGAATATAGTAAAATAATGTTTTACGCCCGATTCGTTCTGATATCGAGGTCATCAATTCAGTAATAGTAGAGGAACCCAGATTCCTCTAAGGAAACCACTGACCTTTGGCAAACGAACCATCCAACTTTCTAACACTAGAATCTACCTGAGTTTAATTTGATCCTAGACAGGTGCTCAAGTACTTGTATTACAGGTAAAAGAGAGCACGAAGTAACTGCTTGTAACTTATCGTTTCACACTTAAAAACTGCAGAAGATATGAATTATTAACAACACTAATTTATTTTTAACACAAACATTATATCTACAAGACAATCTGATTATGTAACTGATAATCAAACATGCATTCATGTATCGTGAAATCAGACATATGTCTGTAGGTCGTACACGATCTGATGACAAAATGCACAACGAGTCTATTTTAATATTAGGTAAGTGTAATTTTACAAATAAAGCGTGTGCCTGCGTGATTATACACGTCTTACACCTATATGCGTTTTAAAATCCATCTTTGTTTATAAACACTCTGCCATCAGATCGTGAACGGACTATATAAAAAAAAGCAAACAACATTGACCTGTCCGTTTGACTTTTAATTTAAATATTTATTATGAACGAGTTTTCTTTATATATATATATATATATATATATATATATATATATATTATATATATATATATATATATGGAACGCACGTTTTATTTCGTCTACATAGTAACACCTAACACGAACACTGTTCATGTATGAACTGCGAATCTTAATGCCACCTATGTGATAGGTGGATTCTAATATATGAATATTCCTAATAAAAGGTCAAACGGAAAGGTCAATGTTGTTTACCTTTAACAGTGATTCTCATAATATTGATAAGTGTCCTTCATGTTCCAGAACAATAGTTAATTTCAAATCGGTCGACAGCATTGTTTTGTACGCTCAGATCATATATAAAACGTTTGATGTTTACTAATGTTACTCTAGCACCATGTATACGAACATGCCTAATTTAACAATCAAATATTTGTGGTTAAATTTGGGCAAGCTAGATCGTTAAAAAACTTTGGACTGTCGAAAACAATAATCATTTAAATAAAAAGAATCGTTCCCTACCTTACCTATTTTACGTTTTGATTAACTTGTAACCACTGATTGAACCAATTTTTCCAATATTAACCTGCAAGTATACCTCCATAGTTTTAGCGTTGGTAGTAAAAATTGCGAACTTGAACTTGCGTCAAATAAAACCAATTAATTATAATGCAATCGACCCTAATGTTTTATTTCTAGATTAAGTGTTAAGGTTTCAGAAAAACATGCGTTTATGGTTTCAAAACACGTTCTTGTTCAGCTGTTGTGTTTCTAAGGCGGCGACTTACAGATCACAGTGCCTCTTACTGTCTAGATTTAAATCCTACTCAGTGTAGAAATTTGTCATTTCGATTAGATAGTTTGAGTTTATCCGTACACTCCGGACTCGATTAAGTGAAAGAATCGTTAAGCGGAAAAACACAATCACTCCACTCCACTTTACGCCTCTCTTGTACAGCCAGTTCATATATTTTAATATTATTTTTATCCCCACATACTAGTTTGAGGGGGTACATGTATATAAGAATCATCATGCCGTTTATCTGCCTGTCTGTCCATCCGTGTAAATTCGTGTCCGGGCCATATCTCATAGCTGCTTTGGAGGACTGTCATAAAACTTCACATGAAAACTTTTCATGGTCCAAAGGTGTGTCATGACCTTGAACCAAGGTCATATCTTAAAAGTCAAGGTCACAGGAAAATTCTAAATGTTGTGGCGGGGGTATTTGGCTCTCAAGAGACAGTTCTAGCTGTTATTGGATTTTGAATGCAAAAGACCGAGAAATAAAGTTCTCATCTTCTTACGCCATTAGTTAAGTGGTTAAGGTCCAAAAGACGTTTTGTTATGATAAATGCTAAAAGATGTGAAACATAACGTTGTTTATTGCAAACTGCGACTTGATTAAACAATTAAATACCTTACCTGCATTTAGAACAAAAAACTCAAAGAGAGCGCAATAAATTAGGATCATGTATGTATTATGTCATTAATCATTAAAATGTGATGAAGTTGGTTGCTTTTTAAAACAGGCAATTAATTTTATTTGTTTTTGGCGAAAACTCCAGGAAATTGGGTTTTAGATTGTATTGATGTGTACGACCTAAACACTGTTCTTTGACACTTAGTTTTTTAACGATGCTTTGATATTACCGATAATATTTTTATTTTAAGAATGTGGGAGTATGGAATTGAACATTAATACTCTGAGAACTATGGCTTAATTGTTGATGATTATAAAACTTAAAACCCAGACAAGCAAAGATGACATTTGAGGTTGGAAGAGTTGAGTTGGGTAATGGTGTTTAACGTCCAAGTTAACCATATTTCACTTATATCGATCCGTCGCCAGCTATAGGCGAATGTACAGAAGGTTCTTTATCGTACAAAGCCCACCTTTAGACGGGACCTTGTTTATTTTAAGTTTCCATCCGAAAGAACCATGACTTCCATTTCGTAATGCCGAGTGCTTGGTGAAAGAACAGTCACTTCCCATTTTCAAGTCTTGGGTCAGACCCGGCCGGAGTTAGAACCCACGACCTCCTACTTACGGAGCGAACACTCTACCAAATGAGCTACCGCAGTGGTTTGATGTAGAAAGACCTACATTAACTATGGTAATTTGTGTTATCGTTGTACCAGACGTAGTTTTGATAGCTCGATTCTATAGTTTTTTTATACAACTTTCTTGTTAATGTTTAATATCTAATATCAAAGCAATACCTTTTTGAGTACAATAAACTAGCGTGGCGGGTGTAGCTAGCTAAACAGAAGGTGCTCACCCTTCCGGAGCACACGGCCTTACTTCCCTGGTGGAAGTTCACGTGTCTAACCAAACTTGTCAATTTCAAAGTTTTATACTTTGCTTATGGATTGTGATTCGGACATGGATTACATGGATTTTAACCAACCATTATCATATAACCTGAGTACAAATGTACACGAATGATAGGGATTATACTAAATACACTGTCAAAAAAAACAAAATATACATTTGAACTATTCCGTTTGTTGTCAACCCTTTTTATCATGCTCTTACACGGGATTTTATCAATTTTGATAACATACATAACATTTAACCTATAACATAAGATTTAGTTTTATATTATAACTTAGATAACATTTCTCCAAAAGTCTAAATTACATATTATACCAATTTTAATTTACAGCTCTAGACGACCGTTTCTAAATACAATTTCTCATCAGTAGTGCTTGAACCAAAAATTTTGTCCCCAAGATGTTGAAAGATAACCAAAGGACCAAAATATTTTACCTAATTTAGCTATTTAAGGAAATACTTTGCATAAAGTATTACACCTTAGTTTTTGAGTATTTTCAGATTTTAAAAGTCTAATATTGGTTGTTATTTAACAATACAATTACCAAAACTTATTAGTACTTTAATGTCAGGTAATATTATTAGATCGTGTTTGTACAGGGCTGAATTGTCTATATAATACTATTACCGACTCGAACTAATTTCAGATTCCATGGTAATTACCAATGCATGCAAAAGCTCAATATTTTATTGCAAATTGAATATTAGGAACATGGTCCATCCATTTCGTTGTTTACGTATAAGAACCAGATTTTTTGTCATCATTGTAACATGAGATTCGGAACATACGGACAAATATTAGTTTTGTAAGGTAATACCTTAAGTATAATGAGGGTAAATTTACATATTAATTTATACTTGATAGACTGTCAGACAGATAGGACGGGCACCTGTCGTGTACCTGATCAGCAACATTGTTTATATTAAAATTGTATTTGTCTTTAAGAAAATCCGATATCTCGAACATTTCAGCATTATTACTTGATCGTAGTCAACACACCACAGCAAGCGAAATTAGAAACATTACGTTTGAGTAGGGGATGAGTGACAACAGCGAACAATGTGATACTTAACTCATAACGTGTGTGTGCAACAATGTGGAATATCATAATAAGACGTTTTTTTCATAAACGCGACGCTATTCTGAGACTGTGCAACGCAAATGTATTCAACCTTAGATAGTGAAACGAATAGTACACGGGAAGGTTATAATGGGCACAGGCAATATCCATTGATTACCACAAAACATCTAAGGGCACACCATATCATGAAATATGAATCAATACAATTCCCGATCCAAAATAAATGCACAATGGTATAGGTCATTGCATATCAATCCAATTCCTGACTAAAGAATTGTAACAAGCTAAGTCTGTGTATCTCATCTAAACCTTTTGAATTTGTACCTACCCAGCAATATAACGTCAGAATATAACATTTTTGCTGTTTACGTCAAAAGAGAAATTGTTGCATAACATCATTCAATGCGGGTACTTATGACGTCAGTTAGTGATATGATTTAGTGATATTCTGGGATAGACTGTGGAATGATTTTGTTATAAATTTTAAGCTGTAGTATAAAATACATTCGTACAGAAGGAGAACATTATCTTTATATACATAATTAAATATAAATAAGTAATGACTACAACATTCCAACCATGAGTTAATTGGCTCATTGATCAAAATTCAGCCAGGCACATGTTGCGGAAAAATGCATGAATGTCAAAAATCATTAAATCATTCTAAAAATCTACATCTGTCAATTGTAAATGAAGAAAATGATTTAATGGTCATTTATTGTGATACAAAACAACAAAAGCTTGAAACATGCTGCATCATTCGATGGTTTTTATCACGATATTATGGCCAGTTACTGGTAAAATGATTGATGACACCGGACCCAGGAGATTTTAACTTTATTTGAACAATATAGAGCTAGACATCTCTACAATACAGGCCTTTCGAAAGTTTAACACTGAGCATTAATAACATGAGTTGAAGCTCTTCTGCTGAGTGTCCGAGCTATGCATAGTTATTTGCCGAAAAGCTGCAGAGATATAGGTATCGTCTGTCAAGATTTAGCTAACGAGGAGCCGAGATTAGCTTCCAAATTTAACACTTATTCGTTAGCTTAGGGTTAAAATTTCGACATATCTGTACTGTATAAGTGTAAGAAGGATATTGTCAATAATACAACTGGTAGTTGCTCAAAGTAGTTATAGGATAATGCTAGATCTGTAAAAATTCTATAATCAATAATCATATCCCAGATTGACATCATATATTGTATATTATATTACAAGAATATTAAGGTTTTAATTAACTAACTTGAAATCCTGAAGGAGTACATATAGTGAGTTGTATTTCATGTTATATTCCTCTATTATCACATGTTAACATACGTATATCGTATACCTATATATATATATCTGACAGAGGCTAACAGTAACACGATGAATGTTAATCGGCCAGGGGATATGTTTTATGGTTGAAATAGAACATAACTGCTTTGTATTTTACAAAAGAGTTTTCAAATTATGTTTGTAGAATAACGTATTAGACGATTGTTGGCATTATAATTATGAAGCAGGACTAAGCTTGGGGTAATGCTGTAGTGATGTATCAAATATAATTTACTGTCAGAATTTCTGGTCCGGATCTTTTAACCTTGTGATAGAACGCTCGCTTTTCAACTGGGAAGACCGGGTGCGATCCTCAACTTTGGCACTCTCTGAGGATATGGCTTTGTTCAGGTGATTCCTCCCTCCTTTTACAGTTTATTGACCTGAAATGTCAATGTTTATTGACCTAAAACAATACACATAAATATATGTCCCTTTGAAATCTCAAGTATTCTTGTGTTGATGTAGCAGAATCTAATGAGTTGCAATAAATGCTTCGTTCGCATATTACAAACACTTAGCGCTTTTTTATATTGCTATTGTTGTAAAATGTTAACAACAATGACATTGCTGTTCTGTCGTAAATATTTTCTATTCAATATGCAAGGTAATATTATCCTAACATTAACACCATAGAACATGTCACATGCAATATTGCTTTTTAGACGTTTCAACTTTGTTGAACTTTGTAAACATTCAATTCAAAACAAATGTTATGGGATACATTCGAATTACAATTCTATATACATTTTCTATATTACTTCCTTTGTTCGGTTGAAGAAAAGCGTTTTATAATTACTGTTTTTTTGTTTTATGTGTTTTATTTTGATGAGTATTATATCATTTTATTTACAGCTGCATTTAAATTTCAAATCATGTTTAATCTCTAATTTATCTTCTTGGCTGTATTGAAACACAATATAGAATCATGCGCATACTAGTTTTGATATCGTATAGGGGTTGGTGTGGCAACTAGGCATCCCATTGTTTAAAACTCAGCGATAATTATATTATGTTGATGTCCGTTATTAATAAAATCCTGGTGTTAGTACAAATATAATGTCGGATTTTGAAGCGAATCAAGTTTCAAAGAACCCCTAACTGGTTATTATCCGTAATATTATGTTAGTTATTATAAACGGACACTTCAAATGTCTCTTGTTTATCCTTAATTATAACATGTCCTGCGTTTTCCTTCATATGGAATATGAAGGAAGCTAACCGTGGTATAACAAACGATATCCCATGGCTGTTCCGTTTTAATGACGTACTCTCTTACCCACCTTTTAAAGTCTTGCTATGTAACGCGAACAATGGTTGTGGCGTAATTTTCTTTCATTAAATCATTCAGTTCAATGGATGTAATCTCAATAGTCGAATTGTTTCAATGAAGACTCTTCGCCCCTCGTGTTTTATTCTTCTGCATATTATTCTACGATATACCATGGATAGATGTTGGTTTCCTTAATCATTTAACATTAAACATTAATTAACTTACTTACATAATTAAGTAACATTTTTATTAGTACTGGACCCTGTTTTACCACGATTCCTTAACTTTAATATTTTTTGATCTTCAAATTTTCAAATTTCCATCATAAGTTAAAAATTTCCTGAAATCACATGTCACATTGTTTCTATGTCTTGAAATATTCAAAGAAACTCTTAAACCAAGAAATTCGCCAAGCCATTTTGGCTTCATCTCTAAACAACCTATTATACGCATGAAGTGGGGAAAGGGCACATATGCAATTTTGACCTTTAAAAAGGAAATTTTCTGCAATGTCTAATAATGTTAATTGTTCTCAGATCAAATAAAGTTCTAATGTAAGTTAAGAAAATAATGTGGATCACATATCTTTAAACTGACAAAATGCTGATAAAATTTGTCCAAAATATTCAAGAATTAGATATATGTTCGCAAGCTATAGAAAGAATGGATGACAGGTTTTGTACCAGCAAGCGAGTCTAAACGCCTTATATATTGTACCAATTGTTGCTAAATCTTCGTTAAACCAAATCGTTAGTGAAAATTTAAAATGTTATTGAAATTAAAAGTATTTGAAATGAAAATTAAGTTATGACTTTAACTGCTTCTACTTGTGTGCAATAATTTTTGAACAAAAATTCACACATTTTCTAAACTTTCGCTAATCAACTGATTTAGCTAACGGATTTTGACCAACTGGGCTAGATGGTTATTATTGGTTTGTAGAAGAATAGATAAATGATTGAGTCATCAATATTTTGTTTACTGTTATATGAAACAAAAAAGGTTATGATTTATTCTATATAATGTCTGAGATTGAAGAATTAATGGTGTAAATGAAAATCGACTATCATAAATATAGACTAAAATGTGTGTACATTAGCACCGAGAAGGGTTGTCTAGACAAAATACAAAAACTATGTTACAATATAACTTAACATAATATAGATATTATACTTAATTATGACTATTTATGTATGTGTTTGGAGACACGGCTCTCTTGAAAAAAACGGCGTGAAATTAAATAATATTTCGTTTTATTAATAATAAATAATGTGTCTTCAAGACTTTTATTTGGCCCCAGAAAATAGGAAATTTACATGTCTACTTCCTTCTTTTCTCGACCCCCTTTTTGCAGAAACGGCTGTCTAGTCCTGTTAAATTAAAACTGGCATCATATGTAATTTATTCTTCTATCAGTGTTGTCATTGTCATATAAATTGTAAATTTTACAATGATGGTTTACAAGTTAATTCGTCCTATAAGCAAAGTGGTAGGAAATGTGGCCATTGTCATCTATAGGTCCGTTCAAAAAGTAACGTCACCCCTAAATTTCCAAAAAGAAACGCCACCCCACTTGATTCTGTAAATAAGAAGACGTAAAGAGTTAAGATGGCTTATTGAATAAAAAAAAATTATACATTAAAACTACATAATTTAGAATTAATATTTAGTTGATGCTTCTGTTGCTTTGATTACGATCATTATTTGTTTCGTATACTCTTAAACAGTTCATTGCACTTTGCTTTTGTTATCTGATACCAGCGACTTTGCATGAATTTCCAACACTTTTATATTCAGTTTCAGTGTAATTTGTGTTGTCGATTTCATAATGTTGACTTGATCTATATAATGTTTGTTTATTACGACATTTACATATATATCATATCTATCACCAAACTGACATTGATGTGAAATCAAGTATCATCAAAGTAGTATCAACTCATCCTAAAAATATAAACAATTTTCACATTTTCTCTATAACCTTGACACTGCTCAGATAAAGTTGTTTTTAAACATACCATGATACAGTAACTCAATAGGATTCGAAATTGATTTTCAAAAGAGCAAGATGTGTTTGTGTAACAGAGTGGAATGGAGAGCTTTGAAGCTGATTTTCCAATAGTGTTAGGGAAAGTAGTAACAATAACATATATAATCAATTGTGTATAAATAACTCTAAAATGTATAAACTAATATTTTTTTATCTTAATGATTTATTTACGGACGGAGTTTGATTTATAGTCCATTTCAATGTTTTGATTATTTGCCCATGTTTCCGGAATACACGTTTTATAAAAATGTGCTACAGCAAACTACATAATATAAAAGAATTATAAAAATAAATAAACACAACGTTTATTTATTTATTTGATTGTGTTACATATTATACCAGTGTTAACCTTACAGCACTAGAACGTCGTTTAGAAATACAATTACTTGTTAGTAGTGCTCGGACCAAAATTGTGTAACCAAAAATTTTAAAGGGGTTGGAAAAATATCGAAAGGACCGAAATATATGTAACCAAAATAAGCTACTGAAATACTTTGCATGAGGGAGAATGCCTTAGTTTTTTAAGATTTTCAGATTTTATCTAGCAGAAAATTTAGACAATAGAATAATTCCGAATATACTGAGTATTGTCTTCTGAGTGTATGATATTTTCGGGAGTGCTTAGTCCAACAACAGAGATTCCGATCCAGTAGTTTAAATTATATATAATAAATTATGAGGTCCCTGAAAAAAGTCAAGTAGGATGAGAACAGAATATTATAACTGACTATATATATATCTTCCTACTTTTATTAAATACTGAACATACTTTGTATTTGTATAACTAAGCCTAGTGAACATGTTTAAATGTCTTGTATTACATATTATACCAGTTTTAATTTTACAACACTAGGTGGCCATTTCGGGATAGAATTCCTCATCAGTAGTGCTTGGTCCAAAATTATGAAATCAAAACAGTTTTCAAGATGTTATAAGATAACCAAAAGGACCAAAATATAGCTAAGGTATTCGTTAATCGCCTGGTGGCAATATGTTGCAGTAACTTTGGTTAACATAATATGCATGCAGTCTATGGCCTATGAGACAACAAAAATACCATACAAAACAGGAAATAGATATGTTTAAAAATCTCCAAGGGCAATCAAATTAAAATACTTTACTTAAGAAGAACCCACGCAGATTTACTAAATAAAATGATTGTTATAATTATGTTCTATATAGTTAAGACACAGAGGTATTTCTATAACAGGGTGTATTTAATTAATTAGTACTCAAACGCATTAGTTAAGTTTTTGAACGTTAATATGTTGAAAATGAAAGCATACAAAGTTTAAATAAACAAAGGTGGTCATGCTGAGAATAATGAGAACAATGTATATTCCCACTGTAGAATACATGATATACTGTTGCGAAGGGAAATTGTTTGTTCAAGGTTGTCAATGTTATAAATCACATTATATGTTTCCTTTCGACATTACGATATTACAAAACTAATAGAATTACATCCCGTATATTACATAATACGAAATTAGCAGAAATTATGTTTGTTAAAATAATTACATTGTTATTATTTGCTTGTAACACACAGAAACAATTTAATCAAACACACGACTATCACATGCATCATTTTGGAATAATCTGACCTTTTACAACCATAATTATATAAATGTGATGATTTATGGGTCTTTGTGATAATTAGTTCATTTTGTAGTGGTAATCAACGTAGTGTTTTTATCAGATGATTGATACGAAATTTGTACTTTATCAAGGAAAAATCTATTTAATATAATTATGTGATGGAAATACTGTATATTATTTTTCTTCGTGTTATTTTTTCTTGAAGACACGATTTGGTTACATTGTGTTTTAGAAATATAATAATATTTCAATTAAATCAGAGCTTTATTTCAAATTTATTTTTTGTGGCTCAGTGTTACATATACACACACATACAGTATATACATTACATTATATCCGTAGATACAAAATATAAAGAATAATAATACTATGCAGGTAAAAAGACATAAATATTTATATTATACTTAACATTAATTGATTTACTTTACATGCCCTAGTTTCACAATCATTTTCGTCAACTGGAATCCGGCAAATGTAAAATCTAAATAATCGTCATAGTTTTCAAGACATTTATAACTTAGAATGTCGTCCGGATGATTATTCTAAGCTCATAACGCCTTTATTTTGAATGTTTAACGTTTATGTTACAGATATCTAACAAAACATACAATTGGCAACAGCCAATGTAACCAAAAAAAAAAAAGTAAACGTAAATGATGCTTGAAACAGCAAAAATAGACAACTTTTGACAAATACCGCCACCAGCTATGTAAAATATATTTGTGGCAAAAACCATTGATATTGAAAAGATATACAATTGATAGATATCTAACAAAACATACAATTGGCAACAGCCAATGTAACCAAAAAAAAAAAAAAAAAAAAAAAAAGTAAACGTAAACGTAAATGATGCTTGAAACAGCAAAAATAGACAACTTTTGACAAATACCGCCACCAGCCATGTAAAATATATTTGTGGCAAAAACCATTGATATTGAAAAGATATACAATTGATAGATATCTAACAAAACATACAATTGGCAACAGCCAATGTAACCAAAAAAAAAAAAAAAAGGTAAACGTAAATGATGCTTGAAACAGCAAAAATAGAAAATAGACAACTTTTGACAAATACCGCCACCAGCTATGTAAAATATATTTGTGGCAAAAACCATTGATATTGAAAAGATATACAATTGATAGATATCTAACAAAACATACAATTGGCAACAGCCAATGTAACCAAAAAAAAAAAAAAAAAAAAGGTAAACGTAAATGATGCTTGAAACAGCAAAAATAGAAAATAGACAACCTTTGACAAATACCGCCACCAGCTATGTAAAATATATTTGTGGCAAAAACCATTGATATTGAAAAGATATACAATTGATAGATATCTAACAAAACATACAATTGGCAACAGCCAATGTAACCAAAAAAAAAAAAAGGTAAACGTAAATGATGCTTGAAACAGCAAAAATAGACAACTTTTGACAAATACCGCCACCAGCCATGTAAAATATATTTGTGGCAAAAACCATTGATATTGAAAAGATATACAATTGATAGATATCTAACAAAACATACAATTGGCAACAGCCAATGTAACAAAAAAAAGTAAACGTAAATGATGCTTGAAACAGCAAAAATAGACAACTTTTGACAAATACCGCCACCAGCTATGTTAAATATATTTGTGACAAAAACCATTGATATTGAAAAGATATACAATTGAATTTAAAATAGTTTTTTTTACCAAACATTATTATGAATCAACAATTCGTGCACGTGTAAGTCAAAACCAAAATGTTTTACATGTTTAGCATTGACGTTTGTATTTACTTACAGGAGAAATGTCAATTGATCTAGCAGAAAGAACGACTAAAGACAATATTATCTCCCTTGATACAAATCGAATACAAAAAGAGCTACCCTTGTCTGAAAAATTTTCAGAGATAAAGAACATTGGATAATTTTGCTATATACTACAAATGTTATTATAATACAGCTTTGGAAGTAGAACATGGACGTTTTACCGGAATTTTTTTTTTAAATATGCTTACCATGTATGAGTTTTTGTGTCAGTTCTAATGATAAAATAAATTTCATTCCAAAATAATGTTTATCAATAATACGGAATTAAAATCACTATGAAACAATTATTTATTATAATACCAATGTTCACAGAGGGCGCGGTGGCCTAATGGATAAGACGTCAGTCTTCAAATCCAAGGTCTCTCACCGCTGTGAGTTCGAGTCCCGCTCGGACCACATGTGGGAAAGTGAATTTTCCTTTCCGTTGGCCTTTACTGATTCACCTGGTATCAGTATAATGGACTGGGGGAGTGGTACGTTTGTCTGCGGCGTACTGACTCTGTGAGCTAGCACGGTAAAGTCGCCCAGAGTGCGCGCTAGTACAAGGCAGACCATACAACACACTCGCACTTCACATGCATACACAAAATTGTTATAGATTAATCCATATAGATTAATTAAATAGTTCTCGTCGCGAATAGCTGAAAAATTGCTGATGCGACGTTAAGCAACATTCAACCAACCAACCAACCAATGTTCACCTTTACTGTGAATAATCACAAAAAGTACATGTCATACAAGTTTTAATGTTAAAGCATTAGACGACCGTTTTGGAATACAATTCCTTATCAGTAGGGTTTGGACCATATTGTAAAACAAATTTTTTTCCCAAGATGTTGTAAATATATCCAAATGACCTAATGTATTTTACCAAATTAAGCTAAGGAAAAACTTTGCATGAGGGAGTATACCTTAGTTTTCGAAGACTTTTAGATATTAACTAGCAGCAAATCTAGACAAAAGTATATTCTTGACAATAATACACAATTATAGCATACTGAATCTTCGGGGAAGCATCAACCAGCAGAGATACCAGTTCAGCGCTTTCGATAATATATCAGTTTTAATTTTACAGCACTAGACGGTTGTTTCGGAATACAATTCCACATAGAATCTCAGATCTTATAGAAAATCCAAACAACCAGATAAGTTAAAACGTCTGAACAATTATTCCAATATTCAAATTACTTCTTTGACGATCTAACAAGTTAATAAAACAGGTAGAATTTTGTTAATTTAGAACATCCGGAACGATCGAACAATTACTGCACCGGTAATGTTGGAATTGCATGTTAGACAATCATCAATATTATTATAAGCATGTGTTTTACAAATCAGTGTAAAGAAAGCTTTATAGTTAAATAGTATGTTTTTAACATATTTTGGACATCAAATACAAGTCTATAACAACATCGAGGAAACAATAATATTACTACTAAGTAGTACTACCATTTCTACTACTTTTACAAATAATACTAATCAAGCGATAGAAAAATCCGTGTGTCTCTTAACTGAAAAGTACATATATTACAAGTAAAGCTTAATTTTTCATTGTTCATTGTTATAACAACAAATGGGTAAATTACACGAATGGCAATAAAATATTTATTAAGTTCATCGTTCTCGTAATTAGGTAATTAGGTTAGTTATTTAATACTTGAGAAGTCTAGCTTTGGATGTGGATTCTTCGTAGTAAAAGTTTCTTTAGTTTAGGAATTTTGTAATATGTAATTACGATTTCATTATCTATGTGCAAATGATAATGGTACCCAATGGGTTTAAAAAAATGAAGAGTGTAAACAAACAGCTTTCTCATCCCTTATATCAATGTTAATCATTAAGGTCAACATGCTTAGGGTTCATCATTGGAACCAACATATATTAATAGTTCTTTAAATCCAACTTTAAGTTACAATAGTAATATAAGGTATATTGGTACATCTTATTTATTTTTAGGACAAAAACTACCTTATACTTTCTATAAACAACTCTCAAAATTTACAAAAGAGCAAATATTTGCTATCACTTTTCAGCGTCTTCGTCAGTGACAGAGTCGATTTAAAATTCATTGGACAAACTCAAACTTAATTATGATGCATACTTACAGGCCAGCTATCTGTTGGTATTGACCACCCTGTGGTTGCATATACATGTATTAATACTAAATGTTAATTGTCAGTTTATATGTCGAATAATTTTGATAATACTTTGCCATACTTTATTATTAAATTCAATTATGCATGGTATTGGACAACTTCGTTATTCGAGTAAATTATTCGACAGCCTTAATAGTTCAAATGCATGTTATAAAACTCATTTATTAGGAACTGTTGAGAAGTAGATTTTCGTCAATGGTTCAATACTATTCAGTGATAGTAAAGTTTGCAACCAGCGGTTACATAAACAGCAGGCAATAGGACTTAATTTGGTATATGATATATGCTATTGTATAACTGAACCATCAGACATCGGGCACCTGTACCATTTACGGAAATTACATTTTATTGATATTTCTTCAATCAAATACGAATGACACGAGAAGGTGACGAGTAGTTCTATAATTAAACACATTAAATGTGTTAAAGAAAGTACGGTTGAACTGTAAGGTTTATATTGTTAAGCATGATATGCAGATTACTTGAACTGCCTCTGAGACCAATGTTGTGATTTGTAATCTCGTCTCTAGAGATATAGAAATATCGAGACTACACTCTGTATAGCTGTCTGAATACCAATGGCAATACATTTGCGTGTATTTACACATCGTAATGGTATTTACTATTGATCCGGCTTACTGCATTATATAACTCTATTCTATTTCCTAGAAACAAATGGCTTTTGAACCACTTTAAACCCAATATAAAGTGACTAAAGGCATTATTATTATATAATTGTATTTGCACGTCTTCACGCTGATGGCTGTTTACACTTAGAGCCATATGGATTGACATGTAAATATTTAAACAGCCATTTAGATTTGAACTCTTCACAAAATAATTTGTAAGTCCAGCCTCTGTCCGTCATTGTTAATATTTAATGGTATGGAATCAATAGGCCTGTCAAATGTTAAGTAGAGTTAATTAATTCTGATAATATAAAGCAGTGCTAAAACATAACATAAGGAAATATATATATATAATTATAATATATATTAACAATGTTGATGACAGTGCCGCGCCGCGCACCTGCTGTTACCTCTGTCATTAATATTCTCCACATTATTTGTTAATTTGTGTTTGTATCTTTGGCCTTTATAAACAGTAGCTACTCATTTACAATAGAATAAGAATGACAGGCTACATTTTATAACATTGAATGTACAGCGGATGTTTAGAGTAAATTTGCTTGATATTCAATTGCTTAGTATTCATATCTACTAGGATCCTTTTTTTATTTTATCCGGTGTTCTTACAATTAGTACCCTGGATATATTCGTCATGCAAAATTAAGGCATTTCTACAGAGATCAATTTAAAAAGAAAATTTCAAGCATGTTTTCTCCCTTCCGTTAGTTACTTTTGTCATCAGTTGATAAAATATAATATGTTATTTTGCCTTTAATAAATTTCGGGGTACATACTTCGTTGATTGATCATTTCCTGTCCTGTTCGCCATATTATAGCAGTTGATGTCAACTGAGCATTTTTGCAACAATTTTTTACGTTATATCTCTTAATAATCTTTTGGGAAATAAGATATTGTTATCTATCCTAGTGAGCTTGAAATAAACGATGCGACTAATCATTCAGGTTTTGTTTCATATTTGAACTTTTTATTTTGTCACTCGTGAAAGGCTACATTTAAAGATACCGTATATGACAAACGTATTGATTTTAATTTTCAATTGTGAATTTTCTTTTTATGTAGTAATATATCCGCCTCTCCTGCTGCTTATAAAAGTGTATTTGTTTTACAGTTAATACGCTATGGTAGAGATTATTCCCAATACGTGGATTTTATGCAACGAAGCATGCCTCTTTTAAATAAAAAGTTCAATCTAGGAGATTGCAAGTCTAAGCTTATCAATGTCATCAAAAGTTTCATGGCAATCACAACATTATTGCTATTAGGTATGATGCATAAACATGATCACAGATATATTTGACGTCCAATAGATCCATGTCCTTGTACATGTCATTCTTAATTTCAAACATAGAGGGTAAAACAAACTAAACAGGATGTGTTTCCATTCTGGAACACCCGGTCTCACTTCTTTGGTGGAAATTAAGCAGTTATATTGTTGCATGGAAAAGGAAAGTTTTCAATAGAAAAATTGAAGTAATCACGGTTGTCATACAACTTCAACCTGATTATCTTAAAAACTAATAAACTTGTTCACATTTTAAATTTCCCAAATAATGAATTAAGGAATGATTATAAAATATATAACGCAATGTTGATTTGCATAATTTATATACAAAACCAAAGTTTGCTTCATAGCGCAATGCATTACTTAATTCATTATTTGGGAAATTTGAAATGTGAACAAGTTTATTAGTTTTAGGATAATCCGGAATAAAGACATGCGCTCTGTTAGGTCACATAACTATTGTAATATGTAGTACAAAAATGAGTTTGTTTATAACTAAAACGAAAATCTCGGTAATGTATCTCAGTAATTGTGATGCCGATATCAGTTATTAGACATGACATGATGCATCTCTAAATGTATCAACACAAAAATAACTACTGACTTTGAAATATTGGTTAAAATTCAGACAATAGTATAAAAATAACTTCTGTGTATAAAGTAAACGGTAATCAATGTCCCTGAAGAAAGCATGTCATTATGTCGATAATTTTAGGATACGAAGTGACAATTTGAAAATGATCTATTAAAATGCTTTAAAAGTTTTTATGCTTAACTTCCGTCTTTTTATTACCAATGCACTTAACAATTGGTGCTTGTCACGAATATTTCCATCATCACAAATTTCCAGCGATGTGTTTATATTTTCTTTATGAGAATATAATCCTAAAGCTAGATCACTCATTAGGATTACTGTTTTCTTCATTATTCTTTTTTGCAGGTGGTCTGTAACGTTTGTAAATGGTAAAGAATATTTTATAGTATTTACTTAGAAAATGATTATTCTGAAACAATGACCACAACGCATAGTACTTCCTACTGTGAAGTATAAAAAACAAAAGTATTACTTATTGCTTTCAATGTGTCTTTATTCTTTTTAACCAACCAAAAAGTTTTTCTGTTTATTATGATTTGAACATCAAATGTCCTTGTAAATAGTTGGAGCATCCGGTCACCGGTGGATGTTAACTTTTTTTAATTTTCTGGTTTCAAAGGCTTTTGCTTGCTTGGGGATTGTCATTTGGACATTGATAGGTATGTTTGTTATTGAATGGTATGTTTGTTTGGTTTTACAAAACAATATTGAAGACGGAATTATAAAGACAGAGGATAAGGATAAGTACTCGAATTGCAGTTTATTTATATGTATTCCTGAAAATTTGAGTTTCACCGATTATGAACATTTTACTACTAAGGGTAATATATCCAAAACAAACATACCAATGCATGTCCAAGCCACAATTCAAAGGCAAAGTAAAACTTTGAAGCTGGCAACCCAGGTTACACACGTGAACTCCCACAAGGGAATGGTTGTTCTGGAAGGTAAAGAGTCTCCAGTTTAGCTAGCTACATCCGCTACGCGTGTAACTATTAAAACTAGGAATGAAAAGAGCATGTGATATAAAACATAAAACCAAGCTAACCAAAAACAAACATACTAATCCATGTCCGAATCATAACCCAGAAGCAAAATAAAAACTTTGGAACTGAAAAGTTAAGTTAGACACATGAACTTTCACTAGGGAAGTGAGGCCGGGTGCTCCGGAAGAGTTTACGTGCTTACGTTAAGCTACGTGTGTAATAATTATAATTGGGAATGAACGGAACATGTGAAATAAAACGGTGGGACGTAAATTATATCCAGAGTGTTATATTAAAAGCTACAACACTAAAATATAAAATCAGCAGAGATTTATAGAACTGATTAGTTTTAATAGATTTTGTCTTGATAGATAACAAAGTTTTACAAGTTTATTTCTTCTAATATAAAACTATAAAATGTCGTTAATTTTAACAATGATATCTCGGTATTTTATACTTTCCCAAAGGAATCTAATATTGATATTTTGTAAGATATTAAAAACACAATGTAACCTATATTAGACAATGATAGATGATATAAATATCCCGAGGAATGTTCATCTTACTAAACATTGAAACATATTCTTATAGAATGTTCTGAAATCAAAAATAGAGAATGGTGCTTTAGACCTACTTGTTCAATACATCTATAATAACACATATTGCTCCAGTGTGGTAGCGAAGAAAAACAGATTAAACCTTTTCATTTCCTTTACTGATGAGATTTAAAAAAGATAGTTTCTCATGATCACAGACGTTTTAGTAATAAAATACAATATAATTGTATATCTAACTGTTAATCATTATTGATAGATAAATATACTATAGATATTTCCAACTTCATTGAAAATCTCAACTGAGTAGATGATTGTAACAAGGCATTTAGCCACTATTGTTAATAAAGTTCACAGATTACGTAATAGAAATCGATATCTGTAGCGTGATATAATTGAGTATTTTGATGTTTTTGTAGAGTACGTTTTTATGTATTATGCAAATTTTACTATTGTTTGTTCTTTTATATTGCATTTATGTTGGTTATCAGCATCAATGGTGACAAATTTAGTCCGACATTATATTTACTGCTGTAAACATAGCATCTGAAATCTAGTTTGGAGCTTGTTACATTTATACTGTAACCACACCAATGGATATCAGCTTCAACTGCCCATATTTGGGAGTTTTAAGTTTATAATCAGTGGTTGCTTTGTGAGATTGTGCTCTTTTTTTCTAATCTGGTAAGGCTTGTCTGTTTACAATTGACACGATGTTATGTCCTTGACCTCTATGTCTATAGATTTTTCTCTTTTAGAAAATGTACATTTGAAATGTTTTGTCGTGATTGAAGTGGTTTTGTTTTTATTTCCTAAGATGCTTTTTGGGGACGATTCTTATAAAATGTTTATGTGATTTAATAATTAAGTTATTTCACAGAACGGTACTTCTTAAGGGCAATTTGTTCTAATTTTTGATGTCACAATGTAATAATTAAATTAGTTATCAATAATTTTATCTAGAAACATTTGATTTCAAACAATTCAGTTGCTTAATTGCAGACATAATCAAGTAATGATACATTAGTGTATCCACTGTTTCTTAATTAAAATCTCGATGATTCTGCAGGTACTTTCTATAACATTTACACATTTTTCTCTAGAAAGCCATTTGATTCCCCTGTGATTAGATCTATTGCCTTTAATATATATATATATATATTAAAGGCAATAGATCTAATCACAGGGGAATATATATATATATATATATATATATATATATATATATATATATATATATATATGTTTGTATCGATTATTAAATTGATTAGTCTAACATACATATATGTAGACTTTGTTTTTATCTTACTTTACTTTAACATCAGAAAAGTTACATTTAGGAAAACAAATAGAGAATTCCACATAATGTTTCACCCTATTCTTCATAATTGTGTAAAGAAATAATCAGCTTTATACGAGGGGAAGTAGAACTGTGATTCTATGGCAGTTCTGTCTTATCATTATCAGAAATTCAAGAAAACAACTTACATCATTGTATATAGTTGGAAATGTTTTTATATAAGTACCACGATTCAATTGCAATACAAGGCGGCCAGAGATTTTAAAGTCTTGTATATGTGAATGCATTGTGCAGTTCTGTGATTTTTAAATACATCTGTAAAGAAAGTTTTCCTAATAATGTTTTCAATATTCATGTATAATATAGTTCGAAATGATAACAAATTATATTTTTATTAATCATTATCCTATGTTTCTTTATTTCTGTCATTGTAACAATAAAGTTATACAACTCTCTCCAGTTACACTTTAGTACAATTATTCAGGAATTTACAACATTGTTTGCAATAATGAAACAGCTTTTTCTAAGAGTTATTAAAATATTGACTTGTCAATAAGGTGATTCAGATGTTTTGTTTTTTTAAATGCACGTTGTGCAAATGTACACATTAATTTGTTTTAGATATTTACATGTGCTTTATCACACGCTCAATACCGTATCATTACATTTGTATATAAGGCATACCATCCCTTATGTTTCAGGGTAACAATAAATCCGAATGAATGTATTTTGACTCAATCAGTTGTTGAAATCTCCAATGATTATTAAATGAGTCGATTCTTGTGATGAAAAACAACGTTTAATTTGAACGCGTACTAGATAGTACTTTATAATCTGTTGAACAATTATTTGAAGCTTTTAGAATATGGTGTTTCAGGACTAGAACTTCCTTTCTGTACAGACTTTAAATCACGTACAATGTTTGTGTAGACAGTTATGAAACTATCATTTGTTTTATTTAATAGTTACATATCATACTAAAGAATATTGTGATATCGATTGTAACGTGACAAGTTATCGATAAAGTTTTTAAGCTATACGATATGCTTGAAATTTTAAGTTTCTAAAACAAATCACTTTTTACATGTAAAGGTACTAATGGTTTATAGTATAATTTCTGACTTAACAACATTTGACGTTGACATTAATCATTCTGTTCATTAACTTTGTGTTGCATAAATAATACATATTTTGTTTCTAAATTGTGAGGGTTTTTCTATTATCATTGATTCCTATAAGTGTTATGCTTGTCTTGTTAAGATTTTTCACTGATTTTTTAATGTTATGTTTTGCTTTTAATGTTGCTAGGTAAATGTTTCAGTTACTATCTACTTCGATTCTATGATATTGATAATAACGTTTATTGTCTTTGTTTTGATTTTAGTTGCATTTTGATGGTAACTAACAATGGGGTTTTTCCATTTGCTTTTTAAGAGCTCCGAGGGTAATTTTACCAAAACGCCTTAGTTATTCTTGTGATTTAAATAGGTTGTTATGTAAACTAATCGTTCATTTAAGATGTGAAAACTTAAAAAAAATTCTACGAAAACTAACTCTATTTTGAAATTTTGATATTTCTCTACATTACCCCAAAGTAGTTAGTATCTTTCTTGCATTTAAGGCATGCTGCTACAACTCGAATATACTCCGTTATAACTGTTTCAAAATTCATAAGCATATTTCTCTCATTGATAATTATACAAATTACCAATTGGACATTTGATATTTTGTACTGAATGAAACCAATATATAACCTTTACAGTAAAATGTTGTTACTTGCTTGATTTAGTTACTAAATTCTTTGACAAATTACTCATAATAATATTGAGTGTTCTATTATGGATATTGAGATATAGCTATATTTGTTTGGTGGAATGATGGATTGTTTCTGGTCATATGAAATCTACAACCATATTAATAATAACACTTTCTTCGTAGTGGTTTAGTGCATTATATATCCAATGTTTAACCAAAAAATACAACTGTATGTCCTTACGTTATTCCAGAAACAATATGAGTTGTATGAAATGATTTAACAATCAACAAGTTTGTTCGTGTTAAAAATTTATAATCAATTTTTTAACATCTTTGCAGTATTTTATTCAACTTACGTTTCATAACAACGATAGAAAAAGTGGTGATGACATAAACTGTATATTGTTCAAAATGTTATAGGAGTCACTGATTCTTTGAGTTTTTTTTAAATAACACCCATGTACGTTTTAGTGGTTTTATACTTGTTCTTCTTAATTTTTAACGCTCGTACTTTTTGTATTACTGTTTATAAATTAACTGGTTTTGTTGAGGGGTTGATTACATATTTAAATGACTAAAGCATTCGAACAAAATCTGCAGTTCTCAATAGACAAATACACCAGTCTATGATCAAATCGCAATTAATATCTTGGAATATTTAGTGACATGCGCTTTCCTTTATTTAAAATGTTTCTTTTATTTCCTTCTCTTTCTCGGTTGACCTTTTATATCAACACACTGTTATTAATTTTGTTATTAATATTGTTCATAAGATTTTGGGGTTCTTAAATTTTAAGCATTCTCAAAAACCCAGTTATGCTTAATCGTTTTAAAGCATTGCCTTAAGTGGTTGCAAAATATATTTTGGTATTACAATTTTTCTCATTTCAACATCTTAAAAAATATTTGGATTTCCACAATTTTTATTCGAATATTACTAATGATGAATTTTATTGCGAAACAGCCGTTTCGTGCTGTAAAATAAGACAGGTAAATTATAATTACAATGTAAGTTTTCTAATTTTTTTATTTAAATCATAGGAACGATATACCATGTTATTTCATGTATTTTTTTTTACTTCTCAGTATATAAGTTTTTCATACATTTTGTTGTTGTGACGACGTAATCTTCAATGGTTATGCCATGAAATTATTCAAATGACTGAAAATGATGTTGCAAATAAATACATTTGCATGTTTGAGTATTTTCGTTTTTTCTTAATCCAAAGCAAATTTTGATGCTTTTAGCAACACATTGTTAGAAGGGCTTCTTTGCATCAATCGCGTATGATGCTCAGTTATATCGACAGTTGTGATTTAAAGGAGTAAATAGTTCTACTGAAACATGCCTGTTAAACCTCTTAATCATAAAGCTTGACTGTGCTATAAAAAATCTCATAATAAATTATACCATTTGCTGCTACCATAACAATATGCTAGTAATGTTTAATTTATCTTAAAGTAAACGGTCTATAGACATATTTAGCTGTTGGTATAGAGACCAGTATAATTGTACTCTGCTGTGTGTAATTGCCTTCTGGACTTGTTGAATTAATAGGTGATCCAGCTACAAATAATCTGTTTTAATATCACTAACAGTAAGATATTGTCAGCTTAGTAATGTCATAACAATACTTTAATTTATTAAACCAAATGATTAATTGTTTAAACGAATGGAAATATCCAGAGAAAAAATCTGTCGGAAAAATATCGAACTTTAAGGTGTTACAAAAGCCCACTGTAGGATAGGACATATAAACAACTGTTGTTTAGTCAATATGTTAAAGACCAACATTACATTCATAACCATCATCATTTTTTCCATTTTGACTGTTTCTGTTGGATTGTGGTTTGAACATGAATAAGTACCTTTGTTTTTGATGATTAAAACCAACGTCTTTTTCCCATTATCGCCTAGTACAATCATTTAATACTTTTAATACAGAACTCACAATACATTCGTTAATTGAAACTAATATTGTAATATAATAATTTTGGTTGAATTCGATTTATTTAATTATATACAAATCAATAATGTGATTGAGATTCTTCGTTAATACTAAGACATACTGTGCAAAGGTATAAATTCTTTTGTTTTTCGTCAGACGCTCAGAAGAATGGTATTACCAAAATGGATTATAATGTATTTTCCGACTGTTTTAGGATATAAATCGGACTGAGGTATCGTTGTTTTTATGTTTTAACCCTGCTTCCTCCAGTGGAACTGGAACTATCAATGCATTTAAAATCCGACGATTCATGTGGCAAATAACGGTGTTTTGAGTTGATTTTTATAAATGTATTAAGTATGTCAGTTTTTCATCTTTATCTTATAAACAAATCTCTTGATGTTTTAGTGACATGGTGTTTTAGGAGCTTCCTATTGCTTTAAGAGAGTAGACCTTCCTTTCTGTATATGTTTTAAATCACACAAGATGATTTTATGTGACAACATCGTTTACCTTAACAGTTTTCAATTTGACATTGCCATTATGATTGTATTTGATTTAATGTGTTTTAGTTTCGATGGAATCATTATCAGTGATAGATAACTTGTTTGAAAATGTAGGTAACGGGCGTTAGTGTACTTCCAAATAAATCGTGTTTGATTTTGTGTTGATTACACTTTACTATCAAAACATAACTGTTCTTGTCGAACGTTCGTGTTGACCTTTAGTTACTAAGTAATAAAAACAGTGTTTATATACTTAAACTATGCAATTAAAGATAACATTGACTGTTAATAAAAGTTTACTTGTGAGATTCCAAGGTGATGCTTTGAATACCATACATACACTTTAAGATGATATTGATATAAAAACAAACATTAATCAATGCCCGAATCACAATCCAGAAGCAAAGTAAAAACTTTCAAACTGACAAGTTAGTGCAAATACGTGAACTTCCATCAGGGAAGTGAGGCCGGGTGCTCCGGAAGGGCAAGCACCTCCTATTTAGGTAGCTACATCGTCACGTAGGATGTTTGAGCATTTACAAACTTACACTACAGATGGTTACTGTCATTGGTTTAATATCCCCCAAGTGCTCCTTTTATCGTATTTTGGTATTTAGAGCACTTTACACTTATAACTTGAACCTTTCTACTCATGTATGCAATCTAATTTCTCAGTTGTGTTTTAAATTTTTGATATAACTACAACTAAGATATTCTATATCACTGACAGTGGACAATTATTTGTTTGATGTCCAAAGCCCTAAAATATTTTAGGTTATTAACTATATAAAATACGTGTATTGTTTTATCATATGGTTACACTACTATCAAAAAGAAATTCATGATCAACCTCAAACTTAGATGTTACATTTAAATTACACTTAAGGTAAAACTATACATATTTCATTCAAACCTAGAATTTCTAAATCGATTTTTTCTGGCACCATGTAGCGCGAATGTACTCAATCATGATTTTCATTAACTATATTCATACATGATTAAGTTGAATTCTGTTTTACAAAGGATTTAAGTTTTTTTCTAAAGCAATTTGAGATTTATTTGCTGGGTTAATGTTCATGGTTAATTTGATTAAATTTTGTTTACAAGCGATTCAATTTGTTCTGCTTGGTCACAGGATTTACGAAAATTGAGGAAAAAATTAATTAAATGTTTGACTGAAATCCTGAACAATAATTGATTAGCTTATAAAATAAATGTGTTAATATTACAGCCATATGCTTAATCAATCTCCTTTTATTGAAATTGTAATTTTGTTATAGTGAAGTCTTCAATCATAACGTCTGTAAAATGAATTATTATTCAACACATTATACGTGTTCTGTTGGGGTTGGTTGTTCGAAGCTACCTGAACATAAAAAGTCTGTTGTTGAACATTAAACAAATTGTTGACTGCAAGCTAAAAGTTATTGTTAATTATAAATGCTTGCCCAGTTAAAAAACTAATCAATCAAAAACAAGCATGCTATTCCATGTACAAATCACAATCCTGAAGAAAAGTTAAAAGTTTGGAACTGACAAGCCAGGTTACACACGTGAACTTCCACCAGGGAAGTGAGGCCGGGTGCTCCGGAAGTATAAGCACCTCCTGTTTAGCTAGCTCGTACATCCGCCACGTGTGTAACCAAAATTGTGTGCAAGGAACAAGGAACTATGGGACGCCAAATATATCTAGGATAATCTTGGACATAGTGACATCAAACTTATCAACAATACTGTGATGACGGCCAAAATATTTATTTCAATAAATTTGTACCTGTCACGGATCGATCAAGATTAATATTCCTTTTTGCAGTTATGCCCCCTGATTTTTTATTATATTTATCCATTCACAATGTATAAAATATTGATCTGAGTCGAGAAATATGTTTGTGATCTTCTCATTTGTGTGTTTAGTGTGGAATTGAAGACATTCTTTGTTTTTATTTAATTGAAACTGAAAAGAACCAGCAGTAATGCATTTTTGGTCTGGATATACCCGATGATATGTAACACGTTCGTAATGTATATAGTACCCTGATTAACTGAAGATCACCTTGAAGCTGATGATAAAAACTATTATATACGCTTTGCTTTTAGTAAAGATACTAGTCATTATTAAATTAAATTGCCATTCTGATCTACAAAGATGCAAAAAAGTCACTTCCTGTCGGCCATATTTGATTCATCCTTTCCATTATCGGTAATGAATTTATGAAGTAGCAGACGACATTTTATGGCGTTAGAAGCAAAGAAACCCATGATTCTTGTCATTTACAAGTGGCTTTATGTATCTATTTTTGTAAACGCAATACTTTATGATTTACCACGCAAATGATAAGGAATTCTAAAGATTTGCTGAAAATAAAATATTGACAATCTGGCAGTATACCATAATGCCATTAATTTCTTAAAAGGTCTTGACCTCAAGTTATCTGTCATCAACTGTCCTTCATTTATCTAACATATTCATCTTGATTACTTATAGAATTTAAACAAATTGTAGTACCAATCTAATTTTCTTAAGCTCAGATTTTAAATGAAGGTACATAACTTATGTGTCGAAACAAAACTATTTATCGTGTTAACATAAACCACTATTATCACTCAAAGGATAAAAATAACAAATTAAACAATCTTTTCACTAAAGCTTTTAATTTTTTTTCTTGTTACTCACATTGACAATCGCTGCAATAAACGCCACGTCTAGAAAACATCTAACAGTTGAAACGTACTTGCATATAAATGCAAAATTAAATTATTGTATTTTCCATTTTTTGGCAATGGAATTTTAACAATACAACATAGTGTCAAGTAATTTAACATCGGATTTTGAGGACAAACAACAGGTTGCTAGCCATATACTCCAGGACATTTATAAAATTGGCGCATGGTTATATACACACTGTGGTTATCAGTATCTGCAGATCAGTAATATATGTTAAAATAAATGTAAGTAATATGAATTATATATGACTTTTTATCGTCATAACTATTACGTTATGTTACAATTACTCGATCACTTAATATATATTGTTTCAAGTGATCTATCATCCGAGGTTAGATGACTGCTAATGAATTCGGTTGTTCATGTGTGGAATGATTAAGTAATGATGATTTTGATCAAAAGTTCTCTGATGGAAACAATCAACATCAGAAATGTTATGTAATCGTTACTTGTATATCCCCTAAGCTATATTGTGATAACATCAAATTAACTACAGGTAAATCAACAGATCATCAAATAAATATTGATATAGAATTTATCTATGTGAAGAGCATCAAAGGGTTCTGAACGCATTGATCCTAATGTATAATATTCAATACTAAAACCATTTTCATAAGTAGTAGAGTTGAGTGAAAATTGAATATAGAATTTTGAAGCTGACTTAAATGTATTTGTTAAAAGCTAAATCTACCAAGATCACAACGGATATATAAGAATTCTGAAGCTACAAACAGTGTTATTTGTTAACTGTTAAAGCAACCAAGACCACAACGTCACTGCATTTATAAGGATTTTGAATTTGATAACAGCTCAATCAACAAATGGATATGTCAGAACTGAAATATATAATTGTTTAAGGTGACAAAATGTATATGGTAACTGAAACTACTTCGCCACAAATAGACAACGCAAAAGGCAACTTAAAACATGAAAACCCAAATATCGTGAATAATATGAACATTTTCTATTTTTGAATATACAAATTGTGGCTTACAAAATTTATTTGTAAACAACTAAATAACTATGTCAGAACAATACAACATATATAGCAACCAGAAACATGAAAAACAAATATCGTGAATAACATAAACATGACCAATTCCAACCAGTCACGAATATGATAAAAGTTAGCTGTATATGTTGTGTTGCAAGGTATATTTGAAACATTAAATAAAACCAGATGAAGTAAATATACGGAAAAATGCTTTGTAAAATATTTAGTAATCACCAAATATTTAGTAATCATCAAATATTTAGTAATTTAAAATAAAAAGAAAAAACCAAATTGTAAACGGACACAAAAATACTAGGACTTTTATATTCTTCTGATGTGGACATAAGAATCAGAAAAAATATGTCCAATTAAATTATGAAGAATGACCACAGTTGATGATATTACTATTTATAGTTTGGTTACGCTTAAAGGCAAATCTCGATATGTTTTAATGAACAATTGCCATGGATACAGTGAGACAAAAAAAAGCATTAGGATTCCCAATATATAAAGTAATTGTGTTATTCATTATACTCTTATTAACAATCATATGATATAGAAGAGTTGGCTTTTGACCGAACAGTAACCAAAGGCGCGAATGTTCTTAGATATATCAACAAGTTTTTAGCTCTAATCAGTCGCATCATTATTGGCAATAATAGTAACAAATACAAATGTTAATTATACTTTATTATACACCTTAAGAAATACTTAACTTTGAATAATCGCATATTCATTTATGCATTGTTGTCCAAAGTCAGCCAGATTACAATAGGCTACCCCAATGTTAACAAGGCTGACAGTGTAGATTATGCCGGTCTTATTTGTACTAGCACACACTCAATGCGATTTTCGGTGCTTACTCGCTGAGACAGCAGTTGCAGAGGTTGCTGTCACACCGGTCCATTATCTTGACAGCGGGTTAACAGCGATGTGAAATAAAGTATCTTGCTCAAGCCCACAACATGTCCTTGTCGGGATTTGATCTTGCAACCTTTTTATCTAACCGCCGGACCTATACAAATTGAGCTACATGATTTCTCACGTTATTACTTGTTAAAACAGAGTAACTTCAAATATGTACGGTGGTAAGATATCTGCAATATGACTAGGATCACATTATTGTAGTTTACATATTATACCAGTTTTAATTTAACAACACTAGACGGCCGTTTCGGAATACAATTCCTCACCAGTAGTGCTTGGACCAAAATTATGAAAACAAAATTATTTTGAAGATGATGAAAAACTATCCAAAGGACCAAAATATATTTTACAAATTAAGCTAAGGAAATACTTTGCATGAGGGAGTAAACCTTAGTTTTTGAGAAATTTCAAATTTTAATATGCAGGAAATTAAACAATTATAGACAATTTGAAATTCCTAAACAACTAAGGTTTACGCCCACATTCGAAGAATTTCCTTAGCTAAATTTAGTAAAATACATTTTTGGTCCTTTGGGTATCTTTTCATCATCTTGAAAAAAGTTTTAGTTTCATAATGTTGGTCCAAGCAATACTGGTGAGAAATTGTATTCCGAATTGACCGTCTAGTGCTGCAAAATTAAAACTGGTAGTGGAATAATATTTAATTTCATGTCTTTTGTTGTATTTGATAGCCTTGTCTATTGTCAAAAACATGGTATTCAGCTGCTGTTTCCTGTCAGACTTTTATATAGTCTACGCTTCAGACGATTTACTTTTTTCATACTTTTTATTTATCGTTTCGATTGGTCTAGACTTCAAAAGATGTACTTTTCGTTCGATATTTTTATTTTCTCTTTTGTTTCAAACAACTAAGAAACAAACTGATAATGACTTCAAGAAGTATATGTATAATACATGTAAATGTTGGCAATACCAACATGATATATTGATACAATGTATATTGTTTAACACACTGAGAGAATATAACCACTGATACGTATCTTATGGTATAGATTACCGTTACTATCAGGTATTATAACATATAACATCTGACATTTTCTTTTAATTTTATGCAGTTGATAAATCAAAAATTACCACATAGTATTAACATTTAAAATAAAATCTAAATTTGTCAACATTGATTTCTGATCACTACAATAGTGTATCGCTATATCAACTGATTATTATCAATTTTAAATGCCTTTTTGATGTAAAAAGATGTAAATTAATAATGTACCATATGGCATTTTTATTCTTTGTCAATAATTGCCATTCATATAAATCATCAAAAAACAATGAAAAGTATTAGTTATATATTTTGAATCAGGCATGAAACCACTCGAATATTTTTAAAATCAAATAATTTGATAAGTAAAAAAGCACTAAATTAAATATTTATTATCAAGGATAAAGCATTACACGATTAGTTTAAGATTACCGAAACATGCGTGGAAGGCACGCATACCAAAGGGTGATGAAAAGCACATGTGTCATAACGTGTTTTAAGATCAAGTGTGTCGAAGCGTGTTTAGAAGATTATGTATGCGATATACAATGCCTACTAATTCCGGTTATTTTGGGCCTTTCTTGTATTAGAATTTAGTTTGTAATCCGTAGACAAAGCTGAAAAATACTGTATATCCAATGCAACCGAGAACACGATATACCATATACTGCATGTACTGTACCACTGATTATAAAACGACTTTATAACTTCAATAAGGTTGCAAACAGTGGTTTGATTTGAGAATCTCCAACCATGTAAACCATTTAGCCAATAGCCATAATATTAGTATTACAATAAAAGATTACAACACATATAGATAAATTGCTGACTCAGGAATATTGCAAGTTTGGTGGCTTTTTGTCCAGAATTGCCCTGAGTACAATTGACGTCTTATAGTTCCATGTTCCTTTCACACAATTTTGATTACACACGTGGCAGGTGTGACTTAGTAAACAGGAGGTGCTTGTCCTTCCGGAGCACCCGGCCTCACTTCCCTGGTAGAAGTTAACATGGTTAACCTGCCTTGTCAGTTTAAAAGTTTTTACTTTGCTCGTGGTTTGATCATGGATTAGTGTGTTTGTTTTGATACATTCTTATACGTCTTTCTCACAAATATGTTTGCAAGGCAGGCTTTAAGCAAGGAATATGTAATGGGCATGGTGTAAATCGCAATAGTGTCTTAAGTGTTAATATTGAATCAACAAAAACTTTTATTAAAAGCATCGATGGTACAAAGATCAGATTCTGAAACAAAGGCATTCCGTCCTCCTCACTGAAGCACCATTGCTATTCCGTATTAATTAAAATTATAGCAATGGAATGATGCAATGTACCTTATAACATGTAAAACGTAAAACGTTTCAAACAGTAAGTAAAGTTTAATTTTTACCCAAGATTCTAATTCTATTTCAAATCAAAAACAAACATACTAATCAATGTGCGAATCACAATCCAAACGCAAATTAAAACCTTGGAACTGACAAGTCAGGTTAGACACGTAAACATCCACCAAGGAAGTGAGGTTAGGTGCTCCGGAAGGGTAAATGCCTCCTGTTTAGCTAGCTACACCCGCCGTGCGTGTTATCAATATTGTGTGAAAAGAATATGAAACTATGGGACGTCAAATATAGATGTTGTTTGTTTCAGACAGGATTAATCAGTGTTTGATGCGTATCAGTATCCTCAAATATGACAATAACTAGTTAATTAATATTGACAATGCTCATCAATCAATTTATACATATCCAAGAAAACACATAGCAGTTCATGTCTACACCACAATCCAAAAGCTAAGAAAAAACTTTGAAGCTGGCAAATAAGGGTTAAACACGTGAACTTCCACCAGAGAAGTGTGGACATATCTTTAATGAAAATGAGAGTTAATTTATATCACAAGAGATTTGTTTATTGTCAATTATTGCAGTATGAATCACACCTCAAATATTGGAATTAAAATATTTGGGTCAAAGCTCATGGTGATAATGGTGAATTCTTAATCCGTTTTTGGCTCAAAAGACCTTGAAGTTTATTGATTGTTCTAAATTACGTATTATACCAGTTTTAATTTTACAGCACTAGACGGCCGTTTCGGAATACAATTCCTCATCAGTAGTGCTTGGACCAAAATAATGAAACCAAAATAATTTTGAAGATGTTGAAAAGCTACCCAAAGGACCAAAATATAAAGAAACAAAATTTGCATGGTGGCCATGATTGTTGTATTCAAGTTCATGTTAATTCCTTAACATATCTGAAATTACGTTTTCAAGTTAAATAAATGAGCTTGCATGGCTACAGTTACAAACACAATTGATTTTGTTCAGTTTTGATCATTGTTATTTTTCTGAATAGAAATTAATCGTTCTGTGATGTCTATTAACTGTTTTTGTTCGCATATATTTTCCAAGGTAAGGTTATATCATAAACTCTGCTTTTTTAAGCTTATTAAGTAACATGTTCTCAGTCTTTGTCATTAGCGATATCTAATATAGCGACATTTAATAATAATTGTTGCTGTTATTATAAACCAAATCATCTTTTCTTGAATTGTCTTGTATGTGTATTGAATTTTGGTGAAATATGCATAATATATGATAATGATGAATATAGCGATGTGCGTTTAGTTACTTAAGAATATCAAAATCTTAAATGCTGGCGGTAGGTATTTATGTCCGTAGAGAAATAACTCAGAAAAACTCATATTTGTGGTTTCATTCATAATTGTGAATTAAAAAGTAAAAATAGATGATATAACTAAACATATACGCATAAGATAAAAATAACCTAAAATATCCCGTCACGAGTAACTGACAAGTCATACACATCTTTGCACATCACTCATCTATAATTACACCATTTTTGACTTATAATCATTATATTGATTACTGTGAATAACACATATAACCATACACCTTAAACATAAAGCTGTTGTTTGTTAGTATGGACTAAATGCACCGTAAAATGCATTATATCATCATTATATTACAATTACATTTTAAATTAATATACCGATATGTGCATATGTTGTTACTCAAGTAAATATCTCAATTTTTTAATAAAAAAAAGATTTAAAAACGTTTTATTTATTATATTTCTCTGAAGTTTTTGTCTTGTTAAACTGAATATGCTCAATGATTGTAAAACATAATTACATGCACATATGCAGTTACTTAAGTAAATATATAATTTTGTTGATAAAACGTTTTTTTATTATTACGATTCAAAAGAGTTATTGTTTTTATTATTATTTCTAATGATTGTGTAACATATGTGTTTGTATTGCTACTCATTTGGAAAATTCATCTTTTTGTTTGAAAAAAGAACATATTGAACTGAGTATTTTTGTCCTTTTAACGAAGCGGGTATATTTGCAGATCTCATTAATGACCCGTCGTTGCTTGTCGTCGTCTTTATTTAAGATCTCAACAACACTACGTATCTGTGTTCGACATACACGACCGCTGATAATTTAATCTCGGACGATTATGTTTGATGGTCATTACATACATATGATCTGACTTAAATGTATTGTTTAAAGGATATGTTTGAAATAGATGATGACGGGTTTTTCTTTCTAAAACTTTCATTTGTCCAATTTTGTTAAAATTGTGTTTAAAATTGTATTAAAAATTCAAGTTTGTTCCCACCTGTCATTTATATTGAGTTAAAACAAACCATATCTCAAAATAACCGCTACTGTTTGAGAATTCGAAACATAATTGTATAAAAAAGTTCTAATTGCATCAACCTCCCTTCACGTATAATGTTGTTATTTTTTTCAAGTTTGCAATATGTCACATGAACGCACATTGCAATGTGACTACTATTTTTTCCCTTGATATTGTTACTATATAGGTCAATCAGATGCCAGATTGAATAATCCGCTCGTCTTTCCCTCAGCTCAGACTTTTTCTTTTACGACAAAGAATGACAGCGGGTTCAAGTTTATTGTACTTCACTGTAGTAATTAAAAACAAGCATGCTAACCCGTGTCTAAATCACAATCCAACAGCAAAGAATAAATTAAAACTGACAAATTAGTATTAACATATTCCACACTTCCACCAGGAAAATGAGACCGAGTGCTCCAGAAGGGTAAGAACCTCCCCTTTAGCTAGTACATCCGCAACGTGTAAAATTGAAATTGAGAATGAAGAAGATATGCGATATAGTTTATATTCAATGCAATATAATATACGGCTGTTGGCTATTATTATCCGAAGGATACATTGTAAAAAGCAAAACCTATCTTGGCTGTTTATAGTACAGTAGTTGTGAAATGTCGGTCGTTATATTAACGGGTTGTAACATAAAAGTCATTCAATGCAGTTATTCTTAGCGTTATTTATATTTCTACGTGAACTTTATTGTAAATTTATCGGCATTTTTGATCCATTTTAACATTTCAATTTTTATTTTACAGAACGTGTTGTATGTGGTAATTCATTTATATATTTTCATGGTAAAAACTGCTATGTTGTTTGAAATTTGCATTCAAATTGAAAAGGTCATTAAAATTGTTGATTACAAAGATAAAACCCTTGACTACTACTACCATGTTTAATGGATTCTTTGTCAGCATACATCTCGAAATGTTCCAAATGTGTCAGAAATATACGGCAAAGTCAATTAACAATTAAGAAATACGAAAAATAATATGGGTATATTTTCATAGATGTACTGAAGAGTGATATCCTCATACTGATGTTTACCGAACGTGTTAATTTTTACTAATCTTTATGGTAAAACTGTAAGACTCTTTTGAATTCGCAACGCAAAATAATTTACGACAAACAAAACTGTCAATGTCAATAAAAAAGACATTAAACCTTACTGTTTATTATAGTGTTTATTTGCTGCTCTATTAGCATGAATTTTAAATCTCTCTAAAAATGTTAGACATTCAATGTAAAAGGCAATACACAATCCTATATAAAATCCCTAAAGTACTTTTTTGTCTATGCATAAACAATTTCTCTTTGGGAACTGTATATTATTTTCATATAAGTTTCTAAGATTTTTATGTGATATTAAAAGTGATGATAAATGCTTCTTCATACACTGTAGATACATTAGAAATAGACAGTCAAATCCAAACATTTGAAAAAACTCGTATTCAATAATTTCTAACCCTTATTTAATACACGTGTTTAATTTAATTTTAAAATACATTCCAAAATGGTATATAACAATTCTATATAACAGTTTTGGTTTGTATTTTCTAAATAAATGAAAGTGTCTTGGTCTGGAGCTTTATTACTGGTTTTTATGACTAGGAAAAAGAAATTTATGCAGATCCTTGTTACATCTGGAGAGACGACTGTCGCCAAATAATTCAACCCCACGTACAGATATATACATGACGTTCTATCTCTTTGCAATCCTTAATTTTGAAGTTTTGTGAATGCTATTTATTTTACTGAGCTTGAAACAAAGATACGACTAATTCCTGAAGTTTTGCTTCATATTTAGACTTATACCTCAATAATGACGCACTGAAAAGTCTATATATAAAACTAAATGATAAACGTGATTACTTCAATTTTTCTATTTTCACCTTTCCTTTTCAATGCAGCAATATACCTGCTTCTCCTGTGAGCACTTTTACAATTAAGGGTAGAGCTTGTTCCAATACGAGGACTTTAAACACTGATGCGAGCTTGTCAATTATTGGACCCAACAGGCCTATGCTTGCCTTTAAAATTTTTTGGCTACCATCACAATATTGTTAATAAGTATGATGCCTTTGTATCCAAAATTACCCTGGATATTTTTGACGTCCCATTGTTAATTGTTCCTTCCGTTCTCAAATCTGTTTAATCGCGTGGTGGGTGTAGCTAGGCACAGACAGAATAGTAAGCTTGTTTTTCATTGTTACCTCAATGTCTGCGGTCTCACTAAAGAACATGTGATAATTGGAACGCTATTAACTACGATATTTAGTGTACATATTACAAATAAGATTCGTCAGCCGCAAAAATATTAGTTAACGTGTATACCAAACAAACATATTGGTTTTTGTTCAAATTACAACCCCAAAAATAAGAACTTTTGTTTGACGTCTCATAGTTTCATGTTCCGTTCACACAATTTTGATTACACACGTGGCGGGTGTAGCTAGCTAAACAGGAGGTTCTTACACTTCCGGAGCACCCGGCTTCACTTCCCCGGTGGAAGTTCACGTGTCTAACCTAACTTGTCAGTTCCGAAGTTTTTACTTTGCTTCTTGATTGTGATTCGGACATGGATTAGTATGTTTCTTTTTGATGATTAACACTAGCAAATTGAGTTAAACATGAACGTGAGGTCGAAAGGATAAGCATCTCTTTCCTAGCTGCCTACACTCAGAGCGTGAATAATCAAATTCAATATATAGAGAAGCGATGAACTATGGGACGAAACATATACCCCGAATAATTTTGGATACAGATACACCATACTTCATTTAATATCGGGATGATGGTCATAAACTTTTTGAGGACCTTGATAAATTTATACATTCAACATCATTCCATCAACAGTTTATTTGTAAGCAACTAGCTTCGTTGAATAATGTCCCGAATTTGGAAATATACAGTCAAATTTACTGTGAAAAAACGCTCTATCAGCAGGGAAAGCATGTACTAGTATTTTGCCGCAAAGAAAAAGAAAGTTGACTTAAGTAATCACTTTTTGCATATAACTTGTGAGTGTCATAAGTGTAGGTCATACAATGAAGCAGAAGAATCAGTCTTATTCGTTATTTCAAGATCACTAGGATGGATGACATTCACGTACACATGTTCTTCAAAATATCAATAATTATTAAGAGAGAATGTAATCTTTTTCTCTGTGTTGAGTTGAATGATTTGGCGACTGTCTTCTCTGCAGATGTAACAAGGTTCTGTATAGTTCCTGATAGAAAAAAACGATAGTTATAAAATCTCTAATGCATTAAAACTTTGAACATTTAATATATTATCTCCGATTGTCTAACTCACAATAGAGAAATGCAGATAAAACTTGGCAGATTATTAACTTTGTAATTCAAGAATGTATGCACGTACTGAATATCGAACGTTACATTTAAATGTAGCAGGTAGTTGCATGATGAAAGTCAACATCCATTAGATTATGAAATTAGAATATAGTCGCATACAGAATTGCATAGATGAATGGAGGTTATGTATTCAGTGCATTATGTGTATCTGAAATAGTGACGATGTTGTTATCAACCCTACTGTATATTCGTTAATTCATGGTACACTGATATTTAATGTATTTCTTTACTGTCTATTCAGATTAATTGAAATACATTACCAGACTTATTACTCATGTGATATTTACAATATGTATGCTATATATAAATTGGTTTTATGTGAGTGTGGACCAAACAACATCCGTAGAGACTACATCAACATGATTGATGGCATTAACTGACCATTCCACACAATATGGGTCAATAGTTAACATTCATATTATAATTCCATAATGTATACACAAATGTAATATGTTTACTATGATGCTTACATTGAATATATAGATTTTGATGAGAAAATTTGTAAATTATTATAATGCAGTGTGGTCAGCATTTTCTATCTCTCCCAGAACCATTTATCTACTAGCATTCATAAGATGACAATGCATACTCAAATGTGATATGATCACTATGATGCGAGAATATGTTCATATTGAATATATAAATTTTGATGAGACAAGTGTTTAATTATTATAATGTAGTGTGGTCAGTATGTTTCTAGCTCTTCTTTTTCAGAAGCATTTATCTACTATAATTGAAATTAAGGAATATGTATAATAAATGCATTATATATATATTATTATTATTAGCGAATAAAGTTAAATATAAAAGTTAGTATAAGCATCATTTAACATATCCTGTATGGTGTATTTCTTGTTCGTACAGCAATAGTGTTGGGACCAGAAGGTGCTCGTGAAGGGCTTGCATTTATCGTTAGATGCTTTATACAATCATATGATATTATTGGCGTATATATCCTATATAAAGGAAATTGTGTCATTTATTCATCATGTAATTGCGTTCTTAGTTGCGCTGACTGTTATCGAGTATATGTGTCTTGGTTATTGCTCTTTTAAATTGTAACTTTATGCATACGTACCATATCGGTGTAACGTGCAATGATAACGTAAACCTAATTAGTATGACTTCATTGTTTTCGTTACTTAATGGAATGTCGCCTGATAAAATAACATAGTTTTAAATACTCTCAGATCTAGCGGAACATCGAATGGATGGGAGGCGTTTTTCTTTTCTTTTGAAAACAGCGTGAAATATGTCTTCTGAAAACGGTAATACTGCCAATTGCCACGAAATATTTTCTTTTCTTTCGTGAATTAATCACCTTTGTCAAAAAAAGTTTTATTGGTGTTTCATTTCGTTTGGTTTTAATTATTGGCTCTTGCTATATTTAGATGACATTATCTGTTTGTATTTTTTTAATTACTTTAATGTCAAGATTGGTGTTGCTTAACATCGCTGTTGTTGTAGGCGTTGTTAGCAAAATATTGCTCTTTATTTGTTCAACTGTTGCATTCCGACTTCATCTTTGCCTTTTTACTTAGCTTCTCTTGATGATTGTAAGAGTTTAACGTCGGCCGATCTGTAGACCTAATTAATTTTAGTTCTGTTAAGATCATGTATTGATATATAGCTCTATAAACGAATATCCAAAATCTATTGACTCAGTAAGAAACCAAATAGCATTAGAGTGATAATTTATGGACATAATTCTTATTCAAAAGTTTTGTTATTCTTATAATTTATGTTACCTTTAAATATAATGTCACATTTTAAGTAACGAGTCATGTTATTATAATACTTATCATGTCGTTTAATATTACATATATTTTTGAAAAAAAAACAAGTCTTAGCTTTCAAATACCAAAGTAATGTTATTTCCTATGACTTCTTGTTTTGATCTATGAATATTTCAGTCAAGGTGACATTGCTAAACTTCTAATATGACACAAAAGTGATCCTATTAGTGCTTCACGAATTACTTTGATGTTGAACTAAAATTGTATTGATAATTCTTGCTTTACATTAAGCGTTATGAATTCGCTTGTCGTGGTTAGTTTCTGTAAAGGTGAATTCATTCTATATAATACTAAATATATACCGCGTCTTTACAATATATAAACATAAAAGATGAAATAGAGATAATTGTCCATGTAAAACAATAAAAAGATATAATTTGGAATATGAAATACAATCTAAAGGAACTGGTTAACGGTGATTTTGCAAATATCAGGAAGGAAGCTTCATTTCGCCTGTTTCTTTATTAACGATAATATGATTAAGGTTTATTTTGTTTCCTTTGAATAATAAGTTGTTTTTATTTTAGATCAAAAGCGCGAATAATAGTTGATGGTGGCAATTTTCTAATTTTATGAATGCTTTCTTTAAAATTCCGATAACAAGCATAATTTGAAACAAAACCATATGTAGGCATATTACTAACAAGAGCAATAACTTAATAACTGATTTACTACAAATATGCGATGTGGATTTTTTGGCATGTTTTGTAAAGTAATTACACCTTTATATCAAGTGTGACGTGTTTGTTTTTTATATTTGATTTGGTTTAACTATGTTGCTATGGTTTGAATAGTAAGGTTCCTATAAAACAATATGCTTTCAAAAATTCATTGAGGTAAATATCTAAGTACATTTTTCTTGCTTTGGAAATAGCAGATGGAAATACGTCTGATTTTAAAAAATTATGTGTTCCTTGACTTACGACTGACAGATATTCTCTCAATGCATTTCATAGCACGGTAATACTGCTCAAAGCTTTTATCCGAAAACTATCTACGCAGTAATTACGGTGACAGATATAAAATTGTACAACAATGATGCTGAAAGGCTTGATAAATTGATGTGAAACAGCTGTATTTTGTATGTCCTACATGTGTCTTCGTGACATGTCCAATGTTAAACAGTCATTTAACACATTTAATAGCTTGTAAATCTATAGCCATAAACGCTTTTTGACTCTTCAATTCCAATTCCATCTTTACTAAGAGAGATTAAGAATCCATTTCCAGGAAAGGTTATGTGATAACCAGGGATTGTCTAAAATTTAGCTGCCTATCATGTAATTAGTGATAGCTAGCTAGACCAACAACAAATATAACCCAATTTACTTATAAATCCTTTAATGACGGACATGACATGGATAGCCTTATTTGTTTAGTATTTTGATATATATAATATATATATATAAAGAAAACCTAACAGATTTAACAGAATTTGTGATGTGTACTTTCAAGTATCTCGCACTGGGAATAACAGTGACCATTATTATGACTCTTGGATCTGTAAAGCATGTCATATTTTTAACCTCTTGCTACACTACACTCACTCACATATCACTGGTATATATATTTCTATGTTGCCTTGATTTATTCTTTCTTTTGTTTATTGTGTTTTGGTTGTATTGTATGATATAATCATTCATCAATAAGTTTTTTCTCTACATAACATAGAATGAGCGATTTTTATATCCAGTTAAACGTCATTATAGAATGCGTATGAATACAAAGTAAGCAGCAATGTATAATAACCGGCAGCTATGTATTGTACTATTGTTAACTGTAAACAATTGTACTTATTCACATTTATGTCAATGGGAGATTAATTGGTATATGTTAAAATAATTTGTTGTTGTTGAAAATAAAATCGAATATATAAAATACTTAAAGAGTGGGTATTTCTTTGACTGTTCTTTTATTAGCACTCAGAAGTCGTTTAACCGTAAAAACCAAGACTGCTGAAATATAAGCATTGACAACTTGATTGATGTTGATTATTGTGTTAATAACTGCCATCAGAGTTTCGGGTAAACTGAATAACACACAATAGTTTGTTTGTAAAGTTTCCTTAGATAACCATCTGGGAATTCTTTAATTCTCGAAAACTGACTTTTTTGGGAAATTTTCACCAGTTGTAGGAGATGCGTATAATATTGTACATAACTGGAAATTACAAAAAAAATTATGCTGGCGGGGGATTTTCTAATTCACTGTTTTTCTTGTTTTAATTGTTTAAATTGTTTTCGAAAGCATCGATTATCAAATTAAATCGCTATTATACACTAACAGTATGAGTTAAATGTTAATTTAATTTCAAAGCTTAAAAGCTATCACAGAATGACAAACAAAAACATCATAAAAGTATCTATAACACTAATGCTATGCAGGTTGCATTTTAGTTATAAAATGCATCATAAAATGCATCATAAATTTTCAACCTTCCTGTATTTCACGAATTAACCTTAATGTGAATTAACAATCACGAAGTGTGTCATTATGTATTTATCATCATACAACATTCATGTTCTGTATTTAATGCTTATACCATTTAGGTTGTAAAATACACAATCAATTCGTATTTGCAATATTATCCACTCACATACAACTCATAAATTTATAAAGACAATTTTTAATCAATACTGTGTTTTAAAATTATATGGCTTATCAGTTGTACTGTATACATTACATGTTATACCAGTTTTGATTTTGCAGTACTGGCCGGCCGTCAGTAGTGTTTGGACCAAACTTGTGAAACGATTTTTTTCCAAGATGTTGAAACAATACCCAAAGTACCAAAATATGTTTTACAAAACATAGCTAAGGATATACATTACATGAGTACCTTAGTTTTTGAGGAATTTCAAATTTTAATTATATAAGTCTACAATGTATACATGTATAGTGAAACGCAGCAACTAGAATCTTAACAATATCACGTATCTCAATGACATTAATACATTCTATTTTGACGATACTAATTCAACAATTAAGCGCATATCATTTGTTGAAATAGCTGTTTAACAAATAAATGCTAAAAAGCACTAAACATTTGGTGAAATCATACCACTGTATGGCTGATGTTACATATATGGGAAGGCGTAAACTAAAATACTGGTATGTCTAATATTCCCATTAATAGAATTTGTACATGAGGATTTTTAAGGTATGTGTACCGTATGCTTTGGTAGTTCTTACATTCAGTTTAATTGATGATAAGAAAAAGTAAACATTAGTCCTAATTGTGAATTACTGAATGCTTCTGCGGCTTCTAAATAAATATCCTGACAACAAATTCTTAAAGGTTATGCGGGTTTTATAATTAGCTGTGAAATAAGATGGAATTGATTTGGGAATTAGACCTTTATTGATTGGTTAATGTAATACTGATTACTGGGAGTAAAACCATTTCATTTTATTTGTTATTTGTCCTTCTATCAATATCACTGATAAATAAAAATCAATTTGTTGTGACGAGGGTCTATTTATGATTCACAGACATTATAAAACCCTTTTGTCGACTCGTTTGCTCGCACCTGCGTTTTCTAAATAACTTAAGGTCATCTCCAATATACCTTCAATGTGAAAGTACGATGGTTATCACTCTCAAAGTTCATGAACTATGTTATTATACTTGCAGTCAGAGTTTTTTACAATCAATTATCACTCTTCTGTGCTTATATTGTTCGTTTCTTTGTGATATATTCTTGACTGTTATATTGTCATTATAAACACCTGTACGTTTCTGTTCCTGTGCTGTTTAAATGCTGATTCAAGCACTCTTATTTTCAGTCATTTGTAATGCTGTATTTGTTGCAACGATATCTTAGAAATAAATGTTTCATCGACATGTTTACGATTTACAGATTAATTGCAAATAAAATCCTACCGAAGCCTTATTATAATAGACGTCTAATAGAGCATCTTGCTATGATAAAACATATTTAACCTTTTAAACTGTTGGAGAGAAACTTCCTCTATACATTGATCAGCATCAAGAATTACGTGACATTGTGTATAGATGTATCCCTATATGATGTTTGATTTATCATCGATATTGTGCGTTTTACTATTTGTAAGATATCACGTCTCCAACAACAAATTCATATATAGCTTATATTGTTTTCGATTTAGTGATGCTTGAATATAATGATAATGTCGTTAATAAAAATAAGCAACTGCAATGAAAGGACAAAATGTTAAAAATATCGACAGCAATGCTTACCGGCGGCAGTCGAACACAGAGTTATGTCTAAATGACAATTTGCATGTGAATTCTTCATGTTAGCCTATATGGTCATTTTTCCTTGATTAATTAAAAAGTGCAGTAAGGTCAATAACAATTTACATTTTAGTATAAATAAACACATATTTAGTTCATATAGTTCATCGAAGGCCATATGGGTAATACAGTCATTTTCGATTTAGTGCGATTTGACACAGTCTTTTTATTTCTACCAAGATAATTTCGCCTCTTTTAATTTTACTGTCAGTGCTTTCTGACAACACTTGTATGCTTCATTGTCTCTCTTTCCTTGTGGACTCTACTCCAAACCTTGTCAGTGATGTTTGTTTGGCGGTTTCTGAGTATTGCCAATCAAGTTCTATTCTCAAGCAGAGTTATCTTTTCTCCTTTGTTCATTGCCAAAATTCATCATTTTAAATCTAACCTGGCAAAGGGGTTGTTATTATTAAATTAAATTTTGTTGGAGGTAGGTGTTAATACATATATTGTATTTTGTGGTAGAGCGTCTCTGTCATTTTCGATGGTTCTGCATCATAAAAGAGGATTGGTTCTACATTTGGTTCTGCGTTGAATATTCGGATTTTGTTCTTAATAAGAGACTGGTTTTTCATCATGTTAATTATCATTTTGAATGCTGTTTTTATTTTTCTTATTCTCTATTCTTGCATTTATGCCGTGTTCTGTTTCTCCTTCAGAATCAACCATGCTCTCTAGTTGCAAAAACTCCCTGAGCTCTTCCATTTTTTCATTATTTTAATTTTGCCTTATTTTTCTCTGTATTGATGGTCAATCAGTTTGTTTTGTCAGAGTTGATTTTAAGTCCTGTTTTAAATTCGTTTCGTTTAGTAGCGTGTTCTTTACCTAGGTGAGTCTATAGGTACATAGTACATACATTAAATTATCCCCAAAAAGAGGGAGTATAATAGATTTAGAATTTATTAATTAATTTCATATTTATTTATGATTTATATCCTGTTATGATAAATTTCGTCGATTTCAAGTATTTGAAATTCATCCGTCATGTCATATGCTATTTTAGATTTTTTTTTATATAAATGTTATACAATTCAAGATCAAGACATGACTCTGCAGCTACAGTATATTCAAACCATATCAATCTATGTGCTATATTGTGGATTTCAAATGGACAGATAGTATGTTGTATTGCTTTCGATATTATTGTAGAATAGACCGAGATTATGCATATTAAAATACATCTTCTAGTCAATAAATTTCCAAATCCTAGTACTCTTTTACGTGCTGCAAAGATTAGTCTTCAGAAATGTTTGTTAAACGACTGTTGTTGCTTTTTGGTTGCTTGCATTAATTACTGGGCAGGTAAGGGGTCTTCAAAACGTCATTGACCCTTCAAATCCAGAACAAATAATCACGTTAGGTTAACGACAAAAGTTGTAGGCAATATTTGTATAATATGTATAATATCAAACTACATATCATACTAGTATTAATTCTACAGCACTAGAAACCATTTTGGAATACAATACCGCATCAGTAGCGCTGGGACCTTTTATATCAATAAACTGTTGTATGCAATTTATTAATTGTTCAAAAACACAAGAGGTGATTACTGCCAGTTTGTGACAGTGAATAACGTTTTTTCTGTAGAAAAACAAATAAATCTGAATAACAATTGATGATATTCACTTACTTGTACCTAGTCATAACAGGAAATCTGTATGCACATTCGTGATTGGCGTCGAATATTTCTGCACATAGCAAAACGTTGGTGCTATGGGGATTTAACATGTTAAAAAGCAGGCAAATGGCGAACCCTGTTGCTCATATGACGTAAAACGTCACCAAGGACTTCATTTCCTGTGTAAACATCGTCGTTTTCGCAATGTAAAATTCCCATAGCGCCAACATTTTCCCTTCTACAGAAATACTTTATGACAATCGCGGATGCGCATACAGATTTGCAGTTTTGACTAGGCACAAGTAAGTGAATGATATCATTTTTTATTTAGATTTATTTAATTTTCTATCGGGAAAAGCGTTATTCACAAATAGACCGACTCTGACAGTAATGTATCATATTGTGTTGATACAAAGTAAACAGGATATATACAATAAAATCATACGAACATAAGGCCTTCATATATCCCTGAAGCATGGTTAGTTAGTCATTTTGCTTTAATGTGAGCTTTCATCTAGAAAAATAAGAGACTTCACAAATGAAAATAATTGTTACCTTTCCACCGTTTTGTACAAATTATGAAAGTTTACCGTTTTTAACTATGTTATCAAATCCTAGAATTCCATATAAATCACATACTTTACATCTAATATAGATGTTTTATTATAGGTTGTTACAGAAAGCCTAAAATTATGACGGATATGGAATCATTTGGAATTTGGCGCTCTAATAATCAAGGGACTTGAAAATGACCGCAATAAATTAATAACTAACTGACATTCAAATCGAAGGACTGTGATTTCCTTTTTCAAAGGTCTTATATCATTGTATTCTACATATGTTTTATCAAAGTATTTATTATTTTGTACTTATGAACTTTGTAACACCACATATTATACTCCAGTGGTACACGTAGCATTTTATGTTGATGTTTGCAACGAATTGTGGAGTGATGTATGTCAAGATGCCCTATGGTTTCGTTAAAGCTCCGCAGTTAGGTGTTTTTATTATGGTGTATTTCGATTATGATTGAAATAGGTCAATTAATGGACACTGAGTATCAGAAACCTTCAAACTAAGTCATATTTTATATACGGTGAAATTCATCTAATGGTCAATGAAATCTCTAATTTAAAGTCGAATACTAGGCCATGATGTAAGGGTTGATCTGTCAAAAATGTTTGTCAAATGATTTTTATTGCTTTCAATTGCTCGTATTAATTACTGGACAAGTAAGATGTCTTCAAAACGTCCTTGACCCTGTCATGCAGAAATAACCACATTCGGTTGACGACAAAATATGTAGGCAGTATTGTAACCAGTTGTCTAAATATGCTTCATTTATTTCCAGTTTTTTTGTGGTTATGTGCATCTTTCGGTTAGCATCAAACTTCTTTATTTCTTTATTCATGTTTTTTTCTCTATAAAGCAATACCAGGATTGATATACGATATATACGAAAAAAGCATATCTAGGTATGTAGGTCTGTATGTCTGCTGGATCGAATCACATATAGGTCAAATGGAACAATACATAATCACAATCTACATACATCTTCGAAGGTTCCTAATATATCTTTAGAAAATTAAAGACTTTAGAATAATTATAACATACTGTACTCTATTTATATATACATATAATTCCTACGTGAACCAAGATTCAATACCAATGAACCAGATTTTTTACTTCGGGTAAATATATATATAATTTTGGATTACCCCTTTTTTGGCTATCTGCATTGGAGTCCATTTCTATCATACAAAATTCTACAGCGCCTTACTTACTTCGTAGTTAACTGACGATAATTATGAGCATGAATTTTTTAAAAGTTAAAGTAAAAATAAAGTTTGTTTAAATTATATTTATCTGAGCAGATCGACATGATTGACGTAAAATTTATAAGTAGGCAGGATTTAATAACAATTGCATGATTGGATGTTCCATTTCTAAATTTATTCCCAACCTCTGTCAATTTACCAATGTCACCTTTTAAATCATCCAGAAATTAGCAATTAAGTTCATAAAGGAAGAAACAATATTGTTAATGTAAGAATTAAATTGATTGTTTAGTTAACTAACTGTGAACTCTATTTAAGGACTAGCAAATCTATTTAATGAGAACAATTCATTAGATCTGCTGAGTTGTAAAATCTGGTTCATACTTCGTTTATTAAAAATAATAAATTCAAATTCTTAATTGTTTGTTGAAATATGGGGTTAACGATTGATATTCTTTTTTTTTAAATATTGTTTTCGCAAATTCTTTATTATTTTTTGAAATAGGGGTTTAACGATTGATGGTCTTAATTTGCTTTTAATATTGTTTTCGCTTTTTCATTTGGTTGGATTGGATTTAACAATACTCATCAAAACTACTATGTTTTAATTTGTAATAGATCTAGATAAGTGCACTTAACAGTCTTATATCCAGGAAGTAGAAGCTAAAGTTAACCAATACTGCATGCAAAACAATTTGGTGTCTCCAATGGTTTCTGAAAAAACCCGTATTATAACGTGCTGTCATTGCAGAATATTGTTAGAAATGAATATCACACGGCCAACAAATTTATGCTTGCGCTTCGACAATGATCCGTTCATAAATATATCGTTGTACATTGCCTGCTATGCTAATGCAGTATTCGGGAATAGCATTTTAGGGAGTTGAGGGAGAGTTAAGGACAATAGTTTTCTACGAATAAACAGTTATATTGTTTTTTTAATATATCATGTTTTACCTACAGGTACGTTCGAATTTCATAATAACCGACTAAATGAACATCTCCCAAGTTTACATAGAACATGACCTGTTCTTAGAACATTTCAATTTTGAATATTGCTACCCGAAAACAAACCATTCATATACTTACATAAAGCCTTCCTACACTAGATAGCTGGTACATTAGATATGGAAACTTTCAAAGTATAGTGTTTTATATTTACTTATTAATACAGTTTTAATTTTAAAGCACTAGACGACACCGTTTCGGAATACAATTCCTTATCAGAAGTGATTGGACCAAAATTGTGTCATTCCAAATGTGGCATAATGTCGTATCGCCAATGCAGTATCTAAACATCTTCAAGACTGTTCACTAATGTTGAATAGTATATGAATTTATCACGCACACTTTGGTTTTATCAGATAATGACATGTTCTGTCATCTGTATTTTTAGCACACCAAAGTTGTTTATAATTCAATATAGCGCTATTGAAGTAGTAATTTGGAAAATCAAATAAAACACTTAATGACGTCATAATCAGGTCTATCTATTTGTTTTGTCCCTGTTTTATAATCTTGAGTAAATTGTATCGATTTGTTTAACATAGAGAGTTGAATGGATCCCATAGAAAGAAGTTAAATCACTACAGTTGACAAATAATGCATTTATACCATTAGCAATCATCTATATAATAACCAACGGTAACAAACAGGATATATAGAACACTCGGTAGTGTTTTTATTTTTAAGCCTTTTAAAGTTGCTTGAACAAACTTTATATACATTTGTCGCAATGTACAATTTCCACTACTTATTGAATTATTTAATCGTTTTCTCGTTGTTTTCGGTATGGTACGATGTTGTTATTACCAGAAATATAGGATTTATCTAAAATATTCTCTAATTAAATTTGATTGATTGTTTTGTGTTGTGTGTTACAGAAGGTACTTTAATATTTCTTGTTGTCTTCTATATATATATATTAAGAAGAAGGCCAAGGTCAAAATCCAAACTTATTTCGAAGATTTGTTCTTTCATGTATGTTATCAAATCAAAACCAAACATACAAATCATTGTCCAAACCACAATCCCAAAGCAAAGAAAAAACTTTGAAGATGGCAAATTAGGTTAAACATTTGAACTTCCACCAAGAAGTGAAGCCTGTACTTCTGAAGGTTAAGCACCTCCTTGTCTAGCTAGCTACACCCGTCACGTGTGTAATCAAAATTTGAAATGAAAGCGACACGGAACTATGGGTAATTTTGGATATAGAGACATCATATTCATCAACTATAATGTGATGGTGGCCATAGAATTTTTCAGGCCTTGATAAACATTGACCTGCAATATCTTTGCGTCAACAATTTATTTGTTAGCAACTTGCATCGTTGTTTAAAGTTTACTTAGTGAAAACAAGCTCTACCAAATTTTATCAATTGTGAAACAAATACACTATAAGCAGGTATATTGCTGCATAGAAAAGGAAAGTTGACAATAGAAAAATTGAAATCATCACGCTTTTCATACAGCTTCAAATTTATTCTTTTTTGGCGTTATATAATTGATACATTATCATGTATTATTAATAGATTATAATATTTAAACATATTTTGTACTCTGAATAAAAATAATAAAAAAATATCTTATTCCATATATACAACTTGACATTCACTTCAGAGGCCGTCCAATATTATTGGGAGTTTGCTTGTGGTTCAAAGATGTGTTTGTCCTTTCTTGTCTAGTTTTGTTTGCCTGTTTTTGTTATCATGGATTGTTTCATTTTTTGTTGGTTATGTGGTATGTACATAAGATGTTCAGCTACAAATTCCCTTTTGATATTCAAAATGTAATACAAGTTTTACATTATTCACATGTTTATAATGTTTTTTGTTTCTTTTCTTTTTCATGTTTTCCTTTGTTGCGGAATTTAAGGTAAGAAATATTTTTTTCATTTCTGTTTTTAGTGGTCGTCTTCGTATAATTATTGATACAATAACAGTTGTTAGATATGTATATTAATTTTTGTAAGTTGTACACTATGATACGTAATTTTAATTTATGCTCAATTTATATCTATTACAGGAACGAAGATAAAAAATTAGAATAAGCAAAATATATATATGCATGCATATAATAATTTGTGTTGAAGTATGTTGAAGTGTGATCGGATGATTCAGAAGTGATTTACTTACATGCTGTCATATACAACTTTTTGAATTAATTCAATCATAAAATACATTCAACAAGTGGTAGATGACAACACTATTCAATGTAGAAAGTAGTTTTTTGTGTCTGATGAGAGAGAAAGTAAGCTTTTTTAGACTTTTGTTATCGTTGTATATATGCTAGTAAGAGAGTTGATATAATCGGTCGTTGTTTTCGTCAGTGCTTTTAATATTGTGATTATGATTAAAAAACATATTGAAAACACGTCACAGTTAATATGTACTTACATTATCCTATTGTCATGGCAGTTAAATGTTAAGTAACCCTAGAGGACAAGAGAGATAACTCTGTCGATCCTAACTAGCTATAACAAAAATACATTTTCATCACGGTGTGATGCCGTATATAAATCGGCATTAGGATTGGGGTTGTAGGTTTGTAACTGTTATAAACTAAATTTTTCACATCAAATAGTTTGTAGGACCTTTGATTTAAGACCCGTTCCAAAGCCTTTCTGCGCTTTTTTAAACTGATCATTAATGCTTTAAATAATAATGTTAATCAAATGGTAGCATTGCAGAGCCTGAAAGACCAACTTGCTTTTAAAGTTGATTAAATGGCTAGATCCACATCTGCAGGCAAGCTATATGTATTCTGTTTTTTTGGCAACTTACAAAATAATTTTTTTTCTTATTTGATCTCCATTATTCAAACAATAGTAAAAGATTTTTTAATTAATTTTCAAATTAACATGTCAAGAAATAATCTTTTTAGAAGCATATTCAGAGTTCCAGGTTGTTTAACCCAAAATCAGCAAAACAAGCAAAATCATTAAAATCCTGGCGTTAGTAATATTTAATAAATATATTAAAGAATGTTTCATTTGAAATTTCAAAGGCATATCCGCAGCAACAATTGTTTGTATAAGATATGTTGAGCAAACGTACCACTAAAACGGGACAATTTACTACCAGATTAATTTATTTACCCTACTTTTGAAATGGCAGAACATTTTATCATATTAAAGATGACGGTAATGTTCTACAAAGAATCCAAAAGAACCACAAAAATAATAAAAGTCAAATAAACAATTGTTTTGAAAATTAAGCTGTATTTGCATCTGAATTCTACGTTCGGGATAATAGCTAATTTGTCAAAGGACACTTCAAAACCAAAGAAACAAAAATAAAAAGTACTAGACATTGAAGAGGCATCTAAATAAAAACTTTGGACGTGTGGTCGGGACACCAAAGGTAGCTTATGGCTTAGTTCTATTCGAGCGCTTGTCCAAAGACGGGAAAACAGTTCCATTGCGTGCTTGTCTTTTCTTTATACTTTCATGTTTGTTTTTTTTCTCATCAACCGGTATTGTTTCGTGTTCTCGGTTGCGTTGGCTGTACCCAATTACATGTTTTTGATTAATATTTTTTTCTTCTACTTGTTACAAATATTAAGAAAGCTACAGCTGAAATGTAGATGGTCTGTCTTCACAAAGTCGGCTTGCTTAGAATATCTCGTCATTCAGTAGGTTGTTCATAGCAACGGATATCGAAAACAATCTGAATTGGAAAGATCTGAACTAGAAATTTCAGATTGCTTGCGGACTTGTTTTGATTTTTCAATGCACAATGCATTGTCAAACGTATTGGTAACGTATTGACAATGTAAATTGAAAACCTTATTTCTAGTGTAAGGTTCCTCTTGTTTAACAAGTCAATTTTGTTTGGTGAAATCATTTAAAACCGGTAAAATTTTGTTAAGTTATACCATGTTAAACAGTACATGTATTTGATTTTATTTTAAAGGTAAATTTATGAAACCAAATGTATGCAATTTGTGAACCAAACTGTGACATTAATATTCAGGTCTTACTCGTGGGAAATTGGATAACAGTATCAGACGACAGCCGACACTTGATTATGGTCTCATGAAAATTACATGTCATGACTTTGACAGAGTTTTATTAATTGTGTGTAGAACGCTGAGCGTATTTTACACAGAATTAAATCTGCCAAATTTGATAATAAAGTCTTCCAAGAATAGAACATACCGTATTATATTAATGGAAGCTGGGTAAGACTATTTGCAGAGTCAGGTCTCCAGTACTTTCCTTTCTGTAGAGATACAGACTGTTAAGACATTGATTGACTTTTGTTATATTACTATATTCATATGCTTTTATCCACTCCGTGACTTAATATTAGTGTCGGGTCTTTCCGGTAATTGGTTTTTTATATTAATTATGCGGTAAAGAATTCACGGTATTTGCGAGACAATTGCAAAGTGATCGTGACATTGAATCAAATGACACGTGTTTAAGCATAATCTAGGGCGTATGATTATTGATTGTCAATTTGATATTTGATTTCTTGGGGGGGGGGGGGGGGGGTTAAATAAAAAGTGAGTCTACATGTGTATCCTCATTATATATATTTGATATTGTTCTATTCATAAAATTGAACAAATAAAAAACCCAGAAAAGTTTTTTTTCAACAACAAAGCACCAAGAATCCGGTAATTGTGATTTTGAATATTTTTTTCGGTGGAAAAGGCTAATTATTATCCTTAACAAACCTTTTTATACCGTTTTGGATCTCAAATTTCAAAGTTATGGTTCTTTTAGTAGAGTAATGAGAATAAATTTATTGATTATGTAAATTTTTGCGTCACTTTTCTTGTCCGTGTATCCTTCGTCACTTGTTTTGTGTCGCGTGTTGTCTTGTTAGTGTATGGAGTTTTCAAATTTCAGTACATGATGTGTATGGTTGTGAATAATTTACGTTTTGTTCTCCAAAGATATGTGAACTTCAAGTTTTTTCTGTCAGCACATTGGCTGACAGACCAACTGTAAAGGTTAAACTCATCTGATAATCAACGCAAATTCTGGTTGTACTTCAGATTTGATTTTACGTTTATTTTGAATAGAGACATGACACTTTATTGATATCCGCCTTAGTTAAAGAATCCGTAACTAATCAGTATTCTGCTAACTACAATTTTCTTCAAAAATGGCAGGTCATATTGACAATCTAAACAATATAGTCGCTTTATAATTCTAGAACACATGCTGGAAAAGTTGCAGTAGTTGCCATAAGCGAACTCTGAAACTATAAGCTTCTTAACTTTGGTTGAATGTAAATAATATCTTAATGACTTTGAATTTTGACTCCATTAAATCAACCTAATTCTGACATTTACTGTTTTAGATTTATGTCGTCTGCTAACTATGTAGTCTTTGATTGCCTGCAGTTTTAATATCTCTTCAGATGACATAACTGAATACATAAATTGGCAAATTGGCATGTAAAACGGAAATGAAAAGATTGCAACATTGGCGCTAATGGAGTTATATATATTTTTTCTCCTTTTTAAAATCCGATCTGAATTGGATTGGTTTGGTGTGTGAATTTGATTATTGAGTTGTTTTACATTTTAAATACGGAATTTCTGATTTAGCAACAAATTGATGTATGCTTTTGTATAGAACATTAAGAATTATGTATCCCGACATTTATAGTTTTCAAAGTTATATTGGCTGATGCAAATAGGGCATATAAGCACAATGCACCCATGTTACTACTATTCCAGCAAATCCTGATGTCACAAAAGCAAGGAAGATAATTACATTGAAAAATAACGTGAATAACTAATAATATTATAATATTTATATAACTATGCAACAGCCAAAACATCCAAAGTTCAAAAGGGTTAGTAACAAAACACCTAAACCCCATTGAATTAGAACGAAATGTAACTAATCGGCCTGAAATACATGTATAGTGTTGTTTACTGTGACATGCAAAAATAATTGGACAGTTGGTAAAATCCTTCTTTATTTTACATACACAGTCAAATATGTCTATAAAGCCACCCAAGGGAACCAGTAAAAGTAGCCTTTATGGGTAGGTGTCCTTATATACAGGTTCAAATAATATGAATAAAGAATAATTGGGATATAGGTCTAGTGGTCTTTATTAGCAGGTGGCCCTTATATAGAGGTGGCCTTTCACGCAGGTTGGACTGTATTTTTCAGAAATTCTTTCATGCTTATTCCTTGATGAATGCACTATACTGGGTATCCAAATAGCAGTATTCTCTTACGAAGCTGCACACAACTGCTGTATGTGTCTATATGTGTTGTAATCAGAGGCCTCAGTAAATCTTGTCATTTGTCTTATAAACTATTTTGCGGTGTGTCCGTGATAGTTCAGTCTTATGAAGAATGCAGACCTATTGAAAGTTTACACTGAGCCATAGTGGCCTAGAGTGACCCATAAGCTGCCAATTGATACATAGATAGCCACTGTCAAGATACAGTACAGACCTGTCGAAGGTTTAACACTAAGCTAACTGTTCAGTGCCGAAAAGGCGATCATTTCATCTGCTCGTTATATCGACAGCTACTTTCTACCTCTTTACAGCTTCGCAGCCACTGACTGTCCTTATCTTTGCCACTTTACAGCCTGGGTTCGACTAATTTTCGTTACCCTGGTGTTAAACCTTCGACAGGTCTGTACTGTGTACCAATGAGCTGCCGATTTGACACAAATTATTTAGCTTATTGTTTAACTTTCGACATGCCTGTACTGTAGATAACGTTTTATTCAGCTTCAGTTCTATATTTCATTGATTCATTATCAGGAAACTTGAATATATTTAAAACTGTTACTGCCTAAACAACAGTTACGACCAAGACGGTTAGTTTCTACCGCCCCTTAAATAGACGTCCTTCAGTATTATGTTCACTGTCGTGATTTAATTAACGGAATTGGCTTTTTCTTTTTACATCTTTGATTTATCAGACAAGATTCTGATTAAATCAGCCAATACATTGGTACGGACTGCAAGTCAATTTTACTTTACCACTATAAACAATATAAACAACTATTTTAATTTATTTGTGGACAATTCCAATGTAGGAAAATCAAGTCAGGTTGTGTTTGTATGGGTATTAGCTAGATTAGAGTCAATTGAATCAGAATTTACAGTCTTTTATCTAGTACTTAATCAAATACAAACATACCGGTACATGTTTAAATCACATTCGTCATAATTAAAACTAACTTTCAAGTAAAACACACAGACTTCTACCAGGAAAGTGAGGCCGGTGCTTCGTAAGAGTAAGTGTCTCCTGTAAAGTTAGTCACGTAGACCAAGTGTGAAATCAAACATTAAAATAAAAGAAACATGAGGCTACAAGACGTCAAATATTTACAGGATACAGACTATATTAAGTGAAACATGAGGCTACAAGACGTCAAATATATACAGGATACAGACTATATTAAGTGAAACATGAGGCTACAAGACGTCAAATATTTACAAGATACAGACTATATTAAGTGAAACATGAGGCTACAAGACGTCAAATATTTACAGGATACAGACTATATTAAGTGAAACATGAGGCTACAAGACGTCAAATATTTACAGGATACAGACTATATTAAGTGAAACATGAGGCTACAAGACGTCAAATATTTACAGGTACAAACTATATTAAGTGAAACATGAGCTACAAGACGTCAAATATTTACAGGATACAACTATATTAAGTGAAACATGAGGCTACAAGACGTCAAATATTTACAGGATACAGACTATATTAAGTGAAACATGAGGCTACAAGACGTCAAATATTTACAAGGTACAGACTATATTAAGTGAAACATGAGGCTACAAGACGTCAAATATTTACAGGATACGACTATATTAAGTGAAACATGAGGCTACAAGACGTCAAATATTTACAGGATACGGACTATATTAAGTGAAACATGAGGCTACAAGACGTCAAATATTTACAGGATACGACTATATTAAGTGAAACATGAGGCTACAAGACGTCAAATATTTACAGGATACAACTATATTAAGTGAAACATGAGGCTACAAGACGTCAAATATTTACAGGTACAGACTATATTAAGTGAAACATGAGGCTACAAGACGTCAATTTTACAGGATACAGACTATATTAAGTGAAACATGAGGCTACAAGACGTCAAATATTTACAGATACAGACTATATTAAGTGAAACATGAGGCTACAAGACGTCAAATATTTACAGGATACAGACTATATTAAGTGAAACATGAGGCTACAAGACGTCAAATATTTACAGATACAGACTATATTAAGTGAAACATGAGGCTACAAGACGTCAAATATTTACAGGATACAGACTATATTAAGTGAAACATGAGGCTACAAACGTCAAATATTTACAGGATACAGACTATATTAAGTGAAACATGAGGCTACAAGACGTCAAATATTTACAGGATACAGACTATATTAAGTGAAACATGAGGCTACAAGACGTCAAATATTTACAGGATACAGACTATATTAAGTGAAACATGAGGCTACAAACGTCAAATATTTACAGGATACAGACTATATTAAGTGAAACATGAGGCTACAAGACGTCAAATATTTACAGGATACAGACTATATTAAGTGAAACATGGGCTACAAGACGTCAAATATTTACAGGATACAAGCTATATTAAGTGAAACATGAGGCTACAAACGTCAAATATTTACAGGATACAGACTATATTAAGTGAAACATGAGGCTACAAGACGTCAAATATTTACAGGATACAGACTATATTAAGTGAAACATGAGGCTACAAGACGTCAAATATTTACAGGATACAGACTATATTAAGTGAAACATGAGGCTACAAGACGTCAAATATTTACAGGATACAAGCTATATTAAGTGAAACATGGGGCTACAAGACGTCAAATATTTACAGGATACAGACTATATTAAGTGAAACATGAGGCTACAAGACGTCAAATATTTACAGGATACAGACTATATTAACTGAAACATGAGGCTACAAGACGTCAAATGTTTACAGGATAAAGACTATATTAAGTGAAACATGAGGCTACAAGACGTCAAATGTTTACAGGATACAGACTATATTAAGTGAAACATACTACAAAACAAATTTCTGTGTTGTACATAACATTTTAACGTCAAAAGAGTAAGGTTTGCATTTGATATAAGACATTTGGCTTTATTGTTTCCGTTTAGTCTTGTGATGAATGTTGCAAGGACATTTTTCTTTAAAATGTTTTTCTTCTGTTTTAATACTGCAAGTTTTTTAAAAATTGTTTTTTAATATTTTGACTTAATCTTAATAAAACTCCAACTATGTTTGATATAGAAGAATCAAAGATGATTTTTTTCGCTTGACATCGAGAGGTTTTGAGGATCATTCCTTGTGCTTGAAAACAGTTAGCGCTTACCACACACGTCTCTAAAACTGTTCTGTGAAATTCGTTATTATGACGTTAAACTATTTGTATTTGCAATAATTGTATGAAATTTAGATCCTATTCCTCACAACATTTTGTTTTCGTTTTCATTATTATGACTTGCTGTCGGTCAAAAAGCCAACCATGCAATGATGGATTGCTAATGTAACCCGAAACTATGTAAACATGATGAATTAGGGCAGATATCCAAATCATCGTGAAAATTGCTGATAATGTTAATAGATATATCATACAAGATCGCATTGTACGTTAGAGATATGTCTGATATGTACGATCAGTAATACGTTAATTACGTGTAATTACCATATGGTGTGTTGTTCCGTACACATGTAAAACTCTCTGCTGTGTACTTTTGATATGTCTAATCTCATTAATGTTTCCGTTCATCACAGAAATCTTTGGTCTAACTTCTTAATTTATACCGATTTTACGTACGTCGAACAAAAAATATAATTACAAATAAAACGCCCATGCTGCAGAACATATTTGAAGCTATTGATACCATGCGGATTACATACAAGTACAATAAAACTTGTCATGTAACCAACTTTAATTGGCAATTTCCGGATACGAGAACAAGTAGTGATTAGAAATTAGAAACTTTCAAATGAGGTCACTCACTTAGTGAGTGATTATAAACTGCCAAATGACGTCACTCTATAAACTGCCAAATGACCTCGCTTAGTGAGTGGATGATTCGAAACTTTCAAATGACGTCACTAAGTGATTGGGTGATAAGAAACTGGCAAATGACGTCATTAAGTGAGTTGGTAATACGAAACTGGCAAATGACGTCGCTCAGTGATTGGGTGATTAGAAACTGACAAATGACGTCACTTAGTGAGTGGGTGATTAGAAACTGGCAAATGACGTCACTGAGTTGGTAATTAAAAACTGGCAAATGACGTCGCTCAGTGATTGGGTGATTAGAAACTGACAAATGACGTCACTTAGTGAGTGGGTGATTAGAAATTGACAAATGACGTCACTTGGTAATTAGGTCCAATGACGTATCGACAGTAATGACTATTTTCTGACGTCATCACAGTGATCACTGGCAGACTTACAGAGAAAACATAATGTCCTTAACAATATGAAATATATTACTAACACATGTGTCTTCAATATGTATGGCTGCCATGTATGTGGTTGAACATAAAAAATGCAAATGATGGCATGTGTTTTCCATTTTGTCACAATAATAACTAGCTTCTGAAATCTTAGTATTTTTGTGTATTGTTCAAAATATACTTTCTTTGTAATACAATATTTCCTAAAACAAAAAATATTATTTAATTTGAAAATATTCCTGGTTTTTGTACACCGTTTTATATAAGATAAGACTTGCTTTTGAATTAAGTAATGTTTTGATTCATCGATTGATTTTTCTAATGGTTTTGACACACTTATTCATAGACCAACCATTTGCAAAGTAAGCAAGATAGTGGGCTTCCCCAACAGTACGACATGACCATATCTCTGGACTTCAGTGCCTGACAAAAGTCAGAACTTGTTTCATGAGGCGTTTTGTGTCTTTTCTTAACTAGTGTCGTAACGTTTACATGGTTTATTGGGTTGATTTTCTTTAAGTTGTATCGTTGCGTTGCTTAGGTTGCATTGACTGTTGCTAATACATTCTAATTTACATGGTTAAGTTATTCCTGGGTAATTTGTTTTCTATATGAAGTCGCAATGTCTGAATATTCTGTATGAATTGTAATTTTCTGTATGAATATTCATTGCAATTTTCTGTATGAATATTCATTGCACGTGATGAACCGGATGTAAAACATTTGTCATCATGTCACCCGCCATATTTACTTCCGTGAGTTGAATCAGATAATCAATCATCTAACATTATGCCAAAATATTTACAGCTTCCATTGATCATGTTGTGATTTAATACAGTAATCATGCAACAAACAAATGAAGGTCTTCTAAGCTGCTCTTTTAAAGGATATTAACACATCTGATCAATGTTTACGAATAAAGATGATTGTTAGAAACGTTCCCAATGATATCGATAAAATAAAACATAGGACATTGCTATTTAAGAACATGAAATGGCAAAAGAGATGGTAAAGACCACTTTTCAAGGAATGTGCAATAAGGACCTTACAAACGTTAACGGGTATAAATCACATGGTACGCTAGAGAACGATATATTGAAATCTATGCATTAATCAGGTTCTAAAATGGCGTACATATCAACCAAAGACAACAATTTAAATTCAAATCACAATTCCAAACCAAAAACTTTAAAACTTACAAATACACACGTTAACTTTAACTTGGGAAGTGAGACCGGATGGGTAACCTGTTTAGCTAGCAAAACCCGCCACGTATGTAGTCTATGTAGTCAAAATAAAAAAACATGGAAGCATTGGGCGTCAAATATATCCCGAGTAATTTTGGATACAGATGTGTCATACTTACAAACAATATCGTGATGACGTCGAGAAAACTGTTTGAGGGCCATGATATAAGCCTAGACCTAAGCTTGCAATATGCCTAGATATATGTGTAGATTTAACTGCTTACCAGGTGATACCACGTGATCATTATTGTTTGTGCAGAATCAATTATTTTACACAAGACATGGAATCGCACAAGTTGACTTTTCCAGGAATCTGCGAAATGGTCATTTTATATGATTTCATGACAGGCATTAAGAGGTATTAATCAGATGGTACGCTGGTAAACCTCTTGAGATTACTTGAGATATTGCACATGCATTAACATGTGTTTAATCAGTATTGTCTCTTACGTAATATCTATTTTTATATAATTATTTCAAAAACTTTTAATCATAATTAACTTCAACCATATATAGTGCAACAAAAAACATTGAAATTACATGTATGATTTTACACAATGCACGGTAATTTATCTAGATATATAGGAAATAGATTATCTTTGCGGAAATTGAATGTATGTGCGACGTTCGGAACTGTGCAGAAAGACGATAATTCCGAAATCCTCTTATATAATACTGTACCTACACATCCACACCACTCTGTGAGTAATGTGTTTTATTTAAATAGCTCTTTGTTCGATCATATATTAACGTAATTCAGCTAAGTAAAGGTAATTTTGTTAATCGAATTTGAATGTTTTCAAAATCGTAATTCCGACAGCGTCAAAAAGGAAATCATGTTTCTGGAAGCCTATAATGAAAGCTGTAACATTAAGGTGGTCATTATGACGGTTACACAACACAGCTAGCTGATGTAGTGTATAGTATAATGATATATTATGATTTAGGTCTTCTGGGTATGCTTCATGTAATTAAATGTACGTCACTAGTACACGTTATGTAATCCCTAATTCCATTATCATAAAACCTTATTATTATTGTATATAGCCGTGATTTATATTGGAATATATCATAAATGTACCGCAAAAATGTATTAATTTTATATAATACTAAGCTGGTCTATAAACTTACCCGAAAATAAGCCAAAACGAGGCAATCTATATAATACTAAACCGGTCTATAAACTTACCCGAAAAATAAGCCAAAACGAGGCAATCTATATAATGCTAAGCTGGTCTATAAACTTACCCGAAAATAAGCCAAAACGAGGCAATCTATATAATGCTAAACCGGTCTATAAACTTACCCAAAAATTAGCCAAAACGAGGCAATCTATATAATGCTAAGCTGGTCTATAAACTTACCCGAAAATAAGCCAAAACGAGACAATCTATACAATGCTAAGCCGGTCTATAAACTTACCCGAAAATGAGCCAAAACGAGGCAATCTATATAATGCTAAACCGGTCTATAAACTTACCCGAAAATAAGCCAAAACGAGGCAATCTATATAATGCTAAACCGGTCTATAAACTTACCCGAAAATAAGCCAAAACGAGGCAATCTATATAATGCTAAACCGGTCTATAAACTTACCCGAAAATAAGCCAAAACGATGCATTCTATATAATGCTAAACCGGTCTATAAACTTACCCAAAAACAAGCCCAAAACGAGGCAATCTATATAATGCAAAACCGGTCTATAAACTTACCCAAAAATAAGCCAAAACGATGGAATCTATATCATGCTAAACCGGTCTATAAACTTACCCAAAAACAAGCCAAAACGATGGAATCTATATCATGCTAAACCGGTCTATAAACTTACCCAAAAATAAGCCAAAACGATGGAATCTATATCATGCTAAACCGGTCTATAAACGTACCCAAAAATAAGCCAAAACGAAGGACATTCATACAGTACTACGCTAGACAATAAATATACCTGAAAAAAATTCAAGATAAGGGGATATTGTTTTTAATTTTTTCTATTTTGAAGTGTTTTGGTGGTGTTTAGGGGAAGTCAGAATATGAATGTTGTGCCAAAACATCCTTGATTAATCAATATTTACTAATATCATATTGATCAAGCAGTAATGCGTCTTTTCTTTATAGAATTGAATTAGCCCAAAGAGAGATAACTTTATATGTATATAAAATAAAAATATCAACAAAGAAGACTGCAAATATTTCCAATAATTATGTGAAACTAATATATAACAAAAATATTAACATTTTAACACCAAACACTAAAACCCTTAAAAGCCCATATTATTTCTCATATTAATATTTTGTCAATTATGTTGGGTGTTTTTGGCTAAATGGTATATATGTTGCAATTAAATGAATTTTTGAAATATATATAGTTGAACAAAACATTTAAATTATTATGCATATAAAAAAGTATACAATCTTTTTCTTTTGAATTTTATTTTCTGTGCAACAAAACATTATAAACTCTGTTTTTATTTTGGATACAAGATCAAACTACCGTATGATGTAAAAATGAGTTATCTTTATCAAAAAGGTATGCACTGTTTTCTGTTCTTTATTTCCCATTATTGTACACCGTTGTTAATACATACCCGGTATCGTAGAAGATGTTGGTATTACATCTCCTGTGGGATGATAGCTAATTTATGCTTCACACTAGCCGTATCACGTCCGCGTCCGTCCTTGTTACACGAATTGTAATGATAGTTAATATAATTAGCTTAACACTAACCCAGTTGCTTATAATGGTTTATTAATGATTATATTAATTAGGTCTTGTAAAGTATTGGTCTATTTAATAAGGTTTTGTAAAGTATTGGTCTATTTAATAAGGTTTTGTAAAGTATTGGTCCATTTAATGAGGTCTTGTTCAGTATTTGTCCCAAGACTTCGTTTAACTTTTATAAATTTTCTTAAATATGATGAGCTACATTGTATATTTTTTAGAGATTCCGTAGTGACCAACTAGATGAACATTTTCAACTAACATTGAGTTGATTGAAGATGTTCATCCAGTTTATTTTATGACTATCATGAACATCCGACTTTTTAAGAAGCAGTCTTCTAAATATCTTATACCTACCCTTTTTTTAAAGTGTGAAGCTATAAAAACGTCCCCACTTCGACAAATACCAAATTTATTTCATTTTTATATAAAAAGTCCACCTTCCAAAAACATTTACCACATCGGTTAATGTAGTCGCTATGACCATGCTACTTCTCGAAGCGTTTCAATCATGTAGTTAATGATTGGTGTCGGGGTCATGTTTCAGGACTGACTGATCCTGGTCAAAACTTAAAATATGTGGTGATCTTTCTTTCGCCAATCATGCAGCATTTAGACATTTAGAGAAAGTCATGGGTTCTTCAAAAGAGACCTTAATACCGATTATTTTTGCCAAAACTTCTTTATTCAATTTCATTCCACATATTTCGTCAAAATAACGTATATGTCTCAGTCTATAAAATAAGGCTCCATTTAAATTCGTCATTTTTAAAGACCATTGATTGTATAATAAGCGCTATACATGGCATTTTCTAACAAAAAATAAGTACTTAAACCACATCCCTGGATAAAATTGTATAACCATTTTGTCAAGTGATGGTTCACAGTCGAGAACTCTCTACGGCAACACCAATTGCCTTTAATTTATTAAGTTTATTTTCTTGCGTCTAGCATGGTTAAACTGGTAAGTAAATCGATTTTGTTTACCTTGTTAGTAGTTATAGGACATCATCATACTGTTATTTATTTTATTCCAAGCAGGCATTCAGAGAGAGAGAGAGAGAGAGAGAGAGAGAGAGAGAGAGAGAGAGATTTTCCTGACAAAACCCAATATAAACAAGGTTATGTATGCAATGTATTCTTTATGTTTTAGTATACCTCTAAGATCAGGTCTCACGGGGTATATAAACATCTATTTTTTATTATAGAAATTCTGCCTAATCAATCAAACACTGGAATATATAGCACGTTTTATTAAGAGTGTAAATAACGCTGTTAACAGTTACAAACCATCCTTAGAATTATTAAGTAACAGCAGATATATTTCATGTTGCACGAAGTGTCGGTACTTCCTCTGTCTCTCTCATTAACACCTTGTAATTCAGCTTCATCGATGCATCTCTTCATCGAAGTTCAAATTAACCGTTAACATAAAAAATGCATTGGGTGTTTTGAATATGTTTGTGTCACCTGAAGAATTGCAGATTAGATCTAGACATCATTACGGCGTCGTCGTCGTCATCATCACTGGTAGCAGTGGTTTCCAGATAATAACTCCTGTAATGCTAATCGGATTTGGACCAATTTTGGTCAGTTGTTTATCATTTGCGACAGACTCCGTCTATAACCATCATAACTCCTTAGCATACTTTAATCTGATTGGTCGATTGTTTCCGGATAATTATCATTGAGACATTGGTGGATTTGGACAAAGTTTTGTCAGTGTGTTTTATACATATATTTTAAGATTGACGTGTGACTAAATTTAAGAAATTTGAATCAGCATCCGTACATGTGATTGGTCGTTGATTCCACGATGATGAACTTTTAAACCTTGATTGAGCTTTGTCATTTTCTTAGTACTGTATAAAATTTAATGCATGGCAAAGTTAATTTAAGAAAATGCTGAAATCAGACTGAAACCAAAAACACCACTGGTATCATATTTGTCTGTACTGTGTTTCAATTTAGTACATGTATATACTGTTTTATTTTCTGCTTGCGATTTTCCGAAAAAAGTAGGTGAGACAAAATGTTACTGGTTTCTTTATATAGAGGTGGTCTTTAAGGCAGGCTTGACTGTAACTGTAGAGCCATCAGATACATAAACTTAGCAATAAGACACATTTGAAGTCATAAATAGAATAGTTATGTCTTCAATCCGTATTAGATTTCCAATTTAATAAATTAATGAAGAATCTTGGTTGTAAATCAAAAAAGAACACTATTTTGTCAACAGTGTGAATGTTAATCCAGAAGATATATATTTCATTAAAACCATAACAACACTGGTACCACTGGTATCGTTTTCTGTCTACTTGGGTTTTTTTTTAGCCTATATAGTTTTATTTTCTGCGTGCGATTTTCCAAAAAAGAACAGTTGGGGTAAAATTTTACTGTTCTTTAAAGGCAGCTGTCTTCTTATAGTGAGGTGGTCTTTAAGGCAGGCTTGATTCGAAATGTAGTCACCTGACCATGATGCAAAAAACTTAGCAATGAGTCACATTTGAAGTCATAGTTAGAATAGTAATGTCTTTAAGCCGTATTAGATTTCCAATTAAATAAATTAATGTAGAATCCTTCCTTGATTTCATGTTGCCTCTCTGTTGTTTTATTTGTAACTTATAAAAAGGAAAGATTTAAAAAAAAGTATTTCCTGATTTCCTGAAAGGAAAGATTTAAAAAATATATATTTCCTGAATTTTTTCCTATCGACTACGAGGTGATTAATGGAGTAATGAGATTGCACCACGGGATGGAACAGGCTTATGTCACAAACATAATAAATGCATTACATTGTACCTAAAACTCCATTAAAAAATTAATTTTTCATATTTGAAATTTCCTTATAACTTCATTAAGTACGAGATGATCTGCTCTTAAGATGATCAATTCAACATCTCGTCAATGATAATCGTAGGATTTATTGGTAATGAAGTTGTATTTCAATTAATCATTGGCTTTTCCTACCGGCAGACTTTAGAAACCTAGAAATGTATCATAAAGTAGAAATGTACCACAGAGTACACAGACATATGGAAGACTTAAAAATAACCAGGAAAATCTGCCTCTTGTTAGCTTTATGATCGAGAACAAGGGAGAAAATGTTCCCCGTAGTTTTATGTTTAATACGGGTTCCAATACCAATTAACGCTAGATGTTTTTAATTAAGCAGGTAGTTGTTAGTAAGTTAACAATTTAATCCTTTTGAAGAGCTCATAAGTTTATAAATTGTGCAACATCCATACACAAAGCGGGTAGATGTAATAATGAAAATGCACCCATGCAAAAATAATCAATGCAGTTGTATCTAATGCCCTCATTACGCTGGAATCAATCTACTCAATATATATATTATCTATATATTATTATACGTGTAAACGTTCCTGTAAGAGTATGTTATTTGGATAGTTTATATGTGTATTGAGAACACGTGTGGTTGATATCAGAGTTCTATAGAATATTGATAGCTGATTGATTCCGACAGTTAGTAAGTCACCTATATATGCAATGGTATGGTCCATAACGGCGATCTATTTAGTGCTACCGTAGATGATAGTGAGCGTTTACTTTTTTGTTGTTTTTCCTATAAAATAGCGAGATAACTGACTTTATGAGACAATGAATTCATGTTTTATCCCAGTTTGGTATTTGTCAATTACGGAAGTATTGTTTCTTCTGTGTGACTAATTGATCCTTGTTCTATTGTTGTCTTTTAACCTGATTAAAACTTATCTGGATCTATATATTAAGCTAGATATTTATACAGACTTGTACGACAGAGATACTACCACTAGCACCAGGATAAATAAATGGCATGTTGTGATTATAACGTAAATTCTAGGAAATTATAACAACATACACATCTTATACTTATGTGTGTATGGTTTCTGAAGTGTGATTCCTATAAAGAAAGCTGCAAAGTGACAAAACATATTGTCAAGGGCAGCCGAATGTTTCGGATGATTCTGTACAGACTCTTCCCTCCCTTACGGAAACACTTGTTACTCTCGAAAGAAAAGCGTAAGTAGATTTTTAATTTCCTTTTTGAACTCTCGAATGCAAAAGTTTATTTTAGTTTTCAATTTCCTGTCTATAATCAAACCACTTGACATGTTTTATTTTAGATGTATTCTTGGTTTGTATGTCGGTACTAACAGTGTCTGTCTCTAGCTCATCGATTCCCTGTACAACCCAAGGAGTAAATGTGTGTCAATCTGTCTTCTGTGTTTAATTCCAGGAATTTTGGTTCTTGATTGATTAAATTGTTGTCTTTAATGGTATTTCCCCTCGGTTAATCATCGGAATATGCGGATAATACCAACACGGCATTCAACCAGATGATTTTATATTTGATGAATAATAACAATAAAGGGAAAACGCTTCAATTTATGAATATGCATGATGTCGTGGCTAATAAAATTGTTTTGTCTAGAGAAGCGAACTTACTCTAATAGGTCAATATCCTTGAACTAAGATTTAAAAATTCTTATCATGAAAAATTGCAATATTTATTTGATATTTATGACCGTTAAGACAAAATTTGTAGAACCACATGTGTAAACACCGAGTACAGTTTCCGATTAAAGCCCGCAAAAACTTTTATGTCCAACATCACAATATACTTAACACAATATGTAAGGTGCCACTCTGCCTAAAATAACCATGGATATATTTGACATTCAATAGTTCCATGTTCCTTTCATTCTCCATTGTATTACCCTTCCGTAGTACCCGGACTCAGTTCACTGGTGGAAGTTCACATGTTTTTTTGGTTGTTTTTTTTTTTTTTTTTTTTTTTTTTTTTTTTGCTAATTTGCATGTTTTCAAAGCTTTAACTGTGGTTTGGGTTTATGGTTTGGACATTCATTTGTATGCTTGGTTTTGGTTTTCAGATGCAGAACCAACGTGTACTTATGGTACCAGGCTTATATATACATACTTGTACAACTATCTGTGTGAACTTGACATATTATATTGATTCCTCGGTTTTATTGGCATTATGATTCTGTATAACACTTGCAATTTTAACACATAGGCAACTCAATGTAAACATGGAATCGGTGACTCTGTATAACCCTTACCACTTTAACACATAGGCCATTCAATGTTTACTTGGAATTTGTTGCTTCTGTATAACCCTTACCATTTTAACACAAAGGTCCATATAATGTTACCTTGGAATTTGTTGCTTCTGTATAACCCTTACCATTTTAACACAAAGGTCCATATAATGTTACCTTGGAATTTGTTGCTTCTGTATAACCCTTACCATTTTAACACATAGGTCATTCAATGTTTACTTGGAATTTGTGCTTCTGTATAACCCTTACTATTTTAACACATAGTGTCATTCGATATTACCTTGGAATTTGTGCTTCTGTATAACCCTTACCATTTTAACACATAGGGTCATTCAATGTTTACTTGGAATTTGTGACTCTGTATAACCCTTACTATTTTAACACATAGGTCCAGTCAATGTAACCTTGGAATTTTTTGCTTCTGTATAACCCTTACTATTTTCAAACATAGGCCAGTCAATGTTACATTGGAATTTGTGCTTCTGTATAACCCTTACTATTTTCAAACAGGCCAGTCAATGTTACATTGGAATTTGTGCTTCTGTATAACCCTTATCATTTTAACACATAGGTCCAGTCAATGTTACCTTGGAAATTGTTGCTTCTATATAACCCTTATCATTTTAACACATAGGTCCAGTCAATGTTACCTTGGAAATTGTTGCTTCTGTATAACCCTTACCATTTTAACACATAGCCCATTAAGTGTTACCTTGGAATTTGTGCTACAGTATAACCCTTATCATTTTAACACATAGGTCCATTCAATGTTACCTTGAAATTGATGCTTCTGTATAACCCTTACCATTTTAACACATAGCCCATTAAATGTTACCTTGGAATTTGTGCTACAGTATAACCCTTACTATTTTAACACATAGGTCCATTCAATGTTACCTTGAAATTGATGCTTCTGTATAACCCTTACCATTTTAACACATAGCCCATTAAATGTTACCTTGGAATTTGTGCTACAGTATAACCCTTACTATTTTAACACAAAGGTCCATTCAATGTTACCTTGAAATTGATGCTTCTGTATAACCCTTACCATTTTAACACAAAGGTCCATATAATGTTACCTTGGAATTTGTTGCTTCTGTATAACCCTTACCATTTTAACACATAGCCCATTAAATGTTACCTTGGAATTTGTGCTACAGTATAACCCTTACTATTTTAACACATAGGCCATTCAATGTTACCTTGGAATTTGTTGCTTCTGTATAACACTTACCATTTTAGCACATAGGCCATTTAATGTTACCTTGGAATTTGTGACTCTGTATAAATAACCCTTACCATTTTAACACAAAGGTCCATATAATGTTACCTTGTTTATTTTTAAAGCAATGCATAAGGACCACTATTGATATATGATTGTATTTATTTATGAAATTTTACCTTTAGCTTGCTTGTGATTTCTCAATAAAGTAAACTGGTATCTTCACTTAAAGTTACACCACATTACACTCACTCACATATTCGCCCAATCATTGACAGGGTATATATGGAAATTAGAGGGGCCTCATACAAAAAATCTCCATAATGTGTTCGATCTCTACATTTCCATATTGTATAGTTGATAAATTGTTTCAATATCTCTCCTGAAATGTTAAAAATTGCTGTCATCGTATATTGTTAAAATATTTTAATTACAGTACCTTTCAAGTCGGTGAGGCTTTCGATCTGCTGACCTCTGGATATCCATGTAGTTTCTTCTCATACCATTTGTCATATTAACGTCCAAGTAAGAATAAAACACTTGAATACATATTCTAAAAATGCATTTAAATAAGGTTTAATAGGCACACACTAATTCTTATAAGGCCCAGGGTATGTCATGATTTTGTAAGACTAGCTATTTCAAAGAGAGAAGAGATAGATATAGCAATGGTTCAATTTTGCTTTCTGACTTTAATTTCAAAAAGACAATATCTGACGGTTCATTATATTGCAAATAGTCTAATCAGTTATTGTACTTCTTGTAGGAAAATTTGCTGATACTGATATACGAAAGTTGAACATCTGTATCTGTACATTTTAAACAATTTAAACAGGGTATGCTTACCTTTCCGGAACACCTAATCGCACTTCCCTGTTGGAAGTCGTGTATAAGTTGAATTGCCAGTTTTCAAAGGTTTTGATTTGCTTTTGTAATAGTAATTTGGACACGGATTTGCTTTTGTAATAGTAATTTGGACACGGATTTGCTTTGTAATAGTAATTTGGACACGGATTTGCTTTTGTAATAGTAATTTGGACACGGATTTGCTTTTGTAATAGTAATTTGGACACGGATTTGCTTTTGTAATAGTAATTTGGACACGGATTTGCTTTTGTAATAGTAATTTGGACACGGATTTGCTTTTGTAATAGTAATTTAGACACGGATTTGCTTTTGTAATAGTAATTTGGACACGGATTTGCTTTTGTAATAGTAATTTGGACACGCATTTGCTTTTGTAATAGAAATTTGGACACGGATTTGCTTTTGTAATAGTAATTTGGACACGGATTTGCTTTTGTAATAGTAATTTGGACACGGATTTGCTTTTGATTCTAGATTATATATGCTGTATCTTTACTATTTGAAGGAAACAAATGTAACAAACTTTCAGAATGATATTTAAGAAATAAGGTAGTAATTTTCCCTTGCAAAGTATAATGGGCTGTCTCGAATTGCATAAAAAGCGAAGTATTAACTTTAAACGATATCTGAAGTTAAATTAATGATGCAATGTCAAATTTTAATATAAGTATTTCTTTCTTCGGGTAGTAAGGAATATTATAATCAGAATTTCCATAAATTCGTTTCTTGAATTACTATGAAAACAAATGCATATAGGACCACAGAAATATAGAAATGTAATAAGACGTTGTATCTTGGTATTTTATTTCTGCAAGATAAAGGTTTTACTTCTTATGTTGATACCTAATTTTGCCTGTTTGAAGTTTTTTATCCATAAAAAAAAAACAGAAAAAGAAAAACATCTAGTGTAGTGGCTTGTTGGAAAATGTACTAAAAGAAGGACATGATGACATCTTTTATTTTCAATCAAATCAGAAATAATAAGTTTTAATTTAAGAAATGAATATGTTCTTGTTCAACAAATATTTTTAGAACCTTTGAAAAACACAACAATAGAGATCAGTCGCCTTATACTTTGAGATTTCTAGCACCGAGAATTGCAATAGCGTAATACAAAAATTGAATTCTGACAGACATGATGTAAGCATTCAAGCAATACATCATTATACCCACGTGAACTTTTTTGTTGTTGCGATAGTCTCGCGTTTGGGAAATCAATTTTACTTCATTGTGGTAAAAACAAATGTATAGACTAGCCGAAATATCACAGAAGTGATAAAATTAGTTTAATATTATCCAAATTTTCAAAAAAGGAATTCAGCCAACCATTATAGACAACAATAACAGATACTATTGTGTATGGATATGGAAGTTAATTTTAATTAAATATATAAAAACATAATTTTATTACAAAAAGATATTTTAATTATTTTTCACCTTTACGTAAATGTTTCAACTTATATCACGTTACCAGACATGTTACCACATGGCCAAAGCCACGGACTCGCGTTTCAAACTTAAGTCGGTTTGCATGGTATTTATGTGAAAAATACATATCCATCAAAGGAATGGGAACCGAAAGATATTATGAACCTGAATTTTGCGATGGACTTGCTTCCCACGGCGAGAGGAATGATTGAACTTAACTACGTTCACCAAACACCTCTGGACGATGTTTTGACAGTAAAAAAAAATTATTCAATTAAAATTTTGCTCAATTGACGGCTGTATTTTATTACTTCGCATATCTTAAATATTCCTAATTTTTCTTGACAAGGTTAATAGCAAACTTCAATACTTTAGATCATGAATCAATAACGCATCGCTGCGTTTACCTTTACACTACAATGTTCACTGCCTAACTTCCTTTTCATGCTTGTAAATACCCCCGTAAAATTTTTAAATCAAAAAAGAGAATTAAAAGTTAAAAATCAATGACCTACTGAACTGATTGTGTTTGTGTTGCCTATTTGAAGTTTTGTTTGCTCAGTAACACATCCAATGTCAGTTTTCAATATGTGATCATCCATAATGACTGCAGTTTATATGCGAATTCAGTTTACATAAACATTATTCCATTGCATAACGGATGTGTTTTTTATGATTCAAGATTGGCACAGTGATGCTTCCAGGAATATCGACATACATTGTATCGGGTTCCATCTGCGTTACTTTGCACGATATATTTCGTTTTAAATGACGAATGAAGTAGTTTGACATGAGATAACTTTCCAAGTTTTGTTCCTAATACGTATTGATATTCATTAATATCATCTATATTAGTATTGGAAAAAGTTGCCCATGTACAATTCATATCTCCCTGGAATGCATAAGGTGTCGATCGTACAATTTGAAACTTGTCCAAATTATTTGTCGAAATGAATAAATTCAGATGTGGAAAATTATACCTCTACTTATGATCACTCGTAAATAATTATCATTAATAATGAATTGTAATATTGGCAAACTGGTGTGTGTGTGTGTGTGTGTGTGTGTGTGTGTGTGTGTGTGATCGATTAAGAATCGTAAAATCCACAGCCCTGAGAGACACACAATATCAGTTACTGGGCAATTCCAATAGTACAGTTACAAATAACATAACATTGGGCCAGATACGTCATATACATGTCCTGAACAAGTCCTGAATAAAAACATTAGTCCAAAGTAGTCAAAATAAAACAATTTATCATACCGAATAACATGAAAGAATTATTTTGGTATACATTTACTCCCATATATATAAGATTTCTAAGTAATGACTGCCTTGTACTACTTTTGAAAGCATTGTTTTATAAAAATTCAAAAGTAGCACATAACGGCTACATCAGAGGTGTTAACGTAAAGTTAAAGCAACAAAGAAAAAGATTTATATAAAACATGAGAAATTCGATAGGAGTTTAAACGATCTTTGAGATACATTGTAGATTAAACGTTACAAATAAGTATGAATTGAATTTGTAAGATATATTGCCGTATAGATACACTATTTAGTTGTATGTCTTGATATAACGTTGTTGTAAATGTGTTCCAGATGGCTCTATCGTATTGGTTCATACTTACCAAAGTATCATATAACAAAGTTAATGTCTTTGTTTTTCCTGTAAGGATTGTTTTACCGTAACGAAGCCAAAATGTACATGCAATGATATAAATAATTGTTTTCCGATGATTTCACGGCCGTTTTCTAGAATATCATCTATGTAACTCAGAAATATTCTGACGTGTTTACAACACACTACACTTGTGAACTCAGATATATTACTTGTTCTAAACACTACAATTATAAACTCAGAGATATTACTTTTTCCCAACACACTGCTCTTGTGAACTCAGAGATATTACTTTTTCCCAACACACTGCTCTTGTGAACTCAGAGATATTACTTTTTCCCAACACACTGCTCTTATGAACTCAGAGATATTACTTTTTCCCAACACACTGCTCTTGTGAACTCAGAGATATTACTTTTTCCCAACACACTGCTCTTGTGAACTCAGAGATATTACTTTTTCCCAACACACTGCTCTTGTGAACTCAGAGATATTACTTTTTCCCAACACACTGCTCTTGTGAACTCAGAGATATTACTTTTTCCCAACACACTGCTCTTGTGAACTAAGAGATATTACTTTTTCCCAACACACTGCTCTTGTGAACTCAGAGATATTACTTTTTCCCAACACACTGCTCTTGTGAACTCAGAGATATTACTTTTTCCCAACACACTGCTCTTGTGAACTCGGAGATATTACTTTTTCCCAACACACTGCTCTTGTGAACTCAGAGATATTACTTTTTCCCAACACACTGCTCTTGTGAACTCAGAGATATTACTTTTTCCCAACACACTGCTCTTGTGAACTCAGAGATATTACTTTTTCCCAACACACTGCTCTTGTGAACTCAGAGATATTACTTTTTCCCAACACACTGCTCTTGTGAACTCAGAGATATTACTTTTTCCCAACACACTGCTCTTGTGAACTCAGAGATATTATTTGTTCTCAAAACTCTACACTTATGAACTCAGAGATATAACTTTTTCCCAACACACTGCTCTTGTGAACTCAGAAATATAACTTTTTCTCAAAACTCTACACTTATGTACTCAGAGATATTACTTTTTCCCAACACACTGCTCTTGTGAACTCAGAGATATAACTTTTTCCCAACACACTGCTCTTGTGAACTCAGAGATATTACTTTTTCCCAACACACTGCTCTTGTGAACTCAGAGATATTACTTTTTCCCAACACACTGCTCTTGTGAACTCAGAGATATTACTTTTTTCCAACACACTGCTCTTGTGAACTGAGAGATATTACTTTTTCCCAACACACTGCTCTTGTGAACTCAGAGATATTACTTTTTCCCAACACACTGCTCTTGTGAACTCAGAGATATTACTTTTTCCCAACACACTGCTCTTGTGAACTCAGAGATATTAATTTTTCTCAAAACTCTACACTTATGAACTCAGAGATATTACTTTTTCTCAAAACTCTACACTTATGAACTCAGATTTATTATTTGTTCTCAAAACACTACACTTTGGAACTCAGAGATATTATTTGTTCTCAAAACACTACACTTTGGAACTCAGAGATATGACTTGTTCTCAAAACTCTACACTTATGAACTCAGATTTATTATTTGTTCTCAAAACACTACACTTATGAACTCAGAGATATTATTTGTTCTCAAAACACTACACTTTGGAACTCAGAGATATGACTTGTTCTCAAAACACTACACTTATGAACTCAGAGATATTATTTGGTCTCAAAACACTACACTTATGAACCCAGAGATATGACTTGTTCTCAAAACACTACACTTATGAACTCAGAGATATTATTTGTTCTCAAAACACTACACTTATGAACTCAGAGATATGACTTTTTCTCAAAACAGTACACTTTTGAACTCAGAGATATTATTTGTTTTCAAAACACTACACTTATGAACTCAGAGATATGACTTTTTTCAAAACACTACACTTATGAACTCAGAGATATGACTTGTTCTCAAAACACTACACTTATGAACCAGAGATATGACTTGTTCTCAAAACACTACACTTATGAACTCAGAGATATGACTTGTTCTCAACACACTACACTTGTGAACCAGAGCTATGACTTGTTCTCAACACACTACACTTGTGAACTCAGATATATCACACTTCACTTATGAACTCGGAGACACTTCACTTATGAACTCAGACACACTTCACTTATGAACTCAGACACACTTCACTTATGAACTCAGACACACTTCACTTATGAACTTGGAGACATTACTTGTTCCCAACACATCACATTGATGTTATATCACGTATGTAGATAACTCGATTTAGAAATTTTAGTTGTTTCCAACATGTAGTTGTATTTGTAGTTCGCCGTTATTTATCTGATAACTTGATTACTACCTGGTTTTTCAGGTCAAACTCAAAGGTCACATGTACTTCAGTTGATCATTAAGAAGTTATTGCAGATTAGTCAGTTTACAAAAAATGACACACGGCAGTCTTTAGTTTATATCATAAAGGCAGTGATTGTACGCAGGGTAACACAAGAGCCCGTTTTATACATCTTTAGTTTCTCTTTCAAGAAAATTACATAGATATTCAAAACTGTATTATAGGGTATGCTTTGACCTATATCTTGGATAATGTCATTCAGCTCCAATTATACTTTTGTGTTATTTCTAATAAATAGTTCAATATCATCAAGCTGAAAACACGAATGTAATTTAAACAATGCTCAGTTCCAGTAATCGAGAACCGGATGTAATTCTATCATAATTTCATAATACCAGGTTCGATCTCTCTGCAATAAGAAATCTAAGGCGATCCAGAAGATTTGCACACTTTGCTCTTGTACTGCAAATTATAATGTTTTGTAGATGTTCTTTCCATGTTTTTGGAAGAGGAAAAGTTCACTTTGAAAGCACAAAACGTTCAGTAATGACCTTGAATGCAATCTACTGCAGGTTAGGACCAATGCATACATAATTTGAAGTAATTCTATTTAATGTTTAAAAGTAAATTCTTGCTCTTTGAGATAATACCTTTTGGAAAAGCCATGTGGCCCTAGGTGTACACTTATTACACTATTGACGTTTTTAAAATCGACATGGCGTGCTCTCTCTCTCTCTCTCTCTCTCTCTATCACACACACACACACACACACACACACACACACACACACACACACGTTACAGATATATCAGATATTATGTAATAATTTACATTATGACATTATTTTTAGAGTATGTCTGTATAGTATTGTAATTTCCATCTATAAATTCGATTTTCCGACCTTCATTTATACCAGTATGGTACCAAGGGTATACATCCATGTAGGCTGAAGACGATTAATCGTAGACTCAATGAGCTATTCAACGTAGTTCGTATTACTTTTGGGAACGATAATTCTGATCCAGGTTATTTATAAGATAAAAACTGATGGTATTGACGCGTCAAAATAAGAATATTGATTTGAAAAAATTCCTCTCGACTTGTCAAATAGAAAACAAGGAATTTTACCAGGATACGTGCTTTATAAAGTGGACTTGAGCATGGCATTCACTTGTTCTGTATTAAGTTTTAATTATTTCGCTTTTTAATTTAAATGCCTTACATTGGGTTTCGTAAGAGGGCTTCGATTTTAGGTATTGGACTAGCATTCTGTGTAGAAGGTAGGGGTTTAGGTTGTGGGGTCGACGATCGGGTTGTGGTCAAACGATATACTTACTACTCACTAAGGTTGTCTGGAGTTTGTAGCTCATACCGCTTACAAACACAGATCGTAACAGAACAGATGTCCGTCTTTAAGACCAAGAAAACGTTACTAGAAAACATTTTCCATTCAGCTGTTGTGTCTCGACATAAATTATTACAATGGGTATAAAGCAAACCGCCTGTCCTCTGTTTTCCCCATAGGACAACTTTGCGTTCGTTACAGAGTTTCGATCAAAACCAGTAATATCTGGTGATAATTAAACTTCTTCATTAAATAAGCGTCTGGAAATGCCAAAGGTGCTATTGCATCAACAACTCAAAAAACCTTAGTTATACACAAATCATTGATTACATTCATTAAACAGTTTAATTGCAACGCTGGGATTTAATCAAATAACGCTTCCATTTTAATTATAAACATTGAAATCCAAACACCATCACGTCTTCCCGTGACAACGAGATTTTCAGAATTACACGGCATTATTACATTTGAATAGTTTGGCATCTGTGTTATGTAACGGAGTATAAGGTCTGAGTCTTTGTTAGTTACAACTATTAATCCCGCCATAACTATCAGCAGACGATAGCGATGAACTTTTGGAAACCAGTAAATGACAAAATGTATGAATCGTATTGGCAAAATCCATTGTTTTATAAGGATGCACTTAATTGACTTCGGGTATTCGCCAAAACCTAGTGCTATGCCGCGACAGGTTGACCTTTAATTTTCAGTAGTAATAAGTTTGCATGCTGCTGGGTGATATTATGCTGATTCGTTTGCGAACTTAATAACCTCTGTACCCTAAAGACTTTTCCGATATTTTGTTTTATTAAGGGAATGTTGTTTGAAATGCATTGACTGACGATTATTCTTTATTCCCGTGTCCTGTATACGTCAGAGCTAAAAAATTCCAAAAAAAACAAAACAAGAACGTAATAATCACTATTACTTAAATAACAAAGAATGGATTCAAGCACTACTGATGAGGAATTGTAAACTGAAACGACCATCTAGTATTGTTAAATCAAAACTGGTATAATATGTAATGAACTAAGATATAGAAGCAATGAATATGATTTCTGAAGATTTCTGAAAATATTTACCATTCATAATGTATATGATACATGTATATACATGCACGTTTTTTAATCTCTTCTGTTTTAGGCTTTTCGGTTTATATAAGAAGCTTTAAATTAATATGATAATAACAAAGAGTCTTAAAGGACGTTGTTATATCAGTTGATAAAAGGTCAAATGATGACAGATTACAATTTCGGCATTGGTTATGAGCACCCTTTTAAATATAATATAATAACACGAGAGTCTGGAAAACATGTTTTATAGTTCGATTTCTAGGTATTAATTCTCCCGCGTAATATGGTTTTCGATATGATGTGCTCGTGACCTAGTCGCTGTTGATGAATTTCAATATTACATGACTTATGATAATTTAACGCTTCGAAAAAACATACACCATGTATGTGAATCCAACAAAAAGTATTGAAATGTTTTCTTCCGTCATCAAAAGAAATTTTTCCTTAATTAATATTCAAGCAACAGGTTAAAACAGCCAGATCAAGGTGGTTGAGTTATACTCAGATCCTGCATTATTTTTGGCACGTGTTCTGAAGATAACATAAAGACTTTCCATTAAACAGATAACGTTCCAACTTTTGACCTCTCAACATACTAATATACCTTGTAGTTAACAGATTAACAAGATTTATCTATGTATTGTCCCATTACTTCACACATACTGGGAATTCCTACACATGCATTTTTAAAACCAGCACCTAGGTTTTCTTTTAAAAATGGTAATCTGTAAGCAATGTATTCTTTAATTAATACGACCTTTGTATAAATATATCTTAACTTGAACAAAACTACCATTGCTTTTCATTAAAGCTTCAAGACACGAGTGGCTACTTTGATTGTGTTTGCATGTTATCAGGGCGTCGAAATTGTTAACGCCGGACCTCATTAGGCATCGGACTTCATTAGGGGTTGTTACAGGGTCCTAAAAACACTTTAAGCCCGTCATCCCAATATTGTTGATAATCATGATGTATCTGTGCCAAGGAATAATCTGGATATATTTTACGTAACATAGCTTCATGTTCCTTTTCATTTTCTATTTAGATTTTACACGTGGTGGTTGTAGCTAGCTAAACAGGAAGTGCTTGATATTCCGGAGCACCAAGCCTCACTTTCATGGTGGAATGTTACGAGTTAAACTTTTGACAGTTTTTTACTTTTACTTTGCTTTGTGATTGTGATTTGGACATGGATTAGTATGTTAGTATGTTTGTTTTTACCTTGCTTTGTGATTGTGATTTGGACATGGATTAGTATGTTTGTTTTTGGTGAATATCAATGTTTTGCTTGAAAGTGTCCTTATATGGATTAAGTATTTTATGCACAACCACTGACTAAATTGAAATCACGAATCAAACTAGGGTTTGTGGGATTCCTGTGCATATGCATGGTCATGACGCATCGAACATTTTCAGGGTTGCTTACTATTTGTGTTGGGCACATAATGAGCTCTATCGTCAGGTTCCCAAAGGTTTAATGAATTATCAAAATTTTCATGTTCTATCAATTACTACATGACTGTAGTATTATTATGTAGTAGCATCATCATCTATATAGCACCTGTAATTTATTGTCCATGTAAATTATGCATGCATTAAACACATTACATATCCCTTATGAATAATTACATATTTCATAAATACATTACATGTCACAAAGTCAGCTCTTGAATTCTAGTTGCACAAAAATAAAAAATAATAATAATGTCACTGTATTCAAAATTCATTAAATCAATTAGTCAGCTATAACATATATATATACATGTACATACCTTCAAACATATGTTTGTCACAAATATCGGAAAATCGGTATGTTAATAATGTGTTTATAATGGTAGGCTAATTATTATCAATATGCAGTAAATAATTAATGTCGTTTATTGCTGTATGAATCCTAACAATTAAGGTACTTAATTCTATACCAAGTATTGCTCTATTTACTGTAGGGTGGTAATTGATTAGTGTACTTATACAAGAAGATGGCTGAAACTACATAGTCAAATGAAAAACATACCAGTCCATGTTTGATTTACATATTATACAATATTATACAATTTTACAGCACTAGACGGCCGTTTCGGAACATAATTCCTCATCAGTAGTGCTTGGACCAAAATTATGAAACCAAAACTTTTTTCCAAGATGTTGAAAAGAAACCCAAAGGACAAAAAATCACAACCCAAAAATCTGGCGAATTTAATTAAACGCATGAGAGAAGTGAGACCGGATGCTTTTGTAGGGTAACTACCTCCTGTTAAGCTAGATTCACCCAAAACTACGAAACTAACCCTATGAGCGGACAGATAAAAGTAGTACTGTATGATAAAAAAGCGGACTTAAGCTAGCTTAACCCAAACTAAGAAACTAACCCAATAAGCGGTGTTGGGACACAAAAATCTAATATTAGTGTATATTAAAATAATTTCGGACTTTTTGCATTTGGTTAAGCATTAAAAAACTCCAGTTATTCTCAAAAAAATGTAAAAAGACCTGCTTTATATTTTCGGGCATTTCTACGTGCTTGATAAATTCATTTGTAACTATTTTACTCGTTGTATCGTTGTGTCGTGAACCAGACTAGTTTATCAAGTAAGTCTTGCAAAGTCTTTATGAAAGCTCAGTGGAATGATTAAAACACCATAATTATAATGTCTGTTTGCTAAGGTATTTATACAGAACTTCACACCTACCCGTTTGAACTTATGTGAAGAATTTGACGCAGGTATTAGAGTTCAAAATGAAATATAAAAAGTTTTTCTTTGATCTACTGTGTCTTATTGCTACTAACATAAACAATATTCAGTGTTATAGTTATAACCAAATTAATGAACATAAAGACAATCATCCATGAGATCTATGTAATATGTTATTACAACTATAATGATACAGAGGTAGTATATACATTATTAATGTACATCATCTTAGTGTGAGAATAAATGTAAAGTGTTGATTTTATCACATTGTATCGCATTTGCAAATGTAGTTTCTAAGAAGATATGTTATTTCCACATATCTGTATCAAAAGAAAACATCATTGATGGTAGTGGAAGTAATCACTTTGGTGGTGCTACCAACGGTGCAAATTTATCAATATTCTGCCATATCTATAAATGATATTATAAAGGTGGTGTCTGTTCATCTCCTTCAATCCCGGTTCAAGCACTTCCTACTCTGGGTGTCTATTATTTGTTCTAGTCTTTTGCTATTGGAGCTTCTGTTTAGAGAAGGACCATTGGTTGAGTAACATTAAAATTGAAAAGGTGCGCTTAAATTAGAACAATCAAGATAAACTCAAACTAAAATATATTGTTAAACAAATGATTCTAGGATCTTGTAAATACAAAACAATGCAAAGTATGCAAGAAAAAAATGACAGGAAGGCAAAAGAAGTAAAGAGATTAATTGAAGACCATATGTTTTAAATATTTAGATTATCTTCACGCGATTAAACTTATCTATACTTGTCAACATTTACTTCTAATATTATATCCAAATATAAACAGTTCGTATTACCATCTTTATAGACAACAAATGTTTTCTGTAAAGTAAACAGTCGGTTCTTGCTTCTGGATCTCGTTATTGACAGGTACTTATAGAAGATGATTTAAAATCAACAATCCTAGACAAACAAAATATGAACATCATGGACATCGTTCATAGATAAACATTTAAAGAAATCAATTAGACGTGTAGAAGTACTCGAGCTATTAATATGTTACAGAAAATGGCGTATTCAAAGTTTGCAGCTGAAAAAACGCAACAGTGACGCAAACAAATGCAATGCAACTTAGAACACGATAAAATACAAGTAAATTATACAACAGCCAAACAAGACGAAAACGATAAACATATCGGGGGGCAATTATGATAAAATTCCAGAATTTGAACTGGTATTTGATCAACTCTCTTGTGGTTTTCTTGTACTAAGGTCTTCAACCACCCTTCTTCATGAATAATTGGTTTATAAATAAGCATATTTAAAATAAAAAAAGTCGTATTTTACCAAATAATAAACCAACCAACCTTGTATGTATATGTCAGTTATAGAAACATTATCGGAAGCATGTGCATAATTTAAAATTCGTTGGAATCTGTCGCTAATTACAGATACACATGTACAGTCAAACAAGTCTATAAAGGCCACCCAAGGGAACCAGTAGAGGTGGTCCTTTTAGGCAGGTGACATTTATATACAGGTTTAATAATATGAAGATCAATTGGGATACAATTCTACTGGTGGCCTTTAAGGCAGGTTAGACTGTACATCGATATATCACTGTAGTGTCATTTGGATATCGACAATGTACATAAGTAGCAAAATTAAACTTGTAACATTGTTCCAAGTTCTTTAGGTTTAGAGATGTTTAATTCCTGAAGTAACTAGACACATATCGAAAATAATTTTGTTTACTACTTTCACATCATTAACTTTGCGTGTGAGAAAGATGTTATATTTCAAATATAGATTATTTTCCTATTCTATTCCCAAATCACAAGTATTATGGTTATAAATAGCCTTCTTAAAATGTGTGAAGACAATTTCAACCTACTAGAAACGCACAGACCCTTTCCTCAGCCCTTCTCTTAAAATAGTTCTGTGCAAATTTATTATATAATTAATTCTATTGATTCCTGTGAAGGCGAGATGTTTTACAAAAGCAGTCGTCAGTATTTGAACATCCAAAGAATATAATGCTGCATTTCGAGTGTATTATTTATTTCCAACTCAGAATCGTTGTTGATCTTACGCGAGTTCGGCACGCAACAAATTACACTGTAAATACGAAGATAGAGAGTAAATCATACACATCCAATTTTCCATGCACGATGACGCGATACTTGGTTATCAAATCCTGTTATCTTGTATTTCACTCAGGAGATTCTAAATCACATCAATCATTTATGAAGGCATAGAATCGAATATTCCTTCTCTAGGACTGTGCATGCTTTCTAACAACGCATGAAGCCAACACAACTTGTATTATAAATAATTCTTCTCGCAAGAACATTAGGTTATTCATTATGTACAGTATAAATCTGTCATAGACCTTTTTTAAAATTTAATCAAAAATACATTCAAAAAATGACATATGATCATATGCCATTTTTGAGTGTATTTATGGTTAAATTAAAAAAAAAAAGGTATATGACGAATCTAACTGAACAATTAATATAAAATGCAGTAAATGTTATCTATTTTTCTTTAATCACTTTATTGCATTTATTGTATATATTATTCATAAGGCTGGTTTTATATTTATTATATTGATAAAACCATCATTTCCTTTTTCAAATTTCAGCTATAGTGATTTAACCAGAAATGAAACAATTGTCTGTTTGTTTCGTACATAAACACTGAAAAAGCTTAAAACATTGTAACAAGACATGTTAACACTGACAGAGCAGCTAGTTTTATATGTTAATATGTCGTATGGGTGCGTTTTGATAAACAGGTGGGTCAGTTGGTTCGTCTAAATATGGGTAAGTTCTGGTAGGGTATGTTTTGTCTTGCACCAGATTTAACAAGGTTTCTAAGAAAAATATGATTCATACATGTCAGGTTAGTCGATAATGTTTTGATACTGGATCAGATTACAAGATCATAATGCAAAATATACTTTCAGGGATGGGTCGGGGTAAAATCGTTGAAAAACTTGTATAAGTAAACTGTTACATAGATAATGATGAAATCATACTAGCACGGTTGTAATCAACACACAAATGTCTGACTTTGGCTTCATTAGAACAAAAACGATGTACAGTCACACTTCTTAGTGGCCATGATTAGGTCTTGTTATAACCTATAAATATATTTATTATATAATTAATAAATTCCATCTTTATGATTGGCTAAAACGGTAACACGTGACCATTGGATCTCACATCATATACCACGGATTTTCCGGTGAATATCAAATTCGGTGTACGTCATCGATTTTTGTTGACGTTCTCCGTAAAATGATTAGAACGTCATCAATTAAGTGTACGCAAGTGATTGTGTCTTGTTATTTTTTCATAGAACGTTGACGTTATGGCATTATCAATTTACAATGTAGTGTGTGATTGATTGTGTCTCATCCGGAATGCCATTTATTTTTTCATAGAATCATACTTAAAAATTCAGATTGATCTAACTAATGCGGGATAATTTTAGTGTGATCAACCAAAGTGGGCAGGGAAATCTAACATCGGTAAAATAGTTAGATTGCCTGGTCACAAATTTGAGAAAACATTGTCAAAGGAAGTGCCACAGTGGCTAAATTATATAATAAAACAGTTATGGACTTTTTAGTGGTTGTATATGGTGTGATATTCACCGGAAAAATAAATATTGACCTCGGCTGTCGCCTCGATCAATATTTATTTTTCCGGTGAATATCACACCATATACAACCACTAAAAAGTCCATAATTGTATAATATTTGGCCATCAATGCAATTTCTCACAAACAATATTACGTATTGACATTTCATTGCCACGGCTTTTATTGTCACAATAATGGTTTTGGTGTTTGTAAGGAAAGTTAGCTAAGGAATAATAGGTTAAGCACTATCTTCTTTTTAAATACATGTAAAAAGAATGCTACCTGATATTTTAAAAACGTTCATTCATGACTCTGTACTGCTGCTAAACATCAATTATAATTTGTAAAATGAGTTGGATGGTCGAGGGTTTTCTAGTCTATTAGTACTGTTATATACCATTTTTAAAATTTAATCATAAAATAGATTAAAAATGGTCTATGACAATACAAATTTAATGTATTTTATTTTAGATTTAAAAAGGTATATGTCAATAATATAACCACACCACTGGATACTCCCTCAAGTGGCCGTCCAAAGTCGGGAATTTTAAAATAACTTTTCCCAATATCTTATATTGCAAATATGTATTTTTTTCATTGGAACAAAACACATAACGACAGTTAGAACTAAAACTATTTATGTCCTAGGAATACACTTGCAATTGGTTGCCCAATCACGAGCCAATCGGGTTTTAGGATAAATGTATAAGCGCATATAAAAAATACCAATGTAATGATAGAATGGAATTGTTTTATCTGTCTCTATATTTTATACAGATACTATGATTAATAAAAATCATTATAATCTGGCTCCTTCAGAGCACTCGAGACTCAGAGAAATCATGGTGAAAAAACGTATTATGAAATTACTCGGAAGGGGTCTTAATCTGGAGGAGATCTCTTGCTCGTCAGGTTGTCTATATAATGTACGATGATTATGACATTCTTTTTATATCAAAGTTCTTGAAAATAAATTGGCGTAAATATGTTCGATTGGCAGGCTTTTTTATGTTCCCGAATATCCTCTAGGATTTACAGTTTTAAATCGCATCAGCAATTTTTCAGGTATTCGCGACGAGAACTATTTTTATTAATCTCTATTGATTAATCTAAGAACAAGTTCTTGTTTGGACGTAAAGTGCGAGTGTGTCTTATGGTCTGCCTTGTACCAGCACGCACTCGGGACGACTTTTTAAGGTGCTAGCTCACCGAGTCAGTACGCCACAGACAAGCGCACTACACCAACAGTCACGTTATAATGACACCGGTTGAACCAGTAAAGGTCAACGACAAGGAACATGCACTTTCACACAGTGGTTTGAGCGGGACACTGAAGTTATGGGGTTTACGGCCAAATATCTGAAATGAACTTTCGGGGTTTCGTTCAAAGATTCAATTTTCAGATATAAATATTAACATTTTTATTTAAATAGGTTTAGAATACTACGACCGACCGAAAATATCGCGTGAATAGATAACTTAATACAGACAAACATATAGACATCTAAATGTAGTTTAAATGATTATTCCATTTCGAGAATACAGGAACTTTCCCATTTTAAGTCATGAAAAATGGAAAACTGTCAGATTGCCTCTATTAAAGATAAACGTAGCATATAGTGTTACATAATGCTAAAGGACTACAGACGTTTTGAATATTGTTTGATCCAAACGATTACCCTCAAAACTACATTGTTTAATCGAATACGACCGTTTTCATTATAGCCTGGGACATTACAAACTAGTAATTTTAAATCAAGCACGTTGTTTTAGTGTTATTTTGATTAAATAGAATACTTTAGGATAATTGCGCGCAGAATTTACACAAAATAGCACAAAAGAAAATCAATTTCACAGTTATATATTTACACTTATGTTAAAATACATCTAACTTATTCGACCTAAAATTATATTAAAATACAATACACAGATAGAAAGTGCAAACAAATCTGTTTTGAGCTTACTTAGGTCAAAACATTTATCTTCTATATAAGGCCAGTACAATTGATTTATTGTGTTTATAGTCGCTCTTTTACTGTCTCCTGTTTAATATTTTATAATGACATGCAAACAGTGCCCTGAAAACACCATAACCATTTAAACTGTGTATTCTAAAAAGGGTTTACCATATACATGTATATTGATTGCATTACACTTTAGAAAATTGATTTTTAGAATCTGCTGCTGTATTTTTAATGAATTAATGGTTCACGGCTTTAACATTAATATTGTATTACTGGAGGTTTTTAATTCCCAAATCTCCTTCTTTTGCTCATTATTGTCTCGGTTGTTTTTAAATCTTTAAAACGTTCAATTTTAGTTGTTTTTTTCTTGGTAGTCATTTGATCAGGTCTTAGCCATATGCTATAGACACATGTTTTTCGGATTACTGTATGGGTTCAACTATTGGCACTGGTCAGTTTTCAGACGAGAACTTTTAAAGAACATTTTGGTACTTTAAAAGTCCATTGCTATTTATACTAAAAGCTAAAAGCAAGCACAAAACTCATTTCATTAGGGACTTGAGAATCAGAACATTAAAATGTTTTATGGGGTTTAGATATAAACTGAAGGTCTAGCAGTCATAATATCAATACCTGTCAGAAATTAACTGATTACATGACTGTGTTACTTATGAATGTTTTATTTCATAAAACTTCAAACGTTACACGTAACATAACTAGTAAATAAACTGCTAATAAAACAAACAACTCTGTTGCTGTTCTTTTTAACTCACCTGGTTGAACGACCCTGCAGATTTAGGGCATAGCGTAATATGTATGTACATGTGTTCGTCTTTTAAAACTTTTTTGGACCTCTAAAAACCTACTTGGGCGATTATTATATTATGATGCTTGGTCTTAAAACATATCTAGTTCGGAGCAATTCAGATCTCCTTACAGGCTTTGGAATGCCGACCAAACGCAGTGTCACAGTTATTAAAAAATCTTTAAATCTTTCTTTCTTAAGAACCGAGTTTGATTTCAATCATAATAACACAATGACTATCACAAAAATAAGTGTTCGATAATGGAAATGACCTTTAAAGTAGAAACGGATGGTTGGATGGTTGAATGTTACTTAACGTAGCATCAGCAATTTTTCAGCTATTCGCGACCAGAACTACTTTATTAATCTCTATGGATTAATCTATGAACAAGTTCGCCGCAGACAAGCGTACCACTCCCCCAGTCACATTATATTGACACCGGGTGAACCAGTAAGGGCCAACGGCGAGGAAAATTCACTTCCTACATGTGGTCTGAGTGGGACTCGAACTCACAGCGGTGAGAGACCCTAGATTTGTAGACTGACGTCTAATTCATTAGGTCAATGCGGCCTCCAGTAGAAACTGAGATATTGAGATTCAGACAGAGCTTACAAATTGTTCTTTTGTTTTTATGTTAAGGTTATTTGTTGTTGTTTCCTCAGTTGGTAATTCACGTCAGATACTTTATTCAATTACACATCATAAGCCATGTTTACAATGTATAAGAATGATGTATGTTATGACTTTGATATATATCCTCCGTACATGGCGTATAACACACTCCGTCTTTGTCCGAGGATTATCGATCCTCTCCGAGATTTCTAGTACCTCAGTCGCAGATAATTTAATTTGTATAAACAAGACAATCACAGAAATAAGACATATCATTGTTGTTTGTTTTTAACATATGTCAGTATTATGACATTGTTTAGTAACAGTTTCTGTTGTCGGTGTACTCGGGGAAACTTTTTTTTCTAAAATCGATGGTCATACACATATATCGAGGTATATCACCAGTAAGAATTTTTCTTGATGCCCGAGGCGAAAAGACAACAAATTATTTGAATAAAAGATGTTTGTTTTGTGGCACATGTTAATCATAATCAGAAGCATAATTTTATTCATTCTTTAATGAAACAGTTAATGCCGTCAACATTAAGACAACATTTAAATTTAAGCATGTATTGTTAATGCAAAAAAAAAACCAAAACAATTTTGCAATGCTTTAAAATATCTTCAAATAACCACTGCACATCGATAAAACATTTAGTTATGACCTTGACACCATTTTGAAGGACATTAAAATATTTCAAGAAAATATCATAACTGAAAACCTTATATCGTTATAAATAATCAAAATATGTCAAATAGAAGGTTAAATGTCGTAAATGAGATCACTCCATTGATATTTGATCTTAAGCTTGGCTTCATGTAGAAAAACAGCGATGCAAAATTACAAAATTGAAATCACTGAATCACACTTAGCATTTTAATAACGTACATAAATATGTTTAAAAAAAGTCAACGCAACCAGAACACGACACAATTCAAGTTATAAACACGAGAATAAAGACCAATACTTTCATGAAGTAAGTGTATAGTAAAAGAAGAGGGATCAATTGGTCATCTAAAGGCATTTCAACTGGATATGTATTGAGTGATTAGATTCCTCACCACTACTTAATATATATACACTAAAATTGTTACGTGCTACTTTTGAATGCATTATTTTATAAAATTCCAAATTAACACATGGCAGTATTGTTGTTAAAGATTCATTTGGCGACAGAGTTTAATGATTCATTATCATTTAAGTGTTTTACATTTAACATTGACTTTTAAAAGAATCACCTGTTGGAAATGCTTATGAGTTATGACCTGTATAACGAATGAATAATAGTGTCGCTCATACAGATTGTAATTGCATTTGTAAATTACCATATAACTTAATTGATATAGTATCAGAAGTCCATTAATCACACACTAGAATTGGCTTCTGTTTGTATAAATTTACATTAAGTAGAATTTTTACTTTTTACAATTTTAAATTTATTCTATTGATATAAAAAGAATATATTTTCAATATCCTAATTCAAAAGAAAAGATATTGAATGAATAAACATTATTTGTATATCAATGTAAAGGAGACAATATGTTACTGTTTTTTGGCATATGTATGTACATGTATAATATGTATTATAATGGGTTCAAGTTATAATTTTAAATATTCTTTATTAAGGATATATCTTTCTCGTTTATGAATAACTGTGATTATCCAGATTCTAAATAAAATGAAAGTAAAAAATGTTTTACAAGTTAGCTTAGCAGAACATGCCACAAGTATATAGGTTCCATTTTCCATCAAGTCAATCTTAATGAAACGTTACTTTTTTAAGGATGTCGAATAAAATGTTTTGAGAAATACAAGATAGAGCAACAATTTACAACCTACTTTCAAGAACAATTTACAACCAAGCTTTCAAAAACAATTTACAACCCAGCCTTCAAGAACAATTTACAACCAAGCTTTCAAGAACAATTTACAACCCAGCCTTCAAGAAACAATTTACAACCAAGCTTTCAAGAACAATTTACAACCAAGCTTTCAAGAACAATTTACAACCAAGCTTTCAAGAACAATTTACAACCAAGCTTTCAAGAAGAATTTACAACCCAGATTTCAAGAAAAATTTACAACCCAGATTTCAAGAACAATTTACAACCAAGCCTTCAAGAAACAATTTACAACCAAGCTTTCAAGAAACAATTTACAACCAAGCTTTCAAGAAGAATTTACAACCAAGCTTTCAAGAACAATTTACAACCAAGCCTTCAAGAACAATTTACAATCCAGCCTTCAAGAAACAATTTACAACCCAGATTTCAAGAAACAATTTACAACCCAGCCTTCAAGAACAATTTACAACCAAGCCTTCAAGAAACAATTTACAACCCAGATTTCAAGAAACAATTTACAACCAAGCTTTCAAGAAGAATTTACAACCAAGCCTTCAAGAACAATTTACAACCAAGCCTTCAAGAACAATTTACAACCCAGCCTTCAAGAAACAATTTACAACCCAGCCTTCAAGAAACAATTTACAACCCAGCCTTCAAGAAACAATTTACAACCAAGCTTTCAAGAACAATTGACAACCAAGCTTTCAAGAACAATTTACAACCAAGCTTTCAAGAACAATTTACAACCAAGCTTTCAAGAACAATTTACAACCCAGCCTTCAAGAACACAATTTACAACCAAGCTTTCAAGAACAATTTACAACCCAGATTTCAAGAACAATTTACAACCAAGCCTTCAAGAAACAATTTACAACCCAGCCTTCAAGAACAATTTACAACCAAGCTTTCAAGAACAATTTACAACCAAACCTTCAAGAACAATTTACAACCCAGCCTTCAAGAACAATTTACAACCAAGCTTTCAAGAACAATTTACAACCCAGCCTTCAAGAACAATTTACAACCCAGATTTCAAGAAGAATTTACAACCAAGCCTTCAAGAAACAATTTACAACCCAGCCTTCAAGAACAATTTACAACCAGCTTTCAAGAACAATTTACAACCAAGCCTTCAAGAACAATTTACAACCCAGCCTTCAAGAACAATTTACAACCAAGCTTTCAAGAACATTTACAACCCGCCTTCAAGAACAATTTACAACCCAGATTTCAAGAACAATTTACAACCCAGCCTTCAAGAAACAATTTACAACCAAGCCTTCAAGAAACAATTTACAACCAAGCCTTCAAGAAACAATTTACAACCCAGATTTCAAGAACAATTTACAACCAAGCTTTCAAGAACAATTTACAACCAAGCTTTCAAGAACAATTTACAACCAAGCTTTCAAGAACAATTTACAACCCAGATTTCAAGAAACAATTTACAACTCAGATTTCAAGAACAATTTACAACCAAGCCTTCAAGAAACAATTTACAACCCAGCCTTCAAGAAACAATTTACAACCAAGCTTTCAAGAACAATTTACAACCCAGATTTCAAGAACAATTTACAACCCAGCCTTCAAGAAACAATTTACAACCCAGCCTTCAAGAAACAATTTACAACCAAGCTTTCAAGAACAATTTACAACTCAGATTTCAAGAACAATTTACAACCAAGCCTTCAAGAAACAATTTACAACCCAGCCTTCAAGAAACAATTTACAACCAAGCTTTCAAGAACAATTTACAACTCAGATTTCAAGAACAATTTACAACCAAGCCTTCAAGAAACAATTTACAACCCAGCCTTCAAGAAACAATTTACAACCAAGCTTTCAAGAACAATTTACAACCAAGCTTTCAAGAACAATTTACAACCAAGCTTTCAAGAACAATTTACAACCAAGCTTTCAAGAACAATTTACAACCAAGCTTTCAAGAACAATTTACAACCCAGATTTCAAGAACAATTTACAACCAAGCTTTCAAGAAACAATTTACAACCAAGCTTTCAAGAACAATTTACAACCAAGCTTTCAAGAAACAATTTACAACCAAGCTTTCAAGAACAATTTACAACCAAGCTTTCAAGAAACAATTTACAACCAAGCCTTCAAGAACAATTTACAACCAAGCTTTCAAGAAACAATTTACAACCAAACCTTCAAGAACAATTTACAACCAAGCTTTCAAGAAACAATTTACAACCCAGCCTTCAAGAACAATTTACAACCAAGCTTTCAAGAAACAATTTACAACCAAGCTTTCAAGAACAATTTACAACCAAGCTTTCAAGAAACAATTTACAACCCAGCCTTCAAGAACAATTTACAACCAAGCTTTCAAGAAACAATTTACAACCCAGCCTTCAAGAACAATTTACAACCAAGCTTTCAAGAAACAATTTACAACCAAACCTTCAAGAAACAATTTACAACCAAGCCTTCAAGAAGAATTTACAACCAAACCTTCAAGAAACAATTTACAACCAAGCCTTCAAGAACAATTTACAACCAAGCTTTCAAGAAACAATTTACAACCAAGCTTTCAAGAAACAATTTACAACCAAGCCTTCAAGAAACAATTTACAACCAAGCTTTCAAGAAACAATTTACAACCAAGCCTTCAAGAAACAATTTACAACCAGCCTTCAAGAAACAATTTACAACCCGCTTCAAGAAACAATTTACAACCAAACCTTCAAGAACAATTTACAACCAAACCTTCAAGAACAATTTACAACCAAGCCTTCAAGAACAATTTACAACCAAACCTTCAAGAACAATTTACAACCAAACCTTCAAGAAACAATTTACAACCAAGCTTTCAAGAAACAATTTACAACCAAGCCTTCAAGAAACAATTTACAACCAAACCTTCAAGAACAATTTACAACCAAACCTTCAAGAAACAATTTACAACCAAGCCTTCAAGAAACAATTTACAACCAAACCTTCAAGAACAATTTACAACCAAACCTTCAAGAAACAATTTACAACCAAGCCTTCAAGAACAATTTACAACCAAACCTTCAAGAACAATTTACAACCAAACCTTCAAGAAACAATTTACAACCAAACCTTCAAGAAACAATTTACAACCAAACCTTCAAGAACAATTTACAACCAAACCTTCAAGAAACAATTTACAACCAAGCCTTCAAGAACAATTTACAACCAAACCTTCAAGAAACAATTTACAACCAAGCTTTCAAGAAGAATTTACAACCAAGCCTTCAAGAAGAATTTACAACCAAGCCTTCAAGAAACAATTTACAACCAAGCCTTCAAGAACAATTTACAACCCAGCCTTCAAGAAACAATTTACAACCAAGCCTTCAAGAAACAATTTACAACCAAGCCTTCAAGAACAATTTACAACCAAGCCTTCAAGAAACAATTTACAACCAAGCCTTCAAGAAACAATTTACAACCAAGCCTTCAAGAAACAATTTACAACCAAGCCTTCAAGAAACAATTTACAACCAAGCCTTCAAGAAACAATTTACAACCAAGCCTTCAAGAAACAATTTACAACCAAGCCTTCAAGAAACAATTTACAACCCAGCCTTCAAGAAACAATTTACAACCAAGCCTTCAAGAACAATTTACAACCAAGCCTTCAAGAAACAATTTACAACCAAGCCTTCAAGAAACAATTTACAACCAAGCCTTCAAGAACAATTTACAACCAAGCCTTCAAGAAACAATTTACAACCAAGCCTTCAAGAACAATTTACAACCCAGCCTTCAAGAAACAATTTACAACCAAGCCTTCAAGAAACAATTTACAACCAAGCCTTCAAGAACAATTTACAACCAAGCTTTCAAGAAACAATTTACAACCAAGCCTTCAAGAAACAATTTACAACCAAGCCTTCAAGAAACAATTTACAACCAAGCCTTCAAGAAACAATTTACAACCAAGCCTTCAAGAACAATTTACAACCAAGCCTTCAAGAAGAATTTACAACCAAGCCTTCAAGAAGAATTTACAACCAAGCCTTCAAGAAGAATTTACAACCAAGCCTTCAAGAAACAATTTACAACCAAGCTTTCAAGAAGAATTTACAACCAAGCCTTCAAGAAACAATTTACAACCAAGCCTTCAAGAACAATTTACAACCCAGCCTTCAAGAACAATTTACAACCCAGCCTTCAAGAAGAATTTACAACCCAGCCTTCAAGAACAATTTACAACCAAGCCTTCAAGAACAATTTACAAGCAAGCCTTCAAGAAACAATTTACAACCAAGCCTTCAAGAACAATTTACAACCAAGCTTTCAAGAACAATTTACAACCCAGCCTTCAAGAACAATTTACAAGCAAGCCTTCAAGAAACAATTTACAACCAAGCCTTCAAGAAACAATTTACAACCAAGCCTTCAAGAACAATTTACAACCAAACCTTCAAGAAACAATTTACAACCAAGCTTTCAAGAAGAATTTACAACCAAGCCTTCAAGAAGAATTTACAACCCAGCCTTCAAGAAACAATTTACAACCCAGCCTTCAAGAACAATTTACAAGCAAGCCTTCAAGAAACAATTTACAACCAAGCCTTCAAGAAACAATTTACAACCAAGCCTTCAAGAAACAATTTACAACCAAGCCTTCAAGAACAATTTACAACCAAACCTTCAAGAAACAATTTACAACCAAGCTTTCAAGAAGAATTTACAACCAAGCCTTCAAGAAGAATTTACAACCAAGCCTTCAAGAACAATTTACAACCAAGCTTTCAAGAAGAATTTACAACCAAGCCTTCAAGAAGAATTTACAACCAAGCCTTCAAGAAACAATTTACAACCAAGCCTTCAAGAAACAATTTACAACCCAGATTTCAAGAACAATTTACAACCCAGATATCAAGAACAATTTACAACCAAGCCTTCAAGAAACAATTTACAACCCAGCCTTCAAGAACAATTTACAACCAAGCTTTCAAGAACAATTTACAACCAAAAGACGACAAATGAGCACACAATGAGAGCACTGCTTATAAACTACTACCGGCTTTCAATGTATATTTCATATAATAACCAAATGATATGCAACGAGGTGTGTTTAAGCACTTTTGTAAGGAGATCACACCCATGTTTGGGTCAAGTGGTAATACCATAATTAAGTTTATTCTTGCGTACTTGAGAAAAAATTATAAATACATTTGTATTAAGATTTCGATTTATCGGAGATTTTGTCTTGGTTAAGTACTTTTGACTTAGCTGTATATTGTAAGGAGAAGTACGCCTGCCTAATTACCTCTAATCAACACAGACATAATTGATTAATTTGTAGTTGGTTTATGATGGTCTCCATTACCGTAATACCAATATGGACTATACCAATGTGGACGATACTGGAAGTAGACACATGTGATTTACAGCAATCGTGGTCACACTGTACGGCTTATGTTGGACGACTTAATATTATAACATGTATTAGTTAACAATGAGTTATCACTTGTAAACACAAAGATGATTCCACCCACACTTTTTGTTACATGTAGTCATTATTCATACAACATGACAGAGATCAACATTCTCTTTGCCAATTTGGCAAATAAGATCCATACAAACCGTTACATTTCAGAATGAACATATATTTCTTCAATACTTGTAATTCATCACCTTAACTATATTTTAAACGACGCACTTAACATTTGATCTGTTTTCTTCTGGTGTTCAAATATAAGATCTACTACCACTGATATTTATTTGCCTCATTTGAACATGAGAAAACCAGCCAGCATTCAATGGCTTGTTATCTAAACTAGTAAAACTAGTTATTCTATTGACAAATAAAAGTACATGCATATCATCAAAAATCACTGCGTATAAAAAAATTGAAAACACTATATATAGTAACTTAATTCAATAAACTTTTTCAGGCTGACCAATACGACAGATTTGTACCATAAAAACGGATTAACGGACGGAGAAAAGTGAAAGGTCAAATTAGATTTTTCCCATTTTGACGGATTTTTTTTAATTAAAAGTACTAAAAATTAGGACTTTTTGTATGGAAATTGTACTAAACTCAAACACTTATCGATAAAAAAGTACCTAAATGGCAACCTTGCGGACTAAAAATGTACCGATCTGGACAAATAAATAAAATTGATTGGCCAGCATAGTCCATTTAGGTCTACCAGGCTTAATATCAAACCGATTCTCGTCAAGCCATTTAGTCACGATTTTTATATAATTTGTTCGTTTGTCTGTTATTTTTGTAGCAAACAAAAACAGGGTTAGTCTTTGGATGTTTTTTATTATTTTAGTAAATTTAGCTTATAATGCCCAAATCAGACTTTATCAATTTTAAGACCTAAAACTTTAATCAAGGCCTGCGTTTTGACAGACACATATACATGTACATACTATGTATGATCATTATCCATCTCGCAATGTCTATAGCCTTGGGTTACCAAATACAAACCTCTAGTGCACATAAAAAATGTATGTTTTGTGTTGTGTTGTCCGTTCGGCTCATGGCAACGTCTGCTGTTTTAGGATACAAACAGTTTAAAAATGTGCATTTTGTGTTGTCTTGTCCATTCGGCCACTGGCAACGTCTGCTATTTTAGGATACAAACATGTTAAAGTAATTAATGAAAAGATGTATAGACGTGGCGGATAGAATTAGTGTTTTATTACTTTTATCGATATCATTGTAACAGCCTTGATAATGCGAACATTGCATTTAATGATCATTATATAGAGGCTAAGAAGCTAGGTAAATCGAGAGTTTATATCCGGTCTGTCTGTTCAATTTACCGCGCATTTATACAATTTGGTTCACAAGTTTCAACTGACAATTTGATCTTCATTGTTTATATTAAGTAGATTTTTACAGTTATGATAATATTGAAACCTGCCAAGTTTACGTTGTTCCAGTGAAATATGGACTCTTAAGCATGGTATTTATGTTGGTTTTTCACAACATTCTTTTCCAGTTGTTATTATTATATTGGCTTTCTGAAGAGGAGTGTTTTCTAATGCAATTGTCAGGTATTTCCAGTAGGATGTTAGACAAATTAAACATATAATTTAATTGAATGGAAGTTAAACACATTTTTTCCTTATGAGATCCTATATATGTAACTGCAAAATTGAGTTTGTAAATGTTGAAGAACATAAAACAGAATATTTGTTTTTCTTAATGATATTTTAGCCAGAGACGCAGGTGAAAACTGTAAGGTCAAGACTAAATCAAGAAAGGGAGAGAACATAATGCAATTTCACTGCATTGTATGACACACCTTAACACCATCAGCTTTCTGATAGAAAGTCATACTTTCTCTGGTAGACATTGTACACAATAACGTCATTATTACATATTATACCAGTTTTAATTTTACAGCACTAGACGGCCGTTTGGGATGACGTCATTATCATATAGCTATCATAGGCATGTTAAATAATGGCCTCATTTTCTCCTAAATATCGTTGGCATTGTAAATGATGAATGATCTCATTTTTCGTAGATATCGTAGGCATGATACATGATGACGTCATTATCGCATAAATATCGTAGGTATGGTACACAATGACGTCATTTTTTCGTAGATATCGTAAGCATTTGAAATGATGACGTCATTTTCTCGAAGATATCCTAGACATGGTACATGATGGCGTAGTTTTCTTATAGACATGATTTATGATGACGTCCTTTATTTTATCTAAGAAACGATACGGAATTTAGTATTGTAAATGTCAAGAAAGCTTAATGGAATGTCAACATCGTGTAGGTTGTTCACTTTTACTTATCTTGTGGTGAACCAAACGCAAACTTTAAATTTGTAGTTTGGTAATATACAAAATATTTACAAATGTATCAAAGTCATAGCCAATGATTTTGTTTCCTAATAGTGTTGTCATGTGCCGATTTTGAATTTTTATGAAAATATTGCATTCAAAATCAGCACATGACAACTAGAGCTATAAAGAGGAGATATATAGTAGTTATAAAACATATACAATAAAATGAAGATATTTTGTTGTTGAAAAACGTATACTTGACAACGGCAAAATCTATAAATAATATTAAGAAAAATAAAAATACGGAAGACACGATAAACATCTAAAGACACGTCTCTACTGTTATTGACCATTGTAAATGACCAGCAAAATATACGGAATTTTATCTATAATTAAGAAAATTGTGTAAAATTATTTCGGTGAATAAAAACTGATAATTTAAACCCAATATACAAAACTGTAGACGTTTGTCCTCGACGTTGTCTTGATAAGAATGTAAAGTAATGGTGTTTATTGATTAAAACAAGAGATATAGAATATACATAAACAACTTGATTAAGCAGCTTTGTTATCTAATGATGTCGATAAAATAACTTCTACAAATGGACATTGAAATCAATTGAAAGTCTATCTAGTGACCTAGGGTAGTTACAGTTTTATAAAGTCCAGACCTGTCGAATGTTTAACACAAAGCTAACGAATAAGTGCCAAACTGAAAGCTCATCTCGGTCCCTATCTAGCTTTAAATCGCGACAACTGATATGCTTTTCAGTTAAGGGCTACGGAGTACTCGACCAGTCGGCAGGCTAACTTCTATTTCTTTTCGTTACTCATTGTTAAACTTTTGACAGATCTGTACTGTATGGTACCTCGATACAATGCTGGCTCAGCTTAATGGTCTAATTTCACTCCCATCGATTATTTCTGTGTTTTGATGAAAAGGGCGCATAAATACTGACCGATTTCCCTAATGCAAATAGCAATGCATAGTACATTTGTCAAGCTTAGTATCGGCAATATAAAATGTAGTTTTTATTAATGCCATATACTATTTTTAATGTAATTTTTTTTTAAATTAAATTTAAAAAAAAAACCGATATAATAGCATGAAAACTCTTAGACATTTGGTATTTATGCGTACCATTGCAGGCGAGAAGATATTAAAAGAGGCGTGATTGATTTTTACACTCGAGGTTTGTTTGTTTTAGAACAGGCTATTCGGTACAGTAAATGTACCATGTATACTCCCAGATCCATAATACCATTAATATTGTAGTATTTGACATTTTCGTAATTTACATTGATTTGGGTGTTTAATTTATTTTTGTAAAAACATAGAAAAGGTTTAAGTACGCATGTTTTGGTAGGTCAAACTAAAGTCCAAACCAGAATATAAATAAACTGATTGTGTTGTTAGTCAAGTCAGAAAGTGATCGTACTACAAGTCAAGGTCAAACCAGAATCCAAAATATAAATAACATGATTGAATAAAGAAACGGGTCCTAATGCCATAATACTTTTTAACTAAGATTTTTTAACCTTAAATTTATAAAAAAGGGGGAATTTTAGCTATTTGCAAAATTTTATATTAATATCATAAGGAGTGATCTTTAAAAATGATAATCTTAATTTCCCGAATATTTTAAAAATCAAGAAAATCGGAACTTCTGAAATGTGTGGTGCTTGTAAATAAATTGTTGACTCGGGGATATTGCGAGCCTAGGCTTATCAAGTCCCCCAAAAAGTTTTATGGCCTTCATCACAGTATAATTGATAAGTGTTATGTCTCCGTGTCCAGCATTGCCCTGGATATATTTGACATCCCATAGTTCCATGTTCCTTTCAAACAATTTTGATTACACACGTGGCGGGTGTAGCTAGCTAAACAGGATTTGCTTACCCTTCAAGAGCACCCGGCCTTACTTCCCTGGTGGAAGTTCACGTGTCTAAACTAACTTGTCATTTCCAAAGTGTTTACTTTGCTTCTGAATTGTGATTCGGATATGGATAAGAATGTTTGCTTTTTATTTGATTTAAGTGTTGTGAAACAAGGCTCAGCCATTTTCTAAACACATCACGTGAACACATATTTGCACCTGAATGTGATTAATGAATGCTTTAGACTAGAGGTATTTTGTTTGTAGATTTATGTAAATGTCTATGGGAGGTTAACAGCATTTTATGTAATATAATTACCGTTAAGTATTTAAACACGTGTTGATGTTGTACAACTTAACATACCTGTTCTGATATTCTGTACCATATTGCATATTTTAAACAAACCAAACCTCGTTCACCATTGGTGGTATAAAATTGTTTAAAATCTTGCAAACATTTGTTAGGTATAAACACATGAATTTGCGTTGCGTTATAATATTTGAGTTTTATAAATGACTAAGAGGATCGTATACGTAATTCTCTCTCGGATTTTCTTCGCACTTTTTTTCGTGACTCCGTTTGAAGGCAGAAAACGTTTTGTCTTGATAAAAACCAGGACCACGAAAATACAGTCTATTGAAACCTCTAGTTATTGTAATTAACCATAATTATATAGTTCTTATTACATTATGTAAGGTATTTTGATTCAAAAACATCACAAAATATTTAAAGTGCAAAATATCTTAATATACAAACATGCATAAGAGTCATACCAAGGTGACATTTATAGAGGTTCGTATTATCTTAGTTTTTTGGTGGTTATATTATTTGCTCTTCTGTGAAAAATATATGTATATAATTCCCAATATATCGATAAAGTTTATCCTTTGTGTGGGGTAATTTTATATACAAAAAAACATAAAAGTGAGTTAAATGTTTTCTAAAATATAACTGACTTTATTCTTTGTAAAACATGTTTCACCGTTTTGTACGGTTCTTCTTGTTACATATAAATGAATGGTATAAAATAATAATTATATATAAAGGTAATGATAGTGCAACAACGTTAATTGGCGTGAATGATCTTATAGAAATGAGTGCATTTTAAAAAATTAATGCCAAGTCTGATCTTAACCTTTGCTAAAACCAAATCTAACTCCCATACAATAAAACTTACTGTTGTTATGATCATATACGTTATGAATAATTTATTAGGTTTATAGTACCGGTGGGTATGCTTGGTCCACCAACAGTAACGTTTTTCTGTATATAACCGTACTCACCTGACCTGATATCGCAATTATTACAAGCTTTACTTACGTCTGAGGGTTTGATTTAGCAGTCGGGGTTAGGTTAAGTTTAACATCAAGTCTGTCTTGGTTATCAGTAGCGATGTGACATTGTACCTAAGAAGATGTAACAGGTAAGATTGGCTTTGTTTTAAACCCGGGGGTAGTAGTAGTTAAAGTAGAGTATTTTTGATCATATAGAGAATGTGTCTATGTGGTTAAATATTAGTTTGGTTCATTCGACATGTATATTGCATGAGGCGTCATCGAATTAGAGTTAAGTTATGGAGTCAAGAATATTTCACTTATATCTAGACGTCGCCAGCTATAGGCGAAGGTGCAGGAATTTTGTCTGTGTAATGCAGCAGGTAGTCATTGATTTATAAGTGAGTAAGTAAGTGACGGTAAGTAAGTAAGTAAGTAAAATATAAGTAGGTAGGTAAGTAAAGTAAGTAATTAAGTGAGGGTAAGTGAGTGAGTAAGTAAGTAGGAAAGTAAGTAAGTAAGTTTTTATCTAAGAGACATGTATAATGTCTTAATGCAAAATTTAACACATGGTTCATTGGGCCTATAAGTCGATAATTATCTTCATACCAGTACATAAGAATACACATTGGCGACAAAAACTATATAATATTATATATTATAGTACGTCAGTTTGTGACAACGCTTTTTGTTTTACTGTATTTTATGCGGTGTTTGTCGTATAACATTCGTTTTGTAGTGGTATGTTTTATGATTGCTTTGTCATTTGCAAACTATAAACGTGTTCTTTAGCTAGCTGTTAATACCAATTTTAAGTATGTTTTCTTACTAAAATGACAACTTACTAGTATCTTTGTAATCAAACACTTCATTATTGTAATTGTTCTCATGTAGTGGGATATTGCGCCACAAATCTACCTCGCTTGATAAAAATTCCCAGAGGTATAATTAATGACAGGAAGTTAGCAATCGAGGGTCATGTGTATTGCCATATATATTTACCTATATTGTCCGTGCATATATAGTAAATACTATGTTCGGTCATTATCAATGGTCATCTGGTCATAACCATGTAGATGCCCATTACGGGCTTTGACCACCACAATCTCATGGCGTTTGTCATATGTCTTTTTTTTCAATGTATTGAATGATAGAAAAGTTATATATCACACATTTGTCAATGGATATAGAAAGAATTATGAAACATTGGTACTATTTTATAACTCTAATAACTGAAGTGAATTCTATTAGGTTTGGGGTAAAAGTTTGAGCTTAATAAAATGAAGACATATTTTTGTTTGATACAATAAAAAGGAATATTTATTTAATTAAACCTTTCATGATTCAAGTTTAGCTTCATTATATTATACCAGATGCTATCCGTAGAGTAAAATAAATGACATTGGTAAAACATTTATTGCAAACAAGTAGACCTCTGGCCATGTGTTTCTGAAGCTATACTTGACCTAGTATATAGAGGATCTTAGACGAGTGGGGGTTTAATATGAAATTTATTAAACGAGTTTAATAATTAAATATGCCACGAGCCTTGGCGAGTGGCATATTAATTATTGAACGAGTTTAATAAATTTCATATTAAACCCTCACGAGTCTAAGATTCTATATCACATAACTCAAAATACCGAGGCATAATGACATGTACATATTATTTGATGCCATATAGAAACAGACGATTTCTATCTAGGTCAGACAAATCACCTCCAATTTAATATGACGTCATTAGGCACGACCACTACGTAAATCAGAAGCGTGATAACTGATTACGTCACAATCAAGTGATATGACATGGGTACCTGTGTAATACGAAAAATATTACACCGTTTTATTCCATCAATAAACAGGAGGGTTATGTGATATATTTTAATAATCAACAGTTTTTGTGGTTATGTTCGTTCTATTTCTCCTTTCAGTTTGTATTTTTGTAAAGTACATTACAGCATAAAAGTTCTTCTTCAATGTTGATTACTATAATTAGATATGAACAATATATCGATGAGTTAACTATTTATTACTTGAAAATAATAATAAAACAAGCGTTTTCATGGACGGCAGGTTGTAAAATAAGTTTGAAAGTTTTTGCACAACATTGGACATCACATGCCTATCAAAAGCCGAGAGATTCACAATCAGTGGTCTCAATATATGTCTGTCTCTTATTGCCGTGTTTAATTTATTTTTTGTTGTTGGTTACATTGTTTTTTTCCGAATACATGACTGTCAGCTTCATGTACATTAAGGCTATATATATTGTTATATCATATAATTATGTTGTTGTTGTAAAGAACATCAAAAAAAGCAGGAAGTACATTTGTATAAAATGTTTAAGATTTAGTATCGCAATCATTTCTTTAGTTAAATTTTACATAATATTAGCAAATTCTTGCGATATTTCACGTTGTACAAAAACGTTTTTGTAACAAAAATAAATTACAAATAATATAAAATTAATTTTATTTTTAAAATAGCCTCTTATGTTTCAGAATGTCTTGTAAACAAACACAATTATTGTGATTTCAAATTTGTAAGAATTAGATAAGGAAAATCTCAGTTAAGAAATGATTGTGAACCTGGGACCAAGTTGAGGAATTATATTGATAAATGATTTCACAGCCTGTATCGACTAGATTTGGTATTTTTTAGTTATACATTAAATTAATCAAACAAAACACAGCAGGAAATAAATTAAAGTTTAAAAAAATGCTTAAAGAACCAAGAATGAATTATTGTTTATTGAGAATTAAATCCAAAGTAACAAACAATGTTAAGTTTTTAAAATAAATAATAAAAACAAAATTAAACAAACAGTACCGATAGATATCTAGTATACATAGTAATTATTTTTGTTCTCTACCATGTTGCCAAATACATTCAATTGTTTTGTTTTGCAATAACATTAATTATATATGCTTATACAATAAATTCATTCATTTTTCGTTTTTCTATTTTTGTCAGTCACTTTCCATGTCCATGTCAAGTGATTACTGAACGTAAATTGTGGTTAAAGCATAAAATGACAAAATTAACAAACGGTTTTAGGGGTTTTCTGTCTTTTTTTCATATTATCAGTACACGTTCAAAGTCAGGAGTATTATAAAATTGCCCTAACTTGATGATGATATATGTCATTTTGTGTTTTGCTTTCTTATTCTGTCTATTTTGTTGTTTTATGTTTTGTGTTATAGTGCGTCAGGTTTGACCTGACTGTTTGACCTTTAATTTGAATGCGCTAATTATAGACTTTGTGATTTACTGTATTTCCACAAATTCAAATTCAGTGCACATGGAAAATGCAAGAATTAAGTCGTATTTTCCAACAAACTCACAAAAAAAATTGCCAAAACTTAATACAAAATATATTGACCTAATAGAAGAAATATTTTGCATTCATGAAAAAATGAACTTAATTCTGTACATAGAGCAATTTTTTTAACTTTTTAACAAAACAACAAATATGACCATGTCAAAATTATCCCTTCTGTAACTTCTTACTTGGAACAACTATAAACGTTATGTCATAATTGGAATATTCATGATGATCACACCTGAAAAAAAAAACGAACAACATTGACCTACAGTACCTGACCCTAAATGCCCTGATGTAATGAGACTCAATTGGTGTATAAACTTATCAATTTTCCAAAATTTCGCAAAATTTCTCCATGTACAAGAGAACTGAACAATAATGGTTTTAATAAAAAATATAATTTGGTTAGGTCAGTGCATTTTAAATGCATTTTATTGATAGTGTAATGGAAACATTTTCAATTAAAAGAAATAAAGAATAAAACCATGTGCACTCAATTTATGGAAATACAGTAGATAAGACAGCTTTGTTACAACCGCTATTGAAATAACGACCACTATTGAAATAATATTTCAATAGCGGTTGAGAATGCACTGAAATAACGACCACTATTGAAATAATTTCAATAGCGGTTGAGAATGCACTGAAATAACGACCACTATTGAAATAATTTCAATAGCGGTTGAGAATGCACTGAAATAACGACCACTATTGAAATTGAAATAATTATTTCAATTTCAATAGTGGTCGTTATTTCAATAGCGGTTGCAACACAGCTTGTTTCATTGCCATCAACACCCGTTCCAGCATTACTATCATCTATGTTTGTATATGAACTTTATATAGCCACTAAATTACACCGTAAATATGTCTGTTAGAATATTGAAAATAAAGGTCAAACGGCCATTTCAAACTTGACGCACTATATACTTTGGCTAGAGTCATAATATATGCTTTCTATGTACCAATTTGAAGTGAGTATAACTGAGAAGAATCTTGATTAATTTATTGATATTTTCCCCTCTGTGTCCGTTAATATCTTGAAGAGATCGATCTAGGACTATCGCATCCAAAGAATGAGAATAAGACAACAATGTAAGGTCATGTGCTGATTTTGAATTAATATTAAGATAATGCATTCAAAATCAGCATATGACAACTGATTTTGAATACAATTAAAATTAAAAAATCAGCACATGACAGTGTTATTCAAAGTTCTTTTTCTACACTTGACATGATATACAAGTTGATATCGCCTACTGTATCTGCACAATACATCCATAAACACTATTTTTAAGAAACTGAAAGATCGGAAATGTATGAAGTATCAATCAATTTATTCCGGCAAGACAACAAGAAGTAGTAGAGTTTATAGTGTTTATGTCCACCTTAGAGTATATCTGATATTGATTGTGTATTGTATGGCAGACATTCAGGAAGAAGGTTGTTGAATTATTTTGACACTGCATGTTTAAATTCTAATTTCAATTGTTTTGCTGTTTGTGTGGTTCCGTTATGCAATTTGCATGATTGATTAATTAATCTATTTTTCAAAGATATTGGGTTTTCTGATGTAGTAGATTGTAGATTTAACCTGTTGGTATCATTTCTGGTACAGTAACTTGGTCTTGTTGGTATGTTTATAACGTGTTAAACATGTTCTCGCTTCATAAAACGCTGTCTTGTAACTGTAAGATGTTTAGTGACCTTTTAATCAGTAGGTTGAGTGGCCTCCTCTGCATACCAAGGCATTAAATGTTATAGATCCTTTCATTTCAGCCTTGATGTTTCATCTATGACTTCATTTGTGGTTATAAATTGCAATATAAAAATAGTTTGAACACCCATGAAAGACTTCAATGACTGAAATTTTATAAGCCTATTAAATTGTTCAAGACACATAATATATATTTCATTAAATTGTTGAATATAGGTTTTAGAGCAAATGTTACTTTAATACCCTTCAAACTCAAAATCATGTGAACAATTTTGACATAGAAGCAGCATTATTTGTTCTGTCATATACCACTTTTTATATAAGTCTCTAATATTAAGAGTTACATGGTTTATTATGGAACATAATACCACTTTTTGAATGTATTTTACGATTAAATGGAAAAAGTGGTATATGACAGTTATACAATTATAATGCAAAAATACGGATATCAAAAGGGCATTGTTGGAGCAAAACTCTTATGTCAAAAATGAAACCTTGAATGATGAAGAAAAACAACTGGTTAAGTATATATACTATATTGTACTATATGTATGACTGGTGTTGTGACTGACAAAGACTTATTTGTGTAGACTCATTAGTTCTGTGTAAGACATGAAGCGTGTTTCCCTCAACAATGATCAACTAATTAATGTGGCTACAATCTATAGTTCCGTATAATTGCAAATAGTTTTATTGTGAATTTGGAGAGAGAGAGAGAGAGAGAGAGAGAGAGAGAGAGAGAGAGAGAGAGAGCACAATACCGATGATTGATGAGAATGATGAAAGGGGAATAATCCAATGGTAATTTCACTCTGGCATCTATTCGGATTTGGTATTACAATATATATATTGATACAGCCTAATATAATAGATGCATCTTGTGGGAATTTATACCCCATCCGCGTTCTACCTTTTATGCCTTGAAGTAGCATATAGAATTTTAATTGAAGTGTTAAGGGATGTAACTTGACTACATTGGGCCTCTAAGTTATAGTTATAGACAAGGATAGCTATAGTTTATTTGATTATATATACTGACTATATGCATTACTTTATTTATGTGTTTGGTGACATTTAAGTATTTCTCTAACTGTTTATATCGACAAGTTAAATCATTAGATGTATCATTCTACACTTATATCCTCACATTTACACGTGCATCTACATTACTTAACAGATTATTTCTGTACTAAATTTAAACAACAGCACTTGGAGACACCGACCAGCAGCGCTTAAGGACACTGGCTGTCGTATTTAATATATCATATGGATGACAAGTTTTTATATGAATAGGTAGAAAATAATTTCTAATTACTTTGCAACAGCCAATGTAACCAAAAACAAGAAACAATAAGAGTTCATAAAGAAAACAAGAAAATATTTTAATTAAAGGACAAACACATTCTTACTTTGGACAGACACATCATATTTTTTTACCCGTTGTACCCTAAGAGTACATGTTGGTACCCGGTATACCCTAAGATTAGATGGAGAACTCGGTATAGCCTAAGCCTACATGTTGGTACACGGTTTACCCTAAGCTTTGATTGGTGGTACCCGGTTTGCCCTAAGTCTTGATGGTGAACTCGGTATACCCTAAGCCTACACATTGGTACCCAGTATATCTTAAGCCTAGATTGGTGGTACCCGGTATACCCTATGACAAAATGGGCAATTCGGTATACCCTAAGGCTACATGTTGGTACACTGCATACCCTAAAGCTTCGTAGGGAACTAAGTATACCATTAGGCTAAATGTTGGTACCCGGTATACCATAATGCTACATGTACATGTTAGTACCCGGTATACCCTAAGCCTAGATTCATAGTACCAGGTGTACCCTAGGTCTACATGTTGGAATCCTGTATACACTAGGGCTAGATTGGGAACTCGATACACCCTAATGCTACATATAGGTACCAGGTATACCCTAAACCTAGATTGATGGTACCAGGTGTACCCTAGGTCTACATGTTGGAATCCTGTATACACTAGGGCTAGATTGGGAACTCGATATTCCCTAATGCTACATATTGGTACCCGGTATACCCTAAACCTAGATTGATGATACCAGGTGTACCCTAGTTCTACATGTTGGTACCCTGTATACACTAGGGCTAGATTGGGAACTCGATATTCCCTAATGCTACATATTGGTACCCGGTATACCCTAAACCTATATTGATAGTACCAGGTGTACCCTAGTTCTACATGTTGGTACCCAGTATACACTAGGGCTAGATTGGGAACTCGATATTCCCTAATGCTACATATAGGTACCAGGTATACCCTAAACCTAGATTGATGGTACCAGGTGTACCCTAGTTCTACATGTTGGTACCAGGTATACACTAGGGCTAGATTGGGAACTCGATATATCCTAATGCTACATGTTGGTACTCGGTATATATTAGGGCTAGATTGGGAACTCGATATATCCTAATGCTACATGTTGGTACTCGGTAGACCCTAGGCCTGGATTGGTGGTACCAGGTGTATCCTAGGTCTACATGTTGGTAACTGGTATACACTAGGGTTAAATGGGGAACTCAGTATACCCTAAGGTTACATGTTGGTACTCGGTATACCGTAAGCTTAGATTGGCGATACCCGGTATTCCCTAGGGCTACATGTTGGTACCCGGTATACCATAAAACTAGATGGGGAACTAGGTCACCCCGAGACTACATACATGTAAATACCTGGTTTACTATAAGGTTACATGTACGTACCCGGTTTACCTCAAACCTACACGTTATCCCGTATACCCAATGATACCTGTGCGTAACGGGTATTCCCAGAGGCTGAATTACGTATTGGGTATGCCCAAAGGATGGATGTAAGTACATGTATTTGGTATACCTTTGCTTACTTTTCGTAGTCAGTACAACCATCGGTTTTGAATGGTTTTGTCATATGCTGATTTTGATTTTTTATTAAAATAATGCGTTCAAAATCAGCACATTTTGAATGTTGACTTTTAATTAAAATAATGCATTCAAAATCAGCACATGACAGGTTTTAAATACCATTTGATCTAAAGATGATGTTAATTACTAGAATTAATGCAACAGACTAGTGAAGTCACCTGTTCAATACGCTTATTTAATAGTTTTATCTTTTGTTATAGTTTGATCAATTTCAAATGTTATATTTTATTGTACATGTTGTATGTGTATACTAAAACGATTTTTCATGATTTATTATCTGAGATATTAAGATTTACTAACCTTTATATATGCCGAAATTGCCAAAATTTAACCACGCCAATTAGGGCTAGATTTTAACGCAAAAACGAATCTCTAAGAAACGGTACTATATGTCTAGTCTTTAAGGCAATAGTCCGAATTCCCGATAATCAGGAAACAAAAACAACCAATGAGCAGTCATCAATTTTATCAGCTGGCAGAGAACATGTATAATACTTGCGAGGAAAATTGAATGATCTCTCTTTAGTCGTTATTGCTATGTTAACGCTGCTTAGTATAGCCGACTGGTATGAACATTACGAAGAAATTAAATGTTAAAAACGTTGTTTTAGACTCGATTCTAAAATATATAAGTATGAATAATAAAAAAAATAAATAAATAAACACTGGGTGCATTTATTTTTTCACTTTAACCAATGTGTGTATGAGAGGATATTTATTTATATGATATTTTGTTTCTTGCAAATCAGATACATATAACTTCAGGAACCATAAAGTATCCGAAGTTCTAAGTTTGTCCTAGAATATTTTAATGTTACAGGATGTCTATTTCCCTAGTACGCTGTCTTGTACTACTTTTTATCAAGAATCCGTTATTTTATATAAAAAAAAAAAATCTAAAGTATCACATCTTGGTTTCACAATTTTGGTCCAAGCATTACGTATGAGGAATTGCATTCCAAAACGGCCGTTGTAACAACTCCTAATGAAATCCAACGCCTAGGCGTTGACCTTTTCGACACCTAATGAAGTCCAAAGAGTGAGGCTTCAGACGAGTTGTCTTCTTGTTATTACAAGTTAAAATTATTTTCAAAATTGCATGACTATTTTAGCTGAAATGGCGATAGTACAACATGATTTTAGTTACAAACTACATGCGTTTTATTAGTCCATGGTTGATTGCATTGATTGATTGATTGATTGATTGATTGATTGATTGATTGATTGATTGATTGAATGGGGATTTACGATCCAGTCAAACATATTTCATTTATAAAAAAAATTATTAAAAAAAAAAAAAATATATATATATATATATATAACGAGACATCATCAGCTTTAGGTGAAGTGGCAGAAATTTTGACCTTTGAAGTGCGCTCAGGACAATATGCAGACAGGGTTATTTAACTTGCCACACGGGTCGTGACACGAGGCATCGGTTTTAAGGTCTCTTATGAGAGATTTTCATTTGTAAATGCCGAGTGCTTGGCGAGAGAATATTTGTCCACGAGTGCAAACTGTTAATACTCGAATTTATACAATTAGTTTTCTGTCATCGTCATGTTATACTTCAATAAATTTGCAAAAAAAAAAAAAAAAGAAAAACAATTCATAACAAAGTAGTAAATTTTTGAGCGCAAACATTGTTTTGTAATATCGAAAAGACGCCTCGTCTAAAGCCTTAATCTGTGGACTTCATTAGGCGTTGACAATTTCGACGCCTAATGAAGTCCGAACTTTACTACAGTAGACGTGAGACATCAGTAGGAGTTGTTACAGGACGTCTTATGCGATGAAATTAACACTTGGTATAAAAGGAAATAGAATCGTTGGTTAGAAAGCTTCAAAATACCTAGTATATGCGCTGATGTTCAACATCAATGTTTTCAAACAAACACATAATGGTAAATTTCCATTCTTTGAATACGTATTTTAAAATAAAATACGGGTTATAAGTTTGCATGTATTGTCGGAAGCGTGTTTTTTTTTTTTTTTTTTTTTGGGGTCAAGATAATGCTTTAGTATTTTTTCAGTATTCGATACATAGATCAGCGGCGGCCATTATTGATTTTGTACAACAAGGACTCTGGATTCAGATAATAAACTCAGCTACTGACATTTTGTACTATAATTTTATCTTGATGATGTGATTAGATGAAGCTATCAATCTAAATACACTGTAATTAAGTTTTGAATAATTTGATTTCCTGAAAAAGCATCATGGGAATGGCGGCGAGTTGGAGGAAATTTGATCTTGTGTGAATCCCCTAGAGGGCTTAGGTATAAAAATGGTGTTGAGAGACTTAATGAAACTATATGTATAAATTGTTAATGTATATTTTCTCTTTTTTATTGCCCACAATGTTTAAACAGTTGGTGAGATACTTTTACAATTTATGAACAGCTATATTGCCTTTTAACTGCATTTATTTGATTTTAGACAATTAGATTATGTATGAATGTAACTGGCAGGTACACAGACACACGGTAGAAACACACGTTAACCTTCAAAATGTTTGGGAAACGAAATTAAATTTTATTTAAATATATGTGTACTACATGTAGTAATTTTCAGCATCTTTTTTCTGATATCCAAAATATGTTCAAATTAAAACTTTGATTTCAAAATTTAAATACACACAACATGGCTAAAATGGAATTTATTTCATGAAAAACATAAGTGAAAAATAATAAGTAGAAGAATAATACTAAGAATAGTCTTTATCAATAAGATTTAAATGTTTTTGGGTATTTTGTGTGGATTTTGAGGATTACCAATTGGAAGAAACATAATGACACCTGTTTGCATTTTGATAAATTCCATTCTTTTTCTAAAACCCTTTTTTACTTTACGTCTCTAAATTCAAACAGTCATATACAATGACATATTATAAAGAACACTTGTTGATGGCAAGGTTTGTTTGATTTCGAGAAACTTAATTTAGAACTAAACTCCGTGTGTCTGTTTACCTAATGCTGTTATGACTGTGCTATAGTTTTTATTTGCTTAATTGCTATCATGTTGAACCTTAACACCGAGAAAGTCTTCCATGGTTTTATTTACAATTGTACAAATATTAGCTTATTTTGGGGGTTTTATGTTTTAAGAAACAAAACCTACAAATAACTCGTGGAACTCATTTGTAGAGAAGATTAATTAAGTTTATATAATTCATAATTTGGTTTCATAGGAATAGGAACCAAATTATGAAAAAAAACTTGACTAAACTTCTTCAAGGAAATTGTTTCGGATTTAGAACCATTTCATCCCTCACATATTTAATTACCAAGACGCCATATGTATTAGGAACCACAAATAAAACTTAGCTTAACTTCTTGAAGAAAATTGTTTCAAATTTAGAACCATTTCATCCCTCACATATATTGGAAAAACCAAGGCGCCATATGTATTTTGGCGTGGCTGTAGCATTGCATGGTGCCCCTTTTCATAATTTGAACTATATATACCTTGGTTTGATCCTAACCCAACTGAATCTATCAGGGTAAAATTACCATAAAACGGATTGCCGAAGTTTATAACTTTTTTCCTAGGTAATCATTTATTTGTAACAACCTGTGTTTTGACTTGATGAATACGGGATTAGATATTCACTAGACTTTGAATTTTAAGACTTATTACATAAACTATGTACATACCAAATATCAAAATACACTTCTCTGTTTTCTTTCTTTTACTATCACATAAAACTGATATTTTACACTGTTTAATACTGCGTTGCTGCATGGCATGCTTCAGTGTTATATATGTCCATGCAAATTATGTTATTAATGCAGAATACATGTATATACTTAGCTTAATGATTTTAACTTAATTTTATTCTCTTTTGATGAAAAACGTTTACCATATTGTATGTCTCTACCCATATATGTCATGTCTTCGTTATACAAGTGACCGCGGTCATTTTGCAACTAGTGAAACTAAAAATACTGAACATTCAGATAAAATATTTTTCCTTTTTCTTTATTAATTATTTGACTATTTCATATAGATATATTTATGCCATTTTCTAAAATCTACTCTGTAACAGTATTCCGTCAAGTTCTGGCGAATGCGTTTACTCCATATGGCCATAAGTCGCCTTAGAGACGGCAAAGCAGCAAGTGAATCAGTCCAGTCTGTGTTATCTCCCTTTATTTGTTCATAATTCTGTCAGTTTTATTGATATACTTGAAAAGAGCCGAGTAACACAAAACAATAAATCAAAACTGTTAAAGAAAAATCAATACACTAATAAGTCAGAAACAGTTAGAGTTAATTTTTATCGTTTAGCTGTGATATGAAGCATGTATTGGTTATATCGACGTCTGTCATGTCGGTGTACAGTTACATCACCAAACAGCCTCATATCGCTATTTACTTGATAAATATATACAATAAATCATATTTTATAATTGAATTCAATGTAAAGAGATGGTTTATGTAAAGAACGTTAAATGTCAATAGAGGAAGTAACAGAAATAACAAGCACCTGCAATTGTAGAGTTGCAGTCATTTTTAAGTAGCGTAGGTGGTTGTCGAGTGGTATAAAGCATCGGCTTACGTATGATAACCTCACTCACTGACTAAGCTCCAACCCCAATACTAGTTTGAGAACGTTCGTCTATTCATTTGTTGACGGTCGGTTGTTTTCTTCCGGTTTCCTCCAAATCTAAGAACTGGCGGCCTCGATAAAAGTCGGGAGCGTAAAACATGATAACTTCGGTCCTCACTACTCAATGTTTGATTATTTACGCCCCGGGGAATACTAATAGAGAATCAAGATTCTGAAGTACTTCTATTTGTCTTTTTATAACTCGACATGGGATTTCTTATTCTTTTTACTCGACTTTCGATTCAAGATGATATTCCTTTCTAAGTCTATACGGTTTCAATTGTTGTCCGCCTTCTTATTCTTCATTGTTGTTTCAAGTCCACTGGCGGCATATCACCGCATTGTGGAACTTGCGAAACAATTCCCCTTCCAGAAACTTTAATCCAAAAAACACACCCTTCAATGTTTAAACATTTCTTCTACAAATTTAATAAAACACAAAAAAAACTTTTAGCCACTTAGCCTAATCACTTCGTACGTACTTTAGGGGGAAGTCGTTTTTGTCATAATATATTGTTGTAATATATATTTAGTTATTTATTTGGATACAAAGCTAGCCTATATTGTTCCGAAGCATTCTTTAAGGTAATTTAAATTTTATTTAGGAATTTGATAAAAACAAATATTCTCCTTTTATACATAAATAATCAACATATAATTTAAAATGTTTAATTTCCATACTCATTCATTCATGGTACGACATTGCTCTATACATAAATCAGCAATAATAATTAAAAATACACAGTTATATTAATCCACGAAACAACATTGTCCATACACAACACAACAATACCAATCCACAATACAGCGATACTCATCCACGATACGACATAACCATAGTTCATCGTCAATACAGCAATATTCATCCACAATACGACATTGCTCTGTCAACAATGTCACAATAACCATCAACAATACGTCATTGCTCTGCCAACATTGCAACAATATCTATCCACAATACGACATTGCTCTGCCAACAATGCAACAATAACTATCCACATTATCCTGTATTACTGCACATCAATACTCATCCACAATACAGTGATATTAATCCACGATCCTGTATTACTGCACATCAATACTCATCCACAATACAGCGATATTAATCCACGATCCTGTATTACTGCACATCAATACTCATCCACAATACAGCGATATTAATCCACGATCCTGTATTACTGCACATCAATACACATCCACATTACAGCGATATTCATCCGCGATAAGTATTACTGTACATCATCAACAACACAGCAATATTTGTCCACGATGCATGACTCTATCCACAATACAGCAATACTCTTACGCGATACGACATTACTTCATCCACAGTACATCAATATTCAATCACGATATGACATTGACGCACCTCTTCCACAATACCCCGATATTCATCCACAATATACGACATTAATAGAATCAACAATACATCAATATCCATTCACCATACGACATTACTTTATCCACAATACGTCAATATCTATTCAGGATACGACATTACTGTACTTGATCCACAATAACAAAATTAACCTTTTCCTCTATAGATAACAGACTGCGAAAAAAGCAAATAATAATGTAAAAGAGGAAGCTACCAAGATAACGATGATCTTGGGAAATAATGTTCTCAATATCTGCAAACTTAATCATCTCTTATTCTGATTACATTTTGAAAATTTCTTGCTCCCAATGATACCATAATTCAACAACAAAGAAAAAAATAAAAAATAAAATGTCACCTACGCACGTAAAACAAGCTATTAAAACCACTGTTTTCATATATACAGAGCAATTTCATATCTGATAAAAGTAAATCATATCAAGCTCATACTGTGATAAATAACACAATCAAAACATACATGGCAATATTTTCTCTGCAGGTATAGATATAAAAACCAGCAATCAATAAAGACTAACCTCTAGAGGGTTTTATTATCATAAACTCGGTAAAAGGGGGACGGACAGCTCTGTACAGTTTTACGTTACCGAACACATTCCGTGTGAATCGATACAATCCGTTGTTAAACTTGTGTAAAATGAGTATATAAAGATCGTATTAGCTTTCCTATAAGGAAATGAGGATGGTTTGTCAAAGAGTAAAGTGTAAAAATAACGAATGGAACTATGGGATCTAATATACAAATGATGATGAAGTCAGGTATTTTATATTTTTCTACATTTTGTAAACCGTCAGATTTTTTAAGTAGAGCGCAACCCGTTTCCTTGCACGATAGAAGTCAATATTTTTATGCCTATGGCTCACGATCGTCTATAGATTGGTATTTCTTCACGCCAACAACGATTTCAGGATTGTTTACCGGATTTTGTTCAAATAAGCTCAAATGATATTTTTAACATTTGATTTTGTAAAGCCTTTCTTGGGTAGACCTTTTTTTATACTAATCATGCCACGCCCCTGTTGAATACAAATGTAAGTGCTTATTTTGCATTGAATATTTACCTATTATTTCTTTTACATGAAAAAAGTTTTAGTGATCTAAATTGCAATAATCTTCATTTAAATTGGAATAATTCGAGCCTAATATGGGTTGTTAGTAGAACCTATTGCATTTCAAATTTCATTTTAACTGTAACAGTTGTATAGATATTCTTTTATTAAAATATCAATATATTAATTGACCTATTTTTGCTCAGAAATACTTTTTAATGCATGTTTACAACACTGTACTTATTTAGTTATTGTATTCCTTGCATGAATATTACATTGCATGGATGTGTGTGTTTTTGAATGCTCTTTTCTTCATTCTCAAATGCGCCATGCTGTGTTTTTTGAATGTTGAATTTCTTACTTTATTCTTCCTGGATCTATCCCTAAGTGGGTGACAATAATGTTTTACTGAACACTTAGTTTCTGTGTTTCTGTCTCTTATAGAAATATATTTTATGATACATCTTGTAATATACACTTGACCATAAGTTAATCACTACTTAAATGTAAAAATTATAATATATTACAATGTAACATTTAATGGGTAGATTTTTTTTGAAAAAAAATATTAGAGATACAACCGCGAAATAAAGACCATTTTACAATGAAAAACATTCACAAATGAGTAAATTTGACTATGTCAAGTTTGCAATTTTAATAATAATTGTGTGATTCGTGGATTGAATTTACGTCAACTTGTGCCAATGAAATAATTAAAATATAAAAAAATATTTTATTCATGTTAATGAAAGATATGTCGGAGGTTTAAATGTTTAAGTTGTTTTAGTTTTATGATTTTTTTTAAGACCCAAATCCCGATAACAAAAAAACTGCAGTAAGTTTTCATCAAGGAATATAGATGTATGTATATTTTTGGCAAGTTATATTAACAATATTAACAAGCTCAAAAGAAAGTTGTTTACAAACTCTTATGAGTCAATGAGGTCGATTTTGAGAAAAAAATGTTGATTTACGCTATTTGCCTAAAACTCGCAGTGTGTGGCCGTCATTTCCTTTTTGTTGTTATTATGTTTTGTAGACTAAGTGATTTTAGTAAATTATCATTTAAACTCTTTCTTTCCAAACCTTTTCTCGTATTGTTTCTAAATTGAAGCAAACGTTATTAAAAACGTAAAATGTTCTCAAAAACGACAGTGCTTTTAACAGAACGCATAGAAGAAAAATATAGCAATTTTTAAAAAAAAAACTGTGGCGCTAAACTTATGGACAAGTGTAAAAAATACAATGCCAATTTCATGGAAGTTTAAACCATTGTTTTGCCGTCGTCTTTTCTAGAAATAATGTTTGGTGTCTTGTTTTTAAATGTTATTTCTCTATTAACTCTAGCTATTTTCCTGTTTATGATGGTATGTATGACAAGTGATTATTGCAGATGTAAAAAAAAGTTGGAAGAAAAGAAAATTTACTTAAAGGCGTTATATATTTTAATAACGCCTTCCGTTGTTGCTGCAAAATATCGCCTTAAAACATTTTTGATGACCTATGTGAAATTAATAGTTGTGAAATGATGTAATTTTCCATTGAGTATCGATGTTTGTATTGCGTGCGTTTATTATGTAAATAGGACAAAAAATACAGCGGTTTGTGGTTGACTAAAAATCATTGGGAAGCAATCGTTACTAATTTAATTAAAACCAAATTAAAAAAACTTCAAGCAGGAGTCCTTAATTTATCTAAACACGACCTGAAGGAGTTGAAATTAGACTTGCTAAGAAAAAAAAAAGATTTTAAAAACTAAAAATCGATTCGCAATAAACTGTAGATAATGACGTAAACATGAAACGGTTTATGTTTAGTTGTCATGACAGTGCCAAGTTGACATTCTATGGAAAAGATATATTTATATAATGTTGATTATAAAAAGAAGAAAATATTAATGCATTCCAAGCATAAAATTGGAAGCAAGATACATTGGTCTTTGAGAAAGGTGAATCATTTAGAACCGTCAATACCCGGAAAAATAGTGTTGTCTGTAAGGGAACACCATTAGCTACTATGATGTGTTTACCAGTTGACAACACGTAATCAATTAAAACTACTCAAATTGTACCATTAAATGATGAAAATAGCTACAATATCCAGCATTATGTAAATATTTAGGTTGTTGACAAATAATATCAATCAATAAAGTTTAGTTGATTGTCTAATTGATAAAGCTTTCAGGATCATACATGAAAGTCATTGAGGTAGAGATTCTGAGTATTTTAGATCACTGAATAAAATTCAAAGCAGGGAAATGGTAGTTGAAAATAGAGTTTTAACCCAAGTCAAGATTATTTTATTCACTTCGAGGCGGTTATTTCAGGAATAGATACACAAATATATTGAGTAAATCAATACCGCGTCAAAATAACTCAAATAAGATCTGACCGATTTAAAGTTCAAACCCTAGACGGCGATAATTACCAAAGCAGCTAAACCAAAACAAACCAAAAACCCCATGATAACAGCGACATGCACGTGAGTTGAATTTTTAAAGTTGACAGTCATTGACAATGACCTTAATTTCTAGTCGTCAAACTGTCTTGTGACTGAAAATTATATTTACAAGACTAGACACATAACTTGTCGAATTGAAGACTTGTGATAATTGTTTTAGAAATTTGATTGCAATAAGTTGGTAATATTATCTTTCCCAATGGCTTCTGGTTAAAGTCTGACCAGCTGTTGTATTGACCAAACAACAAACTAGCTTATAAGACGAGGCATACAGGTAAGTAGATAAAACGTAATTAAGACTAATATAAAATTTTAATGTTGTCATTATGAATCATTTATTTACATTTTTATGGATTAAATCAGTGCCATTTCGTGACGACTAAACATTTACTATAATTTCTATGTCCTACATTGCTTTTAGAATTACTGATTGCGTTTTTGCATGTTTACCATAGATGAGACTGACTAATATCGTTTTATTTAACCTTCATGTACTACATCGTGTTAAGTTAATGTACCCGGTGATAAAATTCTCACTTTTTTATAATGTTTACTACTCATTGTTGACTTAATACATGCTATTTTCTTCGCGAATAACCTTGTATTTACACGGAGTTGTATAAACAATAACAAATCGCTACCTTTTCTCGACCTGTGGTTTCTTTTTTAATTTTTAATTATAATTCTTATTTTTTACTTTTTTCTTTTTCGAAATTGCAAGCCGTTAGAAAACAATTATATCATCAGATATTTATATCTGAAACGTCTTCAGATTCAGATATGCAATCCATGTTATTAAGTGAAATATCCTTTGGTATAATTTTTGTTGTTTGGGGACTTTTTGCTAGAAACTAAATGCCGCATCAACAAATATTGTTAAAAAAACTAATAAGAGCATAGTTTTCTGATTATAATTAACACGAATAACTGTTGACTGCGAACGATCTTTTCTTTGAGTTCTTGAAAGAGAAAAGTGATAGAATTGGCTTTTTTGAGATAAATTCTAATGTCCATTTTCAATAGTTTTATCTCTGAAACTATCTACTTTAAATTGACGTTGGTTGTTTAAGAGGATTATGTAAGGAAGGTTCAATATTACGTTCGTTTGAAGCGCGCGACATTTCCAACCGAGAAAAACCTAAGGGAACAAGTTGTCTGAATAAATAACGTCTGACAGCTAGGAACAATATAAGAAAAATCATATATGCTGTAATTATGGTCTCTAGTGTGGCATATCAAGTACGGAAAAAGATAAATACACCCATTTTTACGACGTGATCCAGAAGCAAGCCAGAACAACCATGATGATTGGCTAAATATTATTTAATATTTCAGAGGATATGTTACTTGCTACTTCGTTATCGATCTGTGACCGTTATTTAATATTTTCTACATTTTTAGGACTTTGTAATTGGTTTTAAATCGATATTTACTACAATGACTCGTTCATATAATTTAGAATCCTGAGGCTTTATATTTTAAATGGATTTTTTTGATTATTTTTTTTTAGTTTTTTAAGCTTTGATTAAACATTGAGTCAAACTTGTCATAGCTGAAAATTACTTTTTTATTTTTATAAAATTGCAACATTTTCATCAATTTCACTTGCAATCTCGTCATAGAACATGTAAAAATAATATAAAAAAAACAATAAACAACGTACTTAATATATAAACCCCATTGATTTTATAAATTCTGCTTACTACATTAATAGACGTCATTCCTTGACTGAAATGATTTTATATTACTCCTCAAATTCTTTTCAATAACAGTTCTTTTATTTTTCTAACTAGATTTCTTATAAAATATATCTGGTTTTATTTTGAGACGATAAGATCAGTTTATTATTGCTTCAAAGAGATTGTTCTCTATAAAACCAGTAGAACTTGAAGCTGATGTCATGTCGTATTTGCTTTAATTGAGCTGACATCAAGTACACTAGAGTTTTATACTGTTTGTTGGCTTAAGATTGTAACCAATAATCATTCCTACAGAACCTATCAATGTGTCTGTCATAATTACCAACCACAATATAACGTTTTCAGCAGTAACGCACTGTAAGAAAGTCTTATGAAACAGTTTTGTGATTTTTTGGCATTAGTTCTCAATGCAAAACAACCTTTATTTACTAAATGTCTGCTACACACACATAAATATGCATTTAAAAATTGACTTTCATTTTAACAACCACAATATAGCGTCTTATGCAGCAGTAACGCGCTATAAGAGCGTCTTATAATACGGCATTGTCATTGTTTGATATTAAATCTCAAGACAAAACAACCTTTATGTACTAAATGTCTGCTAAATATCTTCACATACACACACATAAATATGCATTTACAAATTGACTTTTAATTTAACATCCACTATATATCGTCTTCTGCATCAGTATAAACACTTTAAGAGCGACTTATAAAAAGACATTTTGATTGTTTGGCATAAGATCTCAAGGCAAAACAACCTTTATGTACTAAATATCTGCTTCGGATATTTATATAAACACATAAATATACATTTAGAAATTGACTTTAAAATTACAACCACTATATAACGTTTTCAGCAACAACATACTATAAAAATGCCTAATAAAAAGGCGTCATGATTGTTTGTTTCCGTTAGATGTCACGAGACCTTTATGGACTAAATATCAGTTTTGGTTTATATACACATAAGAATATGCATTTAGAAATTGAGTTTAGATTCAAATTACAATTTTAATGTTAACTCTTTCGATTTGGTAATTGCCTATGATGATATTAATTAATATAGTCGTACTAATTCAAATACGAACAATACGGAAATCCACAAACAATAGTTTTTTGCCTTAAGGTGTTTAAGGACATTTTTTCTATCCACTCGAATCACCAGCTATAACTGCTACATGTAAAATGTCTTCAAATAAATTCTATATGGTTTCGAGCATGTCAACATGGCAAACTAGTAAAGAAAAGTGCCCTTATAAATATTGACATTTGTTTCTACAGCGTCCAATTGTTTCAGATGTTAAACGGCTTTGTATTACTTTTTAATCACGATAATTGACATGGTATAGGAATATAAGGGTGTTAATTAAACCGCCACACATCATTTAATTTTTAAGTTCTTTATCTGTTTTGATCTATAAAGATAAATAAACAATTCTTAAAGGTCCATATAGTAGCGGAACAATGATTACACTGATTACAAGATATTACACAAACAAACTTCACTGGTTTCAGAAACGACCTTTTTATTTATCCTTATGATGAATTATTAGACTAAAAATTAAAAAAAACATCTTTCAAATGTAAAATTCACATGTCAACATGAAGTATCGCTGACACGGAAACATCTTTATGCTTTTGATGATTTTTTTTTACTGAAAAAAAACAACAAAAATAAAATTAAAAAAGACAGATAATAGAAAGCTAGATCACATGCTTTGAAGTCAAAACATGTTAACAATAAAAAACTGTCTTAAACCATCTTTCAAAGTTTGCTAAACTCAAAAACAAAATTGAAAAACGACAGATTTAAGAAAGCTAGAACACATGCTTTGAAACAAAATACATCAACAATGAAAACTAATTAAAACCATCTTTCGAATGTTAAAAAAATTGCTCAGCTCATATGTCAACATCAAGTATTGCTGACACGTAATAAATGTATAAAATCGTTAGTATTAATTAAAGTTGTTTGTGTTCAGAAATGATAAGAAATGGGACGCTAATCAACAGAGAATCTTACCATACCATTTCAATATGATCTCTTTTCAAAACCAGTATGCTGAATTATCAGTACAAAGAAGGCTTCTGCTTTTGTATACTTCTTTCTGTTGTAAGTCCGATCTTTGATTAATTTGATTAAATTTTCAGGACAATCTGTCCATCTTATAGAAATATATTGACGTATATACATAATGCATCACATTTCAATGGATATGTTTAATTACTAAAATGTTATACATTACGATTTTGCTTTCTTTTTCTTCTCATGTTCATTCATTTTGATAAATCAGCGGAATGAGCAGGATAAATAATGTACCGATAAATGAAATTTTATCTTAATTAAATCTGAAACATGATATATGTGGTTTCTGAATCTATTTCTTATGATTGTCTTTTATGTTGAATAATTCAAAAAGTATCAAATTATCTCCTCTGAAATCACAAGTCTTCAAGTTTTTCTTTTTCAAATAAAAACAAACATACTCGCCCTTCGTCAAATTACGATAAAAAACAAAAACAAAACTTCTGACAACACGCAAACTACCATCCGGGAAGCTCGGCCAAGATCTTCTACAAAAGATTTCATTAACAGGGAAAATAATGTCACACTGGATTTATGTTCTTTTAAACAATTCTTATACCATAAATGTTTGTTCGCCTACAAACTGTATAGAGCAAGTGCAATGTAGTGAATCTCGGGTATTTTAATCTGTGTTTGGGTCGAAAATCGTATTCGGCAGACTTGCAAGGAGCAATTCATGTTGGCAGTTGTAGGCCTATTCATTGTTAATATATATGTCACTAGGAAATAACCCCTTTGATATTTATTTACGAATTCTTATTTCGTATAAGTAGATTAAATATTTTTGTGTGAGCATTTGTCGTCAAGTAGACTAGATGGAATTTTTTAAGGTTGTTTTCATGTTGCGTCGCTGTCCTGTGTCAGTTACATATGACGTATTCCACCATCAACGAGGCTGATATAACATAAATTGTTGTTTCTTATTTTTACCATATCAAAGTCAGTGCATTTATACTCTGGTGTGTAAACCAATCAAAATTTTATGTAGTGCAACAATGACAATTGAATTTATCTCCTGAGTGATGCGGCTGTATTCTGAGTTAGTTGTGCAATACTCCACAAAATCAATACGAATAAATATTATAGAAGGTTTTTATGTTTTATTTCTAGATACATTCTACGAAATATCTTGTGTGGAAACAATTAAATATCAATGTAACAATCAAACAATATAAATATTCAATAATAATCTAGTGTTTTCTAAGCATTAACATTTAGATTTTATTTCGCTGTTCTTTTTTTTTACTCTCGTTAAACTCTTCTATATATGATTTCTGCATTGAAATCAATATACTGAAGGTTTCATTCGCAGTCAGTTTCAATATTAAAATAATAAAGTTGTTTTCATGGAACCTTAGAAAGAATCGTTACAAATGCCAACGGGAAAACTAGTATTTGTTTTTCAAGCCATGAATTAGTAGCTAAAATTACAGAGTTTTAATAAATAAACAATTTCAAAGTATACAATTTGCTTGTAGTTTTTTAACCTGACTATCTTCACAGTTGTACATTTTAAATTTTACCCATAAATATAAAACTTTTATGCATCCCATACGTGCCAGTAGAATCTAGGAACATATCCATAAATAACTTGTTTATATTTTGACAAGCCAAACACTGATGCTATTCAACTCCCTGTGGTGTTACGTCTATCTTCGTTTAGGTAAATGTCTTGCATTTGCCTTACCAAACACAGAGTACATTCGTATTGCTTTAAGTGACGAGAATAGTCCTAATTCAACCCTTTACCTTTGTATGTTTGAAAAGAATAGTCCCTGTTGCTTTATGGATACCCCCCCCCCTGTATGTTGGTATCTGATTTGTTAAACCTTGTTAATCCTTTTGACGTATATTGTCAAAAATGCATCGCCGTCATCTTCATTTATACTGGTACATTTTGCACCTGATTCTGTTGGTTGAATATTACGTTGCTTAATAATTCATCTCGATAACATCCTGTTTTGTTTGATTTTGACTTGGAATAATAATTGTTTCTGCTTGAAAATAATTATCCGTTACATATTTTCTCTCTAGCTAGTACACTTGATTAGTGATGGTATAGAAATACTATTGGTTAACAGACAAAGCTTGGATTAATATGCTACCACACAATGTTTCTTCTTAGTTGATTTATATAATTTAAAATTTATCAATACCTCCAACATTATAATCCCTATGACAAAAACCACATAACAAACCATTGATTTATTCGTTACTTTCGCAACGTTTGAGTAAATGTTTGTTGTCGGTATTCAATTTGCACGAAGATGATTCTTTTTCCTGGCATGAAGATTTTAGACATTTAACGATAAACTAACAAGAATATGTCTTCATCATTTACTCTTTGTAATTCCAGTTTGTCTATTTTAGTTTATTCTTTATGTTGCCATGAATTTTGACCTGTGCTATCATGGTCTAAGGAATGGGAGTTTTTGACGCTAAATGCGGAACTAACTACTTCATTTCCCCTTCCCTCAGCCATGAACTGTTTTATCTGTTTTTGGCACAAAGGATCTTCAGATATTATAGTCACAATTTCTTCAAATGTCATCTACAGAGAAGATTCTCTTTGTTTTATTTTCATTGTTCTTGAAGATATTATAGATTCTGTACTTCTAATCTGAATTGTTTTCGTATTTCTTGTACATAGGGGATAATCATGATAATAAAATTGTTGTTAATTCATCTATTTATAGCAATGAATTGTGAATTATTTGTTTTTCTCGGGGGTAGTGATTGTTGTAGTTTGTCATTCATACCATTGAATTATTTGTTTGCTCCTGAGTACGGACTTTCTTTGTTTTTTCTATTAGTAACAATGAGTTATTTGTTTTTCTCGGATAGCCTGATTGGTGTGATCTGTCAAAGTCACGCACTTCTGTAAGTTATTCCCTTCTATAGAATTAAACATTCCGTGGGCGGATATTAATCCGGATAGTGTTCTGTCATTAACATTCTCATGATTTCGTCCTTTACTGTGATCAGGTTTTTGAGAGCTGTATATCTCTTTCATTGAAATAGTATGGTGTCCATGGTTACAAATCTCCAAGCAGGCTAAATATGTCGCTTTGTTTTTATTTAGAATAATTTTGATAAATAAATGACCCAGCTGGATCCATCTATTTTTGGTTTAATTAATTTTGTCGTAAAAGATTCAGCGCTAAGTATTCAGAAAAAGAACAAATTTAAAAATCAAATGACATAATTTTGATATTGTGTTTTATTTGTCTTTTTTAAAGATTTAATTTGCCATGTCATGTCTAAATGAGAAACAATCGCCTACACGATAACATATGTGTACATATGTAAATTCTTTAGAATTTTAACTATTTTTATTTTTATTTTGATGATTGTAGTATTAAAACATTTAAGGTGTTAGAATTAATGACTTCGTCTTACAAGCAAATCTGATCATCAGTTTGGTGCTTGTTCCCATGTCAGTTGTGCAAGATACAGACTTAGACTCTGAGACTTTGAGTACAGTCCATTGTACTCCCTTTTTCTGCTATATATGGACTGATAAAAGGTGAATTAAAAATCTTTTTTCGGGCTTACCTCGGCACTGGCATATTATTTTGGAAAGATACTTGATACATAAAGTATAGGCATTGAAAATGTAAAATATCTAGAGATCATGAACAAGTTGTAAAATTCTAAAGAAACTTTGATATCAATGTTTGTTCATATTAACTTGCTGTTTTAATTATGAATCAAGCAAAACATATTTAACTAAATACCATTTCCTTTGAGACGGTCTAAAACCATTGTTTTTATAACAAATGCTAGTGTAGGTTTAAAATGTAAAATGGTCTTTGTAAGTTGAAACCATTTTGTTCTGATAAACCAGTTTTGTTAAAAGGTACATAGCCACATCAAACTTTAAACGATAACAACACCACACTAAATCGACATAATGCGCAACAGTATGACGTATTGTGCAAAATAAAACCGTTAATATCGCACCCTTTAATTTGTCAAAGACACTTTTAACATTACAAACAATAGATCATAACATTCTCCCTTGGGTATGGTGTAGTCTTCCAAAATCGATAAAAACTACTTATTTTGTCTTTATTGTCCTTTTACATATACAGTACTAATACATTTAGTAGGTGACATATTTTCAAGTGCCACACGTGTTCACTGATCCATTTATTAAGCGACAGTTTAAACTTTATATTTTTAAAATAACATTTAATGTGTATAAACAAAATGTTAAGTCATTGTTACAGTTTAAAATTTATGTTTGGTAGTCCTGGTAATTTAATAGTAAAAACATGGGTTTCCACTAAAACCATGTCCTGAACTCTGGACTCGATACACGCCCGGCTAATTTATAATAAAAGTGCAACAAAATGTTTTCTTTTTCTATTTATTCTCTGTACGTCGCCTACCATACATGGGATTTTTATTACACGAACGGCTATGATTCTATGATTATCAATTTAAAAAAACAACATGGTCGTTACGTCATTTATTAAAATTACTAGTAATAAGCTTGTGATTTTATGAAATAAACAGGCGTCTAAAACGTGTCTAGACTGGCACAGAAAACAATACCCAAACAATTTGAATGACAACATACAGCCCACAGAATACAACTTATTTCATTGATGCAGATGAAATTTTGTCAGAAATTACATTTTTATTTTACAATTTTAAATTGATGAACTTCTTTTTTACAATTTCGGTTTGGTGAAATAGAAGCAGTTAAGCCGCAATGTCGTATTACTGCAGGTTATAACTAGTACAAATTGTTCCAATGTGACTTTGTCTATATTATATAATTTATTTAAAAGTTGTTTTTATAGAATAAATGTCAGTCAGTCTTTAAATCCACACTAATGATGTAAGAAAACATAACTTCTAGAACTTTTATTTCAAAAGACTTCATTCCCATCCATGATTATCAGAATTTGTTACTTATGTTTATAAAATAAGGGTGTTTTATTTTATTGTTTTTTAAAATGAAATAATTACAGTTAAAAATGGTTCTATTCTGTAATTCTACATGTTCGTTACACAGATAGAAAAACTTTGTAGCACTGATAATGTATTTTAATGTTTTTGTGTTATTTCCTTCCTTATTAATTGCAATAGTAACATTTTATTCTCACTCTGTAACTACCCAATTCTTTTATATGCTTTGAACTCTGTCGTCGATAGTGGAACTCCACCTTTCCTGGTACATTTAATATATTTTATTTAAACTAGCTTTCTGCGGTTTTTTTATTTCGATCAATGGATTATTTGTATTACAATGCTGGAGTGTTTCGTGTTCCATTGTCTGATAGTTTGTCTTTAAGGGAATGTTTAAATCTGCAAGGAAAACATCCAGTTGTTTTAATTTAATAGAACATCTATAAGATTGAATGTTTAAAACTAAATCTGGCATTTATTATCGTATATCCTTTTACGTCTCTCTCGAGGATAGGATATCACGATATCTCTGACGAATGGTAAGCAATAAACAGCATCCCTTTACTTCATAACTGAAATGTCACGATTTATGTCTTACAATTGTTGGCTGTAACCTAGGTAATAGCTCCCAATAGAAAATCCGTAACGTGAATTGCCTCAAATTCTATGTGCTAAAGGTAATGTAGAAGATATTGTCCTGTAATATTGATTGACGTTTGTATAATCTGAATTGATGATGTGATACTACTAATTAACTACTAATTAGCATAATACATCATATTGTCTAGAGATGGTATTCTCTGTACGATGTGTATCCTGTGTATCATCAGCCGTCATTAGCAGTGTCATTGTGGATCTGTTTACTAACGTAATTCTATAAACTGCGCACCAAACCATAAACAATTTCATATGAGACTTTTTTGATGCAATCTCCATACATGTGCATCACATCATTATCTCATCATTGAAGATTTTTTATAAAAAATAATTGTGTTTTCCATCAGGGAGCCAATCTATTGGAATTTAATGTTCCATTGGGGCATTATCGCAAGCTTTATGACTAACCAAATTATTTTTCCTATGTTATCCTTATAAATTAAATCGGAAGACTAAATAGTAAGCCGATAAAGCTATTTTGATAAAGCTATTGAGCAGATGTTACCCTGCCAATACTTAGGCTTTATGTTTTATCTGGAATTCTTCTAGTAGAAATTTAATTTAAAAAATAAAAAAAGACATTAAGGATCTTATATTCGTGTTTATGAACAATGAACGTCACATAAAAACTCGTTTAATAAACCTAATATCATATGAGCACTCCCATTAGTATCTTTTTATTGTATAATATTCAAAAATTCAATTTCTGTACTATGTGGGCAAAAGTTTCTTTCACGACTTCTCCCCTAGACCAACGGGGCACAATTAAGTGATATAAGGCAAGAAAAACCCCTTAGTTGATCCAAATTTACTTTAAAAACAAACCCATTACCATGCAAAAACATTACACACTTCAGCTTTTTATATAAATTGATAAATGCAGTGGGATGTTGTAAAGTTATAAATATGACGTCCTTTCCAAGCAAACAAAGTATGCACTCAACTAAATAAATATAAGCAACACGTGGTACATGGTGTTTATCGATAAGCATTCAGCGGGAAATAATTTTAAAGAATATTAGTATGATTTATAATGATATTTCTTTCTATCTTTGCCTATATGGCCTAACTAAAACCAGTCAATTTTAGCAATAATGAGATATAAGTTTTACATTTAGCAGATGCTCCAATGATTGATGTGAAGACCGACATATGTCGCAGAAGGTTGTACAGTATCTAGTCAGACGATTGTCTCTATTGACGTATTGTATTACTTCCAGTTTATTAAATGGCTCTAGGTTTGCATAGACATATTAGAGCTCTGATAGATTGATGACACTATAGGAACCCTAAATTCTTGGAAACATATCTCATTATTATATTTCTTTTGATCAATGAAGCTGGAATAATACTAGACATATATAATTATGAACCTGTGGTCTAGCCGACAGAAAGTAGATATGGAATGGGGAATTTTATAGAGGCTGTTCTATTATATATAACATACAATGATGATTCGATGAATTATTGAGAATCTTTGATCGAATAAATGACTGTCGGTACCAGCAATTGTTGTTCAAACTATGTAATTGTAATGAACTCCCTCAAAAGTAATAGTAATATTTTGAATATTATGAGATTTATTTCTATATCAGTGTTAGTTTTTTTCGAACTTGACCAAAATTACGTATGGATAATGTACAGGTCAAACGTTTTTGACACAGATTTCATAATGTAAATCAAACACAATCATAATATACAAATCCATATTCAAATCACAATCCACAGGCGCAAATAAAAACTATGAACACTGGCAAATAAAGTTAAACATGTAACATACACTAGGAATTTAAAGTCAGGTGCCCAGGAAGGGTAAACTATGGGTAATACAATTTATTTAAACAAAAAGCGAAAACTCATGAAAATTCATGGAATTCAACATCCATCATTGTTGATTGTATAACTAAATCCCAAAAATCACCAACCTTATGGTTGACATCATGCCCTGTAAAACTAACTATTAATCTGCAGAACTTTAGGCAATGTACAATTTTGTATGTTTTTGAACGATCTAATTTCAGTCGTAAAATAATGAAATGTAATATCATCGAGGAACGGTTGTGATTTTGCTTTTGATTGGATTAAACTAAAAACATTATTAAAAGATTAAAAAAAATAATTTTATTCTCGTTTAAAAGGAAATCGTGCGGATGTTTTTGAAAGATCCAAATTTAGTAGTAATCGTGAAGACTTGATATATGAAATGAATTATTTATTTACCTAAGTTCCATTATATTCCGAAACGACCGTCTAGTGCTGTAAAGTTTACATTGGTATAACATGTAATTTATTTATTGAAATTAAAATTCGAATGCAATTCAAATCAAATCCATGAACCACCATCATATTTGCTACATATCTATAATTCTCAGTTGTTTGTGGGTTGTAAAAGGTTCCATGCCTGATGCCCGTGTCAGATAAGTATGCGCGAAATTCTGCCATTGGAGCTCTTCACATTAAAGAAATTGCCTGGAATATCATAAGAAATGATGCGATTTTACCTGGAAATTATCTTTTGTTGCAATGGAATGTAAAAGACACTGCATTCAGTTACTATTCGTCAGAATTTATACACTATCAAGAAAGATAATATGTCAGCTTAATATCATAAATTCACTGGACATCTTACAATTTCAAATATCTTTCTGCTATTATAAAAATGATAATCACTTCATTTTTAATACGGGTTATTGTGTAAGGGTTTTACTACATAGGGTATTGGTGACAATTACATATATTCTATAAACGATTTAATTACCCAGCTGTCACTGATAACGTCTAATATTATTGACATTCCATTGATCAGTATACATTTATTAGATATGTAGAACAATTTATGATAGGAAAGCTACCAGCATGTTTTGTCAACAATTTTGAAGGTCCAAAGATCTAATCCGCACCGATTCCTTAAAGCCCTTGAAACCGACATTAAGTGTTCCGTGTAAATGACAAGGTCAAAAATTTCATTAGTACAGCTATTTATACAGTTCTGGCTGAAATCTCACGTGATTATCCATGCATGATTTTAGCGATGCAATAATTTGACACGAATTTTACAAGTCTTTAAACTGCTTCTAAACACGTTTGGAAGCTTTTTAAATTCAAATAGTAGTGTGTACAAAAAATCACTAAAAATCCTCGAAATTCTGGGAAAAAAACAATCAATGCGGATACAAATTATACCGGACGGAACGACACAAGATATATATCTTCCTCATAACGATGTGTATGTTTCACCTAATTCGTGAATTATTTACCAAAGCTGTGGTGTTCAAGTAAAAGTCAATAATTGTAACAATATCTGTCACGTGTATTAACAATTCATGTGTTATTTTTTAAACACTAAAACGTTCACTCATGAGCATTTTAAAAAGTATGTTTTTATCCTCTAAGTTAATATAGCTGTTTGTAATTATTTATTTATTTTATTGTACAAATAATTTATGAACTTCCATTAGGTATCAAACTTATATTACTTCATTAAATATTGATCAATCGAAATTGCTTATAAAGCATCAGGGATATATATGTATGATACTTGTCGTAACTCTCTACAGTAAAGTTCGCCATTTTTGGCACAAACTCTAAAGCTATTTCAGAGATCTAACAACCCATTAAGATGTCTAAATCATTACGTTTATGTTTGATGGTGAAACATTTTGTATGAATGTGTATTATGGCGTTTGTTTAATATGGTTGCCATATCAACCGTTTCTATTAAAGCTTTTTTCAAAGCTATGATAAAGAGATATAATATGACCCAAAAAATGAAATGGGGTAGATCACATGTTTTGGATGATAAGTATATACGTTGAAATATACAATTACAAAACAAAGCTAAGATAATTCTAGAGTTAGCATGCGTTTTGTGTTCAAATTAATGCCCATAAAATATAGTGAATTTTGTTATTCATGCCTTGTCCGTTCATAGTTATGAATTTAAAACGTCAATTGCAACATGTTCTTATTTTCTTACTTTTTGTTATTTGCCTCACTTCCCTGGTGGAATCGAAGTTCACGTGTCTAACCTAACTTGTCAGTTCTAAAGTTTTTACTTTGCTTTTGGATTGTGATTTGGATATGGTTTAATATGGTTTTTAACTAATAGTCCCTATATACATTTAAAGTTTTCTCTTAACAAAAGATAATCAAAAACAAACACACTAATCGATCTAAAAAAACCAGAAGCAAAGTTTGAAACTTTGAAACTGACAAATTAGTTTAGACACGTGACCTTCCACCAGCGAAGTGAGGCCGGGTCCTCCTATATGAAATTGATAAATAAACAACTTTCGACGTCTTTGCTTATCACGGGTTTTATGGATGTGTAACTTTCTTACTAGAAATTATATGTTTTCGCCTATTCAAATAAGCCTCGATCTCATTTCTGTATGCGGTGTATTACTGAAAGCAATTTGAACTCGAAGCATAAAATATTTGATATTCGGACAAATGGTACATTAATTTCTTATTTGACAATTTATCGGTGAAGTGTTCAGTAAATAAATCCCGCTGTTAGTAGACGTTATCTAATGTTACTTTTGGATGTCGGTTAAAATTACAAATAACGTCTAATATTGAATCCAAATTGGTTCCTAAAACAAATTCTATTTCTTGTCTAAAGTATGTTATCTAACATTGGGTTGGCAAAACAAGTAAGAGGAAAAAGAAAAAACAAAAAGGGGAAAACTATAAACATATATTAGATGTTTTAGGGTATTTTGGTTAAGAAATTAAAAACAGAATATTTGCGACTTTATTTTAAAGATGCAATTGATCATAATAAAACATCAATAGTATTGTACCTTCAATTCGACATTAAGGTCTTACTAAAATGTTATCAAAACATTTGACTAGAAGAAGAAGTAACTGAATGGGGCGTTTGTTGCAAACACATTGCCTCTGCAATCTTGATGACCTATCGATGTTTTGTTGATACCTTTTAATACACCCCGGACTGACTAAAATGGACGCCGTAATGACAGCACATTATCTTTCCGGATTGATGGTTTTTTGTCGGCACATTGTACCACTCAACAAACTGACGAAAGGGAACGCCATGAGGACACCATTACCGCAATAGACTTGAAGAGCTATTGATGTTTTGTCTTTATATCGACCTATATTATTTATTTTTACACCCATTGTTAGTTTTCTAATTTACACTATAGCCTTGCTTTTATATACAGAAGACACAACACTGGTTATATTGTTAAGATTTGTCAGCAAACATTGTCAATATTAAACTGCCAATTAAGCAATTCTGTGTAGTATTTCACGATTCCTGACGGCTTTATTCTTGCCTGCACGGTTTTCTCTGTAACGTTATTTATTATTATTCTACCTTGACAAATTCCAATGAATCAATATACCGTTAATGAATATTTATGGTCTTTAGATCCTATGGCTACAGCACTATCCCATTAACTTTGTTTAACGCCAACTATTGTTCTCTTTTATTGAAAGCCGTGATTTTTCTTCAACATGGGTTTTTTTCTATCGCATCTAAAGGTTATTACATCGTCAGAGGCCTGCTATGTCTCTAATTCCTTAGGCATTAACGGTATTTTATTGTGAAAATCAACAAGGTATTTATTAGATTAGTTAAATACGTCATTAAAATGAAATTATCTTATTTCATCGTCTAAATGTTAAAATACAAACAGTCATTCAGTTTACATGTGCAGAATTCCATCTTTACTAAGAAAACTATCTATAAATGAAACAATTTTTGATTAAAACATTTTGTTGTTAATCGAACCAAATTCTGCACCAAAATCGTCAATAGATGTGCACTAAGTAGCCACTGGTGGGAGATGCAGTATTTTGACAAGCTAATTTTTAAATGTAGCGGCCAAAAGCATCCTGTTGATTTGGTAACCAAACCAAACAGTACCTAAAACAAACGTGTTAATATTTGAAAAAAAGATGTTTATTTCAAATAATGTACAACACCCTAAAACAAATATATACACACAATTATAATTTATTTTAGAAGTATATATAATGGACTATATATACCACGAACGTAGAATACATTACGTTTTAAGAGGATAGTTAAGACACCACCTAACTAAAATCTAAATACTTTTGTAATGCATATTTATATTCTTGGAAGGTACTCATAGTAAATATCAAGGTCTATACACACTGTAAATAGTGGTATACTATACCATTAGTTGGTACTTTAGTGCACTGTAACGCCGCATAGCGATGTTGGCACATAAACATGTTCCAACGTGTCTATGCGGGGAATTTCAACGCATAAAGATGACGCCTTTATGCGTCAAAAAGGCACCCTTGTGCTGCAAATAATCTACACCTTTATGCTTTGAACGCTGTCGCATAAACTTGATCGACCTCTTAATGCGTTAAAATTCCCCGCATAGACGTTCGTGCGCGTTTATGCGGCAACACTACTATGTGGCGTTACAGTGCATGTTCTAGTTTAATTTTATACATGTTATATTGGATTACAAAAATCAAAATTACCCATGCCCTTATCCATGTATAATCTTAATTACCAGTTTTATGGATATATCATACCGTTTTGATAAATTACATTTGCTGCAGGCATGACTTTTGAATTTACAGTCTATGTCCACAAGGGAATTGCATTTGGATTCGTTTCAACTAGAAGAGTACATAAAGCATTCATGATAATGTATCTAAAAATCTATAAATAAGAGATTTCAGTGTTAGTGTAATTTTTAAGACTTCGTATACACAGTATTTGTACTAAGAACTAGATTATAATGTGTTTTTATTGCTAACGTTAATGTATTTTTCTAGTTTACTCCTGACCTGCAAGTCATCGCTACTGAGCTGATTTGAAATCGTAAATTGGTTTTTACTTAAAACAGATTGTCATTCATGATCAATGCTGTGATCATATTTGTCATATAGGTATAAACACATGTTTGTACTGCTATATGTGTGATCTGTTGATTAAACTGTCTTAATAATGGAGTAACAACTTGTTCGCCATAAATCTATGTTCCTTTAAATGATATTTTCCCTGATGAAGGTCTTTGCAAACTGCGAGCTGTTAGAGATTTAAATGGCTGGCATCATCGTATATGTATGTATCTGATTCATATTGATTTTCGCGTCACATCTACATAATGACAAATGTCTATTCCTCGTCACAAAGCTAAAAGCATTGCAAGTGTATGAACATAAAGAGGGATAGAGAACTGTTTTTAGCAGAAATGTATTCGGTAGTATGTTCAGTATGTATGGACTTATTACCAGATTACTGGTAGTAAACCAGTCAGACATCAGGCTTTTATAATACGTTGTATATTGAGGAGTGGTGGACGATGTGTAAGCCATGTTTTAAGAAAAGTGCTGTCAATATCATTAGCCTCGCACCTAGAGAGGCATAAACAGAATCAGGATGTCAATTGGCTGAGTATAGAAATCTATGACACATGCAATAGAGCGTGAAGTCGTCTGCCGCAGCAGCATCAGCATCAAATCAACGCTTTGATCAGTTATATATACATAAGTAAGGATATAGATCTACTGCTAAGCTATTTCATCTGTTCTAAAGAAGAATCGCTGGTATCGCATATCGACATCTTTGTATAAATTACCGGTTGTTTTAAACCTACGTTCTGATTTACAAGTTATAAACGGCGGAAAGTGCTGATTCTAATTCCATATGATGATAGTTTGTAATTTGGATCAGAGTTTATTTTGAGAAATGTATCCGTTATTTTCGTAACATTGGCTTATGAAATTTTATACCGTGATTAAGTATTTCGCATGTTTTTAAATAACACAGATAATAGAACTGAATGACTCCGTTCTAATCAAGTACAACATCGGAGAATTGGTACAAGATTATCAAAATGAAAAACTAGTATGTCTGAAGTAAAATAGAAATATGTGAGGGCGTTATGCCTTATAAATCATTAACAAAACATTCTGAAATGAGGATTTAATAGAACTAAATTTAAAAACTTACTATCAGATTTTTATCTGTAAATTTATGTTACGGAATTTCTAAGCCATGGGAGCTATCTACGATAAACTGGATATGACTAAAGGTAATATACTATTTTGTACTATACATAATGTAACTTTATTACATATTTTGTCATTATATACTGTACATTATTTTGTCGTTATCCCGTAGATCATTATGTACCAGCTGTCGAGTTTTAATGGTTTTTGTTAAAGACAAAAACTACATTTTCATTGAATATTTATCTATGCGTAAGTTATAATAGATAACTAGTGTTTTTCGTGTTAAATGATATTATTACGTTTATCTGTCTATTTATGAATAGAAATCTTTTTAAATTATCATTGAATGCTGAAAATTTGAAAAAAATTCGGGTAAATTTTAGCATGTAAATGGTTTGTATTGTAACAAGTTAATAATTTGAACCTAGAAATGTGGATTTATTATAAGTCCAACCTAGGTACACTTGTAGTGTACAAAACATTGCATGACACTTGATAGATCGGTCACGTGATGTTTTAGAGTGCATTAATTCAATAAAAATTATATAATTAAAAACAGCACGTCGCAAATGTTGCTACGCTCATTTTTCAATCAACACAATAGTACGCCCGTAAAAATGCTGTCATTGGTTAATACGAAATACGCAGCTTACGAAACCAAACGCGCCGTGTACTTTGCTGCGATGAGACAAAGTGCTTCGGAGGAGTAACGATCTGAAATTACGCATATTACGTACAGTAAATTAAAATCAAATCGATTTAATACAATGTTTTAAATATAAACAAACAGTTTCTGACAATAAATGACAGCTCAAATGAAACAATAAACAGAGGGAGTGAGAAAACTACAGTAAAGACCCGTCGAAAGATTAAAACTTAGCTTCGAGTCGGCAGCTGTTCTCGGCTTTTTTCAGCTATATCGCGACAGTTTGTTGTCAGCTTTTATATCCCGACAGCTTTTCCGCCACTTGCTACACATATATCAGCCGCTCGGCAGTAGATCTTCGGCTCCTTGCCATTAGCTTGGTTTCTTAAACAGGTCTGTATTGTTTCTTGCCGACAGTGATAACTACTCAATTTTTAGAGTGTTCAATTTTTCCTGTCTAATTGCTCATATGCAGTTATTATTCTAGCTCCTTATGTTTTCGTTAGATGATCAATTTCAATAAAACCCGTGAATAGTTAGTATCCTATCGCCTTTACAAGTTTGGTAACCAAACATTTTACAGACCAAATTTCTTCTCTTGTTTTAAATATTCTAGCGACAGCACGCTATACTGTCGTAAAATTTAATAACTCGATTGTCATTTCCTAAAATACCAAGTTATTTTTCCAGCCGGCTTTTATTCAAGTTCGACAATTCGCATCCTGTATAAATCGAAGTTATAATTGAAGCCTCAAGCACTTTGGTTTATCGAAGATTAAATGTAAATAAAGGTGTTTAAAGCAAAACAGCAGGCATTTAATCAAGCTCTTTATTTTACCAAGGTTCCACGATCATTAATTAGATTACTGTCGCTTTTATCAGTTGTTGTATGAAGTACATGCATTCCTATATTAAGGTCAAACAATGCACTTGGTTTATGAACTAAAATATCATGGGGCGATTGGCGTTTCTAAAACTATTTTTTAATTTAAGTATCAAAAAAAAAACATGCCAATCCATGTCCACATCACAGTCCCAAAGCAACGTAAAAAACCTTGAAAACGGCAAAATTGCGTTAAAGACGTGAACTTCCACAGAGAAAGTAGGGTTGAGTGGCTCTGAAGTGTTATCCTGTCTAGCTAGCTACGCCCGCCACGTTTGAAATAAAAATTAAGAATGAAAGTAACATGGAACGTGAAATATATCCATGGTAATTTTGGATTTACAGACACCATCAATAATAACATGAAAACGGCTATAAAAATTTTGAGGGCTTTGAGAACACTAGGCCTGCAATATTCCCGAGTCAGCAATTTATTTGTAACCAGTTTACTTTGCTGTATAAAGTTCCAGTAGTGGTAATTATAGCATATAATTGTGAACAAACACAACATAAGTAAATGAAGCAATATTGGTGCATAAAAAGGAAAGTTGACAATAGAAAAATTGAAGTCATCACGTTGGTCGTATAGCTTCAAATGTAGCCTTTGGTGTTATAATTGAGGTACAAGTCCAAATATGAACCAGGCATTTTAGAATTAGTCGTATCTTTTATTTCAAGCTCACTTGTATAAGGACTATATAAAAAGTTAAAATGTATCGACGCCTTTAAAATATAGAAGGTTGTAGCAAATGTTGAAACCTGTAATTAAAACAATCCCTACTTTGAATGAACTCAGAGGCACTCACTAACAAAGATAAATTCTGTTCCTCAACAAACCCAAAAGCATTTTATGGGTACTTGAAATACTGACAAAGTTATGTGGTCAAATAAATGCCCTTACCATCCGGGACCTACCATCCCACATGTCACAACCACAACGCGCACATTTAACTCTGTACCTGACAAGTAAATTGAAAAAGCAACGACACATTTTATAAATCGACATGACTAAAACAAGTTATAGATTTGCAGTAAATTGCATATTGTTTTAACCAGAAAAAATTAAATGCTAAAAGAACAACATCTGGGGTAATAGATTAACGAAACAGATAATTTCAACTTAAAATCTTTACGTCTATAAGAATATACTGAAGCATTCTTACTAAAGATGTCAATACGCATCTTGATTGGAAAATACTGAAGCAATCTTACTATAGATGTCAATACACGCATTTAGCGTCATAACCACTTAACAATCAGATTTGTTTTATTTGACTGTTTTATGTTATAGTTACATTGTTAATTAATGCCTGGTCGTTTTTCATTTTTCTCATTATGTTCTTCTTATTCGTTATGGCTTTGTTAAACTCTACTTCAGCTCTATCATGTGGTTTCTGTATGTACTGTTACTGCTGGATTAATTAGTTTTCATTTTCTAAATGTTCTGTGCATTCTTGGCATCTTTATGTTGTATATATGTCAGTTACATCATTGATCAGTTCCGTAAAGAATTAGTATTATATACTATAGCTATATAATGTAGTGATTGCTGAAGCCTTTGTCTTTATAAACAGAATGACAGCTGTCATAAATCACGTGTCGTGTCTTTATTGTATTGTATTCTGATAAATCAAAGAACCTTCATAGCCAGCAATATTATAGGATGTGATATTAGAAAAAAGCTTTAATATTGAACAGTTTGTCTAGTCATTGCTTTGTTGGACACCATTGTTTTCATGTTTGAGACACTATAAAAATAAATTAAACTAGTTTCCTTACACATTTTCAAACGAACCATCATAGCAAAGAATATTGCAGTATGTGAAATAAGAAAATAGCTGTAATGATGAACAATGTGTCTAGTTATTGCTTTGTTGGGCACCATTGTTTTCATGTTTGAAACATTATGAAAATAAATTAAGCTAGTTTCCTAAAACATTTTCGAAAAAAAACATCATAGCCAAGAATATTGTAATAAATTATGCACAGTTTATCTAGTTATTGCTTTGTTGAACACAATTGTTTTCATGTTTACGACATGATGAAAATAGATTAAACTATCTTTGTACATTCCCAAAGAACCAGCATAGCCAAAACCATTATAGGATGTGAAGGTATAAAATATGTGTAGCTTTAATATCAAACAGTGTGTCTAGTTATTGCTTTGTCTGTAATGGTTGTTTTCTATTAAACACGCTGACAATAATTCAACAAGTTTTTCTCAATAATTTAGTCCCCTATCACATTTACCTAGATCTATATTGATATTGTATGGTGATCTCACTCCTTCTTTTGTGTTTATTTCGAATTTTGACTCTTGGTCAGTCTTCATTTCTTTATGTTAGGATATTGCATCTGGTATTTTTAACATTAGTGCCTTTTTTGACAATTTTGGTTAACGTGTTTTCATGGTCTTGGACGAAAACTGCTGTAAAATCTTAACCGATTGTCTCGGCGTTATTTTCAAAAATACCTTCCATTTTATGTGTTTTTACTGAATGCCGACTCTTTAGGAAGAGGCAATGTCAAGGACTTGACCCAGTTGGTCAATTGCTTTTATTTCAGTACTTTATTGCAGTCTGTGCTTTCAAATTACTTGTTCTTTTACCGTTAATATTTGGTCGACTATTTACAATAGTTTAGCAGCTATCCGGTTTAATTCTAAACAATCATTATGTTCAGATTCCCTGGTATTTAATTTCACTTCAGTAACTATCTCGGTGTAAATTTCAATTAAAAAATTATGACACATTCACAATATGGTATTATACCGTACTAGGTATCTACATGACCTTTCGATCGCGTAAATCTGGCACTGGAATGTTTATGTTGCTTGGCAACCAATGAAATTAAATGTTTAGAAACAATTATTTTAGAATCCAGATTGATCTAAGAATTATGCCATTATAACAGCCCGGTTGGTATTATCGGGTATTTTGATTACAGACGTAATATATTTTTATTTCTATAGGAAATTAAATCAAAATGACTGTTTTCATTGTTAATGCCTATGCTATCAATTTTATACAGCTAACACCCACAATAGATGCATTATAATCTCACAATCCTAATAATATAAATATTTATATACAGAATATAGAGCAGTTAGATATAGCTCTACTAGATTGGCACAATTGTTCTCATAAAAGCTAGATTCTACAAAACAATCGATACGATTTATCATCATAATTCATCCTAATATTACCTGTGGCTAAATCTTTCGAGAAGGGAATTAAAAAATGGGATACACTAGGCTTTGTGTTTTAGTATGCGCACATCTTTGATTCCAAACCTGCCTCAAAAAGACCAACAGTATTGTGTCCCAATTGTTCTTTATTCATATTATTTTAAGATGTATATAAAAGTCATCTGTCCATAAAGGCCACTTTTACTAGTTCCCTTGGGTGGCCTTTATAGACAGGTTTGACGGTAATAAAATCAAACTTTTAAAAATTGTTTATTGTACATGTATATTTACCCCCAACATACACGCAATAAATTATTGAACATGTATCCACGCGATTGGTGTATCGCATGATGACGTTATTTTTTAGCGTGAGTAACTTGTGATTTGCAGCAACTTTGCTTGTACTATTATAGCTGAAAAGAGTTTTCACAAAAAATGCAATCAACAGAATATTGCGTTGGTGTTGATATAAACTCTTTGAATAACATATTTATGCAACTCGGGCAAGGCTTGTTGAATAAATTTAATTCATCTCCTTTATTAAATCATAAACTAGTATTACATAATCACTAATGGAAGATCCTCTGTATACATAAATGTTTTATTAATTTTTATGGGCAACATGAATATAATAGATGATGATCATTATTGGTAAAACAAAACAAAAATTTTAACATTTAACTATGCACATTTATGGATAGCTAACATGGTATGGGACCTTCTCAAAGTACTAACTATAACCACATGACTGGATATATGTGACCAGCCATATATCCCAATGCCCGTTACAAGTCGGGATAGCTATGACCTGTGCTTGGCTTCTTTGTCTTTTTCTTGTTTAGCAATATGTTTTATTTATTTGCATTCTTTCTATTTATTGCTACGGTAGCTGTTGCCAAACACATTTTAGTAAAAATATTCTATTAATATTAATATGATTAATAACCAGTGTTGGCCCTATAGTACCAGGTTGTTGAGATGTTTGTTGATTGAGGTTTTTTTTTTTAGTAATTTCGAGCTACAAGTTATCCAGCTTTTAAGTTTCTAACAATTGATCAGATTTACCTTAAGGTATCTTTACTTAAGCACACAACTGCCTGTTCGCCTACTTTTACGGAAAATTGTCTTATAGCGAAGAACTGTTGCTAATAATGCAGCCCGCTACACTTCTCACGTAACAACGCACAACCACTAGTTTTACAAAATAAATCAAGCGAAATGAAACCTTGCATCTATTTTGACACAAAACCGGGATGTCCAGAAGCCGATATTATTTTTCATTTTACTCGACACCTTTGAAATCCTTGTGCTTGTATGGGTACATCTGAATACTTTTCTTTCTTTTTATACTTTGTCTTGTCCTTGTTATGCCTTGTATGTTATTGGCGTTGAAATCATATTTCTTCTAGCCAGGTTAATCTTTTACAAGAAAATCAGTCTTTGGTGGCAATTTTATTTTTAAAAAACTTTCCACTTTATTATATCCTGTATCAGTCTGGATCCAAAGCAAGTTTTACATCGCTTCCTTTATGTGTTAATCGTGGTGTCTGTTTCTTTTCTTTTTATTAGTTAAGTCTGTTGTGTATGTTTTCGGTTGATTTGGCTATTAAGGCATAATATCAAATAACAGAAGGCAATTTGCAACTGAAAAAAACGTATTTTTGGCAACAGCCAACGCAACCAAGAACAAGACTCAATACATATACAAGTTAATGATACAAGAGTAAAAACAGACAACACAGAGAAAAAACAAACATTATAAGACAACTGATTATAAAATCCCCGACTTTGGACGGGTACGGGGATAAATTCCGAGTGATTTGATTATAATAGCACTATTGGATTACTCTAACCATCACACCTATTTTACAACCAGTTGTCCAGATACAAATTGTTTCATTCAATTTCTTGCATTGCTCTTATATCCATCCAACTGCGCCAATCCCACTTATTTTACGACAACTTGTCCAGACAAAAATCGCTTTATTCAATTTCTTGCATTGCCCTTAAATTCACTGCGAGTCAAAGTGCGGTATTTAATGTCTAGTCATGTTTTATGTTTGAAAGCCGCTATAATTATATCATAAGATAGCAATTAAAGCTTTCTTTGAAATGGTTGTCAGATATCTTATTGTTCAAATTAAATGCTATCAAAGTAAACACTTTTGTATAATCTTGAATGTGTATTCGTTTTATGATTTCAATCAACTTGAACAACTTAAATTAACGTCATAAATCAGATAAACAATATGTTGACGTCACACTTCCGGAATCCGTCGTTAATGGTTTCTCTTCGAATGGCTACTTGTAGTTTGGCGAGAATCAATTCTTCAACTTGAAACAAGTCATTGAAATTTGTCATGCCTAATTAAACATTTTTCTTCTTTAATTACAGTCATTTTATGTCATTACAATCCGCTTATTTTCGGAGATTATATCTGGAATTATATTGGCACATTTATTATGGTTTTCAAGGTGTTTTTGTCATTTAACAAGCATTGTCCTCAAACGTGATTCGTTCTTACCTTTGTATTAGCTTCAATCTCACCTATAACTACGTCAGTTAACAGTAAAACATCACCTGTACGGTTGTAGTTACACAGATTACAGCCATTTTTATTTTTAAAACCAACAATGTGGTGTTTACATTTAATGTTACCGAGAGGGAGTGTATCCGCGGAAAGATGTAAGTTTATATATTATAATTATAAATTTAAAAAATGTGGCTTATTTTAGGTCGTCTTTATTGAAACCAAAATTGTAATTTAAACAAGAAGCTTATTTCAAACATTTTTTTTTCAATTTTTGAGTAGGCGTGTAATATTAGGTTGGTTATTTGTGACAGAAAACATGTGGTAAATTAGTGTTATGGTGCGTTGTATTGTTTTAATGTCAAATCACTTTTGCTGATGTGAATTCTATTTCGAATTTTACAAAAAAAAAAGCTATCAAGTGTCTAAAAATGATACTTCATTTTTAACTTTGATATCTTTCTTTACTGATTAAAATCTACAAAAAATCAACAAGTCATTTCATTAACTACAGTGGCTGTTTTATGGTTTTGTTTTTGATTGTCGATAATGTCTTCATTGAATGCAGGAAATAGATACCGCCATTCCTGGTAAAAATGAATCAATTAAGTATAATTTGTTTTCTGTGATTCTCTTTGTGTGGTGTCGAGATGTTTTATGTTGGTTACTTTGTGTGGTGTCGAGATGTTTTATGTTGGTTACTTTGTGTGGTGTCGAGATGTTTTATGTTGGTTACTTTGCGTGATGTCGAGATGTTTTATGTTGGTTACTTTGTGTGGTGTCGAGATTTTTTGTGTTGGTTACTTTGTGTGATGGCGAGATGCTTTATACAGTACAGGTCTGTCAAAGTTAAACACAATGCTAACCAATTTATTATGCCGAATCGACATCTCATCTAGGCCTCTCGTTAGCTATATCCCAGCAGCTGGTATCTATCTCTTCAAGGCAACTTTTCGGTCACTAACTATCGATATCTCTGTCATTCGACAGTCTTTTTTCGACTTATTTTCTTAAGCTTATTGTTCCACTTTCGACAAGTCTGTACTGTATGTTGGTTACTTTGTGTTGCCTTCTATTCTTTATATGCAATATAAGTTTCGCTGCATATGGTTAAAACGTTCCACGATGTTTGATCAAATGACTTATGTAATACTGATAGTGTCAATTAATTACCAGAACAAGCGGTATATCACTTCTGTCAATATGTACCCATACGAACAGGAAGTCTCAAGGCAATGTTTTTTTTTTGTAAAAATCAATAGATTTAATAATAAATCAATAAAATAAATATATTAAAAAATACCTTTCCGACTCCTAAAATCAATGGCTAGTAATTTAATATAGAATGTTTTAGGATCTTGTTATATTTGTTTTTTAACTGGTTTCTGGTCGTAAAACGGAGGAATGAAAAATAAACATACCAATATATGTCCAAACCACAATAGTTCTTGATGGGACCACCACTGGACAATGAAAATATATAATGTCCTATAAAGTCGGTATTCACATTGTGTTAAAGTTCATTTTGTCATAGTGTATTTTGGTTTGATTGATTGATCAATCGGGGTTTTACCTGCCACCAAGAATGCCTCATTTATATCGAGACGTCACCGCCTATAGGTGAAGTGGTGGAATTTTTTTTACCTTTGCAGTTTGCTCTGGGAAATGTGCAGGGAGGGTTCTTCTACTTGCCACGCCTATCGTGACACAGGGCTCTTCCGAAGGACCCATGACTTTCATTTCTAAATGCCGAGTGCTTGTGTGAAAGAATAGTCACTACCTATTTACAAATCTTGGTGATATCTGACCGGAGTATGAACCCACGACCTCCCATATACGGAGCGAGCAGCACTCCTTCCATATATTGAGCGAGCACTCTAACAACTGAGCTACCATAGTGGTATGTCAAGCAAATGTAAATTTCCTACCACCTGAAGCATTAATAATGCAATCCTCCTAAAGGAACCGAATTCATGTGTTTTAAAATATTTTTATTTTATGTGTGACATTGCTTAAGTTGATGACGATTCAATCTCGTTTGTAATATGATAACAGAATACACAATGCTAGTTTAGATTTGAATCTGTATAAATAATAAATAATTAGAACATTATACAGTTATACCCTTCTATTGATCATGGGGTTTTTAATATACTGAACATATCTTATTTCTCTTGATTTGACTTTCCAATGCAGTATTAACTCACTGGAGTTTAGATTTAAATAAATTTTTAATGAAGTGGTTGCCTACGTTAAGGATAACGTTTCATTTCAGATACGTATACATAGTAACTGTTGAAAGTTTAACACTGAGCTAACACAGAAGAGACGAAGCTCGGCTGCTGTGTGGCCGATGTATGGATAGCTAATGACCGTAAAACTACCGAGAGATACCGAAAACTGCTGATGTTGATATCCAGGGGCCGAGATGTACTGTCAATTCGGCGCCAATTCGTTAGCTTAGTGTTAAATTTTTGACAAGCTTGTGCTGTATGTTGATTATGATGCCATTTTACAGTACATTAACACTTAGCTGACGAATTCGTGTCGAATCGAAAATTTATTTCTGACCTTCGTTACCAATATAGCTTCCATCTTCATCAATACCCATCCATCATATCTTGACCACTCGGCATCCAAGCTTCAACTCCTTTTCGTTAGCTCAGTGTTCACTTTCGACAGATCCGTAGTATACGTATATTGTATAATACATGAGCTCGATCGGTTATGTGTGAGTTTGACTTCAATACGAATGCAAAACATTACTGACAACCTAGCATTTAAGTTTAAAGGGTGGATATAAATGACATAAAGTGTGATACACACAAATTAAAAAATGACATGTACAGGTTTTGTCGTATAACAGGCTCCATCTGTAACTGTGATCAATTTTATAGTTATCATTATAAAAACCTAACAAATAAACCCTACATTTGAATATTTAGCAAGAAACTATAATTGAACTATTGATTACATTACAATTTTTATTATCACTAGTGACAGATGTTCGTTTCAATATGCATATCATATCTGCATATGATACAGGTACATGTATATTTTGTAATTGTATGCATCTTGTTGGTAAAAAAATATTGAAGTACACTTGTGTTAATTAATTTTGAACGAGTACAACAGACATGAAAGAATAAAGAAATGCAGACAGGTAGTAGAGATGTCTCTGTAAAAAACTTTAAATGTTTATTCTGGTTTTTTAAACCATTCAGTATCTATTATCACGAATGTGAAAGCTCATTGTAAAATCCTACTTATATAGAACAATATATATAACACATTTTCACATTACCACGTGCACAGTGCTTGAAATGTCTTGATATGTTTATTTCTATTGAATCCCTATAAACTTTTACATACAATATCAAAGTGAAAGTTAAATGTTTAAATTGCAACTGGTCTTTTTTTTTTTTTTTTTTTTTTTTTTTTTTTTTGTTATTAAAATGCAATGCTTACATAACATCGACTTAGCATGTTATTTGCAAAACTGTAGACAGTATAAAAAATACCAAATATTGTAGTGTAAAAAATGTGGCGTAGTCCAAAATACATCTATGAATTTATTGAAAGCATATAAAAATGATCATAATATCATTGACTGCATTTTTACACCATACGATCAAAGGAGCAATACAGTCAATCATGTCTATAAAGACAACCAAAGGGAGCCAGTAAAAGTGGTCTTTATGAATAGGTGATCTTTATATACAGGTTCAAACATTGTGAATAAAAATTTTCCTGGTCTTTATAAGCAAGTGCCCCTTATATAGAGGTGGCCTTTAAGGCAAGTTGAACTGTATATAAAAAGAGGGAAATAGACGCGAACGCGTTTCTGTGTTGTGTCACAATGTAGAACTAGAAAATTACAGAAAGTGTTATTTTTCTGTCAATTTAGCAACTATCACTAAGAAACCAATCACATATAGCCATATTCTTCAAAGTGAAAAATGTCTTCAAAGTAAAAAATGTCTTCAAAGTAAAAATGCAATAGACATAAATTTAATCTCTTTCCCAGTTATTTCATGTTATCTCTATCTGAGATTTTTACACTTTACTTAACTGCAGCAGATAAAAGGCAAAATGTAATTTCTAACAAAGAGGAAATGACAATTAAGATATGTTGTTGAGTGTTCCAATATTACAACTACCGGTTTTCCATGTTACTTCGTTTACTTTCTATACCTTCAGAAGTCTAGTTGATGATAGATAGATATGTTAAACATATTTCCTATTTTACTTCAAAGAACAGTACCGGCTTAACAAACCACTGCCTAGATTTTCAAAACACATGTTTTCAATTAAAAGCTTTTTTCGTATTTCGTACACTGCTTCCAGATGTGTATTTATAGTACGTTTTACAACCAAAACATTACCGGACTAATTACAGGTATATAGTGCAAAAAGGTACAAGATACAGTTATGATGTTATTATCTATTTTCAGAGTTATAGTGAAAACTTATGTTTATTTACGTACATATCTAATTGACTACCTTCTCGGTATGTGTAAAGAATTTTGACTCCCACCTAAATATTTTGTACGTTCGATTGAAACCCGTATCATATTTTATCTCTAGTTGTTTTGTCCAAAACAAAAAAGTATGGCCTAATCGTTGCTTAAAATACAACTGGCAAGAAACGGCTTTGTAAATTATAGATTTAAAAGACAATGCATGAACTTGGCCGTGTTGACAATTTTGTGATTCAACACATTTACCCATCAAACGCTCCTACACCGAATCGACATGATGCCAAAGAAAACCCTAGTATGCTAAACAAATTATTTTCTTAATAATGAAACGTTTCATTTATATTTTCAGACCATGACATTGATGATCTTGAGATGCAGGTTGTGCGCTATAAGCCAGAGGGCCTTGACACACTATGCCGCAATACAAAATTTTCCAGAAAAGAGCTACAGATAATGTACAGAGGTTTTAAACAAGTGGGTACTCTCTCTCTCTCTCTCTCTCTCTCTCTCTCTCTCTCTCACCACATCTCTCTCTCTCTATCTCTCGTACCCCCTCTCTCGTACTCCCACTCTTTCGTACCTCTCTCGTACCTCCTCTCTCTCTCTCTCTCTCTCTCTCTCTTCTCTCTCTCTCTCATACCTCTCTCTCTTGTACATCTACCCTTCTTACACCTCTCTCCCTCGTACTTCTCTCTGTCACGCCAGACTCTGTAGTTTATCAACCTGCCACAGTATGTACTGATGAGCCATACTTCTTAAAAACTCGGATTGAACAAGCAATTACAATATGTCGACAAAGACTTAATGAAAAAGCTTCGATAAGACCAAAGTTGACAAGCCATGTGGTATATTTATACAAAATATTCATTTTGTTGTGCTTATTTTACCATGAGTTTATTTCAACATTATTTGTTGACATCGGCTGACAGGAGGCGGTGAGCTGGTAATGAAAGCAAACAGTAACGGTCACTAATGGTCATTGTGTAGTAAATTAGCTCAGAAGTAGCAAGTTAAGAATAATACTTCCTTGTAATGACGTTATCGATTTATCCATACAAACACTGGAAATGGATATGAAGTTCTTTTCAGTTCCCATTATGTACATCTACACTATTGAATTCCTACACTACTTCCATTACTATGAAAATTAGATTTTTCTATGTACGTAGCTCTAACAAGCAATGTTGGCGCAGTTTATTATATAGTGTAATAACGATTATGTTCTTCCCAGAAACTGTCAGCCGTCATAAGTAGAAATTGGAGCCATCAATATTTAGGCCTAGAAGAATATATCAATAATGAATGAGTGAGTTGATTGATCTAGTTTTTGTCAGTGTTTTTGACCGACATTTTAGGAATCACTCAAATCCTGAGTAGGAAATTTTTTAACAAGTTTCTCCTTTACATAAATAAAAAATCAGTTCAAAGAAAATCAAGAACAGTTTACAGAGATTTTGCACACAAATCATAAATGTAAGTTTTGTAATCTATTGTTAATAACGTCATAATGCGTTAGTGTAAGACCTATATATATTCGTATAAGACCATCCTTCATGACAATTTTTGAAACCTGAATATAAATATAATCAGAATCCATAAATACCTGTTTAAAATGTAAGAAATTGTACAAATAAAACTAATCTGCCATGGCGAATGAGTAATCTGCCACGAATTAGTAATTTGCCATGGTGAATAAGTAATCTGCCACGAATTAGTAATCTGCCACGAATTAGCAATCTGCCACGAATTGGTAATCTGCCACGAATTGATATCCTGCTACGAATTAGTAATCTGCCACGAATTAGTATCCTGCCATGGCGAATTAGTATTCTGTCATTGCGAGTTAGTATTCTGTCAAAGCGAACTACTACCTCGTCATGGCAGATTACTAATTTGCAATGACAGATTAGTTTTATTCGTACAATGTCCCCAATACGCTTTCGTGAAAATTACCTGCTACTATAATATACTTATAAATTTTATTGCTTTTAATTATTCATCGTTAGACATTCGGAGCGTCTTGGTGTATCTTTTTATTTATTTTACTCGGTTAATATTGGAGAGAATAATTTGAAACGTGTATACACATATTACATGTTCCATATGTAGTCAACAGTTTTGCTTTTTGTACTTCGAATCTCTATCATTTACATCCTTCTAAATATCCTTCTTATTATCATATTATTGTAATTTTGAGTGAATGACTTCAGCCATTTTGTTTCATGTTTGGTAATGTTGTGCTTTCGGCTATCTTTGTACTTTTACATCCCCCTAATAATGTTTGGATACTATTTGAGGTGGGGATGGCGTCAAACTTTTTACACATGGCTCATCATATATTCATATTTTCAGTATTTATAAACGAGAGACGCGGTAGTAGAAGTCTTCCGCAATTACATGTATTTATCTACTCTGTGTTTGTATGATATATGAAATTAACTAGTTTACATCATTGCAACATTGTCATGTATTTTTAATTATTTTCACATTAAAGGAGTGTCCTACTGGGATAGTGAACGAGGAAACATTTAAAGAAATATACGCTCAGTTCTTTCCTCAGGGTGGTAAGTACATTTTCTATTTGTATCTTACACGTTTCGACTCTAATCATCTCAGTGCTTAATTGATATAACAACGTTAGCTTGTTATTTGTTCCTGTAAAACATATGTTTGAAGCAGAATGTGAAACCGATATGATACGGTGTAGTGGGTATTTCACACACTTTTTAAGTTCGCGTACTTGTATACACATATTACATTTACGCCTGAGACTAACTTTAATCAATACTGAAACATCTCCCATGTTGGTTTTCTAATTAATGAACTAAAAACCAAAGTAATTTGAATTGGTTCATTTATTTCATGAAAGGTATCTGGAGAACGTCAGAGTATTTGAGTTTCAGTGTGAAGTGTATACTTAGTGGTCTGTAGAGTAGAAGTAAGTATTCTGATGGTTATCACGAATTAAGTCAACAAATGGATCCAACATTATCCAGTAAGGCTAACAATGACTTTGAAAGACAAATGCGTCAGTGGCGGGGGCCAAGATATTTTGGAAAAGAGTTTTTTTTTTCGTTGAGGAGGAGAAACGAGTTACGGGTCTCTGGGCATGTAGTATAAAATAGTGTAAATGCCTGCAATCTCGAGGGTGAAACAAATATGCATAATATAATGGACAGAAATAAAGGGCTGTCTCAACACGAGCTCGAGTCTGCCACTGTGCATGACTACATTTTATTAACTTTCTAATAAAACGCTGAATTCGAATTGTGGAGATTTTCTTTCAAATGTGCGCAACACGGATAAAATATTTCTTCAAACCTAAGCATGTTATTTTCAAGCTGAACAGTATTGCCATTTATATAATCAATGTCGTCTGCGATCAGATTCAACCAAATTAAAGCGTGTCTCGAATATCCTGCTGATTTCTGTGACAAGTTTGATGAATGTTCCCTGTAAGCGATAAGAACTGGTTTTCTACACTATTGGCATCTTATCGTCTGTTTAGAGAAGTAGACGACTGATTTGTCAGCAGAGTTGCATGTTGTCTGGTAATTCTAGATTATTGCCGCCCTACATCAAATAAATGAATTACAATGGAAAAAATTGGATTTGAATATTGATTTAAGAATTTCTGCAAAGAATATACTTGACAGTTTGCCGAATTACGTGAGCCACTGCTTGATACTTTGAACCATGTTGGTTCACTCGATGACTGTCAACTTAACACTTAAACGTTAATACCAGCGAAACCATGGCGACATGTTCTAAATCATCGACTGACTTTGCTTAGATAGGACAGTAATATTATGTGCTAATTGATGAATAAAACATACTGTGGGTGAATACATAGGTTATAAATCTAGGGCGTCTTTTAATTTACTCAGACTTTACCAGGTTTTTTAAAAAGATAAAAAAGAATAAACATTTCATTGAACTATTTGTGGTCTAATTTCATTGACAAACCTGGTACTATTTGTCCCGGTGGTCTAATTTCATTGACAAACCCCGTACTATTTGTTCCGGTGGTCTAATTTTATTGACAAACCTGGAACTATTTGTCCCGGTGGTCTAATTTCATTGACAAACCTGGTACTATTTGCCCCGGTGGTCTAATTTCATTGACAAACCTGGTACTATTTGTCCCGGTGGTCTAATTTCATTGACAAACCCCGTACTATTTGTCCCGGTGGTCTAATTTCATTGACAAACCCCGTACTATTTGTCCCGGTGGTCTAATTTCATTGACAAACCTGGTACTATTTGTCCCGGTGGTCTAATTTCATTGACAAACCCCGTACTATTTGTTCCGGTGGTCTAATTTCATTGACAAACCCCGTACTATTTGTCCCGGTGGTCTAATTTCATTGACAAACCCCGTGCTATTTGTTCCGGTGGTCTAATTTCATTGACAAACCTGGTACTATTTGTCCCGGTGGTCTAATTTCATTGACAAACTTGGTACTATTTGCCCCGGTGGTCTAATTTCATTGACAAACCTGGTACTATTTGTCCCGGTGGTCTAATTTCATTGACACACCTGGTACTATTTGCCCCGGTGGTCTAATTTCATTGACAAACCCCGTACTATTTGTTCCGGTGGTCTAATTTCATTGACAAACCTGGTACTATTTGCCCCGGTGGTCTAATTTCATTGACAAACCCCGTACTATTTGTCCCGGTGGTCTAATTTCATTGACACACCTGGTACTATTTGCCCCGGTGGTCTAATTTCATTGACAAACCCCGTACTATTTGTTCCGGTGGTCTAACTTCATTGACAAACCTGGTACTATTTGCCCCGGTGGTCTAACTTCATTGACAAACCTGGTACTATTTGCCCCGGTGGTCTAATTTCATTGACAAACCTGGTACTATTTGTCCCGGTGGTCTAATTTCATTGACAAACCCCGTACTATTTGTTCCGGTGGTCTAATTTCATTGACAAACCTGGTACTATTTGCCCCGGTGGTCTAATTTCATTGACAAACCTGGTACTATTTGCCCCGGTGGTCTAATTTCATTGACAAACCCCGTACTATTTGTCCCGGTGGTCTAATTTCATTGACAAACCCCGTACTATTTGTTCCGGTGGTCTAATTTCATTGACAAACCTGGTACTATTTGCCCCGGTGGTCTAATTTCATTGACAAACCTGGTACTATTTGCCCCGGTGGTCTAATTTCATTGATAAACCTGGTACTATTTGCCCCGGTGGTCTAATTTTATTGACAAACCCCGTACTATTTGTTCCGGTGGTCTAATTTCATTGACAAACCCCGTACTATTTGCCCCGGTGGTCTAATTTCATTGACAAACCTGGTACTATTTGCCCCGGTGGTCTAATTTCATTGATAAACCTGGTACTATTTGCCCCGGTGGTCTAATTTCATTGATAAACCTGGTACTATTTGTTCCGGTGGTCGAATTTCATTGACAAACCCCGTACTATTTGTTCCGGTGGTCTAATTTCATTGACAAACCCCGTACTATTTGTCCCGGTGGTCTAATTTCATTGACAAACCCCGTGCTATTTGTCCTGGTGGTCTAATTTCATTGACAAACCCCATACTATTTGCCCCGGTGGTCTAATTTCATTGACAAACCCCGTACTATTTGTTCCGGTGGTCTAATTTCATTGACAAACCCCGTACTATTTGTTCCGGTGGTCTAATTTCATTGACAAACCCCGTACTATTTGTTCCGGTGGTCTAATTTCATTGACAAACCTGGTACTATTTGTCCCGGTGGTCTAATTTCATTGACACACCTGGTACTATTTGCCCCGGTGGTCTAATTTCATTGACAAACCCTGTACTATTTGTTCCGGTGGTCTAATTTCATTGACAAACCCCGTACTATTTGCCCCGGTGGTCTAATTTCATTGACAAACCCCGTACTATTTGTTCCGGTGGTCTAACTTCATTGACAAACCTGGTACTATTTGCCCGGTGGTCTAATTTCATTGATAAACCTGGTACTATTTGCCCCGGTGGTCTAATTTCATTGACAAACCTGTACTATTTGCCCGGTGGTCTAATTTCATTGACAAACCCCGTACTATTTGCCCCGGTGGTCTAATTTCATTGACAAACCCCGTACTATTTTTTCCGGTGGTCTAATTTCATTGACAAACCTGTACTATTTGTCCGGTGGTCTAATTTCATTGACACACCTGGTACTATTTGCCCCGGTGGTCTAATTTCATTGACAAACCCTGTACTATTTGTTCCGGTGGTCTAATTTCATTGACAAACCTGGTACTATTTGCCCCGGTGGTCTAATTTCATTGACAAACCCCGTACTATTTGTTCCGGTGGTCTAACTTCATTGACAAACCTGGTACTATTTGCCCCGGTGGTCTAATTTCATTGATAAACCTGGTACTATTTGCCCCGGTGGTCTAATTTCATTGACAAACCTGGTACTATTTGTCCCGGTGGTCTAATTTCATTGACAAACCCCGTACTATTTGCCCCGGTGGTCTAATTTCATTGACAAACCCCGTACTATTTGCCCCGGTGGTCTAATTTCATTGACAAACCTGGTACTATTTGCCCCGGTGGTCTAATTTCATTGACAAACCCGTACTACTTTGTTCCGGTGGTCTAACTTCATTGACAAACCTGGTACTATTTGCCCCGGTGGTCTAACTTCATTGACAAACCTGGTACTATTTGCCCCGGTGGTCTAATTTCATTGACAAACCTGGTACTATTTGTCCCGGTGGTCTAACTTCATTGACAAACCTGGTACTATTTGCCCCGGTGGTCTAATTTCATTGATAAACCTGGTACTATTTGCCCCGGTGGTCTAATTTCATTGACAAACCCCGTACTATTTGCCCCGGTGGTCTAATTTCATTGACAAACCCCGTACTATTTGCCCCGGTGGTCTAATTTCATTGGCAAACCTGGTACTATTTGCCCCGGTGGTCTAATTTCATTGACAAACCCCGTACTATTTGCCCCGGTGGTCTAATTTCATTGACAAACCTGGTACTATTTGCCCCGGTGGTCTAATTTCATTGACAAACCCCGTACTATTTGTCCCGGTGGTCTAATTTCATTGACAAACCCCGTACTATTTGTCCCGGTGGTCTAATTTCATTGACAAACCCCGTACTATTTGTCCCGGTGGTCTAATTTCATTGACAAACCCCGTACTATTTGTCCCGGTGGTCTAATTTCATTGACAAACCTGGTACTATTTGTCCCGGTGGTCTAATTTCATTGACAAACCCCGTACTATTTGCCCCGGTGGTCTAATTTCATTGACAAACCCCGTACTATTTGTTCCGGTGGTCTAACTTCATTGACAAACCTGGTACTATTTGCCCCGGTGGTCTAATTTCATTGATAAACCTGGTACTATTTGCCCCGGTGGTCTAATTTCATTGACAAACCTGGTACTATTTGTCCCGGTGGTCTAATTTCATTGACAAACCCCGTACTATTTGCCCCGGTGGTCTAATTTCATTGACAAACCCCGTACTATTTTTTCCGGTGGTCTAATTTCATTGACAAACCTGGTACTATTTGTCCCGGTGGTCTAATTTCATTGACACACCTGGTACTATTTGCCCCGGTGGTCTAATTTCATTGACAAACCCTGTACTATTTGTTCCGGTGGTCTAATTTCATTGACAAACCTGGTACTATTTGCCCCGGTGGTCTAATTTCATTGACAAACCCCGTACTATTTGTTCCGGTGGTCTAACTTCATTGACAAACCTGGTACTATTTGCCCCGGTGGTCTAATTTCATTGATAAACCTGGTACTATTTGCCCCGGTGGTCTAATTTCATTGACAAACCTGGTACTATTTGTCCCGGTGGTCTAATTTCATTGACAAACCCCGTACTATTTGCCCCGGTGGTCTAATTTCATTGACAAACCCCGTACTATTTGCCCCGGTGGTCTAATTTCATTGACAAACCTGGTACTATTTGCCCCGGTGGTCTAATTTCATTGACAAACCCCGTACTATTTGTTCCGGTGGTCTAACTTCATTGACAAACCTGGTACTATTTGCCCCGGTGGTCTAACTTCATTGACAAACCTGGTACTATTTGCCCCGGTGGTCTAATTTCATTGACAAACCTGGTACTATTTGTCCCGGTGGTCTAACTTCATTGACAAACCTGGTACTATTTGCCCCGGTGGTCTAATTTCATTGATAAACCTGGTACTATTTGCCCCGGTGGTCTAATTTCATTGACAAACCCCGTACTATTTGCCCCGGTGGTCTAATTTCATTGACAAACCCCGTACTATTTGCCCCGGTGGTCTAATTTCATTGACAAACCTGGTACTATTTGCCCCGGTGGTCTAATTTCATTGACAAACCCCGTACTATTTGCCCCGGTGGTCTAATTTCATTGACAAACCTGGTACTATTTGCCCCGGTGGTCTAATTTCATTGACAAACCCCGTACTATTTGTCCCGGTGGTCTAATTTCATTGACAAACCCCGTACTTTGTCCCGGTGGTCTAATTTCATTGACAAACCCCGTACTATTTGTCCCGGTGGTCTAATTTCATTGATAAACCTGGTACTATTTGTCATGGTGGTCTAATTGCATTGACAAACCTGGTACTATTTGCCCCGGTGGTCTAATTTCATTGACAAACCCCGTACTATTTGTCCCGGTGGTCTAATTTCATTGACAAACCCCGTACTATTTGTCCCGGTGGTCTAATTTCATTGACAAACCTGGTACTATTTGCCCCGGTGGTCTAATTTCATTGACAAACCCCGTACTATTTGCCCCGGTGGTCTAATTTCATTGACAAACCTGGTACTATTTGCCCCGGTGGTCTAATTTCATTGACAAACCCCGTACTATTTGTCCCGGTGGTCTAATTTCATTGACAAACCCCGTACTATTTGCCCCGGTGGTCTAATTTCATTGACAAACCTGGTACTATTTGTCCCGGTGGTCTAATTCTATTTATTGATTTAATACCAAAATAATTTGTTGCAAAGAGCTACCATCCCAAACGACAAGGTAACTGTGTTAAACAATGCATGCGGTTCACAGCAACTTTAAATATATAACAAAAGTGGCGGAACTGGACAAAAGTTATTTTCACCACACAAAATGCTTCATTCATTTAGGCATTTAGTTAACTAATTATTTGGAACTTTGTGTATATTTATGCAGCATGTCAGCACAGGCTTGATGAAGCTTAAAACTGAATTGAGTTTCTTATTTCCCATTAGAATATGTTTTGTTAACATGTGCTAGGGTATGTCTAATTAGTCAATAATTACGCACATTTCAGCTTTTATAAACCATAAGTATATAACACCAGCCACAATCCCTATATGTGCTTTTAGATCCGTAGGTAAATACTTAATTAAGCATTAACATAGTGATAACAGTAATTGTATTGGATCATTTGCATTGCAGGTTTTTTGTTCATAATTTTGATTTTAGCTTTCTCCGACAGATAGTTTTGTTGGATTGCGCTTTCAATGCCAGGCAGAATAGAGCGAGCACAGCAGATTACCTGATATATCTATGTTTGTGTGTTATCTAGAATAGAACAGTATATATACGTCATGTTCAGTACTAGTGCTATATATAGTATCAGTATACGTATGGTAGTATTTAGATTGCTTTGTTATATGTTCTAAAGGCAACTAGTTATTTGTTAGTACAAGTTAGGCTTCCATAGCTTAAAATATACTCCTGTCGGCGCCAAAGCTACCATTTTTTGGAAAATATTTCGTTGTAGAGAATTTTTTAAATAATGCGGACAAATATATGTGTTATTCAGTAGCCTTGCTACGTGTGTCTCGTTTTCGTACTTGCAATTTGACAAAAACTGTAGTTGTATGAATTTGAAATAAATTGCAATTTTGTAAGCATTCCAAATCCGGCTGTTGTTCTCACACCGACTAACACAAAATAAATATTAAAAATACAACTGTTAATCACAACGGATACGTTGAATTGTTTCCTGTGAATTTTGTGCACTCATCGAAAATACGTGCCATTAACGTTAGTGATTAATTACGAACACGTGTTGTTTGTTAAGAAGAGACAACTAGTATGAAATAACCAGCGCTATTTTTGAATGCATTATTTTATATATATCCAAAAGTAGTACATGAAACAACCGTAACGAAGACTTAAATGGGTTTTATAACACCGGTCCTACAAAGAAACTGAATTTTGCTTCAATTTATAAAATAGATCGGTTTTTAGTTCATCAATGTTATAACTAATCAAGAAAGTACAATATAAATATCCTGCTGTGGTTTGTCTTCTATATAAATGAAACTATAAGGACGTTCATAACAAAATAATTATTAATTAAAGTTATAAGGAAAGTTGAATACAATTATAGTACAATTTATATTTAGTGTGTGACAGTCCCAACATCTCGATATGAATCTGGAAATAACACGTGTTTGAAGTATGTTTCATGTCGAAATAATCTTATGCTACTACATTTTTCTAAAAGAAGCAGTTTTGGACTTATAAAAATCAATATACCTTGTTAAAGCAAGTTGTTTTGGCGTTCTGTAATTGCCGTCTTCATCTTTCCACTCTTTAAATTGAAGAGACATTTTGTTGTTTTTTGAGACCATAAAGTATCAACAAACAACACCATTGCCTTGAGCTGTTACATCTTAGAAGTGCTATAACTAAGGTATGCTTAATCGTAAAAGTATTGGCTAAGGTGGATTTGGTAAAATGCTACAAATACAAATTGATCCTTCTATTTTTCTCATTTCAACATCTAAACATATTTTATTTCCACAATTTTGGTCCTAGAACTACTGATGAGGAATCATATTCCGAAACAGTCATCTGATGCTGTAAAATTGAAATAGGTTTAGTAATACATTTCAAGTCAGCGACTGAATTTTATACCATACCGTTATACCCATACATAGATTTGGGACTGTCACTTTTTCATTATTAGTTCTAGTTGTTTTGTTTACATTGTATCCCTGTCTGTCTTGTATCCTCATTGTTTTTATAACTTATCTCTTTCAGATTCCAGTTTGTATGCACATTATGTGTTCAACACATTTGACCACGATCGGAACGGATCGATCAATTTTGAGGTAAAATTTGACCTATTTAATAGCACCAAGATCACTTTGTTTCCTTAAAATTCACTATTGTTTTTTAAATTCTTTTTTTCAGATTCCAGTGCATATGCACACTATGTCTTCAACAATTTCGACCGCGATGGTAATGGGTCTCTTAGCTTTGAGGTAATGTAATGAAAACAGTCACGGCATGAGACCTTGGAGTGGTCCTACTCAAATGTCAACATAAAGCCGTTCCTTAACATCATACTGTTTATGTTATTATTCAATTTCCTAATGTTTACATCAATGCTCCCCTCTTCCTTTTGCAATTTTACCAATTTTTCATACGACCCGTTTTAACACCGTTTAACATTATAACAATTCAACCATTGTCTGTACTAACGAGGAATTGAACTTATGTCCAAATAAAATTTTAATTTCTGTTTACTTTTAAATCAAGTATTTTACATGTTTTTGTATTTGTTTTGTGTTTGTAGCATTGTCAAAATGCGACAACATCATGACTCGCATGGCAATGAAAGTAATTAAGGTAATTTCTATTTCGATAATAAATGTAGTTAGGGATACGAAACCGAAACGACAATAGTGTTACTTGTATAAGGAATAAAACATTACTTCAGAAATAGTGTCAAAATGTTGGTTACATTCCGTTTGCTTATCAAAAGAATAAACAAAATTCTAGTTTTTCTGAAAGGCTACATTTGAAACTTTATGACAAACGTGATTACTTTAATTTTTCTATTGTCAACTTGCCTTTTCTATGCAGCAATATACCAGATTCTCCTGCTGATGGTGCATTTGTTTCTCAATTAATACGCTATGGTAGAACTCGTTTCCACTACTGTGACTTTGTACAACTAAGCAGGCTGCTTGCAAATAAACTGTTGATCCAAGGATATTGCAAGCCTAGGCTTATTAAGGCCCTCAAAAAGTCTTATGGCTGTCATCACAGGATTGTATATTTGACGTCTAATAGTTCCATGTTACTTTTACACAATTTTGATTATTTACGTGGCGGGTGTAGTTAGCTGAAAGGAGGTGCATGCCCTTCTGAAGCACCTAGTTCACTTCCCTGGTGGACGTTCACGTGTTTAACCTTATTTGTCAGTTCCAAACTTTTACTATGATTCTGGTTTGTAATTCGGACATGGATCAGTATGTTTGTATTCGATATTCATCATAATGTTCATCGGGTTGTTTTAGATTGTGATTTTAACAAAAAAAAATTCCTGATTTTAATAAAGTTAATCACCATTTCATTGAATTCTGATTACCTATACAAAAATTCTTAACGCCAATTAAAAAAGTACAGTTTTCAGTCTTAGACCTTTGTGTTTTCTGTGAAAGTCACATTTAAAGGGGAGTTTGAAACTGAATGATTTCATTGTCCCTAAACTTAGTCTATCATGCCTACTCATCTACATTTACAACACTTATATATAATAACTAATTATCAGTTTTGGTCCGAGCACTATTGATGAGGGATTTTATTCCGAAACGACCGTTTAATGCTGCAAGATAAAAACAATTAATAATAATTACTATGATTTTGTCTCGATGAAAAACTCCAAACCCTCATATAAATAAAGTTGTTTCGTATGAACAACATGTAGTGTTTTTCTAGTTATGCTAAGTAAAGGAGTTTTCAGATGCTTTTCTTCGGACCTTTTATTGCTTATTATGCAACACATGCACCGGAATTACCATTCTGATTTAAGAAGACTGATTTGGTGGGCTTCTTGGGTTGCATAATTATTTGAACATTTTTTGTCTATTCAGCATTTCTTAGATCCTCTTTAATTTATTATTCTAATTTTAAAAATTAAAAATCGATAGATCCATATTTGTATACATTTTTATTTATCAAAAGAAGACACTGCCAACGTAATTATGAATGCGAGCAATTATAACATGATGTAGTCTGTAAATTGCATACAACTACCGGTTTTGCCTGAAGCCAAACTGTTAGAATATCGCTAATGATGTTGTAAAATCTATCGTTCTTCAATTTAATCAATCCTTGTTCCTGGAAGTCACTAAAAGTCTTAAAGATACAGCAGTCCCTAACAACGCTTAATATCGCCGCAGATTTTATAATCAACATAAATCACTGCAATTTTGTGTTTCCATCTACGCTAAAATCGATTTTTAACAATATTTTCCTTTAAGCAAAACCTAATGGTTGCGTGCCAGATCCGATCATAGTTTGTTTTGAATTATATCTTGTGAAATCAATATAACCGGAATTTCTATCTTGTAATGCTGCTGCTGTTATTGTTGTTGTTATTATTGTTACTTGTAATTTCAGAACTGTATTGTTAAAAATCCACCTATCGTGTTTCAAGTTGTTTAATTTATAGCATTTTCTAATTATTACCAAACCTGCGACTGATATCAGTAGTGGTAAAAACACTTCTCTGGTATATTCATTATATTATCTCTGTAAAAACGTCGTGCAGTACCGCGGTGTTTAAATGAAAGATGTATTAATGATGTTTTTTTGTCTGCAACATGCTGCTTCCAGTTGACTATTTGATTTAATCCATTTGGCCAACTAGAAATATCTTGATCAAAAAATCAATTGTGCAAGCCTGGATTCTATTAGGCCAGTCTCCATTTGTATGATGGCGGCAATAAAATACTATCTTATTGACAAAATGGTAAAGGCTAGAATTAAGACAGGGTGTTGGAGGGAAATACATCTCATCAATGTTAATACCAGCTATTAATCCGGTGTGAAGACTGGTAGTATAAAGCTTTTAAGCTCGCTGAAGACTGATAAACAATAATTAGTCTGATATTTTATATATAGCTATATGTAGCGAGAGAAATCTAAGAATCCGTCATTTCAGTAACTATATTTTACAGCTTTAGGCTTCGGCTTCTTTTTTAATTGGTTAGAGGCGCCAATTGCTTCAAGGATAACACCTTCATAAAACTACATATAACAGATCCAAGTGAAATTAAAATTTTGTAGTATAAAGTATCGTGATAAATAAAAAGGGTCGTGGCTTTAGCCGAGTCGAGAGAATGGCGGTTCTTATATAGGGAGTGATTTTCTGCATTCGTCAGAACAACCTATTAAATGTCATATATTGCCATTCCTTTATAATTGATGTGACATATGCACGTTTGAGACCGACATTGTACCAAATGAATTGATTGGCATCAGCAATAAATATAATGATGCTTATTTTTTTTTACAAAAGACTGGAAGTCCCTAGAGCGGATTTCATCGCTTTGTTTACCATGGAAGCCGGATGGCATTTATCAGTAATACATAACGTGGACGTAAAATTAAGTCCCTCTAACCAATTCAGCTTTAGAATTTTGTTGATGACTTAATTGGAGAGACGAACTTAAAGCCAAAACAACCTTTATATATATATATATATATATATATATATATATATATATATATATGTGTGTGTGTGTGTGTGTGTGTGTGTGTGTGTGTGTGTGTGTGTTACAGACATTAATACAAGTATATAATAAATCTGGGTTTGCGCAAAAAACTCAAACAATATTTTTTATATATATTTCTAAAATGTTCAACCAATTTATAAACTGGCTATAAAAAGAAAGAGACTGGAAAGAATCTGAAAAAATGAGGTTATCGAAAACACGTTAAAAATATCGATTTAAACATCGCCTCTGGTTTGAATGGAAATGTGAATCTATTCCGTAATGATGAAGTCGTCAGTATGGCGCAAATTAAACCCCTTTCACCGGAAGTGATCATGACTAGACTTTCCCTATCCTTGCTTTTAGTAGTTTTATAAAGGGTGGAATAAAATAAGAGTTCTTAGATTTCAATGTGTCAAACTACAATACATTTGTATAGAGAAAAATCACATTTTAAAACATTATGAAATATAGTATTGGCAATAATAAAATTTGGAACTTTGATGTCATTATCCTTAAATAAATGTAAATCGGAATGCAATTTGTGTAGCTAGCTAAACAGGGGATGCTTACTCTTCCGGAGCACTCGGCCTCATTTCCCTCGTGCAAGTTTACGTGTCTAACCTAGCTTGTCAGTTCCATAGTTGTTACTTTGCTTCTGGATTGTGATTTGGACATGGATTAGTATGTTGTTTTTTATTCACCTTAGAAGTTTAACTATCAATCGTGAAATATTTATGTTCTTTTTATTTTCTCATTACTTCACAAGTGAAACATGATAAAGTCTTTATTTTATTAGGCTTTGGACTTCATTAAGTGTTGCAATAAATCATAAAAGTACAATGAATATTTAGATTTAAAATCCTTAAGATAATTGTCTAGCTTCTTCCCAACTGCAGGATGCAAACATTCAAATACATGCAAATATATAGTTTCTCTCAAACGCAAAACTGCTGGGGAAAGGCCCGATAATATCCCTATATTGTCCTGAACAATGAGTATAAGAAATTGCATCATTCCACTAACGACCACGATAGAAATATTAGATGATTTTTATGTCGTATTTCAAATTCAGATAAATTCTACTAAAAACTTCAATTTTGAGAGCAGATACTGTTTGTATGAAATATTAAAATCCATATTTCTACATGACAAAGCAAAATTAATCGATTACGCCTCGAGTAAGCGATACATCTTTGGATTTGTAACACAAGAGATTATTCCTTCTTCTTGTTACAGTGTATCAGTTTCAGTTAATTATGATTTGCGATGAAAATAAACCTCAATCTAAACAAGACATAGAAAATGGACTTTTTATGGAAAATCGAACATCTATTCAGAAGTAGGATTAAGGGATATGATATTGCATCCTTAAGCATTTAATGGCAATCGTGACCTGACAATTTTCTTTTTATCCTGAGTGACGCAACGTAACAGTCGTAATCCGGCATTTTTCTTTTTTCCCTGAATGACGCCACTTAAGCATTTAATGGCAATCATGACCTGACATTTTTCTTTTTATCCCTGAATGACGCCACGTAACAGTCGTAACCTGGTATTTCTGAATGACGCTACTTGAGCATTTTATCACAATCGTGAGCTGGTATTCCTCTTTCTATCCCTGAATGACGCCACGTAACAGTCGTAACCTGGTATTTCTGAATGACGCTACTTGAGCATTTTATCACAATCGTGAGCTGGTATTCCTCTTTCTATCCCTGAATGACGCCACGTAACAGTCGTAACCTGGTATTTCTGAATGACGCTACTTGAGCATTTTATCACAATCGTGACCTGGTATTCCTTTTTTCACTGAATGACGCCACGTAAAAAGTTGCAGTCCGGAATTTCTCTTATTTTTCTGAATGAATGACGCTTCTTAAGCATTTAATGGCAATCGTGCCCTGATATGTTTGTTCATGTATGGTTTTTGTATTGCCTATATGTTCTGTGCTTGTATGAATAAAGGACCCATACTCATCCGTTTCAATCTCTGGTAATGTTTTGACAACTCCGAGATACCACTGTACTGCTTTATGACAAATGTGATGGCTTCATTTTTTAATGTCATATTTCCTTTTTATGCAACGGTATATCTGATTCTCCTGCTTATGGTGTATTGTTTCAAATTAATACGTTATACTAAAGTTTGTTCCCACTACTGAAACTTTATATAACGAAGCAAGCTCCGTTCAAATAGTTGTTGACTAAGCGATATTGCAAATCTAAGCTTATCAAAGCCGTATAACAATTTATGGCCGTAATCACAATATTCTTGATAAGTATGATGTTTCTGTATCCAAAATTGCCCTGGATATATTTTACGTTCCATAGTTTCCTTTCCTTTCATTATCAATTTTGATTACACACGTGGCGGGTGCACCTAGCTAAACAGGAGGTGCTTATCTTCCTGGAGCCTGCGGCCTCGCTTCCTTGTTGGAAATTACCTTGTTTGACCTAATTTGCCAGTTCCTACTCTGCTTTTGGAATGTGATTCGGACATGGATTGGTTCTATACTACTATATTTATCTTGATTTAATAAATGTAATTGGTTTTCATATCCACCATTTAAACATTAACTATACTCAACAAAAAAGTGAGGGACCAGTGTAAAGTTTGAACTAAAAATCCAAAAACTAAGAAATATAAACCCATCTTTATTTTGTTCTTTTTTTCTCTCTCTTTGTTTTTTAAAGATGCAATAAAGTAACTTTTGTGCTTGAAATTAAATCTTATTAGTGAAATTACGTGAAGTGTGAAGATGAAATGAAATGATTTACGTCTACAAAATCAAATAATGTTTTATGTGGTCTTTAACTTTTTTTGTTGAGTATATATTGAAAATAAACTTGTGAGTCAATATTTTATGAACATTGTATGTTTACAAATAAAGTACATATAGGTAAACAACATTGACCTGTCCGTTTAAACTTTCACTAGGAATATTCATATAGAAAAAATCCATCCTATACATAGGTAGTAGTAGTAGTCGCAGTTAATAATGTATACAAAAGATAAGTGATTAGTGTTCTCATTATGTATACGAAAAAAACCCATGTGATATCTATATATAAATGCAGTCGTCCATGATAAATATTTAAATTATAGGTCAAACAGACAGGTCAAAATTGTTTGCCTATACTATTTCGTTTTATGACAGTCATTAAGTCTCCTTATTAACTAACGGTTTATTTTGTACTTACAGGAGTTTGTTATGGGTTTATCAGTATTATCAAGGGGTACATTACAAGAACGATTACAATGGGCTTTCAGTTTATATGATATTAATGGGGATGGACTTATAACAAAAGATGAAATGCTAGACATTGTATCAGCTATATACGAAATGATGGGACGGTTAACAGAGCCTTTAATTGATGAAAATACAACTAAAGAACATGTAGATAAAGTTTTCCAGGTTTGTATTCAAATGCTAAAATATTTACTAAGAAAATCAGGGTTATATATGCTGAATGCAAACAATTGTTTTCTTTGCATTATGAAAACATGTATGATTACACATGTCTATTAAAAGTCCAAAAGCTTCTTTTCCCTAAAATTGCTCACTGTTATCATATACTCTTCAAAATAAAAAATTAATTCAATTCAAGCATACATGTAGCCCTTGATAATATAGTCAAACATGTCTATAAAGGCCACCCAAGGGAACCAGTAAAATGGCTTTTATGGGCAGGTGGCCTTTATATACAGGTTCAAATAATATGAATAAAGAAAAATTGGGATAGATTTCTACTGGACTTTATAATCAGGTGATCCTTATATAGAGGTGGCCTTTAAGGCAGGTTGGATTGTAGATTCAGGTCACTGTATTCTTGAAGTAGTATCATTTGTAATGCCCCTACATACATTTACTAAATATCTTTTCCAAATATATTTATATTTCATTATAAATAATAAGTTTTAAAATAAACAAAAATATTACACCTATAATTATGTTTTAATTAAGTTTTTTGTAATTATTTGTGAGACTTTCTTTGTAAAGTAAGCTGGATGACTAGATTAAGCTATTACAATATTGCTCCACACTTTACCAATACATTGGTATCTTTCCAAGGTCAATTAATACGGTATGGTAGAGCTTGTTCCCACTATTGGCACTTTGTACAACAAAGCAGGCAGCTGCTGCTTGCAAATAAATTGTTGGCTCACGGATATTGCAAGCCTAGGCTTATCAATGCCATAAAAAGTCTTATGGCCGCCATCACAGTATTGTTGTTAAGTTTGATATTTCTGTGTCAAGGATTGTCCTGGATATATTTGACGTCCCATAATTTCATGTTCTTTTCACACAATTGTCATTACACACGGGGGTGTAGCTAGCTAAACAAGAGGTGCTTACCCTTCCGGCCTCACTTCCATGGTGGAAGTTCACGTATCTAACTTGACTTGTTTTTACTTTGCTCCGGATTGTGATTCGAACATTAGTATGCGTGTTTTTGATTGATTTAAAATGTGTTAATTGTCTACTATTTCTGTTCTTTTCATTCTGTTGCATCTTTTTACATTTTCTTAAGTATATTTTATTTAACCATTAGCTTTTACTTTCTTTATATCTTGAGTAAAGAACGTGTAAATTTTTCATATTCTGTGGAAATTACAGAATTACAGAAAAAACTATTTATATTACATTATACAAAGTTTTGATTCTATCAAAAGGATATTTGCAGTATAAAGTGATATATAGGCATTATTGATGCTATGTGTTCTATTTTTCATTAATAATTAAAACGTTAATGGATGGTAACACTCTTGTGCTGTCAACATAGTTGTTGCTGAATGACCAAAAGATACTAGGTTTATGATGCTATAATGGTCATCGATTTTCGTACAACAGACATTAGACTTCAAAGGTTAACATGTATCTGATGTCTGTTGTTTTTTAATCTGTTACAAAATTATCAGCTGCTCTTGGACGTTCTAAGTTTGAATTCTTCAATTACACCGCTATTATTACCATATAGACAACGTTAGCAATCTTCCCGTGATAACAGATGTATTTTATGCGTTGTTGCCAGAGTAAAGGATACTTTTCATCAGAAATTAATAAAAGATGATTATATCACTGATTATAAAACGCCAAATGTTGGGCAGTCAGTAATGGTTACTGTTAAAATCAATAAATAAAAAACACATTAATAACGCTTATAGTTTTTCTGCTATTCCACTTGTTACTGGAATACAAATTGGTACAAAAACGACATGTGCCTGTTCATGTGCCCGAGCCACCTTTAATAACAACGCGATATAGTATGATAAAAAACTGTTTGTCATTTTATTTTGTAGAAAATGGATTTGAATAAAGATGGTGTTATATCATTAGAAGAATTTATGGATACATGCAGAAGGGTACGATATTATCTGACATTCTATGATACGGCTACAAAAACATCTTTATCCTACATATTTGAACTTGTACCGTAGTTATGAAACTCGTGAAAGGCTAGATTTATAGCTATATGATAATCATAATGACTTCAATTTTTCCATTGTCAACTTTCCTTTTCAATGCAGCATTATACATTCTTCTAGTTAAGATGTGTTTGCTTGGCAGTTAATATGCCATCATGGTAGAGCTTGTTTCTACTACGGAATGATCATACAACAAAGCAAACTGCTTGCAAATAAATTGTTTAGGCAAGAATATTGCAATCTTTTGCTTATCAAGGCATACAAAATGTTTTATGGTCGTCATCACTATATTGGTAATAAGTATGTCTCTGTATCCAACATAATCCTGGATATATATGACGCCCAATGTATAATTCCAAGCTCCTTTTATTCAAAATTTGGTTTCAAACATGACAAATATAGCCAATGGTATAATTTCCTAATGAAAAACACTCATCTCGATACCATGTGTCATACTATGCAGTGCGTGTTCAGGGGTGAAAGAAAAACTGTTTATTAATTGACTGTTATTTATTTAATGTTTGTTTATTTGTTTAATGATTATTAATTTTAGATAAAGTTAAACAACATTGACCTTCAATCAAATATTAATATGGGCGACTACATTTAAGTATAGGGAACACAAGTATATATTTACTTGTCTACATTTTACTAAACCCATACATTGTAAATGTATTAACAGCGAATCGTATCACTACCCATGTACTTGGTGGACACTCCTATATGAATAAATGAATACTCGACGGAGAGGTCAATGTTGTTTACCTAAACCTTTTGTTAAAGCCAAGTTAAGTTATTTTTCAGCTAGAAAATGTTGTTCTTTTCTTCTTTATCTTTCAGGATGAGAATATAACGAAGGGGATGGCAATATTCGACACTGTTCTTTAGCAAAGACTTCCATAAATCATTTTAAATGAATTTTATACCACTTCCAAACAACACTCAGTATAACAGTATCAATCCCACTGTACTTCAATTTTTATAACACTGAGTTGACAATTACCGTCATGTATGTTCAAAAGGTCACGAATGGGATGTTAGTTATTTACCGTTATTCCGTAGACTGAAGCGGTTGTTATTTGTATGTATATGCATTCCGTATTCAGACTGGATTTGTTCCTAAACATTTTCCTGTTTGAAGACAGGTACTACAGAAGGAAATAATCATTCCAACATTGCCAAGCATATTCCTAGAGATTGGCATTTTCCCTGAGTTTTTGGTCCTTGGCATGCTTAAACTTCATGTTCAAGTCATGTTTGAAAATGATTATATATGTATATGGAAATGCATGAACACTTATCGCAGATGGAAATGTCCAGTTGAGTGTTTTGTTCACCGAGTCATACAGTTATCACATTGGAGATTTTCTCATTTATTTAAGGCAGTCGGATATGTATTAATGGCAGGTTTTTCACGGACTCAGTCAAGGTACTGATGCCAGTTTTTCACGGAGTCAGTCAAGGCCCTGATGCCAGTTTTTCACGGAGTCAGTCAAGGTACTGATGCCAGTATTTTTACGGAGTCATTCAAGGTCCTGATGCAAGGTTTTTTTTTACACCGAATCATAAAACATCTACAGACATGCTCTACATGTAAAGAATGTAGATAACCATGCCATGTGAGGCAGTTGTCCTGTCAGGAATTTAGAATCAGCAAATCGTTAATATTTAGAATGGTACAAGATGTCGATATTCGTAAAAAGACGAATATAGAATTAACACTGTTTGAGACAGATACCATACGGGTTTTGAAAGATTGATGATTTTAGAAGGATTTACGCTAATTCATTGTATTACATGTATCAGTATTTGTATGTTTTCAAACCTTCCTACTTTTTAACCCGCATTTTGGAAACATGCGCTCATTCAATGAAGTATACATCTGTGTAATTTATCATAAACTAAGTGTGGCCTTTACAATCAATTGTTACGCGATTTGAGAACGCGATTTATCTTTGAGACATTGTTTTTAAACAAAGCTTTAGGTACTTGGCAAACCAATATAACAAGATTCTATTGTAATACTTATATTGGAACTATGAAAGACTTCTGTTATTCAGTACAGTTTTTATATAAATTGCAAATGGTAGAAATCAAATTTGTAATCAAATTTGTACGTCTCTCTTCATGAGGGTGTTTAAAAGAAAAGTCAAATTATTCGATTGTAATTTCCAACACCACTCTAAATTCCTAATCAGTGACACTGGTATGTGATTTCTTAAAATTGAATTTTGATTTAAAAAAACACAGAAGCTATGTCAGTTCTTAAAGAACCGAACTTAAAGTCAAAATTCTAATCGACGTTTTAAGTCCGTGTATTTTGTCCTTGAGAATATTTGTTATGAAAACATTGATTCATTTCGAGAAGACTTTTGGAACTTGTGTGTGGTAAATTTACCACTTTGTTTTAAAGGTAAACATTAATATGAAATAGTAACATTGTATATTTTCTTTCCTGTTGTTTGGAATTCTGGTCTTGCCAATATCGTATCCCTACTGTCCTTTAGTCACGTCCTAATTCTGCTCCAACACACTTAGTTTTATTAGTAATAGTAAAGAATAAAACGTAACTCTTTGTCAACATAACATGTTTTAATAGACTAACAACAAAATAATGTACGTTACGTAACAAGCAATTAATTATGGCACAAGCTCGTGAGAATTAATAAAAGTTTAAAAATATGTTTTTAACTATTTTGCATAAATTAAAAGAATTGTTCGTTATAAAGAACCATGAGTTTACAGGTTATATCAAATTAAAGAATTTTTGCTGTTGTATTCATTTCGACGGCTTTAAGCTTCTATCAGTACCAATGTTGTTGAATGTGATGATATCATCATTGTTGTTACAAAAACAATTGATGCTTGTCTGAACCAGAACATAAATTGTATATTGCTTCTAAGGTTAAACTATCATTTTGATAGTTAAAGGTTTTGAATCGCAAAATAACGAAAAGTCCAAGTTAAATATAAAAACATATTTTTGTGACTGAATTAAGATGGAAGTTTCATAATATAACAGAAAGTAACTTGTGTGTGTTTTACACGTGTTGTAGTATTTAGGAAGTAGATAAGTAAGATTTAAACCAAAATCACTTTGGCCAAAAAGTTATGTCCCTTTTAAATATGTGATTTCTGTGTAAATTACTGAATATAGATCGATTGTTAAATATCATGTGATATGTCTGTACATTCATAAAGTTCACCATCCCCATGTCTAAATGTAGAAGATAATTGGTCTTCATTATTTGTTACTGTTACCATGAACAGCCACCTGATTTTGTTTCATCTGAGATGTAAAGTTGTCTCCCCTTTTCTAGATAACACTAAACTTAAATTGTGTATTGGTTTGGCATAGGCAAGAATCGGCTGTACATTAAAGAACGCATCAACCAACATTGTAAAGGACATTATATGTTAATCGGCGTTAAAGTTAGAACAAAAATGCCAAAACAAGCAATCAAGCAAGAGAACTTGCTGTTTTTAAAAAGCGTTTTGTGTCATTCGACGGGGTGTGTGTACCGAGTTCTTGCAATGATCAATGCCACGTTCTTCTGTTAAAATTCAGTGTTTATTTAAATACTCTCTCACTTTATATTTGTTACAATGGTTACTTCAAATTGAATATAGGTGATAGAATGTTGGTGTTTTAGCTGACAAGTTAAATATTTCAATAAAAAAACAGATAGTTCAATTTGAACACTGGGTATGTTATCAAGATTGTATATAACATTATAGTACCATTTTTATAAATGTCAATAACTTGAGATAACTTTTTCGCTCCTGATTGGAGCTTTTTAAAAATATGTTGCATCTCTATATAAGAGTAAAATGTAAAATATTTCCTCTTAAATCACAACATGCAATCAGTCTCGCATCTGATTTTGCTTTTAAGGCAAACACATCGATATCACACTGAAAGAACATTAAATGGGACATTTGATGATTTGATGAAATTTAATGTACTGGGAATCATATTATGCACATGTACTTACAATTAATTGCAACAGGTGGCTTCAAAATATATATCATCATATTTATAACACCATTTTTGTAAATGACTAAATTGCCCCTATAGGACTATTAATACATATGATATCTATTATCTGGTCATAGAAAAGACACTGACAAAAGCTGTAAAGACATAGTACCTGCTGACTAGATTACTAGAATAACGTCGTAATCTGTTTACAAAATGTCTTCAATGTTGACATCCTTATAATTGTTCTGTGAAGCATTGGGTACATGTAAATTTTCGAATACATACATATTATAAACACAGTGTGTATGTACAACCCTCCGTTGTTGTTGTTGTTGTTGTTGTTGTATCAGGTCGAGTCCTTTTATTAGTAGCCGTATCACTACGAGTCGCCTTGCGCGACGAGTAGTGATACGGCTAATTAAAAAAGGACGAGACCCGATACGAAGGGTTGTACATACACACTGTGTATGTGATATTTTTATTTCCAACTAGGTTATTTAAAATATTAAAAACAACACTTTAATGTGAAACAGACAAACACTGAACTATGTTGTGACATATATTCTGTAGTAATGACGTCGTTATACATTTGACAAATCGGAGATTCACCAATGACGTCACAATGAGAAATCCGACGTGAACTTTACCGCCAATGTTGTATTACCACACTGTGGTGATACAAGATTCTGTATCATGTGTTTTCGATAAAACTTGTATTTCATCAAATCAGATAAAAAAAACTAGTCTAATGTTAGATTAAAAAAATTCTCTAATTTAGATGAACATCAATGCAGTTGTTACGCATTGTTCAAATAACTGCAAAAAGGGCGCAGAAAAATATTTGAGAATTGCAATATTTGGCCTTTCAACTTTGTTTTTTTTCTTGTTCAGAGACAGATTGCTATGTATAAAGGGAGATTATTCGAGTCAAAACAATTTTTGCACAAAATGTTGGATAAACAAGTACCATCGCTAATATTGTGTCACATTGCATATAATTTCCAGTGTGGGGATTTTACTACTCATTTTTTTACACAGGTAAGAGAAAATAAACTTGATATTTTTTATTGAGCTTAATGGTGTCTTTGTGACGGCTTCATTGCATTGTATGCGAACAAAAAATGAAAAGGTATGTTTTAAACAAAAATTTAAAACTGCTGACAAACTAAAAGGTTTACCTAGTTTGAACTGAGACCAATGGTCATGACGTAGTTTTTTCCTCAGTTAAAAATTGGAAGATGTCAACTCAATGTTTGGTTGGCCCTGTTTAGTCATGACCGAAAAAGATTTGTCGTTAATACTTCATTGATAGATTTTGTTTTATCTGCGGAAACGTTAAGTTGTTTAAATTTGCTTACAAGTTGAATTCATGTGGGAAAAACAAGTTTTCAAAGTTTGGCGAATTATTTTTCTGCAATACATTCGCGAAAATCAATTCCCACGAAATAACTTATCTACAGTATATATACAATCTTGATAACATAAGTAACCACCTTCACTTCAGTACTAGTGTTTAGTATTCTGTATTGCCTAATACTCAAGGTTATATTTCTACGATGTCCGACACTCAACAGCAACTTTACGGTAGCGCGTCATTGATGTACACATACATTTTGACAGTTTACAGTAAAATTTACCTGTAGCGCGTCAAAGAATTACATGATGACACTCTACAGTAAAATCTCATTAATATATTCTTGATTTGGTCTTGTGCAAGTGTTGATGGTTTATCTGTAAGCGTAAATGTAGACTGTCAAAATGAATGTGTACATCGATGACGCGCTACAGTTAAGTTTTATTGTAGACTGTCAAAATGCATATATACATCGATGACGCGCTACAGTTAAAGTTTACTGTAGACTGTCAAAATGCATGTATACATCGATGACGCGCTACAGTTAAGTTTTACTGTAGACTGTCAAAATGCATGTGTACATCGATGACGCGCTACAGTAAAGTTTTATTGTAGACTGTCAAAATGCATGTATAAATCGATGACGCGCTACAGTTAAGTTTTATTGTAGACTGTAAAAATGCATGTATACATCGATGACGCGCTACAGTTAAGTTTTATTGTAGACTGTCAAAATGCATGTGTACATCGATGACGCGCTACAGTTTAAGTTTTACTGTAGACTGTCAAAATGCATGTGTACATCGATGACGCGCTACAGTAAAGTTTTACTGTAGACTGTCAAAATGCATGTGTACATCGATGACGCGCTACAGTTAAGTTTTATTGTAGACTGTCAAAATGCATGTATACATCGATGACGCGCTACAGTTAAGTTTTATTGTAGACTGTCAAAATGCATGTATACATCGATGACGCGCTACAGTTAAGTTTTATTGTAGACTGTCAAAATGCATGTATTCATCGATGACGCGCTACAGTTCAGTTTCACTGTAGACTGTCAAAATGCATGTGTACATCGATGACGCGCTACAGTTCAGTTTCACTGTAGATTGTCAAAATGCATGTGTACATCGATGACGCGCTACAGTTCAGTTTCACTGTAGACTGTCAAAATGCATGTGTTCATCGATGACGCGCTACAGGTCAATTTTACTACAGACTGTCATCCATGACGCACTACAGTAAAGTTACTGTAGAATGTCATAGCTGATATCGGACATCGTAGATTTCTGTACAGTTTGTTATATATATAAAAAGTCTATAAGCGAGAAGTTTTATTGTTTCTCAACTTGTTAATTCACCGAAATTTGTAAAATGTTGAATTATTGAGTGCATGTATATGATTTATAAACGACTTGCCATTTCAATAACCATTATGTTCATTTTTCTTAATGTTGAATTTAATCTTTTGATGGAAAGTTGTCCATGGCTTTTGTCATGGAACTTTCACAATAAATTATTTGAAAATACTCGAAATCTGTGTTTGTTTTTTGTTAATACGGATTTTACTCCGTAGTGCCAGTGCGGCGTGTTTCAAGGAATGGAGTCGCTGCTTTACATCCCAGTCAAGAACTCTACTTATATCATCACTGTCTGTTCTGGGCTAGTCGAAGATACCCTGGAGGCACCTACCAAGTTTCCCAAAAACGCCCATACAGTCAAACCTATCTATAAAGGTTACCAGAAAGAACCAATAAAAGTGGCATTTATGGGTAGATTGCCTTTGTGTACAGTTTCAAAAAATAAAGAGCAACTGCAATAAAATTTACTAGCCTTTAAATGCAGGTGACCCTTATAAGTACATGTATAAAGGTGGCATTTAGTACATATTTGATTGTATTGTAATACAAACTATCTACCAACTATATTTTAACAATGATGTTGTATGTAAAATGTACTTGTACCTGTGGATAGCTAACAGTAAAACAGTACATATCAATACCTAATAATTTATTATGATCAATCAAAAACAAACATACTTCTCAATGTCCAAATCAAAATCCTAAAGCAAACTCATGAAAGTAAAAAAACTTTGAATCTGGTAAATCAAGTTATACATTTGAACTTCCACCAGTCGAGGTCGAATGCTCTGGAAGGGTAAGCACCCCTGTTTTGCACCCTTCATGTGTATAATAAAGATTTAAAATGAGCGAAACGTGGTACTATGTGAAGTAAAATATACTCATGGTAATTTTGTATACGTGTGTATAGAAACATCATACATTGTGGTTACGGTCATAAACCTTTTTGAGGGCCATGATAAGCAATAGGATTGCAATAAACGAAATCTTCCATGTACCAAAAAGTAAACTCTGTGTTGAGTGTATATAGGCTAATCAGACTGGAGTTGATGCTGATTTTTCAAGCTATAAAGTTACTGGAAATAAACGACGCCTTCTTTAAGTAAGTCCGAGGTTTACACGGCATTTTGCCGATACCCAATCGTTTATCAGCTGGATAGACTGTAGCCATGTCAAATTAAATGTTATTTTGTTCAAAGACATAACATGCAGTCTGGTCTATACTCGCCACAACTGAATCATGACCTCTCCGCCGCGTGCATGTCTGCTATCACATACACCAAACCTAAGATATTCAGCACATAGAATGGACAGAGCAACCAAAAACACATCACAGTAAAAAGACTTGCATGGAAAGGAAGACACTTGTTAATCCATTGATTACTTGAAAGTGTTTCTTATGTCCCAGTCAAGAATCAAGAATATTGCACTTATATCTAGAAGCCATCAGCTATATGTGAAGTGGCAGATATTTTAACCTTTTCTAACCTTTGTTTTTCAACGTGCAGCGCATGTCGTGACATGGGGCGTCTTAACTTAAGGAAGACACTAATCACTACTAACATCACCGTTGTATAGTGCAAGTTAAAAAGATGTATCCATGGAAACAAAACAACAAATAATATAATATCACCATGAGTAAACAAGACAAATAGCAAACGCGTTTTGCAACCACTGAGTAGTTATGAAACTATCAAAACAAAAAATAACATGTGTATTAGCATTTTGCAATCACCAAGCAATAAAAGAAAGTATATTCACGCGAAATTAAACAGAACTTGACTGACGTTTAAATACAATAAACATACCGCTCCTACTCGTCATCAGTTTTACAGTTCGAAAAAAATTATTGGCGGTGCATCTGACCCAACGGGGTGAAAGGAATGCAGTTGGTATTTATAACTTCAAAATTTGCACAAAACAATAACAAAGTCACAAACCATTAAAGTCCTTTTACCTTTGTCATGTGCTACTTTTGAATTTTTATGAAATAATACAATTCAAAAGTAGCACATGTGCTACTTTTGAATTGTATTATTTCATAAAAATTCAAAAGTAGCACATGACACCTTGATTGTGTATAATTTTGACATATGATTTCAACCAGAAACGTCCAGGTTGTCAGATGTCACAATTACTGACATAAACATTTAAAATATGTGCACTGGTGTACTTGAAAAACGTTTTGATGAAGTTCACATCGGCATTGCTAATTGACCTTTTATAAAATAAAATATTCCAAAATAAACAGTTGCTTGGTGATGTTTTTAATTTGAATTTTAGTAGTTTAAGAAGTAAAATTTTTAACATCCATGTATCTTTGTTACAGACTACACAACATGACATAGCGACGACTGTAGAATTTGTACATATATTAAGAAATGTGATAAATAACGTTTTTCATAAATAGTAAGCCTTTTATTAACACACGGGTTGCCAAACTTAAAGGGTCTACGAGTACTAAAATTAAACTTTCTTCAGTACTTATAACACAAGGACCCCTCTGAGATTTCTGTAATCCTCACAGAGTTTATACACAACCAAAAACAAACAAACCATTCCATGCTCAAATCACCATAAAAGCAACTGATATGTAAAAAAAATCAATACTGGAAAATTGGGAAGTGAGGCCGGGTGCTTAAGAAGGTTAGGCACCTATAGTTTAGCTAATCACATTCGCCACATTTGTAACGAATTTAACACAGAACCATGGGGCTTACCTTATCCAGGATAATTTTGGATATAGAGATGTCGTACTTTACAAGAATATTGTGATGACGGACATTAAATTTTTAGGGTCCTGATAATATTAGACTTGCAATATCTCCGAGTCAACCATTTATTTTTAAGAAGCTTGCTTTGTTATATGAAGACTAAGCTGTATCAATGCCGATATTTACTGTGAAACAAATACAATTAAATTAAATTAAATATGTCTTTATTGGCTCTAAACATATGTTGTATTTATAGTCACAACAAATGTTCAATCATATTTATGTATTACATATAATACCAGTTTTAGTTTTACAGCACTGGACGGCCGTTTCGGAATACAATTCCTCATCAGTAGTGCCTGGACCAAAATTATGAAACCAAAATTATTTTGAAGTTGTTGAAAAGCTACCCAAAGGACCAAAATATATTTTACAAAATTAAGCTAAGGAAATACTTTGCATGAGGGAGTATACCTTAGTTTTTAAGAAATTTCAATTTTAACTTGTATACAATCTCTTCTTTTAAATCCATCATATAAATATTTTGCCAAATAACAGTAAACAGAAGGTTTTGATTTTTTTTTTTTTACTAGATAATAATATACAAATTTAGACATATTTGGCCAATGACAAACCATTTTTTGATTTTTTTTCTTAAATCTATATAATATAATGGACAAACCAATAAAATGGTATTGTCATAAACCATTTTTTTTAATTTAATCATAAAATACATTTTAAAAAAATGGTATTGTCTATTGTCATATACCATTTTTTTGAATGTATTTTATGATTAAATTTTAAAAAATGGTATATGACAGTATTCATTAATATATTTTCAATACAATTAGAATTACCGTGAACATTTACATATTCTTAAATGCTTGTCGATACACCATAAGCAAAATTAGGAAGCCGGTATGTTGCTTCAAAGATAATGAAAGTTAAATTTTAAAACTTAGTAATGAATTCATATTGCTTCAAATTAGGTCTTTCATGGTTTTCATAATCGAGGCATTTATAAGCCGCGAAGCGGAACTCAGTGAAGAATCGGTCGTATCTTTTTTCAAGCTCACTAGGATAGATGATATTTACATATAGTCCAAACTTTGGGGTTATCAAGTGATATAATGCCATCTATATCACTGTGTGTAAAGTTGAATGATTGAAATATAAGTTAAATTATCAACTTTGTTTTTTTCTGCTTGGCATACAAGACTTAAATAATATTTATCATGGATCTAGTCGTTTAATTAGCCAAACTGAATAATAGGACACTGGCTCAGGCTACCGTGCACGAATTACTGTACATGGTACCATTTTGTATTGAATGATAAAATTCAAAAATGGTAAAAAGTTTCTGACTTATAATGCAGTATTATCATCATAAATTCAAATTGTTTTTAAATCATAATTTATATCCATGTATATCTTCAATGATATTTAAATTTCGGTTTATTTTATTTTTAACTGATTTTAATTTATTTTCAACTGATTTTTCTTTATTGTATTCTTTTTTTATTAATTATTTACCATATGACGTCACAAATGGTAAGGTGGAAAATTCATGTTAAAGGGCGATAACTGTGATAAATGTTCTTAACCAATCGCGAGTGGCCTTTCATTTCAAGTTTGGAGGTTTTTTTCAATATGGCTACGGGAGATACAGCACTGTGGCTGCACAACAAGTTAGGTTCAACGGATGATTTATGGTCTGGTGCCACTATTTGTTCACAATTAACAAAAAGTAGACTTGTAAATATTCAAGCATGTTATCACGCATTGCAGCCTCACGTGAAAGTCAAGTTGATGCTGTCTTTTCTTCACATTCCAAGACGGAATGTGGAACAGGTGCGAGAAAAACAAAATTTAATATTTTTGTTTTAGCAATTTATCATGTTTCAGGTTGGGCACATTATTTTGTGTCGGTATATACGTAACGGTTTTGAAATATACAACTGGTTTTTTCCTTCTCGCGTGATTTTGGTGCACATTTCAATATAAAAGAGGTTGAACAACAAATAATTTATGAAAAAAATGAGAATGGATGTCAGTCTGAGTAGTATTTATATCTATTTTTAGGTCATTTAAGTTGAGTTGAGTAATGGCGTTTAACGTCCCAGTCAAGAATATTTCACTTATATCGAGACGTCGCCAGCTATAGACGAAGGTGCAGAAATTTTGCCTGTGTGTTGCGCTGATGGCATTATACAGCAGGGTTCTTTAGCGTGCCAAGCCCACCGTGACACGGGACCTCGTTTATTTTAAGTTCCCATCTGAAAGAACCGTGACTTTCATTTCGTAATGCCGAGTGCTTGGCGAAAGAACAGTCACTACCCACTTTCAAGTCTTGGGTCAGACCCGGCTGGGGATCGAACCCACGACCTTCCACTTACGGAGCGAGCACTCTACCAACTCAGTGGTTGTTTTCTGTTGTTTATGCAATAATACTGAGTAGTTATCAATGGTGGATTTATTTGAGGGAGGTTTATTATTGTTTTTGGTTTTGTTTTGATATAGTTTTAGCATTATATTCACCAATTCGAAAACATGACAGGGGAGATAACACCTATGAACGAAAACGAGGCTTGGGGGGTCAAGCTACATTTGCCAGTATATAGTTGCAGCGTAGAATATGACGATTGAAACGGGAAAAACGTCTTTTGTTGTACCCCAGGTTGTACAAAAGTCTTAAGTATATCACAATCTTCACAACTTATAATCCAAAAATGTTTGTCAAAGAGTTTTAATTATTAAAGCATTCATTCAATGTATTTATTACAGCCGAAAATAGTTTATTTCTATCATCTGTCAAAATTACTGAAAAGTCTATCAAGAAATTAATTTCATCTTCTATAGAATTACTATTACATTTAGTGCATTATTAGCTCACCTGGCCTAAAGGCCATGTGAGCTTTTGCCATCACTCAGCGTCCATCGTCCGTCAGTCAGTCCGTCCGTCAGTCTGTCAGTCTGTCAGTCCGTCTGTAAACTTTTCACATTTTGGCTATCTCCTCTGAAACCCCTGAACCAATTTTAACCAAACTTTACAGGAATGATGTATAGAAGGTCTTTTACTTAGATTGCCGAAATTTTTTTGATCCGCCAAAAAACATGGCTGCCAGCGCAGAAGATAGTTTAACATTGGACCCTATGGGAAAAATGCATTTTTGACTATTTCCTCAGAAATGACTGAAGGAAATTTAACCAAAATTTACAGGAATGGTGTAAGGAAGGTCCTTTACTTAGATTGCCAAAATTTTTTTGATCTGTCAAAAAACATGGCCGCCAGCACAGAAGATAGTTTAACATTGGACCCTATGGGAAAAGCATATATTTGCTATCTTCTTTGAAACTGCTGAGCTAATTTAAACCAAACTTTACAGGAATAATGTATGCAAGGTCATTTACTAAGATTGCCCAAACTTTTCTGATCCGCCAAAAAAAATGGCCGCCAGGGCCAAACAAAGTTTAACATTGGGCCCTATGGGAAAACGCACATTTTGGCTATCTCCTCTGAAACAACTGAAGCGAATTCAATTAAACTTTACAGGAATAATGTATAGATGGTCTTTTGCAAAGATTGCCAAAATTTTTCTGATCCGCATAAAAATATGGCTGCCAGCGGGGAACATAGTTTAACATTGGACCCTATGGGAAAATCACATTTTGGCTATCTCCTCTGAAACTATTGAAGCAAACTTAACCAAACTTTAGAGGAATGATGTATTGGAGGTCCTTTACATAGATTGCCAAAATTTTTCTGATTGGCCAAAAAACATGGCTGTCAGAGCAAAAGGTAGTTTAACATGGGACCCTATGGGAAAAACGCATTTTGGCTATCTTCTCAGAAATGACTGAAGTGAATTTGACCAAACTTTACAGGAATGATGTATAGAAGGTCCTTTACATAGATTGCCGAAATTTTTTTGATCCGCCAAAAAACATGGCTGCCAGCGCAGAAGAAAGTTTAACATTGGACCCTATGGGAAAAATGCATTTTTGACTATTTCGTTAGAAATGACTGAAGGAAATTTAACCAAAATTTACAGGAATGGTGTAAGGAAGGTCCTTTACTTAGATTGCCAAAATTTTTCTGATCTGTCAAAAAACATGGCCGCCAGCGCAGAAGATAGTTTAACATTGGACCCTATGGGAAAAGCATATATTTGCTATCTTCTTTGAAACTGCTGAGCTAATTTAAACCAAACTTTACAGGAATAATGTATGCAAGGTCATTTACTAAGATTGCCCAAACTTTTCTGATCCACCAAAAAAAAATGGCCGCCAGGGCCAAACAAAGTTTAACATTGGGCCCTATGGGAAAACGCACATTTTGGCTATCTCCTCTGAAACAACTGAAGCGAATTCAATTAAACTTTACAGGAATAATGTATAGAAGGTCTTTTGCAAAGATTGCCAAAATTTTTCTGATCCACATAAAAATATGGCTGCCAGCGGGGAACATAGTTTAACATTGGACCCTATGGGAAAATCACATTTTGGCTATCTCCTCTGAAACTATTGAAGCAAACTTAACCAAACTTTAGAGGAATGATGTATTGGAGGTCCTTTACATAGATTGCCAAAATTTTTCTGATTGGCCAAAAAACATGGCTGCCAGCGGAGAACATTGTTTTACATTGGACCCTATGGGAAAAGCATATATACAAATTTGCTTTAAAAGCAGGTGAGCGATACAGGCTCAGCCACACTGAGCCTCTGGTTTTTATTATCATAATTTCATTCTGTAAATATTTCTCGAAGTCGGAACTTCTGTAATAGAAAATTACTGGAAACGAGATTCGACATTCAGTCATTTATTTATTTCAAAAGTGATAGTTTTGACTTGTTAGTATTACGTGTAAATTACATATTTTTATCCACAGGTAAAGGTTGCTAATTAATGCAGATAATCTGCATACCTTATCAACAGACGAGGTAACTTATTGATAACGGAAGCAAATTCCAAATTCCCATTGAATCAGATGATAGTATATTCTACGTGGAAAATGTCCCAACGCGGTGTTAATCTCATTAACGGATTAATTAATTAATTAAATTACCTTGATTTATTATGAATATTATGATTCTGAATTACTAGTACCCACACCAGGCCCCAGTTTCACAATCATTTCTTAGCTAAGATTTTCCTTAACTTAAACTTAGCAAATTTTTGTAAACTCTTTTTGAAACTACTGGTGAAAATTTTTGTCAAAATTAAATGCAAATGTTATAAATGCTATAATCTAATGACTGTGTACTCAAATAAATAAATAAATTCATTCATTCATTCATTTCATTTCATTTCATTTCATTTCATTTCATTTCATTTCATTCATTCATTCATTCATATTCATTCATTCATTCATTCATTCATTCATTTATTCATTCTAAACTTACCGTTGAAGAGCAATAAAATTCTATGCCATTGAACCAGCTACAATTATAGATGTTTGAACTATACTCTCAAAATGATTTTTAATTCTAATTTTTATTACTATTATTATTTTTTGTTAAACAAAGACTTTATAATGAAATAAAATTCAAATTATTAAATTTCTAAAACGGAAAACTTTGGGTGAAAATATCTATACAGGTATTCTGTAACGATATGCCGGTTACCTGTGAAATACCGTAAAAATCGTAGAATTTTGTCAATCTTTAACGCAAAATGGAAGCAAAAAGTCGTTTATAAAAAAATGTAAAAAATATCCTGAGAAACAACAAATGTCGAAAAATGCAACCATAATCAATATTTTGGATACTAAAAGGGAAAAAGGGTGAAATAAAGGCAATTTTTTAAACAAAAATAGAAGGAAAGACATTAGATATAAAAATAATTTTTACACCATTGGCACAGGATTATTTCGATCTTTTAATAATTGATGATAACAAACTTGATGGTATAATGGTAAAAATGACTTTTTTAACGAGTTTATTCACGTTCATAATTTAATCACTGTAAATTGGACAGCTATTCGGGGACTATTGATGAGGAAAATTTCTACTATATGGCAAGTGAGTGGTTTGTTCATTTATTTTTTTTAAAATAGAAACAATTACCAGTTCTTACTCTTAACTAATAACGGTTTTTACTCATTTATATACCACTTTATTTGACATATAAGAAAGATATATCAACTACAGATAAATTTACAAACGTAGACATCTTTTTTTAACAGCCGTGTCAACTTTCGGTTTCCTTTTTAGTTGCTGTAATTTAAATAATTTCTACAAATAAATGATAAATACACACTGTTTCACTTTCTGTATTGTTTTATTTCTTTTATTCGTCATAATTGTTGGTGAAAACGATAACAAAGAACTGCTAATTCACAGTTTTCAACAGCGTAACCGCATCTCAATGTAGTCTTTCTTCAGCAACCTGTTTGATAAATACACACTGTTTCACTTTCTGTATTGTTTTATTTCTTTTATTCGTCATAATTGTTGGTGAAAACGATAACAAAGAACTGCTAATTCACAATTTTCAACAGCGTAACTGCATCTCAATGTAGTCTTTCTTCAGCAACCTGTTGGACTCCCCCCCCCCCCCCCCCCCACCCCCCCCCAGACTTAAAATGAGACTTCGGTCGACGCAAGACTTTGTGTTTTCGAAATGGTGAATATTGGAGAGCTTCCAACCCTATTTTGTGTAATTGCAGGTCTGACCAAAATCCTACGGTGACCGTGCATTTCTCCCAAAAGATTTGAAAATTAGATTTTAAAAAATATGGTGTGTTCTCATGTGGTTTCTTTGAGAAATGAATACAGTATAATGCACATAGTGATTTTCATGAACATTTCAAATTCTCAAACTCAGTAGTCATTTGCGGGTCAGTCCCTTTTTTGGCGGGTCAGCAGAATTAATGTCCAAATCAGGGTCGGACCCGCAGGTTGCGGGTCAGTTGGCAGCTCTGATATTGACCAGTTTACATAGCTTACATTACTTAACCTTTCTTGTAGCAGTTAGGCAGCTCAGTTGGTATAGCACTCACCTAAAGTGTGAGAGTTTGATCTCCTTCCTGTTATAGTTTATTGGTCTGTGTGAAACTTGAAAATGGTGAACTTGTGGGTATTTGGGTGAAAATCTTGAGTGAACTGGGAAACTCAAAAATAATGGGAGAATTTCCGAGAAATCTAGCTGTCTGGGTAGTGCAGTTTTCAGAGCACTCGCCTATAGAATGGGAGGTTCCGGGTTTGATCATGGTTCAACCCTACATTTTTAGCAAATATCTATGCAAATACATTATGTAATATGAAAAGACAGTCCATTGTTGGGGGGGGGGGGGGGGAACAAATGGTTGGTGTTTTTAGCCTTCTGAATCCAAGGTATCTCATCACTTGCAGTTTGGTCATATTGACATAAGAGAGAAAGGGTTGTTCCTTTACTATAAGTGTAATGAACTTTGTGGCATATCTTGTTTATCTGCAACATCTGCACTTTCACTTATTAATCTATTTCTCTTTTTTTTATCAGTGGAAACTGGAACTAGAAGACATTTTATTAACAGCAGCACACGATTCAGAGCAATGGGTTTCCATGGTAGCAGACATTTTACGTCCCTTCCCAGCAACAGGCACATTGAATCTGGGATTGGATGAGAGTAATGGTGTTTTTGCTGAAGTTAATGCTGATTTGAACAAAGTGGGTATGTATCAAACTGAAAAAAATAATATTAATACTTGAAGTTAAAACAAGTTGATGTGTGAAAATTCAGTTTTTTGTACGGTGTTCACGACAGTTTTCAAAAACACCATACGTCTAATTATGCATCGACCATCCCCCTCCCCCAGGGTGGAGGGGGGACTTTTCGGTTATATTCATAGTCCTACTCCAGCACCATTTTCCTAACTACGTCGTACAGCAGCATCGCAGTGCTATGTGTCTAATGTTGGTGACATTTTTAAGGAGGTTAAAAAGAAGAATTTTAAGGTTATTCAATCAATTATATTGTGTTCTTTACATATACATATAGTTAAAAAAACCCACTAACATGTATATGTAATGCTCCCTGTGGACCACCAACTCTCTTTTCATCTTCATAAAGCAAATAAATGTTTGGATCTACATGTGAAATCATAATATCTTAATCTATCATAGCTTTACACCAAATTATCACTTTATGGATCTGCAAATTGAAATTTTAGGAGCCTGTAATTTTGTAGAACTAACACATCCATATCATCCAGCTCTTTCAGACGGGAACTTTAATATACCGGTACAAGGTTCCATATCACTGTGGGCTTGGCTTGATAAAGAACCCTGCTGTATAATGCCATCAGTACAATGCACAGACCTTTAGCTTGCAGCATCTTGATATAAGTGAAATATTCTTGACTGGGAGGTTAGACACCATTACTCACTCAACTCGCATCCAAATTAAAGTACTTGTTGGGTATATAAGATTTATTTATATAGGACCAAGATTTAGATATACAGCAACTCTAAGGAGATACTGATTGCCAACATTTAAATTCAAAACTTGAGAATAATGCTTTTTGTATAGAATTTTAATTAATGAATGATCTATGGTTAAGCTTTGTTATAAAGATGATTTATTTTTCTGTTTCAGTTAAAAGATCGTCAAATGTTCGAATGTTACCATTAGAATGCCAGTTCTTAAACAAGACAGCTTTAGTAGCTGCTACAGGAGTACATCCACAGCCAGTTAAACACTTCGCTTTAAAGAGAAAACCTAAATCAGCTATACTTAGAGCTGAACTTCTTCAGAAGTGTAAGTTATTCAGTCATTAAATAAAATAATCTCACTGTTATTATAAGAATATTGAAGACCCTTCAGGAGCAACCAACTTCACATCTCTGGTAGAAGTCAGCATATTTAACTTATTATACCAGTTTTAATTTTACAGCACTAGATGCACTACAGTTCCTCATCAGTAGCACTTGGATCAAAATTATGAAACCAAAATTGTTACCAAGATACCCAAAGGACCAAAATATATTTTACCAAATTAAGCTAAAGAAATACTTTGATGGAGGGAGTATACCTTAGTTTTTGAGGAATAAAACGTTGTTTTTGGTGTGATTTGTACTCCAGTGAAACCACTTGTGAATTAGATTATTGTAAATGTAGTATAGAATATGTCTATAGATCAGTCAGTAACTCTCTATCTACCGCTATTCAAAAATAAGAAATGTTTTCAATACAAGTAAAAATTAAAAGATAACTAGAGATGTTCAAAAATACTACATACATGTTGTCATATCATTCAACAGTCAATTGAAACAAGAATTTTATACCTTACCTGAGGTATATAAAAAACGAAAAACTTACAAATGACAGTGCAATCTGTATTTGACTTTTACTAAATGTAATACTAGCTCGTTGGAACTAAAAATCATTACGTTAAAATGTGTCAGTTATACTTGATGGAATATTCATAAAAAACCAAAAATAAAAGGCATCTGATTCTTGACTTCGTACTGATTCAAATGTTATTACATATGTATGGTTTAAGGCATCCTATCTTATGTATCCATTTTCTATTATGTATATTCATATAAATATATATGAATTTAATCTTTGATATTTTACTATATCTTTTTTAGCATCTGAAGTTGCAAATAAGAAGAACAATGTTTCAAACAGTGTCCCTATCAAAGTTAGAAGTTTTGCCAAGAAGATGGATGATACAAGTGAGAATAATTATAATGTACTGTAAATATAGTTAAATTGCTAGAAAGAAAGTCTAGATATATAACAGGACTTAGAGTATTCATTCATCCAGATTCTGTATAGCACAGACTCATGTATACATGTAGGATCAACTATGTTGGTATTTTTCAGTTAAATAATAAACGAATGTGAACTTTTATTCCATGTACCTCACATGAAATACTAGTATTAAGTACAACTGACAAATAGAACAATGATATCATGTAATGTTAAGTCAACTGACTTTTGCACCTTAGCTCCTATAATTTATTATAACTTTCCTGATGATGCCGGATCTTTACCTGCGAAACTAGTATATCTAATAAAACCTCCACATGCAGTCTGTTGATTGTTATGTTTTTCCTATTAGTCATAAGGTAATTGAAATTTAAGTGTCAATTACTCCTTCTAAGCATGTAATTAATTACAATTACAATAATCTTCAATTGCAAATTACTTTTAAGTACTTGAAAAATGTAATTAATTGCAATAACATTTTTAATTACTCCAACACTGAGCCAGAAATGTTGATGCCCTACTATGACAAATCCAAAGTGTGCTATTTCTGTAGATTGTGACAGTACCAAGTTAATTCTTTTACTATACATAGAGATTAATGTTAATATTGTCCAGAAATCTTGTAATTTAGGTAAATAATATTAAAAATAAATCAAAAGAATTTGTTAATAAATTAAAGTGTCGGCTTGATATACACTTAACATCCTGGTTTACAAACTTTAGAGGAACATGGTCATCATTGTAAAAACACTTTAGTCATGTGACTAGGTTAGTGCTTTATTACTGATTGAATGCTTTCTTCCTTTAGGCACTATTGACAAGTGGCTTGAAAATCTATTTGAGGCCTGTCTTAATCAAAATTTGTTTGGCAAACTTATTGCATGTTTTTCTTATTTTTTGCAGCGCCATTAAAGGGATTACCTAGTAGGACACCACCGTCATCGGGATTCAGGTCACCGACGTCTGGTCTTGGTAGGCTAAACAGTTCCCCCATGCCTTCAACACCACTAGCTGGACATAGATCAACCTCTCTAAGAAAAGAAGGTGGTGTCAAGGTAAATTGACCAAATCTCCACAGATTTATGTTTTTAATCACAGTTTATGTCATTTTAACTTTAATTAATCGTGTTGACTTTTATAGGAATTTACTTTTTGTATCAACGTTAAGTCTGTTTTGATGGATTGAAGAAAAATAATTTTAAAACACAATGCTCCAGTGGGTAGACCAGCAAATTTTAATATGTTCAGCAGAGTTATGTCCCTTAGAATATATACTAGTATTACAATGATCTTGTCAAGATAGATGAGTGGTTGCCTATGTTATTTTGAATCACTTGATCTGGTTATTTTTGATTCACTTAACTAGAATAAATAGTCACTTCTGTGTGTTTTTGATCAAAGAAATACTTATTGAGAAATACACTTATGGTATGAAACAGTGGTCAACCAGTAAACATGTATGTTAAACTAATTATTGATTTTAAAACAGGTCAATTTTGTTTCAAAATTATGTTTTGTGTCAATTGTATCACAGTTCTACCTTATAAAGATGACAAAACAGACTTTACCAAAATTGACCATTTGGCAGACTCTTGTTGTCTTATCACTGCTTAGACTTCAGATTTTGCTTCAGATTAATTGATTGGTAAAATCTTTGATGTATGTTTAAGAAATACATATTTGATCATCTTGAGTTGAGTTGAGTAATGGTGTATTACGTCCCAGTCAAAGTATTTCACTTATATCAAGACATCACCAGTAATAGGTTAAAGTGCAGAAATTTTGCCTGTGTTTTGCGCTGATGGCATTATACAGCAGGTTTCTTTATCGTGCTAAGCCCACCGTGACATGGGACCTTGTTTATTTCAAGTTCCCATCCATAAGAACAATTACTTTCATTTCGTAGTGCCAAGTGCTTGGCGAAAGAAGTCACTACCCACTTTCAAGTCTTGGGTCAGACCTGTTCAGGGTTCTAACCCACAACCTCCCACTTACACAGCGTGCAATGTACCAACTGAGCTACAGCAGTGGTACATACACTGTGGTGTTGCAGTACTACTAAACTACATAATGCTAGTCAGTTACCCTATATATACATGTATTAGTGTGTTTGTGTGGTGTATAATAGCATACTGAAATGATACACTGTAACATTTGTGCAGTGTACACCAGCATACCAAGTGACATCACATTACTTATGTGTTGATCTTTATTTCCATTGTACATAGAATTGTACACAAAGTTGACACTCTCACAAAAAAGTTGTGTTACAGTAAATGTATTTAATGTTGCGTGTAGTTATTTTCGCAGTATAGGAAATTTAGACATATCTGACTAGTTAAATTTTCGTGTTTTTTTAAATATACTGTATAAGACACTAAGCATAATATAATAAGTGAAAATAAGTACAATTTCAAAAATAAGTACGTTTACAGTATTGCTATAATTTTTCATAGCATTCTAAACAAATGAGGTATTGTAGTGAACTCACTTGGTAAATCTCATAAACATGTCCTAAATATCACCTAAAAAGCTCAGTTAAGGTGTTAATTGTTGCTTTTTAAATTATTTTTAGTTATTAGAAATAGAAGCATTGCCTTTAGGATCAAAAGAAGCAAAAAGGAGGAGAAAAATTGCAGGTGAGACACTAGTCATTATATAGTTTCTTAGTCTGTTACCAAGGTTACCACAAGTGCCCTTTCTTAATGTATGTTTTACTTGCAGTGTGTACATTTGACAGATGCTTAATATATGATGTAGGGACTGCCAAGCCTTGTATTATTGGAAATTATAGAATTTATTGAATAACTGTTGGGTTTAAAGTAGTTTCACATTCCAGTCAAAATGACTTCCCTAACTGATGGTGAAAATGCAAAAGTGTACATATATACAACTTTTTGCAATGAAAGTGATGGATGTATATTGTATCATGTTCACAATGACACAAGTATTGTTTTCATTTGTTTTAAGGTCTTCTGAATAGGTCCATTGACTTTTATTTCTTACTGCTGAATTTTTGGCTGACAAACATATGCTTAATACCTAATTACTGACTTGACTAAAACTTGAAAAGACTTAGTGACTGTTCTTTTGCCCAGCATTGTTTGTTAAAAAATGAAAGTTGTCAGACCTTTGGAAGAGACCTTAAAAACTGATGGCAGGCGTGGTATGAGAAAGTATCCTACCTGTACATTGTCTTGAGCACACAGCAAAGATAAAACTTTGTGCAACTGAATTTATAGCTGTTACATCTCAATATAAGTAAAATATTCTTCCCTGGGACATAAAACCACACCCTTTAATCTGTCAAACGGAATCATATCTTAAACTTCTATCACTTTTTGCTTTAAGATATGGAAGCTGCAGAACAACAGAAGAAAGAGAAGGAAGCAGCAGCAGCAGCCGCTACAACTACAGTATCATATACACCTGATTACGCTGCAGGTCTGGTGTCACCTGCCCCCTCAGTAAGTACAGTATCATATACACCTGATTACGCTGCAGGTCTTGTGTCACCTGCCCCCTCAGTAAGTACAGTATCATATACACCTGATTACGCCGCAGGTCTGGTGTCACCTGCCCCCTCAGTAAGTACAGTATCATATACACCTGATTACGCCGCAGGTCTGGTGTCACCTGCCCCCTCAGTAAGTACAGTATCATATATACCTGATTACGCTGCAGGTCTGGTGTCACCTGCCCCCTCAGTAAGTACAGTATCATATACACCTGATTACGCTGCAGGTCTGTGTCACCTGCCCCCTCAGTAAGTACAGTATCATATACACCTGATTAGCCGCAGGTCTGGTGTCACCTGCCCCCTCAGTAAGTACAGTATCATATACACCTGATTACGCCGCAGGTCTGGTGTCACCTGCCCCCTCAGTAAGTACAGTATCATATACATCTGATTACGCCGCAGGTTGTGTCACCTGCCCCCTCAGTAAGTACAGTATCATATACACCTGATTACGCCGCAGGTCTGGTGTCACCTGCCCCCTCAGTAAGTACAGTATCATATACACCTGATTAGCTGCAGGTCTGGTGTCACCTGCCCCCTCAGTAAGTACAGTATCATATACACCTGATTAGCTGCAGGTCTGGTGTCACCTGCCCCCTCAGTAAGTACAGTATCATATACACCTGATTACGCCGCAGGTCTGGTGTCACCTGCCCCCTCAGTAAGTACAGTATCATATACACCTGATTAGCCGCAGGTCTGGTGTCACCTGCCCCTCAGTAAGTACAGTATCATATACACTGCTTACGCCGCAGGTCTGTGTCACCTGCCCCCTCAGTAAGTACAGTATCATATACACCTGATTAGCTGCAGGTCTGGTGTCACCTGCCCCCTCAGTAAGTACAGTATCATATACATCTGATTATGCTGCAGATTTCAGCTATACCCCTAATTTGTCTTGTGTCAAGTCTGGTGTCAAATATGCCCCTAATTTGTTATATGACAGGTCTGGTGTCAAATATGCCCCTAATTTGTCATATGACAGGACTGGTGTCAAATATGCCCATAATTTGTCATATGACTTATGCTAACGCACATTATTATACCCCCCGCAAACGAAGTTTGGGGGGGTATATAGGAATCACCTTGTCCGTCCGTCTGTCTGTCCGTCAATCCGCCTGTCCATCCGTCCCGCTTCGTGTCTGGAACGTAACTTTTGTATTGTAGCACCTAGGATTATCAAACTTGGTATGTGGATGCATCAGGGGAAGGCAATGTGTTATGTACCAAATTTAGGTCACTGTGACCTTGACTTTGACCTTTGCCCTCTATGATAGTAAAACCTTGTGCATCTTCGTGTCCGGAACATAATTTTTGTACCGTAGCACCTAGGATTATCAAACTTGGTATGTGGATGCATCATGGGAAGGCGATGTGTCATGTACCAAATTTAGGTCACCGTGACCTTGACTTTGACCTTTGACCTCTATGATATGAGGGGTACCCATTTTGTGTAATCAACTCCTCTTTTAGCTTTTAACCAAGAAGTCTGAAACTTTGCAGGATGTTTCCATATACATTGAACATGTGCACCTCTTATTTTGGTTGGATCATATTATTTTTTTTCAAATTTTACGGGTAGTCATTTTTCATCAATATCCCATATGAGGGGTACCCATTTTGTGTAATCAACTTCTTTTACAGATTTTAACAAACAAGTCTGAAACTTTACAGGATGTTTCTATATACATTGAACATGTGCACCTACTTTTTTGGCTGGATTATATAGTTACTTAATTATATATGATCTATTTTTTTAAAACTATGCATAAATATTGAGCATCATAAGGACATGTGCACCTGCCATTATCGGTTTCATCACATGTATTTTGTCGAATTATTAACATTTCCATACACATAATTTTTCACATTACAATTTGGCCATAAATACAATTTGTCCCCAGATCAAAAGTTGGGAGCGGGGGAGTATTAGCCTCTTTCAGAGACCATTCTTATTTCTATTTCAGTTTGCTTTGCACGGCAATGGCAGTTATAGCACTATAAATGCCATTTCTAGACAGTTCAATGGTTAAGTGGCACTCTAAAGGTCGCAGTAAGTGTGTGCTAGTAAAATGCAGACCTGAAACGCTTGAAAAAACACATAACATGAGCTTGAGATTAATGACAAACTGGTCACAAATAGCTGAAAAAAATTGCTGATGTGACATTCAACCAACCAAACCAAAACTTGGTCTTACTTTGGTTATTCAGATGTTTGTTGGTGTTTTATTATTATTATTATTATTATTCCTAGTTGTGTATTTTAATAAATTGTTTTCTTTTTATCTTACAAATAGAAGATACCGGCAATAGTCACAGTAGGGATGAGTACTACTACCCCTCTTACCACACCCACAGCATCCTATGTACCAGCAACAAGTTCAAGGTTACCGGTGGTGTCAGTGTCTCCATTTACAGGTAATACAAAACATCTGCTTCCTTACATACCGTATAGTTGTTTTTATCACTGGGGATTTAAATTTACTATATTTGCACTTGGACTTCAAACTGTGTAATTAAATCCAAAGTGAATATTACACATTTATTGCCTTTAATTGAAGGGGATATCAAGTTGTTCGCCTGCAACAAGTCATATTTCCCAAGGATGTTTCAAAATTAACGAGAGAATATCAATAGATAAAAATTAAAAAGAAAAAAATGTTTGTTAACTCTAAAATTTTCTGTAGTGGGTCTTAAATGAATGTCCATAACTTATTTTGATAAATTAATTAATGGACATATCTTGATAAAATATGAAAAACTATGCATTATGGTGGATGCAGTGTTTGAAAAAATGTAAGTAACCACCCTTTGGTGGTGTAGAATAAAATGTTACACCTGTGAAGAAGCTCCAGCAGCTTAAGCTTTTGTCCCTGCAAAATTATAAGAAAAATATAGTATCCAGCTGCTAGTGATGATTACTTCGAAAACAAGATCTTTAATTCTTCGTTATATTTGTTGAAATTTTCATAAGTTTTTCATTTTCATAGAATTTATGGATTTGGTTCTCAAATTTTGATGTATAACGTTAATTTACAACATTTTTACCTAATTTTTTTCTTTTGAAATATATTCAAAAGTAATAATTAAGCAATATAACAATAAATAAGGATTTAATATGAAACTGTAAACATATTTATTTTCGCAGTGTACTAATTTTCGCTTATTTCACGGTAGTTTGTATTGGGTGAAAATTAACATCAAGCGAAAAATATATTATACTTATTGTGTTGTAGTGCATATTTCAAAAACGCGAAAATTTAACTATGCGGATATGTCTTAATTTCCTATAACGCGAAATTAAATACATTTACAATATTTAACTGTACATTTAAATAACTAACTCTTTATAAAGGAAGAATCTGAATAACCAAATGTTGGCAATATATCTAGGTTTTACTGTATACAGGATGTCTATTTTAATAATACTTTATACATTTCAGCTTCACCAGTATCATCAGTAACATTACAAGCCAGAGAAAATCTACAACAACAACTAGAGCAACAACTAGGACAGTCACAGATACGAACACAAACTGCCTCGGTGTCGCAACCAGTAACCCAACCCACACTACAGCAGCCATTACAAACACAGCCACAACAACAGATACAGTTACCACAGCAACCACAACCTACACCTATACAACAACAACAACTCCCATTACAGCCACAACAGCAACAACCAAACGCACCAAAGAAAGGTTTATCACTTACGGTAAGAACAACTTATGAAACTATGAATAATATTCTAATATAATTTTTTGTAAAGTATAATAAAACCTCTTTTTACCACCGATTTTTTAAGCTTGCCTATAGGAAGTGCAAAACAGTTTTTATGTATTCCCTCCCCTGTGTCTGTGTCTACATCAACTAATGTTTAGTTTACGTGACAGTGTTTGTAAAATGGCGTTATCTATACACATGTACTATATAGTAGCAATCATCGTTGGTTAAGTCATATTTAAACAAGAATTTCACTGAATTAGATGTCTCACCTAACTCTTATAGTCGCTTAAGGCTAGAATATTAACAGTTTTTATATTAACCTAAAGTTACAACTGTCACAAAAATGTTCCCATTGGACAATCTTAGACAGTAATACTTAAATCTTATACAATGGCTAGACAACTATTTGTTGAGGTGAGCAAGGTGGAAGATTATAAGTTTTATCAATGGGCATGTTAATATATTGTATTTTGTTTCCAGGAAGAAGACTGGTTAGATTTTTGACCTAAACATACATAGAAAGTTATGTAAGATTTGAAAGATTTTCAAAAACTGCAAAAATACATAAATAATAATTGTTTTTCTATATTTCTGTTTATAGAGAGAACAAATGCTTGAAGCACAAGAAATGTTTAGAACATCAAACAAAGTCACCCGTCCAGAGAAAGCTCTTATCCTGGGATTTATGGCTGGCTCTAGAGGTAATATGACACTACTACTGTTGTTCCAGGGAAATTGATATAAAATCTAATACTATAATCCTTGATATCCTTGTTAATAAAATCATACACAGCCTACCAAACCTAAGTAGTTAGCAGACTTTAAAGATTATTACAAAACAGGTATATACCAAAAGTTGTCTTCTTCATAAAAGAGAAAAATCATTGTGTTGTATATACCTCACATCTCACATGTGTGGTTTGGGTTTTGTTCATACAATAGATATATATGTATTAAATAAAAAATCTAACATGATCCATTAATATAAAGAATCACATTATTAAATATTCACTTGCTGGCAATCATCAAGTAATTAATGTTACTATGTAGTGTTACTATGACATCACAATAAAAAAGGGGAGAGAATGACACCATGTATATAACTCAAGTTGAGGGAAGAAAATGACACCATATATATTACTCAAGTCAACTTGAGTAATATATATCGTGTCATTCTCACCCGCCTTAACCTTAAGGTGGGTAAATATATATTGTTTGTATATATATATTTTTTTTTTCGGGGGGGGGGGGGGGGGGGTGTATAGCAAAACTAGAGGGCTGTAGAATAATTATGATTTTACATTATGATTAGGCTTTTATATTATTTAAATTCAATATTTATAACATTTGGTACTGTCAGAATATCAAACATAGAAGCTTAACTGAAAATAAGTTACTGTCTAAGTTCCCCGATACAAGAGTAGTCAGATGTAAGGGGAGAAAACTCTTGTATTTAGGCAATTTGGCATTTCATGAATCAATTTTACTGCAGTGGCTTCTTGACAGTATGGTTGGTTCATTTTGATATTATGGTTACATGTAGAATGCACATGCATGTATGTTAATCAGTTTATGTGGGTAAGAAATTGACATTTGACAGTTATTTACCCTTTACACAGTGCTTCAGATTGTTTTTGCAGATAGTGGGCCACAAGGGCCCACCAGGTCCAATAACAAGGGGTCATTTCTTGTTATAGTGGGTCATGTTTTGCCACATAAATAAATGTTATGCCACGACCACGTGACTGAAAGTGAAAGTCGGCACTTGACATCTTTATATAATGCACCAAAAGCGATCTTGTCATCTGCTAATTTATACTTTGTTAACCTTTACGATATATTTTAAACTCTTTCAACTCGATGATTCATTTTATGTGCATCTACTTCTCTGCGCTTTGTGTTGTTTTAAAAAATGTGAATAGAGTCGTCTGCATTTCATAGCCATGGTTGCCGCTAGCATATTAAATGAACGACAACGTCCGAGGTCATAAAAAGTTTTATTACGAGTTCTCCCCTTTGAATATTAATGTTAATAACCGACGCATAGAGCGAAGAGAAGGGGCTTGTCGGGAGTCCTGTCTACATGCTGATTATGAGATAAACAAAGATGATAGAGATTTTCCGATAGAAAACGAAAACAGAAAGTCAAATCGGAAAACCGCATGGAATCTAATATGTAGTTTTGGTAAGAAATTATTAACGATCAATTTGGCTAAGAAAAACCATGCGCCACGTGGACCCATTAGAAGAAAATGTTATGCGCCATTTTTTAAAATAATGCGGGATTGGCGCGGGCGCACCGACAATCTGAAGCACTGTTTACATATGCTTTGTAAATGAATTAAAATTCTTTATGTTATATTTTTTTTCAGAAAATCCATGTCCACAGCAAGGTCATGTGCTTAGTATAAGACTTAGTGAAAATAGAGAAGTTCTGAATCAACCTGATGGTTCACATAAAACAGTGATAGCGGACACTTTCTTCCAAATGAATTACGAGACAGGGGAATGGAAACGAATTAAAAAATATAGAGAATGTGAAGAGACATAGCAATAACACATCATGTTTTTATTATTATAATTATTATTATTTCAGTCATACTTTGATAACTCTCTTTGTCGTATGCTTGACCAAGGATTACTCAAAATCATAAACAGTTCTACTTTGCTATCATTTTCAGTTTGCTTACTCAAGCAGTCTGGGGAAAAAAATTAAAAATCAAAATGGAAATCCCTCAAATATTGTAGTTATCAAAGTAGGACCTGCAAATGTCTGTGTTTGAAAGTGGAAATCCTCAAAACTTCATGAGTTATCAAAGTGGAAATCCGCAAAAAATCATGAGTTATTATCAAAGTGGAAGTCCCACAAACTATTTGAGTTATCAAAGTATGACTGCTGTAGTATTGTTGTTTTAACTGTGAAATCTCTCTTATTGAACACATGATAAACAAGACATGTTTGTGGAGTGGAAAGTTCAAAATGTTGCAGCCAGTATTTATTTATTTGTGTTAGAAAATATGAATTCAGTTGGACACGTCTTAAAAAGTCATCTTAAAAATGTTCAGTTTTAAGTGGTATTACTGTAGAATACCTCTGGTCATAACTCAGCTGATGTCATCTAACCTGGTAGTTCTTGATTATAAGAATCTTAAATGTCATTTGAAATACTATGAACGTAATTATTTTACCGGTGTACTAATTTTCGCTTATTTTGAGGTCATTTACTTTGCGTGAAAATTAATAATGAACGAAAATAATATTATGGTTATTGTGCTATATTGCATATTTCAAAAACATGAAAATTTAACTATGTGGATATCTCTAAATTTCCTATACCGCAAAAAATAAATAAATGCAAAATTAAATTTGTTTACATTATGTAATCAACCACCAGTTAATAGTTTCCATAGTTTCTGAAAGTTTCTTCCTCTCTCTCTCTCTCTCTCTCTCTCTCTCATCTCTCTCTCACTCTCTCTCTCTCTCAATCTCTCTCTTAATAGCTGTTTTGATAAATTAGACTTATAGTTGTTTTGGCATATTTTGGACACTCGTAATTTTTTTCCATTTTGGAAAACGGAACTATTTATACACAGGGCAAAACTTGATATGAAACTGTTGTCTCTGATGAAAATTTGGTGCTAGCAGTGTAGACGCATATCATATTCTTCTTGTACAACCAGGGTTAGGATGAGAATGATGAGTCCTGACTATGGTTTTCTGATTGTGTAGAACTCTTTAATATTATTATTATTATTATTATTATTATTATTACTATTTTGAGATTGTTTATTATTATTTAACTTAAAAAATAAAATGTCAGATTTTAATGTGATCTGACTTGAAATTAGTCCTGTCATTGATAGATTAATACACATGTACATGTTTATAGCATCATTGCAAAAATATATAGGTTTACAATGATTTATCAACAGTATGTTTGGTTCACAATGAAAACATGAGTAGGTGTGGTATTCAGAATTTTGCCATAGTTTTTTAAGTTTGCTTATACAAACGACAGATGAGTTTGAGTTGATGTTTCCACCATGTGGCTTAGTAGTCTAAAGCATGTGTTCATGGCTCACATTGTCTCTTGGTTCGAATCCCATTCGAGACAGATCCTTGTGCTAGAAGGTTGTCAGTTCACTTGCCGACTGTTTTTGGTTTCCTCCACCATCCATGAACTGCCTCAATATTAGTGAATGAATCTTGACTGTGACATAAAACTCCATTATTCCACTCCACATCTCTACTCTGTCACAGGTCAGAATATCTGTATCATATTGTGATGGTTTTGGTTAAAGTTTCTTGATTAACAAATGTTAAAAGTTCTTTGGTTAAAGAATTTTGATGGAGTAGATGTACAGATGTCCAGCTGTTCTCTTCTTTTGATGGTTATTGTTGATACATGTACATAGTACTACATGTACATGACTGATTGGTGCAATTTTAACTTACTATGGTTTCAGTAGTATTGTGTTGTGGATTTTAGAATATATCAAATCTTAATTTCAACATACAATTAACAAAGCAATTTGGTGTAAACAAAGATAATTTCATGATCTATATGTATGCAATGTCCTTGGCTAAAATCTTTGGAAACTATTTCAAAACCCTCTCATTTCTCTGCTATACTTTGTTAAAATTAGAAAGACCTTTAAATTGGTGTTTCTAGCATCATTATGAGAATAAAATTGCTTAGAAATTATGAATTTACGATTGCACCAAATAAATGAGTTGGCTAGAATTTGTATATGGTGAGAATACTTGTAAGTCTGATGCAAGTTTAGTACACAGGGTTCGTACAGGCCTGGAAAAGTCCTTAAATTTTGAGGTTTGCCCTAAAAAGACCCTAAAAACAAGTCTGACCCTAAAAAGCTCTTGAATTTATCCTAAAGGCCCTAAAAAGCCCTTGAATTTGGCCAGTTGGGTGTCTGTATTTGCATATTAAATAGACTGGTGTAAATAAATAAATATTAATTAATAAGTTACTTGAAAGGACCAATTTAAAGGTACCTGGCCCTTCCAAATGCCCAACTTCAACCTTGTCCACTTCAAGTGTTGTTACTATGGACATGTAAGTAATTGTTTTACTGGTTTAATTGCCTTTGCACCAATATTTTCTTTGCTACAATTGTACCTCTGATTAGGCCTTAAATTTGCAAAAAAGACCTTGAAAAGACCCTAAAAAGTCCTTAAATTTGGAGTCCAAATGTCTGTACGAACCCTGGTACAGTATTAATTATGTGTGAGTGGGATTCTCCAGTGTACCACATGATTAATATCCATTAATGTTTGTTCAGAATGCTTAAAAAACTTCCAGGAATAATGTCATTTTCACAGAAAAATGGATATCATATCAATTGATGATTATACATGTAGTTTTAGGCAAAATCATGCCGTATCAGATGGTATGTGATGAACTCTGTTTCTATCAAGGACATTTTCACCTGAATTTGTCTCGCACAGTCTGGTATCTTTAAAAATGCAACATATCCGGAACTTGTGCTCTTATTATTGAAAATAATACCGATACTGTTTTTCCTGATTTTATTATAACTTTATTATAGAATTTCCCTGGTACTTTCTGTATGTAGGCTAAGTCTTGTCTCAAATTAGAGATTTTGTACTAGATATGAAGAGGTCCCTGTAAGTGTACATCAGAGGATCATCCAATGGACAGTGCTTTCAGTTACTGGTAGGTACAGTGATTGGTCAAAGTCCAGTTGTTGAAAGCTTGGCTACCTTAACCAAATAGTAAGACAAAATTCAAAATGTTATTAGAATTGAAATTTTTATTGAAATTAAAAATGTTTATGTGAAAATAGTTTTGACTTCAACTGCTTTTATTTACATATTGTTGTGTCATTTCTCTCCTCAGCAAGACAATGACAGCATAATCATCTTAAAAGAAGGAAATTATAAGTTTAGTACATCACATTAATTACTTTGAGAGCATAGAGTTTGATATGAACATTTTATGGTATCAGATTTATTCAGGACACAACATCATCAGCCTTATTATTATAAACCATACACAATTGGAATAATTTTATGGCATTGTATTTGCATGTATTATTACGACAAAACTTACCGGAATAATTGCGAAAATCCGGAATAAACCAAATGAATCCAGAATAATCAGGTAAAATCCAGAATAAACCAGTAAAAACCGTAATAATCAGTCTTTTTCTGGAATAATTAGACAAGTTACCGGAAAAATCAGAATCTTACCGGAATTTTTAGATTACGGAAAACTTACCGTAACAAAATCCAATTATTTCAGATTTTGCCGATTATTCCGGATTTTGTCTGATTATTTCAGATTTGGTCTAAAATTTTCGGATTTGATCTAAATATTTTGGATTTTCACAAAGATTACGGAAAGTGTCTAACTATTCCAGAATTTCTCAATTATTCCGGTAAAACCCCCATCTAGTGACATACAAACTTATATCAAGAAGTCACCAGCTATAAATTAATTTTGACCTGGAACTTAATTATCTGCAATAGATGTGATTTTCTTGTAAGTTTATCCTGTTTAGGTGTTTAAGGGTTATTATTTAGTCTATAGAAAAATAGTTACTTAAAATTCATCATCTATGTCATTTTAAGTTATAATAGTTACTTAAAATTCTTCATTTATGTCATTTTAAGTTATAAATAGTTACTTAAATTCATCATTTACGTCATTTTAAGTTATAAATAGTTTTACTTAAAATTCATCATTTATGTCATTTTAGTTATAAATAGTTACTTAAAATTCTTCATTTATGTCATTTTAGTTATAAATAGTTACTTAAAATTCATTATCTATGTCATTTTAAGTTATAAATAGTTACTTAAAATTCTTCATTTATGTCATTTTTAGTTATAAATAGTTACTTAAAATTCTTCATTTATGTCATTTTAAGTTATAAATAGTTACTTAAATTCATTATCTAGTCATTTTAAATTTATGTCATTTTAAGTTATAAATAGTTACTTAAAATTCTTCATGTATGTCATTTTAAGTTTATAAATAGTTTACTTAAAATTCTTCATTTTACGTCATTTTAAGTTATAAATAGTTACTTAAAATTCTTCATGTATGTCCATTTTAAGTTATAAATAGTTACTTAAAATTCTTCATTTACGTCATTTTAAGTTATAAATAGTTACTTAAAATTCTTCATTTATGTCCTTTTAAGTTATAAATAGTTACTTAAAATTCTTCATTTACGTCATTTTAAGTTATAAATAGTTACTTAAAATTCATCATTTACGTCATTTTAAGTTATAATAGTTACTTAAAATTCATCATGTATGTCATTTTAAGTTATAAATAGTTACTTAAAATTCTTCATTTATGCATTTTAGTTATAAATAGTTACTTAAAATTCTTCATTTATGTCATTTTAAGTTATAAATAGTTACTTAAAATTCTTCATTTATGTCATTTTTAATTATAAATAGTTACTTAAAATTCTTCATTTATGTCATTTTTAGTTATAAATAGTTACTTAAAATTCTTCATGTATGTCATTTTAAGTTATAAATAGTTACTTAAAATTCTTCATTTATGTCATTTTTAGTTATAAATAGTTACTTAAAATTCTTCATGTATGTCATTTTAGTTATAAATAGTTACTTAAAATTTTTCATTTATGTCATTTTAGTTATAAATAGTTACTTAAAATTCTTCATGTATGTCCATTTTATTTATAAATAGTTACTTAAAATTCATCATTTTATGTCATAGTTACTTAAATTCTTCTTTACGTCATTTTTAGTTATAAATACTTAAAATTTTTCATTTATGTCATTTTAAGTTATAAATAGTTACTTAAAATTCTTCATTTATGTCATTTTAAGTTATAAATAATGTAGTTACTTAAAATTCTTCATTTATGTCATTTTTAGTTATAAATAGCTACTTAAAATTCATTATCTATGTCATTTAAAGTTATAAATAGTTACTTAAAATTCATCATTTATGTCATTTTAAGTTATAAATACACAACCGCTTATACATACGAGATTACAAAAACTATAAACTAACAAATTATTGTAATCAATTCTACCGCCTTCTAATTTATTTTGTTTGCGCTTCCAATTGTCTGTAGTTTAGTGCAACTAAATTCATCATTATAATTATTATTATAACAGAATTTGAAAAATAAATTTAAAAATCACTAACAAATCTGACCCTATGCGATCGCAAATTTCAGGCCATAATCTAGCAAATACTAATCACTGTATTTGTCTTAGAAGGAAAGGGATCAATCATGTAATTACTAATCAGTGAAAGAAGACAGTTACAGACCACCTGTCAAGCAAAACGACGTGCACTATGCCACCACTGGTAACATTCAGCTTGGACTGGTCGCTGGGATTACCTGTCGCTCGTCAAGGTTTGCCGGGTACACTTAGCTTTGATATTCATCGGTCACACCTGTTAAATTTCGTCCTTTCCTAGTGACTTACTGCTTGGACAATGTCAAGTTTATCATTTAGCAGTTCACTTGTCATAATTTAAACTAATGTATAAAAACAAAATGCGTTCAAAAGTTTCCATTTTACAGTTTACCATCACTGTACCTACTTGGATCGAGTTGGAGCTCAAGGATAAAATGTTGAAGTTTAGTGTTAGACAAAACGATTCTCTGGACCGAAAAGAAGTGAAAAGATTACTACAGAAAAGTATAGAAAATATAAGTTTTAAAGAGAGTGAAAGGGAATTGACAGTAATTTCGCCTTTTAAAGAATCTAAAGTGTGGTCATCAAAAACTGTGACGTTACATAGCCGGATGCTTAGTTACCAACTCCAAAAAGTGCAGTTAAAGACGGAACAATTACACTACAAAAACAAACTTATAAAAGAACGACATCGCCAAGTTCAAAGAAAAGCTAAACGTGTGTTATGTGATTCTGGATTTGATATAGATGATAGCGTGTATTATCCAAGTCCGTGTAAAATAACAAAACTTAGCGATTCTGGTACAAGTGTTTCAACCCCAGCACGTTCCAAACTAAAACATTCGCTACAGAAATCCACAACTGAGACGGTCGGGTTATCCAAGAGTCTACAAAGAATGAGCACGCCAAAAGTTTAATAAGAACAGACAGGATTTCCCCACGTGCAGGCTCTATGAACTTTTCCCGCGCTGGGTCATCAATACATAGTTCTCCAGAAAGTCCCAAGTTATTAACAGTATTGAAAAATGGCAAAAAATGTACGTTTTGTTGAAAAACATTAATCATGGATTTTTAGCGGTGTTAAAAAGTGGTTTAATATATGGTGACAATGACTTCAGTTTTTGTTTATCCAATTATTGAGATTCATGGATACTAAATGTAGGCACTTGGACTTTTTATAAAATGTGAAATAATCGTGGTTATTGATCTTTATTGTTTGTTACTTGATATTTAATTGTTATGTTTATGTGATTATATAATTGAGATATATTATATTAAATGATTGATATAATTTTAAAAGTTTATAGTTTTTTTTATTTTGAAAAGAGTATCACAAAAAGCGCACTGAAAGTGAATGATACGAACGCCGATTTCCCGGTTTTTATAAACAATAAAATGAATTCATGATTTCTTTTTGGCATAATTTAAATTAGAAATAAAAATGAAATAGAAATGTCAAACCTTTATACTGGTATTTCAACTAAATTTGATAAATACCATATTGTGCAAGTTTTAACGAAATATTTTTATTCAAAAAATGCACAAGACATAATTACTGTTGATTTATTTTTTAAAGTCAAAATATCAACAGAAATATCCAGTAATTAAATTTGATTACAATCATAATTTATTTTACAATAACTGTTGATATAATTTTATAATTACTATAAAAATGGAAATTGGTGTTTGTCAACTAACATAGTATTTTTGCTATTTTGCAAACACAGGTCTGAAACTTTGACATTGTACTGTTATACTCAAAATTTCAGTTCTAGCATAGGATAAATACACGACTGATATAGTTTGAATGCGGAAATGCTGCGAATCCTGTGGAAGTTACGTTCCAGTCAAGATTATTTCACTTATATCGATACATCACCGACCAAAGATCGAAATACAAAAATGCCCCACACAGTGTTTGTGACATTCTACAAGGAGTTGTCTTCATTATCGGTTTCACTTTTATACCGTGGCGTAGGACATTTGTTGCCCCACACATATATATACAATGTGTTTGTGACATACTACAGGGAGTTAAGTTAATTAATGATGTTTAACGTCCCAGTCAAGAATATTTCACTTATATCGAGACGTCGCCAGCTATAGGCGAAGGTGCAGAAATTTTGCCTGTGCGTTGCGCTGATGGCATTATACAGCAGGGTTCTTTAGCGTGCCAAGCCCACCTTGACAGGGGACCTCGTTTATTTTAAGTGCCCATCCGAAAGAACCGTGACTTTCATTTCGTAATGCCGAGTGTTTGACAGTCACTACCCATCAAGTCTTGGGTCAGACCCGGTCGGGAATCGAACCCACGACCTCCCACTTACGGAGCGAACACTCTACCAAATGTGCTACCGCAGTGGTAAATGGAGTTGTCTTCATTATCGGTTTCACTTTTATACCGTGGCGTAAGACATTTGTTGCCGGTTTAATTTTACAATCATGTCTTAACTAAGATGTTCGGTAACTTAAATCTGACAAAATTTAAATATGAAGATTTTTGTTAGTTTTCAAGATATTCAAGAATTTAAGGGTGTCAGCCTGAAGACCAATCCAAGCTTATTACTTTTATATTCTAATTTTATCACAGCTTTTTGTTTGTAGTATCCAAAAGTGTTGTTTTTTGCAAACAAAGTGTCAGGTTTATTTAGAAAAATCTTAGTAAGGATTAATTGTGAATCTGGGGCCAGAGTTTTAAGGTTCCGAACTTCGTATGTCGGTTCTTAATTCAAGTTATTGGTGAGAGAACTCTTACTTTGACTAAGGCTAAAGATGAACCAGTCACATTTATTCTATAAAGAGAATTCATTTATCCACATGGTATGCGTTGCAAGCCGAGTGGTCTAAAGCGGCTTATATAGAGACCGCGGTGATCGAATGGATAAGACGTGAGTCTACAAACCCAGGGTCTCTCATCGCTGTGAGTTCGAGTCCCAATCAGACCATATGTAGGAAAGTGAATTTTCTTTGCCGTTGGCCTTTACTGGTTCACCTGGTGTATAATGCATGTGGCTGGGGGAGTGGTACGCTTTTCTGCGGCGTACTGACTCGGTTAGCTAGCATCTTAAAGCCGCTCTGAGTGCGCGCTGATATAAGGCAAACCATAAAACACACTAGCACTTCACATGCATACACAAACTTGTTCATAGATTAATCCATAGAGATTAATAAAGTAGTTCTCGTCACGAACAGCTGAAAACTATCGCTGATGCGACGTTATACAACAACCACGACATAAAGTGGCTTGCGGATCACATGACCTCTCATCGCCTAGGTTCTGGTCCCATTCAGCGGGACAGTTCCTAATGTTTGAAAGTTTGTCGGTTAGCTTGCAGAAGGTTGGTGGTTTTCTCACTGAACTGCCGTCTCGATATAGGTGAAAGTCGTAAAACACCATTATGCAAATCCACACTTAATTCGCTCCAGATCTAACCTGAACACCTAACTTATGGTCCTGCTGGGCGGGGTACCATGACGCTATCTGTAGCGTTTACGGAAACTTAATGCCTATGATGTCTCTGCGGGTTCGAATCCCTCTTGGGACAGATCCTAACGTGACAAAAAAATTCAGTGCGCTAGCCAAAGGTTGGTTGTTTTCTCCGGGTACTCCGGTTTCCTCAATCATCCCTGGACTGACCACCTCGATGAAAGTCAAAGAATCTTGACAAGGGCGTATAAAATAGACATAAATAATTGAATCAAAGAACACAAAGACAAAAATTACGAATTAGTCTTTAATAAGCGTTAACACACCACTGTATTTCCATAAATTAATTGCACATGTAAAATTCAAAAATAAAATAGTACATTCCAAGAAACTCGAAAAACATATTACATAATTTGCTAACATAATAGGAAAAAAATTCTTTCCAAAATTGAATTAAATTCTGTACATAAAGCTTTTTTTTTAGTTTTTACCACATCAATAAATATAACTATGTTCAAATTATAACGTACCTTTCAAAAATAGTTTCAATGTTAGATAATGCCCTTATCCGACATTTCAAGCTGAAAAAATCAAAACTTTCCTAACTAAAGCAATGCCATCTTTGGGCAAATGTTTCTCCCCATTTCAGTTTTATTTAAATATATTAGACAGGATTGTCAAAACAAGAAATTTGCATAATAATTTAATTGAACTCAACTGACTCCAAATACTCTGATGTAACTTTGAATGATACCCACCCAATTGTCATATAAACTTGATAAGTCTTCCCGTTTTCTTCAATTTTCCAATTTCTCTATGTACAGAAAAACTGGGTTAATATATTTTCATTTAAAATATAAATTGTTAGATCAGCGCTTTTTAATATAGTTTATTCATAGTTGAACAAAAGTGTCTTCAAATGAAAGAAATAACCAATTCAAAGCATCTACATTAATTTAAAGAAATACAGTATTTACTACATTAATAATAATCATGATTAGTCATTTTGTTATATATACCACTTTTTAAATGTATTGTACATGATAAAATTCCAAAATGGTGTATGGCAATTCATATACTAGTAAATCATAAAAAACAGTACAATTTGATTAGTAAAAATATAAAGTGTCTATCAGCATGATACTTTTATAATAGAATACATTGTAAAAAAAGACACCAAAATGGTCCGTGTACGTAGCTACTTCTTGAAATAAATTTCTCCCAAAAAAAGATCAAGATAAACAAACGCAAGGAACAAATTTTCTTGTTTTTTTTTTTTTTTTTTTTTTTTTTTTTTTTGTCATGGTTTTATATTTGTAAGGTTACCGGGACCTTAATTGAGGCAAAAGACAAAACAACTTACCAGTCTAGTGAATTTAAAGAGACAGTACAACATATTTAATTTTATGAATGCATATATACCAAAAATTTCTGGCCATTCTTTAACCAAAAATTCAAAATTACGAAATTCCCAAAACGACACAGGAATTTATATTTGGTGTCGATATCAATGTACACCCCCGGAAAGAGAAACGGAAAATTAAAAATTTGGAATGAAATTGATTCAGATAAGCGAATTATTAATAAAAGATTATCACCGAATTGAGTACTGCTTTTTATACAGCATATTATGCAACGCGTATGTTATAGTTTTGTTTTGGAATGTATTTATTTAATGACAAAAAAAAAAAAAAATAAATAAATAAATAAAAATAAAAATGGCATAATCAAAATTGAATTATTCCAGTATCCGGACTCAAAAGTATACATTTAATTATTTGATTAGAAAAATGTAACAATGTCACAAATTAATTGTCATAATTTACACAAAAATACCGGCAATATCAGGGGCGGATCCAGAGTCTTGGTGAATGGGGGGCATTCATTTTTCAATGCCGAGCGAACAGTCACTACACTTTTTCAGTTCTTGGGTCAGACCTGACCAGAGACCAAACCATCGCCCTCCTTGACTGACGGAGCAAGCACTCCACCAACTGACCTGCCTGCTACATATACCGAAGGGGCAGGTCTACTACCACCACCACCACCACCACCCCTTTTCCACACTGGCTTGTTTAAAATGACATCCATCTGAACTTTCAAGTTAATTTTATTATATTATTAGTTTTAAAATGAATAGTTAGTCAGTTTCATCATTGTATAATGCGCATTAAAGGCGCAACACAAGAATCTTGTCACCAGAAAAAAGCACTGATTATTTTAGACGGATTTGTTCCGTAAAGCCGATAAACGGACGAATAGAATAAAAAGTCAAATGAGACAGATTTTTCCCATTAAAACCAATTAAAATTAAAAATGTACTAAAATTGTACAAAAAATTGGACTTTTATATGGAAATAGAACATCGTGCTATAAAAATATACAAAAAAAATAATCTTGTGTGCTAAAAAATAGTTCTCTCTCTCTCTTTCTCTCTCTCTTGGTCATGTCCCTTAATTTGATGAATTCACGTATGATTAATGGAATCACTCTTCATGGAAGTTTCTTAATTAGCCTAGTATTATTAATTAACGTTATCTACTGATATTACCTGGTTTCTTTCACGCCTCAGCGATCAGGTAAATAACATTATCACCTAAGACTGGTCAGTACTACCTGGACTCTTTCATGCTTCAGCAAACTGGTAAATTACATCATCACCTGATTGCAATTTCCAACCTGTGTACACGAATTAATTAATCAGTATCACTAATTAACTGGTCATTACGCTGGCTGATTGACAATTATCTATTATTTATGAGAGAGGGGGAAAAGTCGGGGCAACGGGGGGGGGGGGGGGGGGGGGGCACGGGCCCCCGTGCCCCCCGCTGGATCCGCCACTGAATATATATATAATTCAATAATAAAGATATCAAACTTGAATCCAAACAATTTTACACTACATGTTGATCATTATTAGAGCCTGTAGAAATATATATTTTCATTGTAATGCAATAAAATTTAACTAATCTATAAAAAGCACACACACGCATGGGATAAACTATGCACATTTCCTGTAGCCTGTACTTTTGGTCAAACATCTTTTAGGTACAGCAATTACAGATCCTTTTCGAATACATCATTTTTAATGAGTCTCTTGGATGCAAAGTCCATATGCCTTTATCATAAGTAATCACATTTCTTTCACGCCCTTATAAGTAATCACATTACTTTTATTCCCTTATCATAAGTTATTCCCTTTTTAATAGTAATCACATTATACTCATGCCCCAATCACAAGTAATCACATTACTACTATCATAAGTGATCACATTTCTTTCATGCCTTCATCATAAGTAATTACATTACTTTTATTCCCTTACCATAAGTAATCACATTACTTTTATGGTCTTATCATAAATAATCACATTAAATTCATGCCCTTACCATAAGTAATCACATTACTGTCATGCCCTTACCATAAGTAATCACATTACTGTCATGCCCTTACCATAAATAATCACATTAAATTCATGCCCTTACCATAAGTAATCACATTACTGTCATGCCCTTACCATAAGTAATCACATTACTGTCATGCCCTTACCATAAGTAATCACATTACTGTCATGCCCTTATCATAAGTAATCACATTACTGTCATGCCCTTATCATAAGTAATCACATTACTGTCATGCCCTTATCATAAGTAATCACATTACTGTCATGCCCTTATCATAAGTAATCACATTACTGTCATGCCCTTACCATAAGTAATCACATTACTTTCATTACCTTATCATAAGTAATCACATTACTTTTAAATCCCTTACCATAAGTAATCACATTACTTTCATGCCCTTACCATAAGTAATCACATTACTTTTAAATCCCTTACCATAAGTAATCACATTACTTTTAAATCCCTTACCATAAGTAATCACATTACTTTCATGCCCTTACCATAAGTAATCACATTACTTTCATGCCCTTACCATAAGTAATCACATTACTTTCATTACCTTACCATAAGTAATCACATTACTTTCATTACCTTACCATAAGTAATCACATTACTTTCATTACCTTATCATAAGTAATCACATTACTTTCATGCCCGTACCATAAGTAATCACATTTCTATCGCGCCCTTATCATAAATAATCACATTAATTTACGCCTTTTCATAAGTAATCATATTATTGTTCAACAACCAATGTAACCACAACTTGATACATTAACATACAAATGCACAGTGTTACACAACTACATGAGAAAATGTTAAAATATAAGCATTGAATATTATTTTATTATTTTTATGATAGGATTAGACCGCGTACCACGTGACCAATACCCCTTTACTTTTGTGCGGAACGTTTTTGAAAGTGATTACTTCGCCAAATTTCTGGAATAACGTCGTTTTAATCGGAAACTTCAATTTATATGTATCATTTTATATCAAATAGTAATAATAGTTCCACACAAAAGTTGTGTGGTTTCATGTGGTACACTGGCGAACCCCTTTACCATATCATTATCATATCATTATGTGACGACATTTTCTAGATTATAATACATGTATGAGACTAAAGGAACTAAAATATATAAATAAAAAACATCACTCACAATTTTGGTATATATACTTATGCGGAACAAGAGCAAAATTCAAGTCACATCAGAGAAGGAAAAAACTAAGGACAAACCGCTTGTATGCTAATTATTCTAATTTTTGTTTCAACTCGAAGAAACAATTCTAATTGTAACGTAATTCTATTTGCTGAATTTTGACAAGCATCTTCTGACGGAATTCAAAAAATTTCAACTATAAATAAAAATACATTTTTCTGGCACGAGGTGTTTATTCTAAATGAAGGAAAAGAGTTTATTTTTTCATATATTGCCCCTTTTCTTATTTTTATTGTCTTAAGCAATATGTCATACTGACCCTTTTAAATTACACGATTTTAGCTAAAATTGCTTATGCATTGTCCATTGATATGGACCGGTATATTGTTTGATTGTCAACTTTACAGAAACAAAGCAATATTTGTCAAGAGAACTTTCTTATATATCTATACCCCCGCTTAAAAAGTGGGGGGCATATAGTGATAGGGGTGTCCGTCCGTGTGTCCGTCCATCCGTCCTTCCGTTACACATTAGGATACCTATCTCTTATCCGCAACTCCCCCTAAACCCTTAAATTGATTTTTATGAAACTTTCACACAATCTTTGTGATATAATGTACATGTGCACCTCCTATTTAAAAATTTCATCCGATGGATTTTTGGGGGCGGGGGTATTTTTTGTGAGCTTATGGCTCACAGGTTTTCTAGTTTTATCTTTGCATTCATTGAACAAATAGCTTAATGCACAATATCAATTCCTTCTACTTGACATTTAAACGTTGGGGTATATTATAATGCCTGTTCTTTAGAAAAGTCAAAACAAAGTTTCGGCCGTCACTCCATTATGAATCTTACTCAACATATTTACAATGGTTGAAGCCTCTGATATGATAAATAATTAAAAAAAAAAAAAATTCTGTTTCATTGTTAATAGGGATTTGAATATGCTGATATTGGTTTTGGTATAATCCAATTAATCCATAATGCTACTGTTTTAGGCGATGATATGAAGTTTGCTCACGATATATATTAATTTCAACTGTTTTATATGACAATGTTATTTTTACTAATCTTTAGTTGTTAGTAGATTTGTTGTTTGTCGACCTCCCCTATGCAGTAATGCTATTGGTGCATCAGGTTCTACCCTCAGCATCTAGTCTTCTCCACTCAGATGAAACGTGTTCATCAAACAAAGCTACAACAACCTTTGTGACATCAGGGCTTTTATTGACAATATGGATCTCGTTAATGAAACATCTAGGGTTGGCTCCGTAAACAAATAAAAGAATCTCATCCAACAGGATTTCGGCTATCTTCTTGGAGGAGCAACCTTCACTTCCTAAAAAGAACAAAAGTACAAACCTTATCAATCAAAACCAAACGGTGATGAAATCAGCTATTACCCACCCTCAGCCCAACCTAGAAAAATGTCCACCCATGTAGAGACTTTGAATGTTTTTCCTTCTTGTGTTTTATTGTGTTTTAATGTCTTGCATATTTTCTATAGGTAACTATATAATTTTTTATGTTCTTTTATCATGTAAAATTTTCCTGGATCGCTGTAGTGATCAAAATACACTGTAACAGTATACATACATAAATTGTCATTTGGTACTCTTTATGCATTATTTGGAATTGTCATGTGCTACTTACGAACACATCTGTTTTTTTAAATCAAAAATAACACATGACAACACTACTTACCAGCGCCTAGTAATGGAACAGCTATGGTTTGTATTCCCAATTCAGCAGCTTCCTTCAAAACATTTGCGTAACATTTAGAAACACCATCTGAGAATGATTGTTTGTGGTTTCCTTTTTTCTTCCACTTCGGTGTCACAGCATGCAATACATAAGTTATCCATTCTCCACCTGGCAGACATACGACTTCTCCGATATTAAACTGAAGTTTCTGTTTTCTTGCTTCTTCAACCCTTCTGCCATACGTGTTCCCAGCAACTTTTCTAATGCCTTCTGCAACAGCGCCTTTATTTTGGAAGTGAATGTCTTGCCCACACACCATCGCCTGTACGGTAGCAGCTTCCAATGCTTTGGTATAAACACACACCTTTAACTTTTCCGACAACTGAAACTCATGGATTAAGACGCCGGTTGATTTGTCTTCTTTGTGGACGGGATAGAATAGGTGTGTTCGTCGTTCTTGAGATGAAAGTGAGCTTTCAGCTTCATTTAATGGTTTTGACCATTTCCGTCCTCCTTCAGCAAGTGATGACAGATAATTGTTGCTTATGGGATTGTGTTCTGCAAACAAATCTCGGAATACTTTTGTTATCAGCTGAACCATTTCCAAATCCTTGTCGATAAAATGTATCTCCTTCAATGTGCTCTTCAGTGTCATTAATTTACTAGCCTCAATAACTCCAGATGCATAGCTCTTTGCACATATATCCTTTGGAACTCCGTAGGTACCTAAAAATAAGTAAAAGTAAATTATGGAATAATGAAACAATATTTTATAGTTCAAGTTAAGGTAGACTTTGCGATTCAGCCACGCATTTTGTATCCATTCTTCATGCAAAACCATATGTACTACTGTTTACCCTACATACCCGTTTTACTTTTACAAGTGGCGATTGATTTTAAAAGACTGCAAGAAAACGTATACCTCACAGATTCACTTTAGCTCACTTGGTTAAAGGTGATACTTAAGAGCAAGCAAAAAAAAAAACACAAATGTGTTACAACTGTCGATAAGATGATTTAAAATCTATAATAAAATTACCTACATGAGCCGGGTCATTGCTAAAATTCTAGTATGGAACCCATAACATCCTATGCTATACAATGTAATTTAGGTGGTTGTTTGACAAAATTGCAGGGTATTTTGTGTAACGTAACAAGACGGAAGAGTTGACTATAAACACAGGTTAGTGTAGTTCTAGAATGGATTGGTTGTGGCGTAACTGTAAATTGATTTGCTAAACCAATGATACATAAACATACGCCCACCATGATTTAGACTTTTAAAATATCAGCATTGATTAAGATTATGACACACCCTTGGACAACAGAAATCATATATGTCATGTATAGTCTTACATCTTATAAAGAGAAAATTGTTTTATTAATTTTTTTTACGCTAGATTACACTATTAGTAGCACCATTTTGCAACAATTTATTGCATTTAACTTACTTTATGGCAGCTTTACAAATATTACAAAACATTTAGTAAATGTGGTATATTATACCTGCACTGACAGGTGGTATCCCGCACGATGTCATTCCAAGTTGATCAGCCATTTTGATAGCAGACTGTATAGCTCTTTGTAGATCAGATGCACACCGCTGTCTCTCGGACATATGCTTGGTTTTGTAATCGCTCCATCTAGGACCAACTGTATGTATGACGTATTCATACTTCAACTTCCCAGCACGTGTATAACATGCCTTACCGACATTCAATTCTCCGTATTTCCTGATAAAGCCTTTAGACGCCTTCTCAATAACGCCACCAGAAGCTTTTGATATAACATCTGCCACACCCCCGCCGTGTTCCAATTTGCAATTAGCCGCATTTACGATACACTGAACAGGTAAATTCAAAATATTCTCTTGGTACACATGTACATATAGTCCATTTGCAGTATTAAACACATTTGCATTTTTAAAGTCACCAAAAGTTGGTATTGCAGCCTGACATGCATTGTTAGAAACCACTGGACGGTCAACCGCGTTTCCAAAAAGAAGTTCAAAATGACATTTTGCATCCCTTACCTCTTTTGGATTTTCACCGATCAAACAAATTTCTCTATTCTTATCAGAAATGAAACAAAACAGGCCGGGGAAGGTTTTACAAATGTCACCATGAACCGAAGTTAACCTCAAATCGTCGCTTTGCTGATAAGGTACGATTTCTTTGCTGTAGGACTTCAGAGTCAATACCATCTGTTTGACGGCTTCGAATACAGTGTCAATATTTTGTCTTTCACACACTATGCTTATGGTACTAGTTTCTGCCTTATATTCCATCGTTTCGTTTTCTGTCGAAAACAAATGCGAAATATCTGGAAAAAACGTTTGGAAGGCTAAATATTCTTCCGAAGAAACATTTTTAATTTCTCTGACTGCAATGGTAGCTTTGGCATGTTCTTCAACGTCACTATGCTTTTTGTCAGCGTATGATGTTGCCGATGCTTGATAATTATGTAATGCGATTGGTTGATTGTCTTTAGCTGAGGTAAATGTTGCAGTGGTATTTTTTACTGATGACATGTCTGTTTCTATAGTACAGAAGTCTGCTGGGGAGTTTAAACCTTGAAATTGCCCTTTAGTTGAATCTAAATATTCCTGAAGAAAATCAAGAGCAGTTTCAATTTGGACTTGGAGTCCCCTTAGGTTCCAAGTTTCTCTTTCATCTACAGCGGATATGGTGACCCCACTTTTTTCTATCAACCTGTTTTTAAGCATACTTTTTTCTTTCTTCGACGGTATAAATGATAGGACACCTGGATCTACTTCTGCTTCAATGTTGCACAGGATCTGTGGTAAATAATATAGTGTTTATATAGTTATGTATATAACACGAAATGTATTACAACATTAAATGAATAAATCACAATTAAAATTATCATTCTGCTGTTTAAACGCAAGGTATTGCTAAATTTCATTTTTTTTGCCATTTACTGATACATTTGGTTCCACACAATGCTTGCTATATTAAAGGCATTAGCATAATCTCTACTAAAATGTTTTATCTGCTAGCAAATTTTATTATTATCTAGTTCACATAAAAAAGATGAATCAGAGATGTACATTTTCACATTTGTGGATACATGTATCCTTACTTGAGGACAATTGTTTGTAAAGTGCGGTTCGTCAAATTACACTGACATATCGTGAGAGTAGGATGTTAAACAAAGGTAATCAAATACTTTGAAACTGGCAAATTAAATTAAACACGTAAATTAAATTGAGAATAAAAGGTGCTTGCAGCTATGGTAAATGTAACAATTTGAAACTGGCATAAACACGTGAACTTCTACCAGCTGGGAAGTTTCGCAGACTTCTCCTGAAGAATGAAAGTACATGCAGCTATGGGATGTCAAATATATCCATGATAATTTTGGATACAGAGACAAAACATATAGCTTAATCGTTTTGACATTGAATTTTATGCAGTTATTGTTTATAAAATACAACTTTATAAATACCTGTGCAGGAAGTTCTTCTACTTGAAAAGTATCAAATGATTGTGTAATTGTATATTCAGCATCTATCAGAAGCAATAAACATAACACAGATATGACATCAGATGTAGAATTCGGTTTGAAATACCAAATGGTCAATTTACAAAAATTGTCCGTGATTATCTTTCGACTGGTAATGTTTTCAACAAAAATGTATAAAACTTATTGTTCTATGATTTTTCTTACCATATAGACAGTAGTATATCCTCATATTGATTAATATATATTTGCATTTTCAAATTACAGTTAGATATCAAATCCATAAGTTACATTTAAGAAGCTAGCACTTTATCTTCTTTCAGAAGACAGCATTGTCATATAAAGTCAAATAATATGCCATATTAACCAGGGATACTTTTTAACAAAAGAATATAAATAATAAGAAGAAACAATTACAAACACATATTAAGGACACAAATAACATACTGTTTAGTTGCTTTTATTCACTGGGGATTTAATTTAGCTATATTCACGGTTTGGCTTTATAGCGCGAAATTAAATACCAAGTAATTATTTTTATATAGCATGCATTAAACGAGATAATCCATACAGAAAATTGTTAATATTGGCCTCTGCACCGCGAAATTTTAAACCCGTGAATAAGTTTCAGTGTCTGAACCGTGAAATTTCTGACAGAATTAAACAACTATACAGTATATAATCGTGAGGAGAAAAATAAAAAAAAGATATGTGTACCTTCTCTGCAACGACAAGTAATTAATGCTTGACGAGAAGATTTATATGGGTACAACACATGGTAATGTTGACACTGTTTGCTCTTCAGTTCCTGTTCAATGATAGATATGACATCATCCCCTTCTGGTAATTTAACAGCCACAAGACAACATTGGACATCTTCGGTTCGAACTAGATTTAATCTCTGAAATCTTCAAATTAACCAAACGAAAAAATGAACAATTTTAAAAATACTCCGGTCAAATAACGTTACTTTTATTTAAGTTAACTTTAGTGCATATAATAATAAATTAAATATAAACTAAACATATAAACCCATGTCCTAATCACGATATATACTAATATATTTTTGAAGCCATCATTTGATTGATCATTTTAAACTACAATTACTTAGCTTATCTAAAACACACTGATTGATATTCTGTATCATTTTCCGACTCTTGAATGGCAGTGTTTATGAAGAAATAGTGAAACATTTTCATTCATTCTATATAATTCATATCTTTTATGACACAATAATACAATGCACCACTCTCTTAAAAGAATAGTTAACCCAAAAGCATATTAAGTTAATAACCAAGGTGCTTAAATTTTCTTGAAAATGAATTGATAGACGTTCATTAAATATAAACATGTGAATAAATCCAAGGTAAATAAGCCTTATTATAGATTTGAACATAAAATAATTATACATACTTCTCTATAAATTGTTTTCCGTGGTCGTTCTTTGTACTGCAAACTAGAATATACGGATTAATTAAAATTGAACATATTGTTATTTTATTCTGGGCTACAAAGTAATTGATGTTTAATCAAGTGCAATATTTTACCATTTTTTGGGTTTTTTCATATTTCTCTTAATGGTATGTTAATATAAAACAGGTATTTTGACCCTGGTATTCAAATGTACTTAAAATCAATAATGCATTAAAGTTAAGGATATATGGTGATTTTTCAAAATGCTTCTATTTGTTTTTAGCAATTTTAGGCACTAATCAAAAATACACGTACCAGTCCATACCCAAATAATACTAATAAACAAAAGTAAAAACTTTAAAACTGGCAAATTGATTTGAACACCTTATAATTTCCACCAGAGAAGTAAGGCTATCTACTCGTAGCTACACATGTCAGATGTAAAATAAGAATTGAGAATGGCAGAAACATTGAACTATGGGACGTCATATATATCCCAGATAAATTTGGATACAGAGACATCATACGTATCAACAATCCTTGTATTATGATTACGGACTATTTTAGAAAGAAATTTTACCCAAAACACAAGATACATATTTTCGTATTTACCGTTACTTCAGCTAACGGACCTTTTGATCAAACATTCCCCCAAAAAACTATAATAGCAATATGTAGGTCAACTGTGTAAATTAAAGATTTACCTGGGGAACGATTGTCAGAATTTGGATTTGTTGTAAGTAAACTAGTAGCAGTGGTAGACGGAACCGTTTTTTCAACTTTGATTGCTGTCCAGTGTTCCTGAATAATAAATGCAAAGTATTCATTTAGCTAATTTTGTCTATCTATATTACCATATTTGGGTCTTTTCGATATTAAAAAAATATTTTTGTTTCACAATTTTGGTGTAAGCGTTACTGATAAAGAATTTTAATCTGAAACGATCGTTTTGTTCTGCAAAATTAAAAATAGTATAGTTTGTAATTTTAACCACTATAAGATTGATACCACTGCGGTAGCTCAGTTGGTAGAGTGCTCGCTCCGTAAGTGGTAGGTCGTGGGTTCGAACCCCGGCCGGGTCTGACCCAAGACTTGAAAGTGGGTAGTGACTGTTCTTTCGCCAAGCACTCGGCATTACGAAATGAAAGTCACGGTTCTTTCGGATGGGAACTTAAAATAAACGAGGTCCTGTGTCACGGTGGGCTTGGCACGCTAAGGAACCCTGCTGTATAATGCCATAAGCGCAACGCACAGGCAAAATTTTTGCACTTTCGCCTATAGCTGGCGACGTCTCGATATAAGTGAAATATTCTTGACTGGGACGTTAAACACCATTACTCACTCACTCACTATAAGATTGAGTAAAAATTGTAATCTTTGTATTAGCTACAAATTTATATGTTCGATTTTATTTTATGGCTTATATTACTTAAACATATGACACATTTTAGCACTATATCAAGTGGTCGTTCAAAGTAGGGGTTTTTCCAGCTGTCCCCAAAAATATAGTTGTCTTTTCTTTTATTGTCCTTTTTTGTTGTTTTGTGTTGCACTAGCTATTGCCAGGAGTATATTATTATACATAATCGTATTTTCTTTAATATGCTAATTTTCAATTTTGCAGCAAATATATAAGCAAATATACAAACTACCGTCTACTTAGGGATAAACCTATGTGTACTAATATTCACTGCTAGTCAAGTAAAAGAAGTAGAAACAGGAAACGTTAAATAGAGTGAAGCATCTCAGGTACTCTAGTATTAGTACTGCATAATAAGATACACTTTGGCTAATATGTAGTTATAATTTCTTGTGAGTTAAACAGATATTTTTTATATGTTCCAACAAAGAATTATTTTATTGAAAAAGGATCAAAACGAAATAAATACTCTCACAAACTGGTTATAGAGACATTTATTTTACTACTGATTGACGTCGACATGATTTTACTCAGCATTGCACTAACAAAATTGAAAGTGCAAATTATAGAAAACTGAAAATACTTGCTGCTAAAGATTGACGAGGACATTTTTCAAACTTTTCAATTTCAGCTACTACATTTTTATCGAATCCTCAGGCCCAATTATCTCTATTGTCATAGGGCTTTTATATGCCGGCAAGTCAGCGACCACACATTTATCTGGATTAGTTGTAGTTTTGGGCTCTGAAATGAAAATGAAAATAGTAATTATTGTTGATTTAAACCAAAATGTTATTCTCAATCATAAACAACCATACCAATCCGTATTCAATCCATTATTCCAAAGCAAAACTGGCAAATTAAGCTAAAGACGTGAACTTTCCACACAGAAGTGTGGCCGGGTGCTCAGGAAGAGTAAGCACCTCCTGTTTAGTTCACTACTCTAGCCATATATATATATATATATATATATATATATATATATATAGAGGATCTTAGACGAGTGGGGGTTTAATATGAAATTTATTAAACAAGTTTAATAATTACATATGCCACGAGCCCTGGCGAGTGGCATATTTAATTATTGAACGAGTTTAATAAATTTCATATTAAACCCTCACGAGTCTAAGGTTCTATATATCACATAACTCAAAATACCGAGGCATAATGACATGTACATATTATTTGATGTCATATATATAGAAACAGGCGATTTCTATCTAGGTCAGACAAATCACCTCCAAATTAACTGCGCAAGTAAGAATATAGTTCTATTTGGTTATAGTAAAAGTAAATTAATCACCTAGAAAAAAAGACATAATCAGTATGTAAGTTTAAATCATAATATTTTTCCGAATGCATCAAAATTATTTTTCAAAGAATCGGAAAGTCTTCAAAAGTCTAAAAATAAACAACAGACTGACACATTTTTCATATGACGTCATTAGGCACGACCACTACGTAAATCAGAAGCGTGATAACTGATTACGTCACAATCAAGTGATATTACATTGGTACCTGTGTAATACGAAAAATATTACACCGTTTTATTCCGTCAATAAACAGGAGAGTTGTGTGATATATATATATATATATATATATATATATATATATATATATATATATATATATTTCAAGCACTACTGATGCGGAATTGTATTCCGAAACGGACGTCTAGTGGTGTAAAAATAACACTGATATGCAAAAAAAATATACCAGTGTCACTTCTACAGCACTAGACAGTCGTGTTGGAATGTATGTGTATCAAAGTACATTTGTACATTGTTTTTATGTCGTACCTGATTTGTTTCTTCCTTTGTGTTCTAGCATTTCATTAAACGTCTAGAAATGCAAAACAAAAATATATTATATAATATTTGAAAAATATTCCATAGAGACAATGGAAAGTGACAGCAGTTTATATAAATGATTTCATTGTAATTCTACATATAACATTCACAAACGACGATACCTTGAACTAAAATCAAAGGTATATGACACCAAGGTTACAGTAAATATGCCATCAAAATCTGCTTAAATATAATTCACAATATTTTATTGGTAAAGGTAAATATATGCCCTATAGGAGGGTTACTTGATTAAAATGGAAGACAATTATTTTTACTGAAACCGGAGATATCAAGCTAGTTGGTCAACGTTATTAGCGATGGTTTTGATTTATTACACGATGCCAATGATTAAGCCAACATTTTACATGAAAATGGTAAATGTTATGTATATATAAGTATATGTTTATATTTATATTATTTTCTTGTATATTACAATATTTTTACCATATTTACAACACAGATCTATGACGCTACAAGATATCTTGATAAACCCGGTGCAGTAATCGGGGCCATCCACCTCTAGATCTATAGATCTTTAGGTTAGACCCGTCAAAGATTGCCTATATCACTCTATGCTATACAATTACATCATATGTACTGAATGTTTTATATCACACTGTCTATATGTTAGTGTCATATATTAAATAAGAATGAGGTTTTTTCACGTTGCTGTATTGCACTGAAGCTCCAAATACAGAAAACTACTCACCTTCAGTATCTGTTTATCTTTGTAAACGATTATTTTGACAGTTGTAATACTCGTTTTTGGATTTGAAACTCCATATGCCTTTATTCCATCGATCATACAACCTGCCGCAGTTTTGACCGGTACACTTAGGTTTCCTGCGCCGAGCACGGGAATGCAATCGTTTTATGTTTTTGCTTGTCTACTTCTGCCAGACATTTAGTTATACACATCTGTAATGCCTGTAAAATATGTACAATGTACTATATTATATGTATAATCTAATCAGGAGGTGCTTACTTTTCTTGAACAACCGGTCTAACTTGCCTGATGGAAGTTCATGAGCTTAATTTTACTCCAGTGTTCAAAGTTGTTACTTTACTTTGGAATTATGATTTGGGTATGGACTGGGTTTGCTTCTGATAATTAATAAGTTTAAATAAACATGATAAATGTTGGTCAACAATCACAAAGGGACCAGTTCTAAAACTTTATTACCATGTGTTTGTTTTAAGCTTGGTATGCCATGTAAATCTAAAAAATAATGGGCTCATTAATATTTAATAATGAAAGCAAATACGTTAACTATGAATATACATTAAACCTGCCTTAAAAACCACCTACTTATAAAGACCAGTAGAATTATATCCCAATTGTAATTTATCCTCAATATTCGAATCTGTATACACCTGCCCATAAAGACAACTTTTACTGGTTCACTTGGGTGGCCTTTATAGACAGGTTAGACTGTACATGAAAACAATTTTGTAATTTATGATCATGTAACTAAAGTTATTTATAATATTATTTAAGGGGACATTATATACAGGGCTTTGGCAGGTTACACGACCCTATGTACCCCGTCAAAGATTTATGTACCCTGAGCCGCAGGCGACAATATTTAAAATACCTGTGTACATTTCTTTTGTTCTTCGCCATTGACAGCCCAAGCATAGAGAGCACAATGTAAGACTGTTTTACACCCAAGTTTATGACATCCCGTGATTGCAACATCACCATAATCGATACCGTTTGGATATTTATTTTTTATTTCCTGTTGCATCCCATTGCCAGCACAGTTGCTGATTGATTTTGATACTGCCCCATTACTCAAGTCAAGCTGTCTCCCAGTTGTGTTCACAATAACATCAACCTGATAACAATTAAACAGGTAAAATGTTTCATTTCATAATCAAAGACAAACATAGCGATTTATTTCATTTGAACTTCATGATTATGATAAACACACGGGTCTTTTCTAGAAAATGGTGACCGAATATTCAGGAAGGGTATTTATCTTCTGTCTATTAATATTCACTCGCTACGTGTAGAATCAAGATTAAGCATCAAAAACAAGAAATTATGGGACGTCAAATATATTCAGGATCACTTGACAGTAGGTGCTCAGTTGTCGAAAGTTCCCACAGTGAACAAGCTCTACCCTATAGCGTATCAAACATTAAAACAAATGCACCATACACAGGAGAAGCGTTTATATTACTGCATAGAAAAAGAAAGCTCAAGTCATCATGTTTGTCAGCTTGAGGTATATTTTTGCCATTAATTCAATTTTGTCTCCATATTTGTAAAATCAAAACTTTTCTTATCATTGTTTTAGACAACGTTTTCCATATCTGGCGACTACTATTTTTTTGTACTTACTTTCTGTTTGGCCAGTTCACCTTCAATTACTGAAATGCCGATTTTTTCTAAACAAAATAGATCAAATGATCAGATATTATAAAATGCTGAATGAAAATTTTAGATCTTGTTTCTAAATAATCAATATAAAAAAATTGTATCAAATGAACAAATTTAATGGACCAGAGCCATAAAAAGGTTTCTATCCAGTTTTACCATCTCCGGTTTTATTGCATGTTTATTTAGTAGTTTATCACAATGAAATATTTTATATAGATAAGTAATGGACAGTATATTTTAAAGTATAAAGAGTAAGTATCTAACCAGACTCCACTTTACTTGCAACACAAACAGTATGGTAAACAAAGATGGTTCAGTCTTTTTAGTAAAAATAACTATAAACGAATTCAGAGAAATAGTTCTCTTCAATATAAAAGATGTAATTTTGATACAATTATCAAAGAGCTGTATGTCATAATTATACTATGCATGTCATTAATTAAACAGTTTTAAGCAAAAAATTATACGATAAATATTAACAATATTGTGACCTGTATTTTAATTCAAGTACTTCACTAGGTTCCTGACTGTGCACTTTTCGTAGATAGAGGAAAAGATATTATACGAATGACCAATCGCCCGTATTACATTCAGTAATAAAACAATAAAATATTTCTTACTTAATTTCAAATTATTCATACATAAAATTTGGTTTATATTAATTCTTATTCAGCATTTAAATATCGTTTTTATTATACCTGATGGTGCATGAAATTCCTTAATAGCTGCGTCTCTCAAAATGCCTTTAATATTTTGGCAGACATTCTCATCTTGGCAACAAAAGTAAACCTTATCAATAGCGTCACTGGAAACCTGCTTTAATGAAAAGATAAGGCATTTGCAAAATGTTTTGTACGGCCAACCACAGAAATTCTGTACTCCAAATGCCAAACTTCTATGTGTTAACGACGTTGCTGACAAAAACACGTTCTCTAGAAGCTTGTGCAGTTTATCTTTTTCGCCATTTCGACCACCGTTCCAACTCAAAGCAATTTTGATGATAACTTGATTTAGCAAGCCAAGATCTGGTGAAAACCGTACTGCATCATCTAAAAGAAAATGATTAAAAGCAATGTAAAACATATACAGTCGAACCTTTGTACTGGAAATTTAGTATAGGGGTCACCTGCTTTCAAAGGCCAGCAAAGTGTGATCCCAATTGTTCTTTATCGGTGGTTTTTAAACCTGTATATAAAAGTCACCTGCAGATAAAAGGTATTTTTAAATTACTGGTTCCTTTTGGTGGCCCTAATAAACAATATTGTCTGTCAATAAATTAGGCACATGTATGTTGTTACCTCACAGTTTTAGCCATTTTAGAAACGTAAATTACTTCAATATAAATGATATTAAAATGTTTATGTTTTGAAATGGATGCCTTGGAAGAAAAATATATTATGTTATAATGATAAGATGACTCCCTAACATTTAAACAAGAAGTTTTACAGTCACTTATAAATACTAGTATTTAAAAAAAACCAAGTATATCAATTTATCATTAGAAGGTAAACACTGTTTTACTCTATTTTTTCTTTTGCAACGTATTACAGCTTTTTCAAGCTCTAACAATGTTTAGTTACATCACGGTCATATATATTAGGTTCTTGCATAATAGTTCAAATGAATAGATTTATTTAGATGAGACCTTAAACGGATTTTAAACTCTATAAAAATTTTACGTTTTGTTGTTAATTGTTTGCTATAACATCCTACTATCGATAATCCATAAAAACTGGTTTTCAATAGAAAGTGTATTTAAGAAATTTTTCTAATTGGATTTTGTAGATTACTACTCAAAGAAATACGAGGGGAAGTAAGAAAGTTCATAGAACAGTGTATTCAGCCAAGCTTAACAAACATTTTCTTTACTTATGTAGACAACACAACATTCCGTCATTTTAAACATATCAAGTTTATTTGTCACAACATATTTGTGCAATTCTCAAAAGCATTCAAAGTTAGTGACCATCAAGCAATGATGGAAAATCAAAATGTTGAGTTTAGGGCAGTAATAAAGTCCTCACAGTAGAGGATCAAAGCCAAAGAAATTCACCAGCGAATGGCGAGTGTACGGTGACAGTGGTTCCTGCATATTCCACAGTGGCAAAATGGTCAGCTGAATTTAAACGTGAGCGCACCTCACTGAAGGATGATTCACGATCAGGTTGACCAGCTGATGCCATCACAAAGGAAATTGTCACGTCTGTGGAGACCCTCATCATGAATGATCGCCAAATTAGGATTGATGACATAGCTAGGAGGTGTGACATTCACATGGAAGTGTATACACGGTTATCCACAAGCATCTTGGGATGTCAAAAATATCCGCAAGATGGGTCCCCAGAAACCATAATGTACTGGATCGCTTCCAAAGACTCCAGTCAAGTCGGGGGCTTCTTGGCATTTATAATGATAACCCGGAGAGCTTCCATTTACGTTTAAATCACCCCCACAAAAGAAACTCAAAACCCGACCATCAGCTGGCACAGTCATGACCACTGTGTTTTGGGATTCTAAGGGTGTTCTGTTAATCAATTATAAACCTGCTGGAATCTCTATCACTGGGGCTTACTATGCTGATCTAACGAAGCAGCTGAAAGCTGCTATTAAATTAAAAAGGAGGGGTAAGTTGAGCCGAGGGTATTGCTTGTTCACGACAATGCTCCTGTGCACAAGTCAAGGATTGCACAAGCAGCGATTCGTGAATGCAAGTTCGAAAAACTTAACCACCCAACCTACAGTACCGATTTGGCACCCAGTGATTAATTCCATTTAGAAATTTGAAATACCATTTACGGGGAATCAGACTTCTTGATGATGATAGACTTAAGGCTGCCACAGAGGCATGGTTTCAGGACCAAACCGAAGACTTCTATTTCAAAAGTATAGACAGTCTTAAAGAAAAGTGGGCTAAGTGCATTGGGTAAATAGGGACTATATTGAAAAATAATTATAAAATGTATGTTTGTTGCGGCAATATATACCCCGTTCTATGAATTTTTTGACTCCCAACGTACATTCAGATATTATAACGTTTTACCTTGAATACCTTCTTGTTCTCTCTGCTCAACAAGTACATCAACTTGGCATAGCTCAGGTTCCTTAAGCGTCAGACAAATTTCGCATCCATTTTCCATAAACCATCTGCCTCGTGTAGCCACATAATCACTCTCTACTCTGAGGGTAGGTAATTCTGCATTTTTGGTTGTATCAACAGAAACCAGACAATTATACCGTGTACCCATGGAACTAAACAAATCAACATGATTTTTCTGGAGTGTTAAAATAGCAACTCTTTGACGTAATAGATGCACTTTTCTTTTGATATGTTTTGCATTCTCGGATATCTCGTTTGATATTTGACTCACAATTTCACTATCGTTCCCACTAACAACGAATCCTCTTTGTTTGCCATTGTCTACCTTCATTATTTCAAAATTGTGAGAACTCCCAGCATCCAAAAGTGTGATATTCATCAATGAACATAAGTATTTAAACTGGTACGGATCCATTTCGACAGTTTTTGATAAAATTGTTTTCACCGACATCGATTGCTCTCGAGACAAATCAGCAAGCAAACTCTTTGATTCTGTACTGAAGCCTGCTATAGCCAGAAGCAGGTCGTTTGTTCCAACAGTCGTAATATCTATCATGCCAGATGTGCGATATCCCGTATGTACGATTATTTTCCCTCTGTGTCTGCTACAGATCATTTCAATTCTGTCTTGCCAATATCCGGATTGAATGTAGTTTGCAATGCAGTCGGCGTTTTGCACAGAAATGGTTTCGATAATCAAGGAAGATCTGATCGTCTGCATGACGGAACTGACTAATGCTGAGCTTTCAGCATATATAACCACATTGTCGTCTGTGTCGCGCAACCACGAATATTTTCCAGTTTGTGTTTCTTCCAGCTTGTTATTTATAAAATGCAATGCCTCAGGATGTTGAAGCAGAGTGAAAAACAAAGGATGCATCTGACATCTATCGTGCGGTATCTGGCCCAACCATTTACCAGAAAGTAATGCATCCCGTGCAGTCATGGTTTCTCCAATTGGACTGAGCACGTAAAAGCTTTTTTCTTTGCCGTTAGCTTGGACGATACATTTTGGATAATCTTGAGCAAATACGGAGTTGATATCAAACAAATGAAAAATTTCATAATGACTCTCTTGTAGAATTACCTTGTTTATTTCAACTTTAAATTTTCCATCTGCATCAAGCAAACGCAAGTTTCCTTGTTCGTGAAATCGATGAATTGCATGGAACAACACAACTGGTATGACATTCCTAATGCCAACTAAATAAAGCTGACTTATCACACCGTTATCTTCATGTGAGAGAGAAATTGCTACGTTGTTATTTAGTACCTCTTCGCAGCCTTTGATATAGGTAGAAATATCTTGATCATGACCCTTATCTAATTGTACTATATATCTTCCAATATACTTTCCGACACATTGGACAAGAGTGCGCATGACTAATGTGTAACATTCCTCCATTTCTTTTCTGTCTTTGAAAACTGGGAAGTAGATGCATGGGTTCTCTGATGCCTGATGTATACCAACTGTAACTTTCAAATATTCTAGATCTCTCTTAAGGATAGGGATTGTTTCAGTACTTGTCATTAACACTTTGTAAGACATCCAATACATCTCCTTAATTTCCAACTCTTCACATATATCCTCAGCCAATAGATCACCCTCAGCTAATCTGAATCGTTTTTCGATAACGTATTTTCTTTTGTGAATTTCTAATTAAAAAAACCGCAAAGTTAATTATTCTGTTTCATACTAATTTAATCCTGAACATAAAGGAACAAAACATATGTTATCATACGACATATTAAATCTATATCAGAAAATTTCGGCGGATATTTTTTATTTTTGTAAAGCAAGCATAACAATTCATATGATTTATACATATTTACAATTTAGCTATCGATTACAGTATGTTTTGTCATTGCATGATTATTCATTACAAACTAGTTGATATACTTTTGAACGTTTGAGCTGTTCATGGCTGCAAACAAAACATACAAATTAAGTTAACACAAAGTTTGGTTATTGAATGACGTATTGATTACACGAAGTTACGATGACGTACAATTCAACCAACATATAACAGTATGGATTACATGTTCACTGTTTAATTTGCGAGCTTCAAAGTTATATTTTGCTTTGAAATTGTGGTTTTGACATGGGTTAGTATGTTTGTTTTTATTAGATGTATTGAATACCAAATACTTCTTTTGTTGTCAAGTATGAATTAAAATTGCTTAATTGAAACGCCATTTTCTATATAGTAAACTGTATTCTACTACAAGTGATTAAACTGGGAATATCAAATAACACTTACCACTGCTGATATCTGGTAACGAATCTTCTTTTGAAGTCTTTATTTCCTGTTGAAAGGCATCTTCCGTATCTTTCTCTTTAACCTTTGAGCCAGAATCATTCATATCACTTTCGTTATTTTGAGCATTTTGACTAGGCTTCTGTTCTGTTGTGGAGTTTATGATTTCATCAGAATCGTATTGCAATTCGTCTGATACAATCGGTTTTTTCGAACTTTCGTCTTTGCTTATTATGTTCATACTATGTCCACTATCATCTTGCTGATCTTCCTGCAATTCATGTTTGAATTCGTCTACCGCATCAGCCTGTATTGTTGGTCTAGTTTTGTTAGATGGTGGGCTTTCTACAGCTTTTTCCGATTCATGTTGTAAATTGTCTACTGCAAATGATTTAAAAGACGTGTTGAAGTTTTTCTGCATATCACCCTAAATTAATCTGAATCTGAATGGTCTAGACATGAATTGGTATGCTTTTGTTTTGAACAGATGTATTTAATGTAAAAAACGTCTTCTGCCATCAGCAAAAAATTAATAAAATTTGGAAAATTAAATATCACTTACCATTGCTGACATCAGCTAACAAATCGTCTTTTGAATCTTTAATTTCTTGCTGAAAGACATTTTTCTTATCCTTCTCCTTGACCTTTGAACCCGGATCATTCACATCACTTTCGTTTTGTTGGGTATCTGCAAATGATTAAAAGACTTTTAGAGTTTTTATGCATATCCATCACATGATGGGAGTGATCCTCCCCAGGATCACCCTCAGGTTATCTAAATCTTTTTTCGATAACGTATTTTCATCCCGAATTTCTAATTTAAAAACAAACTGCAAAACTAATTCATGTAATTATTCTATTCCGTACTTATTTAATCTTGACTATATTGAAACAACAGGTATATCATCATACGACATATTAAATCTATATCAAAAGTTTTTGAGACATTTTGGCGAAGATCTTTTATTATGTAAAGCAAGCAAATTCATATCATTTATGCATGTTTAAAATGTAGGTATCGATTACAGTATGCAATGTCATTACAAACTAGTTGATATAATTTGGAAGTTTTTAACTGTTTATGACTAGTGACAAAAAATATTAACGTCATGAGCATGAGACCTGGACATGAATTGGTATGTTTTTGTTTTAAACAGATGTGTTGAATACAAAAAACTTCTTTTGTCGTCACATACACATTAAAATTATTTGATTGAAACTTCATGTTCCATCAAGGAAATTGTAACCTGGTAATATTTGGAAAATTACATATCACTTACCATTGCTGACATCTACAAACGAATCGTCTTCTGAATCCTTTATTTCCTGCTGAAAGACATCTTGCACGTCTTTCTTCATGACTCCTGAACCCGGAACATTCGTACAGCACTCGTTATTTTGGGTATTGAAGGTTTGACTAGGCTTCTGCTCTGTTGGGGAGTTTATCATGTCATCAGAATCGTATTGCAATTCTTCATGTACAAATAATTTTGTCTCTGTCGAACTTTCTTCATTTTGCATTATGTTTGTATTTTGTGGATTTTCATCTTGCTGATCGTGCTGCAATTCATGTTTGAATACGTCTACCGCACCAGCCTGTATTGTTGGTCTAGTTTTGTTAGATGATGGACTTTCTACAGCTTTTTCCGATTCTTGTTGTAAATTGTCTACTGCAAATGATGTAAAAGACGTTTTAGAGTATTTATGCATATCCATCACATGATGGGAGTGATCCTCCTTAGGATCACGATCACCCTCAGGTTATCTGAATCTTTTTTCGATAACGTATTTTCATCCCGAATTTCTAATTTAAAAACAAACTGCAAAACTAATTCATATAATTATTCTATTCCATCCTAATTTAATCCTGACCATATAGAAACAACAGGTATATCATCATACGACACATTAAATCTATATCAAAAGCTTTTGAGACATTTGGCGAATATTTTTTATTATGTAAAGCAAGCAAATTCATATCATTTATGCATGTTTAAAATGTAGGTATCGATTACAGTATGCAATGTCATTACAAACTAGCTGATATACTTTGGAAGTTTTTAACTGTTTATGACTACTGACAAAAAATAAAAATTAAGGTCATGAGCCTTAGACCTGGACATGAATTGGTAAGTTTTTATTTTAAACAGATTATTGAATACAAAACACTTCTTTTGTCGTCACATATAAATTAAAATTATTTGATTGAACTCAATTTTCCATCAAGGAAATTGTAATATGCAAAAATGGTAAAACTGGCAAAATTAAATATCACTTACCATTGTTGACATCTGCTAACATATCGTCTTCCGAATCCTTTATTTTCTGCTGAAAGGAATCCTTCTTATCTTTCTCTTCGACTTTTGAACCCGGCTCATTAATGCAGTATCCGTTATTGTGGGTATTGAAAGTATGACTAGGCTTCTGATCTGTTTGGGAGGTTATTTCATCAGGATCATACTGTAATTTGTCTGGTACAAAAGGACTTTGGGTATTTTCTATTATGTCCATACCATTTCCATCTTCATCTTGCTGACTTTCAGCCTTTATGGGTAGGTTATTTGTTTCCTCTGATGGATGTTCCTGTAATTCATGCTGTAATGTGTATGATTTTACCGAACTAGTATTTTGTGATATATTAAAACGATGTCCATTTTCATTCAGCTGACTTTCAGTCGTTATTGTTGGTCTAGTTTTGTCATATAATAGATCTTCTACATCGCTCTTCGATTCATGTTGTGAATTGTCTTCCGAAAATGAATTTAAATCCGTATTTGGTTTTTGATCCGTGTCCATCACATGATCCTTGTGATCTTCGCCATCTCGAACCTGATAAGTGTTGCTAGGCTTATAATTAGTTGTATTATTTACCACTTCTTCCGATTCAAGTTGCAATTTGTCCGATATGAATGCCCTTTCCGAAGTGCTTGCATTTTGTAACATTTTTGAGAAAACAATGCATTTGTTCTCCTCTGATAAAGACGTATAGCTCTCCAACATCATTATTATGTTTGTTTCATCTTGCTTTGATTTTCCTTGATTTATCCCTAAAGTTTGAATAGGGAATATTTCGACGGAATCAGACAAGTTAGATGTACCTGTTGTGTCAGAAGATATGCCATAATCATCAGGCTGTGATTGGTCAGATTTGTCCATATCACTGTTTCTACTCGTCTCAAATACATGCCTATCTACCTGTGCGGTTTGTGCAAATTGGTTTTGTGTGTCTTCAATTTTGCTTTCATTATTTTCCTTATGTTGGGGTATTTCCTCGTTCTGATTGGTGGCCGCAGTGTCTTGTATATCACGTAGTGACATATCTTTGTATTTATGTTCTACTTCCGAATGGTCTTTCTGACTTTTGTTACCTTCAACAAATTTTGAGGCTTCCTGGTATCGTTCGATTGCTTTGTTTTGTTCTACATCATCGTGATGAACATCATGTTCTCCAAGACTTTCAAATTTGGGTTCGTTGTTTATCGCTTCTGAATTTCTCTGAAAACCTTCTATTGTGTTTCCATTTCGAATGCTACTTTTTAACGCATCATCATAACTGTCTTGCTCTTTAAAAATGTTCATTCTGTTTTGATCCTGTTTTTGTTTTGTCGGTTTGTCTTCTTGGCCACAATGTATAACCAGATTGTTGCTTTCCTCAAATCTACGAGTACTTTCTACTGGAATTCGTTTGTTATCTGCTGAAAGTTCTATTGGAAGTATGGTTGGTGGTTCATTTTCTTTTTCATGCAGAAAAACATTTTGGCTTTTTTGTTGTTCCAAATTTTTTTCCTTATTTTGTTTTACCGATTCACTTTTAGGTATGGTATTTTTTTCTCCAATATTTATGTCAACCATATGGGTTGGTAGTGGGTCATTAATAGTAACCAGTGAATTTTGATCTGTATTTTGATTACTGCTGTTCGCCTCATCAACAGTGGTATCATTGTTCTCATCTTTCAAATCAGAAGATTTGGAATCTGCTTTAGCATTGTTTTCATATTTGATATCTGATGTATATGTATCCGGGGTAAATGTATGAGAGCCGTTACCAGAATTCGGATTGGGTTCGTAATCTAGACAAACAAATGATATGTTGAACGGTTTTGTTTCCACACCAGTATCCTTTTCACCATGGTTCCCACCTTCTTGTTCAATACTCGACTCAGTGTTGATCGAAACCGCGATCACAGGATTTTCAAATATTTCTGTATTCAAATCGTCCGTTTCTGGAAAAGGTATTACTTCAAAACTTTCGTCAGATTCTGCATTTGTTTCTGTGACATCCATCGCAACGGCTCCTTATTCACTCATCTTAAAAACGTCAAAAGTAAGACAATGTTTACATGAAAATTTAATTATATAAATTATCAATGTAAAACACATGTCTTCATGTAAAAACAAACTTTTAACGTTACTACTGCTGTATATTTATTACTCTTAGCTAACTAAACGGTGGGTGATTATCCTTCCGGTCGCACTTCCTTGGTGGACGTTCACGTGTTTAAGATGCAAGTTTCGAACTTTTTACTTTGCTGTCGGATTGTTATTTTGACATGGATGAATATGTGTATGTTTGGTTTTGATTAGCTAGCTAAAATACCGCTGCATGATTTTGTGTTTGTAACATAATGTACTTAAAATGATTGCTTTATATGCTTTGTATGTCACTTCCTTGGGTTCTTCAGTGATGGACTTTATTTATATTACTATTTAACATACAAAAAGTTTCAAGTACATAAACCTTAGATTTCACTAAATAAACAGTGTAAAATTACCATAAGGTACATTCAAAGTTAGCAATAATCACTTACGAACACGTACAAAATCCCAAATATGCATTATTATGACCTATCGGACATGATTTATCGAACTTGTATATTCATTTCTTACCCGTGTTGTTTCACCCCTAGATAGGATGACTAGCACGGGATCTATGTCGATCTCGAAACAAAAGTAACATTAAATGTTTTCCCTGACTTGAAAACTGAAATAAACATTACAATGTCGATCCCAAACGAATTTCATATACACATATATCAGAAACAAACATACTAATCCATGTCACAATCACAATCCAGAAGCAAAGTAAAAACTGACAAATTAGGTTAAACACGTGCACTTCTATCAGGGAAATGAGGTCGTGTGCTCTGGAAGGGTAAGTATCTCCTGTTTAGCTAGCTACACCCCCACGTGTGTAATCAAACTTGTATGAAAGGAACATGGCACCATGGGACGTCAAATATATCCAGGGCAATCCTGGACACAGAGACATCAAACTTATCAACGATACTGTGATGACATACATAAATCTTTTTAGAGCTATGGTAAATCTAGGCTCGCTATATCCCTGGGTCAACAATTTATTTGTAAGTAGCTTGCTTTCTTTGTATAAAGTTCAAACAGTGAGAACAAGCTTTTCCATATCGTATAAATTGTGAAACCAATACACCATACACAAGAGAAGCAGGTATATTGCTGCATAGAAAACGAAAGTTGGCAAATAGAAAAAAATGAAGTAATTACGTTTGTCATAAAGCTTCAAATGAATCAGTCGTAACTTTTATTTCAAGCTAACTAGGATCGATGACATTTGCATTATATAATGTTATTCAGTTATAAGTAAACCCCCAATAGTTCGAAGGTTAAAAATCTGGACCAACGGTTCATTGTGAGCTTTCCATGGATAGTCGATGGAACTAATACATACCGTTTACCAGGGTGAAATATGTGGTCTTGAAATGCAGGCTTTTGCTATACTAACTATACCTTCGACAGACAAAAGCGAAAATGAAAGTAGAAATTTCCCATTTTTGATTTTTGAAAAATCGCCTTATGTAACCTCATTAATTTTTTCAATTAAACATTCTACATTAAACTGACAAAGAATAATCGAATTATGTTTTAGTTTCATAGTTTATAATATAGAGTGTGTTGTCTTAATATACATATATCTCTCTTTTACCTCAGTGTTCCAAATCTTCCATACAAATGATAGTGAAAAAGTACCAGTCACTATATCAAAAAACTACATTAAGTCACATGACTATGACGTATGTTGTTTATCGACAAGGTTACACAATCAATTAGAGCAAACTATAAATAGTAATAACATAATACTGCATAAGTAAAATACAAAACAAAACCGGTTTGTTATAAGGTGGCTCACTTCACATAATATATTTTTAACAACGTCACTTTAATGGATACAAAACTAATTTGAGTGAAATATGTGACGTTGTTTTACTGAGTTAATGTTGTTTATTGGCGTGTTGTTTCAGTAAACCCTTTCCCGTTCTGGATAAAATGCCAGGTTTTCATGGGATTTCAGGTGCGGTTTAATAAATGTAAATTACAAGATGATTAAAAGGGACAGTGCAATGGTGTGTGGTACCATCGTAGAGCATATATGTCGGGCAAGATTTTAAAATGATTGCAGATTCTAAAAATAGAAAATAGGTCACGTGATCGGGGTCAAAGGTCAATATAAATCACGATTTTTAGCCGAAAATAAGCCTTTTTCGTAACAAATATCTCAATTCTGCCAACCCTTTGTGCAAATAGGGTAAAGTGACTCTTGATTCTTAAAGATTATTTAGTCCTTAAAATAATACTTATAAAATTTTGAAAATGATACATTGCCCATAGCAACTAAAAGGTCAAAGGTCACGTGTACTTTTTACTAAATTTCATGCTTAAAAGGTGTTATAATCAACTTGAAGTTATCTGTTAACTAAAACCAACATAAACTGTAATAATCTTATGTAGAGACTGAAGGTTGAGTTTCAGGAGACTTTCACGCCGAAATTAGTCTTTCTAAAAATAGCATAAAAGGTCAAGTGACCTTGGGTCAAAGGTCAAACTTAATCAAGACTTTAAGAGAAAATCACTCTGTCTTGCTGCTTATTTGTCATTTCTTACATCGAAGAGCAAAGACAAGACCAGATGACTTGTAGATAATCAACAAGAATAAGTATTGAAAAAGTTCGGGTGTTATTTTTATAATAACACGATCCCCATGGCAACCAGAAAGTCAAAGGTCAAATTCCCTGTTGTTGAAAAACTGCTGAGCTTGAATGGGAAATCCGGTGGGCAATTTGAATAATCAATGGACAATTTGAATAATCAATTAATTACATTGTTATACCCGTATCAAGCGTACGGTATCATATTTTAGAGGTAAGGCAGATAAAAGAGTAATTGTGGGAATCGAACCCATAATGAAAAAACAAGAACCCAAGACACCCTGTACCCAAGCCGAGACAAGAAAACAATTTAAGAAAACTTACATCCGTTTTTGTCGTTGCCTTCCTATCAATTAGAGTTGATAAGATTTATTTAGAAAAAAACCAGTTTTCTAGCAATACCTAATTAGTTTCAACTGATTACATTAAATTTATTTAAAGGTATCAAAATATATTTAAGATTTAAAAATGTGTTAATTTCCTTGCTTTTTGGGTACGAGTTGTCGAAGGTTAGGTGCGGGTTGTCATGATGTGGAAACACATGGAAACACATGTCTTGATACCCTCGATAGCTATGTAAATCTCGACAGTTTTTCGCAACCACTGCCGTAGATCAGTTGGTAAAGTCCTCGCTCCGTAAGTGAGAGGTCGTTGGTTTGATCCCCGGCCGGGTCTGACACAATATTTGAAAGTGACGGGTAGTTACTGTTCTTTGGCCAAACACTCAGCATAACGAAATGAATGTCACGGTTCTTTTCGGATGGGGACTAAAAATAAACGAGGTCTCATGTCACGGTGGGCTTGGCACGCTAAAGAATCTTGCTGTATAGATGCCATCAGCGCAACGCAGAGGCAAAATATCTTCACCTTCGTCTATGGCTGGCGACGTCTCGATATTATAAGTGAAATATTCTTGACTGGGACGTTAAACACCATGACTCAACTGAACTCGACAGCTTTTCGACACGTCTATTATCTATCTCTTGTTCACTAGCTAGCTCAGTGTTAAACTTTAGACAGGCCTGTTCTGCACTTTTATACATGAATTACATTTACGTAATTCTTGTAAGTTGTTACCGTGAACACTCTTGTTAACATGGTGTCTCTCGATTCATCATACACTAGAGATATACGACAAGGATAAATTTCTTTTAAACCACTTGTTTGAACCATCGAACCCACAGCAGTTTTGAAGGCCAACGCCATGACCACCTCTACTGCAACACCATAAGCATATTCATGTGTGTTTTTGGTTTTTTCCCTACTCCAACTGATGGCGACTTTTAAATTTTATATGACAGTTTGATTGGTATTTTATTGTCTTGAATAGTGAACACAAAATCTTTTCAAACAGCGGTCTAATATTTGACCCCTATTTTTGTTTATTTATATATATGTTACGGACGTAGTAAAAGACATGTGATCGACATGAATACTTTGGCCGTAGAGTGGCGGTATGCACAGAGTTTCCATCGTTTTTCACGCAATGCCATCAAAACAACATTATATTCTTGTTATTTTTTAAGGACTTTTATTTATTTATTTTTTTTTTTTGTTATTGGATTGTATTTATTTTTATTTTCATCCCATGACACACGATTAGTATCCGTTTCTTAGACAAATATCGATGTGTACTCAGCAAGTTTTATACTAAAATTATGGTTCATTTTCTTTTTAATGAACTGTCTCAAAAGTGATCGGAGATTGACATTTTCTTCACATAAAATGATACTATAATAAATTTTGTTTTTTTCCAAGATTCATGGAATATATACTGAACTGTGGTAATCTTAAAGTAACGCCATTAGCCGCGTGTACAAGAAAGTTGCGTAGCGTAAATGGGTCATATTTTCCCATATTTTCTGAAAATATTGAGTCAGGGTCGCAACTTCACACGGTGATTCAAATGTGATGAAGACGATTAAACATATTTAAAATTATATCAAATGAAAGAGAAAATGATGAAGTTTCTGTAAATGGATTTTGTTTTCCCTATTTGAGGTTTTATTTATAAGAAAAACTCAACAGAAGAAATTGTTTCCATCGACCGTGTAACCTAAACCTTGGAAAATATGATCATTCTATAATTTCGGTTGTTGTGACCCGGCTGATGATTTTTTAAAATAAAAAATTATATTGTTTAAACACGTAAATTCTTGTGAATACCATGATATTAAGTTTTTTTTAATATCCGTCTCCTATTTTTGATATAATGACAAAATGAGTAATTAATCTCTTTCAAAATCTATGTAAAATTACGGCTCTTATGAAAAGTGAAGACAATATTTCTTTGTCGGCGTTTTAAACTGATTTTTTTATTGAAAATGAAAACGATTCATTTTGAAAATTATACCATTGTATTCTGTATGTTATGCCGTTTCAAATGAGATATCCCGCGAGAAAAACGCTTCAGAAATATCCAAAGTATCGCGGTTTTTTCATGACGCATAGGCTAAAAATATGCTTACCGGTACAATTGCTCCATATTTAATTTACTGTTTTAAAATTAAAATCTTTAACACGTTCAAATTGACGTATTATGTTCGCTAACAGGCCTGGTGCTCCTACTCTCCAATGCTCGACAGGAATTCTGGTTATTTTGCCAAGTACAAAACATGTTGCAAACAACAGATAATAAAAAACGAACATTTTATTCTATGTCAAAATCACAATCTCAAACCAATGCAAAATCTTTGATATTGGCAAAATAAGTTAAATACGTGATGTTACACCAGCGAAGTTGCCTCAAGTGCTTCGAAAGGTTAAGTAACTTCTGCTAAGTAAGCGTATTTAGTTCGTTATCAAAACTGAAAATAAAAGGAACATAGGACGTCAAATATATTCATAGTAATTTTGGGTAAAAAGACTTTATACTTAACAATAATATGATGACGACCAAATAAAACTTTTTGAGAGCGTTGATCAGTGGCGTACCGCCCTATACGCAAAAACGCAAGTGCGTACACATAAATTGGTCACAAAAATTATTTTAAAATAAAAAAAATTACGAGAGAGAGAGAGAGAGAGAGAGAGAGAGAGAGAGAAGAGAGAGAGAGAGAGAGAGAGAGAATGTGTGTGTGTGTGTGTGTTTTCCAAATTTTCCGGCTAGTTTGTATGGAGCCGTTATCACCATGCCCCCTACAACAGCCACTGCCGAGAGAAGTTTCAATGCGCTGAAACGTCTCAAAACTTATTTAAGAAGCACAATGAAAGAAGATCGTCTTTCATCTCTTGCATTAATGCACATACATCATGAGATGGACGTCGGCGTAGAAACAGTTATTGACAAATTTAACGCCCAGAAGAAGAGGAAAGTTAACTTCGAATGACCAATAAATACTAATATACATTTGGAAACCGTGGGCTACGATTATTAAAATAATCTCAAAATCTTAAAAATACTAATTCAGATTTCAATAAATTATGCATCATCATTTGTAATCGGAGCTAAACTCTGAAAATCTTTCAAATTATCAAACCAAAATTTTTTATCCATTTAAATCTATGATACAAACACAGAGAACATGTGTTGTTAAACCTGGTACTCAACCTCCCACTCCTAAGGATCAGTAGGATCCGCATATTTAAAATTTGTAATTTAGCTCCAATTTGTATCAAAAATTTAACACAAGAAGGTATTGTATATCTGTCTCAAAATGCAAGAAAAGCCGTTTTGAAGCATATAGATTTCAAAATTTTCCGGGGGAGCATGCCCCCGGACCCCCCCCCCCCTAGCGTCGTCGCACATTCGGCGCTCCAAGTTCGCGTACACATATAATCAGGTCACGGTACGCCACTGTTGATACGCATAGGATTGCAATAACTCTTCAAAATTATCCAAGATATATTTGACCTTCGAAAATTCCCCTCAGTTTTTCTCTTTGAATTTTGATTTTACACATGCTGGTTGTGGCTTACTAAACAGGAGGTGCTTACCATTTTGGAACACCCAGCTTCGCATTCCTGAAGAAAGTACACGTTTTAACTTCATTAATCAGTTTTAAAAGGTTTAATTTTGCTTTTGGAATTGTGTTTAGTGATTAGCTAGCTAAATCCGTCATGTGCATAATTAAGAAAATAATAAGAATGAAGGAAACGCAGAACTATGGTACATCAAATTTATCCTGGGAAAGCCTGGCAACTAAGGCATTATACTTACCAACAACATTGTGATGGCGGCCATTAAACTTTTGAGGGCCCTAAAAAGCCTACAATGATGATATCCTTGTTTGAACAATTTATTTATAATTAGCTTGTTTCGTTATATAAAATTCCCGTGGTGGGAACAAGCTCTACCATAGCTTATTAATTGTGAAATCAATACATACGCCATAAGCAGGAGAAGCAGGTATATTGCTGAATAGAAACGGAAAATGACATGAGCAAAAGTGAAGTAATCGCGTTTGTCATTCAGCTTGAAAAGTAGTCTTTTGTGTGCGTCATAATTGAGTTAAAAGTCTTAATAGAAGTTGAACTTAAGTACCTACTCCTTTTTTTCAAGCTCACTAGGATACATGACATTCTCATAGTCTTCAAATGTAGAAGTATTAGGATAACATCAGCATGTTTTTTTAATAGACAACATACAATACATGTAGGTATGAAAATAGGTACAAAGTGTGCACAGCTGTTTCCTGATGCGTTTCTTTATTCGTATAAAGCGGAATTTATGCAGAACTGTGTTAAATCTGATAGAAGACTGTCGCTAAATAATTGAACTTGACACACACAAACACACACACATATGTGTTTGTTCGTATTCTATATCTTGATAATCTGAATGTATTTGTATTAAGGAGCAAGAAATAACAACTACGAGTGATGTTTTGCTATATATTTCGACTTTTTAGGTAAATAATCAACAAAGGGGATACTTAATTCGAAGCTATACGAGAACCGCAATTTCTCTATTAGCAACTTTCCTGATTTATTAAGCAATATACCTTCTTCTCCTGCTTATGGTGTACAATAATAATACGCTATGGTAGAAAACAGATATTTCGTATTTAACAAGAATATAGTGATGACGAACAGAATTTTTGAGGGCCCTGATAAACCTAGGGCTGCAATATACTTGCACAAACATTTAATTTGTAAGCAGTCTGCTTATTTGTAGTGGGAACAGTCTATACCAAAGCGTATTGTGTAACAGATACGTCATAAGCAGGATTATTGCTGCATAGATAAAGGAAAGTTGAAAAATTGAAGTTATTACGTTCGCCAGTCTAAATATGAAGCAGAACTTAAAAGTTCACATGAAGTCGTATCTTTTGTTTGAAGCTCACTAGAATAGATGCCAACCAACCAATCTGTAGATTTAAAATCATCAATAAATAGAACATCATCTAAATATTTGTGTGCCGAGTTGAATGATTTGGTGACAGTATCTCTCCGTGTTTAACAAGGATCTGCATTCTACTTCAGACGAATAACACAATCTATGAATCTAGTGAACTGATGAACAACCAACACAAACAAATTACAACGAAGGTATATGCGATGGTATATGTTGGTTCAATGTGAAACTTTCCCTCAGGTTGTGCAAACTGTCGGTCTCTATAATAGGATATTACAAAACTCAATTCTGAAAAGATTATTATTCTTCGGTGATCGAACAAGATATAAAACTAGAATAACCTGCAATAATAGCTAACATGTTTCCTTTAACTTTGTTTTAGGAACAGTACAATCTTTTGAAATGTCTTGATTTTTAACCAATTAGCATTTTCGCCAATACATTTGGTAATCTTTTGGGGAATTTTAATCTTTTTTAAACACTTAAAAGTTTTCATTAGGGGACACATTTTCACTGGAACTAGACTAGAATCATCAGATGAATATTTATCTCTCCAATTAGCTTCATAGACAAAAGCTGCTTACCCTTCAGGTGCGACTGATATCATCCTGGTTAAACGTAATTCGCCAGTTTTCAAAGGTTTTACTCTGGTTTTTGGGTTGTAGTTTGGACATGGAATGGGACATTTGTCTTTGATAATATAGTTAACACGAGATAAGCAGTCAGAAGTCTCAATTAAAACTTCTTTTGTAGGTAATAAAACTACTTTTATTGGTGTAGTAATCATTTTTAGATGATATATATTTTGGTAGTCATGCTGACATATAATTTAGTTTTGAAAACATGTACAATAGTATTAGGTTTAGCTTTCAAAATAAGATTTTTAATAGGACTTCAGGTCACAATTTCACAATCATTTCTTAACAAAGATTTTTCTTAACTTAATTTCAGCAAATTCTAGTACATGTATTCATTGTTTTAAAAAATGATTGAACATTTTGACCAAACTTAATACAGATGTTTTAAGCTTACAGTGATCTTTAAATGGCAATTTAATTTACTGAATATCTTAAAAATTGATTGAGTAAATAACATTCCAACTTTTGACAGATTGATATTAAGGAAAATCTTAGTTATGGAATGATTGTGAAACTGGCGTCAGTCTCTTTATTAAAGGGTCATATAACTAAATATACATAGAATATAAAGATAATAATTATCCATTCACATGGTATACTATATATTGCCATTCTATAAATACACTTTCCTTGCGACTGTGCACATAATATCTTCTATTGTAAAATTGCGGATTTAACTCAACATCATTCATATATAACATAACATAAATAATGCAAGAAGATATTATGTTGAAATCATCAGGTTATTAATATTGTGACCTTGAATACAGTTAGGGTTTATCAATTTTGCCAACTTGGTAACCCGTCATGGTTGTCACCGGCACTAAATAAAATGGATAATCAACTAGCATTAAACATTTGTTAACTTGCTTTGGAAAAGAAGTTCATGGTGTGAAAAGGTAATGTTTCAGGCAGCAGATGATAAAAAATCAGTGACAGAAGACAATTCTAATAAGTTGCCATAAGTCTGTGGCCCAAGATTTCCATTGTACAAACTTATTTTTTTGACCATCTTTCTATAATTAATTGTACATTTTTCACATTTTATTTGTAATTTTAAAGCAACTGTGTTAAGACATCAACCAAAGGTGATATTAATTTAGTACAGTCAATCTATTAAAATGGGCCAAGTCGCAAAGAAATTAAAATAGAAAATACTTTTATGCGATTGTTTTTAAGAAAAAGTGTAATGATTCACCATAAAACATCTTACATTTTCAATTCAGTGGAATATGGTTTTTTGCCATGTAACAATGTCAATAGCATTTTCCATAGAAAAGAGAGATAACAGTACTGTCAGCCTAAATCTTGCACAGAAATTTGAACACAGACCTAAAATGAATCAATTAGGATAATTTTGAATGCAATATGTACAGTTAAACCTGTCTATAAAAGCCACCCAAGAGAAACAGTAAAGGTGGCCTTTATTGGCAGGTGGCTTTTATATACAGGTTCAAATAATACCATTAGTATGAATAAAGAACAACTGGGATACAATTCTCCTGGCATTTATGAGCAGGTGGCCTGTATATAGAGATGGCCTTTGAGGAAGGTTGGACTGTATATGGAATGTAAACAAATTAAATTATTTTGTTGAATGACTTATGCAAAATGGTGAAAAGTTGAAAAAGGAATAGATTAATTAACCTCAGATATATTTATATATATGCATACAAATGATAAAATAAGTATATCTCAGGTTAAAAAAAATGTTTCATTCTTCTACAGTATTACTCTGGGCATTCTGTCATTAAAAGCACTAGATTGTGACAAACTAATAATAAAATACCTATTTTTTACCCATACACATTTTATACATATGTTAGTAACAAAATATATTCTGCTGCAATTAGTTTGAGGTCAAATGGTAGATCGACTGGACTAATTTCCATGTGGACTCTGTGTGCAAATAGTGTTTTCCTTAATAAACCACAGATAACATAATCCAAATAAACCTTTAATAATTCAACAACTTTAGTGTAGACATAACTGCAAATCGCTTTGCACATTTGCCATGTTCACTTTTTTAATTGAATAATTCTACACAGCTGGCAAGAGTCATCGGAACTGTGTTAACCAGATTTTCATTCAAAGTCTTTAGAATTATTCAAAATGAGGAGGCAAATAATTTTGATTACATTCAAGTACATATAAGTAAAGGGTAAAGCAAATCATTCTGATTTGCTTATTTTTATCCTCTCCTTTAAACAGCTATCTGCATACTAGTGACACAGTGGCAATGGCTTAAATTTTGTGTTCATATATATATATATATATATATATATATATAATTTTTTATACAAATTTCAACTATTTATTAAATAACAAACTTAATGTTGGATCAAGAATATATCAGTTTTCAAAAAATGCTGTGAATAATTTGGCTTTAGTTATCTCTGTTTCTATAATAACTTGCTAGGGAAAATTTCATCAAATAAACATAATCATGATTGACAATGTGGACAGGAAAATGTTGAACAGTGTACTACATAAACTACAATTAATAGGTTACATTTTTCATAGTCCTTATATAGAGGATCTTAGACGAGTGGGGGTTAAATATGAAATTTATTAAACGAGTTTAATAATTAAATATGCCACGAGCCTTGGCAAGTGGCATATTTAATTATTGAACGAGTTATATAAATTTCATATTAAACCCTCACGAGTCTAAGATTCTATATATCACATAACTCAAAATACCGAGGCATAATGACATGTACATTATTATTTAATGCCATATAGAAACAAACGATTTCTATCTAGAAATTAACTGCGCAAGTAAGAATATAGTTCTATTTAGTTTTAGTAATAGTAAATTAATCACCTAGAAAAAAAAGACATAATCAGTATGTAAGTTGAAATCATGATATTTTTCCGAATGCATCAAAATTATTTTTCAAAGAACCGGAAAGTCTTCAAAAGTCTAAAAAAAAAAAAACAACAGACTGACACAGTTGTCATATGACGTCATTAGGCACGACCACTATGTAAATCAGAAGCGTGATAACTGATTACGTCACAATTAAGTGATATTACATGGGTACCTGTGTAATACGAAAAATATGACACTGCTTTATTCCATCCATAAACAGGAGGGTTATGTGATATAAAGCAAATATGACAATTTTATGAGCATTCATACAAAAAAATGTAATTAACTTTCAGACAATGTTTCGCAAAACTATAAAACTACATTAAAATGAATCATTAGACTATTATGCCTGCATGTTTAAAAATTCCTTAAAATCTTAAACAAAAATACACAGGAAGAAAAAACCATCACAAATCCAATTTAGACCTTGACCTAATTTAAGATATTAAATAAATTATAAAAAAAAATATGATTATCTTTTTACATAAAGATTGCAACATAAAGCTAATAAATTTACGATGATTTTTAACCAATTTGACATAAAAAGGCCACTAGTAATTTAGACTAAATGTCACAAAATGATCAAGCTTAAGACCTTAGAGGATTCATATCTGTCTGTTATGATTGGAACAAAGGCGAATACCGTAATTAATCAGATAATCAAGGCATATGCACTAAAGCTGTTGTCTGCACATCAAATTAAAAAAAAATATGTCTAGGTTCAGGGTCTCCAGTACTCAGAATACAAATGTTCTCTGAACATAAGCTGTGACAGAGCCATTATATAAAACATGTACATCGGTTTTGTTATAAGCAGTCATATAAAATCCCTTAGCAAATTAAAGCAACTTGTCAATATTTATGAAACTTGATCAATCTGTACCGCAACACTTGTCACCAGTGATTTTTTTTTTTTTTTTGCTTTTTCACACATGAAATCCATACAAAAACAAATTTGCTTGCTAGGTATATGGCCCAGTGTACAAGCAGAAACACTTTTTGCATATTTGAAAATGGTTTAATGTAAAACTAATGCCATTGTGGAATGCATTGTTTAGGGCTTTTGAAGTTAAACATGAGCCACAGAAAATGATTGTAAAACAAGTGAAAGATATGGGCTATAATATTTCTGTTGGTTCTGTGTACCAGATTAAACATTGTAAAGGTATTTCTCACAATATTAACCAGAAATTAGGTGAAAAGTATAAATACAAAAAATGTTTCATCAGAATAATATGTCATATGATAGACAGTATTAATCCCCCCTCACAGCGAGAGATAGATATTAAACATGATTAAATGTAATGTTTCTGTTAGAACTGTAAATAAAATTATTAGTAGTCTACTCAAGGATAGACTATGTAAGAAGTGTCTAGTCCATAAACTTAATGACACACAAATCAAAAAATGATGTGCTTGAGCATGGTGCCTCTATTTCTCTGTAAAAATTACCAAATGGAAAAACTAAGTTACTACAGACAAGACCATGTTTTACATTGGCGGCAGTTATGGCTGTTAAAAAGTATATTACATCTGTGGAAATCAATATGATCATCAAAAAAGTTAAGGCTATTAAATGTGATGCTCTTGCACTTGATTTATGGTTTAGGCTTACTTCAGTTTTTATGGCAAAACATCACTAAGAATCATTAACAAAGGTGTAAAAGTTGATTCAGACAATGACATAAATTTTGTTAATAAACCATTTCTTAACAAAGATGTTCCAAGATTATTTAATGGCCATGAAAATGGTATGGTGTTTCATCAGGACTCAGCATTTGGTCATACATCTAAGAAAACCATTGGATTTCTGAAGAAATGTACGTAAAGTCATTACACCATCTGAGTGGAAGCCAAAAAGTCCAGATCGCGCTCCAATGGATAACCGTATCTGGGGAATCTTAAAATGTTGTCTTCAGAAAGGAAATATCTATACTTTATCTGGTTTTAATGAGCTGTCGAAGATGAATGGACGAAACTAGAACAGAGCCACGTAAATAAGACACTTTCGAGTTGGGCAAAGTGTTGCAGAATGGTATATTACTGCCATGGTTCACAAATAGAACATTTGTTACAGAGATATCTGAATTATGGAAGATGATTTAATAAATCAAAAGTGCTACGTTATATATAAAACATGTCTCATATAAAGAATAAAGCATAAAGAAATATATAAATAAACAGATATTAGTGATGCCATCAAAATTGAATGATTAATATTTACAAATTAATCTGCTAACTAATTGAATACCTGGTTTGTCTGTTGGGAATTAAAAACAAACTTATGACAAATACTTTATAACATGAAGAACAATTAAATGTTAAAAACAACAAGTATACAATTTTTATTATAATTAACTTTGACATTTATCCATGTTTACTGAATATTTTTGTAAATAAAATAGAATATTAAAAATAGAGCAATTACAATCATTATGCGTACATCCCAATTGTGATTTATTCCAAGATTTAAAAATAATAACAATAGACAAATAACAAGAATTAAACTTATTCATCAGGAATACTATACTTTGAATTTTACAAAAATAATTATTTCAATTTTTCTAATGGTTAAGGTTAAAACCTAAAAAATTGGTAAAACATAAAATAATGTCTTATTGATAACCTTTAATCTTATATACATTATTTACTCTATATTATCTTTGCTTAAAAAAATGAAATTGAAATATTCACCACATGCTAAAAACATATACACTCTTTATAATATTTTCTAGGGAAATAGGCTACCAAACATCTAAAGATTTAGAAGAATAATTAGTATTTAATATGTAAACAGAAAATATTATAAATAAATAAGAAAGAAAATCAAATGAAATAAAAACAAGATTACAACCAATTTAAATTTGGCAGGAATGACTTGCAAAATTAACAAGAGCACCGCCGAGCGGAGCATTATACGCCCGTGTTATATTGATCGAGTAGTACTAGTTACTGAGAAGTATAAGTACAACTAGGATATATGTTTGTAAAAATATATTACCAACTCCGTTTTCGGGCCATAACTCGTAACCCAAAAAAGTTGTAATTCAAATTTGCACGAGATATTACCATGATTAAGGTGTAACTGTATAACAAATTTCATTTAAATCCATGTTTGTATTGTCTACTGAATGGAAAACAAATCACATGGTCATACATACAAAAATTTCTAAGTTAAAAAAGGGGCATAACTCCTCCAAAAATAATCTGAAAAAGTTGTAATTCGAACTTGCACTAGATATTAACATCGTAAATGTGTATACCAAATTTAATTTGAATCCATAAATAGTGGTAGGCTCTAATGATCGGAAACCACATGGTCATACATACAAAAATTTCTAAGTTAAAAAAGGGGCATAACTCCTCCAAAAATAATCTGAAAAAGTTGTAATTCGAACTTGCACTAGATATTAACATCGTAAATGTGTATACCAAATTTCATTTGAATCCATTCGCCATTCGAAAACAGACGCCCGCCCGGACAGACGGACAGCACCCTAACATTATACGTCCCGTCATATGACGGGCGTATAAAAATTTGTGACTTTATTTATATAAATATTAGCAAAAAAATATATTTACTAATGAATGTCAATTAACTCCAATATCTTCCATCAGGATATAATAAAATTATGATATAACTAATGGAGACACATTTATATGCAAACAAACATGGAAATAATAACATTAGCATTTGTGACAAACTCAAGACTCTGTAGTTTACAAACATAACATATTATCACCCCGTGCATAAAACTGTACAAAATTAATCCAACATATCAAACAATTATGAATAATGAATATGGTTAAGGCATGTATAACTTCAAATATTAATTGTAAATTATCAATATAAAATTACACAATTACAAAATGTAAATAATTCATCAGTAACTCACAAATAATCATACATCAATAGAAAATCAATGAATGTTGACAAATATTTGAATACATTTGAATCGTCTCTATTCATTGACTAAAATGTAATGGTTTAGTAATATGTTCTACAAGAAATAATGGAGAATACTCTATACATGTTATAACTTAAATATGGAAATCTTGGCCGTATAGCAAAATAATCTAGGATTTTATGTGATAATCTAAGTCATTTTCATAAAAGTCAAAGAAATTTTTATCAATGTATCAACAATTAATAGCACAATAAAAGGAAAATTTATCAATTTAAATAAAATAATCATAGTTTTCACTATAGGAATCAAAGTACTGAAGGTACTGAAGCATCAGCTAAACTGAGCAATTTGATAAAAAAAATGTGCACTTGAAACTGAGATTTGTCTAATAAATCTGTAACAAATGAAAATCATGCAAATAATAGATACTGTGATCGGGAAGCTTCTAACAACAAGTCTGCTTTTTATGCAAGTTGTTAGGTTCTAACATATAAATATGTTACAATGGTCAAAATGGACATGCCACACAATGTTTATCAATTGAGTAAACTAAGTAATTCGCATAAATATAAATTTTCAATTTTTCAAAAACCAAGAGAGGCTACTAAAGACCCGACCCCAAATCTGAGTGAAATATCTCAAGCGTAACGGAAAAAAGTCCAGAGAAACCCTCATTTTGATAAAATTCACAAAGTGAAAGGGGCATACCTCCACTAAAACGCAGTTGACTGGAAGAAAACCCAAACTGGATCTGTAATCACCACCATCATCATCATTATCACTCCTCATATCACATTTTGATCATCAACATGAAGATATCATCATTATCATCATCATCGTCGTCGTTGTCATTAGCAGCAGCAGTAGAACCCATGCCATGACAATCACCACCACCATTATATTAATCATTTTCAGAAATCCTCATGTTACATCATTAATATGGTCACATCATCATCACAGCTCTCCGTGTCACATAATCATCATCATTATCATTAGCAGCAGTACTAAATGTCATCATCATCATCATCATCATCATCATCATCATCATCATCATCATCATCATCAACAGCAGCATGAAGACATTGGGTTTGTCATCATCATCATCATCATCATCGTGAATTATTCATCATCGACAGCAGCAGAACTGAATGTCATCATCATCACCACCATCTTCATCATCATCATATCATCATCATCATCATCATCATACTATCGGCAGTGCTCAGCAGTACTGAATGTCATCATTGCCACCATCATCATCATCGGTAGCAACAGAACTCATGTCACCATCATAATCATCATCATAGTTCGTCAAGTCACATCGTCATCATCACCATCATCATTCATAGCAACAGAGCTTATTTTTATCACCACTATCACTATCATCTTCTTCATCACGATAATCATTATCATCATCGGCATCAACAGAACTCATTTCATCACCATCATCAACATCCTTATCATATCTCCTCGTGACACATCATCATCATGGTGACATCATCATCATATCTCCTCATGTCACATCATCAACATCATTATATCTCCTCATGTCATATCATCATCATCATCATCGGCAGCAGCAGAACTGAATGTCATTATCATCATTATTATTGTCATCATCTTCACTAGATCATCATGCCACATCATCATCGACATAGTGTCATCATCACAAAAAAAACTTTCACCATGACCAGCTATTTCCCTTGACTTGCAATTGACAGATTAACCATTGTTGAAGTCATTAATTTTATTCATTGAATTCACAATTAATTTGAAAAAAAAATAAAAATAGAAATAAAACCTTTGTTTTAGAAATAATTTAAATGTATTTAAAATTATTGTTGAATATATATAAATTGTCCAAGTGAGCTTCAAAAGCCTGAATTGGTATAAACCATCTTGACACAATAAGCTAATAATCTGTACCTCCCAATTACAGAAGTTGTCCAGGCAACTGTCTCTTTCAAAAAAAAGTTTGTTAACAAGAATTGTGAACAAAAGGGGGGAATATTTCTGAATATGATTAATTCAAAATTAATTGATTATTATTTACTCAACTAAAATGTTACAATAAAATTACTTTGAATTTAAGAGAAACTGTAAGAGGAGTTGAGTTCACAAAGTAGGTACCCCCATTCTAATACTTGCTAAAAAGTGACTAAGTTTCAAAGTCTGGAAAAATGGAGAAAAAATCTTGAAATATTTCCATAAAGTCAGGTGCACATCTTCAATATATATATAAACATTCTGTGAAGTTTCAATGCTATTGGTTGAAAACTGTAAGAGGAGTTGAGTTCACAAAGTAGGTACCCCTATTCAAATACTTGCTAATAAGTGACTAAGTTTTAAAGTCTGGAAAATGGGAAAAAAATCTTGAAATATTTCCATAAAGTCAGGTCACATCCTTAATATATACATTAACATTCTGTGAAGTTTCAAGGTTTTTTGTTGAAATCTGTAAGAGGAGTTGAGTTCACAAAGTAGGTACCCCCATTCAAATACTTGCTAAAAAACATGAAAAAGTGACTAATTTTCTCAGTCTTGAAAAATGGGGAAAAAATCTTGAAATATTTCCATAAAGTCAGGTGCAAATCCTCAATATATATATATATAAACATTTTTGTAAAGTTTCAAGGTTTTTGGTTGAAAACTGTAAGAGGAGTTGAGTTCACAAGATTGGAACCATATTTTTCCCGCCCTTAGTTTCTGTTCTACTTCACTAACTGTGCTCTAGAAATCGGAAGAACTTAAGAAAGTACAATAACCATTTTGTTTGTTTTCCTGCATATTATGTGAAATAAAGTAATATGGCTTCATGAAAAGAAATTAAAGGTTGTAAAAACCATGGATTAAACTACTGACAACAACTTTAATTGGATATTTACTGTAAAAACGATCTAATAAGGACAAGGTAAATAAATTTTATCTGAAAATTTTAAAACATCGTTTTTTTTCAGTTTTGTTTAGATTTTGATTTCAAATTGTTCTTTCTTGTCGATTTATTTTGTTGATTCAAAATAAACAACTGGAAAAGGTATTTAAATGAACATTGATGATGAAATTGTCTGTCTTTGGAGACATATGGTGTGAAGTGGAGTGTGTGCGGAAGATCGGAAGTATGTAGCAGAGATTCGAGAATAAAACATGTCGTTTTTATATTAAACTGATAACTGAAAAGGACAGGGTGTCATGATCATTTTAAAAGGGGCAAGGGTGTACTGGACTAAAAGGTCAGTCACTACGCTATGTAAATACATTTGAGCAGGGGCATTGGGTGTCAAATGCAGGCATGCCCCCAAACACATGGCTAATTTGCATACGAACTAAGGTATCGATGCCTACACAACTTCACGAGTCACAAACGATTTATCAAAATAGACAATAACTTGTAAATAAACTTCTTCTTTCAGTTTCGTATCACATTTTTGGGAATATTCTTTGATTTCTACTTTTTTGTTAAGCATAATTTCCCTACCGGCAAACTGACAGGAATGAATGAAAGCGGGAAAATCCTTGTGACATTAGGATGAATATTAATGAACCAGGTCGGGATATCCCAAACACGAAATATTATTGACAATCAATTTTTAAAAAATATATACAATTTATCATCAAATGTGATCCATGTTTAAAGTTATTTAACTTAAAAACTGTTTAATGAGCATACTTTGTGTTTATTTATCGATGTCACTTTGCGTAAATTGAAAAAATCCAATATGGCGGTGACTGTAAAACAACCACATGTACAGCACTGTAGGTCAAAAAGAAGAACATCGGCGCAAACTGACAAGATCGTCATTTTTGTTGGGTTTTCCGTGGGGCGTATACTTAATGGATTTTTATGGTTTTTATCTTAAAATTATCATACAAAAGTGAAGAATTAAAATATATATCCAGCAAAAACAATTACGGACTAATACGCGTATGAATACATTTCAGATCGGCACATGTGTACATGATGAAAACATTGCTTTCGTAACTTTCCGGGAGACCCAATCACTCAGATTAGAGTTTATACATACCTGGGATACCGTATATGGAAATTCCCGTAATATCAGTCGAAACGAAGGATTTGATTGGCTGTCAAGGTAAAATGAGAGCGGCGCTAAATACAAAAAAAACCAACGATCGCTATAAAGCATTCAGCATGGCTGATGCTTTAATAACAGCTTTGACATTTTCCAAGACTTTTCATAAAGAATGTGAATTTTATATCTGGCAGTCAGGCTGATTAGTTGTCTTGATGACAACTTATTTATTTGTCACAACTACACATAAACATTTTCCAGATAAATAATGGTAATGTATGATAAAATTAACTTACTTTTAACAAATAATCATTTTTATTTCTTTACACAACATGTTGACAACCAGGAGTAGAATTATGAAGATCTAACCAGTATAAAAATAGCTTGTAAAAGTCTGTCATTTTGTAATGATTGGTATATTTGGTTTGGTAACTTAAATTGAAATGTAATAAATATTTATTAGAAGAACCATCTTTCTTGCAGAAATTTTACCATAAAATATTATTGCATGTTTACAAGATTAAAAATTTCAAAAAAGGTTATAACATGTACCCATATATCATAAGTTTAATTAGAAAATATACTTGTAATTTTTATACCACAAATGTGTACAAGTAACAAACAATTATTGAAAAAAGGATTTTCTGTAATAGAAGTTCATTATTCCTGACAATGAAAAACTAAAATGTTGCCAGAAAGATGACACAATTTCATATTAAATCAACTGTCTTACAATTGTAACCTAAAGATCAGATTGTATTGGATTTTAGGGCAGGGTATACATGCATAGTAATAATTATCATGGTGATAACAAAACAAGTTTGATATAAAATGGGCATTATCCCAACCTAAGGATTTGTATTCAAACAATCATGCAATTTCTTGATAAATAAAAATAAATAATAACTATTTAATGAATCAAGCAGATATTGGATTATGTTTTGAATGACACCAATATATACCAATACTAATTAACCATTGAACTGTATAGAAATGGCATTTATAGTGCTACAACTCCCATTGCCTTGCAAAGGAAACTAATCATTATGCGTTATTCAGTTTGCTTTGCACGACAATGGAAGTTATAGCAATATATATATAGCCATTTCTAGACAGTTCAATGGTTATATTTACATTTCCCATTTTTTGAAAATCTTATTTTGATATTTCAATCCTATAAAAAACTTAAAACACTGTAGTGTATGACATGTATTTCCAATCGCTGGAACAGCCAATCAATGAAGTCACGCGTATAGCCCCAAGGAAGAGATGAGTGACGTCACATTAGCAATGGCATTTATATACTCCTATAACTGCCATCTGGTTTTAAACAAAGTTTAATACATTAAAACATCACAAATGTAAATATTGAAGTATAAAGTTATTGTTCTTTCAGAGAGAAAAATATACATGTGTATATAGCCATTCTTTGACACAGTCTTCTGATATATATACTAACACAGTAAATGAATCAAACTTTATCTATTTATATATATAATATTTGTTAGACTTGTGACCATTGTTTCATATCTTTGTTTTCTGCTGAAACAAGACAAGAACTATACTGCTCTATCTTATCATTCAATATACACTTTAATTTACAGTGCAGTTGTAATACCATATAACTGGAAATTTTCGCGGTAATCTAATTTTCGCTATTTTTCGCTATGGAAATAAAATAATTGGGTTTTGCATTCGATAGTATTGGTCAATAACTAGAATGGCCTCTGGTTGTTTGAACTTTTGTGGAAGACTATTCGTATTCATTATTTTGTTACGTTTGAAATCTAAACATGTCGTTTGGAATTGCAAGTTAAATTTAAATAAATTTTATTAATATCCCGATAAGTGATTGTCAAATCCTGGCACTTTTTACTCAAAACCGACAGATAGAAAGCGACGTATGACCTCCGATATAGGAATATATAATTAGTGTTTGTAATGGCGGCACTTTCTTCAGGTACCGATAATTATGACCGATCACTGTATATCAATAAATTAGGAATCGGGAATGGCTTCAATCATTAAATCAAAGTACTGAAAGTACTAAAATTCGCGAAAGATTAGAAAGACAGGGAGTTCAGTGTCTCCATCAATGTAGTGTCAGGTATATGAAGTTGTCAGGTAACTGAAAGGAGGTTGTTATGTTCACCTTGCATTGCTCCCAACACAACATAGCGGGTTCATGTAGTGTGCAATGTGCAGACTATGAGCATGGGGCTGTTTTAATATTCACACATTGGACCAATATTAAGGATTCATGTAGGAAATAGTTCAATCCGAATAAATGCATGTATGGAACCATCAAGGATGGTCAAAGTTACTTCCATCGTCATGGAGACCCTAATATTAAACAAGAGGTCCATGAGCCTTAATGCTCACGTGCAGCTGAGTACATATCTCATGCAGAGGTTCAATGGTCATTGACATTAATTAAAGAGAATGTCCAAATAAATTTTCAGCAGTAAGGGCCAATTATATGTAAGGATTTTTTGCAAATGTATTATAACATAACTAGTAATAAGAGTGCTACATATAATATATCTGAAATCTAGCTACAATATATTGTTTATAAACAACTAAAAAGGTAAAGAAAAATTTGAACCCATGACCTTAATCTAAATATCGCAATGAATATTAGGTCAATACCTACAATTTAGAAGCCTATACAAAAAGTTTATAGTTTTTGAGATAATTAACCATGTCAGTATTTGTTTGCATCAGTGACCTTGACTTTTAAACTCATGTCCTTCATTCATATATCAAAATGATCGTTAGGCCAATACCTACAATATTTTAACATATATGCCTATACAAAAAGTTTATAGTTTTTAAGACAATTAATCATTTCAGTATTCATTTGCATCTATAACCTTGACCATTAGACCTATGACCTACATTCATATATCAAAATGAACATTGTGTAAATGCCTATAACATTCTGATATACATGCCTATAGAGAAAGTTTATCATTTTTGAGATAATTCACCATTTCAGTATTTGTTTGCATCTATGACCTTGACCTTTGAACCTATGACCTTCGTTCATATATGGAAATGACCGTAAGGCAAATGCCTACAATATTCTAATATACATGCCTACACAAAGAGTTCAAAGTTTTTGAGATAATTAACCATTTCAGTATTCGTTTACATCTATGACCTTGACCTTTGAACTTATGACCTCTATTCATATATCAAAATGACCGTTGTGCAAATGCCTACAGTATTCCAATACACATGATGATGATGCCCATACAAAAAGCTTATAGTTTTCAAATATATTGACAAATACATTAATTTTGCAATTTCCCCCTCAAGTACCTTGCCATTATCTCATTTTGGCCCCTAAAGCTACAATATGTGCAAATCTAAAACTAGGTGCCCATAGTGTTTTACATGAAATATCTAAGTTATATCTCTTGTAGGTTCAGAGCAGATGATTTTTAAAGATTTTCACAAATTTCCCCTTTATGGGGCCCCAAGGGGACATAATCCTTGCATTTGTGCAAATCTGAAAACCTCTTACTTGACCATTACTGTCAAATATCATCCAATTTGGCTCTGTAGTTTTGGAGGAATTGATAAAAAATGTGAAAAGTTTATACATGATGCACATCGGACGAAGATAGATGGCAATTGCACATCTGAGCCTTTGGCTCAGGTGAGCTAAAAAGTTTATACAAGACGGATGAAGATAGATGACAATTGTTCATCTGAGCCTTTGGCTCAGGTGAGCTAATAAGCTTCTGATATCTTTCATGTCATAATTGAGGATATTTTTTAAATAAATTAATAACTTGAAAAAATTAACTATTATTTTATTATTATTTATATCACCAGAGTTGTGTTTTAAGAATTTGATAATTTTTGGAAGACTTTTTATTCCCGAGACCAGCATAATTTTAGTAAATCTTGTAAACAACAATTTTTTCAATCGGGTGGCCGTTAGGATCGATGCTGACTGGGTTTGACAGGTGACCCCTCTACAAAGGTTCTGTACATGATAAAAATGTAGTTGACAGATGACCACTCTACAAAGTGATCGCTATCCCAGATTTCACTCTAATCAATTTATAATTTTTTAAGGATGACTTCACGGAATGCTTTGAAAAACGGGAAAAGCAGTATGATAGCAAAAAATTCCAAAATTTTTGTCTTAATATGGGGAGACTCCTCACATCAGCAAGGATTGAGCTTAACTTTTCGATGAGCCATACAATGAACTGTCAAGAGTGATGGTTGATCTGAATATATCAGGCATATACATTTGGATTATTCTATCCCTTGCTTTACTTTTCGATATTCAACATCTGCAATTACATTGACGAATGGTTTTGCAGAAAATGTTGATCTATAGGTACTGCCAATGTCAATGACTGTATAATTTTGGCAGATTTTGATTTATTAGCAGGAACTTGTTTTGCATTACTAAAGGCTTGGGCCTGTTTGTGAGATTCAGAAATGTCATGTTTATTTACACTGTCAAGTTTATAACTAGTGCAACCCTCGGTAAATACAGATTTTTTTCCTGTCGAACTCTACACAATCGGCACACTTCATTCCGTCCTGCGTATCATACAACCAAGGCCTGCCATCTTCCCATGGCTTTTTTATATGCTCCGATGCGTTTGGACTTATCATACTCTTGATAGTACTTTCGTTTTTCCGCAGGTCCTTGTTTAGCCTTTGGAGTCGATGCTCCTAAAAATTTCCACATGGCAGAAAGCCGGAAGTATCATTTTATACATAAATATCAGAAAAGGAAACGAAATGGCACCGTATTTGAATTCCGGTCGGAACACCGGTCCATTTACACTTGTTAACTATATGATACCCATTTTTCAATTTTACTATTATTGTCGCCAGTCAGAAATATAAACAGGAAATCGGTAAACGGATCGGAATGTCAAATACACCGAACTGAAAATTCTAATCGCCACCTGGCAGCCCTGGGCGACCTGTGTATGATACATTTATCGCCCAGAGCGAAAAACTGGGCGCCCGTTAATCTCAATCCCTGATCGGGAGGGTTGGCAGGTATGATAAAGCGGAGAATATAGTTGGGGCGGAAAATATTAATATTTGGGCGAAACGTCCATAACCCGCATTCAAAATTTGAGTTATCTACCTTTATTTCAACTTTGAACCTACATACGAGAGAGAGTTGATTATCTGTAACGGAAGAATATTCGGGTTGAGAAATCTGCATGTAACAGCTAAATTCGAGAATGATCAAGATCATTCGCGAATAAAAAATGACATACGCGAGGAGTTACTGGTAAGACTTGATTAAAGTTAATTACAGGTGACCAGGTATTTACTTCTTTGCCGACGGCTATTCTTTTACATAGGTATATTTTCATAAAATAGCGAAAAATTAACACCGCAAAAATTTCCAGTTATACAGTAGTACTTTTGACATAGAGGTCTTTTTCAGTAACTCCACATTCTTTTAGACTTTTTCTCAAGTGTGACAAATACTTTGAATCAGGATAACCATGTCTACAATAAAAACAGTACACAGATTTTAATTATTGTTTCAACTGATCTTTTTTATTGCAATCATGTAGTAATTTCATACTTGCAAACACATAGAGACTATAACGTGGGGCATCCCCCTTGACAAGCTTGGGAGGAGAGTTTGGGTTTTTGGGGGTTAGATGTCAAAACTGAAAACCCCATGTCATTACCTATTCTAATAATAAAGACATAATAATTTGAAGTTATTTTATTTGGTTTTTTTTTTCTTCAAAATTAAATGCAAAAATGCATAAACCATTTTTTTCATTTGAATCTCACAAAATTAACAAACTTTATTTGAATCTCACAAAATTAACAAACTCCAGGCTTTAGACTCTAGGAAAGCCAAATATCAAATCAGATTTTTTTCTGCAATCATCAGCAAGATTTTTTAAGATTTTTGCACTCCTATGTCACCTTGAACTAGGTATGGTAACAAACAAATCTGAAGTGGCTCATGGATACTTCTGACCAAGTTTCATTAAAATCTATCCAGTAGTTTCAAAGAGGTCGAAAATAGGTTTTATTAGCAACACACACAAGCACACACATACACAAGCTGAGCTATGCCATAAGTGCACATGACCTTCGTTCAGGTAAGCTAAAACATTGAATACACTTCTGAAATATTTTATTGCTTAGCTTGAAATGTTGTTTTTTTCCATTTTTTAATTCATAGATTTTTTAAATAATATACTACTACATTAATTACTGACTGTGTATAGATGGAACCGGAAATAGAATACTTTCGAAGCAAGAGACTATCCATGTTAATGCTCTAGAGGTAAGTTTAAACACGTCTGGTAATGTTACAAAATTATTCTATATACAAATTCAAGTGTGTGCATGGTTATTAAACCTATTAAGATCTATTACATCAGAAATAGCGGTGATACTAAGTTATATAAGAAAAATGTCCATTGCAGTACCTCTGAAAATCATCACTTCCAACTTCTGATGTTATGTTTGATTTTAGATGAATTTTGCTATGTGTACATTAGCTTCATGTTAAAATATACATTCTGTTCAAAAATTAACACTTGACAAAGCCTATGTATTGAGATATTGAAATGTAAACAAATTCTACGGTATACACCATTTAGACGTAATGTGAGAAAGTGTTGTATGGCAACTTGTTGAGTAGTTGTACAGTACTAGTAACTGAATGTATAAAGTGATTTTACTATACAACAAGAGTTGTTATTTAAACCATGAAGAGTTTAAAATGTTTAATTTCTATATTTTGTATTTTAGATGGATCTCCCTGATATGTCATTAGACTTGTCTGGCATAGAGAAAACCATTGGCTAGCAGTCAAGAAAAAGACACCAATGCAGCATCTGTATTCTACTCTTTATTCAAGCAACTTCAAAAAACACATAAAAACCTACAAAACTAAAATGGTTTCTACAAGCACACCATTAAAACCATCCAATGAAAATAAAATAAAAATCACTATCTCACACATATGTCACAAATATGGTAAACAGTTCAAGACCCACTACTGTCTAGATCTCCACATAAAAACAAGCTAACAGTTAGTATTGCAAGCGATACATGTCCCATGCGCTTGAAAGTTGGAAATTAAAAGACCAAATATCTAATATATTTATATTAAAGAGAAAGCTAGCAGAATTTGATCACAAGACCAATCAACAGGAACCATCTTTGAATATGCAACACAACACAGTCATTTCAGCTTAGTTTCAATCAAATTCATTCAGTAGTTTAGGATGAATTGCAGATATAAGTTCTCTGAACAGTCAGACATATTGATGGACAGACAGACAAACAGACATTTAGACAGATGGAGAATAAACACAAAGAATAATGGTGTTCCTTAAAGCATTCCACTTGTATACTAACTTATAAATGTTAAGCTTTAAAAGTTGATTTTTAATCAGCATTTTTATCTTGATCAATAAGAATGTAGAATCTGGTTACATGACCAATCAACGGCAACCATCTTTGAATGTGCTACAAAGCACTGTCTACTTATCATTTCAGCTTAGTTTCACTGATCAAATCCCTTCAGTAGTTTAGTAGAAGTGACGGATACAAGTTCTCTGGACAGACAGACAGACAGACAACGACAAACAATATAATCACCTCCGGTTGTACCGGCAGGAGACTAATAAACATGATCACACATTAAAATATCAGTGTAGTCTGTGTGAAAGAGGATTTAACCAAGCAGCAGCCTTTAGGTATCACTGGTCAAGCCATAATAAGGTCACCTCTGATAAGTGCAAACAGTGTACATGGTGTAAGAAAGAGTTCATTTTACACAAGTCGTTTAAACAACACATGGTGATGTGTATGGAAAACAGTGAACCTAGCACCCCGACCTATAAATATGAAATATGCCAGTCTACCTTTGCATTTAAATATAGCTTAAAGTATCATAAATGAGAGGGATGCATCAACTCCAAGGTACAGGTGCAATAAATGTGGGACGGTATATTCCTGGCAGTCTAATGAATTTTACACAAAAGATCATCATGACTCAAAGGCTTGGTATAAGTAAATTAATGTTGTTACTAGGTATTCGTTGTTTTTTATCTATTGCCTCACATTTTTTATATTTAAGCTTATTTTGGCTATGCTGTTCAATTCCATGAAGTGTGGTACTCTCAAACTTCGTAAAAGATATTTCACAATATTAACAGTTTTTGTGTTTGATTGTATTAAACTCTGTTTGAGACCAAATAAAGTTATAGGACTATAATTACATTTGCTAATGTGACGTTTCTAATCTCTCTCTCCCTTGCCTACACCCCAGACGTCAATGTTTGGCTGTTCCAGCAATTGGACTTGCATGTTGTACATGAAAGTGGTTTAAATTTATTTCAGGATCAAAAACAGAAATAACATTTTTTTAAACAAGAGACCCATTGGCCTTAACGCTCAACTGAGGCCAAGTACATATCTCATGCAGAGGTTCAATGCTCAATAACATTAATAAAAGAGAATGTCCAAATTTTTAGCAGTAAGGGTGAATTAAATGCAAGGATTTTTTGCAAATTAATCATCACTTGTCTCAAGAATGTTACATATAATATATCAAAAGTCTAGCCAGAATATATTACTATTATAAACAGCTAAAAAAAGAAACATAGCACTGTCGTGCTGTTGTACAGCGTAGTTGGGAAAATTGTGTTGTGGCAAGACAGAATATAACCGAAAATTCGGGGAGGGGGGGTGTCGATCTATGCATAGTCCGACGGATGGTGGTTTTTTTTTTTTTTTTTTTTGGAAAAAGAAACAAATTTTTATGTACCGAACCATGTATTGCTGAATTAAATGGTAGAAAAAATTAATTTCATAAATATATGAAAAAGACGATCGGTAATTAAAATTTAAAAAAGTTGTACCCGATCGTTTCGTCATTTCAGATAGAAAGAAAGAGTTTTGCGGATCCTACCGTCGCTATGAGGGGGTACATTCTAGCCGTTGCATGCATAACTGGATCATTTAGTTGTTTTACCAGTTCCGAATTTTTACTACCGAATAATCTAAAATTTCAATCCCGTTCAATTAAAGGAATCGCAAAATAACTTTCTCAATTTGCTTCTACTTGAATGTGTTTCTTCAACCGCTTCCTAAATGTACGACAGATTGTTGGTGACCTAGTTTAACGATGTAAACAAATCGTGATCACGGTAATGCTTTTTTCAAGAAAACATACTACCACGTGTTTTTGAGGACAGGTGTCGATATTTTTGAATCAGTAAACATTTGTATTATTACACCACATGAATTTTATTTCCTCTGCTTGTGGATGATGTCTGCAGCAGCGCTTATATGAAACCCTGTTCGGAACTGGTAAAACGACCTCCTTTACACACAACACTGTACGAATTATCTCCCTTTCACGAAAGTAAAATCTAATCGATAAACATTTTAAAATATGACACAATTGCCTCAACATCAAAATATGTTATCATAACCTTCAAAATAAATTTAAATTTCCGTAGATTTCACGAAGAATTAATTAAACAACCTGCCGTTGCTGTTCATTTCATAAAAAGTTATGATTTTACATCGTAGGACGCAAACTTCTCGAACTACTTTTTATTGTAAACATGAGATCAGTTCGCCAAATTGCAGAAATTATTAGATGCATCCCGTCGCAATATTTTACTAGATTCCGAAATGTATTCCGAAAATTTATTCCAAATGTGCATATGTAACCAAATGCATTACCCGTCTCAGAATAAATATCTCACGATAAAACAGATATACTTCTTTCACGCTCATTTACCAGGCGCACTATTTCCAGGTGTACTCATATCTTATAATTTCATAGCAAAGAAGCTCGATATCTTGGAAGAAAGTGATACCAATGTACACGTTCACTTTGTTCACGCTGTACAAAAACAAAAGTATGAAACTATGACCTTCATCTATATATCAAAATGATTGTTAGGCAAATGGCTAAAATATTCTATGGCTAAAATATTCTAATAAACATGTCTATACAAAAAGTTTATAGTTATCGAGATTTTTAACCATTTTGGTATTGTTTGCATATGTGAACTTGACCTCTGAACCCATGACCTTTTTCTATACATCAAAATAATTATAACATCAATACCTACAACATTCTAATATACATACCTATACCTATATAGTTTTCAACATAATTAACCATTTCGGTATTGTTTTGCATCTGTGACCATGACCTTCGAACCCATGATCTTAATCAATACATCAAAATGATCATTACACCAATACCTACAATATTTTTATATACATGTCTATACAAAAAGATTATAGTTTTTGAGATAATTAACCATTTCAATATTTGTTTTGCATCTGTGACCTTGACCTTTGCACCCATGATCTTAATCTATATATCAAAATGATCGTTACACCAATACCTACAATATTCTAATATACATGCCTATACAAAAAGTTTATAGTTTTTTAGATAATTAATCATTTAAGTATTGTTTTGCATCTGTGACCTTGACCTTTGAACCCATGACCTTTTTTTATATATCAAAATGATCGTGACTTCAATACCAACATCATTCTAATATACATGCCTATACAAAAAGTTTATGGTTTTCAAGATAATTAAACTCAGAGATGAAAAAAATTAGGTCATGACCTTCACAATTGACCCTGACCCCATTTTAAAGGTAATTACAAGAATATGTCAAAACTGAAAACCCCATGTCATTATCTAGTCAAAAAATCAATTTGTAACAATTTGAAGCTATTTTACCATTTTTTCAAAATAAAGCGCGAAAACATGTTACCTATTTTTTGTCTGAATTTCACAAAATGAACAAACTATAGGCTGAAGACCCTAGAGAAGCCAAATATCACATCTGATTTTATCTCCAATCATCGGTTTCAGAGAAGAATTTTTTTAAGATTTCTGCACCCCTAGGTCACCTTGACCTAGTTATGGTAGCCATGGCAACACCACAAACAAATCTGAATTGCACAGGCCCATATATACTTCTGACCAAGTTTCATTGAAAACTGTCTGGTAGTTTCAGAGGAGAAGTCGAAAATAGGTGTTAACGTCGCACACACGAAAGCACACACACACACACACACACGCACAAGAACGCACATACACACGCTGCGCTATGACATAAGCTCACATGACCTTTCGGTCAGGTGAGCGAAAAATGCGAAATGTAATTCTAACATGACCTGTGTTTTCCTTCATATAAAACATTAAAAGTGCCAGTAGTGGTTTAACAACGATATACCTATGGCTGTACAGTTTGAATGACGCACTCCCTTGGGTATCTTATGATGTCATGCTATGTGTTTCGAACGATGGTTGTGACATAATTTTCATTCATGAAATTATTTTTTTCAATTGAGGTAATACCAACAGCCGGCTGGTTTCAATGGGCCTTTTTGTAAATGGATACTAAAATGTACCCCCAAAGAAAGGGTTTGAAATGTTTATTTAAATACTTTTATTATAATAAATAATATTTAAATATTAAGTCATGTTAGAATTGAAATGATCAACATTTACCCGTCGTATATTGTCGAATAATACACAGACCATCGTTAACATGCGGCGAATATATCACTCGGTGGCACAGCCACCTCTTGATATATTTTTCCACATGTGAACTTGGCTCGTGTATTATTCGACGATATACCACGGGTAAATGTTGATCATTTCTTAAATATAACCATTGGACTGTATAGAAATGGCGTTCATAGTGCTATAACTTCCATTGCCGTGCAAAGCATACTAATCATAACGTGCTAGCGTAATCTGAGTCCATATTAATTATCTGTCAGGCAAGATGACTAAACATTGGTTATATCACCATATAATAAGTTTAATTGATTGAATACCATTGAACTTTTTAGTTTTGAACTATCTGCCATACAGCAATTTCAATGCATTTCAATATTTACCGTACATCACTTGGTCTAAATGCGGTACACTGGAGAATTTGTTTACATTTAGATATCTTGATAAATAAGCTTTGTCAAGCGTTAATTTTTGCACAGAATGTGTATTTTGACTTGAAGCTAATGTAACATAAATAAATCCATCTAAAATCCCACATAACGTGCATAAATGACAACAGAAGTTGGAAGTGATGATTTTCAGAGGTACTACAATTGACATTTTTCTTGAATAACTTTCTCTTGCGACTTGCTTTCACCCTCATTTCTGATGTAATAGGTTCTAATAGGTTTCATAACCATGCCCACACTTGAATAAGTATACAAAATAATTCCTTAACATTACCAGACATGTTTAAACTTACCTCTAGAGCGTTGACCTGGATAGTCTCTTGCTTCAAAAGTATTCTATTCCCAGTTCCATCTATACACAGTGTTACTGGAACAGTTTAAATTTTCAGTAGGTAAGACCTATTGCAAGGATATTTGCAAATTAATAATTAATTGTCCTAACAAGAGGTCCCATGGGCCTGTATCACTCACCTGGTAAGCATGCGCCTGAAGACTCTCAGCCCATAAATAAATCCACATTGACTAATAATAAGTTTTTGCTATTTTTAGTAACAGCAGCCATATCGGATATTTGTCCGTAATTCCGGACACAAATTTTTTTTCTTTATCCAGCAAGGACCTCTCACACCAAATTGGTTCAGTAGTTTCAGAGAAGATTGTTTAAGAAAAAGGCTTAAAATGCATTTAATTTGCATATTGCACTAATATTGCCTAGATGAAAAATTTGACAGCAAATCCTGTTACATATATTAAATGGCTATCTATTTAGTTTCTGTGTACCAAATTTGAACAAAAATCTGCCCATAAATAAATCCACATTGACAACTAATATGTTTTTGCTATTTTTACATGTTTTAGTAACAGTGGTCATATTGGATATTGGTGGATTATGCCAGACACAATTTTTAATCTTTATCCAGCAAGGATCTCTCACATCAAATTTGGTTTAAATTGGTTCAGTAGTTTCAAATAAGAAGATTTTTTAAGAAATAGGCTTAAACGCATTCAATTTGTATATTATGCTAATATTGCATAAACAAACAAGAGGCCCATGGGCCTTAACGCTCACCTGAAGAAGAGTACATATCTTATGCAGAGGTTCAATGGTCAATGACATTAATAAAAGAGAATATAAAAATTTTTAGCAGTAAGGGCCAATAATATGCAAGTATTTTTGCAAATTAATTATAATAATTATTATATAAGTATGCTATATATAACATATTTAAAGTCTAACTACAATATATTATTTATAAAAAGCTAAAACATCGGTAAATTAAAATGTGCATTAGGCCAATACCTACAATATTCCAATATACATGCCAATACAAAAAGTTTATAGTTTTTGAGATAATTAACCATTTAAATATTCGTTCGCAGCTATGACCTTGACCTTTGAACCTATGACCTTTATTCATATATGAAAATGATCGTTAGGCCAATACCTACAATATTCCAATATACATGCCTATACAAGAAGTTTATAGTTTTTGAGATAATTAACCATTTAAATATTCGTTCATTTTTATGACCTTGACCTTTGAACCTATGACCTTCATTCATATATCAAAATGATCATTAGGCCAATACCTACAATATTCCAATATACATGCCTATACAAACAGTTTATAGTTTTTGAGATAATTAACCATTTCAGTACTTGTTTACATCTGTGACCTTGACCTTTGAACCCATGACCTTTATTCATATATCAAAATGACCATTGTGCCATTACCTACAATATTCTGATATACATGCCTATACAAAAAATTCATAGTTTTGCATATAATTAACTATTTTGGTATTCATTTACATCTGTGACCTTGACCTTTGAACCCATGACCTTGATCTATGTATCAAAATGATCGTCATGTCAATACCTACAAATAACTGAAAATCCTATGCCATTATCACAAGAAATGTTTAAAAAATAGCATTTTTTTTATCAAAGGTCAAAAACTGGGACATGACCTTGACCTTCGGCCTTGACATCAATTGGAAGAAAATTGCAAGACAAGATCAACAGTGAAAACTCCATACAATTATCTTCAGCAGCTATAAAGTTATAACAATAAATGTTTCATTTTAAAAATTACGTAACTTTACGCAAAAAACGCGTAACCTATTTTTCGTTCAATTTTCATGAAAAACACAATTTAAATGTTCCCAGGTACGCTGAATCCAAATATCCAATCAAAAATTGCCTGCACCTTTTGATTTCAGAGAAGAAGATTTTTTTGTCTTTTTGCTATTTTTAGTAACAGCGGCCATCTTGTTGGGCGTGGCCAAACCCCAAACACAATTTTGAAAGGCTGTTACACAGGCATGATAATCACCAAGTTTCATCAAATATGGCCCAGTAGTTTTGGAGGAGAAGATTAAAATGTAAAGTTTACGCACGACGGACGACGAACGACGGACAACGCACGACGGACAGTGATAGATTACAATAGCTCATGTGAGCCTTCGGCTCAGGTGAAAAAGTTGCGACGTATCTATGGAAATATAGGGTACATTATTCCAATATACATGCCTATACAAAAAGTTTATATTTTTTAAGATAATGAACCATTTCAGTATTTGTTTGTATCTGTGACTTTGGACCTTTAAACCCATTACCTTCATCTATATATCAAAATAACCATTAGGCCATTACCTACAATATTCTAATATAGACATGATATATGCATAAACAAAAAGTATATAGTTTTCCAAATGATTAACAATCTTAGTATTTGTTTGCAACCTTGACTTTCGGACCCATAACCTTCAGCTACTGTTAGGTCAATAAAAACAACATTCTTATACATATATCTATACAAAAAGGTTATAGTTTTTCAGATAATTAACAATTTCAGTATACATTTTCATCTGTGACCTTGAAATTTGAACCCCTGACCTTCATCCAAATATCAAAAAGACTGTTATATCAATAGCTATAATATTCTCATATATACGCCTGTACAAAAAGTTGAGTTTCTAAGATATATTGACAAATATAGTATTTTCAGTAATTTCCCCTTAAGAGTTGAGTTGAGTTGAGTTGAGTAATGGTGTTTAACGTCACAGTCAAGAATATTTCACATATCAAGACGTTGCCAGTTATAAGCCAAAGTGCGGAAATTTTGTCTGTGCATTGAGCTAATGGCATTATACAGCAGGATTCTTTAGCGTGCCAAGCCCACGTGACATGGGACCTTGTTTATTTTAAGTTCCCATCTGAAAGAACCCTGACATTCATTTCTTAATGCTAATTGTGTGTCAAAAGAACAGTCACTACCCACTTTTAAGTCTTGGGTCAGACCCGGCCAGGGTTCAAACCCATGACCTCCCACTTACAAAGCGAGCACTCTACCAACTGAGCTACTGCAGTGGTTCCCCTTAAGAACCTTGCTATTTTCCAATTTTGAGACCTACAGCAAGAATTTGTTCGAATCTGGTGTATTAAGTATCCTACCCATGAAATATTTAAGGTATACCTGTTGTATCTTCAGAGGAGAAGACTTTTAAAACAAAAATATATTATGTCCACCCTTATGGGGCCCCAAGGTACATAACTCCTTCAAATCTGAAAGCCCTCTCCCCTGGCAGGATAAAAATTATGTTATTTTAAATTATAATAGAGCACCACTGTCAGAGATTGTCTGAAGGGGGTAATAGTAGTTGTACTGCCGCACCAAGGTAGACAAATGATTTCAATCTCTGCTTTTTCTCTTTCAATTATATACTGTCAGTGCATTTGGTATTATTTTTCTTTTTTTTTTGTTTTATCTGTGTTTATTTTTGGCTTGAACCAATGACCTTGATCTATATTCCAAAATGTATATCAAGTCATTACCTACAACAAGAAGCCCATGACCTTAATGCTTACCTAGGACTGAGTACATATCTCATGCAGAGGTTTAATGGTCAATAACATTAATTAAAGAAAATGTCCAATGTTTCAACAGTAAGGGCCAATTATATGCAAGGATTTTTGCAAATTAATTACAACTTGTCCTAAGAATGTTACATATAATATATCTAAAGTCAAGCTACAATATATTAATATAAACAGCTAAAAAAGTAAAAACAAAAGTTCGAACCCATGACCTTCATATATAATGATTGTTAGGCCAATACCTACAATATTCTAATATACTCACCTATACAAAAATTTGATAGTTTTTGAGATAATTAACTATGTTAGTATTAGTTTGCATCTGTGACCTTGACTTTTGAACCTATGACCTTCATTGATATATCAAAATGATCATTGTGCAAATGCCATTCCTATACAAAAGTTTATAGTTTTCAAGATGTATTGACAAACACATTAATATAAGCATTTCCCTCTTTCTCCATTTTGGCCTCTACAGCTAGGATTTGTGCAAATCTGAAACTAGGTGTCCTAAGCATGTTTTACATAAAATATCTAAACTATATCTCTTGTAAGTTCAGAGGAAAAGATTTATAAAGATTTTTCCCTTTATAGGGCCCCAAGGACCAAATATCATCCAATTTGGCTTAGTAGTTTAGGAATTGATTAAAATGTGAAAAGACTACACACGTAACATGACACACATCGGACAATTCATAACAAAGGAACGTAGATGGCAATGTTAAAAATAGCAATTTTTATAAAAGGTCAAAAACTTGGATATGACCTTGAACTTTGACCTTGACATCAATTTGAAGAAAATAGCAAGACAGGATTAACAGTGAAAACTCCATACAATTATCTTCAGTTATTGTTGAGTTATGAAATAAATGTCGCATTTCACAAATTCTAAAATTTTATGCAAAAAACAAATTTTTTTGTCAAATTTCATGAAAAAAAAAACGTTAACAGGCATCCTGAATCCAAATATCAAATCAAAATTTGCCTGCACATTTTGGAAGATTTTATTGTCTTTTGGCTATTTTTAGTATCCACAGCTATTTTAATGGAAACAATTCTGAAAACCTGTTACCAAGGCATGATAATCACTAGGTTTCATCAAATTTTGCCCAATAGATTTGGAGGAGTTGATTAAAATGAAAAGTTTATGCACGGCGGATGGTTATACATTGCAAAAGCTCAACTGAGCTTTTGGCTTTGAAAAGTTAAGATTCAGTATACAGGTACATAAACACTTAGCAGTGTCATTGATTTTAATTGTACAAGAATAATATCCATGTCACACATTTTCCTGAATGTCCACAAAAAGTTTTACTCTGGCGAGCAATTCACATGAACTTACGCTTTTACAGAATGAATAATCAAAGAGTCTTTCTTTATTTTGTTATCCTCATCAAATTTTACAATCAGTCAAGCACAGTTCAACACTATGATTGTAACCCTTGGCATACTTCTTGTCAGAACCTATATACCTCATTGTTAAATAAACACTTGCTTGTGTAGCACTCATCGAAAGTGAATTGACACCTATTATCCAAATATGACATTTACACATACTGTCAGGTCAGACACCTGTATGAGGTTTTTTAAATATCTTTTGCTGGCAGACAGCAAGACTTTTAAGTTTACTGAAGACTGATAATTCTGACTAAGTTCCATTGAAATCTGTCCAATAGTTTCAGAAAAGAAGTTGAAAATGGTTTAAACAATGCAAACACACACACACACATACTCTCTCTCTCCACACACACACACACACACATCCATCTGTCTCACACATTCTCTCTCTCCACACACACACACACGCTCACACACACACCCATCTATCTCACACATACTCTCTCTCCACACACACGCTCACACACACACACACACACACACACACACACACATCTGTCTCACACATACTCTCTCTCTCTCTCCACACACACACACACACACACGCTCACACACACACACACACACATGCTGTGCTATGCTCATAAGCTCATATGACCTTTGAGTCGATGTAACAGTCCACACTGAAATCACAATCCAACCACAGGTGCAGTCATAACACTTTATGAGGACTTTGATAAGCCTAGGTTTGCAATAACACAAAGTCAACAATTTAAAGTAAGCACCAAGCTTCATTGTATAAAGTTCTTGAGGTGGGAACAAGTGCTACAATAGCATGAATAGGGTATTAAATGTGAAACAAATATACCATAAACATGATAAACAGAAGCAGGTATAATTTGCAGAATAGAAAAAAAGTGGACAATATAAACATCTGTAATTGCTATATATATTTTTATCTGTTTTTTTTAATTCAAATTCATTTTATCTTCATGAACTTTGGATTGCCATGTCAGGCAAATCAAGGAACTTCCTCAACAAAGATGGTCCAATTGCCTAAAATTTTAGAGAAGTTAACATTTACAGATGGATGCAAGACAGTAGAACAAATAGACAGACCAACACATGTTTTTGCCATGCTATAAACACAACTGAATAAAACAAATTAACATAAATGCATAAGGAGAAATGAAATAAAAACATCAAGTCTCCTACAATACAATCGATGATTTCATTTGGGGGACATAAGTATGATGGACACATATTCATGTTGTCAGCAATGAATATTTCCCTACACTATGAATGCTTGATATAAATATATGTAACATTTTTAAATTTTTAAATACAGTTATGAAGGATTCTATCAGGTTAGGATGTCCATTCAGGTCAATTAATCATCAATGTTATTGGGTAACATTTAAGTGTTGTTATATTAATATAAATATCAAATAGACAAGTATATTGTACCTTTCAAATCCTCCACGTATGCAAGTCTTCAAAGGAATTTGGCTCCATGTTATTTTGTCCTCTTTTCCACTGCAAGGGGCAATCTTGAAAAGAAGTTTTCTATAAAAAGCTACTTCTAGTAGCTTACATAGTATTCTTCCTTCATCTGAATCTGGTAAATAGACTACTGTCTGGAAAGAGTCATATGGTTTTCCAGGATAAGGATGGTCAATCTACAATAAAATAGAATTTTTAAGAAATATCTGACCAGGAAAACAGCATGAACTTTGTGAAAAGAAAAGTCAAAAATTACAATTTGGATGATATTAACAGTAAGGTAATCAAGTTCAACTGACTGTATTCTTTTCAATAAAGACTTAATTACTTCAAAAGATTTATTAAAATGACCAAGTAGAACTAAATATTTCATTAAATCATCTCACACCAACTATTGTTTCAGATATAATATTTTTAAATGGCTTAATTTAGCTCCTCAATTGTATAATTTCTGCAAACAAAGGACCTAATATAAACATATTTTGGAAAGAGGCATATGGTCCTTATCGCTCACCCAAGGATATGGCAGGTGTCCCCAGCAGAAGTTCAATTGTTCATTGTGTTTAATACAAGGACCATCATAATGTTCCCTGGTTTTGGCCCCAATGACAAGGTATTTGCAAATTAAATATTACTTATCCTAAGAATTCTTCGTCAAAAATATAAACAAGAGGCATAGTTTTAATTCCAATTTCTAGCTCTTTTCTCATCTATACCACATTTTAACTAAATTTGTTAAATGTTAAAATGAATTTGTATTCACCATGTATGATTTGCTATTAACAGTTATCATGAATGGTATTTCAGCCTCACTCCTGTATTAACATTTAGAAGACTACATGCAGTGAAACACCTTTTTCAGTTAAAACTTTATGGCAACAGAGTGTATACCAATATGTTTAATGCATGAAATTATTTCAGTTTTGCCTTGTAACTCATTTATAAGCAAAGTTTATTTTTAATTGGGAACTGGTCGGGACGAATAAGGACAGACAGGTTACTAGCCGTAGCTTTCATCATCAATTATGGTCTGTCTCATTTAAATTGAAATTCGATTAACTAAATAAACATTTCAACAATCTATCAACTAACATCCTTTATATTTAATATAACTAAATCAACTGTTTGTTTTGTAAAAACCACACCTTCTTTCGACAGTGTTCGACATTATACAGTATCGGGAAGAGCCGTCATTGTTACTTTCGTAAACACTGATTGGGTCATCAGAGGTCAATAATTACAATTTTTAAAAAGTTGCCGATATCAAAGGAAAATACTATTTTGCTTAAAGGGATTATGAACAACATTCTGATTGATGTGATATGAGTGAACTTATAAATCTGAATTAATTGGCGCTTAATTATATAATGTAACAGGTAGATTTACTCAGGCCAGGTGTCACCTCGTGTATGAAGTCAATTGTTATTGATATACTAGTTACAGGTAATTAACGCCTTCGCTAGACTTGGTCATTAATCCGGGTCTCTAAATCTGTCAAGGTCTATGGCTTTGGTAATCCCTAATTACTCATCCTATAACTGCCAATTAACAAACAAATCATCACTTTCTACCCGTTATCAATGTTCAAAGGACAATCTAGTTTAAGACATTTCAGTAAAACCACAAATTTACGTCCCAACGAAATGTTATTTTTTACCGATTCCATGAAAATTGGGCCCCACGAAAATAAAACCATTCACAGTATATTTCAGTAGAGACATTTAGTTACTAAACTTTTTCATGTTTTCACAAGTAACTATATCTCCTTTAGAATATATTGTGTTTTCATATTTCTATCTTGCGGTCTTATATCCAATTCTGTCATTTCTTTTGGTTATTGTAGCTTTTACCACATAGCGAATTAACTCATAACAGAAACAGAATAAATACAACATTAACCAATAAGAAATTTAGTTCTATTGTGAATTTGCAGATTATTATGTCTGTAAGCAGATTTTGTCTGTGAGACAGAACAAGGTTATTTCCACAAAAAACAAACCACCAAATAAACAACAAGAGGCTCAATAGGACCTGTATCACTCACAAGGTGTGCATTAGCCAAAAACAAAGCAATTTTCTGTGGTGGGTGTCTTTTGATTTGATATATGGAATTTCATGACAACAAGCCTTTTGATCAAAGTCATTTATAGCATTTAGCATATAAGGTCACTGTGACCTTGAATGAAGACCAAGGTCAAATCTATTTGAAATTTTTTTAATTGATTGATTGAATGGAGTTTTACATCTCAGTTAAGACTATTCCACTATTATTGAGACATCACCAGCTTTAGGTGAAGTGACAGGTTTTGAACTCTACTATTAATTATTTAAGTGGTCGCAACTTTTTAGAACTTAACATGCTGATTTCATGTATGAAGTTTGATGACTAGTATATTCCTTTTGGGTTATGACACTGTTACCTTTAATGCAGGTCAAGGTAAAATCTATTTACAAACTATATGAAATTTGATATCTGCAGGCTTTTGGTTTATAAGAGTAAATCATTTTTAGCTTTTTCAAAAAGGTCACAGTAACCATGAATGAATATCAAGGTTAAACTTATTCACTAATTCTATATCTGGTGTTTGATGTCTAGATGCCTTTTGGTTCATGAGAAGAAGTCATTTATGCATTTTTACATACAAGGTAAATATGACCTTGAACTAAGATAACGGTCAAATCTATTCACAAACTTTATAGAACTTAACATGCTGATTACGCATATTCAGTTTAGGGATCCTAGGTCTTTTGGTTCCGCCGAAGAAGTTGGCTTTAGTGATTTTACACCCAAAGTCACATTTGCAGCCATTTTTACCTTGAATATAAGTCAAGATAGATGATTTTCACAAACTTAGAATGACATTTCTTGTCAATTTTACCCAAGTTTTATCAAAATCTGTCAAGTGGTTCAGGAGAAGAAGTTGTCTAAGTGAAGTTTAGGGATGCACAAACACACATACACACATCGCATTATGCCATAAGCTAAAAATAAGCTAACAATGATTTGAAGTGACACAATTAGGCCGTGTTAAAAACATGAGTACAATTTGTAAATTGTAACTTGTCTTCATTATCTTTTGTTACAATATACTTGTATTTATTTTCTAATTAAACAACTTACAGTTGGTTTACTAGATGGAAAATTAATCATCATCTCAATTGTACCACAGTTCCTGTAACCTGGTAGTATTAATTCTGCATTGGTGTAAGCTGTAAAACTCCCCTCTGGTGGTTGGTTTTCAACTACCCTAACCATATCAACATCTATTGGTGAACCATATCCAGATGTGTTCAAAGCTGCTGCATTTAACTTTTGTTTTGGGAAGTAAGCATCTTTCAATCTTTTAAACTCTGAATTGATTTTTTTTGACAACTCCTCGTTCATATTCACTATATAAATATGTTGCAGCTGTTGTTTTTGCTTTTCACCAAAAGATAGCAAAGCTTTTCCAAGTGTTGTGCACAAAAGGCTAATTTCAGCATTTTTCCTCCTGAAAATAAAAAAGATATTGTTGATAATTTAACAAGAAGAGAAACTAAGTTCAAACAGTAAAAAAAAAAAAAAAAAAAAAAATTAAACAAACAAAAAAACTATGATTACTACCTTCCTCTTTGAGTTTGGCATTTATTTAAAAACATGTCATCTTAACCTATAGGTCTGGTAGCTCTAGTAACACCATGAACAAATCTGAATTGCACCAGCCAATATAAATTTCTGTAAAATCTGTCCAGAAGTTTCAGAGATTTGGAGATCTTGAAATGTCTATTAATGTCACACACACACACACACACACACACACACACCACAGAGTTATATTACATAAAGGAATGAAAAGGGCATGTCAGCTAAAAGTTGTCCATAACATGATTAAATGACTACACATTTAACTCACTAAACATAATTATCTTGCAACCTTTGATATAAGCTTTTATAAACAATTTGAGGCAAAAACTTTACAGCAAATGTCAGACAAGTACATATATGTGTGTAATGAATAAAGTGCTAGATGTGTTAGTTGTCTCAAGACATAATTTATTGTGAAATATAAACCAGAGATACAGATGATGGCAGAAATGCCTCAGATTTAAAAAGCTACCATTGAGACTGCATATATTTGTAATTATTTAAAGATTGAATTTTCAATTTATAACATTATTATTAGTCAGGTATTTTTTTTATATTAGCTCAATTATTTTGCCTCAATATCTGTTATTGTTCTTTTGGCTCAAGTTTGATACAATATAATTATAAGATCTTAAGATTTAGAGAAGACTTAAAAGTAAAGTTTTACAACACTTAACAAGGCTGTGTACCACTGGAAAGACTTAAATTATAATAAAGAATAAACTTACCTGACCCAAATAATGGAAATGCAATTACTTGGATTCCAATCTTATTAGCATATCCTAAAATATTGCTAATACAAGAAGACAATGTTTCAAAATAACCCTCTTTCAGTTCTCTGTTTGTTGACATTTCAAGGTCCCAGGCTGGCATTACAGCATGAACAACAAAGAGAAGACACTTATGTCTGCCATGGACAATATCTGTATGTATCACATCTCCTAACTTCATATTTCTATTCTTCAGTTTTCCATGAGCTTCTCTGTACTTCTTACCACCTTTCTCCAAAAGGAAAGAAGCTAGTTGCCCCTTTCCACAAAATTCTTCATTTTCACTACTTACTACAGCATGTATTGGGTACGTATTATCAAGGATATCACCAGTGCATACATTCACTGTCAAATCTACACCAAAAAGATATCTCCTTATCAAATGGTTACTACTATCATATACTGCTTGGATTTCAACAGGAAAATATTGCACAGGGAGTTGTCCCCCAGAGTTCTTGAATGTGATTGAATTAGAAAATGGTAGTTTGGGATTCTTGAAACCGCTTTCTATCAGCTGAATAACATTTGGATCCAAATCAACAAAATGGATCTCTTGGAGTGAAGTATCTCCTGTTCTGGTGGTGCTAAATTCTTGAACAGATTCAACATAAGCTTCTACACATAATGGTAAAGGAACATGGAAACTTCCTGCAATAAAAAATTAATCTTGTCAAATTTCAATTTTTTTCTCCATCTTGTCCACTACACTGCTATCCATAAATTAATACATTTTATACATGTTTAACACTGGCCATACCATTACAGAAATTTTTTACAAAGCTAATTTGCTAAAACATCATTCAGCTACATCTGAGTTTTCAACTAAAGGTGTTTTTATCTCGAAAAATATATTTTTATGTTTACCAAAATTTCCAAAAAATTCCGAGAAAACTGTTTATCAAGGGAAGCGCTTTTGTTGCATGCACAGTTTTAGATCATTACGATATCATATTTGAATGCTGTAAAAATTTTAATTCTATGAATAAAATTTTACATGATGATTATAATAGAAACCTATTGTATTTATGAATTTGTATAGTTATGTATGGTGACAGTTTTTATCTTCAGGCATCATAGAGTTCCTTAGACCTTAATGCTGTTCTAAAGATTATTATTGTGGCAAAAGCTACTACACTTTAATATGTGGCTATACAAAATACAGTTTTTGAGATATACAGTCAAACCTGTCTATAAAGGTCACCCAAAGGAACCAGTAAAAGTGGCCTTTATAGGCAGGTGACCTTTATATACAGGTTCAAATAATATGAATAAACAACAATTGGAATACAATTCTTCTTGTCTTTATAAGTAGGTGGCCCTGATATAGAGGTGGTCTTTAAGGCAGGTTGGACTGTATTTAAACAACAGTTAAACCTGTTTATAAAGGCCAACCAAAGGAACCAGTAAAAGTAGCCTTTATGAGCAGGTGGCTTTTATATAAAGGTTCAAATAATATGAATAAAGGACAATTGGGATACAATTCTACTGGCCTTTATAAGCAGACTGACCTTATATACAGTTGGCCTTTAGGGCAGGTTGGACTGTATTTTTTTTAGCTATTATCCTTTACACTACTTGCCATTTCCCCATTAAGGACCATAATAGCCAAGATGCATGCAACTTTTAACGGATGGTTTGGGAATTTAGCATATTTAAATGTGAAAAGTTCCATGTATTTAATGTGTCTATTACCCTTGAAACCATGACCATACAACTAAACAGCTGTTGTAGAAATAGCTATAATATCTTATTACATATGGATAAACAAAATATAAATTTAAATAAACATATATTTTTCACTTTTTTCTGTCTGAAACTTACACTTTTTACAAATAAAATTTTCCTTTTCCCACCTTTTTGGAACCCTAAGGGGACCCATTATCCCTTCATTTGGGTACATCTACATTAAGTCATGATGATACCAATTTTATCTAAATTGGTCACAAAAGTTTCAGAGAGGTAGAATAAAATATAAAAGTTAACAAACCACAACAATACACAAAGAAGGATGGTTATATATTTCAATTTAACCTTTTCTAAAACTTAAGCCCTGACCATTCCCATGAGAAGATGTTTACAAATAGATGCTATTAAAATAAAATGAGCAAGATAAGCTAGTACTTGTATTCAAAAACAGCCAACTCATAAAGGTCAAACACTAAATTGAGGATTGTGGTTGAGAGTCTGGGCTGCACTAAACAAGAAATACATCAATAATTTCACTGTTTAAGTTTGAGCCTATTAGAGTGTATAAGATTTATAACCATTTTATTGTACAATGTTGTATTAAAGTTAAAATGAGTTTTAATTAACTAACCCGAGCTAATAGCTGGTAGTGCAACCGAGTTCAACTTTTCTTTTGTTGCCGCAAAAAAACATCCCAACACAGTTTTCTTCAAGTCATTCTTAACTTCAGTGGCATCATGATAATCTTCATTGCGTGGCCCAACAGCATGGATTATACACTTGTAATGTTTTAAGTTCCCAGACTTAGTTACAACTGCTGCACCTACAGGTAATGTTTCATCTTGCACATGATTTCTACATTCTTGTACTAAGCTATCCCCAGCAGCCTTTGCTATGCTACCTGCAATACCATGTTTATGTTCTAAATATTTGTTGGATGCATTCACAATACAATCAACCTCCAAATATAACAAGTCACCTGTGTATACATAGACTGAAATGCCTTCAGCAGTTTTAATTACTTCTTCACCTTTAGGTTTCAAAGAAGTAACTGCAGTTGATTGTGGTATTTCAGAATTGGTTTCTGGTAGATTTGGTAAAGTTATTTTTCTATGACCAGTTTCCTTTTGTCTTCCTACAGTTATCATCAATTCTGCCTTTACAGCCTGGACATCTGCATAAGTTTCACTAAATATCTTTAATTTGCTCTCACCATCAAATGATAATAGTTTAAGGTATACTTTAGGATGTAACTGTTTTTCATGCATTTGTTTTATGAAAATTTCTGCTTTCTTCATCTCTTCATTTGTTAAATCTGTCAATTCATCTGTTTGCATTAGTTGTAAGGTCGATTGTGCTTTTTGTAACTCTGACAGTGACATAGGGTCTCCGTCAAATACAACTTTTTGATTATCTGCATCTACTTTTGGACTGAGAGTATTTTGCTGTAATACTGCTTTATTAGTCAACAGCAGCATCTCATATTCCTCTGTTGACAATATTACTGGCTCAATTTGACCATATTCATCTTTTTCATCAGTTAATTTTGAAAGTTTCTTTTCAGTTGTTGGGGTTGTTACAACTGAAGCGGAAGGGACATCTGTGTCACCAACATTCAGGTACAAAGATACTGGTTTAGAGTTCAGATTTTTATCAACTTTTTCATCTTGTTCATCAAGAAAATAAAAAAGATACTGCTGTGCCATTTCAATATCAGTCAATGAGCCTTTCAACCCCATACAGCCATTCTCCTTAACCAGGTCTGCCCCAGAGTTCTTTGAAATTCTATTCTGTAGTTGTTCAAAATTTTCTTTTGAAAGTTGTTCTACTATTCCAACTGACAATTCAGCATACATGTTTATGAGCACCTGATGAAAAACAAATAAAATTATTTCTTATTAGATTGAAGTAATTTTTATTCATTTACTTTCTAAGTTTTGTCTTTAGTCTGAGATTTATGATCAACAACAGTCATGCAAATTCTGTGAAAAACCAGTCTTGTTGCATCAGAAAAGGTGTAACTGAAAAATATGTTATCTACTACAAGGGTTTTTGGCCCCAACATTCAGACTCATTCCCAATTGCAAAATGGGTAAATATTCCAATTTAGAACAGATTTTTTTCCAAAATATATTGTAAATAATTACTTTTAAAATATATAAAATGTAAACAAGAGGGCCATGAGGCCCTAGGCACTCACCTGAGAATAAATTGAATTCTACACATTTTTCCAATAATGACATGAATAGAAGGTTATCAGTGTTCATTATTAATTAATATGAGCTTGACCTAGCTTTTGTCCTGAAAATTGTTTTGGGCAAATTAAGATTGGACAAATAAATATGGACTCTAGAGTGTTAACAAAGTTTTTCTTTGATTTGACCTAGTGACCTACTTATTGACCCAACATGACCCATATGCAAACTTGAACTTGCTTTGGCCATGAACATCATTCTGGACAAATTATGTGAAGATTGGAGAAAAAATATGGACTCTCGAGTTTTAACAAGGTTTTTCTATGATTTGACTGACCTAGTGATCTACTTATTAAGCTAACATAACCCATATATGAACTTGACCTTGGTTTGGTCCTGAACATCATTCTGAATAAACTATGTGAAGATTGGACAAAAAAATATGGACTCTAGTGTGTTAACAAGGATTTTTTCTATGATTTGAACTAGTGACCTACTTATTGACCCAACATAATGCATATATGAACTTGACCTTGCTTTGGTCATGAACATCGTTCTGGACAAATTATGTGAAGATAAGACAAAAAATATGGACTCTATAGTGTTAAAAAGGTTTTTCTATGATTTGTCCCAATGACCTACTTATTGAAACAACATGAACTATATACGAACTTGACCTTGCTTTGGTCATGAACATCATTCTGGATAAATATTGTGAAGATTGGACAAAAATCATGGACTCCAGAGTGTTAACAAGGATTTTCTATGATTTGACCTAGTGACCTACTAATTGACCCAACATGACTCATATACGAAATTGACCATGCTTTGGTCATGAACATTCTTCTAGACAAATTATATGAAGATTTGACAAAAAATATGGACTCTATAGTGTTAAAGAGGTTTTTCTATGATTTGAACTAGTGACCTACTTATTGACCCAACATGACACATATACGACCTTGAACTTGCTTTGGTCATGAACATTTTTCTAGACAAATTATATGAAGATTGGACATAAATATGGACTCTAGAGTGTGAACAAAGTTTTTTCTATGATTTGACCCAATGACCTTCTTATTGAAACAACATGACTCATATACAAACTTGACCTGGCATTGGTCATGAACATCGTTCTGTACAAATTATGTAAAGATTGGACAAAAAATATGGACTCTAGAGTGTTAACAAGGATTTTTTATGATTTGACCTAGTGACCTACTTACTGACCCAACATGACCCATATATGTACTTGACCTTGCATTGGTCGTGAACATTGTTCTGGACAATTTATATGAAGATAAAACAAAAAATATGGACTCGAGAGTGTTAACAATGTTTTTCTATGATTTGACCTAGTGACCTACTAATTGATCCAACATAACCCATATACGAACTTGATCTTGCTTTGTTCAGGAACATTGTTCTGGACAAACTATATGAAGATTGGACGAAAATATGGACTCGAGAGTGTTAACAAGGTTTTTCTGTGATTTGACCTAGTGACCTACTTATTAACGCAACATAACCCATATATAAACTTGACCTTGCTTTGGTCATGAATATAGTTCTGGACAATTTATATGAAGATTAGACAAAAATATGGACTTGAGAGTGTTAACAAGGTTTTTCTATGATTTGACCTAGTGACCTACTTATTGACCCAACATAACCCTTATATGAACTTGACTTAGCTTTGGTCATGAATATAGTTCTGGACAATTTATATGAAGATTAGACAAAAATATGGACTTGAGAGTGTTAACAAGGTTTTTCTATGATTTGACCTAGTGACCTACTTATTGACCCAACATAACCCTTATATGAACTTGACTTAGCTTTTGTCCTGAACATTGTTCTGGACAAGTTTGATGAAGATATATCTAAAACTGTGGCCTCTAGAGTGTTAACAATGAAAAGTTGACGAATGACGCACAACACACAACACACGACGCACGAGGGACAAAGACTGATTACAATAGCTCACTTGAGCTCAGGTGAGCTAAAAACAAGAGGCCCATGGGCTCACCTGAGGCTAAATACATATCTCATGCAGAGGTTCAATGGTCAATAACATTTATTAAAGAGAACTCCTTATTTTCAGCAGTAAAGCAGGATTAAAAGTAAAAACAAAAGTATAAAACTATGACCTTCATCTAGGCCATTACCTACAATATTCGAATATACATGCCTATACAAAAAGCACATAGTTTTTTAGAAAACTAACCATTTCAGTATCCTTTCCCATCTGTAACCTTGACCTTTAAACCTTTGACCTTAATCTATATATCAAAATGATTGTTAAATCAACTCCTACAATATTCTAATATACATGTTTATACAAAAATGTTATAGTTTTTGAAATAATTAACCATTTTGGTATTCTTTCACATCTGTGACCTTGACCTTTGAATCCATGACCTTAATCTATATATCAAAATGAATGTAAAATCAATTCCAACAATATTGTATCATACACGTCTATACAAAAAGTTTATAGTTTTTGAGATAATTAACCATTTCAGTATTCTTTCGCATCTGTGACCTCGACCTTTGAACGCAGGACATTAATCTTTAGATATATCAAAATGATTGTGAAATCAAAACCTACAATATTCTTGTATACATGTTTATACAAACAAGAGGCCCATGGGCCTTAATGCTCACCTGAGGCATATCTCATGCAGAGGTTCAATAGTCAATAACATTTATTAAAGAGAACTCCTAATTTTCAGCAGAAAGGCTGAATTAAATGCAAAGATTTTTGCAAATTAATCATACCTTGTCCTGAGATTGCTACTATAATATATGTATGATACATTAATATATATATATATATATATATATATATATATATATTATATATATATATATTCTAGCTACAATACATTATTTATAAACAGCTAAAAAAGTAAAAACAAAAGTATGAAACTATGACCTTCATCTATATATCAAAATGATTGTTAGGCCATTACCTACAATATTCAAATATACATTCCTATACAAAAAGTTAATAGTTTTCGAGATAATTAACCATTTCAGTATCCTTTCCCATCTGTGACCTTGACCTTTGAATCCATGACCTTAATCTATATATCAAAATGATCGTTAAATCAATTCCTACAACATTGTATTATAAATGTCTATACAAAAAGCTTATAGGTTTTAAGATAATTAACCATTTCAGTATTCTTTCGCATCTGTGACCTTGACCTTTGAACACATGACATTCATCTATATATCAAAATGATCGTTAAATCAAAACCTACAATATTCTAATATACATGTTTATACAAAAAGTTTATAGTTTTTGAGATAATTAACCATTTTAGTATTCTTTCGCATTTGTGACCTTGACCTTTGAACCCATGACATTAAACTATATATCAAAATGATCGTTAAATCAAAACCTACAATATTCTAATATACATGTCTATACAAAAAGCTTATAGTTTTTTAGATAATTAACCATTTCAGTATTCTTTCGCATCTGTGACCTTGACGTTTGAACCCATAACATTATTCTATATATCAAAATGATCGTGAAATCAAAACCTACAATATTGAATATACATGTCTATACAAAAAGTTAAAAGTTTTTGAGATAATTAACCATTTATGTATTGATTTGCATCTGTGACCTTGACCTTTGAACCCATGACCTTAATCTACATGTCAAAATGATCGTTAAATCAATTCCTACAATATTGTAATATACATGTTTATACAAAAAGTTAATAGTTTTCTAGATAATTAACCATTTCGGTATTCTTTCGCATCTGTGACCTTGACCTTTGAATCCATGACCGTTAAATCAATTCCTTCAATATTGTAATATACATGTACAAAATATACAAAAATACACAAAAAGTTAATAGTTTTTAAGATAATTAACCATTTCGGTATTGTTTTGCATTTGTGACCTTGACCTTTGAACCCATGACCTTTATTAATATATCAAAATGACCATTATGCCATTACCTACAATATTCTAATATATATGCCTATACAAAAAGTTAATAGTTTTGCACATAATCAACTATAATGGAAATAGTTGTGCATCCTTGACCTTTGAACTCATGCAGTAAGTGCCAAACTCCGTCGGACCCTCAAACAAGTCCGATAAAATTACCGCTGGTCCGATAAAGAATCAGATTTTTCCGAACTGTATGTCCGGTAGCCAGTTGGGAAAATAGTTTGTGCCTCCCGTAGCTTTCCGTTTTAAAGGAGAAAATAAGTACATTTTTACAAAAGCAAATAATTGTTTTCTTATTATTGAAGAATTTTTGGTCCAGTAAAAAACTTTACGGTCTGGTAAAGTTTCTAGGTTTACCAGACCGAATGTCCATTAATCATTTTGAAAGTTTGGCACACACTGCTCATGACCTTGATCTATGTATCAAAATGATTGTCATGTCAATACCTACAATTAACTGAAAATCCCATGCCATTATCACCTGAAATGTTTAAACAAGAGGCCCATGGGCCTTAACGCTCACCTGAGGAAGAGTACATATCTTATGCAGAGGTTCAATGGTCAATGACATTAATAAAGAGAATATCAAAATTTTCAGCAGTAAGGGCCAATAATATGCAAGTATTTTTGCAAATTAATTATAATAATTATTACATAATTATGCTGTATATAACATATTTAAAGTCTAGCTACAATATATTATTTATAAACAGCTAAAACATCTGTATATTAAAATGTACATTAGGCCAATACCTACAATATTCCAATATACATGCCTATACAAAGAGTTTATAGTTTTTGAGATAATTAACCATTTAAGTATTCGTTTGCATCTTTGACCTTGACCTTTGAACCTATGACCTTCATTCATATATCAAAATGATTGTTGTGCAAATGCCTACAATATTCCAATATACATGCCTATACAAAAAGTTTAAAGTTTTTGAGATAATTAACCATTTAAGTATTCGTTTGCGTCTATGACCTTGACCTTTGAACCTATGACCTTCATTCATATATCAAAATGATCGATAGGCCAATACCTACAATATTCCAATATACATGCCTATACAAAGAGTTTATAGTTTCTGAGATAATTAACCATTTAAGTATTAGTTTGCATCTATGACCTTGACCTTTGAACCTATGAACTTCATTCATATATCAAAATGATCGTTGTGCAAATGCCTACAATATTCTAATATACATGCCTATACAAAAAGTTTATAATTTTTGAGATAATTAACCATTTAAATATTTGTTCGCAGCTATGACCTTGACCTTTGAACCTATGACCTTCATTCATATATCAAAATGATCATTAGGCCAATAACTAGGATATTCCAATATACATGCCTATACAAAAAGTTTATAGTTTTTGAGATAATTTACCATTTAAGTATTCGTTTGCATCTATGACCTTGACCTTTGAACCTATGACCTTCATTCATATATCAAAATGATCGTTAGGCCAATACCTACAATATTCCAATATACATGCCTATAGAAAAAGTTTATAGTTTTTGAGATAATTAACCATTTCAGTACTTGTTTACATCTGTGACCTTGACCTTTGAACCCATGACCTTTATTTATATATCAAAATGACCATTGTGCCATTACCTACAATATTCAGATATACATGCCTATACAAAAAATTCATAATTTTGCAGATAATTAACTATTTTGGTATTCTTCGACATCTGTGACCTTGACCTTTGAACCCATGACCCTGATCTATGTATCAAAATGATCGTCATGTCAATACCTACAAATAACTGAAAATCCTACGCCATTATCACAAGAAATGTTAAAAAAATAGCATTTTTTATCAAAGGTCAAAAACTGGGACATGACCTTGACCTTCGACCTTGACATCAATTGGAAGAAAATTGCAAGACAAGATCAACAGTGAAAATTCCATACAATTATCTTTAGCCGTTATGAAGTTATAACAATAAATGTCTCATTTTAAAAATTACATAATTTTATGCAAAAAACGCGTACCTATTTTTCGTCTAATTTTCATGAAAAACACAATTTTAATGTTCCTAGGTATGCTGAATCCAAATATCCAATCAAAATTTGTCTGCACCTTTTGGTTTCAGAGAAGAAGATTTTTTTGTCTTTTTGCTATTTTTAGTAACAGCGGCCATCTTGTTGGGCGTGGCCAAACTGGGAACACAATTTTGAAAGGCTGTTACCCAGGCATGATAATCACCAAGTTTCATCAAATATGGCCCAGTAGTTTTGGAGGAGAAGATTAAAATGTAAAGTTTACACACGACACACGACCAACGACAGACGACCGACGTGATAGATTGCAATAGCTCATCTGAGCCTTTGGCTCAGGTGAGCTAAAAATAGCATTTTTTATCAAAGGTCAAAAACAGGGACATGACCTTGACCTTGACATCTTTTGGAAGAAAATAGCAAGACAAGATCAACAGTGAAAACTCAATAAAATTATCTTCAGCTGTTATTGAGTTATAACAATAAATGTCTCATTTTCAAAATTACATAATTTTACACAAAAACGCGTAACCTATTTTTCGTTCAATTTTCATGAAAACACAATTTTAATGTTCCCAGGTATGCTAAATCTAAATATCTAATCAAAATTTGCCTGCACCTTTTGGTTTCAGAGAAGATTTTTTTGTCTTTTGGCTATTTATAGTAACGGCAGCCATATTTTGTTGGGCGTGGTCAAACACCGAACACAATTTTGAAAGCCTGTTACCCAGGCATAATAATCACCAAGTTTCATCAAATTTGGCCCAGTAGTTTTGGAGAAGATTAAAATGTAAAGTTTACGCACGACGGACGATGGACGGTGATAGATAGCAATAGCTCATCTGAGCCTTTATAAAGTATATACATTATAAAAGTGGGTCTAAATGTTTTAAAAATACCAAATTCGTAAATCACTGTTGAAGAAATACGGAACTACATGAACATTTTGGCCGCCAATATTGCGGCCCCTTGACAGCGTTTTGTAATGCAATTTTAGCACCATTTTTTAAAATTTGTTTATCTCGAAAATGAGCAGAACGTGCTACTAATTTTATTGCATAAATAAAGAGTTCTTTCAAAGATCTTTTAAATGATATAATGTTTTCCACCCTAATTAAACCGGAAATACATCTTATTTTGGCGTGAAAGTGCACAATTTGGGTAATTTTTGGACAATTTTTGTTATGGAAGAGTTATGTCCCCTTGCCTTTGGCGGCCATTTTGTTTCACATTTTGACATTTTTTTTACGGTCTGGTAAAGTTTCTAGGTTTACCAGACCGAATGTCCATTAATCATTTTGAAAGTTTGGCACACACTGCTCATGACCTTGATCTATGTATCAAAATGATTGTCATGTCAATACCTACAATTAACTGAAAATCCCATGCCATTATCACCTGAAATGTTTAAACAAGAGGCCCATGGGCCTTAACGCTCACCTGAGGAAGAGTACATATCTTATGCAGAGGTTCAATGGTCAATGACATTAATAAAGAGAATATCAAAATTTTCAGCAGTAAGGGCCAATAATATGCAAGTATTTTTGCAAATTAATTATAATAATTATTACATAATTATGCTGTATATAACATATTTAAAGTCTAGCTACAATATATTATTTATAAACAGCTAAAACATCTGTATATTAAAATGTACATTAGGCCAATACCTACAATATTCCAATATACATGCCTATACAAAGAGTTTATAGTTTTTGAGATAATTAACCATTTAAGTATTCGTTTGCATCTTTGACCTTGACCTTTGAACCTATGACCTTCATTCATATATCAAAATGATTGTTGTGCAAATGCCTACAATATTCCAATATACATGCCTATACAAAAAGTTTATAGTTTTTGAGATAATTAACCATTTAAGTATTCGTTTGCATCTATGACCTTGACCTTTGAACCTATGACCTTCATTCATATATCAAAATGATCGATAGGCTAATACCTACAATATTCCAATATACATGCCTATACAAAGAGTTTATAGTTTCTGAGATAATTAACCATTTAAGTATTAGTTTGCATCTATGACCTTGACTTTTGAACCTATGAACTTTATTCATATATCAAAATGATCGTTGTGCAAATGCCTACAATATTCTAATATACATGCCTATACAAAAAGTTTATAATTTTTGAGATAATTAACCATTTAAATATTTGTTCGCAGCTATGACCTTGACCTTTGAACCTATGACCTTCATTCATATATCAAAATGATCATTAGGCCAATAACTAGGATATTCTAATATACATGCCTATACAAAAAGTTTATAGTTTTTGAGATAATTTACCATTTAAGTATTCGTTTGCATCTATGACCTTGACCTTTAAACCTATGACCTTCATTCATATATCAAAATGATCGTTAGGCCAATACCTACAATATTCCAATATACATGCCTATAGAAAAAGTTTATAGTTTTTGAGATAATTAACCATTTCAGTACTTGTTTACATCTGTGACCTTGACCTTTGAACCCATGACCTTTATTTATATATCAAAATGACCATTGTGCCATTACCTACAATATTCAGATATACATGCCTATACAAAAAAATTCATAATTTTGCAGATAATTAACTATTTTGGTATTCTTCGACATCTGTGACCTTGACCTTTGAACCCATGACCCTGATCTATGTATCAAAATGATCGTCATGTCAATACCTACAAATAACTGAAAATCCTACGCCATTATCACAAGAAATGTTAAAAAAATAGCATTTTTTATCAAAGGTCAAAAACTGGGACATGACCTTGACCTTCGACCTTGACATCAATTGGAAGAAAATTGCAAGACAAGATCAACAGTGAAAATTCCATACAATTATCTTTAGCCGTTATGAAGTTATAACAATAAATGTCTCATTTTAAAAATTACATAATTTTATGCAAAAAACGTGTACCTATTTTTCGTCTAATTTTCATGAAAAACACAATTTTAATGTTCCTAGTATGCTGAATCCAAATATCCAATCAAAATTTGTCTGCACCTTTTGGTTTCAGAGAAGAAGATTTTTTGTCTTTTTGCTATTTTTAGTAACAGCGGCCATCTTGTTGGGCGTGGCCAAACTGGGAACACAATTTTGAAAGGCTGTTACCCAGGCATGATAATCACCAAGTTTCATCAAATATGGCCGTAGTTTTGGAGGAGAAGATTAAAATGTAAAGTTTACACACGACACACGACCAACGACAGACGACCGACGGTGATAGATTGCAATAGCTCATCTGAGCCTTTGGCTCAGGTGAGCTAAAAATAGCATTTTTTATCAAAGGTCAAAAACAGGGACATGACCTTGGCCTTGACATCTTTTGGAAGAAAATAGCAAGACAAGATCAACAGTGAAAACTCAATAAAATTATCTTCAGCTGTTATTGAGTTATAACAATAAATGTCTCATTTTCAAAATTACATAATTTTACACAAAAAACGCGTAACCTATTTTTCGTTCAATTTTCATGAAAAACACAATTTTAATGTTCCCAGGTATGCTAAATCTAAATATCTAATCAAAATTTGCCTGCACCTTTTGGTTTCAGAGAAGAAGATTTTTTTGTCTTTTGGCTATTTATAGTAACGGCAGCCATATTTTGTTGGGCGTGGTCAAACACCGAACACAATTTTGAAAGCCTGTTACCCAGGCATAATAATCACCAAGTTTCATCAAATTTGGCCCAGTAGTTTTGGAGAAGATTAAAATGTAAAGTTTACGCACGACGGACGACGGACGGTGATAGATAGCAATAGCTCATCTGACTGAGCCTTTATAAAGTATATACATTATAAAAGTAGGTCTAAATGTTTTAAAAATACCAAATTCGTAAATCACTGTTGAAGAAATACGGAACTACATGAACATTTTGGCCGCCGATATTGCGGCCCCTTGACAGCGTTTTGTAATGCAATTTTAGCACCATTTTTTAAAATTTGTTTATCTCGAAAACGAGCAGAACGTGCTACTAATTTTATTGCATAAATAAAGAGTTCTTTCAAAGATCTTTTAAATGATATAATGTTTTCCACCCTAATTAAACCGGAAATACATCTTATTTTGGCGTGAAAGTGCACAATTTGGGTATTTTTGGACAATTTTTGTTATGGAAGAGTTATGTCCCCTTGCCTTTGGCGGCCATTTTGTTTCACATTTTGACATTTTTTTTAATATGCTTCGTATATCTTATAATCTTAGGTCTTTTAAAAACCAAACATATGCACCTTGTCTCCAAAACCAGTGAAATTATTTAAATTTGACATGGGTATACCGGTTTTTCAAGTTGGAAAATGGCAGAAACTGTTTAGTGATACCTTAAGTCCTTTTAGAAATATATATAGACTAAAGATTCAACAAGAGGCCCAATAGTGCCTGTACCGCTCACCTGGGCCGTTTACAGCACAAAAACAATAAAAACTACATTTAAGGAGCAATAACTCTGATGTGGATATTTAGATATTTATGAAACTTGCTACTCGCATCTGTGACCTTGACCTTTGAACCAATGACCATAATCTATATATTAAAATGATCATTGCATCAATACCAACAATATTCTTATATACATGCCTATACAAAAAGTTCATAGTTTTCAAGATAATGAACCATTTTGGTATTGATTTGCTACTGTGACCTTGACCTTTAGACCCATGACCTTTTTCTATACATCAAAATTTTCGTTGTATCAATACCTACAACATTCTAATATACATGCCTATACAAAAAGTTAATAGTTTTCAAAATAATGAACCATTTCAGTATTCTTTCGCATCTGTGACCTTGACCTTTGAACCAATGACCTTAATCTATATATCAAAATGATCTTTACATCAATACTAACAATATTTCAATATCCATGCCTATACAAACAGTTTATAGTTTTCAAGATAATGAACCATTTTGGTATTGATTTGCTACTGTGACCTTGACCTTTGGACCCATGTCCTTTTTCTATACATAAAAATGATCGGTTTATCAATACCTACAATATTTCAATATCCATGCCTATACAAACAGTTTATAGTTTTCAAGATAATGAACCATTTTGGTATTGATTTGCTACTGTGACCTTGACCTTTAGACCCATGACCTTTTTCTATACATCAAAATTATTGTTGTATCCGTACCTACAACATTCCAATATACATGCCTATACAAAAAGTTATAGTTTTCGAGATAATTAATGATTTTGGTATTGTTTTGCTACTGTGACCTTGACCTTTGGACCCATGACCTTTTTCTATACATCAAAATGATCGTTGTATCAATACCTACACTATTCTAATATACATGCCTATACAAAAAGTTTATAGTTTTCGATATAATGAGCCACTTCAGTATTCTTTCACATCTGTGACCTTGACCTTAGAACCAATGACCTTAATCTATATATCAAAATAATCGTTACATCAATACCAACAATATTCAAATATACATGCCTATACAAAAAGTTTATAGTTTTCGAGATAATAAATAACATTAGAAAAGTAAAAAATTAGGTCATGACCTTCATAATTGACCTTGACACCATTTTGAAGGTAATTACAAGAATATGTCAAAACTGAAAACCCCATGTCATTATCTGGTCATATAGTCAAGTTGTAACAATTTAAAAATATTTTACAATTTTTTCAAAATAAATGCAAAAACGCGTAACCTATTTTTAAACCAAATTTCATGAAATGAACAAACTTAAAGGTTAAGACTATGTAGAATCCAAATATCACATCAGTTTTTGCCTCCAATGAGTGGTTCAACAGAAGAAGATTTTTTTAGGTTTTGTCTATTTTTAGTAACAGTGGCCATCTTGGATATTCGATCGCCATGATTTGAACAAACTATAGTTACACTCTGTCAAGGACCTTCCATGGCAAATTTGGTTTCAGTTGGCCCAGTAGTTTCGGAGGAGAAGATTAAAGTTTACTGACGCACGCACGGACACACGGACGCACACACGGACGCACGCCTCGCCATGCCATAAGCTCACATGGCCTTTGGCAAGGTGAGCTAAAAATGCCAAATCAGATTTCTTTCTCCATCAACAGTTTAAGGAACACAGTGCTGACATGTCTATTGGTGATTCATTAATATATGTTACAAACCTGGGCAGGACAATCAAAAAATTCATATTTCTTTATAAAACTTGGAAACTCATTTCTATAAAACCTTTGAAGGAAATCATCTGCATCTGAAATGTGAAAAAAAACAAAATCACAAGAACTTCTTGTCAGAAACTTATTTATAGTCTCTGGCATATATAGCTTTGAAATATTATCCTTAATAAATTATTAACTTCACTTGTTTGTATTGCTTCTTTCTGGTTTTTAAATTGCCTGAAAAGTGTGAAATATCACAGACAAACCTGCTGTTCAAAGTATTTAGTATGGTAATAAATAATGTCTGAATTTTTTAGTTAACATATTTGAAACACACCATTTTAGGACACTGGCATCAATATTGATACTTGTAAACTTCTAGTAAATATGAGTTAAATTTCCAGAAAAGAATTTCCAAATAAAACTTTCAAACGTCATTATAATCTCAGTTAGTTTAAACTTCAAATGTGAAGGCAAACAAAACAAGAGAACCAGAAGGGCCTGTAATGCTAAAATTTGACCTTATTTACATATTTTCCCAAAATTAGATCAATGAAAAAAGTCTCGGGAAAAATCTCTTTCATATGTTAAATAGGCATGTATCTATACTTTCTAATTTTTAAATTTGAACAAAACTTGTTGAAAATTGAATCTACAATGGCCATTTAAGTGATTTGACTTTTATAGTGACAATAGTCATCTTGGATACCGTACAAGGTGGCCTTGTACAAACTTTGGACTATCTACCTAGTGACCTTCCACACCAAATTTGGTTTCAATTGGCCCTGGGGTGTCAGAGGAGAGGATCAAAGTTTTCACTCAAAACCCACCTTCAGCATGCCAGTATCTCAGCTGACTATAGCCAGTTGAGCTAAAAATCCTGTTAATGCAGAATCATGTCAACTCCTGGAAATTGGTTAAAAAAGTGAACATTTTAAAGAACCATAACTCTTTCAAATTAACTTGATATTGATTGGTTGGTTGGTTGGTTGGTTGAATGTTGCTTAACGTCGCATCAGCAATTTTTCAGCTATTCGCGACGAGAACTATTTAATTAATCTCTATGGATTAATCTATGAACAATTTTTGTGTATGCATGTGAAGTGCGACTGTGTTGTATGGTCTGCCTTGTACTAGCGCGCACTCAGGGCGACTTTACCGTGCTAGCTCACAGAGTCAGTACGCCGCAGACAAACGTACCACTCCCCCAGTCCATTATACTGATACCAGGTGAATCAGTAAAGGCCAACGGTAAGGAAAATTCACTTTCCCACATGTGGTCCGAGCGGGACTCGAACTCACAGCGGTGAGAGACCCTGGATTTGAAAACTGACGTCTTATCCATTAGGCCACCGCGCCCTCAACTTGATATTGAGTCTTGGTCAAAACTTGACTAAGTCTTGTAGATTACATGCCAAATATGAATCCAATATTTCAATCAATCAAGGAAAAAAAGTCCAGTAAACTGTTACAAAAGTGAAAATTCATTATAATTATTGTGAAAACTGACTGAATTTGAGACTTAGCTGAACTTGACTTGTAGCTCAAGTATATAAACATGATAAAGGCACATACTAAATTTGAAGTCAACATCTCAACAAATAAACAAAACTAAAAAATCAGGCAAAATAGACAGATGGAGGGAAAACACTAAGTCCTGGCCCTGGTTTCACAATCATTCCTTAGCTAAGATTTTCCTTAGCTTAAATTTAGCCAATTTTGGTTATCACTTTTTGGAAATACTGATGAATATTTTTTTAAAAACTAAATTCAAATGTTTCAATCTAGGAGAGACTTAAAAAATGACACCTTAAATTCCTGAATATCTTGAAAATCAACAAAATTATTTAGGTTTGAAATTTAAGTAAAGGAAAATCTTAGCTAAGGAATGATTGTGAAACTGGAGCATGTTCCAGTTACTGGTATCAACTAATAATTATGAAACTTAAACTAACCTTTAGGAGATGGAAATTTTAGTAACCCTTGATGGCTGGCTCCTGAAGGTATAACTATTACTGGTGTCATATTTAAGTCATAAAAAATATCTTTCAGTTCCTTTTTAACAGACTGTGTATGCAAATTCTCATCTAAAATTGTGAATTTACTCTACAAGCTTCACAATCAGTTTTTTCCAACTTGACTCTGCAAAATAGAAAATATATACAAGTATTAAAAGCCACATCATTACATTGCAATATTATTAACTGATACAATTATGTTAAATAATGTACACTAGTCTTAACACTCAGATTGGTATAAAATGTCACAATGGATCAAACATTATTATCATTAAACAAGAAATCTGTGAGCTACTGCTCACTAAGTATCTCCACTTTGAACATATGTTAAAACAGAAACAAAATGTAAAGTAGATGTCCTGCAGACTTGAAATCAGTATTTGCAGTATGGGACTTTATACTGAACTCACACAGAAAATTTCAAGTGGCTGTGTTTAGTAGTTGCTGAAAAAACTGGTTTAGCAGTTGCTGAAAAAACTTGTTTAGTAGTTTGCTGAGAAAACTTTTTAAAAAAGTTTGTTTGGGATGGACAGTAGGACAGAGGTAAACCAGTATACCACCCTCTTCTTCAAAGCAGGGGTATAATTAGACAAGAATGAGCACAAAACAATCTTTAAGCAAGCGCTAAAACCTTTAATTAATAGCATTCCACAACCCATGATATGCAAATATTTTAATTATTATTATACCTCACATATATTAAGACACTTTTCATCGATGTTTTCCAATCATATGACATGTAATAAATGAGATATTTCCCACAGAATCACTGTCAGCGTGTGACAACCAATCATAGCCATGTAATAATACTTATATACTTTGTAAATACAAAAACAAAACAATGGCAGCCAGTCTTTGTTTGTAGTTCGTTGGAAGCAGACTTGGGAGTTAATAATGCATGACAAAGATATAGAAAACACAAACAGGGTCACCCAAGCTTCAGTGAAAATACTAACAAGAGGCCCATGGGCCTTAATGCTCACCTGAAGCTAAGTACATATCTCATGCAGAGGTTCAATGACATTAATTAAAGAGAATCCTTATTTTCAGCAGTAAAGCAAATTAAATACAAGGATTTTTGCAAATTACATACCTTGTCCCGAGATTGCTACATATAATATTGTATACTATATTACTATATATTATATATATATATATATACATATATATATTCTAGCTACAATACATTATTTATAAACAGCTAAAAAAGTAAAACAAAAGTATGAAACTATGACCTTCATCATGCCCGTTACGAAGTAAAGAGGCGTAATACGCCTGGTTTTGAGGCGTAAACCAGGCGAAATGGGTAGTTACGTGACCAGAACCAGGCGTTAAGAAGCAGGACACGTAAATTTAATTTTTTTACAGGCGTAAATTTCAAGAAAACAAGGCGTAAACTGAAATACTCCTGGCGTAATCTGTTCTTTAAGAGGCGTAACCTGGACTTAGAATTTTTGTTACTTAAGTGAGAGGCGTAAATTTGGACTTAGAATTTTTGTTAGCGAGAGGCGTAAATTTGGACTTAGAATTTTTTCAACTTCCAGTACAGGAATAAAGTGGACTTCAATTTTTTCTCATGGACAAGAGCAAATTGGTACTATCACCTACACCATTCTTTGTTGATAAAACATTGAAACAACATTGTCATGGATGTTTATACATATATTTTATTACTAATAGAGCACTTTATCACAAAATGTAGGCTTAAGAAAACTTTTTAAATGCATGTATAAAAACAAAAAATAAAACCCTTGAACCTGCCCCAAAAATTTTGTCCAACCTGAATGAGAAGCTACTACATGTATATAAATTGAATTCTGGCCTTATTATTATTTTTTTAATCTAAATTATTGATTAAGTATGGCCTAACCAAATATCTAATCATCTTTTCCAATATCTATATATATACACACAGTCACATGTATATTGCAGTGCAAAGTACCTTAATACATCTTTAAGACTTTCCTAGTTTCTTAATCCAACTCTAATCTGTTTGGAAAAAGACAAATGTGACCTGTTGCATCATTTTCATCAATATGAATAAACATACAACTGCATTTTATTTTGTTCACTGGTACAATGTCCAAATCTCTGGTTATTTGTACGGCTAAAATATTACTCTCAGTGTTATAATTAACACATTGTAGCAAACTGATTATTGCACAACAATCGGACTGAACATGCTCGTCCTCATTTAGAAATAAAAATGAACTAACACAGCCATATTGTATTCCATCTCTTCCAGTGTAGCATATACATGAATTATCCCGTTTGAGCATTCTCTTGTAACAGTTTCCGTATACCAACATATCTTTTATTTCTAATCGGTTGAAGGATGGAAATGTATCAGTTGTTGGGATTTCACCCAAAAAATCTATCAGTGTATGGAATTCCTGTTGGTTTAATTTCCTTTTCTTAATACCACCAAGAACAAACACTCCTTCTGCAATTTTGCGACCCCTTTTCAACAGATGCGGGCATTCTATCCCATTATATATTTTTTCTTCTTTTGAGCCTTTCACAATGCATTTTTGCTTTAGCTCAGGCAATTTCTGGACAAAGGCTATTCCAGTAGTAATCTGACTGTCAATACATTGTGTGCCTTTAATCATCTTCATAATGGCACCATTTTTGTCCTCAAAAGAAAAACAGCTGTGAGTATAGAGAGGTCCTAAATAGCGCACACTGTCTGCTAGGTGAACCAACTGGTGTAAATTAAGTGTCATATAACATTTGTCATACAGTTTTGAAAAATGTTGACAGAAAGTTGTCAACATTTTCTCTGCTAAATCTACTTCAGCATCAGTTGATCCACACTTCAGTAGTATATGCATAGCATTGACCAATAAAATAAAATGGGAAAATCTTTCATTATCTAAAATTCCAGGTAACACAGCAGCACCATAGAAAAGTAAAAACGAGCGGTACTCTGAAGCTTTCCAATATTTTAAGTCATTTTGTATTGATTTAGGCAGTCTCGAAATATCTAATGTTGGTCGAATTTGAGAAAGTCTGTTGTCAACTTTATTAACAGATTGATGAAAGCTAAAATGTTTTGTTGAAAACTCTTTGGCAAACCATAAACGTAAAAGTAATTTTTGGACGCCAAGTAGGACTCCATGCATATAGTCAATTGCTATTCCATGGATGATGTGAAATTTTGGGATTAGCATCAGCCAAGATGGTCCCTTGATTCCATCAATTGTGCTGTTTTTGTCTCCTGCCATTTTCCTTTGAACGCTTGTTTTTGCATCCTCAAGTGCAGATAGAAGAGTTCTTTCTGGTCCTTTGGGAGATTGCAGGTTGTATGGAAACACCATTGTATGTCCTTTTCCTACTTTTGCACTTTCACCCTTTTGTTTGCATTTCCAACAGCTGAATGCTCCATTGAACTGTACATTATTACATAGAAGACACCTTGCTGGAAGATCTGCCGTTCCACATAGAAGATATCCTTTACAAGTAAATGTGTTTTTTTCGGGAGAGAAGCACTCAATACCTTCACTCATATCCATCATTGATGACAAAAATGGCTTCAGAAAAGTTCCCATTGAAGGTTTTTTGTTTCCAAACCAAAGAGCAGCCAAAATCATATTTTCTTTCTTCATTCGCAATTTGTATGGTAATTCATTAACAACTAAATAGATTGGCCATATCGAGACATTACTACTTTTGAAAACTGGTGCACCATCTGTATTAAAGGTAAATGATATGTTCTCTGAATTACTTAACACACCATTATTTTTGAAATATGATTTATACAATTGTCCATCGTAAATATCTTCATAAGTACCTTCAGGAACGTTTCGAGTAAATCTGTGCTGGAGAGAAGTGAAGAATCCATCTTGTGCGATTAAATTTTTAATCTGATTTAGTACTGGTACTTCCAAAAAGTATGTTTTGTCTTTAACATGAAAGGGCTTTCCACAGTGTTGATATGGACAAAATGTCACTGTTTTGTCATCTATATATCCAAGACAATGTCTACAGTAATAATGATGAACTAATGGATTCCTCAAATTTTTGAAAAACATCTTATAAGCATGGAGGCTTGTACAAAGTCTATGTCCTTGTGGAAGTACTAAAGCTATTATATTTAAAAGCTGTTGCACAGCCTCTCCAATCAAATTATGTTTGGTACAAAAAATTGCCAATAGTAACATAAACGCACCCAGTGTGACAGTACAGCCATCGTACAAGGGTTTTTTATCTTCATCTTTATCCTGTGTAACAGCATCTAAGATGTCATCAATGTAATCAAATTCATCATTCAAATCATAAGATATATCTACATCATCAACTGATTCAATTAAGGGGTCATTTACATCCTCTTCACTTGAATTGTCTAAAGCAGGATTTCTAGTTGTTTCAACAAGAAAATCAGTCAGTGTCTTGGCATCATTTGAATCATCACCAATGTTCTAAAATAAATAAATGATGTATTTACAAAGAATTCTTATTATAAAAGTATACACTTAACAGACCATACATATTTACAAAAAACATAATTGCTTTTTTTTTTTTTTATTTTAGAAAACATGCAAAGATTATTAAAGCATCTGCAGAGACTTATTGTAAAATGTATATCCACAAGCCACTGTTATACCAGAATAATGTAAAACAAATCAAATTAAAACAAGAGTATCACTCAACTGGCAGTTTATAAATTTCATGAATGGAATCATGCATAATGGCTAAAATTAGCATTTCATTTGAAATCGTTAAAATGAGGTCAACAAAACATTTCTCAGAAAATCCAAGTTATATATGTGAAATAACCAATTCTCTTTTTTTTTTTTAAATTAGAATAAAATCAGGCCAAGTATGTGTCCCAGTTAAGAATATTTCACTTATACATCAATAATTCACCAGTTAGAGGTGAAGGTACGAAAATGTTTACCTGTGGTATGCGCGAAAAGGCATAGTGCAATTAGGGTTCTTATCATGCCATGCCTACCTTGACATCAGCTTCTAAGGACTCTTTCAAAAGACCCACGATGGTCTTTTCTTAATGTCAAGTGCTAGATGAAAAAACAGTCACTACCTACTACAGCGGTGTTGGTTCAATCTTGAACAACCAAGTCAAAATCATACCTGCTCTCATCTAAACCACAGTGATAGCAGTCTGCACATAAAGGTCATAACAGACTGATGATTTTGCTATCCCTTTGTTTAACTATCCCAAGTAGCACACCATATTAGTATAAAGAATTACCTTTTCATTTGAGCTATTTAATCCAGCATATTCAATTTCTTCAAAGTTTTCAGCTTCGACTTCTACAACACCCATGTTGTGCTGCAAATATAAAGTGTACAATGTAATATCAAAAGTCAACCTTTCCAAACTGAACACATCCTGCTCGGGACCAATTTTTTCAGTTTAGAGAGACAAAATATTGAATTAAATGAAACGCCCTACTATCTGAAATTTAAAGACCAATCAATTAACACATTTTGACTTAAATTTAAAAAAATTAGTGTTTCTGTGCGTGTTATGTCGATTAAAATATTCAGTTATCTTTCATGCTTCTGATCAACAAATTCTGTTCCATAATACAATGTGTATTTTATTGTCTTTGCAACTACATTGAAAAAAAAATAATGAAACGTTTAAAACTTCTCATTGTGTTTCAATTTAACAGTCACCGATTTTTCCTGTTCGACATTGTTCAGGTTGAGCACATTTAGTGATTATATCCAATTTTTGTAATGTTTCTCGTTTCAAGTTGATTAAAAATATATCGAAATTGCATTAATTTACGTTAATATAAACAACTTTTGGTTTAGAAAAAAAACATTTTAAATAATAAAGTACACTATAGCCTCGGAAGTTGTCAAAGTCCAAATTCTCGGAAGTACCCAAAATAAACTACTATCTGTTTTACTGGATTCAGAACACCGTTTTTTGGCTTATTTTCATTTAAAATTCTATAAACTTGATTGAAATTTTGCACAGTTCACTTACTTGAGGCTAGTCGTTCCTAAAAATACCTATGCGCATCCTCGTTTTGCTTAGAATAACTACATAGGGAGGAAAATGTATCCGGTATAGGAATTTTTACATGTTAAAATCCAACCATGTTTACGTCGGAAGTACATAGTTTGATGACGTCACGTGACGGTTTGGTCGTTTCACATTTGAACGCGGGGTTTGGGCCATATCGGTGTAAGGGATACAAGTCGTACATTTCTGTGTATACGTAAAATCAAATAGTTTTAACGAGTAGCTTCCCTTACATGAAAGATAGAAATTACAATAGCGGTTAGAAAATGTGTCAAAAAGGTTGGAGCAGTCATTTGAAATAGAGATGCCATAAAGCATGACCTACCTGTGATAAAAATAGATTCGATTATTCCAGTTTCATTTCCGTTTTACTTCAACATGTGAAATTCCTATACAGGATACATTTTCCTCTCTACATTGTTATTTTAAGCAAAACGAGGATGCGCATAGGTATTTTCAGGAACGACTAAACTCAAGTAAGTGAACGGTACCAAATTTCAATTAAGTTTATTGAATTTTAGGTGAAAATAAGCCAAAAAACGGTGTTCTGGATCCAATGAAACAGATAGTACAACTGGTTTTTTAACCATTGATTAGAAAATTAATTTCAACTTTGCATTTTATTTCAGATTAAAAGTCTAAATTTATTTAATTTATAGTTTGAAAATACTTACCGATTTGTCAAAATATCTCTGAAACGGGAGATATTATCAAATCGGAGAATTGTGCCCAACCTGTTTTTTTTTTTTTCTTCTTCTTCTTTTGAGGTGAAAACTCAAATGGCAGTTGTAGATCCAGTTTTTAGGAAACATATTTTACAAATATCCAGTTTTGTCACCAACAAGAAAGCTTTAAAACTGGAGATTTATATGTCGTAGGAGGATCATCAACGATCTCGGCATGTATTTCCCTGACAATAGACAATATCCATGCCGGTTGCCATTTTTAAATTTGTCTTGATGCGGAATGAAACACATTCTGATTGGTTATATCGTAAAACTAAGACTGAGTAATGCTGTCAGAATTGACCAATCAGTGAGGTTGTTTTAAACACTTAGGTAATACAGGGATATTTGAAAAAATAAAACGGTAAAGAATCGAACCGAAATCCGGTAACAATAATTCGAGAAAGATTATAATTGTTTCACACCTGGTAGATAGCTGATGCATTCCGAAAATACACATTGTTGATGTTGTAACATCGATTAGCGGGCTTTTCAAAATATAATATGGAAAATTGAGGGCAATTTAACATCTCATTTTCGCTCAAAGTCGAGGCGACGATGCCCTCATCCTTCATGCCTGGTTGGATATATATTACGTAACATTCGTTATCTGACTTTTTTTAAAGCTTATAATAAAAAAAAATGTTCAACAACACAGTACTTAATATTAATTACCCACATTTGAAAAAAAGGAACAATATTTCAGTAAAATACGAAATAATAAACAGAAATTAAACTTACCAATATCGAACTACATAGTGAAGGTGTGTCATTGTCAATTATCGAGGATACATTTACAGCACTCACATCTTCGTCGGAGGCAATTTTCACCTGATCGACCGTATCAAAGTCAAAAATGTCAAGATTTCTGGAATCGTTTTCTACAGAATATTCTTTACCATATGGACCACGACGTTTTTTCTCAACAGGCTGATCATCGTTTCGTTTGGACATTTCAACAGCGACTGGAAACTGAGTAAAGGGTCCATTTCATTCAATGATATGTGCGCGAATGTGTAAGGTTATGTTAAGGATAATAGAAAATAAAGATAATAAAAAACTATTTCAGACCAATTTTATAACGAAAACAATTTATTCAATTGTATGTGTTTCTTTTAAAACTAAATCAAATTTTACATATATGCTGAGTGGACTTTTTTTCTTTTTTTAAATAATTTAGTCTTTCAATTGAAATATTCCTACACAACCATCATGCAAATGAGGGTCAATATAGGGTAGACACAATGAAATTTGGTATGAAAAATACCGTTCTCGTAAAATGAGACATAAAAATAACAGTAGTTGACATCATTTACATTTAAAAAGAAAAAGTTGAGTCAGAGAAAAATAATAATACGTTCAAATCATTCAGATAGCATGGAACTGACCCTTGGCCTTCCCCTCCTGCTTTGAAAGCGAGGCTGCACACGCTGTAGCTAGTTTGAATCATCCAGAGCGCCATTGTGTACAGATTCAGTTCAGTTTGAAAATTGTTTTAACAAGTAAAAAAAAATATCATGTTTGCGTGCATTTATTTCAAAGAAGATTGTAGTTTGGGTGTGGTGGGAAAAAATGACAAAAACTTAAAAATTCTGGACAAATTTCAAAGCAGACAGAGTGTAGAGATGCACTGGAAAGTTGGCGGAAAATTGGAGCTATACCACGGAGACATTATCAAAGTTCATGGTAAGTAAATATCTATTAGATTTTTTCGATTTTTTTTTATTTTTAAAGCATTTAGTGTTCGCAGGGTTCATACAGACCTGGAAAAGTCTTTAAATTCTGAGCCTTGGGATGTGCAAAACGAAAAACGAGTTGCAATTAAAAAAAAAAAGTTACGTAACTTATTATAAAACAACTCGGATTAAGTATTTTTAAAAGCCTTTGAATTTATTCCTGAATGTCCTAAAAGCGAATTGGTGTTGTATATCTCGATAATAAGTGATTTCAAATAAACTGATCAAAATAAATAGACTTTCCGAACAATATACTTTGAAAAAATAAAGTTACGCAATACGGATACGGGATCTGTGTCATGACCAATTTGGATTTTAGTATTTTGCCTGGTTACCTGTTTGCTCAATAACTATGGGCCATAACCGTGTGGTGTGATGTCATTTTTTAAAATGTGAACTGTTTAACCACAGGGAATGTCTTGAACAGGAACATTAGATATCAAAATTTAAAATGGCTAACAAAAGTGACAAAAGCAAAGCTTATTGTACCACAGGGACCCAATACAATTGAAAAAAGTCACATCACTATGAAACAACACGGGGCAATCAAAATGCTACAATTTCATTAAGTTTGCCTTATAATAAAATGATATTAAATGGTTCAAATAATCATTAATTTTGAAATCCAAATTTTTTTGTCGCTAGACTTGTCGCTCAAGGCAAAATATCTGGCTCCCAACAGTATTAATTTTTAAATCGTGATAGTCAGTGTAATGACCTGAACATTTACTGGAAGGAAAGGCGGAATATTTTTGAATTCGCTTTATTAGTTATCTTCATGTAAAAGCTTAAGAACATCAATATTTTCCCCATAAGGCTTAAGTAAAAATATATGTGTGCCGGTAACGCTCTTAGAAAAATTAGGGTCGCTAGGTTGTCATTTTTTTCCACATTGGCCATATTGGGGCATTAGGATGCCAACTTTAACAGTCTGCTTGACAAAATATTTTCAGAAAAACTTTAAGGTCAGTTGGGTTAAATTTTTGGATAATTCTACATTTTATTTCATGGATTTTATTTACAGACAATGAAGACATTCTTACCCGATATGCCAAAAGAGCAGACAATATTGTCATCAAGAAAATAAAGAACTCTGGAGAAAACCCTACGAAAACACCAGAAAAACTGTTCGACCTACCCCTGATTGAAGAGTCGGGTGGAAAAAGAAAGTCTAAACCAACAGAAAAGAGCAAAGAAAGCCTGGAACAGGAAGAAACTTTCAGTCCGAAGAAAAAAAAAGTTGAGACTAATCACAAGCCTACAGAAGAAAATGAAGAGAGTCTGGCAAGAGAACAGACAAAAACTTCAAAGAAAAAACAGGTTAGACCAGAGTCAAGCAAAGAGAGCACTTCAAAGAACCTGCCAAAAAACCAAGAGAAAAAAACAGACCAAAAGAAGATTGAGGGAGCCAGCAGCTTACTAGTAGAGTTAGAAATGTCAAAAATGTTAAATCAGCTGCTGCCAACTTCAACTGCTACATCAGCTGTCAGCAGTGGAACTGCAGAAGGACAGCATACAGAAACATCAACTGTCAGTAGTGTTGAAGGCCGGTATACCTCCATGAATGAGACATGGGATCTGTGTAATGCTACAGAACAGTCTAAAATTCCAGGTATCCATATATTGTATAAATAAATTTATTGTATAGCAATGTAATATTCAATGTAAAACCTCTCCAATTTATTTGTGTGCAATATTCCACTAGGCCAAAAAAAAAAATGTGTGTTTCTGCTAATACTCTTAGAAAATTGGGTTGGTATGTTGGTTATTTTTAAATTTTTTAGAGATTATTTCTCCCAATTGTGAATTTCATACAATTGTGGAAATTTTCTGATGACATGTAAAATATGTATCGGCTAATAATTCAGACATATTAGTTTTTAAAATATGAAAAATTTCCAGTTTAATTTGAAAAATTTGTCAAAAGTGTAGGATATGGAACATTTTAAGAACAAGAATACATGGAGTAAGTTTTAGACAGCAGTCCTCCAAGTTCAACTTCTTTTGTTGTTATTTTGTGAAGGCCCAAACGCAAATTGTTATGATAATAAAACAAAATAATGATAATTAAGGGGTTTTAAGTCGTGAGTTGTAATGTAAAACATTGTACCCTCCACTACTTTATAGCGTGAAGTATAATAACCTCTTTGACATATAGGTAATATCCTATATCATTTGTAATGCAAGAGACTCTATAAATAATATATTCACCATGATAGAAACACATCTAGATATATTATTTAGAAATTACAATATACTGCTAATAATGAACTTATGTTTCAAGTTCAGGATTGAAGGTTAGTGAAATTTTTATTCAAATTTTTAATGTTCTTTTTCAGTTCCAAGTGCTGAAGTCTTAGATTGTCTGAGAGCAATAATTAAACCAGAAGTTACTGGATTTATTAAAAAAATTTTAGATCATTTTGACACAACTAGCTGCACTCATGTAGATCAGGAATGTTTTGAGGTACACTATATAATATTACCATATTTACTTTAGTATCCCTTTGATTTCACCATGTGGGAAAAGGAAACTTGGAGAATGGGCAACACAGAGTCTGATCCCAGTATTCTGTGAAAATAATTATTAATCCTAGTTTCTCATAAAACTTAAAACTGAAAAATCCAGATCCCATTATTGGGTTAATTATGAGTTTCCCCTAAACAAATTACTTAGCTAAAGGCTATTGCATTTATACTGTCTGGGGGTGGTACTCCGCCTTTTTTTTTTTTTTTTTTTTTTTTTTTTGATTTTGTGGTTCCTTGATTGGTATTGTAACCACATTCGATCAGTGGTTTAAAATATAAGCTAATTAGAACCTTAGCTTGAATAACTGACATGAACCAGTAATTGAGAATCCTCACCGATATTCACAATAACAATAGTTCTTTGACAGATGTTGTAATATAATAAATGTAAAATTGATATCTATTTTGTTTTATTATAGACACCAAGGGAATGGTCAGTAAACCAGCCAAGTTACGTTCTGACAGATCTGAGCAATCAGACACAATCTGCTTCATTTTGTTATCCAAGAATAAATCTCGATCAACCAGAAGTCAGAAGTGATACTAGTAATACTTTTAGCCCATTTACTCAGGCAGTGAGTAGCAATAGCTATTCAGATAGAGCCAGTGTTGGACATTCCAGTACAAGCCTGTACATGTCTCCACAAAGTAACCAGTATCAGTCCCAATCATGTGAGTCTCCGCAAAGTAACCAGTATCGGTCCCAATCATGTGAGTCTCCGCAAAGTAACCAGTATCAGTCCCAATCATGTGAGCAGACACCAAGAAGGTCGCCAAGAAAATCACCCAGGAAGCGGTTAGAACAGAGCACTGAAGATTCGGTAAGGCTAATAAATAACCTAAGGCCAGGTAAATAATAAGTGTGGTTCTGGTTAGTCTTGAACAGCCTTATTTTTAAGCACTCGCCTTGATAAATGTAAAAGGAAGAATAAGTTGCAATGAGCAAGACTATTAAAATCAGCCAACATGCAATTTATGGGAAGTTTATGTGCTTAACAATGTTTGCCAGTATTAGCAAAGCTGGGCTTTGTGATTTTGGATAATCTTTTAGATCTTGGACTGATCCAAAGTTTACAATTTTGGCTAATGTGTTCCAGGTGAGCGATACAGGATATAGGCCCTATTCGGCCTCTTGTTTTTTTTTCAGCGTGTAACTTGAACCACAGCTATTTTTACATTTAGCCTAATTAAAGCATGCTATATAAATATATATCTGGTCCATAGAGTCAAGAATATCTTATTTTTTTTTTTTTTTTTAATTCAATGTCTGTAGAACAGATATGGTCTTCAATAATACTAGTAATATGTTGTACATGTAGTTCAAAAATGCCAATAAAACAAAAAAAAATTAGGGCTTTCATATTAGAAGAAAAAAATTTTCTATGCCTAACTAATTACATTTCTACGAAATCACACTTACTGATACAGTGCAAATTAAATTAATTACATTAAATTGTGGATTCTAGCATATCAAGAAGGCAGTGTTACAGAGCATTAATTGAATTGTTATATTTCTTTCAGGATGGCCAAGACTGTCTCTTAAAAATGTACCCTGATGTCAAAATTCAGTCAAAAATATTAACATCTGCTGTAGCTTCTGCCAGGAAATCATCTCGACCAGGATATTCCCTGTCCTACGCTTTAATTCCTGGGGTTTTTACAGTGCAGGAACTAGCAAGCTCAAGAGGACAGGGACTTACTAAACCAAAAGAAGGAGACCTTCGTCCAGTCCTGGCCAAAGACAAATGTGATGCTGTGAAAGGTGATTTATCAGAATTTTCAACTGTTTAATGATATTGTCAATTCTGATATATTTATACATGTATGTCAAATCCATGTAGAGTCAGCAGAAAATTTAGTTCCTAGTTAGCCGACAATTTGGTTTATCAGGAGCAAATTTATAGTTATTACTGTTCATAGCCTAAACTTTTGAATTAATTTGAGTTGTCCAGAATTTTGACAGAAATGTGTTTCATATTACAAAAGGCAACTGTACTAAAAACTATTGAAGTCGCACCAAGAACAAAAATGTTTTAAAAGCAATCTATTATTGTCTGTGATGTAATATGTAAAGAAGAAAGATTTTTTATTTGCGGAATAGAATTTACAAACCAAATACTCTGAAAGTATCATTATTCGTGGGATACCAATTTTTGTAGATTTTTGGTTTAACAAACCCACAAAATACAAGCCAAAAAAAAAAAACAATTTCAGTAGAATTATAAAAAGGTCAACATGAAACCATGAAAAAAAAAAAAACACGAAAATTTGCATCCACCAATAAAAGTACTTCCACAGTTCATGTACATTTTAAGGAAAAATTTTTGGATGCAATATATTAACAGGGTATTTATTATCTCATAACAAATATTACAGAACAGAATTGATTAACAGTTTTAATTTTTCTTTATTTTCAGAATACACTGTCCGTTGGTGCAAAAAAAATGGGAAGCCTTTACCAACAGATGCTGAAATGAACAATGCATTTACAGAACAAGTGTCACATAGCAGAAAAAAAATAAGAAAACAAAGTGCATGTAGCTGAGTTGACAAATTACCAAGTGATATTTTACCTATAATAGAACAATTTGTGGAATGATGTCCAGTGTTTAAATATTGTACATGTACTATTTTATGAACCTGGTCTATTGTACTTTTTTTGTGATTTTGAATTAATGAAGTATGTTAATGAAAATCAATGTTGTCTTTTTTTGTTTTTGGTTTTTTTTCAGCAAACAGGAGAATTAGGATTATGCCTGGTCACATTTACGCCCGTAATATCTTATGCAGGGTCTGATTTACGCCCGTAACATGTTACGCCTGGTTCAGGGTATTTTAACGCCTGGTTCAGGGATACGATTTACGCCTGATTTTTTTTTTACCTGGCGTACTCATTTGCATATTACGCCTCAATTTACGCCTGGTTTACGCTTGGTTTACGTCCTATTTACGCCTGGTTCCTTCATTCCTTTGATACTGAAGTTACGCCTGGTTTTTGTGCAAATTTACGCCTGGTTTCCATGTGTTGACCAGGCGTCGCAGTTCGTACGGGAGTTCATCTATATATCAAAATGATTGTTAGGCCATTACCTACAATATTCCAATATTCATGCCTATACAAAAAGTTAATAGTTTTCAAGATAATTAACCATTTTAGTCTCCTTTCCCATCTGTAACCTTGACCTTTGAACCCATTACCTTAATCTCTATATCAAAATGATTGTTAAATCAACTCCTACAATATTGTAATATACATGTTTATACAAAAAGTTCATAGTTTTTGAGATAATTAACCATTTCAGTATACTTTCGCATCTGTGACCTTGACCTTTGAATCCATGACCTTAATCTATATATCAAAATGATTGTTAAATCAATTCCTACAACATTGTATTATAAATGTCTATACAAAAAGTTTATAGGCTTTAAGATAATTAACCATTTCAGTATTCTTTCACATCTGTGACCTTGACCTTTGAATGCATGACATTAATCTATATATCAAAATGATCGTTAAATCAAAACCTACAATATTCTAATATACATGTTTCTACAAAAAGTTTATAGTTTTTTAAATAATTAACCATTTCAGTATTCATTCGCATTTGTGACAATGACCTTTGAACCCATCACATTAAACTATATATCAAAATGATCTTTAAATCAAAACCTACAATATTCAAATATACATGTCTATACAAAAAGTTATTACTTTTCTAGATAATTAACCATTTATTTATTGATTTGCATTTGTGACCTTAACCATTGAACCCATGACCTTAATCTACATATCAAAATGATCGTTAAATCAATTCCTACAATATTGTAATATACATGTCTATACAAAAAGCTTATAGTTTTTTAGATAATTAATCGTTTCAGTATTTTTTCCCATCTGTGACCTTGACCTTTGAACCAATTACCTTAATCTATATATCAAAATGATCGTTACATCAAAACTTACAATATTCGAATATACATGTCTATACAAAAAGTTAAAAGTTTTCGAGATAATTAACCATTTAGGTTCTGATTTGCATCTGTGACCTTGACCTTTGAACCCAAGACCTTAATTTACATATCCAAATGATTGTTAAATCAATTCTTACAATATTGTAATATACATGTTTATAAAAAAGTTAATAGTTTTCTAGATAATTAACCATTTCGCTATTCTTTTGCATCTGTGACCTTGACCTTTGAACCATGACCTTTATCTACATATCAAAATGATCGTTAAATCAATTCCTTCAATATTGTAATATATATGTCTATACAAAAAGTAAATAGTTTTCGAGATAATTAACCATTTCGGTATTGTTTTGCATCTGTGACCTTGACCTTTATTAATATATTAAAATGACAATTGTGCCTTTACCTACAATATTCTAATATATATGCCATTACGAAAAGTTAATAGTTTTGCAGATAATCAACTACATGTATATCACATTTCTTTTTCCTTATTTAACTTTTTTTTTCATTTTAAGAGGTTCTGAATATATGAAACAAATTTAAACCGCACAAACATTTTAACTGTTCATTTTGAAAATTTTATATTTTGATTATTTTTTATTATCATAATTTCATTCTGTAAATATTTCTCGAAGTCAGAACTGTAATAGAAAATTACTGGAACCGAGAATCTTTATTTCAAAAGTGATAGTTTTGACTTGTACGAAAGTATATCTTAAATATTTTTACCCACAGGTAAAGGTTGCTAATTAATGTTGATAATCTGCATACCTTATCAACAGACACGGTAACTTATTGATAACTTCCCATTGGATCAGATGATAGTATATTATACGTGGAAAATGTACCGGTGTACATGGTGTTAATCTCATTAACAGATTAATTAATTACCTTGATTTAAGATGAATATTATGATTCTGAATTACTAGTACCCACACTAGTTTTGAAACTGCCGTGAATTAATACTTCTAATTTCATGACTTCGTATAGTTAATGACTGTGTATTCAAATAAATAAATAAATAAATAAATAAATAAATAAATAAATAAATTCATTCATTCATTCATTCATTCATTCTAAACTTACCATTGAAGCACATGAAATAAAATTCTGTGACGTTGAACCAGCTACAATTATAGATGTTTGAACTATATTCTCAAAATGATTTTTAATTTTAATTTTTATTACTACATGTATTATTATGTTTTGTTAAAAGAGACTTTATAATGAAATAAAATTCAAATTCTTTAATTTCTAAAACGGAAAACTTTGGGTGTAAATTCTGTAACGATATGCCGGTTACCTGTGAAATACCGGTAAAAATCCGGCGTAAAATTTTGTCATCTTTAACGCAAATTGGAAGCAACAAGTCGTTTATAAAAATGTAAAAATATCCTGAGAAACAACAAATGTCGAAAAATGTAACCATAATCAAGTTTTTGGATACTATAAGGGAAAAAGGGTGAAATAAAGGCAATTTTTTAAACAAAATAGAAGGAAAGACATCAGATATAAAAATAATTTTTACACCATAGGCACGGGATTATTTCGATCTTTTATAAATTATGACAACAAATTGATGGTTTAATGGTAAAAATACGTTTTCAACGATTTTATTCATGTTCCTTCATAATTTAATTACTGTAAATCGGAACTTGAGCTATTCGGGGTCTATCGATGAGGAAAAGTTGTACTATGGCAAGTGAGTGGTTTATTTATTTTTTAAAATAGAAACAATTACTAGTTCTTACTCTTTACTAATAACTGTTTTTACTTATTTATATACCTCTTTATTTGACACATAGGAAAGATATATCAACTACAGATAAATTTACAAACGTAGACATCTTTTTTTTTAACAGCCGTGTCAACTTTCGGTTTCCTTTTTGGTTGCTGTAATTTAAATAATTTCTACAAATAAATGATTAATACACACTGTTTCACTTTCTGTATTATTTTATTTCTGTTATTCGTCATAATTGTTGGTGAAAACGATAACGAAGAACTACAAATTCACAATTTTTGACAGCGTAACCGCATCTCAATGTAGTCTTTCTTCAGCAACCTGTTGGACTTGCCCCCCCACGAGACTTAAACGAGACTTCGGTAGACGCGAGACTTTGTGTTTTCGAAATGGTGAATAACCTTTGATCTGCTCAACCTAGGGACCTTCCACACCAAATTTGGTTTCAATTGACCCAGTGGTTCCTCAGAAGATTTTCAAGAACTTGGCTAAAAATCTTACCTCATTTGCAAAGTTTGCTAAAATTGTGTCAATGAAAATTTCTTGAAAAACCTGTTACATATGTCAAATGGCTAGGTATCTACTTTATAGATTTGAAGAAAATCGGTGGAAAATTAAATGCACAATGACCATTTGTGTGATCTTGTTATTTATAGTAATGACAGCCATCTTGTATTTCATACAAGGTCGCCTTGTACAATTTTTGATCTACTCAACGTATGGACCTCCCACACCAAATTTCAAATGGTCCACTGGTTGCAGAAGAGACGTTTAGGAATGGATGCACACAAACTTCACCATGTCATAAGCTCTGCTGGCTATAATGGACTAATAGTGGAAAATAATGCATTTAAAGGTGCAATGCAAATCTGACTTGAAACATTTACAAGAAGAACAAACTGGATAACATGTGTAATGCTAAAATGAACCACTCTTTATTGTGAAAAATATTACTAGTTACAATTTGTAAAAATTTAGAAATAAGATAAATCAAAGTATAATACAAACTTCAACCAGTTAAAATGTCACTTTATTGATCAATAAGAGAAAAGACAATGATTTTTTCAATATACTGTATAATGCTTATATTTCGCTGTGGTTTTATTTTCGCTATATTCGCGGTCAAGTGTATTCCCGCGAAAATTAAACCACCATGAATATACCTTGTGTTACCAACCCATTAATCTTCCTAGAGTCGTTTTCCTTTAATCAGATAAGACTGCGAAAATATGACACTGCGAATACTTTAGTCATCGTCAAACCGCGAAAATTCGACACCGTGAAAATAAAGCAATATACAGTATAATATTCATCTCAATTGTATTTAAAATATCACAGACTTAAAAAGGAAAACAATAAGATATGCATTATGTAAAATGATCATATCTCTTTGCTCAATTTTAGTTTATTATGAAAAATAGTAAAATTACATTATTTTACATTTCAGGGGCAATAACTTCTTCATGGATCAGGTGTATAATCACTATCTTTTCTAAATTGCTGCTTCCATAGATCTTACCTAGTTAATTGCATATTTTAAACTAAAATCTAATCCAAAATATTGAAAAAATACCTTTAACAAAAAACTATAGTCATTTGAAGGCCATCAGAAGGAATGGTCTAAACCCCACAATATTATCTATTTCTATAGTTGCAATATAACAATTTGAAATTATTTTACAATGAATCAACATAAATACAAGATGCAAACAGACTGGAGACAAACTCAATCCAATGTTACTCTTCACAGTTTTTTAAGTTGTTAATTTAATATTTACTGCACATATTATGAGTATGACACCCCTTTTGATGTAGTTGAAACCATCAGAGCAGCAGTAATGAGACAACATTCTAAAATTTACTTATTTATAAGTGAAGGTTTTATAAATGAAAGAATGATATTGTATGTCAAAACTGACCAATAGAAATGCTTTAATTACATTTTTTGTAAAACTACCTTAATTTTTTACAAGAACTCCAAATTGCCACCAATCTCACAGTTTGATCCTATAAAAATATGGCAGGTATGAAAATAGATAATCAAATTTGTTTATGAACATTGTTTCATGCACATTTTGTAATCATTATAGAAATGAAATTAATTTTTCTTTTTGTTATGGAAGTATGAAAGAATTGGGCAATTGGCACATGTAAAATAATCAATATGCGAAAAATTAATTTCATTTCTTATAATTCAACTTTTAGAAGTTTTTCTAAAACAAACCAACAATTTAAACAACAGTATAGCTGTAGCAAGTAAAAAATAGCAATGCTATGGCATAGGAATTGAAATGCCTTTGAATGTCATCCATAATGAAATGACGTCACTGAGAGCCAATCCATTCATGCAAACATAAAAGAAAAATATGACCAATCAAAATGTTTTTAACAAACAAGAATTAAATTATATGATGATTACATAATAAATTTTGGGCTCAATTAAACTTGATAAACATTATAGAGTTCTCTTTGTGGTTCACAGTACATTTGTGATTTCAAAACTTACATTCTCTACTTGATAACTCTCAATAAAAGGCCCAACGGGACTTGCTGAAATGTTTTAAGGAAACATTAACATTTAAACCATAATATCAAATCATCGTCTTTACATTGTCTTTTTCAAGACAATTAACCATTTCAGTATTCTTTTGCATTTTTGAACACACCTCAATCTATATTTCAAAATCAATACTAACAATAATGTAATATACAAGCCTATACTTGAAGGTTACTATTTTCCAGATAATTAATTAAAGCAAAAAAAAGCAAAAAAAGGTAAAAAAAAAAAAAAAAGGTCATAACACTATCAAATTTCCTTGATCCTACTTTGAAGGTAATTTCAAGAAAATCTCAAAACTGAAATACCCATGTCATTGTCTGTTCAAGTGTTGAAGTTAAAACAATTTGAAGCTATTTCACGATTTTGTTTTTATTTTTCAAAATAAAACACAAAAACAATAAAACATAATTTCTCTCCCAATTACAGGAAATGAAAAAATTATTGGTTAAAGACCCCAGGGAAGCTAAATATCACATGATTTTTTTCTCCAATCATTGATTCCAGAGAAGTTTCTTTTAACAGTTGGCTATGTCACCTTGACATAGTTTTCGTAGACATGACACAAATAAATCTAAATTACATGGATACTTCTGACCCAGTTTAATTAAAATCTGTTCAGTTGTTTCAGAGACATTGAAAATAGATGTTAACTAGGGACACACATGCACACAAAAACACATATACATCATGTGAGCTAAAATGATTGACTTTTTAAGAACACTAAACAATATTAAAATTTCCTGACGGTTTATCCAGATAGTTAAACAAGTCATATCCTCCATGTAAGTTTGTATATTAATTAACTTTCTTATACCATGTATACTGTAAACTATTTCTCAAATTTAAGACTTTTACAAAGACTTATGGTAATCATGTAACTTAAACAGATAATTAAAAAATTTTAGGGATTTAAATATAAGGTAAAGTGTATCTTACATTAATTAAGTACCTGAAAGTATGCAAGGGAAATTTGAGTTATTCATGATCTGAAAATTATGTCTTGAAATGGTTTGATTTCTTTATTTTTAAAACATTGTAGCAGCAATTTATTAGACACAAACTTACAAAATATATGTTGATTATGTTGAAATAAGCTATTATAGATAGTTTGTAATTGTGGTATATGACTTAAGTTTAAAAAAGAACCTTTCAAAATTGTTAGGAAGATGATTTTTCTACATTTTTGATTGATACATACAATACAATGGGAAAAAAACCTCTATAGTTTGAGGTGGAATTTATAACTGTTTTTCTGGTTTGTAAGTTAATATACTGGTAGTATTAATAATTTTCCAATTTCTTTTTATTTAAAAATCCAGCATAGATACAAGACCTGATATGTACAATACAGCTGAAAAATACCTACCAAAATTTAGAATTACAATGTATTTGATAAAATATTTGAAGACTACTAAACTATATAAAGTCTACTTAAAATCATCATGGTTCTTCATTTACAAAACATAGTCAAAAACAAAAATAAATAATGAATTAACTGTAGTTATATTATCATGCATTATTAAACAAAATAACTAACTAATGAATAATTAATAAACATTTTGAAGTTGTATATTTAAAAGTCCTTTCCCTCAAACTAAGGTTCCTTCTGCTGTCTTATGATTTGGTCTTCTTGGGGTTTTTGGCCTTAATAAATGTTCTGTAATTCCAACATTTTGTAGCTCCTTCTTAAGATCAGATAAGTAGGTCTTCGGTAAATTACCAAAACTGAAACAAAATTATATGTTTGCTATATTTTTTTCACAAATTCATAGGCAAAATTAACAATTGTATGAATAAGAGAATAAAAGTTGTCACCTTACAGCAAGTCATTGATTATTACAGATGAAAGACTCTTTGGGATTTCCTCCAATAACTGAAATGATAATTAATCAAAAACAAACATACTAGTCCATGTCCGAATCACAATCCAGAAGCAAAGTAAAAACTTAGAACCGACACGTTAGATTAGACATGTGACACCAGGGAAGTGAAGCCGGGTGCTCGGGAAGGGTAAGCACCTCCTGTTTAACTAGCTACACCTGCCACGTGTGTAATCAAAAATGTGTGAAAGTAACTTGGAACTATAAGACGTCAAATATATCCAGGGCAATACTGGACAAAGAGACATCAAACTTATCAACAATACTGTGATGATGGCCATAAAACTTTTTGACGGCCTTGATAAGCCTAGGTTGCAATATCCCTCAGTCAACAATTTATTTGCAAGCAACCTACTTTGTTGTTCAAAGTCCCCGTGGTGGATCCCATAGCAGATTAATTGGGAAACAAATACACCATAAATAGGAGAAGCAGGTATACTGCTGCATAAAAAAGGAAAGTTGACAATTGAAAAATTGAAGTCATCATGTTTGTCATAAAGTTTCAAATGTAGCCTTTCGTGTGCATCAAAATTCAGGTATAAGTCTAAATATGAAGCAGAACTTGAGGAATCAGTTGTGTCTTTTATTTCAAGCTCACTAGGATAGATAACATTTACATAGTCTCAAAATTTAGGATTGTTAAGAGACAGAACGCCATCTATATATCTGTATGTTGAGTTTAATGATTTGGCGCAAAAATTCTGCTTCATAATAATAAAGAAACAAATCAGCAAGCAATGGTGCACAGTTTGTACCCATTGGTATACCGATTGTTTGCTGAAAAGCTATATTACCAAACACAACAAATACGTTATCTATCAAAAACTCCAACATTTTGTTGATGGTATCTTCAGTATATTTTTGTTTGGAATCCGTATGATGCTTGACAAAATAACCATATTCCCTGGGCAGCACCAGATATTTGTATCTTGGCTTACCGTTTTTGTAAAAGAAAGACAATTGAATAATTTCTTTAAGACGTTCTTTCAATTTAGAATGAGGGATAGGGGTGTATAGTGTAGAAAAATCAAAGTGAGTGAGTTATTGTTCAAAGCTGCATCAGCAATAATGAATATAAGGAGTATTATCAATTAATGGGGTTGACTGTGCATTTTACACATCAGAGCTGTGTAACATTTAACTTTTACACTTTACACATCTTCTGAATTTAAAAGGCACAGTCGTCTCATTTGTTAAAATGAACCAAATCTATATTCTATGTTTTTCATGTCTACCAAGTTTAATAAAAAAAACCCTTAAACATTTAGGTGATAGGTGGACAGATATGCAAACAGGACTGACAGATGCATCATCTAAGTCTGACAGAAATCTTAAAATATGGTAATTACATTCATGTCGAAGGCAGGTAATGTTTTTAAAGTTTTATCAAAATCACTTCAGTGGTTAAGGTAGAAATGTGGAAAAGTTTGTGGACAGGACAGATCTATTGTTCATTATGTAGCAAACACAACTCAGGCCAAAAGCTAATCATGTCCACCATGTTTTATTAAGATACGTTCAGTGGTTTGGGAAGGAATGTGAATACAACTTTTGTAAACAGACAGATGAAATGACGGACAGACATGTTAAACAAGAGGGCCATGAGGCCCTGGCGCTCACCTGAGAATAAGTTGAATTATACAAATTTTTCCAATAATGTCATGAATAGAGGATTAACAGAATTCATTATAAGTAATGAACTTGACCTAGCTTTTGTCCTGAACATTGTTCTTGACAAATTATACGAAGATTGGACAGAAAACATAGACTCTAACGTGTTAGCAAGGTTTTCTATGATTTGAACCAGTGACCTACTTATTGATCCAACATGACCCACATACGAACTTGACCTTGCTTTGGTCATGAACATCGTTCTGGACAAATTATATGAAGATTGGACAAAAAATATGGACTCTAGAGTGTTAACAAAGTTTTTGTTTAATTTGACCTAATGACCTACTTATTGACCCAACATTATCGATATATGAACGTTAATTTGCTTTGGTCATGAACCTCATTCTGGACAAATTATATGACCTAGTGACCTACTTATTGACCCAACATGATTGGTATGTCCTTGACTTTGCTATGGTCATGATCATCGTTCTAGACAAATTATATAAAGATTGGACAAAAAATATGGACTCTAGAGTGTTAACGAGGTTTTTCTATGATTTGACCTAGAGACCTACTTATTGACCCAACATAACCCATATACGAACTTGATCTTGCTTTGGTCATGAACATCGTTCTGGACAAATTATATGAAAATTGAACAAAAACTATGGACTCTATAGTGTTAACTAGGTTTTTCTATGATTTAAACTAGTGACCTACTTATTGATCCAACATGACCCATATACGAACTTGACCTTGCTTTGGTCATGAACATCGTTCTGGACAAATTATATGAAGATTGGACAAAAAAAAATGGACTCTAGAGTGTTAACAAGGTTTTAATTTGATTTGACCTAGTGACCTACTTATTGACCCGAAATTAACGATATATGAACTTGGCCTTGCTTTGGTCATGCACATTGTTCTGGACAAATTATATGAAGATTTGACAAAAAATATAGACTCTATAGTGTTAACAAGGTTTTTCTATGATATGGCCTAGTGACCTACTTATTGACCCAACATGACCCACATACAACTTGACCTTGCTTTGGTCATGAACATTGTTCTGGACAAATTATATGAAGATTGGACAAAAAATATGGACTCTAGAGTGTTAACAAGGTTTTAATTTGATTTGACCTAGTGACCTACTTATTGACCCAAAATTAACGATATATGAACTTGACCTTGCTTTGGTCATGTACATTGTTCTGGACAAATTTTATGAAGATTTACAAAAAATATGGACTCTAGAGTGTAAACAAGGTTTATCTATTATTTGACCTAGTGACCTACTTATTGACGTAACATGATCGGTATATGTCCTTGACTTTGCTATGGTCATGATCATCGTTCAAGATAAATTATATAAAGATTGGACAAAAAATATGGACTCTGGAGTGTTAACAAGGTTTTTCTTTGATTTGACCTAGTGACCTATTTATTGACCCAACATTAACGATATACAAACTTGACCTTGCATTGGTCATGAACATCGTTCTGGACAAATTATATGAAGATTGGACAAAAAATATGGACTCTATAGTGTTAACAAGTTTTTTCTATGATTTGACCTAGTGACCTACTTATTGACCCAACATAACCCATATACGACTTTGACCTTGCTTTGGTCATGAACCACGTTCTGGACAAATTATATGAAGATTCGACAAAAACTATGGACTCTATAGTGTTAACAAGGTTTTTCTATGATTTGGCCTAGTGACCTACTTATTGACCCAACATGACCCATATACAAACTTGACCTTGCTTAGGTCATGAACATTGTTCTGGACAAATTATATGAAGATTAAACGAAAAATATGGACTCTAGAGTGTTAACAAGGTTTTTCTATGATTTCCTCTAGTGACCTACTTATTGACCCAACATAACCCATTTATGAACTTGACCTTGCTTTGGTCATGAACATCGTTCTGGACAAATTATATGAAATTGGACAAAACCTATGGACTTTATAGTGTTAGCAAGGTTTTTCTATGATTTGGTCTAGTGACCTACTTATTGACCCAACATGACCCATATACGAACTTGACCTTGCTTTGGTCATGAACATTGTTCTGGACAAATTATATGAAGATTGGACAAAAAATATGGACTCTAGAGTGTTAACAAGGTTTTGTTTTTTTTTGACCTAGTGACCTACTTATTGACCCAACATAAACCATATACGAACTTGACCTTGCTTTGGTCATGAACATCGTTCTGGACAAATTATATGAAGATTGGACAAAAAATATGGACTCTATAGCGTTAACAAGGTTTTTCTATGATTTGACCTAGTGACCTACTTATTGACCCAACATAACCCATAAACGAACTTGACCTTGCTTTGGTCATGAACATCGTTCTAGACAAATTATATAAAGATTGGACAAAAACTATGGACTCTAGAGTGTTAACAAGGTTTTTCTTTGATTTGACCTAGTGACCTACTTATTAACCCAACATTAACGATATACGAACTTGACCTTGCTTTGGTCATGAACCACGTTCTGGACAAATTATATAAAGATTGGACAAAAAATATGGACTCTATAGCGTTAACAATGTTTTTCTATGATTTGACCTAGTGACCTACTTATTGACCCAACATAACCCATATACGAACGTGACCTTGCTTTGGTCATGAACATCGTTCTGGACAAATTATATGAAGATTGGACAAAAAATATGGACTCTAGAGTGTTAACAAGGTTTTTTTATGATTTAGCCTAGTGACCTACTTATTGATCCAACATGACCCATATACGAACTTGACCTTGCTTTGGTCATGAATGTTGTTCTGGACAAATTATATGAAGATTGGACAAAAAATATGGACTCTAGAGTGTTAACAAGGTTTTTCTTTGATTTGACCTAGTGACCTACTTATTGATCCAACACATTACATATATGAACTTGACTTAGCTTTTGACCTGAACAATGTTCTGGACAAGTTTGATGAAGATATAACAAAAACTGTGGCCTCTAGAGTGTTAACAATGAAAAGTTGACGCACGACGCACGACACACGACGGACAAAGACTGATTACAATAGCTCACTTGAGCACTTTGTGCTCAGGTGAGCTAAAAATCCAATAAACATTTTAGATTTGAATTGTGAAAAAGAGACAGTAATGAATATCCTTAATATAGGATGACTAACTGGGAGCCTGACAGAAATCGGATGATGTTTAAAATGTGGCAAGCATAACAAGAGGCCTATGGGCCTTAACGCTCACCTGAGGAAGAGTACATATCTTATGCAGAGGTTCAATCGTCAATGACATTAATACAAGAGAATATTAAAATTTTCAGCAGTAAGGGCCAATAATATGCAAGTATTTTTGCAAATTAGTTATGATAATTATTATATAAGTATGCTATATATAACATATTTAAAGTCTAGCTACAAAATATTATTTATAAATAGCTAAAACATCTGTATATTAAAATGTGCATTAGGCCAATACCTACAATATTCCCATATACATGCCTATACAAAAAGTTTATAGTTTTTGAGATAATTAACCATTTAAGTATTCGTTTGCATCTATGACCTTGACCTTTGAACCTATTACCTTCATTCATATATCAAAATGATTGTTGTGCAAATGCCTACAATATTCCAATATACATGCCTATACAAAAAGTTTATAGTTTTTGAGATAATTAACCATTTAAGTATTCGTTTGCATCTATGACCTTGACCTTTGAACCTATGACCTTCATTCATATATCAAAATGATCGTTAGGCCAAAACGTACCTTTTTCCAATATACATGCCTATACAAAAAGTTTATAGTTTTTGAGATAATTAACCATTTATGTATTCATTTGCATCTATGACCTTGACCTTTGAACCTATAACCTTCATTCATATATCAAAATGATCGATAGGCAAATACCTACAATATTCTAATATACATGCCTATACAAAAAGTTTATAGTTTCTGAGATAATTAACCATTAAAGTATTAGTTTCCATCTATGACCTTGACCTTTGAACATATGAACTTCATTCATATATCAAAATGATCGATGTGCAAATGCCTACAATTTTCTAATATACATGCCTATACAAAAAGTTTATAGTTTTTGAGATAATTAACCATTTAAATATACGTTTGCAGCTATGACCTTGACCTTTGAACCCATGACCTTCATTCATATATCAAAATGATCGTTAGGCCAATACCTACAATATTCCAATATACATGCCTATACAAAAAGCTTATAGTTTTTGAGATAATTAACCATTTCAGTACTTGTTTACATCTGTGACCTTGACCTTTGAACCCATGATCTTTATTCATATATCAAAATGACCATTGTGCCATTACCTACAATATTCTGATATACATGCCTATATAAAAAATTCAAAGTTTTGCAGATAATTAACTTTTTTGGTATTCTTGGACATCTGTGACCTTGACCTTTGAACCCATGACCCTGATCTATGTATCAAAATGATTGTCATGTCAATACCTACAAATAACTGAAAATCCTACGCCATTATCACAAAAATTGTTAAAAAATAGCAATTTTTATCAAAGGTCAAAAACTGGGACATGACCTTGACCTTCGACCTTGACATCAGTTGGAAGAAAATTGCAAGACAAGATCAACAGTGAAAACTCCATACAATTATCTTCAGCTGTTATGAAGTTATAACAATAAATGTCTCATTTTAAAAATTACGTAATTTTACGCAAAAAACGCGTAACCTATTTTTCGTCTAATTTTCATGAAAAACACATTTTTAATGTTCCTGGGTATGCTGAATCCAAATATCTAATCAAAATTTGCCTGCACCTTTTGGTTTCAGAGAAGAAGATTTTTTTGACTTTTTGCTATTTTTAGTAACAGCGGCCATCTTGTTGGGCGTGGCCAAACCCCGAACACAATTTTGAAAGGCTGTTACCAAGGCATGATATTCACCAAGTTTCATCAAATATGGCCTAGTAGTTTTGGAGGAGAAGATTAAAATGTAAAGTTTAAACACGACGGACGACGCACAACGGACGGTGATAGATTGCAATAGCTCATCTGAGCCTTTGGCTCAGGTGAGCTAAAAAAGTTCAAAGCTGATAATGAATGTTTAAACCTATTTTTTACATTGACTTTTTATTTGTTTCCCAAATTTTCAACATAACTATAATGATTAATAGTTTCCTACATTTTTGACATAATTTTAATGCTTTAAATAATTTTGTTAGGTATTTTATATATCACAAGAAACTTATTCATAATACATTATTATTTAAATTTAATTTTATTTAGATATTAAATTACAGACAAATATCTCAATATATTATATATAGCATGGTATTTCAATATTAACTTAATGTTACCTGCAATTAAACTATACTTTTCTAAGTAGGATAATCTCATGACAAGATTAGTGCTGTGGTAGGTGAATTGATGTATTGCCTGTCATGCCTTTTATGTTCCTACACTGGCTGCCATCACTGTACTAAAAGCAGCGTCACAGCAACCAATGACGTACTAGTGTGAGTGACGTCATTAAATGGCAATATTTACACCGAGATTTCATTCTTTATGTGTGTAATTCAAATATGAAGGGCCTTTGTCGGAACATGACATGCAAATCTAGGTCATATGCAGATTACATCCACCACGATTGATCAAAATTGTTTCATTAGATTACATAAAGATGCAGATGCAGTTACAATGTTTGTGAACTGATAAAGTGGTTGACAGACAGACTACCAGGCTTTTTATAATATTGCATTCACAACTAGGACATATGCTGATCATGTCCAACAAGTTTTATATATCTCCCTTGAAAGATTCAGGAGGAGATGATGATACATCTTTTGTGGACAGACAGCAATTAAATATATGTAAATGGAAAGATTGATGTACAGACACACAGATATTTGGCAAGCACAACTAGAAAATGTGCTCTAAAAGAGATGTAGATATGTTATTTGTGTTCATGAATTAGTACAGATTTTGTGCACACAAAGATAAAAGGATAGATGGTTAAAAAAAACTTGTTTCTAAAGTGGCATAAAGAAATAGACTATGAGCTGATAAAGTCGCAAAATTTCATTAATTTTTTTTAGTGATTAACAAGATGCAGAAATTTCTTGAAAGAACAAACGGACACATTCACAACTAGGTCATATCCTGATGATGTCCACTGAGTTTCATAAAAAATCCTATGGACACTTTTAATGCAGATATATCTTTTATGAACAGAAAATTGTACGGACCAACAAATTGACAGACAGGCATGTTAATACACAAGGAATACCATAAGCACTAAAAGAAAATGCAGATGAAACATTTTTGACCAGACAGATAGATGGAAAGACATGGTTATAATCAATCAATTCTCTTTTGTTTCAAGCATTTTTATTGGTCAGATCTTTTCTTTTTTTTGCATGAAAGGGATGTCATATTATTATGGATGATAAACAGAGACATTTGAATTACTATGCCATATCAATGCTATTACTAAGCAGACTATGCTTGTATTGTTAGAATTGATGATTTGTTTATAAATTGAATTATAATATTTTTTTTTGTTATGGAACTAGAGGCTACCAGGAGCCTGTATAGCTCACCTAGGTAGAGTTGTTGCAGAATGAAAATCAACAGATTGTCTAATGTTTAAATAAATGCTTGAAATATATTACACAATATTTATTTCTATCACAAAATTTCAATTTTATTTCCTTTCAAAACTAAACCATATTTCAAAATTTTGAGACAATACATACCAAGTTTCATTGACTTTTCATGTATAATACCTGAGAAATTTTCCTTATCCAAAAACTGGTCAATGGACCATGAAATTAAGGTCAAGGACAAAAGCCATAAGGCAGTCTGACTGATGTACTATCCAAGATCAAGCTATATACCAAATATCATTGACCTCTCATGTGTAGTATTCGAGATTCAGAGAAACTGACCTAATCCAAAAAGTTCAACATAGTCACTAGAGGGATAACTTAAGGTCAAAGACAAAAGTCATATGACAGACTGACATGCATGTACTCTCTGACTAAGATACATACCAAATATCATTGCAATTGGCCAAGTGGTTTCACAGGAGTTGATTTTTAAATGCAGATGTTATTTTTAAAATACCAAATGTAAAGACCCAATGAATATTGTGGCTGAGTTTGGTTCCAATTGACTCAGTAGTGTCAGAGAAAAATATGTTTGAACTTATTTTCCCATAGGGTCCAATGTTAAAATATGTTCTCCGCTGACGGCCATCTTGGATTTTGTGTGGCCCCCCAAAAAACACCAATGTTGTAGGGGGCCACCCAAAGACTATTGTGGCCAATTTTGGTTCCCATTGGCTTAGGGTTTTAGAGAAAAGGATCTTTGATATTGTTCCAATAGGGTCCAATGTTTACCTATGTTCCCCGCTGGTGGCCATCTTGGATTAGGGGAGACTTAAAAAAACACCGGTTTCAGAAGGTACCATCTAAAGACTACTATGACCAAGTTTGGTTCCAACTGGCTCAGTAGTTTCAGAGAAAAATATCTTTGAATGTATTTTCCCGTAAGCTCCAATGTTAAAATATGTTCTCTGCTGGTGGCCATCTTGGATTTGGTGCAGCCCTCAAAAACCCCAATGTTGAAGGGGGCCATTCAAAGACTATTGTGGCCAAGTTTGGTTCCCATTGGCTAAAGGGTTTTAGAGAAAAAGATCTTTGATATTGTTCCCATAGGGTCCAATGTTAACCTATGTTCCCTGCTGGCCGGCGTCTTGGATTAGGTGCAGACTTAAAAACACCGGTTTCAGATGGTACCATGTAAGGACTACGGTGACCAAGTTTGGTTCCAAATGGCTTACTAGTTTCAGAGAAAAATATCTTTGAACGTATTTTTCCATAAAGTCCAATGTTAAAATATGTTCTCTGCTGGTGGCCATCTTGGATTTGATGTAGCTCTCAAAAACCACAATGTTGTAGGGGGCCATCCAAAAAGTAAGCTCCAATGTTAAAATATGTTCTCCGCTGGTGGCCATCTTGGATTTGGTGCAGCCCTCAAAAACCCCAATGTTGAAGGGGGCCATTCAAAGACTATTGTGGCTAAGTTAGGTTCCCATTGGCTAAAGGGTTTTAGAGAAAAAGATCTTTGATATTGTTCCCATAGGGTCCAATGTTAACCTATGTTCCCCGCTGGCAGCCATCTTGGATTAGTGGAGACTAAAAAAAAAACTGGTTTCAGAAGGTACCATCTAAAGACTCCTATTGACCAAGTTTGATTCAAACTGGCTTAGTAGTTTCAGAGAAAAATATTTTTGAATGTATTTTCCCATAAGGTCTAATGTTATTTATGTTCTCTGCTGGTGGCCATCTTGGATTTGGTGTGGCACTAAAAAAAAACCCTATGTTGATGGGGCCATTCAAAGACTATTGTGGCCAAGTTTAGTTCCATTGGCTAAAGGGTTTTAGAGAAAAAGATCTTTGATATTGTTCCCATAGGGTCCAATGTTAACCTATGTTCCCTGCTGGCCAGCGTCTTGGTTAGGTGCAGACTTAAAAACACAGGTTTAAGATGGTACCATCTAAGGACTATGGTGACCAAGTTTGGTTCCCATTGGCTAAAGGGTTTTAGAGAAAAAGATCTTTGATATTGTTCCCATAGAGTCCAATGTTAACATATGTTCCCTGCTGGCCGGCGTCTTGGATTAGGTGCAGACTTAAAAACACAGGTTTCAGGTGGTACCATCTAAGGACTATGGTGACCAAGTTTGGTTCCAATTGGGTCACTTGTTTCAGAGAAAAATATCTTTGAACGTTTTTTCCCATAAGGTCCAATGTTAAAATATGTTCTCTGCTGGTGGCCATCTTGGATTTATGTGGCCCTCAAAAACCACAATGTTGTAGGGGGGCATCCAAAAACTATTGTGGCCAAGTTTGATTCCCATTAGCTAAAGGGTTTTAGAGAAAAAGATCTTTGATATTGTTCCCATAGGGTCCAATGTTAACCTATGTTCCCCGCTGGCCGCCATCTTGGATTAGGTGAAGACTTAAAAAAACACCAGCTTCAGAAGGTACCATCTAAGGACTACTGTGACCAAGTTTGGTTCCTATTGAGTCAGTAGTTTCAGAGAAAAATATCTTTGAATGTATTTTCCAATAAGGTCCAATGTTAAAATATGTTCTCTGCTGGCAGCCATCTTGGATTTGGTGTGGCCCTTAAAAACCTCAATGTTGTAGGGGGCCATCCAAAAACTATTGTGGCCAAGTTTGGTTCCCTGCTGGCCGGCGTCTTGGATTAGGTGCAGACTTAAAAAAACACCGGTTTCAGAAGGTACCATCTAAGAACTACTGTGACCAAGTTTGGTTCTAATTAGCTCAGTAGTTTCAGAGAAAAATATCTTTGAACATTTTTTCTTATAGGGTCCAATGTTAATCTATGTTCCCCATGGCGGCCATCTTGGATAAGGTGCGGACATGTTGGACACAATTTTTAAAGTAGACCAACCAAGGACTGTTGTGACAAAATTTGGTTGCAAATGGCCCAGGGGTTTCTGAGGAGTTGATCTTTAATGACGGACGGTCGACGACAACGACGACGGATGCAAAGTGATGGCAAAAAATGGTTAGGACATTTTCCCAATGTAACAAAATGTGCATCCAAGATAATAATTTGCAACTTTCAGTGTGCAAAATATCCTATTCTTTAATTTTTATTCATAACAAAAGAACTAGTACTGTCTCTTGAGAGCCAAATACCTCCTGCCCTCAACATGTATAAGGGTTTAATGTGATATGACCTTGGTTCAAGGTCATGACATACCTTTGGACCATAAATATATTATTCATGTGAAGTTTTATGACAGTTGTCCAAAGCAGCAACTGTGACCTAGGGCTGTCATGGATCAGTGTAAGCGAAACGGTATCGTTTAATTGTAACGTAATGTCAAGTGGGGACTTCATTTTTTCATTGTGTTGTGCCTAGTAATAGATATGGTAATGCAAACATAAAGACCGTGACACAATCATACTGTACTTAAAATATTGTTTAAATGACATTTAGAACTTAAGCTTAAGAACACTGTTCTTTTAAATATCGTATCAAGTTGTATGTACTGGCGTGTGCAGGGATTTCCACATATAATTATCATATGACGAAATGCGAAGGTACCATCTAAGGACTACTGTGACCAAGTTTGGTTCCTATTGAGTCAGTAGTTTCAGAGAAAAATATCTTTGAATGTATTTTCCAATAAGGTCCAATGTTAAAATATGTTCTCTGCTGGCAGCCATCTTGGATTTGGTGTGGCCCTTAAAAACCTCAATGTTGTAGGGGGCCATCCAAAAACTATTGTGGCCAAGTTTGGTTCCCTGCTGGCCGGCGTCTTGGATTAGGTGCAGACTTAAAAAAACACCGGTTTCAGAAGGTACCATCTAAGAACTACTGTGACCAAGTTTGGTTCTAATTAGCTCAGTAGTTTCAGAGAAAAATATCTTTGAACATTTTTTCTTATAGGGTCCAATGTTAATCTATGTTCCCCATGGCGGCCATCTTGGATAAGGTGCGGACATGTTGGACACAATTTTTAAAGTAGACCAACCAAGGACTGTTGTGACAAAATTTGGTTGCAAATGGCCCAGGGGTTTCTGAGGAGTTGATCTTTGTGCCTAGTAATAGATATGGTAATGCAAACATAAAGACCGTGACACAATCATACTGTACTTAAAATATTGTTTAAATGACATTTAGAACTTAAGCTTAAGAACACTGTTCTTTTAAATATCGTATCAAGTTGTATGTACTGGCGTGTGCAGGGATTTCCACATATAATTATCATATGACGAAATGCGAGGTGTTCAGAATGGTGTGTCACGGGGGCATTTCAAGAACAGTCTTAAGACTCATACTATCTTGTAAAAGCAAAAGTATCATTTTTTTAAAATAATTTTGTTTGACATTTGATTTAACAAAAATATTGTGCAAAAAATAGTCAGTCTATTTCAATCAAGTCAAAATTTGCCTGGAGATTCGTGGACACTGTTTAATGCAGAAACAACGCTTTGAATCTGTCCCCTCAACAATATTTTTAAGACGTAGATCTGGTGCACACATCTGGGCAAGTGTAATAGAAACTCATAATCGGATATTAAATGTAGTGAGTGTTTGTCGTTATTTATTGAGGTCTTGATCAGTACTACAGTGTTTATAGATTTATGCTTGTGTTTCATGATTGTTCAAGGTACCGGTACCGCCTCCATTATTTGAATTTAGATTTGAGCATAAATTACATTTTACTTTTTGTGCATTTTGCCTGTTAGCTTCCACCCGGACTTCAAAATGATCATTTTTTATCAGCCAAGATGCAAGCCTTGATAAATAAAAAAATCCAAATTTAATGAAAATGGGCGTAATTAGGGCTGTTTTAAGGACAATAATAACATCATCTTGTAAACAGTTTGAAAATTTGTAAATGTTTAGGAGCGTGACATGAAACTGAAGCGTGTACATGTTTAAATGTGACAGCCCTACTGTGACCGTTCCTTGTTTCTTGACCAGATGGGCCTGATACGCTCACCTGATAACTAATGGCTAGCTGATAGATTTAAAGAAAACATAAATTCTAAATCCCTATGACTTTTTTCTTTACATCATAATGACCGTTGTATCAATACCTACAACATTCTAATATACATGCCTATACAAAATCAAAGTACTGAAGGTACTGAAGCATCAGCTAAACTGAGCAATTTGATAAAAAAAAAATGTGCACTTGAAACTGAGATTTGTTTAATAACTCAGTAACAAATGAAAATCATGCAAATAATAGATACTGTGATTGGGAAGCTTCTAACAACAAGTCTGCTTTTTATGCAAGTTGTTAGGTTCTAACATATAAATATGTTACAATGGTCAAAATGGACATGCAATGTTTATCAATTGAGTAAACTAAGTAATTCGCATTAATATAAATTTTCAATTTTTCAAAAAACCAAGAGAGGCTACTAAAGACCCGACCCCAAATCTGAGTAAAATATCTCAAGCGTAACAGAAAAAGTCCAGAGAAACCATCATTTTGATAAAATTCACAAAGTGAAAGGGGCATAACTCCACTAAAACGCAGTTGACTGGAAGAAAACCCCAACTGGATCTGTAATCACCACCATCATCATCATTATCACTCCTCATATCACATTTTGATCATCAACATGAATATATCATCATCATCATCATCATCATCATCATCATCGTCATCGTCATTAGCAGCAGCAGTAGAACCCATGCCATGACAATCACCACCACCATTATATTAATCATTTTCAGAAATCCTCATGTTACATTATTAATATGGTCACATCATCATCACAGCTCTTCGTGTCACATAATCATCATCATTATCAGCAGCAGCAGTACTGAATGTCATCATTATCAGCATAAAGACATTGGCTTTGTCATCATCATCATCATCATCGTGAATTATTGTCATCATCGACAGCAGCAGAACTAAATGTCATCACCACCATCCTCATCATCACCACCATCTTCATTATCATCATCATCATACTATCGGCAGTGCTCAGCAGTCCTGAATGTCATCATTGCCACCATCATCATCATCACCATCTTCATCATCATCATCATCATCATCATCATACTATGGGCAGTGCTCAGCAGTACTGAAAGTCATCATTGCCACCATCATCATCATCGGTAGCAACAGAACTCATGTCACCATCATAATCATCATCATAGTTCGTCAAGTCACATCGTCATCATCACCATCATCATTCATAGCAACAGAGCTTATTTTCATCACCACCATCACTATCACCTTCTTCATCACGATAATCATTATCATCATCGGCATCAACAGAACTCATTTCATCACCATCATCAACATCATTATCATATCTCCTCATGTCACATCATCATCATCATTATATCTCCTCATGTCATATCATCATCATCATCATCGGCAGCAGCAGAACTGAATGTCATCATCATCATTATTATTGTCATCATCTTCACCAGATCAACATGCCACATCATCATCGACATAGTCATCATCACAAAAAAAAAACTTTCACCATGACCAGCTATTTCCCTTGACTTGCAATTGACAGATTAACCATTGTTGAAGTCATTAATTTTATTCATTGAATTCACAATTAATTTGAAAAAAAAATAGAAATAAAACTGTTGTTTTAGAAATAATTTAAATGTATTTAAAATTATTGTTGAATATATATAAATTGTCCAAGTGAGCTTCAAAAGCCTGAATTGGTATAAACCATCCTGACACAATAAGCTAATAATCTGTACCTCCCAATTACAGAAGTTGTCCAGGCAACTGTCTCTTTCAAAAAAAAAGTTTGTTGACGAGAATTGTGTACAAAAGGGGGAAATATTTCTGAATATGATTAATTCAAAATTAATTGATTATTATTTAGACAACTAAAATGTTACAATAAAATTACTTTGAATTTAAGAGAAACTGTAAGAGGAGTTGAGTTCACAAAGTAGGTACCCCCATTCTAATACTTGCTAAAAAGTGACTAAGTTTTAAAGTCTGGAAAAATGGGAAAAAATCTTGAAATATTTCCATAAAGTCAGGTCACATCCTCAATATATATATTAACATTCTGTGAAGTTTCAAGGTTTTTTGGTTGAAATCTGTAAGAGGAGTTGAGTTCACAAAGTAGGTACCCCCATTCAAATACTTGCTAAAAAGTGACTAAGTTTCAAAGTCTTGAAAAATGGGAAAAAAAATCTTGAAATATTTCCATAAAGTCAGGTGCACATCCTCAATATATATATAAACATTTTTGTAAAGTTTCAAGGTTTTTGGTTGAAAACTGTAAGAGGAGTTGAGTTCACAAGATTGGAACCATATTTTCCCCGCCCTTAGTTTCTGTTCTACTTCACTAACCATGCTCTAGAAATCGGAAGAACTTGAGAAAGCACAATAACCGTTTTTTTTGTTTTCCTGCATATTATGTGAAATAAAGTAATATGCCCTTATGAAAAGAAATTAAAAGTTGTAAAAACCATGGATTAAACTACTGACAACAACTTTAATCGGATATCCACTGTAAAAATGATCTAATAAGGACTTGTAACAAGGTAAATAAATTTTATCTGAAAATTTTAAAACATCGTTTTTTTCAGTTTTGTTTAGATTTTGATTTCAAGTTGTTCTTTCTTGTCGATTTATTTTGTTGATTCAAAATAAACAACTCGAAAAGGTATTTAAATGATTGTTGATGATGAAATTGTCTGTCTTCGGAGACATATATGAGAATGTCTTCGGAGACATATATGAGAAGTGGAGTGTGTGCGGAAGATCGGAAGTATGTAGCAGAGATTCGAGAATAAAGCATGTCGTTTTTATATTAAACTGATAACTGAAAAGGACAGGGTGTCATGATCATTTTAAAAGGGGCAAGGGTGTACTGGACTAAAAAGGTCAGTCACTACGCTATGTGAATACATTTAAGCAGGGGCATCGCGTGTCAAATGCCTTGCCCCCAAACACATGGCTAATTTGCATACGAACTATGGTATCGATATCCTACACAACTTCACGAGTCACAAACGATTTATCAAAATAGCCAACAACTTGTAAAAAAACTTCTTCTTTCAGTTTCGTATCACATTTTTGGGAATAATCTTTGATTTCTACTTTTTGTTATGCATAATTTCGCTACCGGCAAACTGACAGGAATGAATTTTAATACCCAATGAAAGCGGGAAAATCCTCGTGAGGTTATGATGAATATTAATGAACCAGGTCGGGATATCCAAAACACGAAATATTATTGACAATTAATTATAATTTATCATCAAATGTGATACATGTTTAAAGTTATTTAACTTAAAAACTGTTTAATGAGCATACTTTGTGTTTATTTATCGATGTCACTTTGCGTAAATTAAAAAAATCCAATATGGCGGCGACTGTAAAACAACCACATGTACAGCACTGTAGGTCAAAAAGAAGAACGTCGGCGCGAACTGACAAGATCGTCATTTTTGTTGGGTTTTCTGAGGGGGGTATACTTAATGGATTTTTATGGTTTTTATCTTGAAATTATCATACAAAAAGTGAAGAATTAAAATATATATCCAGCAAAAACAATTGTGGACTAATACGCGCATGAATACATTTCAGATCGGCAAATGTGTACATGATGAAAACATTGCTTTCGTAACTTTCCGGAGACCCAATCACTCAGATTAGAGTTTATACATACCTGGGATACCGTATATGGAAATTCCCGTAATTTCAGTCGAAACGAAGGATTTGATTGGCTGTCAAGGTAAAATGAGAGCGACGATAAATACAAAAAAAATCTAACGATTGCTATAAAGCATTCAGCATGGCTGATGTTTTAAAAATTACAGTTTTCAAGATATTTAACCATTTCGGTATTGTTTCGCATCTGTGACCTTGACCTTTGACCCATGATCTTTTTCTATACATCATAATGATAGTTGTATCAATACCTACATCATTCTCATATACATGCCTATACAAAAAGTTCATAGTTTTCAAGATAATAATTATAATCAGAGGTAAAAAAATCTGGTCAAATAGTCAAGTTATAACAATTTGAAGCTATTTTAGGATTTTTTCAAAATTAAACACAAAAACGCGCAACATATTTTTTGTCCGAATTTCACAAATTGAACAAACTATAGGCTTAAGACCCTAGAGAAGCCAAATATCACATCAGATTTTTTTCTCCAATCAATACTTTCGGAGAAAACTTTTTAAGATTTTTGCACCCCCTAGGTCACCTTGACCTAGTTATGGTAGCCATGGCAACGCCACGAACAAATCTGAATTTCACTGGCCCATATATACTATTCATATAAGTTTGATTGATATCTGTCTTGACGTTTCAGAGGAGATGTCGAAATTAGGTGTTAACGAAGCACACACACATACACACGCTGCGCTATGCCATAAGCTCACATGACCTTTTGTTCAGGTGAGCTAAAAATCCAGTAAATCTTGATCCTCATTATTTCTTCATTCCAAGTTTACATTAGATTATCTATCTCAAATTAAAACCACCAAGTTACAAAATATATTCCATGTTTGTTTAAAGGTATGTTCTCTATTCAAATTTTCAATATATCACAGGCAATTATTTTTTAATTATTTAAGAAATGACATTCTGATCATGGTATTTCAAGGGGTATTGAAAGATAGTGTGGCGCGTGCCAAATTCGATGAAGGGCAAAGCCATGAGCAGAAATGTCATTTCTTATATTTACAGTTCTTTCTTTCAATAAATATTTTGTACCTTGGCGCTATTTTTTCCATATCTGCTCGTGTAAAATATAGGGTTTTTAGCCATGCGAGATTGTGATGATCATGTGACCCCCGTGAGGGACACGACGTAATATTGTGGGAAAATTGATACACATCAAGGGTCATGACCCCTATTGTCTTTTAACGGGAATTGAAATACAATTACTTCTGTATGTTTCATCGAAGAGAGATACAGTCATATTGTAAATATTTATATTTGAAGGCTCTAAGATAATAAAATGAATGAATGGTTAGGACATAAACAAAGGCATAATTTAACCCTATTGCAAAACAAAATTTCAAAATATTAAGTGCCTGTCCAAATCCAAGGGTTATAAGTCAAGGTTTTAGTATGTTTGTATCTCAAAACAAAATATTATAATGTTCAGTGTGTATCTGAAGTCGAGAAGTATATGTCAATGTGCTAATTTGCATAGATATGTTGTAACCCTAATAGATTTAGCCATTACTCAATACATTTGTTTCCACTGATGATTTTATAGCTCGTTGTTATACTTACTTTTCCTTCATTCCATGTAAAACTGTAATAAGACTAAATCCCTTTTTCAATGCAATACAGTCACAAGCATCGGTACTGTAACTAACTTCAAACAGCTTTTTCTGTTGAAATGCAACATCAAGAAGCCCTAAGACGGTTTTACCTTCTGGAGAATCTGGTAAATAAGTGTGTATATGCAATGAATTGTAAGGTTTCCATTTATCCTGCAATAATATACATAATCTGTCAATTGCATGAAATACCAGCATGATGCATATATGATAAGAGGCCCATGGGCCCTATATACTCACCTAAGGATATTTCCAATACAGTCTATAGATGATAAATATGTAAATACATGAATTACATGGATCATCAAAATTCTCCTAAGTTTGAACAAATGTGCCAAAACATTTGCAAATCAATCATTACTTGTCCCAAGAATGTTTAAACAAAATTACAGTACCATGAGTACAATACTAATTAGTTGTAATAGTAGTAAAAGTACAAAAGTAAACAAGAGGCCCATTGGGCGTGAAACACTCACCTGATAAATAATGGCCAGCTTATATATTTTAAGAAAACATGAAAACTGAAACCCGATGTAAAATCTTTACATTCAAGATTTAAAGACAAGAGCACCAACTCCGTGTTCGGGCCATAACTCGTAACCCAAAAAAGTTTTAATTCAAATTTGCACGAGATATTAACATGATTAAGGTGTAACTGTATAACAAATTTCATTAAAATCCATGATTGTATTGTCTACTGAATGGAATACAAACCACATGGTCATACATACAAAAATTTCTAAGTTAAAAAAGGGCATAACTCCTCCAAAAATAATCTGAAAAAGTTGTAATTCGAACTTGCACCAGATATTAACATCGTTAATGTGTATACCAAATGTATAACAAATTTCATTTAAATCCATGTTTGTATTGTCTACTGAATGGAATACAAACCACATAGACATACATACAAAAATTTCTAAGTTAAAAAAGGAGCATAACTCCTCCAAAAATAATCCGAAAAAGTTGTAATTCGAACTTGCACCAGATATTAACATCGTTAATGTGTATACCAAATTGCATTTGAATCCATAAATAGTGGTAGGCTCTAATGATCGGAAACCACATGGTCATACATACAAAAATTTCTAAGTTAAAAAAAGGGGCATAACTCCTCCAAAAATAATCTGAAAAAGTTGTAATTCGAACTTGCACCAGATATTAACATCGTAAATGTGTATACCAAATTTCATTTGAATCCACAAATAGTGGTAGGCTCTAATGATCGGAAACCACATGGTCATACATACAAAAATTTCTAAGTTGAAAAAGGAGCATAACTCCTCCAAAAATAATCCGAAAAAGTTGTAATTCGAACTTGCACCAGATATTAACAACGTAAATGTGTATACCAAATTTCATTTGAATTCATAAATAGTGGTAGGCTCTAATGGTCGGAGACCACATGGTCATACATACAAAAATTTCTAAGTTAAAAAAGGGGCATAACTCCTTCAAAAATAATCCAAAAAAGTTGTTATTCG